>JAZHEH010001321.1:3312500-4806666 GCA_036589455.1 Ateles fusciceps
TTTACTCATCAATCACCTTACTCTTTTATTAATGGGGACTCCTTCCCACAGAAATGTGACAAAAGTCAGAATACGTTTTCCCTTGTTTCAAAATACTACTTTTTGCACTGCAGAAAATACTGAGTATTTACTACAAAATACTTCGATGGAAATTACAAAATGCACAGTTCATCAGCAGTGTGCAAATTCAATACACTAATCTGAAACTCATTCCAAAATAAATATCTTACTGTTTGCCTAAGAACAGCCAGCTGTTCTTAGGTCAAATGCTTGGGGGATAATATTGTAACATGACAAAAACTCGTTGGCATATTTAAAGCCAATTAAAGAAGCATTTCAACGTCCAATTCGGAGTGTCCAAAGATATTTTTACTGAAGCTCTGGCCTTCCTCTCTTCCAATTTTTCCTTTGAAAACACACAAACTGCAAATTATATGCCCCATAAAGGAGAGTTAATGTATTTCAGAAAATGGAGATACTGGCTTAGACCTAATAGTTTCTATATGGTTCCATTCTACATTAACAGTTTGCAAGCCCTGAGAGATCAATGGTGCTCAACTCTAGTCCTGTAAATGTCCCTTCTGGATCTTGACCTAGTGCTACTTTCCTACAGGAGTGGAATATGGAACACACAGGCTCCAGGACGAGTCTGATAAGGTGTGGGCCCGAGGACCAACTACGACCTAGTAACTTCCCAGCCTGCAGGAGATAGGCAGGCGACGCTGGCAGAGCCGAGAGTCACCTTTCGCCAGCAGACTCCAAAAGAGTAAAACAAACGGTGCCGGGTGGTAGGGAACGTGGAGGGCGGGAAGGAGTTGAATCACTCCATAAAATGCCTCCATGCCTGCGCATAGTTTTTGTTGCACCCTCCACCTTCACAGAACCTTAAATTAATTGTCCCAACAAGTTATCTGGGTTCCCCTCCCTGAAGGGATATCAAATTGGGCGGGAGTTCCCGCGAACTCTGACCTGGCGCCTCCACGAAGGCTTGGGACCGGGAGGAAGGACGTGGGGGAGGGGGGCGTTTTTTCAAAAAAAAAGCCGCTGAATGCTGCTTCCTGTCCTCCTTCCCCTAAGATGCTCTCCTAAGACATACCCCCCTAAACCATATTCTCCCTGCCCTGTCGCCACCAGTGACCTTAGGGTTTCCCTTTGGCCTCCCCCTCAGGACTTCCTCCTCCCGCTCCGCTAGGCCCCAGAATCCGGCGGCACACACGGCGCTCGGCCTGTAGGCCCCTCAAGGCGGGCGGGCAGCGAGGTACCATCCCGGCCCATTCCCGCCGCCATTTTCCGGCCACCGTCGCCGCCGCGTAGAAGGGACGATTACGGAGGAGGAGACTGCGCAGGGGCGCACCGGTCTCCGCCGCAGCGCGGGAGCGCGGGGGGGGGGGGGGCGGTTCGCCGGCACTAGGAGGATCTTTAGGATCTCTGAAGCCTCCCCTCGCTGGCCACTCTGTCTCAACCTAAAGGTTTCTACCAGGCCTTACCAAGAAGCCGCTGGCCTCACCCCAACTCCCCCGCGCTTCTACTTACGCGGAAGAATCCCGCGTCCATCTTGCCGCCTCGCTCGGAGATCGCTCCCTATCCCAGGGTGCACCGCGCCGCCGCGACGGAGGGCGGGACCGCCGGAGTGAAAGCCGAGCGCCGGGACGCAGCGCGCGCCGCTCCGCCCGCCCACTCCAGCCGACACGAGGCCGCGCCTGCTCAGTGCGCCGGGAGCTTGCCACGCGTGCGCACGAGTGCCAGCGGGCGGGCTTCTGTCAGGCCCGAGGCTCCCCGATAGGCAGTGAAGGAAGCGAACCTGACGACCGCAGCCAGTGGGAGCAAAGGGGAGGGCCGTCAGGTCGTCCCTCCCTGTGAATCCCTTTGTGGCGCGTGACCAGCCTTGGTCGCGCAATGTGACGCGTGACCCATTCTTCGACCCGTAGTGGGGGAGGCCTTGCGTCCTGGAGTTCCTTGAAGCGATTGAAGAGAAAGGCTGTTACCTCAGAGTGACGCGAGTGAGGCGGCCCGTGCGCCGACGAGAAGCTTGAGGCCTCCCTGTCGTTGTGAAAGTTGTGATCGTGTGGGGTTTACGCGTTTACCAGACGAGAGGTTTGGCTTAAAGCAGTCGAGCTTGGTAGCAAACATGAAATCTGCATTGTAGCCCAACTTGTTCGGCCTCTGGAGGAAGCTAGAAGGGTCCGGTAGATGAGTTTCGGTTTCGGTGGCCCCCTAACCACGCCGCAGGACGGGACGCCAGCGAGAGAGCCGTGGCCCTCGGGCTCTGCCTGGGGCTCTCCCCGGCCCGAGGCTCGGACTCCGAGAAGCACCAGCGCCTCGCCTGGCCGCCCCGGTGCCTCTACTCTGGCTGCGAGGGCCTCGGGTTGGATGCGCACTACTAGATTTTCTTACTGTTTTGAAAATTATTTTTATCTAATAAAGCAGAGACGGGGGTCTTGCTCTGTTGCCCAGACTGGTCTTGAACTCCTGGCCTCCCAAAGCGCAGGGACTTCAGGCCTGAGCCACCGCGGCCGGCCCCACTCTGCCAGCTTTTCCGCAAGCGCTTGCCCTCCCTTCTCTTTCGGAGGGAAAGCTGGCGTCCTTTCTCAGAAAGGCGTCCTCCAGCTATCGTTTGTATCGTTTCCGCCCCCGCCCCCCCGCACTCTCGCCTCCCCCCCACACACACACTCTCGCCTCCCTTTTCTCTATTCACGGCACCCTGAAAGTATGTATGTGTTTCCTCTTGTGGCTGGAGACACCAGCTGTGTGCTGGCGACATCCCTGCATCTCCAGCTTAGGCTTCTTTCCTGACTGTCCCACACGCCCAGGCTGAAATCCTGATTCCGTCGCCCTCTACCAAAACCGCAAACGACTTGCCCCTCCCAGAGTCTTCCCTGGCTCCAGCTGACCGGAGTATCTTTCCTTTGGTGTAGGACGCAAGACTCTGTGTTAGTCTTGACTCTTTCCTTTACCTCGGCTTTCAGACCGTCAAGAAACCCTGCTGTCATCGTGGTTCAAGGCACCATCATCTCTCTTGCCTGAACTGCGCTGACCCCCTCACTGGTCTTCCTGCCTCCACCCTTTCTACTCAGCAGGTATTCTAAATGTAGCCGGTGGGGTAATTCTGTTAGAAAACCTTAATCACTTTTTTCAAAACCTTCCAGCAGCCTCTTATTTTTCTAAAAACAAAGCCCGAATCCTACCTGATGCCCACTATTTCTTCTTTTATGTAATCTAGAACGCTCTACTCCCAGATACCTTTTTTTTTTGAGACGGAGTCTCGCTCTGTCACCCAGGCTGAAGTGCGGTGGCTCGATCTCAGCTTACTACAACCTCCGCCTCCCGGGTGCAAGTAATTCTCCTGCCTCAGCCTCCCTAGTAGCTGGGACTACAGGCACACGAGCCACCATGCCCGGCTAGTGTATTTTTAGTAGAGATGGAGTTTCACCATGTTGGCCATGCTAGTCTCAAACTCCTAACCTTCAGTGATGCGTCCGTCTCGGCCTCCCAAACTGCTGGGATTACAGGCGTCAACCACCATGCTGACCTACTCCCAGATGTCTGCTGGGCAAACACAAGTTTTTACTCGATCGTCACTCACTGAGGCCTATCCTGACTGCCTCGTTGGAAATTGCTTGCATATCCTCTCTACGTCCTGATGCCCCTTACTCTATTTTTTCCATAGCTTGTATCACCTTCTAATATGCATTTAACCTGGGTTTTTGTTGTTGTTGTTGTTTGTTTGTTTGAGACAAGGTCTGGCTCTGTCACCCAGGCTGGAGTGCAGTCACGTGATCTTGGCTACCTGCAGCCTCCACCTCCTGGGCTTAAGCCATCCTCCCACCTCAGCCTCCCCAGTGGCTGGGACTACTGGCCTGCACCACCATGGCCAGCCAGTTTTTGTATTTTTTGTAGAGATGGGGTTTTGCCATCTTGCCCAGGCTGGTCTCCAACTCATGAAATCAAGGGATACCTTCCTTGGTCTCCCAAAGTGCTGGGATTACAGGTGTGAGCCAGCCACCACACCCGGTCGTTTAACCTGTTTTTAATGCTTGCTTATTGTCTGTTCCCCACGTTAGAATGTAAGTGCCTTAAAGTCAGGGCTTACTGTCTGTTTTGTTCATGTGTCTCCAGCACCTAGAAAAGTGACACATGGCACAGGTTCAGTAAACATTTGTTCAGTGAGTGAAGGCTTTGTCAGATGGCTGAAGACAGGGAAGTGACAGGCTTCCACAGAACAAGCTACTGGACCAGATGGGAACTATGAAATCACAACACCCCTCATCTCCCTGACTATTCTCTATGCTTGTGATTAGTCATTCTGTTCTTCTCTGTCTCTTTGCTGTCAATCCTATAAATGCTGGTTTTTCTGGTGGTTCTGTCATTGACTATTTTTTTCTTCAACAAAAGTGCCCTCTCTTACCTCTCTTGGTTTTGATTACCTTTCATATTTCAAACCTGTGTATCTCTGGCACAGGTCTGCTCCAGACCTATATTTTCAACTTCCTGCTCACCTATTCATTTGGATGTCCTGTAGGCACCTCAGACTCAACATGGCCTAGACTGAATTCATCTTCATCCACTTGTCTTCAGCCTTCTGGTTTTCCATTCTCAATGAATGAGCCCATCTTTCTGTCATGATTCTTCTCTCTTTCTCACACTCTACAACCAACTCTTGCCTTTTCACCTCTTTTAATAGCTGGTCCTTTCCTCTTCCTCATCCCTTACTTCTAAGTTGCAGCCACAATAAACTACAGATGCTTGTCTGATTATGAACAGATTTAGGTTTCAAATGGCAATTTCTTAGTCTATATATTGGTAAGTCTAAAATGACTTAAGAGGTGATTCAAATGGCACCTCTTCATCAAGCCTTTTCTGAACAATCTTCCAAAAAGGACACCCTCTATCCCCTCACTCATCCTACCTTTAGTTTTTTCTTCCTTTCTTTTCTTTTGGAAACAGGGTCTTACTCTGTAACCCAGGCTGGAGTGCAGTGATGCAGTCACAGCTCACTGCAGCCTCCTTGATTTCCTCTGCTCAAGCAATCTTCCTACTTCAGCACCCCGAGTAGCTGGGACTACAGGCATGTGCCACCACACCCAGCTAATTTTTAAATTGTTTTTTAGATATGGGGGCTTCACTATGTTGCCCAGGCTGGTCGTAAACTCCTGGGCTCAAGTGATCCTCCCACCTCAGCCTCCCAAAGTGCTGGGATTACAGGCATGAGCCACCCTGCCTGGCCTATTTTTCTTTTCTTTTCTTGCTTTTCTTTTTTTTTTTTTTTTTTTTTTGAGACGGGGTCTCACTGTGTCACCCAGGCTGGAGTGCATTGGCGTGATCTCAGCTCACTGCAGCCTCCACTTTCTGGGCTTAAGCGATGCTGCCACCTCAGTCTGGTGAATAGCTGGGACTACAGGCTCAAACCACCACGCCTGGTTAATTTTTATTCTCTTTTTGAGATGAGGTTTCACTGTGTTGCCCAGGCTGCTCTTGAAATTCTGAGCTCAAGCAGTCTGCCTCCTAAAATGCTGGGATTACAAGCATGTACCACCACACCCGGTCCTATTTTTTTTAATAGCACTTAACATTACCTGGGATTATTATCTATTTTATTCATATGTTTACTACCTTCTTCCCCAACTTTTTAAAAAAAAATTTAAAAAGCTCCATGAGGTTGTGGATTTGTCCATCCTTGGAGTGCAATAAACATTTGTTGAAATGAGTATATGAATAAGCATCTAAGGCTGGGCATCATGAATCATGTCTGTAATCCCAGCTCTTTGGGAGGCTGAGGTGGGAGGATTGCTCCAGGCAAAGCGTTTGAGACCAGCCTGGACAACACAGTGAGACTCCCCCATCTCCAACCACACTGTCCCATCTCTTTTTTTTTTCTTTATTCAGTCTCCGTAGTGACTGTCAAAAATTGCCAGTGCCAACTATATTGCAAGTCATCACAGTGGGGTATTGGGAAAAGTTTTCAATTAGCGGTAATCGCGCCTGGGTTAAACCTCATTGGCCACGATTCTGCCACTGCGCAAAGCTTGCCCCATCTCTATTTTAAAAAAACAGTCTAAGGCTCATTTTCCAAAGGCATTTCTATCAATCAGTGAGTCTGTTGGTTAAAATGTTACAACCACTCGTTCTAACAATTAGAGTATACACTGGAGAATCTGCTGGGGATGATGAGCTGCCTCCCTGATGATCCCTGCAGATGCTGTGGATAACTACTTGGCAGTGAAAGTTTTTGCAGACCCCACCTGTTGCTCACTTTGATGCTGGGAAGATCAAAATAGGTCTTGGCTGGGCAAGGTGTCTCGTGCCTGTAATCCCAACACTTTGAGAGGCCGAGGTGGGTGGATCATTTGAGGTCAGGAGTTCAAGACCAGCCTGGCCAACGTGGTGAAACCCCGTCTCTACTAAAAAATACAAAAATTAGTCAGGCGGTGGTGGTGCGCGCCTGTGATCCCAGTTACTCAGGAGGCTAAGGCTGGAGAATTGCTTGAGCCTGGGAGGAGGAGGTTGCGCTGAGCTGAGATGGCGCCACTGTACTCCAGTCTGGGCGACAGATTGAGACCCTGTCTCAAAAAACACAAACAAACAAAAAAAAAAACCCAAAATAGGTCTTATTGCCAAGAAGCCACTCCTAGTGAATCCACCAGTGGCTCTTTTGCTGGGTCTGCTCTTTTTTTTTTTGAGACAGTCTCGCTCTGTCGCCAGGGTGGAATGCAGTGGTGCCATCTCGGTTCACTGCAGCCTCTGCCTCCCTGGTTCAAGTGATTCTTCTGCGTCAGCCTCCTCAGTAGCTGGGACTACAGGCATGCGCCACCATGCCCAGCTAATTTTTGTAATTTTAGTAGAGACAAGGGTTCACCAAGTTGGCCAGGATGGTCTCGATCTCTTGACCTTGTGATCTCGATCTCTTGACCTTGTGATCTGCCCGCCTCATCCTCCCAGAGTGTTGGGATTACAGGCATAAGCCACTGCGCCTGGCCGTGCTGTGTTTGGTCTTTAAGTCCTCAAACTCTGAGACTCAGAAAACTAATAGGCATCCAACCTTGGTGCTGATCCTCGAGACACAGACTCAGATTTTTCCATTTCATAACAGCTTTTCCTCATTTGCTTGGTGATTGATGTTGATGGTTTAGGAGTTTCACCTGTTGCTTGTTCCCTATGTTCTTCGGAATCCCTGCTACTGAACATTTATTCCATAGGCTGGGGTTCAGGTTTTGTAATTTTCTTATTTTTGTTATCATCTTCACTTTTGTTTCCATCATTTGCCTCTTCCTTCCAACTCTGCTTTTGTGTTTCCTGGATACAACAGAATTAACAATCTTCCTAAAATACTTCAAAAATGTATAAGCATAAATTTACCAAGCAAACTATGGAATAAAATAAACTGATAGCTGAGATGAAAATGACTGAAGAATAGAAACAGATGCATTTTGCTCCAGGAGATATTTTTGAGCATATTAGTGAGTATATTATCAATTGCTGCATAACAAATTGCTCCCCAGATTTAGCAAATTAGAACAATAAACATTTGTTATCTCATTGTTTCTGTGCATCAGGAATCTGGGGGAGGCTTAATCGGATGGTACTGGCTCAGGGTTTCTCAAGAGGCTTCAGTCAACTGGGGCTGGAAAATACATTTTCAAGAAGACTTATTTGTATAGCCATTGGTCAGAGGCCTCAGTTCCATGCCACAATGATAGGGCTTCTTTGATTTCCTCAAGACATGGTAGCAAATGCTCCAAAAGAGAGCAAGACAGAACCCACAATGTCCCTTGTAACATAACCTCAGAAGTCATGCACAATAGTTTTCATAATATCCTATTGGTTACACAGGTTACCCCCAATTAGTGTTGGAAGGGACTACAGAAGGACATGAATATTAACGGGGAAGGGTCATTGGGGGTCATCTTGGAGGCTGGCTTCCACAGTAAGTGTGTAAGTTGAAACCACAGTAAATGTGTAAGTTGTATACTTCCAGATCTAGAATGGACTATATTCTTTCTCTCTTCCTCCCCTCAGATCTTTGCGTATATTTTGTTCCCTTCGTCTGAAAGCACTGTTCCTTCCCAGCCCTTCCTTTACCCTCCCCCGCCTTGCCTTTCTACCCTTTAATCCTTTAACTGGCCAGCTCTGATTCTCCCTTTAGGATTTAGTTTAGATATTACCTCTTCCAGGAAGCATTTCTGCTTAGTAGACTCAGTACTTATCATCCGATTATCTTTTAGGGGGTTGCTGAGCCTCCCAAAAGCCCCGGCTCCAGACCTTTCAAAACAGGATTCCATTTTTCACCTATGGTCTCATAGCATGTTTTCCACTATATTCTAATCATATACATACTAATCTCTACTCTGTTCCCTATATAAGAGAAACTCTTTGGAGATATATATTGTGTCTCTCTCTCTCCTCTCTCGTCTTCAGTACCCAAACCAGAATTTGGCAAATAATATGTTCTAAGTAGATATGCAACAAAAATACATCTTGGCCAAATGCAGAATGGAAACAGCATTCTGCTAAAGCTGAAGATTTCCATCATACAATAAACTTTTGAGATAAAAGAGTAAACCTTTTTTTTTTTTTTTTTGAGACAGAGTCTCCCTCTGTCACCCAGGCTGGAGTGCAGTGGTGCAATCTCGGCTCACTGCAACTTCCACCTACTGGGTTCAAGCAGTTCTCCTCCCTCAGCCTTCCAAGTAGTTGGGATTCAGGCATGTGCCACCATGCCCAGCTAATTTTTGTGTTTTTGGCAGAAACGGGTTCACCGTGTCAGCCAGACGGGTCTTGAACTCCTCACTTTCAGTGATCCACCCACCTCAGTCTTCCAAAGTGCTGAGATTTCAGGCATGAGCCACCACACCCAGTCAAGAATAAACTTTTATCAAGAGAGTATGGGGGCTCCTGTCGCACCTTTCCTCGCACTCCCTGTGCCTTCCTCTCAACCTTCCTGCTCAAAAAGAAAAAAAAGAAAGTATGACATAACAGGTATAACTACAATTTTATTACTAAAAGTTGTATTAGTCAAATTGTTTCAGCCTCTCGTTATAGTACAGGAACAATAGTTTCACATCACTGGAATGTTCCTGCACTTGGTATACTGCATATTTTTCATACCAAATCAATGCTTTATGACTTCTGAATTTCTCATGGCCTTCTGTATCATTCCATTGTCAATGATAATTGCATGCCACTTTTATTTATTGCTTCTCCATTCTATAAATAATCAGATTCACTGAGGTTAACTATATGAAGGCCAGAAGACTCTTGGCAATTAATGGAAATAAAAGCTTAGTTGAATTTATCATTAATATATAAAGCTGCCAAACTATAGGATCTCTAGTTGGTTTTGCATATACAGTTATCAAATAGATGGGACATGGAAGTAGCAATCTGGAATTTCCTGAATCTCACAGTTTCCTAGTCTGATAACAAGAGTCACTAGATGGCATTCTACCCTCTCAGTATAATGTGCCTTTGATTGGGCCAGACTTGTTACTAAAACTAAGCAAACTATCACAAGAACATGTGGTTTGATTGGTTGTTTTTTTACTGAGTCTTTCCTATGAGCTTAGCATGGTGTTCTTAGATAGTAAGGGGCACAAAGGAAACATAAGTCAGTCTTTGGAGAGTTCATAATATTACCAGAAGAATAACAGCAGCAAGCGTCAGAGAAAAACATACCACCTTTGCTTGTCATCCCATAGAAAGACCTCCACAGATGTTACATTCAAGTATTATGTTTGCTTTTCTTTTTTTCTTTGAAACAGAGTCTTGCTCTGTCACCCAGTCTAAAGTTCAGTGGCGCAATATTGGCTCACTGCAACCTCTGCCTCCTGGGTTCAAGCAACTCTCCTGCTGCAGCCTCCCGAGTAGTTGGGATTATAGGCATGCACCAATACGCCTGGTTAATTTTTGTATTTTTAGTAGGGATGGGGTTTCACCATGTTGGCCAGGCTGGTCTTGAATGCCTGATCTTGAGTCATCCGTCTGTCTCGGCCTCTGAAAGTGCTGGGATTACAGATGTGAGCCACCATGCCTGGCTGCATTTTTTTTTAGATGTAGTCTCACTTTGTCATCCAGGTTGAAGTGCAGTGGCATGATCTTGGCTGACTGCAACTTCCACCTCCAGGGTTCAAACAATTCTCCGACTTTAGCCTCCTGAGTAGCTGGGATTGCAGGCATGTGCCACCACACTCAGCTAATTCTTGTATTGTTAGTAGAGACAAGGTTTTACCATGTTGGCCAGGCTGGTGTCGAACTTTTGACCTTAAGTGATCTGCCCGTGTCTCAGCCTCCCAAAGTGCTGAGATTACAGTCCTGAGGCACTGTACTCAGCCAGGTTTGCGTGTTTTAAAAACAAGGGCTGGAAGAACAAGAGCAGCACCCGTCAGAAGGGAAATGAAGAGCCATGGTTGGAATTTCCTCTTTTCGCCTATGTTCTCTCTGTATTTATTTAGATGGCAGTATTTTTCTTTTTTGTGGAATTTCATAATAACGATTACCATTTTGGGGGGGGGCATATTATGTCAGGCTTTATGTTAACGCTTTAAACACATTAGCTAATTCAGTCTTCACAATAATACCTAGTAGATTGTTATAGGCTGAGTTGTCTCCCCTTCTCAACCCTTGCCCTGCCCCTTCACCACCTCCAAATTCATACTGAAATCCTAACCTCCAGTACCTCGAAATGTGACTGTATTTGGAGATAGGGTCCTTAAAAAGGTAATTAAGTTAGAATGAGACCATTAGGTGGGCCCTTATCCAAAATAACTGGTGTCCTTCTACAAAGGGGAAATTGGCTGGGCACAGTGACTCACACCTGTAATCCCAGCCCGTTGAGAAGCCGAGGTGGGTGGATCACTTGAGGTCAGGAGTTTGAGACCAGCCTGGCCAACATGGTAAAAACCCATCTCTACTAAAAAAAAAAAAAAAAGCTGGGTGTGGTGGCAGGCACCTGTCATGCCAGCTACTTGGGGAGGCTGCCGCAGGTGAGTTGCTTGAACCCAGGAGGCAGAAGTTGCAGTGAGCCAAGATCGCACCACTGTACTCCAGCCTGGGTGACAGAGCAAGACCCTGTCTCAAATAAATAAGTAAGAAGAGGAAATTAAGATTTAGGCCCACACACACACACACACACACACACACACACACGAAAGACCAAGTGAAGCCACAAGGAGCAGATGGCTACCGATAAGCCAAGGAGCCAAGGAGAGAGGCTTCAGAAGAAAGCCGCTCTGCTAACACTGGATCCTGGACTTCTAGCCTCCAGAATAGTGACCACATACACCTTCTGTTGCTGCTTAAGCCCCGCAGTGTGTGGTACTTTGTTATGGCAGCCCTAGCAAACTAATACATAGGTATTATTCCTGTTTTACAGACGAGTACAGTGAGGTGTGAGAAAAAGTTGTCTAGAATCACACAGGCAACAAACAGCAGGACTTACTTTCAGGGTTTGGTCCATCTGCTTAGGGTTGAGACCACAACATTACCGATGGCTTGACATTCATGTAGCTGTTAAAGCAAATGGTCAGAGGAGGGAATGTAGACAGATTTTATCCTCCCGGTGAATGAGCAAACAAACCTTTCTTCATCTGGCCAGTGACTGCCTCCCAGTTGGTTCCCAAACCCACAAGGTGAGAGGAAGGGAAAGCCAGTGAGGCCCGTGCCAATTTTCTTCACCTTCAGGTCCAGGAACACATAGACCGCAGTGGCCATAGTGGTCAGTGATTAAAAATCATCCTTGACTTCATTTAAAAATAGTCAACAGCTCTTATTGCTCTAAGTGGCCTTCTTTTTTCTCTTTACCACCCACACCCAAATTCCCTAGCTAGGCAGGGTCCTTCACACATTGTCTTGTGAATGTAGGGCTGCTGGAGACCATTTGGCATACATGAATTTGGAAGAAGACTTCTCTTTGGCCCTGGGAATTGCAGTCCAGTTACCCATGGGCGACAGATAAAGACCCTTAGGCTGGATAGGTATGAAGTCTGTGAATCCATGAATTATTGAAGTCCCAGTTCTAGCCCATGAGGGTTGCTTACATTGCAGGGAGGGTCATCACCTCTTATCAAGTGGACAAACTGCGGCTATCTGTTTACACATCAAACCTACAACCAGATAAGCGGGGGTGGTAGAACCAGGATGCGCAGCAATCATATCTAGAATCAACATATTCACTAATATGCATATAACCAATATGCACATAGCAAGGATGTGAACAGCACCACCCCTATGGAAACCATTCACAGAAAGGAAGCTCTCAACTACAGAATATAAGAAGGCTGATCTTTCATAGCTCCATGACACTGGCTTCCACAACAGGAATGCCTGCTATTCCTCCATTCTGCTAAGGCTCAGGCAGTAGCTAGAGAGTGAGGAGTTTCTATATGTACAAGGCAACTAATGGGCCATCATAGACATTCACTGTGGCCTTGGCTGGGCTTGGTGGCTCATACCTGTAATCCCAGCACTTTGGGAGGCCAAGATGGGTGAATCACTTGAACCCAGGAGTTTGAGATCAGCCTGGACAACATGGCGAGACGCTGTCTCTGCAAAAAAATAAAAGATTAGCTGAGTGTGGTGGCATGTGCCTATATTCCCAGCTACTCTGTGTAAGGGTAGCCGAGAGAAGGAGAATAGACCCCAAGTCAGGCAAGCAAGTGTTATTAACCTGCTGCTCTGTAGCAGTCAGAGGAGGCAGTCCCGAGCTTACAAGACACGGGTTTATATGGGGTGACAGAGGCAGAATGGAGTTTCAGGTTGCAGGTACAGAGATAGTTTGTTAACTTGCAGCAGACCTACAATACATCATCCTGTGACTTCTGTGGCAGCAGTCTTTAAAAGAAAGACAGTAACCAGGATTTTTTACAGATTTGTGTCAAACAAAAATTTACAAGTGTGGATAACCAACATATGTTTTCCCTGTCCTCCCTCGAGCTGCCCGGATGGCTGAGGCTTTGCTTAATTGCCACACGTCTGGCAGCCTTGATGTGGCACCT
Organism: Ateles fusciceps; assembly: GCA_036589455.1. Lineage (NCBI taxonomy): Eukaryota > Metazoa > Chordata > Mammalia > Primates > Atelidae > Ateles > Ateles fusciceps. The sequence continues at coordinate 3,325,487 of JAZHEH010001321.1, forward strand.
AGGTAGGGGGTTCAGGAGTACAGCTGCAGAGCAATCAGAGGGGGGATAGGGTGAGTCTGCGCGGAGGGCGTTTTCTGAGACAGCACAACTTGTCCCTAACACTCTGGAGACTGGAGGACCGCTTGAGTCCAGGAGTTAGAAACTACAGTGAGCAGCGAGCTGTGATTCTGCCACTGAACTCCAGCCTGGGCGACCAAGGAAGACCACCATATCTAGAAAAAAAAAAGGCTGTTTTAGTGGAAGCTCAGGAGATGGGTTAATGGCTGAAGGAGAGAAATCATTCTAATGCCCTGCGAGGCTAGAGGCTAAACTAATCTATATAATAAAGAAAAAAGAGTGTGGGCTGGGCATGGTAGCTCACGCATGTAATCCCAGCACTTTGGGAGGTCAAGGAGGGCGGCCCACATGAGGCCAAGAGTTGGAGACCAACCTGGGCAATATAGCAAGACCCCCATCTCTACTAAAAATACAAAAATTAGCCGGCATGGTGGCACATGCCTATAATCCCAGCTACTTGGGAGGCTGAGGCACAAGAATTGCTTGAACCCAGGAGGGAGAGGTTGCAGTGAGTGGCCATTGTGCCACTGTACTTCAGCCTGGATGACAGAGTGAGACCCTGTCTCAAAAAAGAAAAAATAAAAAAAAAAGAGGGTTAATGAAAGAAGACATTTTTTGGAGAGGAAGAGGCAACAGAGCTGCTACAGGTATCAGGGAACTGAAAAGAAGCAGAAAAGATTATTAACTGGAGCCCCTTTGCTGGTTTTTAAAAAATATGATTGGATTTTGGGATTTGTTTTCACTGTTTTTGACTACTAGACTCTTTTTTATTTGAATGTGTGATACTAACATCTGGGCCATAAAGGACCAATATTTATTCAGATTATTCAGATTCTTAAAACAGAGGAAAATGACTCTTCACTTATTATTATCATTATTATTTTTAGAGACAGGCTCTTGCTCTGTCACCCAGGCTGGAGTGCAATGGCACAACTATAGCTCACTGTAACCTCAAACTCCTGGGCTCAAGCTATTCTCCTGCCTCAGCCTCCTGAGTACCTGGGACTACAGGCATGTGCCAAATGTGCCAACATGCCTGGCTAATGTTTTTTTTTCTTTTTGTAGAGATGAGGAGATCTTGCTATGTTGATGAAGCTGATCTCAAACTCCTGACCTCCAGCAATCCTCCCACCCAGGTACGCCTCCCAGAGTGTTGGGATTACAGGCGTGAGCCACCACGCCCAGCTGCAATACATTTTTGGTGGTGATGGTCGGGAGGTTCGGACATCAAGCTTGCCGTAAAATTCAAGTTTACTTCTCCTTGATTATAAACCTCTCTCAAACCAGCATGATTCCAGTTCATCTGAAACTCTAAGAATATTCTGCCACCTTGGTAGATGGTCCTCTGTGATTGCTGTCATCAGTTACCAAGGTTTTGTTTTTTTTTTCCTGACTGACACTTGTGAATCCAGCCGTGTACCAGAGGTTTGTCATAAACCCCTGGCCTATGAGGCCATATCCCTGGACAAGAGAAGTGTTTTTGGCTGTAACCCACAAAAGGGTTACAAAACACTTTGTAAGGAGAGGAAAGGAGAGTAGAGTCATGTTTAGCTCTCTTGGGTTATGATGAAGATTGCTTAAGAAAATTAGATTTTAGACAATTTAATTATGGGCATGTGTCAAAGTTTTGTTACAATCATGTTACAAGGGAAAGGATTTGAGTAGACCAACCAATACATTTGCTCTCTTAAAGAAAAAGAAAATAAGTAAACAATCATTGCTAGAAAAGATAAAGAAAGAAAAAAGGATTGGTTAAGGATTACTAGGCTCTTAACATAATACTCACAGGTAGCCTCTTAGAAAAAAGTCAGTTGGTGGCTAGGTATGGTGGCTCACATCTGTAATCCCAGCACTTTGGGAGGCCGAGGCAGGTGGATCAGGAAGGCAGGAGATAGAGACCATTCTGGCCAACATGGTGAAACCGAGTCTCTACTAAAAATACAAAAATTAGCCAGGCGTGGTGGTGCATGTCTATAGTCCCAGCTACTCAGGAGGCTGAGGCAGGGGAACTGCTTGGACCCGGGAGGGGCAGGCTGCAGTGAGCCGAGGTCATGCCACTGTATTTCAGCCTAGGTGAAAGGAAGAGACTCTGTCTCAAAAAAAAAAAGGAAAAAAGTCAGTTGGATAGGTGAGTAGCTAGTTTCCCTGAAGAAGTTTTTTGGTTTTTTTTTTTTTTTTTTTTTGAGACAGAGTCTTACTTTGTCTCCCAGACTGGAGTGTAGTGGTGTGATCTTGGCTCACTACAACCTCTGCCTCCTGGCTTCAAGAGATTCTTCTGCCTCAGCCTGCTGAGTAGCTGGGACTACCCAAATGCATGCACCACCATGCCCGGCTATTTTTTTGTATTTTTAGTAGAGGTGGGGTTTCACCACGTTGCCCAGGCTGATCTTGAACTCCTGGTCTCAAGTGACCCACCCGCCTCAACCTCCTAAAGTGCTGGATTACTGGCTTGAGTCACCATACCTAGTACCCGGAATAAGTCTTAATCCTATTAAAGGTCATCAGAAAATAATGTAAACATTTTCTCAAGAATGGTATTTTTTTCTTAGAGGAAACTTGGAATTATATCTCACAAAAACATTTTGCCTCAGATCAGGTTTAGGATAATTTCCCTTTTACCAAGACTACATGAGCTTATATTTGTAAAATGTTTATCATAGTGCTTGGTACACATACTGTAGAAGTGTTTGAGAAAGGGGCAGGGGGAAGAAAATGTACACACATGGTTGGGCGCAGTAGCTCACGCCTATAATCCCAGCATTTTGGGAGGCCAAGATAGGTAGATCACTTGAGGTCAGGAGTTCGAGACCAGCCTGGCCAACGTGGTGAAACCCCATCTCTGCTAAAAATACAAAAATTAGTTGGGTGTAGTGGCACTTGCTTGTAATCCCAGCTACTTGGGAGGCTGGGGCAGGAGAATTGCTTGAACCCAGGAGGCTGAGGCTGCAGCGAGCTGAGAACGTGCCACTGCACTCCAGCCTGGGCAACAGAGCAAGACTCTGTCTAAATATAGAAAAGAAAAGAAAAGGTAGCCGGGCATGGTGGCTCACGCCTGTAATCCAAGCACTTTGGAGGCCAAGGCGGGCGGATCACCTGAGGTCGGGAGTTCAAGACCAGCCTGACCAACATGGTGAAACCCCATCTTTAAAAAAAAAGAAAAGGTATATACAAGAATGCTATGGAAGTATTTATGAGAGAAAAGAAGGGAAGGAAGAAAGAGAAAGTTTTTATTTAGAGGTCACATTTCTCTCCTAATTCTTGTTAACAAAAACTATTCAAAATTTAGGAATAGAGAAAAATAAATTATTGTATGCCCTTTCAGTGCTTAGGGGCATTGCCTAGCAAGCTCACTCAGGGATTGTCCAATTCTTTAGAGGAATATGTCTTTATTTCAGTTACCATTTATCATTGATTTATTTACATTGAAATACTCTGTAAGGGATTTTATCGTGTAGGAAATTGAGAGCAATGTAAATAATTGTTGTCCAATAAGAATGAATTTTTTTTTTTTGGCCTTTTGGACATTAGCCTTTTTTTTTTCCCCCTGATTTTCAGTCTTTTATTATCTCTGTTGGGATGATGTTTATTAATCTGTTTTTAAATTCGCTGATCATTTCCTTGGTTGTATTCTTGAATGTGATGCTAATCACATTCAAGACTTTTTTTTTTTTTTTTGAAATAGGGTCTTGCTTTGTCACCCAGGCTGGAGTGCAGTGGGTCCATCACAGCTCACTGCACCCTGCACCTCCCGGGGTCAAGCAATCCTCCTGGCTCAGCCTCCCGAGTAGCTGGGCCCATGGGCACATGCCACCACACCTGGATAATTTTTATATTTTTTGTAGAGATGAGATCTCACTATGCTGCCAGGGCTGGTCTCAAACTCCACCCCAGCTTCCCAAAGTGCTGGGATTATATGTGTGAGCCACAGCGCCTGACCAACAAGGTGTTTTTTGGCTGAGCATGATGGTTAATGCTTGTAATCCCAGTGCTTTGGGAGGCTGAGGTGGGAGGGTTGCTTGAGCTCAGGAGTTTGCGACCAGCCTGAGCAACATAGTGAGATCCCATCTCTACAAAAAATACACAAATTAGCTGGGTTTGGTGGCGCATGCCCTGTACTCCCAGCTGTTCAGGAGGCTGAGGCGAGAGGATCACTTGAACTGGGAGGTGAAGGTTTCCGTGAGCCAAGATCTCAGCACTACTCCAGCCTGGGTGCTAGATGGAGACCCTGTCTCAAAAAAAAAAAAAGCATTTCTGATTGCAGATACCGTATTTTCACTTTTCAGATTTTCATTTGGTTCTTTTATAGTTTCCAAATCTCTCCTGAAATTTCCCATCTCTTAGCCACTGTTTAGATCTTTTCCTCTAGACTCTTTAACAAATTTATCATTGTTATTTTAAATTCTTTGGTAATTCCATGTCTGGGTCATTTGTAGGTCTCTTTCTATTGATTGACCTCTTGCTTCATCATAGGTCACAGTTTCCTGCTTGGTTGAACATCAGATAACTTGATTATATACTTGACATTGCGGATAATGTGTTGTAGAGACTGGATCCTGTTATTTTCCTCTGAAGAATGTTTTTATTTTATTTTATTTTTATTTGGTAGAGAAAGGGTCTTACAGGTCAGGCACAGTGGCTCATGCCTGTAATCTCAGCACTTTGAGAGTGTTGAGGCAGGTGGATCACCTGAGATCAGGAGTTCAAGACCAGCCTGGCAACATGGTGAAACCCAATCTCTACCAAAAATACAAAAATTAGCTGCGCGTGGTGGTGGGAGCCTGTAATCCCAGCTACTCAGAAGGCTGAGGCATGAGAATTGCTTGAACCTGGGAGGCAGAGGTTGCAGTCAGATCACACCAGTGCACTCCAACCTAGGCAACAGAATGAGACTCCATCTCAAAAAAAAAAAAAAAAAAAAGAAAGAAATACAGGAAGGAAGGATGGATGGAAGGACAGACATTGAGATTGGTAAATAAAGTGGATAAGTATTTAAAAAGCCAATTTCTAGGCAGGGCATGGTGGTTCACTTCTAGAATCCCAGCACTTTGGGAGGCCAAGGCAGGTGGATTACTTGAAGCCAGGAGTTTGAGACCAGCCTGGGCAACATGGTGAAACCCCATCTCTACAAAAAATACACAAAAAAAATTAGCCGGACATGGTGGTGCATGCCTGTTGTTTCAGCTACTCAGGAGGCTGAGGTGGGAGGATCGCTTGTGCCCTGGAGGGTAAGGCTGCAGTGAGCTGTGATAGCGTACCACTGCACTCCAGCCTGGGTGACAGAGTGAGGCCCTGTCTCAAAAAAATAAAAAGATACCACAAGAAGAGTAAAAAGACAATTTGCAAATTGGGAGAAGAAATTTGCAATAATATTATCATAAATGAGAAAAGGTTAATATCTAGAATTTATTTATTTATTTATTTATTTATTTTTGAGATGGAGTCTCGCTCTGTTGCCAGGCTGGAACGCAGTGACACTATCTCGGCTCACTGTAGCCTCTGCCTCCCGGTTCAAGAGATTCTCCTGCCTCAGCCTCCTGAGTAGCTGGGACTACCGGCGCATGCCACCATGCCCAGCTAATTTTTATATTTTTAGTAGAGACCAGGTTTCACCATGTTGGCCAGGATGGTCTCAATCTCTTAACCTTGTGATCTGCCTGCCTTAGCCTCCCAAAGTGCTGGGATTACAGGCATGAGCCACCATGCTTGGCCTCTTTTATTTTTAATTTTTTTATTTTTCAGTAGAGACGGGGTTTTACTATATTGGCCAGGCTGGTCTCGAACTCCTGGCCTCAACTGATCTGCCTGCCTCAGTCTCCAAAGTTCTAGGATTACAGGCATGAGCTACCACACCCAGCCAAGATTACATTCTTTTAAAGCAATTACAAACAAATGAGGAAAAGACAGGCAGCCCAACAGAGAAATGGGCAAAGACTTGAACCGGCACTTCACAAAAGAACCTATCAACAAATGCAAAGATGCTTGACCCCAGCTGAGGTAGTGAGTTGATTGCTCACAGTCAGTTACAGATCTAACTCTTTGTTCTGCTCTTTCACCCTTCTCACTGCTGCATTTAACTAGTCCTAAAATAAGAAAAAAGAAAAGATGCTTGACTGATCAACACATGACAAGATGTTCAATCTCTCTAGTAAACAGGGAAATGCAAATTAAGGTAATAAAATACCAACTTACATCTGTTAGATTATTCAAAATTTAAAAGTCTGGTAATAATAAGTGTTGTTGAAAATGTGGATCAACTGTAACTCTTATATACTGCTGGTACAAAGGTAAATTGGAAGAAACACTTTGAAAAACAATTTGGCATTATTGAACAAAATTAAAGATGTACAAACCTTATGACTTAGCATTTCCATTCCAAACTCTTGCATGTGTGCACCAAGAGAAATGTATGGAATATTCACAGCGATATGAATGTATGGAAATGTATGGAAAATTCATAGCAATTTTTCCCACTGGCACTAAACTGGAAATAACCTAAATGTCTGTCACCAGGATAATGGATCAGTAAACTGTATGTTTTATGTTTTAAAAGTGAAATATTATGCAGAAGGAAAAAGAATTAAGTACAGCTACAGGCAACAAAATAGATAAAACAAGAAATAAAAATTGAATGAAAAAAACAAATTGCAAAAGACTATACATGTTATAAGTTCATTTATAGAAAGCTGGAAAAAGCTAGCAAAACTAAATACTGTATTATTTTGGGAAGCATCAGTGTGTGTTAAAATCATTTTTAAAGTGAGAAATGTTCAGGAAAGGGTTTCGCTCTGGAGGACAGGATGGAAGAAGAGAGGGAAGGAGCACAGAGGTAAATTGCTCAGCAGTATTGGTAAGTGTTAGTATTATAGGTGTGTTCACAGCCATTTAAAAAATTGTTTAAAAAAAATTGTTACAGTGTGTGGTTGCTCACACCTATAATCCTAACACTTTGGGAGGCTGAGGCAAGAGAATCGCTTGAGCCCAGGAGTTCAAGACTAGCTTGGGCAACATTAGAGAGACCCTGTCTCTACAAAAAAAAAAAAAAATTATATATATATATATATATGGCAAGTGCAGTGTGTGGGCTTGTAGTCCCAGAACTTTGGGAGGCTGAGGTGGGAGGATCCCTTGAGTCCAGGAGTTTCAGCCTGCAGTGAGCTATGATCATGCCACTGCACTCCAGCTTGGGTGACAGAGCAAGATCCTGTCTCAAAAAAAGAAAAAAAAAGTTACATTTACAGATATAATATGGGGAGAGGAGAAACTTGTGGAGAGAAAAAGCAGATTGCCAACAAAAAAGCAGATTGTCAACAAAATATACATATATTTTTTTTCTGACGGGGTCTTACTCTGTTGCCCAGGCTGGAGTATAGTGGTAGGATCTCAGTTCCCTGCAGCCTCGACTTCCAGGGCTCAAGCAGTCTTCCCGCATAGCTGGGACTACAGGTGAGCACCACCATGCCTGGCTAGTTTTGTAGAGACAAGGGTCTCAGTATGTTGCCCAGGCTGGTCTTGAACTCTTGGGCTCAAGCCATCTGCCCGCCTCAGCCTCCCAAAGTGCTGGGATTACAGGCATGAGCCACCACGCCTGGCCCCAAAAGAACTTCTTAATCGCTGGGATGCAAAAAAGCCAATGAAGTGACATTTTCAAAATGCTGAAGAAAAAGAACTATAAAACTAGTTTTTTTTTTTTTTTTTTTTTGAGACAGAGTCTTGCTCTGCCACCCAGGCTGGAGTGCAGTGGCACAATGTTGGCTTACTGCAGTGTCCACCTCCTGGGGTCAAGCAATTCTCCTGGCTCGGCCTCCCGAGTAATTAGGACTACAGGTGCCTGCCACCAAGCTTGGCTAATTTTTGTACTTTTAGTAGAGGTGGGATTTCACCATATTGGCCAAGTTAGTCTCGAACTCCTGACCTCAAATGATCCACCCACCTAGGCCTCCCAAAGTGCTGGGATTACACGTGTGAGCCACTGTGCCTGGCCTAGAATGTTTATCTCTGGCTGTACTGTGAATTAAATATTAGAATGTGGTCAATATTTATTCAAGTCCTCAAAAATGTTGCCATTTAAAGACCTTCTTTGAAATCACTGCTAAAGTTAAGTACAAAGCAAGAAAAGAACTGAATCTAGGAGGAAATGATGAGCTGTGCAGAGTAAAGGTGAATAAATGACTTAATATATTTTGTTAGTGTTTAAATAAATTGTGATCTTCCCCTTCTCCCCCCACAAATGTTATAGACTCTAGAACTAAAACTCTATGAGCTCTAGCCTGGTAATCAGAGAAATCCAAATGTAAATAACAGAGATAATATAATATATCCATAATACTGCCAAAAAATAGACAAAGTAATTCAAAGGGCTGGCAAAGATGTAGTGGAACAGGATTTTCCACAATCTGCTAACCAGGGTATAAATTACGTGTGCCTATTGTCCGAGAAGGCCTTTTGGCCGTACTTAGTCAAATTAAGTACATCGATGTTTGTCTTATGACCCAGGAGTCCTGCTTCTGAGTATATATATGATCTTTGATTTACGACGGGGTTACACTGTAAATTGAAAATATCGTAAGTTGAACCATCATAAATCAGGGACTATCTCTATAAACCATCCCCAACTCCTCCCGCCCACAAAACACCAAAAACAAACAAACGAACCCTCTCATACACGTTTATAAGGGTATATGTTTGAGAAAGTTTATTTCATGTTGTGTACATAATTGGAGCTGGAGGCACACTGTGAGTCTACTATTAAGGAGAAGGGTAAGAAAAATGTGGCGTTTGATGAAGTATTATGCAGTGTCTAGAAAGAATGAATTGGATTCACATTCAGCAATACGGTGAGATCTTTTCTTTCTTTTTTCTTTTTTTGAGATAGAGTTTCACTCTTGCCCAGGATGGAGTACAATGGGGCACTCATGGCAACCTCCACCTCTCAGGTTCAAGTGATTCTCTTGCCTCAGCCTCCTGAGTCGCTAAGATTACGGGCATGTGCCACCATGCTTGCCTGATTTTGTATTTTTAGTAGAGATGGGTTTTCTCCATGTTGGTCAGGCTGGTCTCGAACTCCCAACCTCAGATGATCTGCCCGTCTCGGCCTCCCAAAGTGCTGGGATTATAGGCGTCAGCCACCGCGCCCGGCCAATGTGGTGAGATCTTTTAAAAAAATATGTTCAGTGAGAAAAATTTAAAAAAGTATTTGGATCACATTTAAGGAAAATTAGTGGAAAGTTCTCTCTAATATGGTTGACCTTTGAGCTGAGCGAGGCCTGCTTTTAGAGGAGGAGGAAGACTGGATTTGTGGAGGAAGAAAATTCTAGGCAAAGAGAACAGGAGGTGAAAGGTCCTGAGGTGGGGAGCCAAGATCTTTTTTTTAACAAAGTGCTAACCATAATAGAAAAAATGGAAAACCCGACATTAAGTGAGACACATTTGTTCATCAACAGATACTACAGAGGGTACAAAAACAAATTGCAAACTGGAAGAAGATATTTAATTTAAACAGAGCAGCCACTACTAATGGGTGGGTGTGAGAGAATGAGAGGAATCGAGGATGTTGCTAAGGATTTTGGCCTGAGATTCTGGAAGAATGGAGCTGCTTCTTACTGAGTAAGAAAGACTAGGGGTTGGCCAGGCGAGGTGGCCCATACCTGTAATCCCAGCACTTTGGGAGGCCGAGGCGGGTGGATCATGAGGTCAGGAGTTCCAGACCAGCCTTGCCAACATAGTGAAACCCCATCTCTACTAAAAATACAAGAATTAGCCAGTTGTGGTGGCACACGTCTATAGTCCCAGCTACTCAGGAGGCTGAGGCAGGAGAGTCGTTTGAACCTGGGAGGTGGAGGTTTTTGTGAGCCAAGACCATGCTGCTGCGCTCCAGCCTGGGTGACAGAGTAAGACTCCATCTCAAAAAAAAAAAAAAAAAAAGAAAGGAAGGAAGGGCCGGGCATGGTGGCTCACGCCTGTAATCCAAGCACTTTGGAGGCCAAGGCAGGCGGATCTCCTGAGGTTGGGAGTTCAAGACCAGCCTGACCAACATGGTGAAACCCTGTCTTTAAAAAAAAGAAAGAAAGACAGACAGACTAGGGGAGGAGTGGGTTTGGCTGAGAAAAACAGGAGTTTGGTTTTGGCTATGTTTGAGATGCCTATTAGATATCCCCGTGAGCCTGGGAAACATGGCGGAACCCCATCCTATAAAAGATTCAAATATTAGCCAGGGGTGGTGCTGCACGCCTGTAGTCCCAGCTACTCAGGAGGCTGAGGTGGGAGGATCGCTTGAGCCCAGGTGATTGAAGCTGCAGTGAGCTGAGATTGTGCCACTGCACTACAGCCTGAGTGACAGAGTAAGACCCTGTCTCAACAAATAAACAAAAAAGAAAAACAAAAGAAAAAGGAAAAGGAAAAAGGATATCCAAGTGTCTAGGATTATATCTAGGATTCAGGAGAGAGGTTTGATGCTCCACATTTAGAAGCTGCAGCATAGAGATGGCATTTACATCACGAGTTAGATGAGGGTCCCAAGGGAGTGAGCATAGGTAGCCAGAAAGTCTAAAAGCAAACTCAGGCTCTCTATTATTTAGAAGTAGAGAAAGTGATGAGGAGCCAGCAAAACAGGTTGAAAAGGAATGACCACTGCATTCGAAAGAGAACCAAGAGAAGGTAGCGTTGCAGAGGCCAAGCAAGAAGGTAATTCCAGGCCAGGTGTGGTGGCTCACGCCTGTAATCCCAGCACATTGGGAGGCTGAGACAGGAGGATCACAAGGTCAGGAGTTCGAGACCAGTGTGGCCAACATGGTGAAACCCTGTCTCTATCGAGACCAGCGTGGCCAACATGGTGAAACCTTGTTTCTACTAAAAAAAATAAATAAATACAAAAATTAGCCAGGTGTAGTGGCTCATGCCTGTAATCCCAGCTACTCAGGAGGCTGAGGCAGGAGAATAGCTTGAACCTGGGAGGCGGAGGTTGCAGCGAGCCAAGATCATGCCACTGTACTCCAGCCTGGTCAACAGAGTGAGACTCCATCTCAAAAAAAAAAAAAGTAATTCCAGAATGAGGGAATCATAGACTATGGCCAATTTGGCTAAGTAGATAGATGAGGGTGGAGGATTGAGTAAATTTGGCAAGGCCAACCTAGAGCAACAAGGGATGAGAGTCTGATGGGACAGGGCTCTCGAGAGACATGGAAAAGAAGGGGATATAGCTGTAGAGACAGCACTTTCAAACAGTTTTGCCGTCTAGGAAAGCAGAGAGGTGGAGCAGTGCTTTGAAGGGGCCTGTGTGGTCAAGAGGGTTCTTATTTGTTTGTTTTTAATTTGAGACATTAAAGAAATTAGAGGGGGATGTCTATAGTGGAGAAGAAAAGTAGGAGTGGGACTAGGCGCGGTGGCTCACACCTGTAATCCCAGCACTTTGGGAGGCCGAGGCAGGAGGATCACCTGAGATCAGGAGTTCGAGATCAGCCTGTCAACATGGAGAAACCCCGTCTCTACTAAAAATACAAAACAATTAGCCACGTGTGGTGGCTGGAGCCTGTAATTCCAGCTACTGGGGAGGCTGAGGCAGGAGAATCGCTTGAATCGAGGAGGCAGAGGTTGCAGTGAGCCAAAATCGCACCACTGTACTCCAGACTGGATGACAAGAACGAAACTCCATCTAAAAAAAAAAAAGGTAGGAGTGGAAATTTAGGATGAAGCAGACAAAAATGATAAAACAAGAGGGGTTCTACATGGTCAAAGATGACAGTGTGCCATGAATTGGAGAGAATGGTAGAACCATCTCATCTGGGGACTGAGAAGCAAACAAAACAAAACAAACATTGCCCTCTTATCCCCTTTTCTTCTTTATTAAGTGGAGCAAACTGTCCAATTCACAGATCCTTTGGTTCAAGGTTGTAATTATGCATACATTAATTTTTTTAAATCCCTTTTACTCCCATGGGCCTTCCAGGGTAAGAACCGGAAAGCTGGAAAGAATGAATAAGTTGGTTGTTATATTTCTCTGAGATCAATTAAGCCACTGCAGCATTCTGTAAGAGCATGGGGCTCAGGTAAAATTTATTTAAGAGGTTGAATTTGAGCCAGCAAGGGACCCTCCCTGATAAGAGCTGAGCTGAAGTCAGACAAAGAGGGTTTCATATTGCCAGAGACCTGAAGGTCATTCTTGTTTCCACCTGCTTCTCCCAAATGTGGACAGACAGGCCACGGCCAACACAGTAGTATCTGCTGAACTACAGCAGTTTGCTTCTTTGCCAGGAAATTTTCTGTGAAGGGGATGGGTGTCCCGGGACAAAGGGCTACAGAGCTGAGACAATACCCCTGCTGTGTGCCCCCATCCAGTGGGCCCCAGACGATTCCTGGAGACATTTTTGTTGGGTTACTCCACACCCACAAATAGCTACTTAAAAAAAAAAGAAAAAGGACAAAACTTAACAATTAGAGGGCTATTTGGAAAAGGCATTTTAAAACTAACAGATACACAGATGCGCCTGTTACTTCTTGCAATAGACTAAATTGTTCTTGCGGCCTCCGGTCTCTCCCACACCGATCCATTCTGCACATTGTCGAATTAATCTCCTTAAAGCACAGATCCCATCTTGCCACTTCCCCACTCAAGCATTTTCAGTAGCTCTCCACTGCCTTCAAAATAGCCAAGGAATGAAGATCCTTTGGCCTCTTTTCTCTTTGCAGCCCATCTCCCGCTATCTCCTTTGCGTTTCTGCAAAACCAAAGCTTTTCTCTCCTGCAGAACTCTCTTCTTTACCTCTCTTCTTCACCTGCTTTCCTTCACTCACTACTCCTCCATTTTTTCTTTTTTTTTTGAGGTGGAGTTTTGCTCTTGTTGTTCAAGCTGAAGTGCAACGTGCGATCTCTGCTCACTGTAACCTCTGCCTCCCAGATTCAAGCAATTCTCCTGCCTCCGCCTCCCACGTAGCTGAGATTACAGGCTTCTCCACTACGCCTGGTAATTTTGTATTTTTAGTAGAGACGGAGTTTCACCATGTTGGTCAGGCTGGTCTTGAACTCCTGACCTCAGGTGATCTACCTGCCTCAGCCTCCCAGTGTGCTGGGATTAAATGCGTAAGCCACTGTGCCTGGCCCTACTCCATGTTTTGTTTTGTTTTTTTGAGACAGGGTCTCATTCTGTTGCCCAGACTGGAGTACAGAGACATAATCATAGTTCACTGCAGCCTCAACTTCCCAGGCTCAAGTGATCCTCCTGTGTCAGCCTCCCAAGTAGCTGGGACTACAGGCATGCACCACCATGCCAGCTTTTTTTTTTTTTTTCCTGCTAGAGACAAGTTCTTCATAAGTTTCCCAGGCTGATTGATCTTGGACTCTTGGTGTCAACCAAACTCCTGCCTTGGCCTCCCACAATGCTGGGATTACAGGCATGAGCTACTGCCTCTGGCTCCTACTTAATCTTTTAGTCTTCGTTTATATGTTATTTATTTTGAGGAGCCCTTCCTGATTCCCACTCCCAACCTGTGAACCTCCAGACTGAGCTAGGTGCCTCAGCAAGAGGTGTATGTAACACCTTGAACTTCCCTCCTATCACAAAAGAAATTGTTCTATGTTGTGGTTGCTTGTTTGATTGTCTGTCTTCTCTGGTAGAGGATGATATGGTTTGGCTGTGTCCCCACCCAAATCTTATCTTGAATTGTAGCTCCCATAACTCCCATGTGTTGTGGGAGGGACCCAGTGGGAGGTAATTGAATCATGGGGACTGGTTTTTCCCATGCTGTTTTCGTGATAGTGAATAAGTCTCATGAGATCTGATAGTTTTATAAAGGCGAGTTCCCCTGCACACGCTCTCTTGCCTGCCACCATGTAATATGGGACTTTGCTCCACATTCTCCTTCCACCATGATTGTGAGGCCTCTCCAGCCATGTGGAACTGTGAGTCAATTAAACCTCTTTCCTTTATAAATCATCCAGTCTCGGGTACATCTTTATTAGCAGCATGAGAACAGACTGATACAGGGGGATAAGTTCTGAGGACCATGGGTAAGTCAGGGACCATGTTTATCTTGCTCATTATGTTAACTCCAATGACTGGTATGCACTTATAAAAGTAAGCAAGAAAGATGCTGGCCACAGCAGCGCCCCTCTAGTCCCAGCTACTCAGGCAGGAGCACTTTGGGAGGCAGAGGTGGGCAGATCATGAGATCAGGAGTTTGAGACTAGCCTGGCCAACATCGTGAAACCCCATCTCTACTAAAAATACAAAAAATTAGCTGGGCATTGTGGCAAGCACTTGTCATCCCAGCTACTTGGGAGGCTGAGGCAGGAGAATTGCTTGAACCCAGGAGGCGGAGGTTGCAGTGAGCAGAGATCATGCCATTGTACTCCAGCCTAGGTGATAGAGCAAGACTCCATCTTGGTTTTTTTTGTTTGTTTGTTTTTGTTTTGTTCTGGTCTTCTCAGTACACAAAAAGACTCCGTCTCAAAAAAAAAAAAAAAAAGGAACAAATGAATTCAGTGTTTTTCCTTGATTTCAAAGGTTTACTCTTGCCTTTATTTACCCCACCTGACTTATCTTTGCCACAATTTTATCAATAAAATTTCTACTGAAACCAAATGTATACAGTCACTGAATTTGTGATAAGGTGATATTATAGTAACACAGGAAAAGAATAATCTTCTTGACAAATGATTCTGAGTCAATCAGATATCACATATAGAAGAAAGGAATCTTGACCCCCACCTCCCATGCAAGGCAAAATCAATTTCAGACAGATCTCATATCCAGATATGAAAAGTAAAACAATGTGACTTTTGGAAGAAAACATAGAAGAAAAATCTTCAAAACCTTTAGGTAGGCAGAGATTTCTTAAGCAGGATACAAAGAGCACTATGTATATGGAGGGTGCCATATATATACCACCAGGGCAGATTCTGCTAGGCTAATTTAGTATTTTTAGTAGATTTTGTATTTTTAGTAGAGACGGAGTTTCTTCATGTTGGTCAGGCTGGTCTCAAACTCCCAACCTCAGGTGATCTGCCTGCCCCAGCCTCCCAAAGTGCTGGGATTACAGGTGTGGCCACCATGCCCAGCCCTACCTTCCTTCAGTCTTTAAAAGTGATGGTGCAAACGACACAATGTTTGAAAAGACTCAGACTTTCCCTTAGGACTTTTTTTTTTTTTTTTTAAGACGGTGTCTTGCTCTGTTGCCCAGGCTGGAGTGCAGTGGGACAATCTCGGCTCACTGCAACTTCCACCTCCTGGGTTCAAGTGATTCTCCTGCCTCAGTCTCCCAAGTAGCTGGGATTACAGGTGCCCGCAACCACACCCTGCTAAGTTTTGTATTTTTGGTAGAGACAGGGTTTCTATGTGTTGGCCAGGCTGGTCTCCTGGCCTCCTAACTCTTAACCTCGAGTGATCTGTCCCCTTGGCCTCCGAAAGTGCTGGGATTACAGGCATGAGCAACTGCACCCGGCCATCTTAGGACTCTATTTGCTTTGTCAGGGAAAGGAAATTTTAGAAAAGATATTTGTTAGCACTAAACTTAATTGAAATCAACTCAACACGTTTGATTTAAACCTTTTTATTGTCAGATAGATTTCTTTAAGCATTTAACAGCTTTGATTGGTTCAGTGGCCAAATAAGGCAGCATCTACTAAGAAAGGCACCTCATCAGAAACAAAATACATACATAATCACGTGGTAAGATCCCCGCCATGAGACCAGCTGCTAACTCCTTGAAAGCAGCAATTGTGTCTTAATGTACTTAGTAGCACCTAAACTTCCACATAGGAACCCTTCCTACAGGATGTTTATTGAGTTATTTTCATTAGTCAAAAATGAGACACTCAAATCCTTTTATTAGCCTCCCTCTCGTTACTCCATCCCCTCCTCTTTCTCCATCTCCAAGCCTTCATTTAGCAAAAGAACATATACTAGAAGGTAATCCCTAGAACTCTGCACTGTAGTCAGAAGAATCCAGTTTTAGGGCTGAATAGGCTTTGAGACAGGGTCTGGCTCTGTCACCTGGGCTGGAGTGCAGTGGCACAATCGGCTCACTGCAACCTCTGCCTCCCAGGCTCAAGCCATTCTCCTACCTCAGCCTCCCAAGCAGCTGGGAATACAGGCGTGCACCACCATACTTGGCTAATTTTTGTATTTTTTGTAGAGACAAGGTTTCACCATGTTGCCCAGGCTGGTCTGGAACTCCTGGGCTCAAGTGACTGACTGCCTGCCTCTGACTCCAAAGGGCTGGGATTATAGGCATGCACCACCACACCTTCCCCGAAACAACTTTTTAAAGCAGAATATGTTTAGGGGAGCATACGTATTTATGGCTTGAGTCCTCAAAGAAATGGCTTCGCCCTGGTTAGATGCCATTCTATCCCTTGCTCCTTGAGTCTAAGTAGCAGGACGAATGAAGCAGGAATCCTTGGCGCTTGGATGGGTTGAGAAGGGGCTTCTTTGGCCATGATCATGGAAGCCCAAAGGAGGTTACCAAAGTGCTTTCCCCCTCACTTCCGCCTGGAAGCCAGAACCCTGATTTCCACTCAAACACGTGGACAAACCTGTGCTCCTCTTGTTCAGCCCATAAAATAATCTGTGCTGCTTTCAGCCTGGCCGGCAGAAGAGTGTGATATAACAAAAAAGACGGACTTTGGGAGTCAAGAGACCTGGTTTTGAGTCCCATATTTGTGACTTACTAGCTGTGTGACTTTGGGAAAGTACCTTTTTTTCTCTCTCTTTGAGTCAGAAATTTTCATCTGTGTTGGAAAAAATACTTCCTCCCAGGTTATTGGGAAAATTTAATCCTATGAGATAATTTATGTGAAATTATCTGGCACTTGGTGGATATTTAAACACAGTAGGAAGAGATAATGGCCAGGGAGGAGGGATTTGCCAGTATTTCTCCAGAGCCA
This sequence comes from Ateles fusciceps, assembly GCA_036589455.1. Lineage (NCBI taxonomy): Eukaryota > Metazoa > Chordata > Mammalia > Primates > Atelidae > Ateles > Ateles fusciceps. Next base: position 3,342,419 of record JAZHEH010001321.1, read on the forward strand.
TTCCATGGAGTATTTTTATAGTGGGATGACATGAGCTGTGTGACCCTGGGTCAGACCTCTTACTCCCTGACTCTTGATTTCCCCCACAAGGGATCTCTCTTTTTTGAGACACAGTTTCACTCTGTTGCCCAGGCTGTAGTGCAGTGGCACGATCTTGGCTCACTGCAACATCTGCCTCCTGGGTTTAAGTGATTCTCATGCCTTAGCCTCCCGAGTAGTGGGATTATAGGCGCACACTATCATGCCCAGCAATTTTTTTTTGTATTATTAGTAGAGACAGGGTTTCTCCATGTTGGCCAGGCTGGTCTCAAACTCTTGACCTCAAGTGATCTGCCTGCCTCAGCTCCCAAAGTGCTGGGATTACAGCCATGAGCCATGGCACCCAGCCTCAAAAGGGATTGCTGATCCCAAGAAGGAGAGCCTCCTAAAATTTGAGGTTAAATGTCAAAGTGTGTCACTTTCTATAACAGAATAGAGATTTATTACCTTCTGTCCAAGACGCCATCAATTATAGAATATGCAATTGATTAAAAACAACTTTTTGAGAGGCAGTAAAAAACCATAATTACGTTAATTAACCCATTAATTGCAAGATAAGTTCTGATTTCAGACTCATTAAAATGTGAAGAAATGTCTATCTTGCAATTGAAAAAAAACCTATAATAATAATAATGTTAGCTCCTAGGTTGGGCACCGTGGTCCATGCCTGTAATCCCAGCACTTTGGGAGGCCAAGGCTGAAGAATCACTTGAGGCCAGGAGTTCAAGACCAGCCTGGGCAACACAGCGAGACCCCATCTCTACAAAAATAAAAAATAAAAAGTTAGCCTGGTGAGGTGACACATACCTGTAGTCCCAGCTACTCTGGAGGCTGAGGAGGGAGAATCCCTTGAACCCAGGAGTTCAAGGCTGCAGTGAGCTGTGAGCATGCTACTGCCCTCCAGCTGAGGTGACGGAGTAAGATTCTGTCTCAAAAAAACAAAAAACAAAAAAAGGAATCCTGGTTCCCATTTATTAAGCATCTCCTGGGTTCCAGGCACTATAATCAAGGTGTTTTCCTAAGCCCTTCACTTGTTATAGTGCCCCAGTGCAGCAGGTGTTATCATTTCCACTTCATGGTCAGGAAACCGAATATAAAGAGGATTAGTCATTTTTCCAAGGCCACACAACCAGGAAGTAGGGCTTGGATGGTAGGACTTCTTAATTCCAGATACTTTCTCTTTTTGGTAGATTGTTCTCCAGGCTAAGGAGTCAGAGATGAGGTCTCCGTAGAATAGAAACGGGTTGTGAATGTGATGCTTTGAACACGTCTTGAATCTCTGCAAGGTGACCAGGAAGGTCATAGATAACATCGATAGAGCTGGAATCTAATTAATCTCCAAATACTGGTTCTTGGAGGTAAGGTGTTAACAGGACAGTCAGGGTTGCTGAGAATCCAGATAAAGGGGAGCCAAGAACCAAGACAGAGTCAGGGTTGACCCAGCCCAGAGTGGGTGGAGCCTGCTGAGCCCCCAGGATCGTTCAAGGCCCACGGACAACACAACAAGCTCTTATGCTAGAGGCCACTATTCCACAGCGTCACCCTGTTCCTTCACTGACTCTTTACTAATGCAGCAGAAATCTTTTGAGAAGAATTTAGTTCTCTTGCAACCTTTCTTCAAGAGGGAAAAATGTGCTAAGCAGTCATTAGTCAGCAGGCAGATATCTAGTACTAGAACAAGTTATACATTAACAAGGTTTTCTGGTTAGTCAGTCCAAGTTAGTTCCCCTGTGCCTGGTTATGGGATTCAATGTTTTGCTCTGGGAAGCTGTGGATACGGTGCTTATTCTGATATGAACCCCGTGACAGATATTGCGATACTCTCAGCAGTGTTCCCTGACACCCGGCTCCCGGGCTATCTGCCTGCCTGTCGGTCTATCTTTCTAACTATAGGGTGGGGGAAAGCCAAGCCCACATGAGTGGATTCCCAACATAGCTCTACTTCATCAGATGACAAAAGAATGTTCTGGAGCTTTTTGGTGGGGTGGCAGCGGGGATGTGGACATGGCTGGGGTAGGGCAGGGGAGACGAGGTTGAAAATTGCTGGAAGCATCAGAGATTGCGTAAAAGATGTTTCTGTTGACCTGACCAGGAGAAACTCATCGTCAAGCTGCCAGAGAGTGTGCCTCTGGGTCTTGACCCTGGAGAGGCTCTTTGGACAGTGGTGGAGATAGCGCCAGGGTAGAGGTCACCGAGTCTCCACGTGGATGTCAACAGGGCTGAAGGTCACAGTCGCAGGGTGTTGGCTGCCGTTGTTGTTTGGGCCCACGGCAGAAGGGGCGGTTGGCTTGGGGCCCTTGGGCTCCAGTTCCCGCCTCGTCCTCATTTTCCTGTAGGGAGATAACATGCACATGGGTGAGTCTTTCCCCTGATATGCTGCGGGGAATGGGCTCTGTGACTACAGTTCTGGCCAAGAGATTAATGTAGATGAACGTAGACATTAAATCACGTTGCTTACTTGCTGCCACATAATTTTACAACTGGAAGGGACCTCAGGAATCAGCTAGTCTGCCCTTCAATTTTTACTTTTTTTTTTTTTTTTTGAGATGCAGTCTCACTCTGTTGCCCAGGCTGGAGGGCTGTGGCACGATCTCAACTCACTGCAACCTCTGACTCCCAGGTTCAAGCAATTCTCCTGCCTCAGCCTCCTGAGTAGCTGGGACTACAGGCATGTGCCACCATGCCCAGCTAATTTTTGTATTTTTAGTAGACATGGGGTTTCACCATGTTGGCCAGGATGATTTCAATCTCCTGACCTCGTGATCCGCCCACCTCAGCCTCCCAAAGTGCTGGGATTACAGGCTGAGCCACTGTACCCGGCCTGCCCTTCAATTTTTTAACTTAGACCAGATATTTAATTTTGTTTCTTTCTTTTCTTTTTAGAGATGGAGTTTCTCCATGTTGGTCAGGCTGGTCTTGAACTCCCGACCTCAGGTGATCTGCCCGCCTTGATCTCCCAAAGTGTTGGGATTACAGGCGTGAGCCACTGTACCCGGCCAATTTTATTTGTTTCTATTAAGGAATGAGTAAAATGTCAGAGGTGGCTATATAAAAGATAAAAATAAAGATATTACATTTTTTCCTGTTCAAAGTGGTATTACATTTTCCATGTATTACATGTATTACATTTTGCAGCCTCATTAAGCTTGCTAAGTTTATTGCTAGAAATATTTAAGTGGGGCCCCCCCCCCGGCGGCCCCCCCCGCCCGGGCCGGGGCCGGCGCCCCCCCCCGGGGGCCCCCCCCCCAAAAAAAAAAAAAAAAAAACTTTTTACATAGTTGAAGAGAATGTACTTAAAACATATATCTTGGCTTCATTTAATATGCTGTAAAATTCGATAATGAACAATTATGAATTCTTTATTCTTTTTCTTTTTTTGAGGCAGAGTCTCCCTCTGTCACCCAGGCTGGAGTGCAGTGGTGTGACATTTGGTATGAGATCAACATATGTTAGCTACCTTTACTTTATTGATTGATTTATTAAAGAGTCTCGCCCTGTCACTTGGGCTAGAGTATAGTGGTGTGATCCCAGCTCACTGCAACCTCTGCCTCCCAGGTTCAAGCAATTCTCCTGCCTCAGCCTCCCAAGTAGCTGGGATTACAGGCACCCGTCACCACACCCAGCTAATTTTTTGTATTTTTAGTAGAGACGGGGTGTTGGCCAGGCTGGGCACAAAACCCTGACCTCATAATCCACCCGCCTCAGCCTCCCAAAGTGCTGGGATTATAGGCGTGAGCCACCGTGCCTGGCCTAGCTACCTTTATTTTAAAAACTGATTTTTTCAGAGATAGGGTCTTGCTATGTTACCCAGGCTGGACTCAAACTCCTAGACTCAAGCCATCCTCCTGCCTCAGTCTCCTGAGTAGCTGGGATTACAGACGCACACTACCGCACCCGGCCATATCTTTTTAAAGAAATGGCTTCTAGGTCTTCTATGATATGTTTAATTTATAGTCTTTTAATTTTGATTTCTTCCCTAAAAAAATTACCTTCCAGCAAGGTTGTGACTGACAGTAATTACACATAAGGTGATAACATATAACATTTATTTTTCATATGATCAAATTATATTCTTTTATTTCCCCTTATATGTTTCCAGAAAGCAGAGTCAGGGTACATGCTTCCAGGATTTGTCACTTCAAATACTTATGTGGCCAGCTCATACAACCTAGCCGGGGGTCTCTGAGAGAAGAGGCCTGAACATTCCTCTGTGAGCTGTAAATTACATGCAAATGTCTACCACAGTACTCAAGACCATTAGCATTGTCATTAACATTATTATACTTAAAAAATATTTCTCCAAGTACAAAAATAGTCACTTTGAAATTCCTTCAACCGTACAGACTTCAAAAAGGACCCCCAAGGGATAGAACATTTACTAAGGCTCAGGGATACTGCCAGGCACACGATGGCCACCCACATATCAGCTCCCGTTTATTCTGATGTCACTGAAGGGTCCAGGCAGTTCCAAAGCCCAGGGCATGCGTACCTGTTGTACATCTTCAGCAGGATCAGAACCACGGTGAAGATGATGATGACAACCACCACAACGCCAGCAACAATGGCTCCAGAACCTGCGGAGAGGAGAGGAGCAGAGATAGTAAACATGCAAACTGAACGCAAAGCAGGAGGGCGTCCTGCTGTGGCACCTGACATCCTCGCTGGGTCAAGGGAAGCAGGAGAGAAGGCAATGTCCTCGGACACTCCCAGTTGACCCCAGGACAGTCACATCTGGAGTGGCTGTGCACCCCTGACCTGAGCTGGGCTTGAAGGACCCCGTCCTCCGCACATCATCTGCCAAAACAGCCTCCAGCTTCTGGGAAATAAATAAGCAAAATACCCTCCCTTCTTTTTGGTAATGCAAAAGTAGCATGTGATTTTTGTAGATAATAATTTTGAAAATATAAATAGGTGCAAAAAACAGGGGGAAGTTGAAGAACTCAGTGGCCCAACAACTGCTGATTATCTACATACCTACATTCACCAACATGATCGTGTTGATGCATAGTAAATATCTATCAGCCAGGCCCAGTGGCTCACGCCTGCAATCCCAGTACTTTGAGAGGATGAGGTAGGAGGCTCGCTTGAGCCCAGGAGTTCAAGACCAGCCTGGGCAACATAGTAAGATCCTGTTTCTAGAAATAAAAAATAAAAAATTAGCCAGGTGTGGTGGCATGTACCTGTAGTCCCAGCCACTTGGGAGGCTGAGGAGGAGGATCTTTTGAGCCTGGGAGGTTGAGGCTGCAGTGAGCCAAGATTGTGCCACTGCACTCCAGCCTGGGTGACAGAGCAAGACCCTGTCTCAAAAAATAAAAATAAATACATAAATATCTGGTTAGGCGCAGTGGCTCACATCTGTAATCCCAGTACTTTGTGAGGCTGGGGGTGAGGATCACTTGAGCCCAGGAATTCCAGACCAGCCTGGGCAAGATAACAAGACTCCACTTCTATACATTTTTAAAAAATATATCTATCATAGTTTTAAAATAATTTAATAATTATATGTTTGAATATTGATCCTAAAGGAAATATTCCTAAGTATGGAAAAATATTCACTTGGTAAAAATAGAACCATGTTTCATATACTGTTTGTTTTTTTTTTTTTTGAGATGGAGTCTCGCTCTGTCACTCAGCTGGAGTGCAGTTGTGTGCGATCTTGGCTCACTGTCACCTCCACCTCCTGGGTTCAAGTGATTCTTCTGCCTCAGCCTCCAGAGTAGCTGGGACTACAGGCCTGTGCCACCATGCCTGGCTAAGTTTTGTATTTTTAGTAGAGATAGGGTTTCACTATGTTGGCCAGGATGGTCTTGAACTCCTGGCCTCAAGTGATTCTTCAGCCTTGGCCTCCCAAAGTGCTGGGATTACAGGCATGGACCACGGTGCCCAACCTAGGAGCTAACATTATAATTATTATAGGTTTTTTTTCAATTGCAAGATAGACATTTCTTCACATTTTAATGATTCTGAAATCAGAACATATCTTGCAATTAATGGGTTAATTAACGTTTCCTTCCAGGGACCACTTGTTGATGGCAAATGCCTCCCCAGAAGTCACCTACATTCATTTACTCCTTCATCAACTGATGGGATGTTTTTTGCCTTGCAGAAATGGTATAAAAATAGCTACTTGGGGTTTTTATTTGTTTGTTTGTTGGGAGACAAGGTCTCACTCTGTTACCCAGGCTGGAATGCAGTGGTGCGATCTCGGCTCACTGCAGCCTCGACCTCCCAGGCTCAAGAGATCCTCCTGCCTCAGCACGCCTCATGTGACTTGGACTCCAGGTGTACCACCGCCACGCCTGGCTAATTTTGGTATTTGTTGTAGACATGGGGTTTCACCATGTTGCCCAGGCTGGTCTTGAACTCCCAAGCTCAAGCAGTCTGCCTGCCTTGGCCTCCCAAATTGTTGGGATTACAGGCATGAGCCACCACGCCCGGGCATTAGCCACATTTTAAGGTGACCCATTTACAGCCATTTTACAAGAGATTCAAATTTCAGTGCCCTTTAGACCCCAAGACTTTTTAACAAAAATAATAGTAATTGTAGTACTAGTAATATTTATTTGTTTGTTTTGGAGTCTCGCTCTGTTGCCCAGGCTGGAGTGCAGTGGCACGATCTTGGCTCACTGCAACCTCTGCTTTCTAGGTTCAAGTGATTCTCCTGCCTCAGCTTCCTGAGTAACTGGGGCTACAGCCTCTCAAAGTCCTGGGATTACAGATGTGAGCTACCACACCCAGACATCAGTAATTAACAACCATCATCATGGCCGGGCGTGGTGGCTTACGCCTGTAATCCAAGCACTTTGGAGGCCAAGGCGGGCGGATCACCTGAGGTCAGGAGTTCAAGACCAGCCTGATCAACATGGTGAAACCCCGTCTTTAAAAAAAAAAAAAAAATCATCATCATCATCATCATTAGGTACTTAGTATATACCAGAGGCTGTGCTAAACTGTCTGTCTGGATTATCCCCCTTCAGTCATCACAACTGCCTTATGTGATAGCTTCATTAATGGGCATTAACATCACAACGCCCATAATCTTTGTGTGAGGTCTTTTAGGCTGACTGATGGTGCCATGGATGCCATGTTAACCTCTGTGACCTACATGGACACTGCAGATGAATTCCTGGAAAATCTGAAGTAACTGGAAGACCATGAAAAGAGGAAGAAATGATCAACCCCTGTGGTGCCTAATTAACTTTGAGACATTCTCTATCGTTCCTTATTCCTGCCCCAATTGATAAGGCAATTGGACTTTGTAACCGACCTTGGTCAGCCTCATGATTCCAGACCCTACGACCCCCTCCCAGCTTGCAAACCTACAACCCCCTCCCAGCTTGCAAACCAATGACCTCCTCCCAGCTTGCAAACCTACGAACCCCTCCCAGTCTGCAAACCTAAGACTCCCTCTCAGCTTGCAAATCTACGACCCCCTCCCTGCTTGCAAAAATGACCCAAACCGATAAAACCTACTACTATCCCACCGCCCTTCACTGACTCTTTTTTGGACTCATCCCGCCCGCACCCTGGTGAATAAACAGCCATGGTACTCACACAAAGCCTGTTTGAGGATTTTCTTCATTCAGCACTCACATTTTAACACTTTGTATTTTTAGTAGAGATGGGGTTTCACCTTATTGGTCAAGCTGGTCTCAAACTCCTGACCTCAAGTGATCCACCTGCCTCAGCCTCCCAAAGTCCTGGGATTACAGATGTGAGCTACCACACCCAGACATGAGTAATTAACAACCATCATCATGGCCGGGCGTGGTGGCTCACACATGTAATCCAAGCACTTTGGAGGCCAAGGTGGGCAGATCACCTGAGGTCGGGAGTTCAAGACCAGCCTGACCAACACGGTGAAACCCTGTCTTTAAAAAAAAAAAAAAAAATCATCATCATCATCATCATTAGGTACTTAGTATATACCAGAGGCTGTGCTAAACTGTCTGTCTGGATTATCCCCTTCAGTCATCACAACTGCCTTATGTGATAGCTTCATTAATATCCCCATTGTATAGATGAGGAAGCGGAGGCACAGAGCAGTAAAGTCAAACTGTACAGCAGGGCTGTACAGTTGGCAGTGGCAGAACTGGGCCTGAGACCCAGGCACGCCGCCTCCGAGCCCACAGTCTTAACCTCTGCACCATGACCATGACACTGGTCCTGCCATTCCTCCCCCAGCCTCCAAGCCAAGTTAACCTTACTCTTATACAGGAAGTCTTCTCCCCTCGTGGTCATGTTCAATGAGAAGAAGGTGGTATCCCCCAGAGGAGTGGCTGTGGTCATCTCAATCCTGATGAGAAAGCAGCAGAAATTTTGTTTAAAATTAGATAAATCCATGTTATTGCCACTTGATGCCTCTTTTGGTCTTTATCTGGATGACTGTAGAATATTGAAGCATACAGTTTCTCTTGGCAGCAAGTAAACACAAAACTCATGATTAGATACTGTGGGAGATTTAATAATAATACCTGACATTTGTAAGGAACTTTGTTTTTCAAAGCGGTTTAAATTTATTCAACAATATGTATTCAACTCCTTCAAATATCTAGATCAATCTCTTGAAACTATGTGAAGTGAGTTACTGTTGCCATTTTACTGGTGAAACCAAAATCCCCAAAGCTATCTGGAGTCCCAAGTTTACCCAACAGAATTTTTCTTTTTTTTTTTTGAGACAGAGTTTCGTTCTTTCTTGCCCAGCCTGAGTGCAGTGGTGCAATCTCTGCTCCCTGCAGCCTCTGCTTCCAGGGTTCAAGCAATTCTTCTGCCTCAGTCTCCTGAGTAGCTGGGATTACACATGCCAGCCACCATGCCCAGCTAATTTTTGTATTTTTGGTAGAGACAGGGTTTCACCATGTTGGTTATGCTGCTCTCGAACTCCTGACCTCGTGATCCACCCGTTTCGGCCTCCTAAAGTGCTGGGATTATAGGTGTGAGCCACCGCACCCAGCCAAATTTTTGTATTTTTAGTAGAGATGAGGTTTCACCAAATTGACCAGGCTGGTGTTGAACTCCAGACCTCCTGATCCATCCACCTTGGCCTCCCAAAGTGCTGGGATTACATGTGTGAGCCGCTGCGCCCAGCCTACCCAACAGAATTTAATCTAAGATGTCAACCTCCCACTCTAGTGAGCTTTCCTCCACGCTGCAATGACACTTGAACTGGTATTCCTACTTTCAAAGGCTTTATTATCTGAGGATGCAAAAATAAATAAATGAACAGATGAAAAATTAACTATGTTTAAAACATTTTTTTTGAGACAAGGTCTTGTTCTGTCACCCAGGCTAGAGTGCTAAGTGCGAACACGGCTCTCTGCAGCCTCGACCACCCTGGGCTCAGGTGATCGTCCCATCTCAGCTTCCTGAGTAGCTGGGACTACAGGCGTGTGCCACCACACCTGGCTAGTTTTGAACTCTGATTATCAAGCAGTCAGTGACATGAGCCATTGGGCTGTGAGGAACAATTTCATGGAAGAGATATAGTTGAATAGGCCTTGAAGAATGGGCATGGTTGGGGTGTAAGGGGAAAGAGAGCAAGGGCTGGTTCAAACAAAGCCTTCAATCCGAAGAGTTAATGCAGTTTGGGAATCTACCATGTACCAGGCTGTGTCTCAGGAGCCTTCACACACCATCTCTTCTCATTTAATCCTCTCAGTCACGGAGAAGTGGCTGTCATCTACGCCCTCCTATTGAGCAAGCTGGGACTCAGAGTGTTTGGGTGATCCAACCAGTCATACAAGTAGGAGGAGGAGGAGCTTGGACACAAACACTCTCTAGTGTACAATGTATTTTTTTTCCCTGAGGCCACTAAGAATCAAAATGCACAAGGCTACGATGTTCCATTTGAGGAGTGAACCAGTAGTTACAGTTAATATGATGTCACCCCTGGAAAGAAGTGTTGAGATACTCCACCAAGAACCATTGCATGATAATATAAATAATTGTTCTGGGCCAGCATGGTGGCTCACGCCCGTAATCTCAGCACTTTGGGAGGCTGAGGTGGGCATATCGCCTGAAGTCAGGAGTTTGAGACCAGCCTGGTCAACATGGTGAAACCCCATCTCTACTAAAAATACAAAAATTAGCCAGGCGAGGTGGTGGGTGCCTATAATCCCAGCTACTCGGGAGGCTGAGGCAGGAGGATTGCTTGAACCCGGGAGGTGGAGGTTGCAGTGAGCAGAGATTGCACCACTGCACTCCAGCCTGGGCAACAGAGTGACTCTTTCTCCAAATAAATAAATAAATAATCACTCTGAACTATAGGGGTCAAGAAAAGAGGGAGGCAAACCACGTTTGGCCTCATTATTTCAGAGTGGCACTTTTACTCCTACTGCTGACAATTTGGAAGCCCACGAAGGGTCTACGTCAAGAGAATTACCTAGGCCTGTTTGTAATCTTAAGAAGCCATAGGCTTCAACACAGCCATCTACTGGAGAAAGAGGCATTGTGGACATTTTAAAAAAAAATGGTGCATAAATTCATTTTCTTTTTAAAGGTCAGAAATGTTTTTTACATTATGAAGATGAATATTATAGGAGCCCACAGACTGACCACTCAGATTTTTGTTTTTTTAAATGGAGTCTTGGAGTGCAGTGGCACGATCTCCGCTCACGCAACCTCTGCCTTCTGGGTTCAAGCGATTCTCCTGCCTCAGCCTCCCAAGTAGCTGGGATTACAGGAGCGCACCACCAAGCCCAGCTAATATTTTTTTGTACTTTTAGTAGAGATGGGGTTTCACTTTGTTTGCCAGGCTGGTCTTGAACTCCTGACCTCGTGATCCGCCCGGCTCAGCCTCCCAAAGTGCTGTGATTACAGGCATGAGCCACTGTGCCCAGCCCTACCACTCAGATTTAAGAAATGTTTACAGTCATGTTTTCTTCAGCCCGGCGTGAGCCACTGTGCCCAGCCCGACCACTCAGATTTAAGAAATGTTTACAGTCATGTTTTCTTCAGCCTACCTTTCTTTCTTTCTTTCTCTCTCTCTTTCTTTCTCTTTTTCTTTCTTTCTTTTTCCTTCTTCTCTCTCTCTCTTTCTTTTCTTTCCTTTCTTTCTCCTTCTTTCTCCTTTCTTTTCATTCTCTCTCTCTCTCTCTCTCTCTCTCTTTCTTGACAGAGTTCACTCTGTTGCCTAGGCTGGAGTGCAGTGATGTGATGATAGCTCACTGCAGCCTCAACCTACCAGGCTCAAGTAATCCTTCCACATCAGCCTCCAGAGTAGCTGGGACTACAGGTATTCACCACGATGCCTGGGTAATTTTAAAAACTTTTTTTTAAAAAAAATACAGAATCTCACTCTGTCACCCAGGCTGGAATAGAGTGACACCATCTCGGCTCATTGAAACCTCCACCTCATGGGTTCAAGTGATTCTCCTGCCTCAGCCTCCCAAGTAGCTGGGATTACAGGTGCCCACCACCACGCCTGGCTAATTTTTGTAGTTTTAGTAGAGATGGGGTTTTACCATGTTGGCCAGGCTGGTCTCGATGTCCTGACCTCAGGCGATCTGCCCGTCTCAGCCTCCCGAAGTGCAGGGATTACAGGCGTGAGCCACCGTGCCCAGCCTAAAAAAAGTTTTTTTGTAGACGCTAAGTGTCACTATGTTGCCCAGGCTGGTCTCAAACTCCTAGACGCAAAGCGATCTTCCCGCCTCGGTCTCCCAAAGTGCTGGGATTATAAGCACGATCCACCATGCCCAGCCAAGTTTTTCTTTTCTTTTTTTTTTTGAAGCAGAGTCTCATTCTGTAACCCAAGCTGGAGTGCAGTGGTGCAATCTCGGCTCACTGCAACGTCTGCCTGCTGGGTTCAAGTGATCCTCCTGAGTAACTGGGATTGCAAGTGCCCATCACCACATCCAGCTATTTTATATTTTAATAGAGACAGGGTTTTATCATGTTGACCAGGCTGATCTCAAACTCCTGACCTCAAGTGATCCACCCGCCTCGGCCTCCCAAAGTGCTGGGATTACAGGTGTGGGCCACTGTGCTGGTCCCAGTTCTTCTTTATAAGAAAAAAATCAGACATAGCTGAAATCCCTTCTGTAGTCTATCTCAATCCCATTTCCTCCCTTCCCCAAAGTAACCACTCCCTTGACCATTAGTGTGTATTCTCATCAAAGTTTTAAAATGTTTACTACGTAACATACATATCCATAAACATTGTATATATTGTGGCTGTACATATCTATTAAACATGTCTATTAAACATCAACCTGGCACCTACTAAGTGACTAATGCTGTGCTCGTTGCTGGGAACACACAGGGAATACAAGACAAACTCCTTGCGTTGAGAAGCTCACGTTCTAGTAAGCACAACAGACTACAGATTTGATCATATAATTCTGGAGCTCAAAAAACAATCATTTCCCCCTGTCAACCATTCCATATCTGGTAGTGAAAGTCCTTCACTGGCTGGTTCCACACTCTGTGTCCAGCCTCTCAGCTACTCACACCACCCTCTGTCAAACTGCTGTGACAACAGGGCACTTCATCTTCGCCCACCATATTTGGTCTTTGCTGCCTCTGGGCTGGCTGCCTCAGGCACTGGCCTCCCCAGTCTCCACCCAGGGTCTCTCCAGAGAGTTCTTATCTATGAGCTGCAGCTTCCCTGCCCTCCCAGCTCTGATGGAAGCAGACCTGAAACACATAAACTAGGGTCAAGGTATCCGCAGCCTGACTCGGGGCTCTGGTGGCAGTGGCCTGCCCCAGGGGTTCACAGGGTCAGAATGGCCTCTGTGGCCTGGCCCTGTTCATCTATAGGGTGGGCTCTGCCTCTGCCTTCTCTGAGCTCCCTTAATCCGGGGCCCTGCCTAACCCTCCCTAGCTCTTATCTACCCCTCCTTCCAAAGACCAGACCCTTCAGACTCCCAGACTCAGGCTCCCACCAGGAACCCTGCGTGGCTCCGCCTGACCTCCCCACTCCTGCCATTCTGTCTCCCCCGCCTGGGCTTTCTGTCTCCCAACACCTGAAACAGGCTCAGGCTGGTTATGCACTATCGCTCCCCCAAGAAAAAGAGCATAGTCTTCAAGACACGGCCCAGGCCAGGCACCGTGACTCATGCCTGTAATCCTAGCACTTTGGGAAGCTAAGGTGGGCAGATTACCTGAGGTCAGAAGTTCGAGACCACCCTGGCCATCATGGTGAAACCACGTCTCTATTAAAAATAAAAAACTAGCCGCTCGTGGTGGTGTACGCCTGTAGTTTCAGCTACTTGGGAGGCTGAGGCAGGAGAAACGCTTGAACCCGGGAGATGGAGGTTGTGGTGAGCCAAGATCGCGCCACTGCACCTCAGCCGGGGTGACAGAGTGAGATTCTGTCTCAGCAAAAAGACACAGCCCAGTCCCCAGTCGCCCCCCAGGAAGACTCCCACTCAGAAGAAATAGCAATGCTGTCCCCTACCCTCCCACAGCAGCACCCTGCAAAGAAACACCACCGAGGCACATGTCTCTTGCTTTGTCTGCCATTAATGCTGCATGCTCATTGCCAGGTCCTTGAGGATAGAGACTATTTCTCATTCCTTCTCATATCCTTCTACCTCCCTCAGATAAAGTGTCTGGGTCTTTTCTCCTTTGCCAGTGCAAGGGCTGGAGTGAGTAACTGGATTTCTCCCCAGCTTCATCTGCTCATCTGTGAGATGAATTGCCTTTCCCTTTCTCTAAGGGAGCTGAGAGTGAGAGGTGAGGTATGGAAGGTGTTTTTAAGTGCTCACTAAATTGTAGCTCTAATTATTATAGTGAGTATTAGTAAATATTTGCTGAACTAAATTAGAGATGGGGGATCAGGAGCTGAAAACTTGGAGACATTCTTTCTATAAAAATAAGCACAAATTAGCTGGCCTGGTGGTGGTCTGTGCCTGGTGGTGGTCTCCCCCTCTATTTGGGAGGCCAAGGAGGGAGGATCACTTGAACCCAGGAGTTTGAGGCTGCAATGAGTCATGACGGCACCATTGCACTCCAGCTGGGTGACAGAGCAAGACCCTGTATCTAAAACTAAATAAATAAAATAACATTTTAAAAGGACAGACAAAGATGAGAATTTGGAATGAAAGCCTTCCCCACCCAGCACTGCCCACCTCTACTCTCAAGGGGATATTCCTGCCCCATCTCAGCACGTGAAGGGTATTAGTATGCATTTCCCTGAACCTTCTCCTTCTAGCCTCACCAATATCAAGCTAAGAAGACTCACCAAAAGAAAGTGAGGCTTTCTATTTACTGATTTATTTATTTAGAGACGAAGTTTCACTCTTGTTGCCCAGGCTGGAGTGTAGTGACACGATCTCGGCTCACTGCAAACTCTGCCTCCTGGGTTCAAGTGATTCTCCTGCCTCAGCCTCCCAAGTAGCTGGGATTATAGGCACGCACCACCACACCCAGCTAATTTTGTATTTTTAGTAGGGATGGGGTTTCTCCATGTTGGTCAGGCTGGTCTTGAACTCCTGACCTCAGGTGATCTCCCCGCCTTGCCTCCCAAAGTGCTGGGATTACAGGCGTGAGCCACTGAGCCCGGTCAAAAGTGAGGCTTTCTTACAATTTCTTTTAAAAACAAGAAAGAGATGCAAGTAGATGGCTGCTGATCAAGCTTTGCTTAGTGAGAGAGACGAGAAACAATCATTGGCAAACCCAAACCCATGGACATATTCGCTGTGAAACCAACATGCACAAAATGACAGAAGCCACCATCTCAGTGTTTGGCATGTGCCAAGACCTTGCGCCAGATATTTTCTGTCCGTGCCCTGATTTAACTAGCAATATGCCATGTAAGATAAGTTTTCCTTTCCCCTTCTCTCAAATGAAGACCCCAAGACTTGATAATATAAAGCTAACTTCACCTGGGCGCAGTGGCTCACACCTGTAATCCCAACACTTTGGGAGGCTGAGGCAGGTGGATCATTTGATGTCAGGAGTTTGACGCCAGCCTGGCCAACATGGAAAATTAGCCAGGTGTGATGGCAGGCACCTGTAATCCCAGCTACTCTCCAGGGAGGCTGAAGCAGAATTGCTTGAACCCAGGAGGCACAGGTTGCAGTGAGCCGAAACTGTACCATTGAGCTCCATCCTGGGTGACAGAACAAGACTCTGTCTCAAAATAAAAATAAAAATAAAAACCAGTGAGCTGAGATCGTGCAATTGCACACCAGCCTGGGTGACGAAGCGAGACTCTATCTAAAAATAAAATAAAAACATATAGCAAACTCTCCGTGCTCATGGAGCCCCAAAGCGACAGAGCTAGTGTGTGAACCTGGGTGTTGCGAACGGCAACACATGCACCCTTCCTACTGCGCCGTTGAGTCTCTGACACACACTAGTGGGGTCTATGACCGATGACTGCAGGAATACATGCACGCACACACATACACACACTGACCAGTAATGCAGCCACCTAAGGCCACCACCAGGGCTCAGGCTCCTCCACAGGTCCTGCAGGGGTGACCTCCTGGGTGCCGAGTTCCAGGTGCAGACTGTCTTTTGGATGGTCCCAGTTGCTCTTCTCTCTCAGAGAACAGTGAGGAATCTCAGAGCGTATCTTGCCTCATCAGGGACCGAGGGCTGTCAATTGCATCTCTGTTCCTGCCGCATCAGAGCAGGTGGGGAGGAGGCTGGTAGAACAGCCATGGCCAAGGATGTGGGTGTTTTCATGTGTGGGGCCCCAGCAACTGCTGTTAACCAAGTGAGGGCCAGCAGGGCCCTTCAGTATCAAACATGCCTATGAGCAGGGGCCATGGCCCTAGAAAACAGGGAGAGGACAGGGAGAGGGGAGGCCAGTTTTCGCTGGCAGAGGTTAATTTAATAATAATAATAATGCAGTGTGTGTCAGGCACTGCACTTTGTGCTTTGTGTTTGAGATCTCATTTAATCCTCATCCCAATCCAGTAAGGAGGGCACAGGCACTTTGTCCTCTACAGATGAGGAAACTGAGGCTTGGAGCAAAGAAGAAACTGCCTTAACTTCACAAGGCTAATATGAAAACCATGCAGGATTCAAGCCAGGGTCTGTCTGACTTCACAGCCCCTTTTTCAAAAACCCTCCTAGCAAATGCACAAGGCATAGGTGGCCCAGCATCCAGGGCCCAAATCAATGTGGGGTGTTAATGAAAAATCCCATACAGGCTAGGGTGCAGCAGACAGAGCGAGGGCCCTTGCCCCAGGCCCCTGACCCTGACCCTGACCCTGACTTCTACCCAACTTCTGCCCTTGGCCACACTCTGAGCCTCCACCTTCAGCAGAGCCCCGATCACATTTATGGAATCTACAAGGGAACTATTGTTTTCTTGGTTGTTTACAAATGGCCTGTGTAGGAGGTCAGTTTGGGAAGTGATGGAGGGTTATAACCACTTACTCACAGATCCATTGCTCTCTGACTAGCTCTTGGTCAAGTATAAAAGCTGAATCTGGAAGATAAATGCTGTCAGTCCTCCCCCTTTCCAAAATATCTCCCCTGAAGCTCTGCCCTAGGGGTACACCTTCTCCCTTTGGCCTGGCTTACAAGTTCCTCCCTGGATAAGACAATAAAGATACTGCCAAGCCTGGCAGACCTCTCCTCCAATGACCACCTGTCCCTCAGAGCAGGTAACCCACGAAAGGCCTCGCTCCCCCACAACATTGGGATTGATTTCTCCTAATCCCCAGAGAGACGGGAGATTCAGCAGGACTTGATCTGCTCCACAGACAAGCGGCTCACTACTCCCAAGCAGCTCCCGGAGATACTGGGATGTTTTAATTGTCAGCAAATTGACCTTCAGGCCAAGTGTGGTGACGTGAACCTGAAATCGCAGCTACTCAGGAGGCTGAGGTGGGAGATTCGCTTGAGCCCAGGAGTTTGAAGCTGCAGTGAGCTGTGATCGAGCCACTGCACTTCAGCCTGGGTGACACAGCAAGACACCATCTCAAAAAATTAAATTAAAATACAAAGAAAATTGGGTGTTTTCCTCTCAGAAGTCCTCTCTTTCTCACTAAAGACACAGCTGTTTTCCTTTGTTTTTTTTTCTCTTTCTTTTGCCTATTAAACCTCTACTCCTAAACTTCTAAAAATAATAATAAAAATAAAAGATCAAAAGAAAAAGAAAATTGACCTTCATATTGGCATCTTGTAATTTTTACTTACTGGTGCTAATTATCTTCCCACAAAGATAAATCTGCTACGTCTTCTAAGTGAAAGCCTGTCAGGATTAAAAGCACTTTTGTGGTGGGGAGTGGTGGTTTATGCCTATAATCTCAGCATTTTGGGAAGCTGAGGTGGATAGATTGCTTGAGCCCAGGAGTTCGAGACCAGCCTGGACATGGTGAAACCTCTTCTCTACAAAAATACAAAAATTAGCCTGGCATGGCAGAGTGCACCTGTAGTCCCAGTTACTTGGGAGGCTGAGGCTGGAGGATCGCTTGAGCCCAGGATGTGGAGGCTGCAGTGAGCCAAGGTGGCACCACTGTGCTCCAGCCTGGGCAACAGAGTGAGACCCTGTATAAGAAAAAAAAAGAAAAGAAAAGAAAAGAAAAAGGGCACTTTTAACCATTGTGTATGAAAGGGTCAAACTTTCAGGGCTGGAACAGAGCAGTTAGGGTAGCTGGCATCAGCACATCAATGTTACCTCCCACCAATAGGTGGCGATAGCGGTTGGCTGTAGGTTGGTAAACATCCTGCCGAAGCCAATCTGTTTTTAAGCAGTGGAGCCTTCTGCTCTTGAAAACAGCAACTGTATGTTTTCTGATGATTTTCTTCTCTGGGGTAAAGATTCTCAGCTCCTTCAAACAAGCCTTTGGGTGATAGTGTCCCTCATGGGTTCCTCATTCCTCTGTGTCAAGGACTCCCTTAAGAATGACCCCAAAACTGGACATGTGACTCCAGAGGGGGCTGACATGTTCAGAATGACAGTTTTCTTGATACTTATCAGACGTGACCTGAATTCTGCTATTTACTAGCTGTGTGACCTTGGCCAGCTTTCTTCACTTCTTGGTTTTCTGGTCTGTGAAATACGAATTACAATAGTCACAACTCCATAGGATTGTCATGAGAATTAAAGGAGATGAAACATGTCATGTATTCAGCGCTGCACTGTGTGCAATATCTATTGATATTACCCTGGATCTATGCAAACAAATAGCTCACTGGCCTTACAGGCCGCCATAGCGCACTGTTCATATACACCTGCTAACAGATGCCTGCCCCCTCAGCCCTTTTTCAGACTTACCCTTATATTCATTTACGTCAATCAAAGCCCTAAGATCAGCAAGTGAAGGGGTTTTTTTTTTGAGATGGAGTCTTGCTCTGTTGCCCAGGCTGGAGTGCAGTGACACAATATCGGCTCACTGCAACCTCCGCCTCCCAGGTTCAAGGGATTCTCCTGCCTCAGCCTCCTGAGTAGCTGGGATGACAGGTGCCGGAGATCATGCCCAGCTAATTTTTGTATTTGTTAGTAGAGACAGGGTTTCACCATGTTGGCCAGGCTGATCTCAAACTCCTGACCTTGTGATCCACCCACCTCGGCCTCCCAAAGTGCCGGGATTACAGGCGTGAGTCAACGCAAATGAAGGGGCTGTATAAACTGCAAAGTGGAAAGAGAGGGGCAATGACAGCTGCTTGATGAGTAGCGACAATATTATGACCATCTGCTGTCCAGTTGCCAGGACCCCATTCTGCACTTGTGCAAATCACTTTTTGACAATCAGGCCTTTGCACTGATCCCTGCTAGCCTTGACCGTGTTGATTTGGACCCTCAGGAGAGAAACCAGCTCCTCCTGGATGGCTGCTGAGAACACTTGATGGTGCTGTGGCACAGCACGTTGTCCAGGGGCTCATGACCCAGCAGGGGCTTCGGGACTGGGTAGACCTGGATTTTAATCTTTGCCTCATCACTGACCAGCTTGATAAGCTGAGCTGCTTCTTCATTTGTAAAACAGGGTTAACACCCCCTATCTTGTGGGGTTGTGAGAATAAGTGAGATGCCATAATTGCCCAACTGAGTGCCTGGAGTGCTCATGCCAGTTCCCAGCGCCTCTTTTCCTTTCCCTGGCTCCAGTCTGTGTTCTCCCTGCCCTCTTTGGAGCTTGAACACCCTATTCTCTGTCTGGTCAATTGCTGGCTGCATTGGTCAAACTCAGGTCTAAACAAGTCAGGGGGCCAGACTGTGAAACCTGGTGTCCCAAGGAGGGGATCTGAGCAGGGCTTCACCAGGACCTCCGAAAGACCTGATCTTCTCCATCTCCATCAAGAGAAGAGACAGAGGAAATAGTGAGACCTCCCCCAAGAGAAAAAAAGTCCTGATGGGACCGGTGTGGCACAGGGGCTGTGGCTGGGCAGAGGAAGAAGCTGTACGTTCATAACCTGAGACTCGGAAGACCAGGATTTCACTTGCTACATGATCCTGCAAAGTCCTCTTCCTTCCCTGGATCTTGGTTTTCCTGCCTGGAAAGTGGCCCAGTTTGGAGATTATCTCTAAGGGTTTTCCAACCAGCAGTGCTATTACATAGACCTGTTGATAGCTTCACTTAAAAACCCGTGGCTTCCAAAAGCTTATTCTTCTTTGTAGATATGGACTTAGGGGATGTGAGGAGAGGGAAGTCAGCATTAGCAGGTGACTCTGGAAGGCAGCAGTCCTTCCTAGAAGGCACTTGAGACTGGAACAAACTGAAGCAGATTCCACGAAGGGGCTTTGATTTGGCAACGGCAGTGAGCGGGGAAAGGAAACCTGGGGATGAACTTCCCAGTACTCTGTAGGGCACATAGTCACCCAGGCTGCCTGATTCCTGCATGGCCATTTCCATCACCCTCCATTCCTATTGGGTCCCATATCATAAGCTCCCCACCCTGTCTGCCTTGTCTGTTCATGGCTCTGTGTCACAGCTCCTGAAGATGGGGTAGGAGTTCTGCTCAGTAATCCCCTGAACTGGAGGCCATACACAATTACATATTGAACATGTGTCCCTTGTAGCTGGTTCCCAGAAATAAGGAAGCACATTTTCTGCTCCATGTACCCACCCGTTCCTTCATCCTCCCATCCACTCATGCCCCTATCCAACCGAACACTCACTGGGCACACAATCCTCCTTCCACCCGTTCTTCTGTGCATCCGTCCTCCCATCCATTCAACCAGCACCCACCCTGTGTATAGGACTGAGAAGACTCAAAGAGGGCCGTGGGTCTGTTTGAAACCAAAGAGCAGTACAGAAATAAATAAAATAAAAACACAAAAAACCAGAGGAGCCATGGGGATTACATCCTGAGGAACTCAGACCAAAAGGATGAGAAATGGAATTGTTTCCTTTCAGAATCTTTTCTTCAATCCCATGTACTGGGCATCAACCCACCCCAGGCCTAGCCCAGCACTGACCGCAGAAAGGTGCCCGATCAATGTCCTACTGCAGCAAAAGCCGCAGCCTGTGGCTCTGGAAGTCTGGGCTTCAGGCCCACCACGCCTGTAAAGTCTGACTTCCCCACCCTGTCAAATGGTGGCTCAGATGACCTTTGTTCCTCTGATTTTTGTGGCCCGCGTTATAAGGAAAGGGGACTCCAGGAGCTTCTAACCCAAGACCTGTAGATATGATAAGCTCTATGTGCTGAGAGTTATAAATAGAAACCCCAGGTGAAAGTGGTCACAAGGCATATTTTGCTGGTGCCAAAAGGGTGGCACACACAGTGCCAGAAGTCGGTGAGAGGAAGAGATCCGTGGGCATGGTGGTGGAGACTGACAGAGCTGGAATGTGACCTGTGGCTTCCATCTGCCTCTCAGTCTTTGGGCTGAAGCCAAGGATCTAGCTCTTGAGAGTCCTCCGCCTCCATAGTTGCTCCCACATAAATCTCCAGGTGTCCCACTGTCCCTGCGCGGCAGTGGGGAGACACAGGGTTCATGAGTGTATGCCCCTCAGTGAATATGTCACAGGATAATAATGCCACCTTGACATCCTAGGCCAGGAGAGAAGGAAGCCAGCACTCAAGCAGACCCTCCCCTAGTGCCAGGCACTGCGCTTTCACATGTTCCCCATTTAACCCACACAACAAGGCAGTGCTTTTCATCTCCCCCTGTGCTGAAAGGAAACGGAAGCTCAGAGAGGTTAAGAGACTTGCCTAAAATCTAACAGCAGGTCAGTGGAGGAGCTAGGTCTCAAACTCAGACCTACTTCAAATTGTCCTCGGCGACCCTGGCCCCCAGGAGGCAAGCAGTATTCTTGGGGGACACTCTTAGGGTCAGTGGTCCTGCTAGGGAAGGACTCTGCTCACTTTTCTTTCTTTTTTTTTTCTGAGCCAGAGTCTCATTCTGTCGCCCAGGCTGGAATACAGTGGTGCAATCTCAGCTCACTGCAACCTCCATCTCCCGTTTTCAAGCAATTCTCCTGCATCAGCCTCCTGAGTAGCTGGGATTACAGGTACCCACCACCACACCCAGCTAATTTTTTTGTAGTTTTAGTAGAGACGGGGTTTCACCATGTTGGCCAGGCTGGAACTCCTGACCTCGTGGTTTGGCCCCCTCAGCCTCCCAAAGTGCTGGGATTACAGGTGTGAGCCACCACACCCAGCCACTGTCTGCTCACTTGTCTTTCTACCTGTTGATACTTTGAGTCCAAGAGGTACAGCCAGGCCTCAGAGTATGGCAGGGTTTCTAATCCTTGCTACTACTGACATTCGGGCCAGGTAATTCTCTGTTGTGAGGGCTGTCCTGTGCATTATAGGATATTCAGCAGCATCCTTGGCCTCTGCTCATTAGATGCCAGTAGCATCCCCCCCAGTTGTAACATCCAAAATGTCACAGGGCATTTCCGAATGTCTTCTGGGAGACCAAAGTTACCTGGTTGAGAATTGCTGGAGTAGAGCTATTAGGCCTGCCTCTTAACAGCTCCTTCTCTCCCTATCCAAGACGATCTAGGGAAGAGGAAACTGTCCAGTCTGTTTTCACACCTGTGGGTAAGCAGCCAATGACAATGATGCTGACGATGATGACGGTGACTGAAAGACAGTTACTACCACGGATCAAGTGTCTCATGTACCAGTCACCATGCCAAGTACATTGCATATGTTTTCTCACGCTTATCATTCCTGTTTTACAGACAAGGAGCGGAGGCTCAGCGAGGTTAGGAAACGCCCAAGGCATCTGTGCTGATACCGGCAAAGCTCCGGCTGATTCGCTTCCTACTGCTGCTCTAACAAATCATTGCAAATTTAGTGGATTAAAACAACACACATGAATTTTCTTTCAGTTCAAGAGGTCAGAAGTCTAAAGTTGGTCTTAGTGGGCTAAAATCAAAGTGTCAGCAGAGCTGCGTTTCTTGGGGAAGCTCTCGGGGAGGATTTGTTTCCGGACCTTTTCTTGCTTCTGCAAGCTGCCGGCATTCCTTCGCTCATGGCTTCTCCACCTTCAGACCAGCATCTTCTTACCTCTCTCCCTCTCATCTCTGCTTCCATCATCACATATCCTCTTCTCTGTCTGACTCTTATGATGACTTTGGGCCCGCTCAGCTAATCCAGGATAATCTCCCCACCTCAAGGTCCTTAACTTAATTACCTCTGCAAAGTTCCTTTTTTTTTTTTTTTTTTGAGATGGAGTTTTACTCTTGTTGCACAGGCTGGAGTGCAATGGCACCATCTTGGTTCACTGCAACCTCTGCCTCCCAGGTTCAAATAATTCTCCTGCCTCAGCCTCCCGAGTAGCTGGGATTACAGGCATGTGCCACCAAGCCTGGCTAATCTTGTATTTTTAGCAGAGATGGGGTTTCTCCATGTTGGTCAGCCTGGTCTCGAACTCCCAATCTCAAGTGATCCGCCCGCCTTGGCCTCCCAAAGTGCTGGGATTACAGGTGTGTCCCAGCCGAAGTTCCTTTTGTTATGTAAACTAACATATTCTCAGGTTTGGGGGATTGGGATGAGGACATTTTTGGGAGGCCGTTATTCAGCTTCCTACATAGGAGTTGGGTTCTTATCTGTCTGATCCCAAGGTTGCACTCTGAATCCACTCCTGCTTCGTCTACACTGCCTTCACACGCAGACACATAGGCCAAGCACCGTGGGAGGCAGTGAGGTGGATCAGATGTGTGCAGGGTGGTTGGCATCAGCAACACATCGGGAAGGACCACATGAGAAGGGTCGTGAGACACGGACAGAGAAAGAGTCCTGGAGCCGCTGGGCCAGCTGGGGTCGGGGGAATAGGGACTGGGCTCAAGAGGCCACTGGGCAGGCCTGATTCCTTCCCTGCTGAGCAAGCTGATTTCATGTAAGTCTAGCACCAACCTACATCCAACCTAACTCCAAAGGCAACTTCAGTTCATTCTGTCCTGAAGGATCACTCCAGCCCCGCCCCTGCCAGCCAGAATTTTATCCCATCTCGGGGATTTATTTGCTTAGTTAACTCATAACCATTCTCAAATCTTCCTTTCCAAAGCTCCGTCCTGCCAAGGGCTTAGAAGGTCTTTTGTCTTGTGAGGACTTTAGTCTTGTAAATGTCTACTAAAGGAGACTGTCTGCTTGAGTCCACTCCCTGGCCAATTCTGATTTGCAAGCATGTCTTTCAGCTGTCCGGCCCCTCCCTGAGCCTCATCAATCCCTTTATAGACTAGAGGAAGTGCACTGGGTGGGTTAGCTGGGCTCTCTTTCCCAGACAGGCAGAGCCTTGGACTTCTCCCAGCGACTCCAGGCCGTGCAGGAACTTAGGGTGGTTTCTCTAGGCTACGGAATACAACGAATTTCCTGCCTGCAGGAAACTTACAGGTAAGACGTATGAATTCTGGATGGCTGTATCATGAGAACAAAGTTTGGGATATATCTTTTAAATGAAAGAAAGCAGGGGCCGGGCGCTCACACCTGTAATCATAGCACTTTGGGAGGTCAAGGCGGGCCGATTACTTGAGGCCAGAAATTTGAGACCAGCCTAGTCAATATGGTGAAACCCCATCTCTACTTAAAATACAAAAATTAGCCAGGCGTGGTAGCAGGCACCTGTAATCCCAGCTACTTGGGTGGCTGAGGCAGGAGAATTGCTTGAACCTGGGAAGTGGAGGTTGCAGTGAGCTGAGACCGAAACATTGCTCTCCAAACTGGGCATCACAGCGAGACCCCATCTCAAAAAAATGAAAGGAAAAGAAAAGAAAGGAAGGACTTCTGGCTGGTTAAACAAAGCAAATGGAGCATGAGTATTCATCTCAGCTTCATCCTGAACCACCACACACATGACAGCAAAGGAATCAAGAATCAAGAGGCATCAACCCTCAAGGCCAAAGGGAACAGAAGAGAAAACAACCACACTGGAGAGAGGCCAATCCAGGTTTGAAAGCTGGAAAAGCCGATGGCTGAGTATGACTTACAGCCTGGAAAAGGCCAAGTCCCAGACCTACAGACTGGGGGAACCAATTAAAGCTGATTGCACTGAAGAAACCTCCAAAAGACTTAGGAGTGCATGGTGATAAGAGATCACCAGAAGTCAGGGTGCCAGGTGAGGCTAAAAAGAGGAAGATGGGCCTGGGCATCAAGATCTGGCCCTTGAACCTTCTATGAACCCTGTTGTCAATACCTCTGGTTTTCTGCCAGTTACGCTTAATTTTGGCATATCGGTCAGACTGATGCCGGATGAAATTCTTGGTTCTCTTTTGACGATCTTGGGCTTCACAAGGGGTCTGAGGGTGGCCATGATGCTGAGGAGGAGATGGCTGCCACCTCTGTAGGCAGCACTCGCCCCTGTCATCCCAGCACTTTGGGAGGCTGAGGTGGGTAGATCACCTGAGGTTAGGAGTTCGAGACCAGGCTGGAACTTGACAAAACATGACAAAACCCCATCTCTACTAAAAATACAAAAATTAGCCAGGTATGGTGGTACATGCCTATAGTCCCAGCTACTCAGGAGGCTGAGGTAGGAGAATCTCTTGAACATGAGAGGCGGAGGTTGCAGTGAGCTGAGATTGCACCACTGCACTCCAACTTGGGTGACAGAGCAAGACTCCATCTCAAAAAAAAAAGAGGAAGATGAAAGTTAAGGCGTCGTAGCTCCACTCTGCCCCTCTCCAACCCTTCCCTCCGTCCTCACCACTGTGGGCCTCCTCCACCCTGTAGATTAGAGTGAGTTCTGCCCCCTCTGCAGAGACAGCCAGGAGGAGGCAGACCTGCACTGCCCGACATGATAGCCACATGCAGCCATGGCGAGTTTAAGAAAAATTAATTACACTTAAATACAATAAAAAATATAGCACCTCAGTCATGTTAGCCACATTTCAACTGTTCAGTATCTGCTGTGGCTGGTGGCGCCCACATAGGGCAGCACAGGACTGTGTCAAGTTATTTTGGGCAGTGCTGCCGCAGGCTCTGTCCTTCACACGGTGGTCGATGGATCAGCAGCACCGGCAGCCCTGGGCGCTTTGTTAGGAGTGCAGAATCTCACTGAGGCCTGCTGGCCAGAACCTGCCCTTGGGCCAGACCCCAGGCGATTCATAGGCACATTTGTCTGGGAAGCTCAGCTCTGCCAAAGGCTAATCTCTGGCTGAAAATGGGAAGCAGCCTAGGCTCTGGGAAACTGACCAGCCAAATGGGATAGACCTACAGATACTAATTGGCTAACCGCCTGTGGAGAGGCTGCTAGTTGACTAGCTCTGCCCACCTCACCTAGAGTTTTGAGTGGGTTGTTGTTTCCTTCGTTTTTTGGGTTTTGTTTTTGTTTTTGTCTTGCTCTGTTGGTCAGGCTGGAGTGCAGTGGTGCAAATCATAGGTCATGCAGCCTTGAACTCCTAGGCCCAAGTGATCCTCCCACCTCAGCTTCCTGAGTAGCTGGGACTACAGGTGCACACCTCCATGTCTGGCTAATTTTTACCTTTGTAGAGATGGGGTCTTGAACTCCTAGATTCAAGGGATCCTCTGGCCTCAGCCTCCCAAATCGCTGGGATTACAGGCATGAGCCACCACCCCCAGCATGTGTCTTACTCTTAACTAGGAAGAGATAGCCAAGGACAATCAACAGACCTTTGAGAGGAGAAAAGCCCCAAACATGAAAAACAGACAGCAAACAAAACAAATGAACAGATGGAGGCATTTAAGGCAAGGAAAGACAATGCATAAAGCAGAAAAAAACATCGGTATACTCAGACAGCTAAGATATTGCATCTATAAAACAAGAACAGGGGCTGGGCATGGTGGCTCACGCCTGTAATCCCAGCACTTTGGGAAGCTGAGGTGGGCGGATCACAAGGTCAGGAGATTGACACCATCCTGGCTAACACCGCGAAACCCATCTCTACTAAAAATGCAAAAAAATTAGCTGGGCGTGGTGGCATGTGCCTGTAGTTTCAGCTACTGGGGAGCCTGAGGCAGGAGAATCGCTTGAACCTGGGAGGCGGATGTTGCAGTGAGCCAAGATCGTGCCACTGCACTCCAGCCTGGTGACAGAGCGAGACTCCGTCTCAAAAAAACAAAAACAAACAAAAACAAAACCAACCAACCAAACAAACAAAAAGCAAGAACAGGATGTTATGAGAAAGGACACTTTTGGGCATGCAAGTCTTTAAAAAAAAAAAAAAGACAAAAACCCACCCTACCCCATGCACCTTTTCCCAGGAAGCTCCTGGAGGACGCACCCACTAAAGTGAGGGGGTGGTGGAGCAAGAGGAGGGCAGGGATTCCAGGGACCAGGGGCTCCAGCCTCCAGCGGGAAGGAGCAAGAAGATGCCCAGGTCCGAGCTGCTGGGCACAGTCTGGGGGTAACCAGCCTGACTGGGGTGGGGGAGATTCTGTAGTCCAGGGAAAAAATGAAACCTTTAGATTTTCTGATGTGTTTGTCTAGATGGAAAGGAGATCTACTCTTTTCTGGTGGAGAGTTTGGGGGATGAGTTTATGATAGAAAACTAAGCTCTCAGTCGGGTCATTTGGCTAGCCAGGCTGGTCTTGAACTCCTGACTCCATCAAACAAAGAAAACAGACCTTAGAAACTCCAAAAATCTGAGTTTATCCCTAATGGATCTTTCTGTGGTCTTGCTTCCGATTCTCTTTCTCTTCCTCTGCCCTGGGGACCAGGGTCCTCCCTCCCAGGCCCCTTCCTCCTTGTGACTCTTTCAGCCTCTCGCTTGGTTCAGGACACGGTCCCTCCCCATCCCTGAGGCTTGTTTGTCTCCACATCCTCCATTCCAGAAGCAACACCCCTCCCCTTTCCTGCCAAGCCTGGGCCTGGCAGCTGCTGGACTCCAGAGAGTACAGGAGTTGGGGAAACAATCCCAGCCGTTCAAGCTGCCCGCGGTGTGAGCTGGCCAGTAGCCAGTCACAATAGGCCCCAAGATACAGAGGGGCGTTTGTCTGGGGGACCTGTGGTATCATTTAAACTTACACTCTCGCCTTAGTCTCGCCGCCTCTTTCTTCCCCACCCTCTCGAGCAGCAGTGCCAGCCACCAGCTTTGTTGGGATGTGGGATGTGGGATGTGGATGCCGCACGGACCTAAGTGGCCTTTCTGTGGCTGGAAACTGGACCCAGAAAGGGAGGTGAGAGGACAGGCAGGGGAGCCATGTGTGCAGGGTGGCAGTGGTGAGTGTGGACAGTGGGGGACAGTGAGGGAGGGCAGGAGAAGCTCTGGACAGGGCAGTGCGGCTGTACAGAGAGGATCAGGATGAGGGGGGCTAGTTTCGACTCCTTCACTAACTAGCCGAGTGACTGTGGGCAAGGCACTTCCTTCTCCTCTCCAGGCCTCAGTTTTCTCAGTTTTAAAATGGGGCAATTGGGGCTGGGTGTGGTGGCTCACACCTGCAATCCCGGCACTTTGGGAGGCCGAGGTGGGTAGATCACAAGGTCAGGAGATTGAGACCATCCTGGCTAACACGTCTCTACTAAAAATACAAAAAAATTAGCTGGGCATAGTGGCACATGCCTGTAATCTCAGCTACTCGGGAGGCTGAGGCAGGAGAATGGCTTGAACCTGGGAGGCAGAGGTTGCAGTGAGCCAAGATTGTGCCACTGCACTCCAGCCTGGGTGACAGGGGGAAACTGTCTCAAAAAACAAACAAACAAAAAAATGGGACAATTGCCCCTAAGCTGTGAGGATTGGATGAAATGCAATGATGAGTGTGGTTTGGTGAAGACAACAAGGGCCTGGATTCAGATGGGCCTAGGTTCAAATTCTGCCTCTGTCACCTTTAAGCTCACTGTTGTGAGCTCTAGGAGCCTCATCTCCTCCTCTGGATTTTAAGGATCAAATAAGAACTGACGGACAGCACCTTGCCCGATAGACCTGTCTGGACGAATGAAGACCCAGTCGGGCGCATCATGGCTTCTAGGGGGCCCTCCCAGCATAAAAGTTTTCATGGGCTCTAAAAATTTTATTTTTTTCCAACCTGAGAGGAAAACCTGAAACATTTTTTTCTGCTCTAGAAGTTCTTTTCATTTCTTGATTTTAAAAGAAATTAAAACATCTTTTTTTTCTGAGATGGAATCTCACTCTGTCGCCCAGGCTGGAGTGCAGTGGCACGATCTCAGCTCACTGCAACCTCCATCTCCTGGGTTCAAACTATTCTCGTTCCTCAGCCTCCCGAGTAGCTGAATTAAAGGTACCCACCATCATGCCCGGCTGATTTTTCTATTTTTGTAGAGACAGGGTTTCACCATGTTGGTCAGGCTGGTCTTCAACTCGTAACCTCAGGAGTTCTGCCTGCCTCAGCCTCCCAAAGTACTGGGATTCCAGGTGTGAGCCACTGCACCAAGCAGAAATTAAAACATCTTAATGGGTCCTTAAAAATATTACAGGCCTTGGCGTACATCTCCTTTTCTGTAAAGTGGAGGTAAGAACAGGACCCTCTTCATGGGGTTGCTGTTTAATAATAATAATAATTAATAATAATAATAAATATAAACCGTCTGGCAGTGTTTGGCACAAAGCAGCCCTTTCATATATTTCCTTCTTTCCCCCTCGTCCACCTCTAGGAAGATCTTCTCAAACACCCAGCCACACCAGAATCGAAGTGAAAATCAGCAATGGATTCAGCACCACCGAGGTCCCTGGGGACCCCAGGCCAGTAAGGCAAGGGAGGAAGAACAGAGGGGGAATGTCACGCCATCCAGTTCCTGGATGTGTCTAAGATGGAGAAAAAGGAATAACGGGAACTTGTTCCTTCTCTTTGCTGCTGTTTCAACTCCATTTACGTAACTCAGCTTCTCCGTGAGGTGCCCTGGGGGCCTCCAGGAGGCAGGGTTGGCAGTGACATAAATAAATATTTCTGTGCTCTCTGCCCCGGGGCTCAGATTCTGAGCAAACACCACAGCCTGAGAAGGAGGCCGTGACAAGGAGGAAGCTCTGGGCTGTGAGTTGCTCCGTGTTCCAGGCACAGCCCTGCCTGGAAGCTGGCACCTAATTAGGTGACAAGCGGTCATGGGAGTGTGACCTGGAAGGAGAGATTCCAGTGTGGCCAGGGCGTCACAGAACCCTCGGTCAATTCTCCCTATGAACAGAATCAAGCCCATTCTCCTACCCCACCTGGTATTCAATGTCCCTTACAATTCAGCCCCCCGTCACCTCTCTCCTGCCACCTCTCCCACCCCATCTGGGCACCCACATACTTCACACCCTGGCTCTTTGAGACTACTGAGTTTTCCCTAAGATGTGTCCCCTCTCTGGGAATGTCCTCCACTCCTTCCCTCCTCCATGAACTAGAAATATGGTGGAGTAGATGGAGATAAGGGCTTTAGAATTAAACTGGGGATTGAATTCCAGTTTACTTGTGTCCCTCTGGGCTCACGATTTAGCCTCCAAGCCTGTTCCCTCAACTGTAAAGGAGGCTCCGCGACTCCTCTCTAGTTCCTTGTTGTGACACTCAAAGGAGATGATAATTGTTAATAGTAAGTGTCAATCACTTAGCCTTACCTTACAGACAGGCCTGTGGAAGGGTTTTGTGTGCATAAGTCGCTTAGCAGTGCACACTATCCCCCTAACAGAATGCCTGGGCTACAGCGGGTACTGATAATGTCAGTTTCCTTTCTCTCCAAGACCTGCCCAAAGCCTCTCCTCCTATCTCAAGGAGGCCAGGCTCCTCTGAGAATCTTCACAGCATCTCATAGGTGCCTTAGTTATAGCACTTATCCCATGAAAGTGTTGTTATCAGTAGCCAGGTCTGGCTTCCTTCTATTCTAGGTGCTTCCTGGGGACAGACCTGCCTTAGTTATAGCTATCTTGCCAGCACGCACCACGAGGCCTGCCATTTAGAAGGCACTTGAATGAATAAATGAGTGAATGCATGCATGCATACAGGCTACATGGAAGAAACAGACTTAAGCAGGTATCTGAGGATAGGCTGGCTTCAAACATACGTTTAACTCTCTGGGGTCTGACTCCCTGAGCTCAGGGCCTGGGCCATCACAGCCCCTTCAGCTCTGTGAAGACTCAAGGGACTACTCACAGCCTCCTTGGTACTTTTATATTGCTTGGACTTGGATATTTTTCTAGTCGAAAACCAGGATATTTGTCCCAGCAAAGGGTTTTTGGGCCACGAGGCATCCAAGAGGGGCTCTAGAAGCTGTGGACTGGAATTTCCAGGATTCAGGTTTATGAATCATAGACTCACTTCCACAGCACCTGGCCTGGCCTCGTACCCACCATAAACAATTGTCTAATAAATGCTTAGTAGATTTGAGGTGGTGTGTTTCTTAAGCCACTGTGGGGCTGGGATATGTTACTGTGAAGGAATAGAAGCCTCCAGCCTCTTCCCTGGGGGAGCTACTTGCTGAGGAATCAGAATTATAGACCTTTGCTTTCCGCATGGTTTCTCCATGGTTCCAATATCAAGGATCATTTCCCACCTGCTACAGAATAAAGTTCTAATTATCTGTCGTGGCAATCAAGGTCTTCCATGAACTTGCCTCCGTCTTATTCCACCAGCACCTATCTCCTCCTCCCTTCCCCCACAAGGCAGAATGAGCAACTGCCTCCAAAACTCACCAGTGCTTCCCAGCTATGCAAATTGCAGTTTCCAAAGACGGCCTCATAATATCTCCCATGTCACATTCTCTCTTGCCGTGTGACCCAAACACTGCCCACACCGAGAGGCAGAGTCCATTTCTCCACTCTCTTGAATCTGGGTGGGCCCTGTGACTGCTTAAACCACTAGACTATGTCAGAAATGGCCAGGCACAGTTGCTCATACACAACATTTTGAGAGGCTGAAGTGGAAGGATCTTGAGCCCAGGAGTTACAGACCAGCCTGGGAGTGTTAGTCCATTTTCATACTGCTATAAAGAACTGCCCAAGACTGGGTAATTTATAAAGGAAAGAGGTTTCACTGACTCCAAGTCCAGCATGGCTGTGGAGGCCTCAGGAAACTTAAAATCATGGAGGAAGGAGAAGGGGAAGCAAAGTGACTTCTTCACAAGGCAGCAGGTGGGAGAAGTGCCGAGAGAAGGGGAAAGAGCCCCTTATAAAGCCATCAGATCTGGTGAGAACTCACTCACTATCATGAGAACGGCATGGGGGAAACTACCACAATGATTCAATTACCTCCACCTGGTCTCTCCCTTGGCAAGTGGGGGATTAAGGGGTTTACAATTCAAGATTAAATTTGGGTGGGGATGCAAAGCCTAACCATTATCACTGGGCAACATACTGAGACCCCATCTCTACCAAAAAAAAAAAAAAAAATTAGCCAGACATGGTGGTGCACACCTGTGGTCTCAGCTACTTGAGAGCCTGAGGTGGGTGGATTGATTGAGCCAGGAGGTGGAGGTTGCAGTGAGCCATGATCACACCACTGCACTCCAGCCTGGGTGAGAGTGAGACTCTGTCTCAAAACACACACACACACACACACACACACACACACACACACACACACACTCTTCTATCACTTCTAAAAATGGAAAACCAGTGTCACTTGCCATTAATAGAAGGTAACAATGACATAAATTAGATGAACTAGATCAGTGTCATTAAATTCTAGCTGGACAATGTCACCTCCCAAACTGTCCAAGCCCAGGGCTCACTCTCTCCTTGTTGAAAAGATGAACAAGTGTTGCAGTGACATTGGTACCCAGACTCTGGGTTCCAATATCTGGGTAGTTACAGTGTATCAGCTTCCAGGTCCCTGGATCCAGGATGTATATGTCCTTGAATTCAACAGTTCCCTGTCAAGTTCAGCTTCAATCTCCAGGGCAGCCTTGAGAGTCCTGCACTTTACTGGTTATGCTAGATGCTGTAGCTCCCCAGTCTGGCCAGTTCTGCAGCATTTTGGGAGCCTCTAGCATTTCCGATATTTAAAAAAAAAAAAACTAGGTGTATAAAATCCACTTCTGCCTAAAATGCCAAGTACTGTTTCTATTTCTTGTACTGAAGCCTGACTTCCCCAGCTCTTGCAGCATCTCCTGAACATTTCTTTTATTATTTATTTCCTGCAAGAGTATTTTCAATGTGGGTCTTTGTGTATTCCACCTTCTGAGGCTTTGTTTGCCTAAGCATATTTTTATTATGACCTCATGTTTGAATGAAAAATTGGCTGGCTTTAAAATTCTGGATTGAAAGAGTTCTTTTTTTTTTTAATTATTAATGACATCAGTTCTTTGACTTCCTTTATTGGGTATTGCTGTTGAGAAGTATGATGCCTGCCTGATTCTTGTTCCTTTGTACTTCATCTGTTATTTCTCCCTGCTCTTCTTCCTGGTCTTTCATATTTTTATTTTTGCCATGATACCTATGTGTGAATTTTTCCTTATTCTTCTCTATGATTGGTTACTCTATGAGATCCTTCATTTAAAAAAAGAATTTAGAATATTTAAATCTCCATTATTTCTTCAATTATTTATTTCCTCATCTCCACTCTCCATCTCTCTCAGCGTTTTTTTTTTTTTTTTTTTTGAGAGAGCGTATCACTCTGTTGCCCAGGCTGCAGTGCAGTGGCATGATTTCAAGTCACTGCAACCTCCGCCTCCCAGGTTCAAATGATTCTCCTGCCTCAGCCTCCCAAGTAGCTGGCATTACAGGTGCCTGTCATCACACCTGGCTAATTTTTGTATTTTTAGTAGAGATGGGGTTTCACCATGTTTACCAGGCTGGTCTCGAACTCCTGACCTCAAATGATCCATGTGCCTCAGCCTCCCCAAGTGCTGGGATTACAAGCGTGAGCCAGCGCGCCTGGTCTCTCTCAGCTTTTCTTTTCTATTTGTTATCTGTGTTTCTTTCCCCTGTTGCTTTTGGGGATAATTATCGATCTGATCATCCTATCTACTTGCAAATTCTTCAGTTGTATCCATCCTGATATTCAGGCCATCTATTATGTCTTTTATTTTAAATCTTAAATTTTTCATAGCTAAATGTTTTGACTTGGTTCTCTCTTCTTTTTTTTTTTTCTGTTCATTGCAGTTTTTTTTAATGAAAGCTGTGTGTAAGATTACTTTATTCCTACATCTTCTCAAATGCGTTTTCCTTATATTTGCCCTTTTCCATTCCCACTTGGCAAGATTTAGCTTTCTGCTCAGGTATCTTTCTGTAATCTTTGTTCAGGGTTAAGCGCCCTGCTAGGGCGAATGGCCAGCCTCTTCCCCCTGCACATGTCCAATGTAGATAACATATTTCTTCCCATAAACTTGGATCACTTTGCTAATTTGCCGACGTCTATAGTGTCCTTGTGCAAACTGAGCTTCTTCCTCCTTTCAGATGGGCATGGATCAAACATTATATTTCTGTCTCAGCTCTTTGGAAAGAGGAGAAGACACAATCTTCCTGTAAATATGGCAAAGTACATTAAATTACTGTTTATGGACCCGGTGCTGTGGCTCACACCTTAATCCCAGCACTTTGAAAGGCCAAGGCAGGCAGATCATCTGAGGTCAGGAGTCCAAGGCCAGCCTGACCAATATGGTGAAGCCCCATCTCTACTAAAAATACAAAAATTGGCCGCATATGGTGGTGCGTGCCTGCAGTCCCAGCTACTCGGGAGGCTGAGGCAGGAGAACTGCTTGAACCCAGGAGGTGGAGGTTGCAGTGAGCCAAGATTGCACCAGTGCACTCCAGGCTGGGCAATGGAGCGAGACTCCGTCTCCCAAAAAATAAATAAATAAAAATAAAAATAAAAATACCACTTATGGTTCTTGTGAGAGTCACAAAGGTTTATTGACTTTCAGAAGTCACTGAATTTCATTTTGGCCACTGTTGCTTCAGTGACGCTGAGAAAGGGAAGCACCTGTGACTTCTTGTTCTTGCATTATTTCATGTATTTCTTCCTTTATCTCCTGAAGTATCATCATGCTTTACTTTAAAATCTTGGTCCATCTGCTTCACGAGCGCCGCTGTGAATGGCATATGTGGTTGATTTCTCTTTCTTTTGTAGCAGCTGCACTTCTCAAGTGTCTCGTTTTTTGGCAGGTGAGTTCACGTTCCCCAGGGGATGCCAGCTCTCTGTCTGGTAATGTGCCCTGGAGAAAGGGCATAAGGAGAGGGAAGGGATGAGCCCCAGGGCAGGAAGCTGTGCAAGCATCCTTGGCGTTTCTGCCTGGCACTTTGCCAGCTTCATTTTTAAGTTAATTCCCAGAGAGAAGCAGGCTCAGCAGAAGATAGACTCTGCTTGGGAGATTCCCTAGCTGGGGGGTGGGGGTGGGACTGTAGGGGCATTAGTTGGGGAATCAATGCCTGATCCCTTGCCTGTTTTTATAATTCCTCATTCCAGCAGGGCTTTGAGCTGCCCCAGCCCACCCCGGCTGTAGCTGCCGATATCTGCACTAAAGTGACAGGCAGTGATTGTTTCAGGACAAAGAGCAGGGGACACAAAGCAGATGAGCTTCCCTGAGGGGCAGGACAGTGGAAAGGGTAAGAGTTCAGGCTCTGGGGTCTGTCCAACATTCATTCATTTCACATGGAGAGTGAGCTGTATGTGGCAGGCATTGTGTCGGGTGATAGGGAGATGGTAGGAAGCAGGGCACAGTCCTCACCGTCAGGGAGGTTACACTCTGCAACAAACTAACAGACATGGATCCATCTTGGCACTGCCAGCTGGGCAACTCGCTTCATCTTTCCAAGCCTCAGTTTCTTCATCTGCAAGATGGAGATGATAATAGCACTCATTTATAGGGTTCCTGGGGCTTTCAGGAGACAAGGCTGGGAAGTGATTCATAGAAAGCCTGGCACGCTGAAAGCTCTCAAAAATGTTAATTATTGTTGTTATTATTGTGACTGATGATGCTCTTACTGAGGATTAGGTAGGAACTTGGAGCTGCTTAGAAAAAGATAAACGCGGCTGGGTGCGGCGGCTCACACCTGTAATCCCAGCACTTTGGGAGGCCACGGTGGGCAGATCATGAGGTCAGGAGTTCAAGACCAGCCTGATCAACATGGTGAAACCCTGTCTGTACTAAAAATACAAAAAGTAGCCGCGTGGTGGTGCACGCCTGTAATCTCAGCTACTCAGGAGGCTGAGGCAGGAGAATCGCTTGAACCTGGGAAGCAGATGTTGCAGTGAGCTGAGATGGTGCCACTGCACTCCAGCTTGGGTGACAGAGCAAGACTCTGTCTCAAAAAAAAAAAAAAAAAAAAAAAAAGATAAATGAATTGGCTTTTCATCCTCTGGGCAAACCAGTTATCCTTAGGAAATAGAACATTCAAAGAAAGAGGATTCAGTAGGTGTGGCTCTTAAAAAACTAAGGTAAAAAGCAGCGAGGCAAAGAAACAAACTAACCAACAAACCAAGCTTCACTTTCCAGGAAGAACTATTAATATCATTAAAAGCGTTAAGATTTTAGATAACTGGTCCCCTTCCCCAGTTCTTCATCCCTCCCTTCCTTCTTTCTTGCTCAAGGCAGTACTGTGAGGTTAGAGCTTCCACAGCGATGGGCCTCGCGGGAGTTTCGTCCCTTTGCTTGTTGGCTGGAGGACCCATGTCCCCATTAGGTGCAGGTGGCATGATGCCCAGAGTACTTTTAGGGTCCCACAAAAAATGTTTTCATTTCTTTTAAAATCCAGAGGAAAAAGTGACTTTCAGGTTGAGGAAGATGTTTTGATATACCCATGCAGTCATAAATATAATTGTAAATATTTCTTTTTCTTTTTTTTGAAACAGTTTCACTCTTGTCACCCAGGCTGGAGTGCAATGGTGGGATCTCAGCTCACTGCGACCTCTGCCTTCCCTATTCAAGTGATTCTCCCACCTTGACCTCCCGAGTAACTGGGATTACAGGTGCCCGCCACCATGCCCGGCTAATTTTTGTATTTTTAGAAGAGATGAGGTTTCACCATGTTGGCCAGGCTGGTCTCGAACTCCTGACCTCAGAAGATCTGCCTGCCTCGGCCTCCCAAAGTGCTGGGAGTACAGGCATGAGCCACTGTGCCCAGACAATTTTAAATATTTCTTATGGAGCATGTGCCCATGCAGGGAAGTCAGAACGCATCCCAAGGGCACCATGGAATAATAATACTCATCTCTGGAGATGTTAAAGGGCCAGGGCTCCATTGCATTCAGCACTATGTGGGCACCAAAGAAGCTCTCAGCAAGCAAGTTAACCATTTACCTTCCTCTACGAACTGTAAGTTGAAACCTTAGGAAACCACCAGGAGGGCCATGGGGTTGGGCACAACAGGGATGGGAAAAGTCACACAATTGCTTTTTTTTTTCCTACAAGGTAGGGTTTTGCTCTGTCACCCAGGATGGAGTGCAGTGGTGCCATCATGGCGCATAACAGCCTCAACCTCCTGGGTTCATGTGATTCTTCCACCTCAGCTTCCCCAGTAGCTGGGACTACAGGTGCACACCGCCATGCCTGCTAAAGTTTTTGTTATTTGTAGAGACAGAGTCTCCCTATGTTGCCCAGACTGGTCTCAAACTCTTGGGCTCAAGTAATCCTCCTGCTTTGGCCTGCTGAAGTGCTGGGATTATAGGTGTGAGCCACACTCCAGGCCCACATTTGTTTTTTATTACACGACAGACAGGAAATACGCCAGGTGGAGGAACAGATGAAAACTTCAAAGCAAGGCTACTGTGTTCTTCAGTCTGCAAGAAACCAGACAGGCAGCAAAAAGAGCTCTTTCTGGATTCCCAGTGCAGGTGTTAGCAAGCACTGAAGAGGTGGGCTGAGTGAACGAACAAGTGCATGAACCAATGATGAGAGAACCGTGGGAGGAATTTTTAAATCCTGAGTTGTTTGCCCCAAAAGGTAGCTCCCCCAGACACAAGTTTCTTCAGAGGCAAAGGGAAACAAATTCTTGTGTTTTTTTGATTTTTTCTTTCTTTCTTTTCTTTTTTTTTTTTTTGAGATGAAGGTTCACTCTCGTTGCCCAGGCTGGAGTGCAATGGTGTGATCTTGGCTCACTGCAACCTCCGCCTTCCAAGTTCAATCGATTCTCCTGCCTCAGCCTCCTGAGTAACTGGGATTACAGGCATTCACCACCACACCCAGGTAATTTTTGTATTTTTAGTAGAGATGGGGTTTTGCCATATTGGTCAGGATGGTCTCGATCACCTGACCTCAGGTGATCCACCTGCCTTGGCCTCCCAAAGTGCTGGGATTACAGGTGTCAGCCACCATGATCAGTCACAAAT
Organism: Ateles fusciceps; assembly: GCA_036589455.1. Taxonomy (NCBI): domain Eukaryota; kingdom Metazoa; phylum Chordata; class Mammalia; order Primates; family Atelidae; genus Ateles; species Ateles fusciceps. The sequence continues at coordinate 3,379,895 of JAZHEH010001321.1, forward strand.
TCTTTTAAAATTTTCTTATAGAGATGGGATCTCACTATGTTTCCTAGGCTGGGCTCAAACTCCTGGGCTCAAGTGATTCTCCTGCCTCAGCCTCCCAAAGTGCTGGGATTACAGGCATGAGCCACGACACTTGGCGGGGAAACAAATTCTTAATAAGTGATTGCAGAGGCCACTATCATCTCTGGTTAAATTCAGGAACTGAGGTTCAGGGAGGTGATGTGGCTTGAGGCAGAGTAGAGGGGTTAATGCCCTGCTCTTCTCCGCTTCCTCAGAGCTATTACTTGGAGCTAAGCCTTCCAAGCCCAGAGGCCCCAAGCAGGTACCAGCCCCAGGAGGGCCCCCAAAGTTCAGGTGTGTCCAGCCCAGGCAGGAGGCCCCTCGGAACAGACCTGAGTCCAGCTGGAGAACAGGCCTCTCTCTCTTAGAGGTTGGCACGCCCTCTGTTCCTTCCTTAGGCTAAACTGCAGCCACTATCCTGGGGAATTTCAAACCACATGAGAAGGTCCAGCCCCACCATCCAGCTCAGGCTGTGGCTCCACCCCCTTAGCTTCACCTACTCCCCTGCCCTGCTCAGGAATCCACAGAGACTCACTGCTGGTTCTTTTTTTTTTGACTCATTCCCCTTCCTTCTTCCTGCCTCCTCCTGCCCACCTAGCATCTATACTTCTGATTATGAATTCATTTCAGTGTAACCAGCAAGAAATCCATCCTGCTAGGTCCCAAAGCAAAGAGCGGGACTCCAGGGGCTGAGATACCAAGGACTGCCTCAGGAGGCTGGCTGGATGGAGATGGGAAAACCGATAAGGGAAATAGCACGAAGCTGGGAAGTTGTCCAAGAGAAACGAACTGGCCGCTGCTTCCGGGCTGACTTCAGAGGCCCCTGGACAGCAGCATGCAAAGTGGACATCTCAACACAGTCACTTCTGGCCAGCAACAGGTTTAGCCCAAGTTACAGAAGTTCTGTTTTGGACATTTCTCTTCAATATCAAATATATATCTTTTTAAAAGTCAGGTGAATAGACGTAATTTTGGATCTTTCTTTTCATTACACATGCAGGATTTTTTTTGTTTTTAAGAAATTAAAAGAGTTTATTGGACAACTTAAAATCCACTTTACCTTTCTTTTTCTTTTTAACCTTTCATCCCAATTTATTGGAAGACTGAAAAATAAAGGGAAGTGCTGCTGCCTTTACAATTCCCAGAGAACTTCACCGTTTACTGAGTCTCGAAAGCACTTGGAATTAGGAGACGATGGTCTCCCCCAACTCTACGTGACCCTGAACAGTATGTCCAGACCCTGGTTTGCAAACCCTGAGAGTGAGGGTGCATTCCACTACCTGTAGAGATTCTGTCGCCTCTAACACACCATGACTCCGTGTCCCAGGAGCAACAGGATGGGGGTCAACTTGGATGTCACTTTCTCCGCTGGGAGCCCCAGGGACAGTGACATAGTGTGAGACCCCCCCCTTAGGTGTAAATGTGTAGCACTAGATCCTTCTCTGAGAAAAGGCATTGATGACAGTAGGACAGAGGGTGGAGGTACCAAATATGAGAGAGGGGATGGGGACGGGTGGGGACCGCACAATGAAACAAAAAGCTCATGGTCAGTTTCATCAGAATCCTCTCTCAAAGCCAAGAGCCCTGTCCTCAGCCTGGGCTGATGCATTCTGCAAAGATTCCTTGAGCACCTCCTGTGAACCAGATGCCATGCTAGGTGGGGACACAGTGACAGCAAGGCAGTCTTGCTCCCTGTGCTGCTAGAGCTTAGGGCAAAACACAGATATTAACAAGGTTGCTGGCAACTATGGAACGTGCTACAAGGAGAAGCTCCAACTTGGCCCCTTAGGGGTCCCACGCCTCCCGACTGCTGATGTACTCCTGCAGGCTCCACCTCCACTTTAGACCTTTGCTTCTCACCTATTCCTGGTCAACCCAGGGAGATGGAAACCCGGTGCAGCTGCCTGCCAGGACGTCACAAAACTAAAACTAGCTGTGCTTACAGTGGCTCTACCTCAAGGACACAGCTCCTTCCTGGCTCCAGGCAGGAAAGGCCACAGTCCACATGGTGATATGGAGCCCAGGAACTGGCCTAGGGGATAAGTTGCTGATAGGAAACCACTACACCAGATTCCCACAGAGCCCAGCCAGTTCCTCAAGCCCAGCTCACAATATGCCTAGCTCATCTCACACACCGTGGGTGGCTGGCAGGTCACCATGCTTCCTCCCTGCAGCTCACCTTGGCTTCAGCCAGCACAGAGCCCGGCAGGGATGAGGTGAAGAATGCCCCACACCATGAATGGGTCATGGGAAACCCCTTCCCTTCTCCTCCTCCCCCTCCCACCAGGCATTCAGGGTCCTTTATTGTATCTTGGCTGCCCTTCGTCCCCCTCTCCCCTACTTAGAGGACATGAGAAAGGTATTGACATCCACTCCCATGGGCTGCTGGGAGTCAGGATTCCAGGATGTCACATGCCCGGTGCCCCGGCTGTGCCTGTCAATTTCTACTACCACCGCCAACACACACACAGGCACGCACACACACACACATGTGCACATGTGCACACACTCACATGTGCACACACACGCACACAAGCGCACACACACATACACATACACACATGCACCATAAGAGGGGGTGCCTATAATCTGTTGTTCTGGGCTTATGCTTATAACTGTTCCATCCACTTAGACCACTGCCTCCCATATCCACACCCACCTCTTAGAACCAGTCATCTGTAAATTCACTATTTGTGCCAAGCATTATACTTCATACTCATTCATTCATTCATTGGATAAATATATATTGAGACCTACTGCATGCTGGGCACCGTGTTGGTGCTAGGGATACAAGGGTGAACCAAACAGGCGTCATCCCTGCCCCCCAAGGAGCTGCAGTCTCGCAGACATTAATAGCTCATGTTTATTGAGTGCCTACTAGATATCCACCCTGTATTAAGCACTTTATGAATTATCTGATTTAATCTGTCAGAGAAGTTGTTTCATTTAAGGAGCACGTCAAACTGAACCATAGAGAAAAATGTGGACTTGTCTAAGACTGTTGGACAGCCGTGGCTGAGGGAAGCAGGGACTCCAAAGCACTGCTTTAACCACTGGGATATCCTTTCCCAGCCCCACTAAGATTCCACCTCCTCCAAGGAGCTTTCCGGAATCTTCCTCTCAGGCTCAAGGGCTTCCTTGGTCTCTCTAATCCAGTCTTCAAATTTGACCCAGCCATCTCCTCCTCCCACAAAGACACCCAGAGAACTGGAGGCGTGTCTGCATCCCCCTCTGTATCCTTCTTCGGAAGCGCCGTTGGATGAGTGATACCCGAGCCCCTCCAAACATGCGGCTGAATTTGCTGATTTGAACTAGTACCCTGGGTTTTCTCTGCCATGGGTTTTCAACTCACGGGATCTCAGATCTTCAGAAGGGGCCTCTGCATAAGGCCGACCCATCAAAGTGTCCATCTAACAGATAAGGCGGTCAAGGCTCCAAGTGAGTAAAATCCCCCCTCTACCTCCAGCCCGGGTCAAGGTCGACTCTCTTTCTTCCAGCGAGCCTCGGCCCCTCTCCAGAGGTTTGGGTGGGGAGGGTACAAGGAAACGACCTCGTCTCCAAAACGCACCGGAGATGATCGGCCTCCCCTCCCACCACCCCGGACCAACGCCCTCCCGCGCAGATCTCAGGCACTTCCTCCAACAGAGGTGGGGCGAGACGGGGGACCCCTGGTCCCCACCCCCGGGCCCTCCTTCGCCCAGCGCGGCCGGCAGGTGGACAGGAAGCCCTAACCGCACCTGGGCCGGGCCGCTCCTCGCTCCCCCGTAACCCGGGGCGCCCCGGCGACCAGGCGCCTCCTACCTGCTCTGTCGAGCCCCGCTCGGCCTCCCGCCGGCCCCGCCGCGCTCCCTGCCTGGGTCCTCGCCGTCGCCCGGCGCTGCCTGCCTGCAGATTCCGCCCCCGCCCAGGGGTCCCGCCCCCGGCCCCGCCCCGCGCAGGTGATCCCGGGGAGCCCGGGGGCCGCGCCGGGGCGCCAGGGTCCCGCACACTGGAGTGGCGGCGCCTCCCCGTGGTGTCCCCGCGCCTGGGTCCTTTCTGGGACTGGCTCTGGCACTCCCGGGCACTCCGTCCAGTGGAGAAGTCCAGCAGGAGGCTTCCAGGAGAGAGGGAAGAGGCCTCGCAAACACGAGGGGAACTCCAGGCACTCTGAGTAGGGTCTTTTAAAGGAGCGTGGCGCTAGTCTGATGGAAGGATTTGAGGGGGGGGCGCAGGTGGGGATTTAGACAAGCTCAGAACGTTAGACCGGGAGGAAACGGAGGCTTGGCAGCCGGCAAGTGTCAAGAACTCGGCCCCTGTAGGATCAAAGGCTCCTTCCTCCCCAGGCTATCCGGCTTCCAGTGTATCCCGTGAGCCCAGGGCGGTATCCCTAGCAGGCAGCAGGCAATCAGTATTTATGGAAAGCGAGAAGAGACCTCGAGAGGGGATCTCTCCTTTCAGAAACAGGAAAGCTGGGGCCGAGGAAGCAGAGGTGAGCACGAAGACTTACAGCAGGTTAGTGACAGAATCAGGAGTAAAGGCAGGTTTCCCGATTCTGTTTTCAAATGATTTCCAGAAAGTGATTGGATCTGGGCCGACTGCCTTGCGGCTTGGTGCCTGTGAGATGTTTTCAAACCCTCCCCCAGCTGACTAAGAACTGAGATTTTTATAGGGAAAAAATGTGTTTTTATAGGAAACTCCAAGGTAGTAGGTATTTATTTATTTTTGAGACAGGGTCTCACTCTGTCACCCAGGCTGGAGTGCAGTGGTGCAATCTCGGCTAGCTACAACCTCCACCTCCTGGTTCAAGCGATTCTCCTGCCTTAGTCTCTCAAGTAGCTGGGATTACAGGCACATGCCACCAAACCGGGCTAATTTTTTTTTTTTTTTTTTTTGGTAGGGATGGGTTTCGCCAGGCCGATCTTGAACTCTTGACCTCAAGTGATCTGTCAGCCTTGGTCTCCCAAAGTGCTGGGATCACAGGCATGAGCCACCACTCCCAACCTACTTTATTTTATGGAGACAGGGTCTTGCTCTCTTGCCCCAGCTGGAGTGCAGTGGCACAATCTCGGCTCACTGCAGCTCTAACTCCTGGGCTCTAGCGATCCTCCCACCTCGGCTTCCCAAAGTACTGGAATTACAAGAATGAACCACCATGCCCAGCTGCAAGGTGGTATTTATTAACAAATATTGATTGAGAGTATAATTCTGTAATTCAACCTTCTCACCAAAGACTTGAGACACCTGAGTAGGGTCTTTAAGGAGCATGGCGCCAATCTGTGGCTTCAAGAGCTTCCGTGTGGAGGGGAGGCAGACCTGGTTACAGGGAGAGGCCACAATGGGGGCGGAGGAGCCCAGTGGGAGCCTGCTCTGGCCCTGAGGCCTGAGTTCCACGGTAAACCACACTGGAGGCCACTTCAGGATGCTTCTGGAAGCTCTTCCAGGTTTGTTTGTGGAGGCAAGAGCCCCCAGTGCATGGTCTGAGGTTCAAATCCTGGCTCCACTGCTTACTACTTGCAAGATGGGAGTGGTTTTTAAAACTCTCTGAGACTGTTTCTTTCTGTAAATTGAAGAGAATGTGCTTCAGTATAGTTGTGGTGAGGATTAGAAATGAGATCACACTCCTGAATTGCCAGGCGAGTGGGAGAATGATTATGCCAAGTGGCAGGAACTGGGAAGGGGTCTCAGGTAGGTCCTTCTCTGTGGGGTCTGGTGATCTTCAGCCTTCTTTTACCTATGGCTCAAGCCCACCTTCTGCTTTGTCCCTTAATCCAGGCTGGCTAAGCCACAGGACGCCTGCCATGTCAGAATGAGTTTGTGCACACCCACAGTTAGGGGTTTGGGAACGGAGCTCTTCCTTCACCAGCCCTCCCATAACCAGGGGCAGCCACACCAGCCGAGCCCAGGAGACAGAAGCATGAAAAGGCCCTTCACCGCTCAGTGTATTCACTCATTACCTGCTACAGAGTGTTCACTACAGGCCAGGCACTTTGCAAGGTGGGGCAGAGTCAGTGGTGGCCCCTGCTGCCCTGTAGACCTCACCTTTTAGTAGGGCTGGGGTTGGGGGGACAGATGACCCAAGCACAGAAGACGGTAACAAGATAGTAAGACCATCTGACAAGTTCCAAAGGAGAGAATAATATGGTGTCATTGATTATTATGGGTGGGGAGGTCAGGGGCTCCCTCAGAAACAGAGAAGAAGGTAAAACCCATCTGCCAGGGGAGGACACGGGAGCTGAGACCCAAAGGACAAGCAAGCAGGGGAGGAGGGGGCTGGAGCTGGGGCTGGGGAGCATTCTAGAAGAGGGCAGGGTAGGACAGGGTGGGGGAAGCAGAATGTTGGTTTGTGCAAAGATCCTAGGGCCAGTATGGCCACCAAAGCCAGGAATGGTTTCTGGGAGAGTGGACAGAATAAGGTCAGAGGCAGGCAGAGATCAGATGTGAGGTCTTCAGGTCACAGTAAGGATTTTATTACAAGGACTGGGGAAGCCATGGAGGGTTCCCCCTTGCCACTAAGAAAAACAACAGGCTGGGGGCGGTGGCGCATGCCTGTAATTCCAGAACTTTGAGAGGCTGAGGCAGGAAGATTTCTTGAATCCAGGAGTTCGAGATGAACCTGAGCAGCATGGCAAGGTCCCATCTCTACAAAACAAATTTTAAAAATTAGCTGGCCATAGTAGTGCATGCCTATAGTCCCAGCTGCTTAGGAGGCTGAGGTAGGAGGATCACTTGGGCCTGGGAGGTAGAGGCTGCAGTGAGCTGAGATTGCACCACTGCACTCCAGCCTGGGGAACAGAGCCAGTCCATTTCTCCAAAAATAGAAAAAATACAAAAGGAAAAAGGGAAAGAAAAAGATTTTGAAATAAATTTAATGGAATGTAAAAAAAAAAGTGTGGTGATTTTCCATTTTTTAAATAAAGATGATGTATATATAAATCAGTTTTATAAGTCAATGAAAATTGCTTATAAAATTACCCAACATCCAGCACTTCGGGAGGCCGAGGGGAGAGGATCACCTGAGATCAGTAGTTTGAGACCAGTCTGGCCAACACAGCAAAACCCTATCTCTACTAAAAATACAAAAAAAATTAGCTAGGTATGGTGGCGTGCACCTGTGATCCCAGTTACTCAGGAAGCTGAGGCAGGAGAATCACTTAAACCCAGGAGGTGGAGGTTGTAGTGAGCCAAGACTGAGCTGCTGCACTGCAGCCCGTGACAGAGTGAGACTCTGTCTCGGAAAAAAAAAAAATTGCCCAACAAACCACTCCTGTTTCAGATGGTACCATATGGAGTCTCAGGTGCTGGGGATTTTAAAATAACAAAAAACAGCTGCTTCCACGTGGAAAATACTCAGATGCAACCAGTTATCCCCTCCCTTTCTTATTAGCAGAAGATGTAACTACAAACTAGCCTTTGAGCGGCTGTGTTTTCATCTCCTGGCCAGGGTTGTCCAGTTTTTCATGTCTCCCCCTCAAAGCCTTAGTCTGCTGTTTATGGCTTTTGAGATGGTTGCTGGGGAAACCAACCAAATGTCATGTGGGATTAGAATGCAGTCTCAGGGGGAGGAGACGAAGCAGACAATCATGAGTCCAGAGAACCCCAAGTCCATATTGTTTAACCTAGTACAGACAGAAAGAGACGGGGGGCCGGGGAGGGAGGGAGGGAGCCAGCACGAAGATACCTAGGCCAGTTGATTTTGAAACAATTCCCTGTCTCTCAACTAAGGGGGTAGAGGGAGCAGCAAAGCCACAGACACAGGCCAAGGTTCTAAATTACCTAGAGAGCACACAGTGCAGTGTGTCATGTGGCCGTCCCAGATGGACGTGCGCTGGGTGGACGTGAAGTCCAGAAGAGGGCCAGTCCTCTTCCCATGCGCCACTGTCCTGAGTGTGGGCTGATTCCCATCTTACCTCTAGGAACATTTGGCGATAGAAGATGAGGAGACAAAAGACTGACGAGGACTGATCTCGCTGCAAGCCACCTGATCTCCCTGGGCCTCTGTGTTCTCATCTGTGAAATGACGGGTTGGATGGCTTAGTCTCGAGACCTCACCCAGTTCCACGGTAAGTCTGATAGTCATGAGTGTACCTTTAAACAACTAGCCCACACAATTACCTGACAGTTTCCTCATTTTTTAGGCTACACTTTTTTAAATGTGCGTTAGTACAAACCATTTGTTGGCAATTACAAGGGAAAAACTTCTATTCCCAGAGTAAAAATAGGAAGCTGTAAATTAATTTAAGTCCTTCTGCCATCAGCAGAAGCCACTCCTCCTCACCTTGACAAGGAAGCTGTGCTCTCCTGGTGGCAGTCAGCCCATTCACAGCTCTCTCAGCTGCTGAGTCCTCAGCAGTGAAACCCCGTCTCTACTAAAAATCACACAGTCCAGCCACTCTAGGAATCCCAGAGCAGGAGCAGAGAAAACACGGTGAGGAAAGATACAATCCAGTGGCTGCGCCATTTACTTGTGCTGTGACTCAGGCAGGTCTCCTAACCTCTCGGGCACGAGTTCCTCTTCTATAATTCATTCATTCAGTGAATGTTTACCAAGAACCTGCTATGTGCCAGTGATGAATAAAAGAGATGACAATCCCTGCTCTGATGAAGCATGCATTCTGATGGGAGAAAAACAACAAAAATGGAGAAGGCAGGCTGGGCGTGGTAGCTCATACCTGTAATCCCAGCACTTGGGAGGCCGAGGAGGGTGGATCACTTGAGTCCAGGAGTTCAAGACCAACCTGGGCAACACGGAGAGACCACACCTCTACAAAATACGCAAAAATTAGCCTGACATAGTAACACACGCCTGTAGTCCCAACTGCTCGGGGAGCTAAGGTGGGAGGATCACCTGAGCCTGGGAGCCTGGGAGTTTAAGGCAACAGTGACCTGTGATTGTGGCACTGCTCTCTAGCCTGGGTGACAGAGTGCGACCCTGTCTCAAATAAATAAATAAGCAAGGCAATGATATGGCATGTTGGAGAGTAGGAAGTGCTCCGGAGAAAAATAAAGGGAAGCTGGGATAGTGATATCTGCCTACTGCCCACCCTAAAAGGTGTGGAGTATGAATGAGTTTATAACCTTACTTTCAAAGAGTAGGCCAGGCATGATGGCTCACACTTGTAATCCCAGCACTTTGTGGGGCCGAGGCTGGAGGATCACTTGAGCCCAGGAGTTCGAGATCAGCCTAGGCAACATACTAAAACCCCGTCTCTACTAAAAATACAAAAATTAGCCGGGCGTGGTGGCGGGTGCCTGCCATCCCAGCTACTTGGGAGGCTGAGGCAGGAGAATTGCTTGAACTTGAGAGGCGGAGGTTGTAGAAAGCGAGGGTTGCGCGATTGCACTCCAGCCTGGGTAACAGAGCGAGACTGTCTCAAAAACAACAATAACAACATACAGATGCACACACACAAAGAGTAATTATTCTTGATATTTACACACACTCTTATGCAAATATCAAGAATAATTATAGTATTATAGATGGACGTTTTGTTAAGTGAAAGCATTTACAGTCATTCTAAAGGCCCAGGAAACGTGGTGGTCTAGGGAGTGAGAAGCCAGTTTGGGTGAACTTGGACATCCCCCCAGCCCTGGGTGTCTCAGTCCTGCTAAGGTTACACTTTACAGCCATAGAGATGGAGGCTCTGCAGTGCGGCCAGGCCAGTCATGGATTTTTATGAGGTGCCCAGGGGATGCTAATGTGTGCCAGGGTTAGGAGCCACTGAGGAGCCCAAGATCAGAGAGGGGGAGTGACTTGCTCCAGAGTGGGCACCCAGGGCTTTTGGCACCTAGACCTGAAGTCTTTCCACTCCCGGCTGAATGTGTCACTGTGTGCCACTCAGCACATTATTCCCCTCAGCGCTGGAAGCCCCTGCCAGGATGTCATGGCATTGTGCCCCCCTTTCCACCTTCCTGCGGGCTGGGATGTCTCTCTTATCTGAAAGCTAAAAAACTGATGATGGCTGTGTTTGACAAACCAGAGGTGTGGCTCTTTTCAGTGTTGACCAGGTCGTGCCCCATTCAACCTCTGGTATGGGTTCGACTGTCTTCTCCCCACCCCCCAAATACATATGTTAAAGTCCTAACCCCCAGTACTTCAGTATGTGACTGTATTTGCAATAAGGCTTTAAGGAGGTAAAATGAGGTCATCTGAGTGTGCCCTGGTCCAGTATGGATGGTATTTTCATAGGAAGAGGGGGTTAGGACAGGCACAGAAGGGAGACCATGCAAAGACCATGGAAGAAGACAGCTATCTCCAAGCCAAGGAGGGAGGCCCTCAGAAGAAACCAACCTTGCCAGCACTTTGATCTCAGACTTTCAGCCTCCAGAACTTGTGAGGAAATACATTGCTGTCATTGAAGCCAACCAGTCTATGGTATTTTGTGATGGCAGCCTTAGCAAAGCAACACAGCCCTGTAATTGGTCACTTCATAGGGCTTCTGGTCTCCTAAAACCATCTTGATTTGATTCCCCCTTGTAGCCTGTAAACTTTATGCCACCTTCAAGGTTCGTGAGTGTCCTGGTCCTTGTTGTGCTGCTGTTGTAGAATACCACAGACTGAGTAATTTATAAAGACAAGACATTTATTTCTTATAGTTCTGGAGGCTGGGAAGTCCAATGTCAAGGTGCCGGTGTCTGGGAAGGACCTTCTAGCTGCATTATCCAATGGCAGAAGGTGGAAGGGCAATAGAACATGTAAGAGAGCAAGAAGGGGGCCAAAATCACTTTGATAGGGAACCCACTCTCAGGGTAACTAACCCACTCCCTCAGTAATGACATTCACCTGTTATAGGTGTAGAGGCCTTATGGCCAAGTCACTTATTATTAGGCTGTACCTCCCAATGCTTGCACTGCGGATTAAGTTTCCAACATATGAACTTTAGGGGACTCGTTCAAGCTGTAGCATTCTGCTCATGGCCCCCAAAATCCATGTCCTTCTCACTTGCAAAATACATTCACTTCATCCCAATAGCCCCAAAGTCTTAACTCATTTCAGCACCAACTTCAAAATTCAAAATCCAAAAATTCATTTAGATCAGATGTAGGTGAAACTCAAGGCATGATTCTGAGGCAAATTTCCCTTCAATTATGAGCCTGTGAAATTAGCAAGTTAGTGCTTCAATGGTGGGACAGGCATAGAGTAGACATTCTCATTCTAAAAGGGAGAAATGGGCAAGAAGAATGGAGCAGCAGGCCCTGAGTAAGTCTAAAGCCCAAGAGGGAAAACAATATTAACCCTTAAAATGCCAGAATAATCTCCTTTGACTCCATGTCCCACATCCTGGGCATACTGGGGCAGGGGTTGGGCCCCCATGGCCTCAGGCAGCCCTGTCCCCATGGCTTTGCTGGTCTCAGCTCGCGACTCAGCTCTCTCAGGTTGGAGTCTTGTGTCTGCAGCTTTCTCAAGCTGGCATTGTATGCTGGTAGCTCTACAGTTCTGGGGTCTCAGTGGTCACCCCCCCTTCCATAGTTTCACTGAGCATTACCCTAGTGGGGGCTCTCTGTGGCAGCTCTACCCTTGCCTCAAGTTTCTGTCTTAGCCCCCAGGCTGTCAGTAACTTCCTTTAGAATCTAGGCAGAGGCTGCCATGGCCCCACAGCTCTTGCATTCTGCGTCTGCAGAGTCAATGCCATGTGGACGTTGCCAAGGCTAACTTGTGGCCTCCAGAGTAATGGACCAACCCATACCTGGGCCTATTTGAGCCATGGCTGAGGTGCCCAAGGAGAGCTGTGTTGAAATTTGGGGACCAAAGTCCTGAGGTATCTCTTGGCACGAACCAGTGGAGGGCACCCCTGGGCATACCTGGAAACCAGTCCTGGCGGTATGATGGAGAGGGCAGCTTCAGAGATCTCGGGCATGCCCTTAGGTTCATTCTCCCGCTGTCTTGATGAACAGCATCTGGCTCCCTTCCAGTCATATTAACCTTTTTAGCAAACAAAGGCTGCGTGGCCACACTCTGGGTTTGTTTTCCTAAAGATGCCTCTTAGTTCTTTACATGGCCAGCCTGCAAATTTTCCAAATGTTTACATTCCGTTTCTCTTTAATTATAAAGTCTATCTTTAAATAATTTCTCTCCACTTTCATCTCACTATATGTGGTTCAAGTAGGCACACAGCTCCTTCAATATTTTTGCTTAGAAATCTCTTCTGCCAGATATTCTAGTTTATCACTCTTAAATTTTCCCTTGCATAAGGTCCTCAGGCTTAGACACCATTCAGCCAAGTTCTTTGCGACTTTGTAACAAGGATGCCTTTATTTCCGTTTCCAATATGTTGTTTCTTATTTCCATCAGAGAACCCATCAGAACGGCCTTTACTGCCCATATTTCTACCAGCATTCTGGTCATGACCGCTTAAATAATCCCTAACAAGATTTAGGCTTTCCTTAACAGTTTTTGTCTTCTAAACCCTTGCCGGAATTGCCCTTAATGCTCCATTCACCACAACTTAGGCTTTTTCTAGCCTGCTCCTTCAAATTCTTCCAGCCTCTATCCATTACCCAGTTCCAAAGCCACTTCCGCATGTTCAGGTATTTGTTATAGAAACAGCCCTACATCTCTGCACCAATTTTTCTGTCTTAGCACATTTGTGTAGTTATAACAGAATGCCACCAACTGGGTAATATATGAAGAAAAGAAATTTATTTCTCATAGATCTGGAGACTGGCAAGTCCAATAGCAAGGTGCAGGCATCTGGTGAGGGCCTTCTAGCTGATTATCACGTGGTAAAAGGAGGAAGGGCAAAAGAGTGTGAGAGAAAGCAAACTGGCTTTATCAGGAACCCACTCTCAGGATAACTAATTCACTCCCTCAGTAATGACATTAATCCGTTCTTAATAAATAATAATATTAATAAGACCTAATCACTAGATTGCTTGAGGCCAGGAGTTTGAGACCAGCCTGAGCAACATAGCGAGAGGCCATCTCTACAAAAAATAAATTAGCTGGGCATGGTGGTGCATGCCTGTGTGGTCCCAGCTACTGAAGAGGCTGAGGTGCGAGTATCACTTGGGCCCGGGAGGTCAAGACTGCAGTGAACTGTGATCGCAGGGTTGCACTCCAGCCTGGGTGACAGAGCAAGAAACTGTCTCAAAAAAAGGAAAAAAGAAGAAGAAAAAGATAAAGAAAAGAAAAGAAAAACAAAGCAAAACATCCTTTGGAACTCTTTTAATACAACTGATCGTGGAATGGCATTTTGAAATCAGAAACTCTTCCTAGAAGCAACCTTTGGAAGATTTCTCAAGGTTTTGCTTCTCGTCTGTAAAACTGGGTGACTCTTTGTTTAGATTTCAACCAAAGATATCATTTTCCTCATAGGTACCCTCAATGTTTCTATATTGTGAGGAAATATAAATCCATCATGGAAAAGCCATTTCTTTCTTTCTTTCTTTCTTTTTTTTTTGAGACGGAGTTTCACTCTTGTTACCCAGGCTGGAGTGCAATGGCGCAATCTTGGCTCACTGCAACCTCTGCCTCCTGGGCTCAAGCAATTCTCCTGCCTCAGCCTCCCGAGTAGCTGGGACTACAGGCGTGCACCACCATGCACAGCTAATTTTTGTATTTTTAGTAGAGACGGGGTTTCACCATGTTGACCAGGATGGTCTCGATCTCTTGACCTCGTGATCCACCAGCCTTGGCCTCCCAAAGTGCTGGGATTATAGGCGTGAGCCACCGCGCCCAGCCGGAAAAGCCATTTCTTTCCATCTTAAGGGGCAGAGAGAGTAATCTTCCCTAAGCAGTACATAAAAATGTTGGTCTGGACCGGTGCGGTGGCTCATGCTGTAATCCTAGGACTTTGGGAGGCTAAGGTGGGTGGATCACCTGAGGTCAGGAATTCAAGACCAGCCTGACAAATATGGTGAAACCCCATCTTTACTAAAAAATGCAAAAATTAGCTGGGTGTGGTGGCACATGCCTGTAATCCCAGCTACTGGGGAGGCTGAGGCCCGAGAATCACTTGAGCCCGGGAGGCAGAGGTTGTGGTAAGCCAAGATCACGCCACTGCACTCCAGCCTGGCATGGGCAACAGAGCAAGACTCTGACTCAAAAAAACAAAAACAAAAAATGTTGGTCTGTTTTTTTGCTTCCCACCAAATCAGCCACAAAATATTAATAATAATAATAATGTTATTGCTTATTTAGAGCATATTATATGCCTGAACTCTGCTATGTGATTTATAAATGTTATCACTAACCCTTACTGCAAGGTGTTTTATTCCATTTTACAGATGAAGAAACTGAGGTTCACAGAGGTTAGATTTAGAAATACTGCTCCAAGTCACACAGTGGTGAGTCAGCATCTGACCCTGGGTCTGTCTGACTTCAAAACCTGGGTTCTATCGTCAGAGGCATTTGAACGAGAGTGACTCCATCTTGAATAGGGGCTGGGTAAAATAAGGCTGAGATCTGCTGGGCTGCATTCCCAGGAGGTTAGGCATTCTTAGCCACAGGATGGGAGAGGAGGTTGGCAGGACTGGTATCACAAGATATAGATCATAAAGAACCTGCTGATAAACAGAATGTAATAAGGAAGCCGGCCAACCCCACCAAAACCAAGAAGGTGATGAAAGTGACCTCTGAATGTCCTCACGGCTCATTATACACAAAGTATAATTCATTAGCCTACTAAAAGACACTCCCACCAGCACCATGACAGTTTACAAATACCATGACAATGCCCAGAAGTTACCTTACATAGTCTGAAAAGGGGAGGAACTCTCAGTTCTGGGAATTCCCCACCCCTTTCCTGGAAAACTCATGAATAATTCACCCCTTGTTTAGCATATAATCAAGAAATCATCATAAAAATAGCCAACCAGCAACTCTTGAGACTGCTCTGTCTGTGGAGCAGCCTTTCTTTACTTTCTTAATAAACTTGCTTTTACTTTACTCTATGGACTTGCCTAGAATTGTTTCTTGCTCCATATCTAAGAACCCTCTCCTGGGATCTGGAATGGGACTCTTTTCCAGTGACACTATTGACCTCCTGCAGAGCTCCTCACCACGTGCAATCCATGAGAAGTCTACTACCTGGGCTTCTGGCCTCCTTCTCTCCCTGCTGCAAGGCATCCCACCCACTTCTGCCAGATCAATTGTCCCGAGGCCCCCACCTGCTCAATCCACCTTCACTTTCACCCTCTCCTGCCAACCACAATCATTCACAGGATAAAGTCCAAACTCCCCTGCCTTGCCTGTCCTTCATAAACATGCTATCTCCAGTCACATTTCCTGCTCATTAGTCGTGCACACTCTACACTGGGCCAATCCAATGGCTGTTCTTTGCTGCTGCTTGGCTCAGGCTCTTCATCTTCTATGCAGGCTCTTTCCCCTTTATCTCTGCTTCCCTGCGGCTTACTCTTTCCTTACAGCCCATTTCACTCCTCTTTCATGAGAACCTTCTTGCTGATTTCAGCTCTAAGTGATTACTGTATGCTCAGAGTGTCTATGACATCCATCCATCCATGATCCATCTGTCTATTCGTCTGTCCATCCATCCATCCATCTATCCATGATCCATCTGTTTGTTCATCCATCCATCCATGATCTAACTGTCCGTTCATCTTTCCATCCATCCATCTATCCATCCATCCATCCATCCATTTATTCATCATCCAGAGCTGATCTTTATCAGGCACAGTGCAGAATCTGGGGATATAGGCAGAGTTCTAATTCCATAATTATGAACAGATACTTACAATCCAACTCAACAGCCTTGGGCCATTTCAAGAGATGACAGTGTACCCAGCACCATGGGAATATGGCAATAAACAACAGAAACATGATCGCTGGTCTGGGGAGCTCATGGCCTGGTGGGGAAGTGGAGGGCTCCAGTACCTTTGGTGGCAAGGTGGAAGAGTCATGGGGTAGAGAGGGAAAGAGAGCATGTGAAGAGGCAAGAAAAGTAGTGCAAAGGCATGAAGGCTGCACTGGAAGCCCAGGCAGTGACTAGAAAGGAGAGACCAGAGATGTTACAGACATCAGGAGATCTTCATACGGAGTGAGAAGTGTGACTGGCTGACTTCTGCATCTTCCAGACTATGAATGGGTGCTGTCGACTCTACTAGGGCTACTGTAGCAAAGTAACATGATCTGGGTGGCTCAAACGATAGAAATGTATTGTCTCACAGTTCTGGAGGCCCAAAGTTTGAGATCGAGGTGTCAGCGGAGCTGGATCCTCCGGAGGGCTGAGAGAAAGATCTGTTTCATGCCTCACACCAGCTTCTAGTGGTTTGCTGGCAATCTTCAGTGCTCCTTGGCCTGTAGAAACATCACCTTTATCTCTGTCTTTATCTTTACATGGCATTCTCTCACCCTCCCTCCGTCTCTCTCTCTCTCTCTTTATTGCGCGCGCGCGCACGTGTGTGTGTGTGTGTGTGTGTGTGTGTGTGTGTGTGTGTGTGTTGGTGTCCAAAGTTCTCCTTTTGGACACCAGTCATACTACATTGAAGCCCACCCTAATGAGCTCATCTTAACTAATGACGTCTCCAGTGACCCTGTTTCCAATGACTCTGCATCGGTTGTTGTGGTTGATGCAGGACAGGCAAGCTGTAGGTTGGGGCTTAGCCCAGGTGGGTTCTTGACTTTGCCTGGGAACAAATTTAAGGGCTAGCCAGTGGCAGAAGAAAGTATCTTTACTGAAGTGGCAGTGCCACAGTTCAGCAGTGTTACAGCTCTTCCTGCAGAGCAAGGCTCCCCCCACAGGCAGCCACTGCCAGTAGCAGCTCAGGGCATTCTGCAGTCATGTTTACACCTACATTTTTTTTTTTTTTTTTTTTGAGACGGAGTCTCCCTCTGTCATCCAGACTGGAGTACAGTGGTACGATCTTGGCTCACTTCAACCTCTGCCTCCTGGGTTCAAATGATTCTCCTGCCTCAGCCTCCCGAGTAGCTGGGATTGCAGTGCATGCTACTGTGCCCAGCTAATTTTGTATTTTTAGTTGAGATGGGGTTTCACCATATTGGCCAGACTGGTCTCAAACTCCTGACCTCAGGTGATCTGCCCTCCTCTTGGCCTCCCAGAGTGCTAGGATTACAGGCGTGAGCCACTGTGCCCAGCCATTTACACCTACTTTTAATTGCATACAGATTAAGGGATGGTTTATGCAGAAATTTCTAGGAAAAGATTAGTAACTTCTGGGTTATTGGGTCATTGCCATGGAAAGGGGAGGTAACTCCTTTTTGTTGTGTAAGCTGATGTGGAACACTGGTGGGTGTGTCTCAGTGAAAGCTGCTTCTGCCCTGTCCTTATTTGGTCTGGTGTCCAAGCCCCGCCTCCAGAGTCTAGTCCCACCTCCTACCTCATGGCTACTGTTAATGATCCAAAAGAATCTCAGTTATGAAAGATAATCATATGTCAGCGTGATGGAAATCCAGTTAATCGCATCCTCTGCTCTGGCCATTTGCCTTAGGAAGTAGATTTCTCATCTCAGTTGATTTCAGGAGAACAGCAGGGGCT
This sequence comes from Ateles fusciceps, assembly GCA_036589455.1. Lineage (NCBI taxonomy): Eukaryota > Metazoa > Chordata > Mammalia > Primates > Atelidae > Ateles > Ateles fusciceps. The sequence goes on from JAZHEH010001321.1 coordinate 3,397,381, forward strand.
TTGAAGCTAGTTTAAGACAAAAAGAAGAAAAAAACCACAAGGAGCCAGTGGGCCATCTCTGGCAATTAAAAATCTCTGATCACATAGCCAGGTGTAGTGGCTCACACCTGTAATCCCAGCACTTTTGGACGCTGACCGGATGGATCACTTAATGCCAGGAGTTTGAGATCAGCCTGGCCAACATGGTGAAACCCCATCTCTACTAAAAATACAAAGATTAGCTGGGCATGGTGACATATGCCTATAATCGCAGCTGCTTGGGAGGCTGACACATGAGAATCACTTGGAATCAGGGGACACGGGTTGTAGTGGGCCGAGTTCACACCACTGCATTCCGTCCAGCCTGGGTGACAGAGTGAGACCCTGTCTCAAAAACAAAAAACAAAAACAAAAACAAAACACTCTGATTAGGTTTGTCTAACAAATGATTACAATTCTAAAAAGTAAAACACAATTTCTGTGAACATATCTGGCATTTGGAAAACCACCATCCTGCTTTTAGAAAGTTCTCCCTGAGCTGTAGGATTGACTTTTATTAAACTTATTCAATGGGGACTGGAAGTTACCTTTTTTTTCTGGCACATACAGGTGCTCCCTCAGTTAGCCACATGTGTGAGTTCATTTGAGTAAACACTTCCTGAGAGCTTAAGTGGGCAAGGTGCTGAGCTGGGCTCTGTGAGAGACACAGAGGCTGCTTTCTCTGCTTTTTCTTAGGTGTTTGCTCCCTTACCTGACCTCTCTCCTCATCCTGCCAGGTTCCACATTCTTCCGTGTGTTTTATCCACTGTGAGATTTCCACTGTATGTTTTCTAAACTACGTGAAAACTACATTTTTAAACACAGAATTCCTTCCACTGATTTTTGTTTGTTTTTTTGAGACAGTCTTGCTCTGTCACCCAAGCTGGAGTGCGATGGTGTGATCTCAGCTCACTGCAACCTCTGCTTCCCGAGTTCAAGCAATTCTCATGCCTCAACCTCCCAAATAGCTGGGATTACAAGCACCCATCACCATGCCTGGCTAATTTTTGTATTTTTAGTAGAGACAGGGTTTCGCCATGTTGTCCACACTGGTCTCAAACTCCTGGCCTCAAGTGATCAGCACCCCCTTGGCCTCACAAAGTGCTGGGATTACAGGCATGAACCACTGCGCCCACTGTGAAAACTCTTTTAGTTTAGATTGCTTTGTATTTTTACTTCTTGATTCTATATTTTCTGTCTTATGGTCAAAATATAATCAGAAAGTATATAATGGTAAAAAGCAACGTTCAAATTGGCGAGCCTGTTGGATGTAGCTGGGATATTTGTCCCCGCCCAAGCCTCATGTTGAACTGCAATCCCAATTATTGGAGGTGGGGCCTGGTAGGAGGTGACTGGGTCTTGGGGGTGCATTTCTCACGAATGGTTTAGCACCTTCGTCTTGGTGCTGTCCTCCACAGTGAGTGAGCTCTCGAGGCATTTGCCTGTTCGAAGTGTGTGGCAGCCTCCTCATCTCTTCTTGCTCCTGCTCTCACCGTGGGCAAACTCCTGCTTCACCTTCTTCCATAAGTAAAAGCTCCCTGAGGCTTCCCCAGAAACTGAGCAGTTGCCAGCACCGCACTTCCCATAAAGCCTGCAGAACCAGGAGCCAGTTCAACCTCTTTTCTTTATAAATTACCCAGTCTTCGGTATTTCTTTCTAGCAAGGCGAGAATGGCCCAAGTATTATAATACGCTGTCTGTTAACCTGCTCTGATCCCATAAACCGCTGCATTTCCCACACTTGCGCTAAAGAGGCTGCAAGCATGGGGGCACCTGCTGACCAGAGCTGGCTGACACTAAAGTCAGGGTCCCCCCCAAGGTGCCTGACAACAAAAGAACAATGGACTATTTCTGTTTGGAAGACATTCTTATCCAGGAAAAATGATATTTTGCATTTTGATTTGGTAATAGTTAAGTCAAGGTAGTTCCTTAATTTTTTTTTTTTTTTATTTTATAATTTGAACTTTTAGATTAGACTCAGGAGGGACATGTGCAGGTTTGTCACATGGGTATATTGTGTGACGATGAGGTTTGGGGCACAATTGATCCCCCCACCCAGGTAATGAGCATTGAACCCAATAGTTAGTTGTCTCTCTCCCTGCCTCCCCCTTCTAGCAGTCCTCAGTGTCTATTGTAATGCTCATTTACTTACAGGTCAGGCTTCACTACTGGAAGGCAAACCTTTTAAAAGACATTAGTGGCCAGGCATGGTACCTCATGCCTGTAATCCTAGCACTTTGGGAAGCTGAGGCAGGTGGATCACTTGAGGTCAGGAGTTTGAGACCAGCCTGGCCAACATGGTAAAACCCTGTGTCTACTAAAAATATAGAAAAATTAGCCGGCGTGGTGGTGCATACCTGTCATCCCAGCTACTCGGGAGGCTGAGGCACAAGACTGGCTTGAACCCGGAAGGCAGAGGTTGCAGTGAGCTGAGACTGTGCCACTGCATGCCAGCCTGGGTGACAGAGTGAGACTCTGTCTGAAAGAAATACAAGACATTAGAGATTAGAATTCCAGTAATAAAGAGAAAAACACCCAGCAGTGCAATAGAAATAGTTTTAAATGACAAGATTATATGAAGGTATGATTTCATTTTTATAAAAGAAACCAGCCACATTTACACAGAGAGCAAAGATTGGAAGGGCATACATATATTAAGAGGTTTTTAATAGTTATATATGAATATGAGAATTATGAATCTCTTTATGTTTATTTTGTAGAATAGACATGTAGGTAAATAAGATTTTTAAAGAAACAATAATAAGGGAAACTGGGGGAAAGGGGAAGAGAATATATGAAAACACCTTACTTTCTGCTCATTTTTTCTATAAACCTAAAACTGCTCTAAAAATAATGTTGATCAGTTTTTTAAAAGGCTATTAAGATAACTATACTTGCTTTAAAGCTTAGCGTGGGCCGGGCACGGTGGCTCACGCCTGCAATCCCAGCAATTTGGGAAGCCGAGGTGAGAGGATCACCTGAGGTCAGGAGTTTGCGACCAGCCTGGTCAACATGGAAAAACACCCTCTCTATAAAAAACACAAACATTAGCCAGGCGTGGTGGTGTGTGCCTGGAGTCCCAGCTACTCGGGAGGCTGAGGCAGGAGAATCGCTGGAACCCAGGAGGCGGAGATAGCAGTGAGCCGAGATTGTGCCACAGCACTCCAGCCTGGGCAACAGGGTGAGTGAGACTTCATCTCAAAGCAACAACAAACAAACGAAAAGCTTAGTGGGGATCTTAATGCATTCGTGTTAGTAAAGAGACCTAAAAAGGGAGGAAGTAACTTAGTCTGAGAATGACAGTGAAACGTCTGTTTGCAGGTCTTGCTTCCTCCACTAGAATTCATGCTCAAGGGCAGAGTCCATGCCCTTGTCATCCAAGGAGAAGGCACATAAGACGCTTGTTATATGAATGAACAAATGAATGAAGGTAAGCCAGGAACAGGGTAAGGCATTTATTGAAAGGAGCTCAGCCACTTGCGTCTTCTATCTCTTTGCCCACACCTTCCCTTACAAATTGTATGACTTTTCCTAACAAATATAATGACGTGTGTTTAAAATCATTCCAAGGATAGGAGGACAAGTGTTTAAAACAATCATAACGAAATATGGGTTGGGACCGGCATGGTGGTTCGCGCCTGTAATCCCAGCACTTCGGGAGGCGGAGGCAGGTGGATCACCTGAGGTCAGGAGTCTGAGACCAGCCTTGCCAACATGGTGGAAACCCCGTCTCTAATAAAAATACAAAAATTATCCAGGCATGGTGGCGGGCGCCTGTAGTCCCAGGTACTTGGGAGGCTGAGGCAGGAGAATCGCTTGAACCAGAGAGGCGAGATCATGCACCACTGCATTCCAGCCTGGGTGATGAGAGTAAAACTCTTATCAAAAAAAAAAGTCTCCTCTTCCTCTGGCCTCACTATCTCCCTCTCGTGGCCCTTATTAGGAGAGTCAAACACAGAGCCTGTCAAAGCAAAAATGTGATTTTCAAAGCCCCAGCTCCAGTATCTCATTGTAGAGAATATGTGGGTGACTTTGGAGCTGAGAGACAATAACTTAATAACTAGCACTGTTGTATTTATAAAGTATTCCAAGAAAGAAGTGAGTTTCACTTCTTTCAAGTGATCCACCTGCCTCAGCTTCCCAAAGTGCTAGGATTACAGGCGTGAGACACCACGCCTGGCCACTAATGTCTTTTAAAAGGTTTGCCTTCCAGTAGTAAAGCCTGACCTGTAAGTAAATGAGCATTACAATAGATGCTGGGGACTGCTAGAAGGGGGAGGCAGGGAGAGAGGCAGCTAACTATTGGGTTCAATGCTCATTACCTGGGTGGGGGGATCAATTGTGCCCCAAACCTCACCATCACACAATATACCCATGTGACAAACCTGCACATGTCCCCCCTGAATCTAATCTAAAAGTTCAAATTATAAAATAAAAAAAATTTAAAGAACTACCTTGTCCTAACTATTACTAATCTGGCCAATGAGAATCCTACTGTAAGAAGGATTCTCATAGAAAGAAGCTTTCCTGGGCCGGGCATGGTGGCTCACGCCTGTAATCCCAGCATTCTGGGAGGCTGAGGTGCGTGGATCACCTGAGGTCGGGAGTTCAAGACCAGCCTAACCAGCATGGTGAAACCCCGTCTTTTTAAAAAAAAAAAAAGAAAGAAAAAAAAAAGAAGCTCTCCTTCCACCTGAGTTGTTGGCTACCATGTTCTCTGCTGTAAGGGGACATCCTCTTTGCATTAAGAAGGAATTTGGTGGACATGCAAAGAGAGGTAGAGACAAAGACAGCTGAGAGATGAGGAAAGAGTTCTTACCCCATGCCCTTCTGAGCTCTTAATATAGGCATTTAGAGCTATGCATTTTCCTTTCTGCTGTAGCCCCTTTTTCTCCTCCCACATTGTACCAGGTTGGTCTATGACCAATACCATGTGACAGAAGTGATGGTATGTCATTTCTGAGATTAGGTTATAAAAATATTTCATCTTGGGCTCTCTCTCTTTCTGTCTCTCTGATCACTTGCTCGGGGGAAGCCAGCATCCATGTCCTATGAGCAGGCTTCTGGAGAGGCCCCTGTGGTGAGGAACTGAAGCCTCCTGCCAACAGCCATGTATGTGAGTGAGCAGGGAAGCAGATTGTCCAACTGAAACAGGAAATTTCCCTTGACCCTTTCGTGGGCCTTGTGACAGGGGTGCCTCGCTTACTCAACCTGCAGCTCTCAACCTCTCGCAGGAGGGGGGAGCACAGGTGAGCAGGTGCAGGAGCCGGGGTGTGTGCTTTCGGGCAGTGGTAGGAGAAAAACTCCTATGGCAGCAACTAGAGGGGAGTATCTGCGATCCCCCAAGAGACTGGAGGTGTGTTACAGTGAACACTCTGTTAGCTTTTGCTGTCTACCGACAGCTTAAGTGTTAAACAGTTCAGTGCGCCCTTTGCCTTTTCACATGAGGTGGTTGCTTTCCACCAGCGAGGGCAGAGGGTCAGTGTGACAGCCTTCTGTATCCCAAGCTCTTGTCTGGCATCTAGAAAAATCAAGTTGCATGAATGAATCAAAGGATAGTAAATGTGAGGGATTTTATTGCTGATGGAAGTGGCTCTCAGAGGGAAGGAAAGCTGGAAAGGGGATGGAGTGGGAAAGCAGTCTTCCCCCTGAAGTTCGACCATCTCCGACTGAATTTTTCTCCAAATTCCTGCTGTCAAGCCGCCCCTCCGAAGTCAAGTTGCTTCTCTCTGCCATCCAGCTGCTTCTTCTCTTCTCCCCTTCTCTGCTCTCTGCCAAGGGAGCCTGGGGTTTTTATGGGTACAGGATGTGGGGTGGGGTGAGCCAGGGTTGGTTTTGGAAAGGGTAACATTTGAATGGGAAAACGGGGATGCTCTCACTTTGGGCGCTGGTTCCAGGCTTGAGGGTAAGGCTCTGCCAGGGTCCCTGTCCTTTTCTGCCTAGAATTTCTCTGCCTCCTGTCCTGATCACAACCTTGCTAATAACTTGATGGCAACCTCTGAGAGACCCTGAGCCACCACTGTCCAACTTAGCCACTCCCAGATTCCTGACCCTCAGAAACTGTGAGATAATAAATGTTTTGTTGTTTTAGGCTGCTAAATTTTGAGATAAGATAACTAAAAAACCCTCAATGGATTTGTATTAAACCTATGGTTTAACTGTCTCCTTTTCTCTAGCATGAACAATTAGTAAACTTCTCTCCAGGAAACACATCTTAAAGTGTTCAATTCATACCGTTGGAGACATCTGGAGACAGGAGCTGAGCAGGAGGGCAGCTCTGTGCCCTCTCACAGAACTCATTAGTATACAGCATCTAGAATGAGCAGGATGCCCAAGGGCTGCTTCTCATTTGCAAAGGAGACAAATCTCCATTCTAGACTTTCCAACAGTTGTTAGAAATGTCTAATAGGATAGAATAAATAGCCTGCCAAGTGACCAAAGTTATCAAGGAAATAAGTCAGAGGAGACGAGTCCATTTGGTCCATAAAGACCTTTCATTCACATGGGCTCACTCAAGCAATTTCTGAGAAATCATTTTCTGTTTAATTTCCTCCTTTGGGGGAAGGGGTCTAGTCAAATCTCTCAGGACAGAAGACTGTGTAATTTCCCATTAAAGATCTCAATTATTCAAAAGATATTGAAGAAAGATAGCACCAGGCCGCAAATTAATCTCATTACTTCTTTGAACCGAGAGGAAATGGTAACTCTAGAGTCAAACCACAGACAACGCTTCTTCATTTGTAGTTCAGAGAAGAATGAATAATACAGTATATTTTTTCCATCCATATGGGAATACATTTAATATAGAATCTTTACCTACATATTGTAATAAGATAAAAAGAAAGACTCTATGTAACTTTTTAAAGTCTATCAAAAGGTGATATAAAGTCTCATAAGAAATCAGACTTCTCAATTCGTGGCACATTATCCTTGATGTGTGCAAGATGCCTCTTATGGCTGGAGGTATATGTCTAATGCGTACCTTTTTATTTGTATATATTCTTGCAAAGTGCATTACAATCTTGTGTGTTACTTTACATAATGCAAATGTTAGATACATCTTACTCCTTTTGCCACTCAGCTGTTTTCAAGATATATCCATGTGGCTGTGTATATTCCAGCTGCAAACACCAGCTTGTCTCCATAAATTACGGTGCAATGAACATCCTCAGTAGATCTCATTATAGCCCTGTGTGAGAATTCCTTTGGGATATTCTTGGAACCTCTCTCTCTCTCTCTGTCTCATCTATCTCCAGGAGCAGAACTGCAGAGTCAGAGATTTTGTTCTTATTTATATGACCAAGGACTGCCAGTTTGTTGTTCGGAATGGCTAAACTAGTCTATACTTCTACGAGTTGTATATCAGATTTTCTATATTCCTGCCCTCCGGCTATACTTGGCATTAATTGCTTTTACATTTTCAAGACTCCAATAGGTGTAAATGGCATCTTGTCATTTTAATTTGCACTTTATCTGATTACCGGGTTTTCGTATTTCTTCATGGGCTCATTTTTTCCTTTTCTGTCAATTATTGTTCATATCTTTTAGCCTATTTTTCTATTGGGCTGCTTTTCCTTGTCAATGACAAAATCTCTTTGCATTTTATAGTCATTTACCCTGTGTTAGTGTCAAACCAGAATGACTCCATCTTGAATAGGGGCTGGGTGAAATGAGGCTGAGACCTACTAGGCTGCATTCCTAGGAAGTTAGGCGTCCTTAGTCACAGGATATTTACAGTTAAGGGAACAAGTTAATAATGTGAATGTTAGTAATGGGAAACAATAGACCCAGGAAATAACAGACCCAGAAAGTGTCCTGATGTCCCAATATCTTAAGAAGAAAAGCATTTTTAGTTTAAGAATATGTTTCACTTTAAAGATAATAATATAGATACTTGTGGAAGACAGTAGTTACACAAAGATTGACAATCTTTTGTCACAAACCTTTGTAGCAGAGCACATCTCTGCCATGATTTTTGCTTTATCTTCTATGTAAACAGGCATTATACCTTAGGCAGGCACATTCCCCCTTGTGCTTTTGGGAATACCCTACTCTACAGTATAGCTATTCTTTGATTCCTTTACTTTGTTTTTTTTCCCTAAGACTTAGTTTCACTCTGTCGCCCAGGCTGGAGTGTAGTGGCACAATCTCGGCTCACCTGCAACCTCCGCCTCCTGGGTTCAAGCAATTCTCCTGCTTCAGCCTCCCGAGTAGCTGAGACTACAGGAGCGCACCACCATGCCTGACAAATTTTTGTATTTTTTGTAGAGATGGGGTTTCACCATGTTGGCCAGGCTTGTCTCGAACTCTTGACCTCAAATGATCCACCCAATTTAGCCTCCCAAAGTGCTGAATTACAGGTGTAAGCCACTGTGACTGGCTCATTTTTTTTACTTTCTTAATAAACTTGCTTTCACTCTACTCTGTAGGCTCATCCCGAATTCTTTCTTGCATGAGATCTAAAAACACTCTGTAGGAGTCTGAATCAGGGCCCCTTTGCGGTAACATCAGGACTGCAAATATTTCTCCCTGTTGTCAACATTTTTATGGCATTCTTCATTGAACATTAATCATTACTTTTGATGTAACCAATTAGAATTTTTACTTTATAGCTTATGCTTTTAAAGTTTTATGAAGTCTTTCCCTGTCTCTAGGTCACAATAATATTCTCCTACAATTTGTCCTATTAGTAATTTTACATTCTAGATTTAGGTATTTAACTTTTAACATTTAACTTCCCAAACATTTTGGATCACAAACTTTTCCCAAGTAATGTACTTTGAAATACCTTACTGAAATATCTATCTAATCTACAAATCACTTACATTTACACCTTCTATATCTCAGAAGACCCAGAGAAGCTTGCAAGATGGCATCTTTCCTATGTGTGTAAGCATTTTAATATTTTCTTCTTCCAGATTAGAACCACATTTTAATGTGCTCATTGAGGGCAGGAATATAGTGGTTGCTCACTCCTGCCCTTTTAACATACTTCTCAGTGATAATGGAACTCGGACACATCTGATACATACATTGCATGCGTTTAGCTTTAAGCCAGTCTATTAGGTGAATTACTTAAATCTTGATTCTTATATTTTCTATTCTGCATTAAAAATTTTGCTTTTTGGCTAGGCGCAGTGGCTCACGCCTGTAATCTCAGCCCTTTGGGAGGCCAAGGTGGGCAGATCACCTGAGGTCGGGAGTTCGAGACCAGCCTGGCAAACATGGTGGAAACCCGTCTCTACTAAAAATACAAAAATTAGCCAGGCATGGTGGCCTGCACCTGTAGTCCCAGCTACTTGGGAGGCTGAGGCAGGAGAATCGCTTGAACTCGAGAGGCAGAGGTTGCAGTGAGGCAAGATTACTGCACTCCAGCCTGGGCAACAGAGTGAAACTTGGTCTCAAAAAAAAAAAAAAAAAAAAAATATATATATATATATATATATATATATATATATTTAGCCAAGGAATCCTTAGCTTAAGTGAAACCTGATGCTAGGACCTTTAGGTACAGCAAATAATAGGGGAGTTGAAGCGGGAGTGCAAGGCCCCGGGAATCTGGAAGCATGGCGCCCCCTGGAGGAGCCCTACAGAACACAACTTGGAAAAGCATTTATTAAAGTGGCAATGTTCCCAGAGACTCCACTTTAGTATTTTAAAAACAAAGAAGACCAGGTGCCGTGGCTCATGCCTGTAATATCAGCACTTTGGGAGGCCTAGGCAGGTAGTTCACCTGAGATCAGGAGTTAACAGACCAGCCTGGGCGACATAGGGAAACCCTGTCTCTACAGAAAATATAAAAATTAGCCGAGTGTGGTGGCGCACACCTGTGGACCCAGCTACTTCAGAGACTGAGGTGGGAGGATCACTTGAGCCCGGGAGGTTGGGGCTGCAGTGAGCTGTGTTCACACCACTGCACTCCAGCCTGGGCGATAGAGCAAGACCTTGTCTCAAAAACAGAACAATATCAAGAATCTTTGAAGCCAAATACATTGATCCAGAAAAATTAAAGATTTTGGTGTAACAAAGTAGTGGAGTATGGCAGCATGTCAAGAAATGGGTTCTAGTCCCAGGTCCACGACCATCCAGATGTGTGCATTTGGCAATGCCTCTGGGGCCACTTTCTTGTAAAGGCGTTTTGGGGGTGGGATGGGGATGGAGGAGGAAGTGGAGGGAGGCAGGCAGGGGAAATAGAGGGGTGTGTCTGGGTCTGCTCTGCTGAGCTCTCACAGGGTCCCTACTCCTCCCTCAGCCCCTTGAAAAGGAGTAGCTTTGTTTACCTTTATTTTTTGTTATGAGTTTTACATTGGCTTTGTGTCAGATTTCATTTGAACAGAGTCCCATGGCTTAAAAGTAAGTCTTCAAAATCCCACTGCACTCGATAACCTCTACGTCATTTAGTTTACCATTTTGGAGATATATTCTTCTTTTTTTTTAACCAAGACAAAAAGTAAGTCTTTACCAGAAATAAACCATTTTTAACCAAAGAAGAAACCAGGGTAAAAACATTTCTTGGGGAAGAGATGAAACTGGATCGGTTATTTACAGAGCAGGCAGTGACTCACCGCCTTGAACTCTGGCACCGCACGGCATTAATATTCAACAGGACTCTTGTTAAAGGAACAGACATAATATCACACTTCTCTGTCTTGTCTTATTAGCTAAATGTCAATGATACACATTGAAAACACTACACAAAAAAAAACTCAATTCAATGGAGTGATTTAAAAAACTAACTTTATTTGTATTTGTTTTAAAAACAGAACTTGTTATAGGTCATCACGAAGCTTCCAAAAAAAAATTACATTCTGCTTTTGTCACCTTGAGAAGACAAGGAATGTTTAAATGTCCTTAAAACACAGGGGGAGTTAGAGTTGACAAATAACAAACTACTACAAACTATGGATTCTCACTCCAAACACACTAAAATATGGAATACATGTACACAAATTACTGACCAGGTTTCTGCAATACAAAGAGTATGCACTACAGCTTATCGTACCATAAAGATAACATGCCCCAAATATAACAGATCACAAACACGTTCAGAGAAAATAATAACTTCAACTCTTGGGTTCAATTAAGATTGAAGTGAAATTATTGGGAAAGTTTTCTGAAACTTGAAGGACACATACATTATAGCAGAACTGTCCATTAATACTCATGTGGGGTTGAAAAGCAGCATGAAGAATATGGCACAATTACAGGGATAGCCCCCTTCTCTCTCCTCAGTCCTCAGTTTGAGTTAGAAAAATTGGGGACTCAACAGAAAACAATATTAAAAAACACACATTATCTGCATAGATAGAAATCTTCCATTGTGACGGGCGTGAACATTCAGTCAAAGCTATGCAGGAGTGCCAAGCCTTTGCAGGATATGATTCTGTTTCAACAGGAAATACAGATTTCCGTCAAGACAGACCACATAACGAATTTAGGGAAAGATCTTTACACTGTTACTGAAGTGCGTAGAGACACTGACTCAGCCCCAGGTTAGTTATTCTTAACCTTGGCTAAAAACTCTACTTCGAACATGATGATTTTTATGATCTTTGTCAGTGAACCCAGCGGTTGTTGCTTTCAGTTGTCTTACTGATTGTACATTTGGTCATAAGAAAACAGTCTCCAAATAATTCACATTTTCCCTTGATTCACAATTAAACAATGGCATTCTGACGAAGATGTTCGGCCTGATCCATACGCCGAGGGAAGTTTAAAAGACAAATAAATATTTAGTGAATTGTAGGACAACGTTCGTCAATCTTCTTTAATTTTTTTTAACTTTTTAAATAGTGGGTTTCTGTAACATGGACTTACTGTCCCAGCTAGGAAGCAACTATTTCCCCCCACCTTTTTTTTTTTTTTTTTTTGAGATGGAGTCTCGCTCTGTCACCCAGGCTGGAGTGCAATGGCATGATCTCAGCTCACTGCCACCTCTGCCTCCTGGGTTCAAGGGATTCTCCTGCTTCAGCCTCCTGAGTAGCTGGGATTAAAGGCATGCGCCATCATGCCCGGCTAATTTTTGTATTTTTTAGTAGAGACGGGGTTTCACCACATTGGTTAGGCTGGTCTCGAACTCCTGACTTCGTAATCCACCCGCCTCTGCCTCCTAAAGTGCTGGGATTACAGGTGTGAGCCACCACACCCAGCCTATTTCCCCATCTTTTGTTCCTTTATGTTGTTATCCCAATTATAAATAATTTGTGTCTTTTACTACAGGAAGATATAAATGCAAATGTACAAAAAAGGAAGAAGGAAAGACGGACCAACTTCACCCGTAAGGTACGTACAAGCTCCACAGCTCTGCAGGAAGGGGAGAAACCCAGTAGGCAGAGGACCTGAGGCACCACAGGACTGAGTACATTTTCCATTGTTTAATTATGTCTGAGATATTCCCTCTTAAAAATAACTCTATGGTCTGTGAAATAGTCCGTGTAAAAACATGAAGCCTTGGATAGGTCAGTCATAGCAGGTGAGTCTTGAATGGAACTCAGTTTGACAAGCACCGAGTGAGAATATCATTCCACTGCAAACTCTTTTATTTCCACATCCTATCAGATCTCATTCTGCTTCAGTAGAGTTACATCTTAAGTATGACTATTAATAATAATTTCATTAATATGAACATCTAGGAAAGCCCACATAAAATGCCAACGTAATTGCTGGCTACCAAGATAAAGTTATTTAGGCAGATTTCAACCCCAATGTTTCAATGGTAACAAAACCACAAAATATGGGACATTAAATTCATTAACTAATATTATAGGATACTAAGTCACCTCTTCCATCACATGATGAGATTTGTCTTATTCATTGTTTTCCATTGGGGAAAAAAGAATCCTCCCACTTCATGCCTTTTTTTTCCCCCTGATGACAGGAATTAGTATTCATTGCCTCTTTAAGAGGCCAATGCAAAAAAAAGGTAGAAAAAGCACTAGTCCAGGAGTTGGGATCACCGGTTCTAGTCCCTGGGCTGCCTTGCTAGGGTGCCTAAGTCAGTACCATAACCTCAGTCTTTCTAATCTGTGTAACACAGGGATAGAGTATATGATTTCCAAAGTCACTTTCACCTCTGTGATTGAGCCTCTAAGAAAGGCAAATCTTTTCACTTTGTAATCATGACTTTTTTTTTTTTTTTAAGAGAGAATCTCACTCTGTCACCCAGGCTGGAGTGCAGTGGCACGATCTCAGCTCATTGCAACCTCCACCTCCTGGGTTTAAGAAATTCTCCTGCCTCAACCCCCAAGTAGCTGGGACTACAGGTGCATGCCACCACAGCCCATTAATTTCTTTTGTATTTTAGCAGAGATGAGGTTTCACTGTTGCCCAGGCTGGTCTTGAACTCCTGAGCTCAGGCAATCCGCCCGCCTCAGCCTCCCAAAGTGTTAGGATTACAGGCATGAGCCACCACAAGATGGAATATAATATGAATGGGAAACAATATTTTTTTTAACCAGGCAGGGACTTGCTATGTTGCCCAGGCTGGTCTTGAACTCCTGAACTCAAGTGACCCTCTCATCTCAGCCTCCCAAACAGCTGAGACTACAGGCACCCACCACTGCACCTAGCTAAAGACTATATTCTTAAAGAAAAGTACTGCACTTCACCTCTATATCTCCTGGTATCTCTTCAATTCAAACACTCCATAAATGACTACAATGTTTTATTTAAACCCTTATGCTGAACTTCTTGAAGCTCTGCTTTGGTTCTTCCTTACTAATACGTTTCTTAGCATAACATTTTGAAGACGCAGAATGTGAAAAGATTAATTTGCTTTCCAGATGATTTTTAGTTCTCTGGACTAAAGAGGAGTCAATGGAACTGTTCTTATCCATTTCTGCCTCGTAGTACCTTTAACCTCAGAGATGCTCACCAGTACAGTTTTTACATGGATTTATCTTAGGTTTCATCAGGTGGATGTACTAAAAACATCAGAACCTAAGAGCCAATGCAGTGCAGGTTCTTTGACTATCCTTGTTAAGTGTTATGGTTTTCTCATCCTTCACGAATGTTTTTCCCAACATAAAACACCATTATCTTTCCTCACAATTTTCTACATAGTTTGATTCCCATGAAGAGGTTATAATTTCTAAAGAAAACATGCTTACTATACTAGCAGAGTTAAATCTTTTTTTTTTTTTTTTTTTTTTTTTTTTTTTTTGAGACAGTGTTTCGCTCTTGTTGCCCAGGCTGGAGTGCAATGGCATGATCTCAGCTCACTGTAACCTCCGTCTCCTGGGTTCAAGCAATTCTCTTGCCTCAGCCTCCCAAGTAGGTGGGATTACAGGCATGCGCCACCACGCCTGGCTAATTTTGTATTTTTTTAGTAGAGACGGGGTTTCTCCTTGTTGGTCACTGGCCTTGAACTCCTGACCTCAGGTGATCCACTCCCCTTGGCCTCCCAAAGTGCTAGGGTTATGGTGTAAGCCACCACACCTGGCCTATCAGGGCTAAATAACTCAATTAAAAATGTAGAAAAGCTTATTAAAAGAACAACAACAATGAAAACATAAGATTTATCTCTTGTAAATTGGTTACATGAACTAGATATTAAACAGCTAAAAAACCAGAGATGATAATACCTGTTAAGATCCTGCTTCATTTCACAACACGAAAAAGTTGATGGGTACTTACTAGCTTCTTTTTTAGAATTCACTTTACTACATTATAGTAGAAAAATGAAAATATTAATGTTTTCCATTCAGAAAAGTTTAAATGACTCTAATTTTGGTTTAAAGTTTTCTTCAGTTTATTCAATGCCCTCAAAAACAGAAAAATAGAAAAGCACTGGGTAACTGTACTGCTTGAGTGTAAAAAGTCTTATGTGTTACAAATAGAACATTCTTTTTTTTTTTTTTTTTTTTTGAGACCAAGTCTCACTTTGTCACCCAGGCTGTAGTGCAGTGACATGATCCCAGCTCACTGCAACCTCCGCCTCCCAGGTTCAAAGGATTCTTCTGCCTTAGCCTCCTAAGTAGCTGGGATTAACAGGCATGTGCCACCACGCCCAGCTAATTTTGTATGTTTAGTAGAGACAGGGTTTCACCATGTTAGCCAGGTTGATCTCAAACTTCTGACCTCTGGTGCTCTGCCCTCCTCGGCCTCCCACAGTGCTGGGATTACAGGCTTGAACCACTGTGCCCGGCCAGGAATAGAATATGGTTTAATTGGCAGACAGAGAATGAAAGCCAAGCCAAGTAAGAAAACATCACGGAGTTTTTGATCACTTAGAAAATTACAGTGAATAACTATTTACCTAAAAGGAAATTTTAAAAATTCCCAATTGTTGACAATACACGTCTCCTGACATATAGGGTCCACCTTGCAACAAAAAACGGGCACAAAGCTGAGTCCAGAACTGCAAAGTACATTTATTAAAATGACAAATGATGATCTGCATTCAATACATTAATTGCTGATAGAATTGCAAATTTCAGCTGAATTTACATGGAGGCTTAGCAATGGTAGTTGGCTACAAATGGAAAGGTTTATCACCTCAGAGTATTTGAGGGCAAGGCAAATATAGAAACAAAAATTTGGGGGTATGCAACACAGTGTAAGTGCTCAGAAATAAATTTTACCTTAGTGAAAACTAAACCGCAATGCCATGTTACTACACGGTGCGGACACCATCATTGAATGCCTGCGTTCTGTTCCTTCGTGGTGGCAGCCACCTTGGTTCACTAGTTCTCACGTTTGCAGCTCCTTCACATGCCAGGGAGCTTCCCACGTGTGCCACACAAAGGAAACAGCACAGTGAGAGGAGGCCAGCAGACCCACCCGGCCCAAGGCAAAGCCTTCTCAGTTATGAGACTTTTCTACAAAAGAGACTTCAAAGTCAAAACACACCAGAAAGAGTTAAAAAGATCCTGCTGCTTCTTAGGGAGCTTCAAATATACATTCTGACACAGAAGTGACAATTCGGTTTTAGGAAGAGTGCCAACTGCAATCCAGAGTAAAAAATTTCACCAAAAAGAAAAGTAAAACTGAATGATCTCCCTCTCATTGCCTAATTAATAGAAAAATAGTAGGTGTGACTTCTTTCAAAGCAAGCTGAAAAATGGTTAAGTGGACAATTTACAAATGGTCTTCAGGAAACCTTATCATTACCTTTTCTAGTTGAAAGCCTACGAATGACATACGTAAGTATACACATCAGAGCAAAAAAACTCAAGAACTAGTGGTTAACACGACAGACACTGGCAAAGGTGAAGGATAAAAACTGGGGAATGAAGGTGGTTGGTTGGTGTACAGGCTAGAACACGGTCACGAACAGCAGAATGCAGTAGCCACCTGCAATCCTAATCATTCAGGCTTACTGGTGATATGTCCCACTTCCAAAGTGGCCATCCTTCCCCGGCAGCCATGTCTGGAGGACGCCGCATCAGAGCGGGGGCCTGTCCATTGCTTTGTCCCAAATTCCAGGTAAGGGCAACATGTGGGTGGATCTGCGTCATAAGACTGATCCTCAAAGTGGATTTGGCATTTCTTACCCAAAGCTAATGAAACAAATACTTGAGAACCATGATTTCTACAAATTATTCTGTATTTCAGGTTTCTTTTCCTGCAAAAAATTTCATGTATACAGAATAACAACCTATGATCAATTAGAAGCGATTTATACCAGTACAAAAATAACTACAAACAATGATTAAAATTGTTAAGACTATTTTTAAATTCATAAAAATGGTACTGTACTGGGTGTGACTAGAGTTCCAGTTTTTGGTACCCCATGGGATACAGAATCAGGAGGAATTACACGGCTGGAGGGGCGGGAAGCTGTTTTCCTAATTTGTTACTATTTAAAAATGGTTAAGGGTGGCCACATCTTGGGGGCTTTTCCTTTAATGTAAAGTGCCATTTGGAATATCACTTACAATCAGGGACAGGTCAAATCAGCTGCTACTCTACACCAGGCATGGTGAGAAGACCTAAACTTCACTCTGCAGTCTCACCTATGCTGTTCACAGCAACACATCGGCCTTGGGGCAGAGATCACCATGGCCGGAGCTCACCAAGGCAGCCGCCTCGCACCACAAGCAAGGGCTTCACAGCGCACAGTCGAAGGTGTGGGGCTCATTCAGTGCTGCGGTTGGAGGGTCGGGGCGCCTCGTCTGGGGTAATTTTCTGTTTGGGGTTTTTGGTTTCTTCTTCCTCTTCAGTTTCACTTTCACAGACATGAACCACCACGCTGGGGTGTCGACTCCGTTCCCGCGTGAAGTTCGTACTTCTCTCCTGTGGAGGCAAACGAACTAAGAACCGTGACAAAAGCATCACTGCCAGCAAAAAGAACTCTTTTGTTTCTTGTAATATTTTGTTCTACTCCTATTTTAATGGATGATTCTTGCTTTTAAAATCTTTAAATCCTATGTCAGAGTATTTTATCTTGTTTTGTTGTTAGAGATTTGATACTTTAAGGCTCTTATAAAATGTTATTTCAGTACTGAGGTCTTGGGAGCTAAAATGCAAATGCTAATTATTGTTTTATGAATAATATGAGTAAATATGTTTATTCTTTTTATTTGTTTATTTATTTGAGATGGAGCCTCACTCTGTTGCCCAGGCTAGAGTGCAGTGGTGCGATCTCAGCTCACTGCAACCTCCTCCCAGGTTCAAGGGATTCTCCTGCCTCAGCCTCACCTAGTAGTTTGGACTACAGGTATGTGCCACTAAGCCCAGCTAAATTTTGTACTTTTAGTCGAGATGGGGTTTATCATGTTGTCCAGGCTGGTCTCGAACTCCTGACCCCAGGTGATCTGCCTGCTTCGGCCTCCCAAAGTACAGGTGTGAGCCACCACGCCTGGCCAAGTAAATCTGTTTAACTTCATAATGGTTTCAGTTTTCCTTTGGGAGATAATTGTAAGGCTCCAGGCAGCATGGGCAATCCCTGGATTATAGGACCTTGGATATCCAAGATACAGCTCCAACGTTTACAAACAGTACTGAGTCACTTCTTCCTCAAAATGCCTCTTTTACTCCCCTACAAGACACATAGCTCTGTCTTGGATAGACAGCTGTCTAAACCAGCATCGTATCAGTTTCTTATACGATTTTAAAAGGATGAGAGAGGTGGAGAAAGTAAACAGAAGGAATAGAGGAAATGAAAAAGAAATTACAAAAATATTGAAGGAATGAGACAATATCACCACCAATTCCTTGAAATATATTCAAAGTAGTTGTTGTCTATCTGATACTCGGTGGCACCTAATATTCACTGACTGCCTATCAAGCACTAGTAAAATGTGTAGCAGTCAAAATTGCAGTTACATTTATTATTATATATACGTCATTTACTACTTAATTTTTATTTTATTTAGTTTTTTTGAGACGAAGTCTCGCTCTGTCTCCAGGCTGGAGTTCAGTGGTACGATCTCAACTCTCTGCAACCTCTGGCTCCTGGGTCCAAGCCATTCTCCCACCTCGGCCTCCCAAGTAGCTGGGACTACAGGCATACGCCACCACGCCCAGCTAATTTTTGTATTTTTAGTACAGACAGGGCTTCACCATGTTGGCCAGGATGGTCTCAATCTCCTGACCTTGTAATCTGCCCACCTAGGCCTCCCAAAGTGCTGGGATTACAGGTGTAAGCCACTGTGCCTGGCCTTTTATTTTTATTTTTTTGGAGATGGATTCTTACTCCATCACCCAGGCTGGAGTGCAGTAGCACAATTTCAGCTCACCACAACCTCTGCCTCCTGGGTTCAAGCAATTCTCCTGCCTCAGCCTCCAGAGTAGCTGGGACTAAAGGCGCACGCCACCACTCCTAACTGGTGTTTTGTATTTTAGTAGAGATGGGGTTTCGTCATGTTGGCCAGGCTGGTCTCGAACTCCTGACCTCAAGCAATCTGCCCACCGTAGCTTCCCAAAGTGCTAGGATTACAGGCACAAGCCACCACACCCGGCCCTCATTTAATACTTATAGCCACACTGAATGGTGGATATGATTCTCCCCATTTTATAGATGGAAAAGCAGAGGCTCAGAAAATGGAGGCTAAGTAACTTGCTCAAGATCACAGAGTAAGCAGATGCCACAGTTGGAATTTGAACCCGGGTGTGTGTGACTTTATCCTCTGCTCTAACCATACTGCCACAATGCACACTGCTGATATGATCTTCAATACAAAAGTTTCTTGGGGAAGAAAAGAGGAAAAAGAGAAGTGTATTACCTGGTCCCAATTTGGAAACAGCACAGAGTAAATCATAATTTATAACAGGCATTGCATCTTCACTCTGCTTCCACCCCACCGGGGGGAGAGGCTGGAGGGGGAGATGAGGAACTGCTTGACTGGCTGGGGCGGCAGGAGATACGACTTGTCCCGCACTTCGCCGGATGTCTGCACCTGCAGGGAGTGAGACGTTCAAAGCCAGTTTGCAAACTGGGCTGTTTTCTTCATTTTTCACCTTTATGTTTACTGTTCCATCTTTTTGTAGAAAATTAAAACTTTCTCTTAAACAGTCTATAATCTCCAAGAGGGTAGGACTGGGTCTGTTTGGCTCACCACTGGCCACTCAGTGCACAGCACATGGCCACACATGGTAGATGCTTCATAAATATTAATTGAATAAAAAACAAATGGATGGGCTGGGCGCAGTGGCTCACGCCTGTACTCCTAGCACTTTGGGAGGCCAAGGAGTGTGGATCACCTGAGGTCAGGAGTTTGAGACCAACCTGGCCAACATGGTGAAACTCTGTCTCTACTGAAAATACAAAAATTAGCCAGATGTGGTGGCGCGTGCCTGTAGTCCTAGCTACTAGGGAGGCTGAGACAGGAGAATCACTTGAACCTGGGAGGCGGAGGTTGTGGTGAGCTGAGATTGCACCACTGCACTCCAGCCTGGGTGACACAGCGAAACTCCATCTCAAAAAAATAAATAAATAAGATAAATAAATAATAAAAAAGAAAGAAAGAAAAAAAAAAGAATAAATAAATGAATGAACAGAGAAATGAATGACATTTCTCTGGAATTTAGTAATTACTAAACTCCAACCTTAGAAGTGATTAGGTTTTAATGACTTATTTTGTACTCTATCTCAAGAGACTCTACCAAGAAATGCCAAGACATCTCTTTCATTTAGGTTTTTACTTGGAATGCAAGACAACACATCTTTTTTTAAAATTTGAAAGTGAGACTGAAAAAATTACTTTTTTGAAAATAAAATAGTGTACTTAACACACAACTAATCCCTTTATTTTGCCAATTCTTCCCAGAAGAAATCGATTTCCCACAGAGTCACACCAATGCAGGATTAGAATCTACTCAGCACAGCTAATTCTTGGTTCCCTACAGGATCCTCGGCAATTTCAGAGTCAAAGACAGCCTTTTTGTACAGTTCTATGTCACCTCCCTGGTTCCTCATATGAATTCAGAACACAGAAAACGATTTAAGAAACCATTTTCTCAATTTTCCCAAGGATTTCATGTCCTATTTCCTGTGTGCCATTCTAGATGCACAGGAGAGAAGTTAGTTCCCCTAACACCAGGGGGTGTACCCACACAGAATCCCAGCTGAGCAAAGCTGCCAGAAAAAGAAACTCCGTTAACTACTATTCTCAGCAAAATAAAGTTAGGAAGGTAAAAGTGCGTAATAAATAAATAAAATTATGTATCTATAAAATAAAGGGAAAATATTTTTATATTATTTGCTGATTGAGATGGTTCATTCCATACACCTCTGCTACAATAATATAGAAAACAGTGAACTAAAAATATTTTTGGATGGAGAAGACAAGTTTAGAGAACAGTGTTCTTTCACTGAGAAGTACCTGTGCAAAATACAGCTTTAGCTTCTTCCCATTGAAGTCTGTTTCGTGGAGTTCTATTCGCGCCCTTGCTGCCGCTTCAGGTTTGCTGAAATTTATTCTGACTCTTCTAAAGCTTTTAAACAGCTGAAAAGTAACTTGGTCATCATAGATGGTGAAGAGTGCTTCAAATCTTTCCTGCAATTAAGGAGCAGCAAGGCAAAGAGAATGGGGGGTGGGGGAAGAAACACCTTTACAGAAGAGAAAATTTAAATCATGAAACCTAAGTAATTAAGAACTCATTATAAGTTAACCTTTTCTCCAAAACATTAATACTTTTCTTGCACATATACAAAGAACAGGTATCCTGTAATTTAGCAATTGCACTTATTTTTTTGAGATGGAGTCTCACTCTGTTATCCAGGCTGGAGTGTAGTGGCGTGGTCTCAGCTCACTGCAACCTCCACCTCCCGGGTTCAAGTGATTTTCCTGCCTCAGCCTCCCAAAGTCGCTGGGATTATAGCCACCCACCACCAAGCCCAGCTAATTTTTATGTTTTTAGTAGAGATGGTTTTCACCATGTTGGCCAGGATGGTCTTGAACTCCTGACCTCAAGTGATTCATCCACCTCGGCCTCCCAAAGTGCTAGGATTACAGACGTGAGCCACCATGCTGGGTTGTGCACTTATTTTAAATGTAATTAACTTTATTAAATGTTGTCCACATTCAAAGGTTATAAAATGAATGCAAAATATAAGAGAATGATACAAACATGTCTAATTCTAGAATACTGCTATTGTCTGATGTCCTCGGTGCGACAGGCTTGGTTTTTCCCTCTGTCACATTTCTTTCCTCCTTCAAAGTTGTCATTTCTGGAATTTTATCATTCCCTTGTTTTTCTTTTCTTTCTTTTTTGAGACAAAGTCTCGCTCTGTCACCCAGGCTGGGGTGGAGCACAACGGCGCGATCTCAGCTCACTGCAACCTCTGTCTCCCAGGTTCAAGCGATTCTTCTGCCTCAGTCTCCTGAGTAGCTGGGACTACAGGGGCGGGCCACCACACCCAGCTAATTTTTGTATTTTTAGTAGAGACAGGGTTTCACCATATTGGCCAGGTGGGTCTCAAACTCCTGACCTCGTGATCTGATCCACCCCTCCCTTTGGCCTCCCAAAGTGTTGGGATTACAGGCGTGAGCCACCGCGCCCAGCTCCTTGTTTTTCTTTATAGTTTACAACATTTATTTATATCTCTAAAAATGTTATCATGTTCTATGTATTCTTTCACACCTTGCTATTTTGGCTTAGATCTTGCTCCTGAGATTCTCCCTTGCAGCTGTGTGTGTCTTGTTTTTGAGACAGAGTCTCACTCTGTCGCCCAGAATGGAGGGCAGTAGTACAATCTTGGCTCACTGCAGCCTCGACCTCTAGGGTTCAGGCAATCCTCCTGCCTTGGCCTCTTGGGTAGCTGGGACTAAAGGAACATGCCACCACATCCAGATAATTTTTTGTATTTTTTGTAGAGACGGGGTTTTGCCACATTGCCCAAGCTGGTCTCAAACTCTTCGGGCTCGGGTGATCCACCCGCCTTGACCTCCCAAAGTGCTGGGATTACAAGTATAAGCCACTGCACCCAGCAATACATCCATTTCTAAGTATTGTTTCAGCTGTTCCCCCACCAGTTTGTTTAATTTTGGTGTTTTTTTTTTTTTTTGAGATGAGGTCTTGCTATATTGCCCAAGTTAGACTCAAGTGATCCCCCCTGCCCAAGTAGCTGGGACTACAGGCACCTGCCACCACACCCAGCACCTGTACAGTTTTGACATGTTTTATTATTTTTATTTATTTTTTAAAATAGAGGGCCAGGCACAGTGGCTCACGCCTGTAATCCCAGCACTTTGGGAGGCTGCAGTCGGTGGATCCCTTGAGGTCAGAAGTTTGAGACCAGCATGGCCAACATGGTGAAACCCCGTCTCTACTAAAAATATAAAAATTAGCTGGGCATAGTGGTGGGCGCCTGTAATCCTACCTACTCAGGAGGCTGAGGCAGGAGAATCACTTGAACCTGGGAGGCGGAGGTTGCAGTGAGCCAAGATGACACCACTGCACTCCAGCCTGGGCAACAGAGCAAGACACTGTCTTTTGAAAAACAAAAACAAAAACAAAAACAGTCTCTCTGTTGCCCAGGCTGGAGTGCAGTGGTGCTATCATAGCTGACTGCAGCCTCAAACTCCTGGGCTCAAGCCACCCTCCTACTTCAGCCTCCTGAGTAGCATGTAACCACCAATAACCACCACACCTGGCTATTTTTTTTTTTAATGAGATAAGATCTCGCTATGTTCCCCAGGCTGGTCTCAAACTCCTGAGCTGAAGTAATCCTCTTACCTTGGCCTCCCAGCATGCTGGGATTACAAGCATGAGGCACCATGCCTGGCCACACCTGGCTACACCTGGCTATCTTTATTTTATTTTTGTACAGAGTTTCACCATCTTGCCCAGGCTGATCTGGAACTCCTCGGCTCAAGCAGTCCTTCTGCCTGAGCCTCCCACAGTGCTGGGATTAAAGATGTGAGTTACTGCCAGTTGATTCTAAATACTTTCTAATTGACCTCTGATTCTCCTTGTCTCATGAATTGTTTAGATGTATGTTTCTTAAATTGCAAATAGATGGGAGTTTTTTTTTTATCTTTTTAATGTCTAACTCATTTTCACTCTGATGGCTGTAGGCTGTCCATAGTGATAGTAATCCTTTGACAGTTTGAGACTTGCTTTTGGTTCAATGTCATCAAATTTCATAAATCTGCACGTGCTTGAAAAGAATGTGTTTGTGCAGCTGTTTGGTACAGTATTAAAAACATGTTCAGTATATCCAGCTCCTGCTCTTTACAAGTTCTAGATCCTGATTTTTTTGGGGTCTGTTTTAAGTTTTTTTTAAATTTTATTTTGTTTCATTCTTGTTTATTTTATTTCACTCTTGTTGCCCAGGTTGGAGTGCAATGGTGTGATCTCGGCTCACCACAGCCTCCGACTCCTGGGTTCAAGCGATTCTCCCACCTCAGTCTCCCGAATAGCTGGGATTACATGCATGTGCCACCATGCCAGGCTAATTTTGTATTTTTAGTAGAGACAGGTTTCACCAGGTTGCTCAGGCTGCTCTTTGAACTTCCAACCTCAGGTGATCCGCCTGCCTCAGCCTCCCAAAGAGCTGGGATAACAGGCTTGAGCCACTGCGCACAGTCTGTTTTAACTATTATCAGGAGAGATCTGTTAGATTCTCCCTCTATACGGTGGATGTGTTATTTTTCTGTATAATTTGGTCACTTTCACTTCCTACATTTTAAGGCTAAGTTATCATGTGTGTACAAGCTTATAAATTTTTTCTCTTCCTGGTGAATGGAACTTTTAATCATTAGGTAGTGACCCTCTTCATCTCCCAGATAAAGGAATGCCCTTTGCCTTAAAGCCTCTTTTGTCTGGTATTAATACCGTTGGTGTAGCTTTCTTTTGATTATGTACTGCATGGAAATCAATTTTCAGCCTTCTAACCTTTATGTATCCTTATGTTTTAGATATGTCTCACAAAAAGAGTATGTGCCTGTGGCTGGGTGCAGTGGCTCATGCTTGTAATTGAGCACTTCGGGAGGCTGCTTGTAATTGAGCACTTCGGGAGGCCGAGGCAGGCGGATCACGAGGTCAAGCGATCGAGACCATCCTGGCCAACATGGTAAAACCCCGTCTCTACTAAAAATACAAAAATTAGCTGGGCGTGGTGGCACGTGCCTGTAGTCCCAGCCATTTGAGAGGCTGAGGCAAGAGAATTGCTTGAACCCAGGAGGTGGAGGTTACAGTGAACTGAGATTGTGCCACTGTACTCCAGTCTGGCGACAGAGCGAGACTCCATCTCAAAAAAAAAAAAAAAAAGTATGTGTGTGTATAATGCATGTATGTGCCTGTATGTAAATAAATGCAGTTTGGCACTCAGTGTCTTTTAACGGGAGGAGCCAGTCCATTGTTGGTTACTGATATTTGGGGATGTCTACTATCTTATTTTATCTGTTTGTTTGAGATTCTCTGTATTCATTTTCTTTTTTTTTCTCCTTTCTTTCCAACTATTTTTTCTCTTTCTCTATTTTCCTCCCCTGAATGAAATTCCTATGAAAGATGATAATGTACATTTAGCAACTTCTTTAAAGATGCCTAACTCCCTATAGCCACAGTTTCTCTTTCACAAAGGCAAAACAATCAAATCTTTTTCTCAACATTCTTATTGGAACTATGTAATTCCACAAAAATAGCATTTTGGGGTAAAGAGCATTGGAAGAATATCTGAGCACATATTATTTTATATAATTTGTAATACGTGTGTATCTCCTAAGTATTTTGAGATGGACTAGAGAATAAGAAAGAGCAATATATGAGTCATTCATGAGGCTGAGAAAAAAAATTGTTATTTTCCCATTTATTAATGAGTTGGGATAATGAAAAGCCTAATTTCAGTCACCAGAAGAAAAACAATATTAAATCTTCTTTACAGAAAACATATTTAGGCAATGGTTTAATAAATGAAATGTAATAAAACAGATCTAAGAAACTTCTCAATACCTTTAGAAATATTCCTTAGGCTTGGCAATGGCAACACAATAAAAGGAACCTACAACTTAGCTTTGTTCTTGCTTGACCTACATAAAGATCCTTCAATGATCTGTTGACAATGAAGTATGAATTATACACTCCCTCATTCATTAACTTCTCTCAATTTGAACATTTACCTGCCACTTTGCAATATGTCTCCAACTGGATAAAATACAAAATAATTTGTGCTCTGATATTTATTCTTTCAGTGTTTAAATGGTCCTCATTATGGAGGAAATGTCATTTATCCTAAAAACTATTCGTGCTAATGTCAGGTTATCAGGGGCAGCCTCAGGAAGCTATATGTGGATGTCTGTGGACTCACAGAAGAGCAAAGCTACAAGCTGAGGGCTCACAACCTTTTTTAAATTTTTTGTCGATTCATTTAAAAAATATATATATCATCCCAGACCTTGTATTCAGTCTGGCTTTTGAGTGAACTGCAAGCTTCTTCCAGCAGGGGCCAGTTTTAAGATCAATCCTATTCTCATTTACTAATTTCCATATGTTAAAGTAATACAGAAAGCCAGGCACGGTAGCTCATGCCTGGGAGGCTGAGGTGGGAGGACTGACTTGAGGCAAGGAGTCTGACACCAGCTTGGCCAATGTGGTGAAACCCCATCTCTACTAAAAATACAAAATTACACACCTGTAGTCCCAGTTACTCGAGAGGCTGAGACATGAGAATTGCTTGAGCCTAGGAGGCAGAGGCTGCAGCGAGCCAAAATTGTGCCACTGCACTCCATTCTGAGCAACAGAGCAAAACTCTGTCTCAAAAAAAATAAGCAATATGGATAAATAACAAAATATTATATAGATATAGTAAGGATTTTAAAATAGCATATCAGTTCTTGAAAGAGAGGGTGAATATATAAATATATTAAATGCTGATAATTATTATTGCTTCTAGATGCATTTCAAAGTTTTTTCAGCATCCATTTCAAAGCTGGCTAGCTTTGTCACTTTTAAAGAGAATTAGAATTGAGATTTTGCAAAATCACATCCCATTTAGTTCTTGGTATTAGCTTATTTTAAATGTATTTTAAACACTAAGAAAATATTAAAATTCCTATGTGAGACAGTTAAGAAATATCAACACTAAACACAATGGAAATTGAGGAAGAACGAAGAATAGCTTATAAAATAATTCTGTGCAGGTTGGGCGCAGTGGCTCACGCCTGTAATCCCAGCACTTTGGGAGGCCATGGCGGGTGTCTATGAGGTCAGAAGTCCAAGACCAGCCTGTCCAAGATGGTGAAACCCGTCTCTACTAAAAATACAAAAATTAGCAGGGCGTGGTGGCACACGCCTGTAATCCCAGCTACTCGGGAGGCTGAGGCAGGAGAACTGCTTAAACCGGGGAGGTGGATGTTACAGTGAGCTGAGATCTTGCCACTGCACTCCAGCCTGGGCAACAGAGAGAGACTCCATCTCAAAAAAAATAATAATAATAATTCTGTACATTAAACATTTTCCTTGCCCAAGGTAAAAGGACCATGTATTATCCCTAGTCCCCACAACGATTTTCTCCTTGTACCAATATATTGTATGACAGAAGCTATCTTGCAAACAGTTACTTGATAATCATATCCTTTTTCCTATTTCCCTTCAAGATAATTTTTTTTTTCAAATTCCAGAAATACATTGTAACTGAATGTAACAGCAGATGACAGCAATGGGTCATATGGCTCTCTCTCTCTCTCTCTCTCTCTCTCTCTCTCTCTCTCTCTCTTCTAAATTCCAATACCTGTGATAAGAATTATAACAAAATGGCCAGGCACAGTAGCTCATTCTTGTAATCCCAGCAATTTAGGATGCCAGGAACTTGAGAACAGCCTGGGCAACACTGCAAAACCCCATCTCTAAAAACAAATTAAATAATTAGCCAGGCATGGTAGCACACACTTGTAGTCTTATCTACTCATCTGGCTAAGGTGAGAAGATTGCTTGAAACCAGGAGTTCGAGGCGGCAGTGAGCCTCTATCGTACCACTGTACTCCAGCCTGGGCAACAGGGTGAGACCCTGTCTCTCTCTCTCTAAAAAAAAGAATTACAGAAAGATGAAGCCATTCAAGAGTTGATTAGTAAGCTTTTTCTGAGTTTTGAGTTCCTTCTCTCTCCTTCACACCCACTTTCCTCTTGAAGTAGTATAAATATGGTTATGAAATTCGTGGATTCTAGCTGGGAGGTGCTTTAGAAGCATGAAGAATTAACTTGGAGGCAAAACCATCAGTTTCCTATTTGAGAAAAAAGGTTATGAGCCCTCAGCTGGTAGCTTTGCCCTTCTGTGAGTCCACAGACATCCCCATGTAGATTCCTAAGGTTGCCCCTGATAGCCCGACATTAGCATGAAAGGGATTTAGAAGATTGCAGACGGCAGGGGAAGGACATAATCTATGAAAATGGACTGAAAATGACTTGTTTGATAAACATGAAGGATGTGCAGCTGTTCATCCAAAAACCAAATTACTATTTTTCTCCTTAGAATTGTTTCCGAAATAGCTTACTTTTATAAATTTCTGAATTCTCTAATGACATAAAATTAACATCAGCCTGTTGGGTGATTGCTGCATATTTATTTCAGATCAGATAATGGGGATTCCATTAAAATAAAAAACCATCATTAACCAGTTTACTTTTTCTGTAGTCACTTAGTATCCCCCTCTGGCAATGCAACATCTAAAGGCATAACACAAATAATGTAGCCTAAAAACCAAAGCCCGGGCTTTTTCCTATTACGTAAGTAGGTTTTCCACAAAACAGACCAGAAGCTGCCTTCCTGTGCTAAAATCACCCGTGCAATTAGTCAGTTATCACAATGGCAACACACACCTTGTAGCTAAAACAGTTAAGAACAACATGCAACCAAGGACTTTCTTGGGAACAGAAGAAAGTGTGCTTGGTAGCTGGATAACACGCATCAGTAAAGGAGAAAAGTGGAAAAGCCATCCAGGAAGGTCAATTTCAAGGAGCAACAGATGAGGATGGCAGCCAAATGTGTATTTCCCGACCTTTCTGGATCTACCATGGCTCCATTCCGTTGCCCTATCCCAACTCACAGAAGGCAAGGTTTAGCTGTTCCACTGAAGAACAAACTGGGAACATGATTTTGCCACAACCCTTTGCTTTGGACTGAAAAAAAATAAGGAGCCCACCACTTCTGAACACTAAACAGTAGGAGGACGGGAGGCTGAGGCACAAGAATTGCTTGAACCTGGGAGACAGAGGTTGCAGAGAGCTGTGATTGTGCCACTGCACTCCAGCCTGGGCGACAGAGCAAGACCCTGTCTCAAAAAACTAAAGAAAACAAAACAGAGTAGGAGGAACGATTTCACTCTTGAGAAGTAATGGCTCGTCCACTCAGCAGTGAAATTATCTTTGGCACCCTAAGGCAAAAGATTTCTATATGTATTCTACGTCTTTCTGTAAATCTAATATGGAAAATTCCATTTCTCCAGTGTCCAGAGCCTTTAGGTCCACTAATATTAAGGCAAGGCCTCCATTTCTGCCTGGGGGAGGCAAAGTGCTTTTGGTTCTCAATCACTGCTGACTAAAAGAGCCAGAGAGATGGACTTTACCGACCAGGAAAAAAAGCACACATATAGCTAGGCATGGTGAATTAAAAAACTTGACTTTGATAATCTGAGTATTTGTAAAATTCTGGGACCTAAAGTCAGAAGTGCTAGAGGGGGAGCAGAATATATAAAAAATGCAAAGACCTTTGATAACTTTTATTATTTATGTTGCCATCATTACTTTTCCAGATCAGAAAGAATCATGTAACTGAATTAAAATTCAAGAAAATATGGAATGCTAGCTATTCAAGATGGGTTATGTTTTAATGGCTACTGTATTTATAAACACATATTCTGACTTATTGCAACATAAATTCTTTTTTTTTTTTTTTTTTCAGATGGAGTCTCACTCTGTTGCCTAGGCTGGAGTGCAGTGGTGCAATCTCAGCTCACTGAAACCTCTGCCTCCCACGTTCACGTAATTCTCCTGCATCCTGAGTAGCTGCAATTACAGGCACGCACCACCATGCCCAGCTAATTTTTGTATTTTTAGTAGAGATGAGGTTTCACCATGTTGGCCAGGCTAGTCTTGAACTTCTGACCTCAAATGATCTGCCTGCCTCAGCCTCCCACAGTGCTGGGACTTCAGGCGTGAGCCACACTGTGCCCAACCCTGGAACATAAATTCTTAAAGGGCTATGATTTTTTTTTCAAATCTATAATATTCCTTAAACCATGTACAAGAAAAGTGGTCAACACGATGATTAATCATTTTTGATCTGAACAAACTATGGATTGGCATAAGGATGGGATCATTAAAATAGTTTGATTCCTGTGTTAGTTACAAGGGTAGATACTGTCAAAACTCACCAAACTGTACACTTGGAAGATCTGCATATTTCACTATAAGTTTTACCAAAATTAAAAAAAAAAATGTATAAGGGGAAACAAGATAAAGAATAGGGTGAAGTGGCTATAGCAGCCGGCTGCCAGGGCAGAGGTAGCTCCTGGGTCTCGCCATCGCTGAGCACAGGTATTGGGGGCCATAGCCCTACTTCATGAGTGTCTGCCATGGACCTGGCTGTGGGGCCAGAAAGGCTGGTTTTGGCTGGCAACTATTTTCCATCTTTAATTAGAGCAACACATCCTCAGTTGTTAATAGTAATTCTGGTTATAAAAACTTCTCCAGCTGGGCGCAGTGGCTTATGCCTGTAATCTCAACACTATGGGAGGCTGATGTAGGAGGATCACTTCAGGCCAGGAGTCTGAGACCAGCTTGAGTAACATAATGAGACCTTGTCTCTACAAAAACAAATAGCCATTTGTGGTGGTGTGCGCCTGTAGTCCCAGCCACACAGGAGGCTGAGGTGGGAGGATTGCTTGAGCCCAGGAAGCTGAAGCTGCAGTGAGCCAAGATCGTTCAGTGCACTCCAGCCTGGGTGACAGAGGGAGACCCTATCTTAAAACACAAAAACAAAAAAATAAAATAAAATAAAAATTTCTCTCTTCTGTAGTTAAGTTGGTAAAGATCTATAATTGTGCTTATACTGAAGATGTTTGCACAATGTAGAAATCATTTTCAAGCAGTTTGGTGGCCAACTGCCAGCCTCAAAACACCTAGAAAAATGCAGGTTGCCACCTAAGGAGAGGAACAGATGCACAGCCACAGCCACCACCCAATTACAACAACATTAACAGTTAAGCTGATTAGGCAGCTGTCAGGGTTTCCACAGAAACAGTCTACACACACACACACACACACACACACACACACACACACACACACACATTTCAAGATATGAAGGTATTCCACTCAATCAATGGCACTCAAACCCTGTAGCCCATCAATAAAGAAAAGTACTTTTATTTGGCTTTTTTGGGGAACATCTATTGGAGAAGTGCGATCTTCAAAACCACAAATGGGAGAACTTCTGATGGGATCCCAGCTTGTGACAGCAGTGTCGGCATTTTTACCCTTAAGCCTACAGGCTGTCTGGTTATTTACTGAATAAAGAAGATAGAGGAGCAGATTATTAGACCCCCTGAAGGAAACAGCAAATTGACCAAAACTAGGGAGAGAGCACACAAATTGTGAAACGCAGAGATTTCTGTCCTTTGCAACCCACCGAGCTATTTTGCTGTTGATGGACATCTCAAAGAGGCAGTCAAATTTCAAGCAGGTGATTACCTAACCCCAAGCCTGAAAATAGCCCACAAAACACTTCAGGTTTGCGAACCTATCCAGGGACTTGGGCTCAAACATACAGTTTTGATCTAAGACATCATAGTCGAGAAAAACCACGGTGAGTCTTCCCCTGCAAACCATGCAAATTTTCCCAGGAACAAGGGAAAGTGTTTCAGTTGCCCAGGCTGCTGTTCAAGCACTTCGGGTTCCGTTTTCAAGGTCGGTATATTAGCACGTCCATGCCAGCTGCTGGAGAAAACTGATGACTGCTCTCTAGGACGTCCACTTCCCTCCCTCTTCTCGTCCTCCCAGTCCACGAGGTAGGAAAGCTTTGGAAAGTCCAAGTTCAGCTTGAATTCCACATGTGGCCTTGGGCTCCATTACAGCCAGAAGCAGAATGGCATGGGCCAGGTGCAGACGCTCCAACGGCCCCATCAGAGACAGTGTCTACAGGGTGATCTCTTCCGTAACTTCTGTGAGTGAGCACTGGCTGTGATGAAAAAGCAACAAATGCCGCTCTGCCTCTGAGAAGGGGAACATGGATGTTTTCTATTCCAGGAGGACCAGAGGCCCCATTCATAGGCCTTTAGCATGCATGAAATGCTCTTATTTGCACCCAGTAACAGAGGCTGTTCACCTCTTCACATGAGACCACAAAAGAGACCTGAGAGGGATCCACAACCTGGGCAGGTAGCTTCAGGAAGGCCTGATGGCTTCTACCAGCTATTTATCTTCTCAAGTAACAGAATGCTGGAGCTGGGTTTGACTCCTACCTCCATTATATAACTGTGTGACCCTGGGCAAGTTACTTACCGTTGCTGTGACTATTGTTACCTTATCTGTTAGAGGAGGGTAATACATGGACCTACTTCTTTGGGCTGTGAGGATAAAGAGTGAATATGGCTGGGCACAGTGGCTCACGCCTGTAATCCCAGCACTTTGGGAGGCCAAGGCAGGTGGATCACATGAGGTTGGGAGTTCGAGACCAGCCTGACCAACATGGAGAAACCCTGTCTCTACTAAAAATACAAAATTAGCCAGGCGTGGTGGTACATGCCTGTAATCCCAGCTACTCAGGAGGCTGACGCAGGGGAACTGCTTGAACCCAGGAGGTGGGGGTTGTGGTGAACTGAGATCATGCCATTGCACTCCAGCCTGGGCAGCAAGAGCAAAACTCTGTCTCCAAAAGAAAAAAAAAAAGTGAATATTTAACGCTCCTAGGACAACTGTAATACACAGAGAGCTAACACAAACAGGGGAGAGCTTTTGCAAGTGCCCACTCTATTCTGTGGGCATGAAAGTAGTTGCTCTTTGGTACAATGTGAAATCCCCAGAAAGGAGGGGAATTCATGACGATGACACAATATTCACTACACAGCAGGTTCTACAGAGGGCGCGGGTGAAAAGCTAGCACCTGCCCCTCCCAGCAGCCCTGCTGCTAGGGTGGTCCCCTAGGAGACAGGCCCCCCAGGACACTCAGGGATGGGGAGTGAGAATGAAATGGAATCAGTGACCCAGCATTCCTCAGAACCTGGCCTATGACCCACAACAGTTGGAGAAGAGAACACTGCTTCTTGGTTGACACTGGGAACTCAATCTGCTATGAACTCTGACTTGAACTGAGGGAGAGGAGAGCAGGGATTTTTTTTTTTTTTCTATTGTAGCTGTAGTCAAATCCTACCTAGCATGGGCACACACACACACACACACACACTGCTTTCACTTCTTCTTTCTTTTTTTGAGATGGAGTTGCCATCTGTTGCCAGGCTGGAGTGCAGTGACGTGATCTCAGCTCACTGCAACCTCTGCCTCCTGGGTTCAAGTGATTCTCCTCCTCAGCCTCTCGAGTAGCTGGGACTACAGGCACACGCCACCACGCCCGGCTAATTTTTGCATTTTTAGTAGAGATGGGATTTCATCATGTAGGCCAGGATGGTCTCGATCTCTTGACCGCATGATTTGCCCGCCTCGGCCTCCCAAAGTGCTAGGGTTACAGACGTGAGCCACCGTGCCCGGCAGCTTTCGCTTCACTTTTAATCTTGCTTATTAACTTTTTTTGTTTTGTTTCCTACTTGTTAAAATCAGCTGTTGGTGACAGCCTTCAATGCTTTGCTATGCAGGTTATCGATGGTGCCAAGTTAGCAAGGGAGAATGAAGAGCCACCTGAAACGAAGGGAAGGGGCTGACAGGAAGTCATCACAGTATGTAAGGGAAAAGTGGGGCAGCAAGACAGGATTCTCATGAAGGTCAGTTATGCACAAAGATTAAACAAAAAAAAAGCTTCATGCTTGGACTTGCCCATGTGCCTAGTGACTGACATTGACTTGGAGGACTGTCTCTCTGGTCTCCATCTAGAGGTCTGTGTGTGCCTTGTTCAAGCCTTTCTGAATGTTCCTCCACTCACTCATGAAGCCCAGGTACCATCCCAGGTGCTGATTAACCAAGGGCTCACAGCAAAGAACAAATCCAAATTGCACTGCCAGACAGGGTTTATGCCAGACTAAAAGTCTGCTTTCCTCCTGGTGGTGCCTTCTTCATGGACATTAGAGGGTGGAGATTTTTATGTGCTGGCCATCTTTCTGCAGGCACATAAACCTGAATGTACATAGAGACAACCATGGTAAGGAACTGAAGTATATTATGTTGCTGTTTTAAAGAATAAGGCATTCTGGCCAGGCATGGTGGCTCACGCCTGTAATCCCAACACTCTGGGAGGCCAATGCAGGCAGATCACTTGAGCTCAAAAGTTTGAACTAGCCTGGGCAAGATGGAAAACCCTGTCACTACAAAAAAGTACAAAAACTGCCTGGGTGTGGTGGTATGTGCCTGTAGTCCCAGGTACTCAGAAAGCTGAGGTGGGAGGATCATTTGAGCCCAGGAGGCAGAGGTTGCAATGAGCCGAGACTGCTCTACTGCACTCCATCCTGGGCAAGAGAGCCAGACTTTGTCTCAAAACTAGTAATAATAATAATAAATAAGGCATCCTTTCTATTCCTGAACATTGAGTCCAGAAGCTGTTGGATGGAGCCATGTAGGTAGCTGTGCAAACAGCTGGGCAGTGGGGGGTTCCGCAGTGGCCCGGAGCCAGGTGTGGGGTCCAGGTAGGGCAGGGCAGGTGGTCACTTGGAGTGACCTGGGATGGGGTGTTGAAGCCCAGCAGGAATGAGGGACAGCGTGCCCAATGAGGGGCTGCCCAACACAGGCTAAGGGGAAGGGTATTCCAGTTTCAGACCAGGCAGACTAGAGGCCGGAGCCCAGGTAGGGTGGGAAGGTGAGGGGGTGTTGTGTGGGAACTCAGCAGGGGGCAGTGGAGCCCTGTGGGGTGAGGGGGGTGTATGTATAGGGGGGCAGCCCAGCACACACAGGCAAAAGGTGGTGCCAGTCACAGACAGGGGAAGGGAGAAAACTCTTTAGTACTGGACTGGAGCTGGACGTGTTAAGTGTAAATACATGCATGTGCATGCATGCAGATACATGTATGTGTGTGCATGTATGTAGACACATATGTGCATCTGCATATTTCCTAGCCCTGTCCCCTGAAGGGCCTAGGAACAGGAGACTCTCCGAGAGCAATGGACACAGCCAACTCTCATATCCTGGTTTCTATACACTCTTCCCCACTGAAAGCAATCAGGGCTCCTTGGAACAATGGCTGACTCCTAGATCAAAACCGTATGTTGGAGCCCAAGTGCTAGGGCTGGGGCAATGCAAATACCAAATAATTCTGGAATATCCTATGCTAGAAAATAAGGAAGTACTCAAAGAATGGTGGGCACATGTCAAAAAGACACAGAAGCCACCTTGAAGGGACAAGCACTGGCCAAATCCGGACACACTGCGGCATCAAAATCATCACAGGAACAGATTATAACCAATGAATAAAATAGGAAACCATGAACCTTACTGTATAAATAAGCTGAATACACTGAAAGTTGGATGTTGGATGAGGAAACAGGACATTTGCAGTTTCAAAGTAACCTCCCACAAAATATTAATTAATTACAAGGAGAAAAAGAGCAACTTGACCGCAGAGGAGGCTGGCAGAGCACCACCTTAACCAAGGCCTCTGAGCCTTGGTTAGAAAGGGACAAACGGAAACCGCACCATCCTACAGGACCTGAAGGGGAGAACAGCGTCACTTCTGCAATGTTCTGGCCAAAGATGCACTGAATCGAATCCTGAGGAAACCTCACACAAACCCAAACTGAGAGCCACGCTACAGAATAACTGGGCTGTATCTTCGAGAGTGTGGGGGACGCTATGAATAGTGAGGGGGAGACGGACTTCCTTCAGACTGAAAGGGATTCAAGACACCTGATGACTAAATGCAATGTGTGACGAACAACTGCATATTTTCACTATAAAGGACATTACTGGGACCACTGGCAAATCCTGAATGGGACCTGAGGATTAGGAGGCAGAAATGTAACAACGTTAATTTCCTGGTGTTTGGTTTTTTCTCCCCAGGAAAATGCATATTGTATTAAGTATTGAGGAGTGACCGCCATCATTGCTGGCAACTCAGGTTTTAAAATGGTTCAGGAAAGCAAAAGTGCTCCGTACACCTAACCACTAAAATTATCTTGTTTGTCTTTTTTGAGATGGGATCTCATTCGTTGCCCAGACTGGAATGCAGCAGTGACATCATAGCTCACTGGCACCTCGAATTCCTTGGCTCTCTTGCCTCAGCCTCCCAAAGTGCTGGGATGACAGGTGTGAGCCACCACGCCTGGCTTATTTACTTATTTATACACACATATAAATATATTATGAACATGTTCTACTGTCCTAAATATGACATAAAACTTACAAAAATAAAAATGTAAATTGGGTAAGGAAATAAAAAAGTAGAAAAGACATGGTTATTCAAACTAATTTATGAGGGTTCAACACAAATGTTGGGGCACGTGGATTACTTTCCCAGTTGTTTTTCCAGCACCTATTTAATGAACAGCAAGGCTCACAAGCCAGGCTCTGTGGCAGGCAGTGCAGAGGTGACACACATGCCTATTCTGAGCTCCCTCACTCCTG
The DNA here is from genome assembly GCA_036589455.1 of Ateles fusciceps. Lineage (NCBI taxonomy): Eukaryota > Metazoa > Chordata > Mammalia > Primates > Atelidae > Ateles > Ateles fusciceps. The sequence goes on from JAZHEH010001321.1 coordinate 3,433,497, forward strand.
AATCACTCTGTCCCCACCCATGAGAACACTCTGCTTTGGAAAGATTAGGAACATATACATATGGGTAACCTAGCTATTTCTTTCTTTTCTTTTCTTTTCTTTTTTTTGTTTAGACGGAGTCTTGCTCTGTCACCAGGCTGAAGTGCAGTGGCATGATCTCGGCTCACCGCAACCTCCATCTCCCAGGTTCAAGCGATTCTCCTGCCTCAGCCTCCCGAGTAGCTGGGATTACAAGTGTGCATGCCACTGTGCCTGTTTTTATGCTAAGAGTGGCACAGGGAAGGAGGGCAAGCCCATTCTCTGTCCGTCCAGGTCACATTTTCAAGCTGGTCACCTCTATGGACAACTGAGGTTTGATCTGCTGAGGAGCCAGTAAGAATCCAGCTGAGAACTGCTGGCTTTGGTGTCAGCACACAGAGGAGCTTATTCAATGGCTTTAGTTCCCCACTGGTTTGAGGGCTACCGTATGGGACTTTAACTCCCTCAAGCTTCCGAGTCTGTGCTTGCATCAATATGGCTGAGCAACCTTGTACAGGCAGCACAGAAATGCTGGGACGGGGAAGACAGGGCAGCTCAGGCCAGGTGCAAGGTCACACCTGCACACAGCTGGCTGCTCCAGCAACAACTGGGTGAAAAGAGGATTAAAGTGGGGCAAAGAGGTGTCCGATACATGCCACACACACAGATATGTATAAATATATGTATGCATGTATTTAAATACATCAAAACATATTACCAAGGACACTAAACTTGAGAAAAATAGTTTTGTTTTTGTTTTTTTTTGGCATGATTTTTATTGTGGTCAAATATACAAAACACAAAATATATCATTTTAACCATTTTTAGATGTATGAGTCAATGGTATTAAGTACAGTCATACTGTGTGACCATTACCACCATCCATCTCCCCGAACTTTTCCCATCATCCCAAACAAGCTCTCAATACATTAAACCATAAATCTTTTTCCCCACCCCATGAGCAACCAATATTCTATTTTTTTTTTTTTTTTTTTTGAATAGTCTCACTGTGTCACCCAAGCTGGAGCGCAATGGCACGATCTCGGCTCACTGCAACCTCCACTTCCTGAGTTCAAGCGATTCTCCTGCCTCGGCCTCCTGAGTAGCTGGGACTACAGGTGTACACCATCATGCCCAGCTAATTTTTGTATTTTCAGTAGAGATGGGGTTTCATCCTGTTGGCCAGGCTGGGCTCGAACTCCTGACCTCAAGTGATCCACCCGCCTCGGCCTCCGGAAGTGCTGGGATTACAGGTGTGAGCCACCTGTACCTGGCCTGTTCTATTTTCTATCTCTATCAACTTGACAATTCTATGTATCCCATATAAAGTGGAATCATACAGTATTTGTCCTCTTGGGTCTAGCTTAGTATAATGTCTTCAAGGTTCATCCATGTTGTAGGAGCATGTGACAAAATTTACTCCTTTTGAAAGCTGAATGATATTCCACTGTATGTATATAACACATTTTATCCATCCATTCAGCAATTGCTGAATATCTTGTCTGTTTCCATCCATTCAACAACTGCGGAATATCTGGTCTGTTTCCATCTTTGGCTATTGTTAATTATGCTGCTATGAACACAGCTGTACAAATATCTGTTCAAACCCCTGATTTCAATTGTTTTGCACCCAGAAGTAGAATTGGTGGATCATATTGTAAGTTTACATTTAATTTTTTGAGCAACTGTCACATTGTTTTCCACAGCAGCAGTGTCATTTTACATTTTCACCGCAATGCATATGGGTTCTATTTTTTCCACTCCCTGCCAACACTTGTTTCTGTTTTTATGCTAAAAGCCATCCTAATGGATGTGAAGTAGTGTCTCATTGTGATTTTGATTTGCATTTCCCTAATTATTACTGATGTTGAGCTTACTGGCCATTTATATATCTGTTTTGAAGAAATATCTATTCAAGTCTTTAACCCATTTTTCAATTGGATTGTTTGAGTTTTTTTGTTGTTATTTTTAGGCGTTCTTTATATATTCTGGCTATATTTGCTGTTGTTGTTGTTGAGGTAGAATCTCACTCTGTCGCCCAGGCTGAGCACAGTGGCACAATCTCGGCTCACTGCAGCCTCCACCTCCTGGGTTCAAGCGATTCTCCTGCTTCAGCCTCCCGAGTAGCTGGGATTACAGGCGCACACCACCACGCCCAGCTAATGTTTTGTATATTTAGTAGAGATGGGGTTTTGCCGTGTTGGCCAGGCTGGTCTCGAACTCCTGACCTCAGGTGATCCACTCACCCTGGCCTCCCAAAGTGCTGGGATTACAGGCCTGAGCCACTATGCTCAGCCTCTTCTAAGAGTTTTATAGTTTTAATTCTAACATTTAGGTCTTTGGTCTTTTTTTTTTTTTTTAAGGAGATGAGGGTCTCATTATGTTGTCCAGGCTGGCCTCAAACTCCTGGGCTCAAGCAATTTTCTCACCTCAGCCTCCTGAGTAGCTTGATCCATTTTGAGTTAATTTTTTATTTGATATAAAATAAGGATGCAACTTCATTCTTCTGCATGTGGATTTCCAGTTTTCCCAGCAACTTCTGTTAAAAAGAAACTGTCCTCTCCCCCATAGAATAGTCCTGGGTAACTTTGTTGAAAATCATTTGACCATATATACAAAGGTTTGTTTCTGGGATCTCTATTCAATTCTGTAATCTCTATGTTTGTCTTTATGCCAAAACCACACTGTTTTGATTACCATGGCTTTATACTAGTTTTGAAATCAGGAAGTGTGAGTCCAACTTTGTTCTTTGTTTTCAAGATTGTTTTGGCTATTTAGGATTCTTGAGGTTCCATATGAATTTCAAGGTAGCTTTTCTATTTCTGGAAAAAACATCATTAGGATTTTGGTAGGGACTGAATTGAATCTATACAGCACTTTGGGTAGTACTGACATCTTAACATTATTAAGTTTTCCAGTCCACAGACACAAATGTCTTCCCCTTTATTTGTATCTTCTTTAATTTCTTTCAACAATGTTTAGTAACAATGTCTATAACTCTAAATCTCTATAAGATTATACAGATTATACTGAATAAGATTTAGAGACTTGACTAGGTTGTTTTTTGTTGGTTTTTTTTTTTTTTTTTTTGAGATGGAGTTTCGCTCTGTCACCAGGCTGGAGTACAGTGGTGCAATCTCGGCTCACTGCAACCTCCACCTCCCAGACTCAAGCGACTCCTGCCTCAGCCTCCTGAGTAGCCAGGACCACAGGCGTGTGCCACCATGCCCAGCCAACTGCTGCATATTTAGTAGAGACGGGGTTTCACCATGGTGGCCAGGATGGGCTCTATCTCCTGACCTCGTGATTCACCCACCTCAGCCTCCCAAAGTGCTGGACTACAAGTGTGAGCCACCGCGCCCGGCCCAGGATTTCTTAAATTTCTATGATTCTCTAGTATTTAATTGAGCCTCGCGGCTAACTAAATTACTAATTCTTGGCCAGAACAGCACTATAAAACCAATTAAACAAACATTTACTGAAACCTTATGATGTTTCATGCTCTGTTAAAAACAGTTCACTATACCAGAGATATTCTTCCTTCGAATCCTCTTTTTTAATTCCCAAAATTAAAACATCACTTTCCTCAAAGGATTCTACTTTTTCTGCGTTGAAGGCTATGCTAGAATACACAAGCAATTGATTTAGTCTAAAAATCATAAGATCACTTCACTCAGCTTCGAAATATCATTTACTTTTTTAAATAATATTTTTTATTCTTCTTTAAATCAAAGGTACAGAATCAATGCTTGAAAGAAAGATTAAATTGTGCGTAATTTCAGATGAAATCTCCTATGTATTATCTTACCTCACTCAGCTCACAGTTCTGTTTCTTGATCACAGTACTATATCACTAATCCTCAACAACCATCTTACAGAATCCATTTATTCAACAAGCACTTAACAGGTGTTGTCCTGGACTGGGAACTCAATGAGATGCTCAGTGTCACCCATTAAAGAGCAGGACAGCAAAGCAAGTAGTGATATCTTAATAACCCCGAACCACCATAATCAGAAACATAAATCAAATGTTCTATGGTGAGGAGGTCAGATAGTTTTTTTTTTTTGAGACAGAGTCTCGCTCTGTTGCTCGGGCTGCGTGCAGTAGTGCGATCTCGGCTCACTGCAACCTCCACCTCCTGGGTTCAAGTGATTCTCCTGCCTCAGCCTCCCCGAGTAGCTGGGACTATAGGCGCACGTCACCATGCCTGGCCAAATTTTTTTGTATTTTTAGTAGAGATGGGGTTTCACCATGTTAACCAGGATGGTCTCGATCTCCTGACCTCGTGATCCGCCCGCCTTGGCCTCCCAGAATGCTGGGATTACAAGCTGAGCCACTGCGACTGGCCAGAAACAGTTTTATATACAAAGGGCAGTACTTTGCAAGGGACTACATTCTAAAAGCCACACTGCATTTCTTTGTATGGGAAGTCCTGTTGAGAAGACTGCTGACACTAGCATCTACCAAATCCCCTCAGACACCAAGACCTAAGGACGGAAAAACAGTCCCCTTTCTCATGTTATAAAAATCTAAACTATATTTTGAAAACTGCTCATGTTCAAAAGCAAGATTAATTTGTTTCTGGAGGGGGCAGGCATGGTGGGTCACACCTATAATCCCAGTACTTTTGGAGGCAGAGGTAGGAGGATCATTTGAGCCCAGGAGTTTGAGACCAGTCTGAGTAACATTGCAAGACCTTGCCTCTTAAAGCAAACAAACAAAAAACAGGCTGGGCACAGTGGCTCACACCTGGAATCCAAGCACTTTGGGAGGCTGAGATGGGCAGATCACTTGAAGTCAGAAGTTTGAGACCAGCCTGGCCAATGTGGCGAAACCCTGTCTCTACTAAAAGTACAAAAATTAGCTGGGTGTGATGGTGTGCACCTGTAGTCCCAGCATTTTGGGAGGCCAAGCAGGCAGACCATCTGAGGTCAGGAGTTCAAAACCAGCCTGGCCAACATGGTGAAACCTTATCTCTACTAAAAATACAAAAAAAATGAGCCAGGCATGGTGGTACACACCTGTAATCCTAGCTACTTCGGAGGCTGAGGTGGGAGGATCGCATGAACCCAGGAGGCAGAGATTGCAGTGAGCTGAGACTGCACCACTGCACTCCAGACTGGGTGACAAGACTCCATCTCAAAAGAAAAAAAATGAGCCAGGTATGTTGGTGCATGCCTGTAGTCCCAGCTACTTGAGAGGCTGAGGTAGGAGGATTGCTTGAGCCCAGGAGGTCAAGGTTACAGTGACCTATGATTGTGCCACCACAATACAGCCTAGATGACAGAGCAAGACCCTGTCACTTTTTAAAGAGAGAGAGAGGAAAACTAGGGTTAAAAACAACAAACAAGCAAACACAATCACATTGGGACAAATCCAAATCTGTCAAAGAAAAATGAAGCACTGCCTGTCACACTCCTGATGGGGCTATTGATTAGCAGAGCATATGCATAAAATTAACAACCCTACAGCTGAAGAACATACATTGAAAGATAAGTCTTTCTCCATTTATTTTTCTTATAGTTTATTTTCCTATGATTTATTATCCCCCGACACTATTCTTAAAAAATATTGATGAAAACACAGAGCCAAAATCCAATGATCTAAAACAAAGATTTACCTTTACATGATAATTGCACCTGTGTTATTTATTCTAATGCTCAGAAGAATGTAAAAGCTTACTCCAATAGTTAGAAACTTACAAGGACAAAAACTTTTTCAAGTGAGAAAAAAAAATTTTTTTAATAGAGATGGGGGTCTTTCTATGTTGGCCAGGCTGGTCTCGAACTCCTGGGTTGAAGCATTCCACCTGCCTCAGCCTCCCAAAGTGCTGGGACTACAGGTGTGAGCCACTGCACCCAGCCAGAAATTATTTTTTGAAATTAAAGTGTTTAATTGCAATCAGGATTATTGTCTATAATTCAACAGAACCAACTGTTTTTGCACAGAGATGACCTGAACAAACAGGTGATTTCAGGAAAAATTAAAACAAAATAAAGACACTGATAGAAAAAAAATGTAAAGGAAACATTTGATTCTGCCCATATTTTAAAAAAATATTTCTGTAATAGAAATGGGGTCTCACTATGTTGCCCAGACTGGCCTCAAACTCCTGGCTTTAAGAGATCCTCTCGCCTTGGCCTCCCAAAGTGCTGGGATTACAAGTATGAGCCATCATGCCTGGCCTTGATTCTGTACACATTTTATATCCAATAGATAATCTATAGATAACTGTAATATAAACATTTTATATTTCGTCATTTCAGATATTACTGTTAGGCACATTAAATAAAATTTACTAGGAAGTCTGCTGAACTGCTCTTACTAGAATTTCTGCTGGGATGATTTCCAGTATAAATTTAGGTTAGATATAACCCCCAAATGGTATGAAAAATGAAAACCAACAAGAACCCACCCTTTTGCACGTTAAAAATTTCCCAGGCTACAGTTAAAAAGAAAAGGTTGAAATAGAAAAGACTGTGAGATTTCTTGAGAGAATTCCTACGTATACAGTGTTTTTTGTTTGTTTGTTTGTCTGTTTTTGAGATGGAGCTTCGCTCTTGTTGCCCAGGCTGGAGTGCAATGGTGCAATCTCAGCTCACTGCAACCTCTGCCTCCAGGGTTTAAGCAATTCTCCTGCCTCAGCCTCCCGAGTAGCTGGGACTACAGGCGCATGCCACCACACCCAGCTACTTTTTGTATTTTTGGTAGAGATGGGTTTCACCATGTTGACCAGGATGGTCTCGATCTCTTGACCTCGTGATCCGCCCACTTCCGCCTCCCAAAGTGGTGGGATTACAGGTATGAGCCACTGCGCCCAGCCCGTATATACTTTTAAGATAAATTGGCAATATATGTGGTTTTTTACAACAACAAATAAACAAGGTTAACTTATTTATAACATAAAAACTTAGAGCTCTTAATATGAGAAAACTCAAAAGAATGATTTCAAAATGTCTAAATTATAACTGAACTTGGAAAAGCAAGTAGCATTTGTAAATGAGAGCAACTCTGAAAGACACAAAGCTGGCGGCCCGCGGCCCCCTTCCCTGCTCCGCTTCAGGGTGGGTCATCTCCAGGCCGGTGTGCTCCGAGAGCTCCCTCTCTGCTCTGCCCTCTACTCCCATCGATCTGCCGTCCAAGTGCTGCGGACTGAGCTTCCTGACATGATGGCCACTCTGTGCTCAGAAGACCTCCGGACCATTTCCCACAAAAGGACAAGTTCCTGAGCTGGACATTCACAGGGTTTTGCTGGGTAGGCCCCATACTCGCCCTTCTAGCTGGATTTCTCCTGACTCTGGCCACATACCAGCTGTGTGCTAAGCCCACAGAATGGCTTGCCACTCCTGAAATTGCACACACCCTCCCGATGCAGCTCTTTTCTCATTCTGTTTCCTCTGGTCAAAATTCCCTTTCCCTTCCCCGCTAAAATCCTACCCAGCCCTCAACAGCCCTTCTCCAATGCCACCTCCCTGTGAGATCTTTTATTCCAATGGCTGTGATCCTTCCTCCTTTCTTACCTCAATGCACTTTTAAATTTATTATTATTATTTTTATTTTATGGAGATGGAGGTCTTACTATGTTGCCCAGGCTGGTCTTGAACCCTTGGGCTCAAGTGATCTGCCCACCTCAGCCTCTCAAAGTGCTGGGATTATAGGTGCAAGCCACATGAACGATTTTATTACAACAAAATCATAAATAGTCCTAACAGGTTTTATATAAATTAGCCCCAGGAAAAATTCCCTCTTTTGTGAATGCACTCCCAAGTAATAGGAACCCCGGCTACAGAATCCAAGGTTTTCTTTAATTACAGTCTCCGAAAATGAATAAATGAATAAATAAGTGAATGGATTAAATAAGACTTGACTCAGGGTTTACTAAATGCCAGTGCTTCTCAAAGTATCTATGGAGAAGGACTGGTTCTGAAACATTTTCTGTCTGTTGCAGACTGATACTCATCTGAAAATACTATAAAAATTCAGCGGCAACATCTAAAAGTGGACATACACTTTTTTTTTTTTTTTGAGACAGAGTCTCACTCAGTGTAGTGTCGAGGTCTCGGCTCACTGCAACCTCTGCCTCCCAGGTTCAAGCGATTCTCCTGCCTCAGTCCCATGAGTAGCTGGGATTATAGGCGCGCACCATCATGCCCAGCTAATTTTTGTATTTTTATTAACTCCTGACCTCAGGTGATCTGCCTGCCTCGGCCTCCCAAAGTGCTGGGATTACAGGCATAAGCCACCGCGCCTAGCCTAAAAGGGGACATACACTTTCTGTACTTAATTTGTCAGGGACCAGTCAAGCTCTGTTTCTCCAAATCCACACACATTCAACATGATACACATGCAGGGAAAGGGAGGACAGACGCCTACCTTCTGCTCTTGTGCCTCAAACACTGCTTCATGGACGCTGCAAGCAAAAAGTGAGGTAGGCAGATCACTTAAATCCATGATCTCATCCAAATCATCTTCATTTTCACCAAAAATCATCTCTTCTTCCTCTTCTTGGTCAGTGCTACACAGATCTGACTGGCTATCATTCCAGGATTTCATAGTGTCCCTCAGCATTGTTTTGCAAAAGCCGGTCTTTTTCGTCTGTATAATCCTAGGATGTCTATCAGGCACCCACTGTTTAAAAAGAAAAAGAAAATGCAGAGATAAAACTCTGAAGGCCAAATAATGTTCCAATCAATCAATGTCTCCGGGCAGCAATTCATCAAATGAAGCAATTTTATTTAGAAAGATAAATCAGTATTTAAAGCAACACATTACAGTCCTCATAAGTGAATTCTAGATATGCTCATTTGATTTGCTTAGCATATTTTATGCAACATATTTCACTGGCAATGATTTATTAAGAAAAAAAGGCAAAATGCTTTCTAGTGAACTTAGGGGAAAAAAGGATAATATAAAATGAGATCTCATCAATATGTGCTCCAGTTTACAAGCAGTAGAAAGAAAAATGTGAACCAGAAGAGTCTCCACATATTTGTTTGGGGTTTTCCATCTACAACATTGTAACTGGCACAGCAGGATACAACCCACGCTAATTCCCTCACCATCTGCACCCTGAAATATGGTCTGTGATGAGCTGACTCTACCTCTCCTAACCAGTTTGTTCTTTTTGAATATACTCTGAAAGAATTAAGTTACACAGAATCAAAAGTTGTCTATAAATTCAGTCTTTGTTAATATTAGAAATATTTGCAGTAGGCAAAATTTAACACAGAAAATCAAAAAGAGGGCCAGGTACAGTGGCTCTTACCTGTAATTACAGAACTTTTGTGGGTTTTTTTTTTTTTTTTTTTTGAGATGGAGTCTCATCACCCAGGCTGGAGTGCAGTGGTGTGATCTTGGCTCACTGCAACCTCCCCGTCCTGGGTTCAAGTGATTTTCATGCCTCAGCCTCCACTACAGGCGTGCACCACCATGCCCAGCTAATTTTTTGTATTTTTTGGTAGAGATGGGATTTCACCATGTTGGCCAGGCTGGCCTCAAACTCCTGATCTCAGGTGATCCGCCCACCTCAGCCTCCCAAAGTGCTGGGATTACAGGTGTGAGCCACCCGCCTGGGCAATCCCAGCACTTCGAGAGGCTGAGGCAAAGTGATCAAAGGATCACTTGAGCTCAGGAGTTCAAGACCAGCCTGGCAAATAGTGAGACCTTGCCTCTACGAAAAATTAAAGAAAATAAAAAAGATGTCCTTTTTCTGAACTTTTAAAAATAATCAATTTTAAGGCAAATGCCTGGAGCTGGCAGTGTCCCTCGGTGGAATAACAGGGCAGAATCCGTCTCTCGTAGACTGTTTCTGTGCATATCTGCCTCTTCCAATGAACTGCACATCACGTCCACCGAGCAGAGAGCCTTGGGCATGACACATCTTAAGATGCTAAGGCAGAAGTTGAGAAATACGTAGCAGGCACAGACATGCTAGGTGATTATGATTATTACTACCTCAATACCAGCTCATTTGTGATTTTTCCCTTTTGTTTCAAAGAACAGAAGGTCACAAATACATTGCTTACATATAGTACAATACAGGATGGTAATTCTGGAATAAAAATAGTGAGGTTTTTTGTTATTCTACAATATCAGTCAAGACTACTTCTAAGAAGTAAAATCTTAACTCATTTGTATAGAATTTTCTGAGGGCCTGATGCTTGGTGCTGGGGGAGTGAAGAAGACGTGGGTCCTGCCCTCAAGCCAACTCCCAGCAAAGCCAGACTTTCTCCTCCTCAACAATGCTAAGCACCCATTCTCCTAAAGAACCCCATTCCATCAGCTGTCAGCTATACTTTTTTTTCCTTTTTGAGATGGAATTTCACGCTGTCACCAAGGATAGAGTGCAGTATCGCAATGTCGGCTCACTGCAACCTCCTGGGTTCAAGCCATTCTCCTGCCTCAGCCTCCCAAGTAGCTAGGACTACAGGCATGTGCCACCATGCCTGGCTAATTTTTGTATTTTTAGTAGAGACAGGGTTTCACCGTGTTAGCCAGGCTGGTCTCGAACTCCTGACCTTAAGTTATTCGCCTGCCTTGACCTCCAAAAGTGTCAGCTATACTTTCAATTTCTCCTTCTCCACTGTTCCTCTTTCTCAGCAAACATATGTGTTCCCGGGAGCCCTACGATCTGGATTCTACCCTCCCCTCACCCTGCCCCTGATTCCCCTTCACCTTCCTATCAGCTCCTGGGAAACGTGGTCCCTCTTGCTGGGCTCCCTCTGCTCTAGTCACTCCTGAATTCGGTGCAGTTGGCCTCCGCACTACCTTTTGGCTGCAGCTGCCCTCCTCATGGACAGCAACAGCTTCTTAACAGGCACCTCACACTTTATCGTGCGTCAACTGTCTCACAACTGCATTGCCTTTTTTCCAAAGTGAAGGTCTGTGGCGACCCTGACTGAGCAAGTCTATCGGTGCCATTTTCCAACAGCATGTGCTCACTTCGTGTCGGTCATGTTCTGGTCATTCTCACAGTATCTGAAGCTTTCCTCATTATTATTTTATCTGTTACGGTGAGCTGTGATCAGTGATCTTTGGTGTTACCATTGTTATCGTTTTGGTGCACCACGAACTGCACTTGTGTGAGATGGTGGACTTAATCAATACATGTTACGGGTGTCCTTTTTTTTTTTTAGACAGAGTTTTGCTCTTGTTGCCCAGGCTGGAGTGCAATGGTGTGATCTCGGCTCACTGAACCTCCTGGGTTCAAGTGATTCTCCTGCCTGAGCCTCCTGAGTACCTGCGATTACAGGCATGTACCACCATGTCCAGCTAACTTTGTATTTTTAGTAGAGACAGGGTTTCTCCATGTTGGTCAGGCTGATCTTGAACTCCTGACCTCAGGTGATCCACCTGCCTTGTCCTCCCAAAGTGCTGGGATTATAGGCGTGAGCCACTGCGCCTAGCCTATGTGGGTGTTCTTTAATCAGTAACCGTTGTGAGTGTTCTAATCAACGAATACATGTTGTGGGTGTTCTTAATCAATATGTGTTGTAGGTGTCCTTAATCAATACCTGTTGTGGGTGTTCTAACTGCTCCACTGACTGGGGTCATTCCCCCGACTCTCTCCCTCTCCTCCGGCCTCCCTACTCCCTGAGACACGACAATATTGAAATTAGGCCAATTAATAGCCCTACAATGGCCTCTAAGTGTTCAAGTGAAAGGAAGCATCATCAGTCTCTCACTTTAAATCAAAAGCCAGCAATGATTAAGCCTAGTGAGGAAGATATGTCCTGAGAGGCCGAAGCTAAGTCTCTTGCACCAATCAGTCAAGGTGTGAAGGCAAAGGAAAAGTTCCCAAAGGAAATTAAAAGTGCTACTCCAGTGAACACACGAATGTTAAAAAAGGCCAAAATAGCCTTATTTCTGATATGGGAAGTTTGAGTGGTCTAGATATAAGATCAAACCAGCCACGACACTCCCTTAACGAAATTCTAATCCAGAGCAAGGCCCTGACTCTCTTCACTTCTATGAAAGCTGTGAGAGGTGAGGAAGCTGCAGAAGAAAAGTCTGAAGCTAGCAGAGGTTGGTTTACGAGACTGAAGGAAAGGAACTGTCTCTGTAACATAGAAGTGCAAGATGAAGCAGCAAGCGCTGATGTGGAAGCTGTAGCAAGTTATCCAGACGGTCTACCTAAGGTCATTGGTGACGGCGGCTACCCTCAACAACAGATTTTCAATATAGAGGAACAGCCTTCTATTAGAAGAAGATGCCATCTAGGACTTTCATGCTAAAAGTCAATGCCTAGCTTCAAAACTTCGAAGGACAGGCTGGCTCTTTTGTTAGGGGCAAACAGAGCTGGTGACTTTCCGTTGAAGCCAATGCTCATTCGCCATTCTAAAAATCCTATGGCTCTTAAGAATTGTACTCAATCTACTCTGCCTCTGCTCTGTGAATGGAACAATAAAGCCTGGCTCACAGCACATGTGTTAATAGTATGGTTTGCTGTATGTTTTAAGCCCATTCTTGAGACCTACTGCTAAGAAAAAAACAAGGTTCTTTTCAAAATATTACTACTGTTCATTGACAATGCACTTGGTCATCCAAGAGCTCTGACAGAAATATATACAGAGAGATGAATGTTTTTTTCATGCCTGCTAACACAATATCCATTCTGTGGCCCATGATCAAGGAGTTACTTTGACTTTCAAGTCTTCCTATTTTACGAAACACATTTCGTAAGTATACAGCTGCCAGGGATAGCATCTCCTCAGATGGATCTAGGCAAAGTAAATGGAAAACTATCTGGAAAGAAGTCACCATTCTAGATGCCATTCAGAACATTCGTGGTTCATGGGAGGAGGTCAAAATCACAACAGCAACAAGAGTTGGGAAGAATTTGATTCCAACCCTCACGGATGACTCTGAGGTATTCAAGACATCAGTGGAGGAAGTAACTGCAGATGTGGTAGAAACAGCAAGAGAACTAGAATTAGAAGGGCCTAAAGATGTGGCTGAATTCCTGCAATCTCAAACAAAACTTGAATGGATGGGAGCTGGCTTCCTGTGAATGAGCAAAGAAGGTGGTCTCTTGAGATAAAATCTACTCCTGGGGAAGATGCTGTACACATTGTTGAAATGACAACAAAGGATTTAGAATAGTCCATAAACATAGTTGATAAAGCAATGGCAGGTTTAGAGGATTGGCTGCAATTTTGAAAGAACTTCTACTGTAGATAAAATGCTATCAAACAGCATCACATGCTACAGATAATCTTCCGTGAAATGCTGTTCTTATTTTAGTAATTGCCACAGCCACCCCAAACTACAGCACCACCACCCTGATCAGCCAGCAGCCATCAACCTCAAGGCAAGACCTTCCACCAACAAAAAGATTACGACTCAACTGTTAGCATTATTTTTTGAGATGGGGGTCTCACTCTGTTGCCCAGACTCTAGTACAGTGGCGTGATCATGGCTCGCTGTAGACTTGACTTTCCCAGGCTCAGGTGATCCTCCCACCTCAGCCTCCCAAGTATCTGGGACTACAAGCGCACACCACCACGCCTGGCTAATTCTGTAGAGACAGGGTTTTGCCATGTTGCCCAGGCTGGTCTTGAACTCGTGGGCTCAAGTGATCCACTCACCTCATCCTCCTAAAGTGCTGGGACTATAGGTGTGAACCACCACACCAGCCAATTATTAGCATTTTTTAGCAACAAAGTATTTTTAAAATTAAGGTATATACATTGTTTTATGATATATGATATTGTATACTTAATAGACTACAGAATAGTATAAACAAGAGTTTTATATGCACTGGGAAACCAAACTTCGTGTGACCGGCTTTATTACAGTGGTCTGTAACCAAACCCATGATATCCCCAAAGATGCCTGTAGTTGAAACCCAGTTTCAGGTCTCAGCCTATCTCTGGAGCACATGACCGGGCTGCCTGTTCCATTCATTCTTGGACCTCCCTGTGTCCCTGCCTTCTGGGTCTTGGCTCTTCCTGGCCCTTCTTCCTCAACAACGCCGTCTTTTTCACTGCCTCTTTTTCTCCACATCCTCATCCTCTTTCCTCATCTTCCTCTCCTGGGTGATTTTATCCACACTGGAGTATTTAGCTCCGTAACCACCAGAGGTTCTCAACTAAGTTCCTGCCTCCCTGTGGGCCACACACACCTGTGTCAATACTGGCTCTAATTTCATGCAATGACTTTGAGACAGGATGAATGTCACCAAAGTTGGGAGGGAAGCCAGAGCAGAACCTTGGGCAGTAAGGAGGATGGGTAGTTTGGAAAAGTACCATGTCCCTAAGAGACTGTGATCAGGCTGCTGGTCTTTCCTACCTACACCCCTGAAAATCACTGATTTATATGACTATGTTCAAATTTACATACCGAGATTCACTCAGCTCACTGCAACCTCCGCCTCCTGGGTGCAGGCAATTCTCCTGCCTCAGCCTCCTGAGTAGCTGAGACTACAGGCACGCACTACCACACTCAACTAATTTTTTGTATTTTTTTCTAAGTCACCATTGTCTGTAAATTATTTTTTGTATTTTTAGCAGAGATGGGGTTTCATCATGTTGGTCAGGCTGGTCTCGAACTCCTGACCTCAGGTGATCCACCCACCTTGGCCTCCCAAAGTGCTGGGATTACAGGCCACTGCGCCCGGCCATATTTTTCACTTTCTATTGAATATATCTATCTGGGTGGCCCACAGGTACAACAACTGTTTTTAACTTACTCATTTATTGTGCCAGAAATCTCCAATCTGAAACGGGGCCCTGGGGGTGTGAGGCAGGGAGTGATACTGTATCTCACTGTGGCTTTCATTACAATCTTTTCTTCAAGACAAAGTTGTTGAGTGGAATTTGTAGCTCTTACAGTGCCTGATTCATTTTTCTGTTATACACTTGTATTGTGATAATTTATTAACAAATCACTTCTAGCTACCAATGTGTATCTGTGAAGTCCCAGGTCCTGGCACAGTTCCCCGCTCACAGGGTATGCTTAATAAGGGTGGCTAAATAAAAGCAGGTAGCATTGTGGTTTCCCCACTGATATGTCCGCACAGACAAAGGTACACTGAATTCTGCATAGGATTAGAGACAGCTTCCTAAAGGAGGTGATGATGAGACTTCAAGGATGAACAGAATTTCAGCAGGAAAAGAATGGTGAGCATTCCATGCAAAGCCAGCAGGACATGAACAAAGGCAGAAAGACAGTAGGACCAGCATGCACAAAGGTCATGTTATCTGGCCTCACTGGGGTGCAAGGTGTTTGGTGGGGGGTGGCATGAAACAGTCAAAAAGGCAGGTATGGGTCAGGTTGCCAAGAAAGTAGGGTTACAGAGTGTTGCCATAAAAACCATGTCAATGGCATGTCAATATCAGCATGCCATTGTGGGTTTCTAGGCAGGGAAATGATAAAACCAAATGCATTTTAACTTTTAGTATCTCTAAAAGTGGGCTGTCTGTATATCTTATTTCTTAGAGGCACTAATGTTTTTATGCCTATTCCCAACCCATTAAAAAGAGGTAAAGAAAATACTGTGCCCATTTTTTTTGGAGGCTAGCAAGTTGGGGAGCTCTGACTGACTAGATTTTGAAATTTGAGAAACTTATTCTGGATAAGACTTTTTCTTTGTTTCAAGTTCCCTCGTCTAACCCATAAAAACATTTTTAAAAACAGAGCACAGGAAATAATCCTTCACCTGACTTAAAAAAGAAATTCTTAGAATGTTACACCTTCATTTCCTGTTTTCTATCTTCAATTTTGAGTACCGTTTTTTTAATATATATATATATAACTTCAAACAGAAGGTATAAGAATAGCACAAGGAACTCGGGTACACTGTATCCTTTACCCAGTCACCAATTCCTTCGGTTTTGCCCATTTGCTTTATCTTTCTCTGTTTTTATAGATGTGTATGTTCTTGAGCCATTGAAAGATGGAGCATACCCCCTTTACTTACAAATACTTCAGTGTATAAGAACAAGATCATTTTCTTACATAACCCACAGAATAATTACCATAAACAGAAAATTTAACATCGATATAATATTATTATCTAATACATAATTTATCAAATGCATAATCTGGATTCAAATTTTGTCAGTTATCCTAATAATGTCTTAGCTATTTTCCTTTTTTTTTTCTGAGACAGAGTATTGCCCTGTCACCCAGGCTGGAGTGCAGTGGAGCAATCTCAGCTCACTACAACCTCCACCTCCCAGGTTCAAGCAATTCTCTGCCTCAGCCTCCTGAGGAGCTGAGGGTGCCCACCACCATGCCTGGCTAATTTTTTTTGTATTTTTAGTAGAGATGGCTATCACCATCTTGGGCAGGCTGGTCTTGAACTGCTGACCTCATGATCCACCTGCTTTGGCTTTCCAAAGTGCTGGGATTACAGGCATGAGCCACTGTGCCCAGTCCTTCTATTTTTTTTTTTTTTATTGTTAAATTATTTGTCTTTTGTCCAAAGGTATCTATATTTGTTTCTTTCTTTTTTCTATTTTAGAGACAGGGTCTCTGTCACCCGGGCTAGAGTGCAGTGGTATGATCATAGCTCACTGCAACCTCAAACTCGTGGGCTCAAGTGATCTTCCTGCCTCAGCCTCCCAAGTAGGTAAGACAATGGGTGCACGTTGTCATGCCTGGCTAATTTTTTGTAGAGATGGGATTTCACTATATTCCCCAGGCTGATCTCAAATTCCTGGCCTCAAGCCATCTTCCCTATTGCTCAGGCTGGTCTTGAACTCCTAGTCTCAAATGATCCTCCTGCCTCAGCTTCGCAAAGCACTGGGAGTAGTAGTGTAAACCACCATGCCTGACCCAAGATATTTTAATAATCTTTATAGTATTGCTACATTTCCTTCACTTATACATCACTGTATATTTGATAAGCTTAAAAAGGATAGATTGCTGAAATACCACGGTAACTGTAAATGCATCTGAACAGTCCTTACATATACCCCAGAAAGATTCAAGCTCCATAATCAGACTTTAGATTTGAACTCTGGTTCCTCCAGTACTTTAAATTACGTTGTCTCTTTGCTTCTGTTTCCTCAACCATAAAATAGGGCTAATTATAATCCTTACCCAATAAGGACGTTAGGAGGATTAAATTAGGAAATCCATGCTAAGAGCTTAGAAGAATGCTTTGCATATAGTTAGTGCTCAATAACTATTTTCACATAGGCACGATCTATGTCAATGCATTGTTGAGTTCAAAGGACCCCAATAGTATCAGAACCATTGGTGGAACTGATACTAAAACAATAAAATGAGAAACACTCATTCCCAAAGGATCTAGTTCCAAGCAACAAAAAGGCAACAAAATAAAACAAACACTTTGTATCATTTCGTGAAAACTATTCAGTAGCAGATGAGTCAAAGTGAGCTAGGACAATACCTGCGAAAAGGGAAAAGAAAATAAATAATTTTTTAAAAGTGAGCTACAGAACAACCACTGCAGGCAGTAATATGGCTCCAGAATAAAAGCGTTTCCAGATGTAAAAAGGCTATGGTGCCTTTTTATAAACCTTACAGAATGCTATGCTGTCATGCAAAGCATACAGTAGCAAAGACATTATCATTCTGAGGATGGTTCTCTTGCTAAAGACAAGCTATGAGGGTTTTTAAATAGAGTTTCAATCAACATTGTCAACTATTTTATAATTTTCTTTTTAACAGAAGCTTTTAAATTGTAAGTGCAGTTAAATCTGAATAGAAAGACATAGGTAAGGAGATTTTATAAAGTAGCTCAGCTTGTACTTAAAAGGTAAACTCAGTTTCACTAGGGCAAAGAAAAAAATTACACAAGTACGTTCGTTCTACGTGGTGAAACTGGAGGTGTTGCTAACTTTGTGCCGCTCCAACTATCACAAGACTAAACTGTTCCTCAGTTTATCAGTCCAGGGAAATCTTGACTGGCCCAGCAGAAAGGGCTGAACCAAAATCCTCCAGCTCCTGTAAGCAAAGGTCTATGCTAGTCCAGGTTTCCCATCATCTCCAGCACAACTGTAACTGCAGCTGGCTTCTGGCAAATTGTTTCTTCATGGAAATATCAAATAAGTGGAAAAACTCCAGGGAGCATGGCCATCTGCTCTGCCACAACAAGCCTGTGACAGAAGTCATCTATCAAGGCAAAATGTCAAGCACATGGAATTGATCTTGCATTTTTTGTTCTGATCAGGAAAAGGTAAATTATTTCTCCTCTAGGATTAAAATAATAATACTTTTTTCAAATTAGTAGGCTTCCCAGCTTGGTGAAACATTTCAACATCTTAGCTAGATGCACTTTTTACTTTTTTGATGTGTTCAAAATGCTACCGGACAAACTGGAAGTAAGTAAGTGCTCCATTTTCAGTTCTACAAGTACCCTGCTGAATAAACTTGGGAAAAATCACTTGGCTTTTTTGTATATATAAAATAAACAAAATAAAATGCATAAAATATAGAAAATAAACACAGGTGCTTTGGGCAACTAAGTTCCTTTTTTAAACTTCTAAATTATAAATTTCAACTAAGTTTAAAAAAAAAAGAACACTCGGACTGGTGCGGTGGCTCATGCCTGTAATCCCAGCACTTTGGGAGGCGGAGGCAGGCAGACTGCCAGAGCTCCAGAGTTCGAGGCCAGCCATGCAACATGGCAAAATCCCTTTTACAAAAAAATACATGGTAATACATGGTGCACTCCTGTAGTCCCAGCTACTCGGGAGGTTGTGGTGGGAGGAATACTTGAGTCTGGGAGGCCAAGGCTGCTGTGAACTTGTTTGTACCACTGCACTCCAGCCTGGACAATAGAAGACCTTATGTCAAAAAAAAAAAAAAAAAAAAAGGAAGAAGAAGAAAAGAAAACAACAACTACAAAAAGCCACTTAAGACTGTCAACGGGAAGTTCTAAATGGCTATCACAAAGCCCTACCTTCTATTCTCCACTCATTTGCCACTTACAGGTAGAACTGTACTATTTTTTAGTAGCTGTGGTAAGAAAAATTTGGTGCAACAGAAAAGTAAAATAGGTGAAAATTTGATTTTTGTATTTTGTATGTTTCAATGACCCATGTCCTGTTTTCACAGATAAGCTAGAATTGGTCCTGTTATAACTGAGTCTCCACTCCACCAGGAATTTGTTAGCAAGAGACAGATATAAACAACAACAAAAACCAGCCTACAGAACACAGGAAACAAGAGGCTTTAAAGACAACTGAAGTCGAGATATACAAGACTGATGCTATTTGTTTTGCTGTGTATAATTCATTTCCCCTGGATAGAACCTCTACATTCTAGTGGACAAGTGGAGATCGCCATCCGACCTCCACCTTCCGTGTTTTTTTCTAAGTAACAAATGGAGTTGAACTTTAGAGCTTCCATTATTTCACAGGGTTCAGGCTAATGGATTTCTAAGTTACACTATTTTTCATGTTTTAAGTCCTTCAACCAACTCTAACACCATACAAAATCTGCTCTTGACTGTTACCCTAATGTTCACATGCTTTAAACTTTTACAAACATAACGTTATATTTTAATAGCAGGAAAAATCTTGTTTCCCCGAAAAGCACTGAAATCTGTTTCCAGGCTAAGAAAGAAAGGGTTTGGGTCAGGCGCAGTGGCTCATGCCTGTAAATCCCAGCACTTTGGGAGGCACAGGTGGGCAGATGGCTTGAGCCCAGGAGATCAGAGTTCAAGAACAGCCTGGGCAACACAATGAGACCTAATCTCTACAAAAAATTAGCCAGCACCTGCAGTCCCAGCTACTCGGGAGGCAGAGAGCGGGGAGGATCGCTTGATTCTGGGAAGTTGAGGCTGCAGTGAGCTGTGTTTGTACCATAGCACTCCAGCCTGGGTGACAGAGTGAGACCTTGTCTCAAAAAGAAAAGAAAAAAAGAGAAGAAGAAAACGCAAGACTTTCCAATGCAGTAAAACGTAAAGCTGATGACCTGGCTAAAGAAGAGACTGTTTTCAGGCTTTTCACAATCTTTCTGCATGGAAAGCCCATTTCTAGAAGATCAATTTAAATCCCCACCAAAAAGAACACATTTGTGTGATGCACATCTAGCTCCTGTATTATGTGTTTACAGAGTTTAAGATACTGAACCAAAGCCAATGAAATATGCTTAAAACAAATTACACCATATGTAATCACAGCTACAGATAAGTCAATTGCTTCTTTTGCCAAATAGTACATGAGAGAATTCTATGAAAAGTTCAAATAAATGTGGTGTACTTGGTGGCTTCCAACATGTGGAAGCGAGTATGTTTGGCTTTCAGCACTACAGGAAAACATCACTTTAAATAATCCTTGTTTGTATCTGAAACACGGATCTGGATTGCTTCTACACTGGAATCCTAATCTCTACAGGAGATGATCAGATTTTGCACGGAAGCTGGACGAATCAACCTGGCACAGATCACTGCTGCCCTACCTGTCCAGGTGGCGGACAGAAGCAGACAGACAAGTTTCAAGAAGTTAGGGAGTCACTAAAGCGATGGTGACCCAGGCACCGTGGGGGGGAAGCGGGGCGAGGGGGGGAAAGACAGGGGGCTTCCACCTTCCGGGCGCCCCTGCACCGCTCCTGCCTTCACGGACAGGCTGGGCCTGTCGGCTTTTCAAAAAGTCAAACACTTGCTGAGAGAAAATCGTTGGTGTAGAAGAGAAAACATTTTTGTTTTGTTTTCCAGGACACCACCCCCGAGGCTGCCAGACTAGACTTAGCGCGCGAGACGGGTGCGGCAGGAGGCGAGGTCGCGCGCGGCAGCATCTCCGGGTCCCGCGGCTCTGGGTGCCCTCCCTCCCGGGCTTCTCTAGGCGGCTTCTTCCTTTTTTTTTTTTTTTTAACTTTTCACGCCCCCGCTCCCGCCCCGCGCCCCACCCCCGCCCCGCGCTGAGTGCAAACCTGCCGGAGAGGCCGGGCGCCGAGGGGGGCCTCACCTGAACGCCCCGGCGCCGCAGTACCGGAGCGGGGGAGGGCGACGGACGGGCCCCGGGCGGCTCGACGGGGCTGTGGGGAGCCGGGCGCCGCGAGCTGCGGGGCCTCCGGGAGCCTGGTGGGCGGCGGGCGGGGCGGAGGGCAGAGCCAGGAGCTGCCGGCGGCAACAGTCTCGCCGCCACGCCCTCGACGGTGGCGAGAGCGGCCGCCTAGGCGGGGACGAGGGCGGTGTCCGGGCCCAGGGAGGCTGCCGGTGCCGCGCGTGCTCCCGGCCCCCGCGCGCCCCGCCTCGCACCCTCCTGCTCTGGCAGGGCGCGCGCACGGCGGCGCAGGCGCCCGAGGCCGGGACGAGGCGGGGGCCGGGGCGGGGGCGCGCGGGGGGCCGGGGCGGGGGTGGTGGGGGTGACTCGCGCGCGCGCCTTCCTCTAGCTCCTCTGGTCCCTTGTCCCCGCCCTTGTGGGGGCCTGGGCTGTGGCTGGGGCGGGGGCCGACTTCCCCCGAAAGCAGGACGGCTGGCGACCTTCTCGTTTTCCACAGGGAGCCGCGAGAGCCGATCTCCTTTTCCTGCTAGCCCAGTAGGACAGTCCCCAGAGTAGCTCATGGGAATATGACGAACGTTTACTCAGGGCGGGTTACTATGTACACTGCGCCCCGCGCACGGCGTGTTTACCTCGGTTGACCTCCCGGCAACCGGCGGCCCGGATATTCTCAGATGAGGGGATGCGGGGGGGCTTCCCGGCGCCTCGTTGCCCTGGGACAGGAGGCAGCAAGTAGCTGAGCTGCCGCGAGCACCAGGTGTGGGACGGCCCAGGCTGGGTCCAGCCCCGGCTGGTACAACCCTCTTCCCTCCCGACTCCTTCCCCCTCTCCTCCCTCCTCCCTCCGCCCTCCTCCCGCTCTCCCTCCTCCTCTCACTCCTCTTCACCCCATGCCCTGTCTACCGTTGTCATACAAGTCACACGTTTAATGCTTTCTTTTTCGTGTAAAAACCCTTGCACGCAGTCTTGCTTGCTTGTCCCTGACGCCCTGGGAGACCACGGGACATGATTACGCCTGTTTCTCAAAGGGAAGAGCCGGAGTCTAAGATGTTCAGCGAGTTTCAGCGGTAGGACTGGGGTTTACATTGGCAGTTATTATTATTACCAGTAATTATGATGACAAAGCTCAAGAGCCCAACTTGGAAGGCAGCTGGCATCTCTTCCCTTAGCCGGCAGAGAGGGAAGCACGGTCACAGTGCAGAGAAAATAACTTGGCTCAGCTCCCACTTGCAAGGACGCGCAGCTGCCTGGTGGTGCGCACCTGTAATCCTAGCTACTCAGGAGACTGAGGCGGGAGGATCGGTTGAGGCCAGGAGTCTGAGACCAGCCTGGACAACGTAGCAAGAAAAAAAAAAAAAAAGCAATATGCAGTTAGAAGAAAATCAGCTCTGGCTGGGCGCAGTGGCTCATGCCTATAATCCCAGCACTTTGGGAGGCTGAGGCGGGCGGATCACCTGAGGTCAGGAGTTCGAGACCAGCCTGACCAACATGGAGAAACCCCATCTCTACTAAAAATACAGAATGAGCCAGGTGTGGTGGCGCATGCCTGTAATCCCAGCTACTCAGGAAGCTGAGGCAGGAGAATCGCTTGAACCCAGGAGGCAGAGGTTGCAGTGAGCCGAGATCATGCCACTGCACTCCAGCCTGGGCAACAAGAGCTCAAAAAAAAAAAAAAAAAAAAAAAAAACCGAAGAAGAAAATCACTCTGATCACCCACTCAAGGCCTTTCAGAGGCAAAGTTAGCACAGTGAAGGTTAACATCAAAGGTACTCAGTGCCTGCATCATGGGGCAGGAAGATGGACTAAAATGTGTACAGCACATCTAATACCTGTTAGATGTAAACTGAGGAATCGGGATTGGATTATGACCCCAAGGGCTCTCTAGCAGTTGAGCCCAGCACCAGCACAGAGGAATGTCCAGCAGATCACCCCCTCCTGCTTCCTGCTCGATGCCTCTGTTGTTCTTGCTGCCTCCAACCCTGCTGCTCCTGTTCTTGACTTAACTAAGTTCTTCACTTTCATTCATTTAATAAATATTGATTGCAAGCTGCTTCTTTTGTCAAGGTTACCCTAAGAACTGCAGTAATTTTTTTTCTCTAAATTCGTCTAACACAGCAACTTTTGCAAAAATTGAGGGGTTTTGGTTTTGGGTTTTTTTTTTGTTTTTTTTTTTGGTGTTTGTTTTAAGATGGGATCTGCTCTGTTGCCTAGGCTAGAATGCAGCGGCACAATCATAGCCCACTGCAGCCTCAGCCACCCAGGCTCAAGCGATCCTCCCATCTCAGCCTCCTGAGTAGCTGGGACTACAGGCCCATGCCACCATGCCTGGCTAATTTTTCTGTTTTTGTAGAGACAAGGTCTCACTATGTTGCCCAGGCTGGTCTCGACTCCTGAATTTGAGCAATCCTCCTGCCTCGGCCTCCCAGAGTGCCGGGGTTATAGGCGTGAGCCACTGCACCTGGCCAAAAAATTGAGTTTTTACATCAGGTGAGTTTGGAAATGGCCGCATTCCATAGCCCTGCTTGGAGATGTGTGATGCACGTTCACACAAAAATGGTCCTGAGAGATCCTAAGTCAAAAACAACCGGGTTAGCTTGTTTAACTTAGTTATTAGGCCCCGTGTGGGTGTTGGGCTTGCAAGGGTAAGGCCCACACAGCTCTGCCACCTGAGGAGCTCACAGATAGGGGAGACAGTGATTGTGATACAGTTGTAGATGTGCACTAATTGAGACATTTGTGAAGTGCTGACAAAGCGGAAGAAGCAGTGAGCAATCCTACATGCAAGGGTCAGGAAAGCCTTTGCAGTTAAGAAGATATTTAAGTAAGAGTTTTTTAGGGGGAGAAGATGAAAAAGAGCATTCCATACAAGTAACAGCATATTTAGAGACATACAACTGTATCTTTGGGTTGGTCTTTGGGGTAAGCATTATCAAGTATTATCCAAGATTATCTTTATTTTTTCATGGAATATATCAATCAGACTGGGTTAAGCAGCAAACAGAACACACTGACTCACGTAACAGAAAAGTTAGGGGCTTCAGGCATGTCTGGATCCAGGGGCTTAAACTATGACATCAGGATTAAGTCTTTTCTCTCCATTTCTTGACTCTCTTTCCTGTTGACTTTTCATTCTTAGGCTTCCTCTTCCCCATGAGATGGCAGAATGACTGCTTACAACTTTAAATCACACCCTTACCAGCAGAAAGAGTTTCTTTTCCCTGACGCTGTCAACAAAAATCCCAGGACTACATTGGTCTAACTGGTGTTACCTGTACATCACTAAAAATCCCAGGACTACACTGGTCTAGCTGGTGTTACCTGTACATCACTAAACCACTCTCTTCAGAAGGGGCATGGCACATTCTGACATCTCTCAAATCGCATGAACTGAAGTTCGGGGAGAGGTGGCTTCCTGTCCTAGATCATTTCTGTTGGGCCTTCCCTACCTCCACCCTTCTTCCTAATTTGAGCCTCAAGAGGCCAACCTGCACGTCCCTTGTCCTGTGACTTACAGTTGAATTCACCAAGTAGAAGATGCTGGAAATGAGACCAGAGGGTTGGAGGAGGAGAAAGGTAAGGGTGTTATTCCTCTGGCCTCTGCCTTTCTAGGTTGCTGCAGGTTGGCTACGTGCATTTACTGAAAGCTTCTGTCAACTGGCCTTCTTCACACAGGTGCTCTCTGCTAGTTCTAGTAAATTCTCCATTCTCCCACCCTCAAGGTGATAATGGCTCCTCTCTGTTGCTTGCCACAGTGTATCACATCATCAGTCCTGCTTTCTCCCTCAACCCTGCCCACACATCTGTAGGTAACCTTTACTAAACCCTCCTTAGATTAATCACCTACTGGGATGCCGATGGTCACATTCACCAGAGGAGATTCAAGTCGCTATTACCAAAAGGGGGAATGAATAAAGAACAGGCAACAGCACTAAGGCAGTGATATTGACTTGGAAGAAGTATTACCATAGTACAGACCAGAGATGACTGTGGCTTGGACAGGGTCGTGAAGGGGGAAGCAATGAGAAATGGCAGGATTCTGGCTGTATCTCAGAGGCAATGTTAACACAATTTACTAAGGAATTGTGTGTAAGTTGCAAGTGGTAGAAAGGAGTGGAGGATGGAAGCGGTTGGAAAACATGCATCTGGAGCCTAAGAGTGAGCTGAGACCAGCTGTAGTGATTTGGGAGGGAGCGGCGGTGGTTAGCTGAAACCACAGGCTCAGATGTAATGACCCAGAGAGCGAATGCAGAATAGAAGACAAAAAGGGCAAAGAGGAGAATCTAGAAGAACAAACACCAGCCTTTCCATGGTCAACGGAGGAAGAGTTGCCATCTTGTATCTATCTTATAGACTGTGAGCAACTCAATAACTTGAGAACAGGAGTGGAATCTTCCACATCCTTCCTCTTTATCATCCTGTCTAGCGAGGTGATGGCCACACAGGGGTAATAAATGCTTGTTATGAATGAACTTGACACAGATTCACATTTCTAACCCCTCCCTCCCTCTCCTTCTCACATAAGGTTTGAGTTACAGCCCGAGAAAGAGAGAGAAATTGATCCCTGTGGCTCAATCCATTGAAACCTATGCCAAGGTTGCTAAGCGTTTCACTGCCCTGGAAAACTTAAGTAGAACCTCTCCGACAATGCCACAGATCCTGAGTAGCACAGCTCTTGCCTTTCAGGAGAATTTCCAGACCTGCAATTTCATTTCAGATTTTCTTATTCTTATTTGAGTAGATTTAACAGTAAATACCCTAACAAATCCTTATTAGGTTTGTGTTGGGTCTGTGCTATGAAAATAATACAAGTGGCAAAAGATCTCCATTTCACAGTTATACACTGTTGGTGGAATGTAAAAGGATGCAACTGTTTTTGGAAACTGCCAGTTTATCAAGTTAAACATACACCTACCCTATGACCCAGAAATTCCACTCCTAGATGTAGACTCAAGAGAAATGTAGGAAAATGTCTACCAAAAGGAGCTGGTACAAGAATGCTCTTAACATCTTGGCCAGGCATGGTGGCTCACACCTATAATCACAGCACTGGGATACCAAGATGGGTGGATCAGTTGAGGTCAGGGGTTTGAGACCAGCCTGGGCAACATGATGAAACCTGTCTCTACCAAAAATACAAAAACTAGCTGGGCGTGGTGACAGGCACCTGTAATCCCCGCTACTTGGGAGGCTGAGGTGGGAGAATGGCTTGAACTGAAGAGACAAAGGTTGCAGTGAGCCAAGATCGTGCCACTGCATTCAAGCCTGGACAACAGTGTGACTCCATCTCAAACAAAACAAAACAAAAACAAAAATTTTTACTCATACTATTCTCCAGTTATAAACATCCCAAATGCCCATAAAAGGAATGGATAAGAAAATCACAGTATATTCAAACAATGTAACACTACACACAATAAAAAATCATGAAATACTGATACACATAACAACGGATAAATCTCAAAAACAATTGTTGAGCAAAAGAACTCGGCTGGGCGCGGTGGCTCACACCTGCAATCCCAGCACTTTGGGAGGCCGAGGCAGGTGGATCATGAGGTCAGGAGTTCAAGACCAGCCTGACCAACATGGTAAAACCCCATCTCTACTAAAAATACAAAAATTAGCTGAACACGGTGGCATGCGCCTGTAGTCTCAGCTACTCTGGAGGCTGAGGCAGGAGAATCGCTTGAACCCAGGAGGTGGAGGTTGCAGTGAGCTGAGATGGCACCACTGCACTCCAGCCTGGCGACAGAGTGAGACTCTGTCTCAAAAAAAAAAAAAAAGAAGTCAAAGAGCATAGATGTATGATTTCATTTATAGGAAAGTCAAGAGGAGGTAAAACTAGTGTATGGTAATAAGCATCAGAATAGTGGTTGCTTCTGAGGGTAGGGATTAATTGGAAAGGAGCACAAAGGAATATTCAGGGGTTATGGAAATGTTCTTTACATGCCGGTATGTTTGTCAGACACGGTTCTAGACATTGGGAATATAGCAGTGAACAAAACAGACCAAGTCCCTGCTTTTATACAAATCCATCTCAGTTCTTTTGATTGGTTTAATGCATTTTTAAATAGAAAAAAAAGCGGCCTTTCTTTAAATATAGTCGATGACAAATCTGAGGAACACTCTTGCTTCATTTTTACTTGCTGATGGGAAGGCAGAAACATACAATGGAAAGAGAATGGATCTCCAGGAAGTCAGCTCCACCACTGACTGGTTGTGTGACTTTTGGACAAGTGCTTTAACCCTATGAAGCCTTACTCTTCTCATCTGTTAAATAGAATCTTTTTATTATTTTTTTATAATTTACAAGCAAGATCTCACTTTGTTGCCCCAGGCTGGTCTCAAACTGCCGGGCTCAAGTGATCCTCCCATCTCAGCCTCCTCAAGTTGAATAGAATCGATGATAGCTGCCTTGCAAGGTTATTTTGTAAAGTGCCAGACACATTGCAGATGCTCAGGAAACATTAGCTGGTTTATAATCAGTTTACAAGTAAAATTTTACTTTTGCCCGGTGAAATATGAGCAGAGGGAGGCTGACTTGGCTGGCAGAGGTACCCTTGGCTTTTGCTGTTCTTTCTTCTAGCCTGCAGTGTGAACATGAAGGCTGGAGCTTGTAGCAGCCATTCTGGACTAGGAGGTAACCTTGAAGATGGAAGCCACATGTCAGAATGGTGACTCCAAAAGATGAAAAACCTGTATCCCTTGTGACACCAGAGCTGCCATACCAGCCCTGGGTTCCACCATCTATAATGCCTTCATATAGTAAAGAAGTATTCTTGTATCTTGTTAGGTGTCTGTTGCAACCAAATATAGTCCCAACTGATATTCACTGTAAATGAGTCCATGGCTCCCTGTAGTACTTTTTCAAAGCATCTATCACAATTGTAATTAACAATTATGCAATTCCTGGTTTAATGCCTAAGTGAATGCCCAAGTAGAATATCAGTTCCATGGGGGGTAGGGGTTAGTCTGTTCACGGATGTATCTAGTTCTGGTAGGTAGTAAGTGCACAATAAATGTAGTGGAGTGAAAGAGAGGAAATGGAGCTGCTTCTGATGAGGAGAGAAATCACCAGATAAGAGAGCATGCAGCGAGAAAGAAAGTAGGGGAAGCTGGAAGCCTGCCTGCTTTACCTCTAGTAATCGATTGATCTTCCTGTCTCAGGCTCATTAATATGCATCTGGGTGTGCTGGCTATTTCAATTCATGTTCTGCCACACACTCTACATCTCCTGTGGGATTTGCATCGCAGATGGTACCTTTTTCCTGAAGAGCCTTAAATTAACCTGCCTCCCTGGTAACACCCTCATTTGTCTCCCATTCCTGGCAAGTCAGCCGTTCCCCAGAGAGAGTTGCAACACGATCCAATAGTTTGCTGGAGGAGTGAAACTTCTTATCAGCACCGCATCCAAATTGGTTGGGAAATGAGTCATGTCGATTTTTGATATTTTAAATTTTCTCATTACAAAAATTGGACTTAGCCTTTATAGAAAATTTGAAAACAAAAAGATAAATTTAAGAAGTTCAAATCACATCCAATCCCAGGATCCAGAGATAGTCATGTGTAAGAAAAATACCTTGGGTCCCCCGAATCATTAAGCTAAAGAGAAAAGGAAAGCTGGGAACTGCTCAGGACAAACCTGCTCCCCATTCTACTCAAAGTCACTCCTCTGCTCACGGAGATAAATACATATCTGACTGCCTGCTTTGGAGAGGCTAATCAGAAACTTAAAAGAATGCAACCATTTGTCTCTTATCTACCTATGACCTGGAAGCTGCCTCCCTGTTTCAAGTTGTCCCGCCTTGCAGACCAACCAATGTTCATCTTACGTATGTTGATTGATGTCTCGTATCTCCCTAAAATGTATAAAACCAAACTGTTGTCTGACCGCCTTGGGTACATGTTGTCAGGACCCCTGGGGCTGTGTCACGGGCATGCATCTTCAACCTTGGCAAAATAAACTTCCTAACTTAACTGAGACCTGTCTTAGATTTTCGGAGTTTACAGTCACTATTCAACATTTTAGTATACAGTATTTCTCTCCAATTTTTTGGATAAGATTAGTATACCATTAGAATCAGCCAATTTGGATCTCCTATCTATTTTACTTAACATTATCTTGTACTTTAAAATACTATTTTAAAAAAATTTTAATGACTACATAATATTGCATTGTGTGTTCTGTTATTTATCTAATCATTTACTTGCTGTAATCAAAGTTTCATTCCAATTTTCTCTTACATAATTAACCACATAATGAATACCATTATATGTAAAATATGCTGTTGCAT
This sequence comes from Ateles fusciceps, assembly GCA_036589455.1. Classification (NCBI taxonomy): domain Eukaryota; kingdom Metazoa; phylum Chordata; class Mammalia; order Primates; family Atelidae; genus Ateles; species Ateles fusciceps. Next base: position 3,462,724 of record JAZHEH010001321.1, read on the forward strand.
TTATGATTATTTCCTCAGCACAGATCCCCAGAAGGGGTTACTAGGCAAAGGGGCATGAACATTTTAAAAAACTCTTATTGGAAAATGACAAAATACATTTCAAAAAGGTTGTTACTGTATTTAATTATAAATGCCTTTCCTGTTTGATAGGCAAAAAAAAAAAACCACCCCAAACGTGACATCTTGATTTTTCACATGGGCTTCATTTGAGATCTGTCCAAGTCCTCTGTCCCTTCTTCCACTGAGCTATTAGCATTGTTTAATTGTTTATAAGAACGTCTTCTACATGGTGGATAGTAACCCTGTGATTATATTTGTTGAAAAACTTCTCTTCATAATTTCCCCTTTGAAGATTTTCTTTTTTGATAAAAAGATGTCTTAAAAATTTTATTTGGCCAGGTGTGGTGGCTCATGCCTGTAATCCCAACAATTTGAGGGCCTGAGGCAAGAGGATTGCTTGGGCCCAGGAGTTCAAGATCAGCCTGGGTAAACACAGTGAAATCTTGTTTTTACAAAAAATACAAAAATTAGCTGGGTGTGGTGGCATTCACCCTTGTTCCCAGCTACTCGGGAGGCTGAGGTGGGAACATCGCTTGAGCCCAGGAGGTAAAGGCTGCAGTGAGCCATGATTGCACCACTGTACTCCAGCCTGGGTGACAGAGTGAGACCCTGTCTCAAAACAAACAAACAAACAAAAAACCCATGTAATCCTAGCACTTTAGGAGGTCCAGGAGGGAGGATCACTTGAGCCCAGGGGTTCAAGACTAGTCTGGGCAACATGGCAACACCCCATCTCTACAAAAAAAAAAAAAAAAATTAGCCCGGGTATAGTGGCAGGCATCTGTGGTTCCAGCTACTCAGGAGGCTGAGGCAGGAGGACCACTTGAGCCCAGGGAGGCTGAGGCTGCAGTGAGCTGTGATCACACAGCTGCACTCCAGCCTGGGTGACGGGGTGAGACCCTGCCTCAAAAAAAAAAGGTTATTTGTGTGCAGTTTATTGATCTTGTGCTTTGTGATCTCTTAGCTTGCTGAAGTCTAATTAATCGTGACTTTTACTTTCTTTTTTTTGGGGACAGGGTTTATAAAGATGTAACACAAACATAAGTCAAGGTAAGCCTCAAACTTAAGTACTAGTTCCAGTGGTTCTAACATTTATAATTAAAGAACCGACTGCTTCATATATATACAGTTTAATACAGAAGCTCCTTTATTTATGATGGGTTATGTCCTGATAAATCCACTGAAAATATTGTTGTCATAAATTTATTTATTTATTTATTTATTTAGAGACAGAGTCTTGCTCTGTTGCCCAGGCTGGAGTGCTGTGGCACGATCTTGGCTTATTGCAACCTCTGACTCACAGGTTCACGTGATTCTCCTGACTCAGCCTCCTGAATAGCTGGGACTACAGGTGCATACCATCATACCCGGCTAATTTTTGTATTTTTGGTAGAGACGGAGTTTCACCATGTTGGCCAAGCTGGCCTTGAACTCCTGACCTCAAGCGATCCACCCGCCTCAGCCTCCCAAAGTGCTGGGATTGCAGGTGTGAGCCACCGCGCCCAGCCCATAAGTGTATTTAATACCGTACGTGTAACCTACTGAACATCATAGCATAGCATAGCCTACCCCAAAGCATGCTCACAGCACTTACGTTAGCCTACAGTTGGGCAAAATCATCTAACACAAAGCTTATTTTATAAAGTGTTGGATACCTCATGGAATTTATTGGTGACAGTACTGAAAGTAAAAGCAGAATGTGTGGGGTACTCAAAGTGCAGTTTCTACTGAATGTGTATTGCTTTCACATCATCGCAAAGTGGAAAATTGTTAAGTTGAACTATCAAAAATTAAGGACCTGTGCAGGGCATGGTGGCTCCCACTGTAATCCCAGGAACTTGGGAGGCTGAGACAGGCAGATTGCTTGAGTCCAGGAGTTTGAGACCAGCTTGGGCAACATGGTGAAACCCATCTCTACTAAAAGTACACACACACAAAACTAGTCAGGCGTGGTAGCATGTGCCTGTGGTCCCAGCTACTTAGGAGGCTGAGGTGGGAGGATGACTGGGGAGGCGAGGGTTGCAGTGAGCTGATATCGTGCCACTGCACTCCAGCCTAGATGACAGAGTAAGACCCTGTCTCAATTAAAAAAAAAGAAAATTGAGGACTGTCTGAATATATAAGAACATACTACATATATATTTCCAGATGATTTCTTCCATTGCATTGATCAAGCTGTTAATAGAAACTGTTTTGATCATTGTAGGTTTTGTTTTTTTAGATGGAGTTTTGCTCTTTCGCCTAGGCTGGAGTGCAATGGCACTATCTCAGTTCACTGCAACTTCTGCCTCCTGGGTTCAAGCGATTCTCCTGCCTTAGACTCCTGAGTAGCTGGGATTACAGGCATGTGCCACCGCATCTGGCTAATTTTGTATTTTTAGTAGAGATGGGGTTTCTCCATGTTGGTCAGGTGGTCTTGAACTCCCGACCTCAAGTGATCCGCCCGCCTCGGCCTCTTAAAGTGCTGGAATTATAAGCCTGAGTCATTGTGTCTAGCGATCACTGTAGTTTTTATCATCTGAAAGGGAATGTTGGTACACATCTTTCCAAATACTTTTCAGAAAGGTTGTACCAATTTCTACCTGCCTCCTCTTGGCCCCCTGGCCCCACTCTGTCCCATTTTTCCAGAATCTCAGCAGAGCTGCAGGCATTTTACTTAAAAATCTTCACATCTTCAGAACACTCGGGCTCCCAACCTGCTTGTGCTACTAACAAGTAGCTGTTTAACATTGAGCAAACCTCACATTCTTTAAGCCTGGCTCCTCTTCAGCTCAGTGGAAATAACAGTGGTACTGCCCTTCTAAGATGGTTTGGAGGCTCAAATGAACTGTTTGTGACAGCACCTAGGAAAGTATAAACTCTCAGTAACAAGGTTGGCAATCAATAACTATTACACTTTTATTAAAAAGAGGCCGGGTATGGTGGCTCACGCCTATAAACCCAGCACTTTGGGAGGCTAAGGCGGGTGGATCATGAGGTTAGGAGTTCAAGACCAACCTGGCCAATATGGTGAAACTCTGTCTCTACTAAAAATACTAAAATTAGCTGGGTGTGGTGGCGTGCATCATCTGTAGTCCCGGCTGCTCGGGAGGCGGAGACAGGAGAACTGCTTGAACCTGGGAGGCAGAAGTTGCAGTGAGCCAAGTTCACACCACTGCACGCCAGCCTGGGTGGCAGAGCAAGACTCCGTCTCAAAACAAATAAATAAAAAGAAACATATCTTTAAAAAAAACACTCCTGCATAATTTTGAGGATTGGGTATGGAAATATGTCTTCAGCATGTTAGGAAGCCTGGAGGCTGGGGAAGGTTTCATCTTGCAGTGTTGCTCTAAATTAGAAAGAATCAATACTATTTACCAGAAGATTCGGAAGCGGCTGAATTAACTGCAGCTCTGTTACCTTCGAGGGCACCAGTACCTACGCCTCCACACTGGAAGGAGCTGCTCTTTAAATGTTGCAATCCTGGAATGTGGGGGGGGAGGAGATATTATATCCTGATTAAGTTGAGCTGCAGATGGTGAAAAATAAAAACTAGATGGCCATAATCAGAAGGAAGAAGGGGCAGGCAGAGAGCAAAGGAGAAAATGGAACATTAAAAATGGGCGCTGCTTGAGGAGCCCAGGGATTCAAATGAGTCTGAGTTTTCTTAAGTATCCATCAGGGTTTGCTCAAGAGACAGAAATGACATCAGTGACTTAAACAGAAAGAATTTAATATAGGCCAGGTGCAGTGGCTCACACCTGTAATCCCAGCACTTTGGGAGGCCAAGATGTGCGGATCACAAGGTCAAGAGATCGGGACCATCCTGGCCAACATGGTGAAACCCCGTCTCAACTAAAAATACAAAAACAATAACTGGGTGTGGTGGCGCATGCCTGTAGTACCAGCTACTCGGGAGTCTGAGGCAGAAGAATTGCTTGAACCCAGGAGGCAGAGGTTGCAGTGAGCTGAGATTGCACCACTGCACTCCAGCCTGGGGACAGAGTGAGACTCCATCTCAAAAAAAAAAAAGAATTTAATATAAAGAACCGTCGGCTTCCAGGCCTATACTTCCAGGCACAGGCCCTCTCCCACCCTACTGTGCAAGGAGTGGCTTGTGCCTATAATCCCAGAACTTTGGGAGACTGAGGCAAAAGGATACCTCAAGGCCAAGAGTTTGAGACCAGCCTCAGCAACATAGAGAGACTCTGTCTCTATGGAAAAAAAATTTTAATTAGCTGGATGTGGTTGTGGTGACATGTGTTGATAGTCCTGGCTATTTGGTAGCCTGAGGTAGGAGGATTGCGTAAACCCAGGAGTTCGAGGTTGCAGTGAGCTGTGATTGTACCACTGCGATGCAGCCTGGGCAACAGAGTGAGACCTCCTCTCAAAAAAGAAAAAAAAACTTGTTACCTAGACATAAAGTTATTACCTAAGTAACTGAGCAGGTAAAAGCTCTAAAGAATCACAGAGGTAGCAATTATAGAGAGCTATGTCCATTCCTAGGATGAAGGGAACCAAAGGAAGAGGCTGTAATTATTATTTTATTATTATTATTTTTTGAGACAGAGTCTCACTCTGTGGCCCGGCTGGAGTGCAGTGTTGCGATCTCGGCTCACTGCAACTCCGCCTCCCGGGTTCAGGCAATTCTCTGCCTCAGCCTCCCGAGTAGCTGGATTACAGGCGCCCGCCACCATGCTCAGCTACTTTTTGTATTTTTAGTAGAGACGGGTTTCACCATCTTGGCCAGGCTGGTCTTCAACTCCTGACCTCGTGATCCACCCACCTCAGCCTCCCAAAGTGCTTGGATTACAGGCGTGAGCTCCACGCCCGGCTGTAATTATTTAACCTTTAGAAGAGGTGATTCAGACATGAAAAGGAAGTACACGCTACAACTTGGATGAACCTTGAAAGTGTTATGCTAAGTCAAAAAAGCCAATCACCAAAGCCCAAATATTATTTCACTCATAGAAAAATCCAGAATAGGGGACTTATAGAGACAGAAGGTAGATTGGTACTTGTCAGGGGCTAGGAGTTAGGGGGTACTGGTAAGTGACAAAGCACACAGAGTTCCTTTTTAAATTGTGGTTAAATACATCTAACATCAAATTTACTATTTTCACTATTTTTTTTTTTTTTTTGAGACGGAGTCTCTCTGTCACCCAGGCTGGAGTGCAGTGGCACAATCTTGGCTCACCACAACCTCCCCCTCCCGGGTTCAAGCGATTCTCCTGCCTCAGTTCCTGAGTAGCTGGGATTACAGGCACACACCGCCACACTTAGCTACTTTTTGTATTTTTAGTAGAAACGGGGTTTCACCGTGTTGGTCAGCCTGGTCTCAAACTCCTGACCTCGTATTTTCACTAGTTTTTAGCACACAATTCAGTGGCATTAGGTACATTTTCACCAAGGTGCACTGATGTGATAATTACGGCCTCTTTCTTGGTTCCCTTGGTCCTAGGAATGGACATAGCTCTCTATAGTTGCTACCTCCAGGACTCTTTAGAGCTTTTACCCATTCAGTTACCTAGGTAATACTTTATGTCTAGGTAACAATTTTCTTTTTTGAGAGGAGGTCTCTGTTGCCCAGGCTGCAGTGCAGTGGTGCAATCACAGCTCACTGCAACCTCAAGCTCCATCTATCTCCAGAACGCTTTTCATCTTGCAAAACGGAAACTCTGTACCCATGAAACTGTACCCTTTAACTCTGTACCCATTAAACCCTGGACCCATTAACTTCCCATTTCCCTCTCCCCCCAGCCTCTGGCAGCTGCCATTCTACTTTCTGTCTGTATAAATCGGATACTCTAGGTACCTCATAGAGAAGGAGTCATATAATATTTGCCCTCTTGAGACTGGCTGATTGGACTGGCTTAATTTTTCAAGGTTCATCTATACTGCAGCATGTGTCAGAATTTCCCTCATTCTTAAGGCTGAATGATATTCCGTTGTATGAAGAGACCACATTCTGTTTATCAACTGATGGGCACTTAGCTTGCTTCTGTCTTTTGGCAATCGTGAATAATGCTGCTTCGAATGTGGGTGTACAAATATCTGTTTGAGATCCTGCTGATATGGTTTGGCTGTGACCCTACCCAAATCTCATCTTGAACTGTAGCTTCCATAATTCCCACATGTCAGGGGAGGGACCCAGTGGGAGGTAATTGAATCTTGGGGGCAGGTCTTTCCCATGCCATTCTCCTGGTAATGAATAAGTCTCGTGAGATCTGATGGTTTTGTAAATTGAGAGTTCCCCTGCACACGCTCTCTCTTGCCTGCCACCATGTAAGATGTGACTTTGCTCTTCATTGGCCTTCTGCCGTGACTGTGAGGTCTCTCCAGTCATGTGACACTGTGAGTCAATTAAACCTCTTTCCTTTATAAATTACCCAGTCTCAGGTATGTCTTTATTAACAGTGCAAGAACAGCCAGATACATCTGCTTTCACTTTGTGTGTGTGTGTAGAACTCAGAAGAATTGCTGGATCATGTGATTCTATTTTCAACTGTTTTTTTACACTTGCACTTATTTATTTATTATTTTTGAGATGGAGTCTTGCTCTGTTGCCCAGGCTGGAGTGCAGTGGTGCAATCTCAGCTCACTGGAGCCTCCCAGGTTCGAGTAATTCTTGTGCCTCAGCCTCCTGGGTAGCTGGGACTACAGGGATGTGCCACCATGCCTGGCTAATTTTTGTATATTTTAGTAGAGCCAGGGTGTAACATGTCGGCCAGGCTGGTCTTGAACTCTCGACCTCAAGTGATCTGCCCACCTCGGTCTCCCAAAGTGCTGGGATTACAGGCATGAGCCACGGCGCCTGGCCTATTTTTAATTTTTAAATTTTTTTTTTTTTGAGACAGAGTCTCACTCTGTCACCCAGGCTGGAGTGCAGTGGCCTGATCTCAGCTCACTGCAACCTCCACCTCCTGGGTTCAAGCGATTCTCCTACCTCAGCCTCCCGAGTAGCTGGGACTGCAGGCGCACACCACCACGCCCAGCTAATTTTTGTATTTTTAGTAGAGACGGGGTTTCACCATGTTGTCTCAGGATGGTCCCGATCTCTTGAGCTCGTGATCCACCTGCCTCCAGCTCCCAAAGTGCTGGGATTATAGGCGTGAGCCACCGCACCCGGACTATTTTTAATTTTTAAAGAAATCACCATACTGTTTTCCACAGCGGCCGCATCATTCCATTCCCACCAGCGGTGCAGGAGAGCCCCCAGCTTCTGCTCGTCTTCTCTAACACTGTTATTTTCTGTTCCTGAATTCTTTTGAGGTGATGAAAATGTTCTAAAATTGGCTGTGGTGATGCATATATTTATGACATGCTAAAACCATTGGATTGCACGCTTTAAACGAATGAATTGTATAGTATATGAATTATGCATAGAAAACAGTTTTTTTTGTTTTTTTTTTTTAAGAAAGATAAGAGGAGGGGGCCCTGTGGAGCTGGGACATAGACCTCTGACGATGGAGAGCTGTTGTCTCGGGTCGGGGGAGGTTCTGCGAAGCTGGTTGTGCAAGAATTGGAAAGAACCGCAAAACCAGATTCAGCCGCTGCTACACTAGGGCAAAGTTGCGTTTCTGGGGTGATGTGTGTAGGAACAGGAAGTAGATAAGAAAGAGCAAGTCCTTTCTGCCTCCTCCAGCCTCAGTTTCCCCCACAGGCCCCTAACAGGGAGCAACTGGTAAAGCAGAGAGATGGTATGGAGAGTTTCAGCTCCAGCATCCCAAAGTCAACAGTAGGTTTGGAGCTGAGAGAAAACAGCTTGAGAACATGAACATCTTGGCAACTAAGAAGGCTTTATCCTTCAGCAGGAATCAGATTGGTTTTGTAATCTCAGAGGCCCCAAGGGGGTCTTCAAAAAGACACCCACCAATTTGGAGGTACAGTTAAACTTGTAAATGGCCGTCGAAAAGTGAATCAATATCTTTGGAATCATAATCCCCCTCCCTCTCTGCTGTGTTCAAAATGTAGCCCCAAGACCCACATGAAATGCAGGAAGATACAAGGGAAGCATGATGCTCTTTGCCTTGGGCCTGGTGGCTGCATCTCTACTTACACTGCTCCATGGCTTAAAGAAACATGACAACAACAGCTAACTTTATTGGCTGAGCACAGTGGCTCACACCTGTAATCATAGCACTTTGGGAGGCTGAGGTGAGCGGATCACAGGGTGGGTGGATCACGAGGTCAAGAGTTCGAGACCAACCTGACCAACATAGTGAAACCCCGTCTCTACAAAATTACAAAAAAATTAGCCAGGTGTGGTGGTGGGCGCCTGTAATCCCAGTTTTTGGGAGACTGAGGCAAGGAGAATCACTTGAACCTGGGAGGTGGAGATTGCAGTGAGTCGAGATCGCACCACTGCATTCCAACCTGGTGACAGAGCGAAACTGCATCTCAAAAACAAAAAACAAACAAACAAAAAATTAGCCGGATGTGGTGGCAGGCGCTTGTAATCCCAGTTACTTGGGAGGCTGAGGCAAGGAGAATCGCTTGAACCAGGGATGTGGAGGTTGCAGTGAGCCAAGATCACGCCATCGCACTCCAGTCCAGGCAACAGTGCAAGACACCATGTCAAAAAAACAAACAAACAAAAAAAACCCAGCTAACAGCTAACATTATTGAGGCCTTACCATGTGCCAGGGAGGCCTTACCATGTGCCAGGGATTGTTCTATATTCAGTCCTTATAAACACCTGCAAGGAAGGCAGTATTACTATCCCAATTTTACAGATGAGGAAACAGAAGCCTGGAGGGGTTATGTACTTTCTCAAGGTCGTCACAGAGAGTGAGCACCAGAGCCTGGCTCCCTTTCCCACGATGCTGTGCTGCCTCCCAGTGTCCTGCCGTGTGCTTCTGACTTGACAGGCCACTGGTCTTCCTTCCACCTATGCTGCAGACAGCATCCCAAAAGATCTAGATGATGTTGAAAACCCACCTTAGCCATCAAATCAGAGATCATGGTGAATTGTCCTGCTGCAATACACATAGCCCCGTGAGTGTTTTCAAATGCTGCCGGCATTTGCCTTGATGTCGCTGCGGCCTGGGGGCCTGGATTGACATCATCCCTTCAGAAGATAACAGGGTACTTGGTGAAGACCTGAATAAAAATTCTGGACTGGGCACAATGGCTCAGACCTGTAATCCCAGCACTTTGGGAGGCCAAGGTGGGAAGATTCCTTGAGGCCAGGAGTTTGAGACCAGCCTGGGCAACATAGGGATACCTCACCTATACAAAAAATGTTTAAAATTTAAAAATTAGCTGGCATGGTGCTGAGCACCTATCTACTCTAGAGGATCGCTTGAGCCCAGGAGTTAGAGGTTGCGATGAGCTGCGATTGCATCACTGCACTCCAATCTGGGCAATGGAACAGGACTTTGTCTCAAAAAAAAAATCTGAAGCTGAAAAAAATCTACCATTTGAAATTTTTTTTTTCTTTTTTCTTTGAGACAGAGTCTCCCTCTGTTGCCCAGGCTGGAGTGTAGTGGTGTAATCATAGCTCACTTTAACCTCCAACTCCTGGGCTCCAGCTATCCTCCCACCTCAGCCTCTCTGGTAGCTGGACTACAGGTGTAAGCCACCATACCTGGGCCACCATACCTGAGTACTTTTTTATAGAAACAGGGTCTCACTATGTTGCCCAGGCTGGTCTCAAATTCCGGACCTCAAGTGATCTCCCGCCTCAGCCTTCCAAAGTGCTGGGATTACAGGCATGAGCCACCTTGCCTGGCCTGAAATATTTTCTAACTTTAAGGGTGAAGACTTGAGCTGCCTATCTTTGGGAGGGCCAGCTGTGTTGGGCTCTTTGAGAAAGGAGATGTAAGTTAAGTTTTTGAGAAAAGACTTGGGCCCAGTGAAATCCATCAGGTCTGGCTTCTTGGGTACTTGGAGATTCCTGATGGAGGGAAGAGGGCTGGCCCTGAGCCATGAAGGCCTACATGGATGAGGGCTGGGGGTGGGGAACCCTGGGGTTAGGCATGGCCTGTAGGCTCACACGGAGCCATTTCCAGGGGCTGCTAGGGGCCTGTGCCCTGCTTTGTGGGGAAGACCCATGGTGGAAGGCAGAGCAGGTGGGGAAGCCCCTGGCAGTTGGGGGTCAGCAGCAGGGGGCTGCTGTGTGCTGATCTGGAGGGGCGACAATAGCTGAGCAAGATGAGAAAACCCAAGAGATGTTGTAGAGTGCATGGTACACTCAAAGCGTTCCCTGAGAATGTCTCCAAAAAACAGAAGATGAGGGTGGGGGAGAGAAAATGTCACATTGAGGTGGGCTCATTTCCAGCTATTAGAAGCTTGTGATGGAATCATCTGATATAAAAAGGAAAAGCATTATTAGCCAAAGTCATGGTCTGGTGAGGCCTGGGACATATGGGTCCAATTGAAATATCAATTAGACAAACTTTTTTTTTTTTTCTCTCTGTTCCTTGGGCAATTCTCCTGCCTCAGCCTCCCTAGTAGCTGGGATTATAGGCGCCCACCACCACACCTGACTAATTTTTGTATTTTTAGGAGAGACCAGGTTTTGCCATGTTGGCCAGGTTGATCTCGAACTCCTGATCTCAGGTGATCTGCCTACCTCAGTGTCCCAAAGTGCTGCAATTACAGGCATGAGCCACCGTGCTCGGCCAAATTAGACATTCATCCAAGCAGGATATTAGACAAGTCAGGCTGTTGGTGTCGGGTGATTTGACTTGAAGTGAATTGACTCAGAGCCCTGCCATCTGTACCTCTCTTTTGCTTCAAAAGTTTCCCATGCAGTGCTGAGCTTTTTCTTGATTTACAAGTCTTTGTTTGTTTGTTTGTTTGTTTTTTTGAGACAGAGTCTTGCTTTGTCACTCAGGCTGGAGTGCAGTGGTGTGATCTCAGCTCACTGTAACCTCTGCCTCCCAGGTTCAAGCAATTCTCCTGCCTCAGCCTCCTGAGTAGCTGGGATTACAGGTGCCCACCACAATGCCTGGCTAATTTTTGTATTTTTAGTAGAGCCAGGGTCTCACCAAGTTGGTCAGGCTGGTCTCGAACTCTTGACCTCGTGAAGGTCTTTGATTTTTAAAAAGGCAGCAGTGTACTGCAAATGCCCACAGAACCAGAGTCTGTTTTCCTTCTCTTTTTGAATCACTGTAACTTATTTTGATAGAAATGGATGCCTATAACTTTGAGGAACAGGCTCTTTCTCTTAGATGCGGCATGTCTTGAGCTGGATTCGGAGCAGCTTTCACACTGAGAACCTACCCGTTGGTTAATTCTAGTCCAAAGAAGTTGGCATGGCCTGAGCGTCCTGGAAAGGCCCCTGCTGGACAGATCTCCAGGGCCTGCTTCCTGGGCACTGTGGGCTGTGCAGGTGCCCACACTCTAAAGGGCCTCACACTTGGTTCAATGCCCGGCGTTTATCATCTTGAAATCCTTAATAATCTCATCTCTGAATATTTTTTCATCTGTAAAAAAAGTCAGATGCGACGATGCAGCCCTGGGGGAGATTGGCACATGTGTCTGCTGTTTCTTGCTGCCCATTCACACATAGCATTCGCAGTGCCTCTGAGCATGAATTCTGTTGGATCCATCACGTGCGTGCAAAGCAAATCCAAGGTAAGTGTGCGATGCCCGGGCGCAGTGGCTCACACCTACAATCCCAGCACTTTGGGAGGCCAAGGTGGATGGATCATTTACGGCCAGGGGTTTGAGACCAGCCTGACCAACATGGCAAAACCCTGTCTCTACTAAAAAAAATACAAAAATGAAACTCAGTCTCAAAAAAAAAAAATACGAAAAATTAGCCAGGCATAGTAGTGCCTGTAATCCCAGCTACTCGGGAGGCTGAGACATGAGAGTCACTTGAACTCAGGAGGTAGAGGTTGCAGTGAGCTGAGATGGTGCCACCGCACTCCAGCCTGGGCAATAGAGCGAGACCCTGTTAACACAAAACAAGGGCCGGGTGCAGTGGCTCTCGGCTGTAATCCCAGCACTTTGGCCGAGGCGGGCAGATCGCCTGAGGTCAGGAGTTCGAGACCAGCCTGACCAATGTGGTAAAACCCCGTCTCTACTAACAATGCAAAAATTAGCTGGGCATGGTGGTGGGCACCTGTAATCCCAGCTACTCAGGAGGCAGAGGTAGGAGAATTGCTTGAACCTGGGAAGCGGAGGTTGCAGTGAGCTGAGATCAGGCCACTGTACTCCAGCCTGGGTGACAGAGTGAGACTACCCTGTCTCAAAACAAAAAAACAAAACAAAAAAAAATCAAGGTAAGTGTGTTATGTTTACGATTTGGTGGTGGGCGGGGGTGGGAGTGGGGGAAGGGCTGGCATAATGGGGAGGCCACGCTTTCTCTTCCAACCCACGCTTTCTTTAAACCCACAAAGAAGTCTATGGACAAGGAGCCCCATCATGTCTGCCTTATTAGTGTTACCTCCTGTGTCGGCCAACTGCTTACCCTGAAAATGATGACACAGAGAGACAGGAAAAGGTGGGACAACCCACACTGGCTTGTTCTTTCAGTCCTTTTTTTTTTTTTCAAAAATTGGGGTCTTGCTGTCACCCAGGCTGGAGTGCAGTGGTATGATCACAGCTCACTGCAGCCTTCAACTCCTGGACTCGAGCCATCCTCCCAGTTCAGCTTCCTGAGCAGATAGGACTACAGGCGTGTGTCACAACTCCTGGCTAATAATTTTTAGTTTTTGTAGAGTCAAATTCCTGGGCTCAAGCGATTCTCCTGCCTCGGCCTCCTGAGTCACTGGGACCACTGGCGTTTCCTCTTAGTCCTTCTTTACTTATCAGCAAGCTGAAGGCAGAGAGAGGTGGTAGCACATGTGCAATTAATAAATGAAATATAAACAGCTGAATGTGTTTTATGCAGAGTTCTCACTGTTCTGGTAAGAACAAAATACATATGTATGAGCTATGAAACACAAATTCTATACTTTCAGTGATTACAGATACAAGTTAAGTGCTCTTATATTTGCATTTAATGGGTATTGCAAAAAATAAAGAGGAATGGGTAAAAAGTTCATGCTAATCATTTAAAGTTTTAATTTGCCTTTACTGAAAATGATATTAAGTAACACATTTAAAAAGTCAAGAGAGGCCAGGAGTGGTGTCTCATGCCTGTAATCCCAGCACTTTGGGAGGCCAAGGCAGGAGGATCAAGAGGTCAGGAGATCGAGACTGTCCTGGCCAACATGGTGAAACCCTGTCTCTACCAAAAATACAAAAAAATCAGCTGGATGTGGTAGCGCTCGTGCCTGTAGTCGCAGCTACTCGTGAGGCTGAGGCAGGAGAATTGCTTGAACCCAGGAAGTGGAGATTGCAGTGAGTTGAGATTGTGCCACTGCACTCTAGCCTGGTGACAGAGTGAGACTTTTTCTCAAAAAAAAAAAAAAAGTCTAGAGACTGTTGTTAAAGAGAGAAAGAAGCTTTTAAAAGTCCCTTGATGGCAGTTTTTATTGGTTTTTGACCTAAGGGCCCCTCCATTTTCATTTTGCACTGGGTCCTGGGCACTGGGTCGGGATAGGCCCAAGCTCCAGGCACGAGATACACTGCCTGCTCTGTCACTGCTAGGGCCACCCCCCACAGCTTCCATTTTCCTTTCTTGGTTCTCTCGCTTCCTGCTTAGTCCTGATGCTGTGAAATGCCATCGCTCCTTCAGTGATAACATTCACCACACTTTATGTGGTGTGCTTTAATTTCTGACTGCTCTGCATGGGGGAGGGGCACTTTCTCCTTCACCACTGTATATCCAGTGCTTAGCTCCTAGGAAGTGCTCAGTGACACTTATTTTTCATTTTTTACTATGAAAACTTCACAAAGGCTGGTTGCAGTGGCTCACACCTGTAATTCCAGCACTTTGGGAGGCCAAGGTGGGTGGATCACCTGAGGTCAGGGGTTCTGGACCCACTTGGCCAACATGACGAAGCCCCGTCTCTACTAAAAATACAATAATTAGCTGGGCATGGTGGTGCATGCCTGTAATCCTGGCTACTAGGGAGACTGAGGCAGGAGAATCTCTTGAACCTGGGAGGTGGAGGTTACATGCAGTGAGCTGAGATTGTGCCATTGCACTCCAGCCTGGTCAAAAAAAATGAAACTCAGTCTCAAAAAAAAAAAAAAAAAAAAAGAAAAAACTTCACAGAGACATAGATAGAGAAGGTAATTTAATGAACCATTGCCCTGTCTATATTATCCTGCCATTCTTATATGAACTCAATTATTTAATTTTTAAAATTTTTTGAGACAAGGTCTTGCTCTGTTGCTCAGGCTGGAGTGCAGTGGTGTGATCATGGCTCACTGCAGCCTTGATCTCAGTGGGCTCAGGTGATCCTCTCACCTCAGCTTCCTGAGTAGCTGGGACTACAGGTGTGCACCACCACGCCCATCTAATTTTTCGTATTTTTTGTAGAGACAGGGTCTCGCCATGTTGCCCAGGTTGGTCTCAAACTCCTGGTCTCAAGCAATCCTCCCGCCTCAACCTGTTAAAGTGCTGGGATTGTAGGTGTGAGCCGCTGTGGCCGGCCTCAGTCATTTTAGTCTCTTGCTTTCAAGCTGTTGAATTTCCTCAAATGTCCTGTGATTCTTTGATAGGAACAGGTCTTGATGTGTGTGATGGATTATATTGTTTACTGAGAAATGACGGCAAGGAACACCGAGCTGTCCCTAGGTGGAAAACTGCTCAGGGCGTTCTGAGAATGGTAAACAATATATAGATGTCATGCACCAGTTAAACCAGTTCTTAAAACACAGGATACAAGACCCTGCCCCCATTCCTCCTCATAAAGAATGCTTTCTAGTTTATCTTTAATTAGTAGTGAACAGGCACTAGCTGCCTGCCTAGTTTATCTTTATTCCATGAAAAAACATAGAACACCTGCTTGGTTAAAATAATCACTTGTGCACAAAGAATAAATACGTGGGTCAGGGTCTGCTCTGGGCTCTCAGCTCGGAATGCTGTTAGCCCCGATTCCCACTTTTGCACTCTATCTTTGTGTCTGTTTCTTCATTCCTTCAGTGTCACCTGGGTTGGGGTCTCCACGACCAAGCTGGTCTCAGCAATTCTTGGTGGACAATCCCATTTATGAATAAAGAACTACGTTGCTTACTAGAGAGTTCCTTTGCAGTTGTGTGCCTTTGTTTACCCAAAGGCCTACCGTCATCCCCTGAGTATGAGGGGGGGATTTTCATCTTGAAAGAAGTGAGCAGGGCCTGGCCATTGGTTTTCTCTTCAGGTATGTGAGCATGGAGCCGCGGGCTGCCTTGGGACAAGTCATTTGCTGAAGGACTCGGTTTCAGCTTTCCATGGGTCTGTCTCCCCAACAAAACAGAGCTGGAGGTCAATTCGTTCCCTCGCCCCCTGCTCCAATATCCCCACCGTGGGCTGTCCACAGCCAAATCTGACACTGTTTTTTTGAGTCTCACTCTGTTGCCCAAGCTGGAGTGCAATGGCTCGATCTTGGTTCACTGCAACCTCTGCCTCCTGGGTTCAAGCGATTCTCCTGCCTCAGCCTCCCAAGTAGCTGGGATTACAGGTGTGTGCCACTGTGCCTGGCTAATTTTTTTGTATTTTTAGCAGAGATGGGGTTTCTCCATGTTGGCCAGGCTGGTCTCAAACTCCTGACCTCAGGTGATCCACTTGCCTTGGCCTCCCAAAGTGCTGGGATTACAGGTCTGAGCCACTGCACCTATCTTCCACTGTTTAGAGTAATTCTTAGAGTTCCCTCTGGGGCCGATGTTGTTATGTGTCCACAGGACCTATAAATAGTTTTCCCATTAATCCGGATTGCTGCCCATAGCACACTTGTTCTGGAGCCACTCTGGGGCAGGAGGAGGTGAATGTACGTGCTTAGGTTGCCATGTTGAACAGGAACCACTAGCAGATACTCTTGCCATGGTTAAATAATTTTTTTCTCTCCCACTTAAGGTCAGGGAGTATCTCTTTTTCAACCTGTGGTCTCCAGGGCTCATCCAAAGCCTCATGGGTCTGGGTCTTTTTTTTTTATGGGGCTAAGACATAGCATCGGCTAGTGAGACTGCCTCCTCAGTGCTTGAATTGCAGCTACACAGGGCATCTCCTCCAGGCACCTGTGTTTTAATGATTCCAACCTGTTACCTGTCTTCCCCTAGCCCTAGGGGTGGCTGCTGCTGCCAGTGCTCTCTCCACAATACCTTAGCCCTCTTTTACCCTTTCAGTTACCTTGTGGAAAAAATGTATACCTAGTTAACAATTATGTATGTATTTATTGTAGAGACAGGGTCTCACATGTTGCCCAGGCTGGTCTTGAACTCCTGAGCTCAAGCAATCCTCTTACCTCAGCCTCCCAAAGTGCTAGGATTATAGCTGCCAGCCACTGCGCCCAACCCTAGTTAACAATTCTTTATGTTAAATTTTCTGTTCCAATAACTGATGTGGCTTTTGTCTCCTGACATGACCCTAATAGACATGACTGCCTAGGAAATGATACATACCTGGGTCAGGTGCAATGGCTAACACCTGTAATCCCAGCACTTTGGGAGGCCGAGGCAGGGAGATTGCTGGAGTGCCGGATTTCGAGACCAAGCTGGGCAACACAGTAAACCTCATCTCTACAAAAAAATTTAAAAATTAGCCAGGCATGGTGGTGTCTCCTGTAATCCCAGCTGCACAGCAGGCTGAGGTGGGAGGATCACTTGAGCCTGGGAAATCGAGGCTGCAGTGAGCCATGATCATGTTACTGTTCTCCAGCATGGGCAACAGAGTGAGACCCTGTCTCAAAATAAATAAATAAAATAAAATAAAGAAATAATACACGCTGGGCACAGTGTCTCATGCCTGTAATCCCAGCACTTTGGGAAGCAAAGGCAGACAGGTTACTTGAGTCCAGGAGTTCAAGACCAACCTGACTAACATGGCAAAACCTCATCTCTACAAAAAAATAGAAAAATTAGCTGAGTGTTGGCGGTGTGTGCCTGTAGTTCCAGCTACTTGTGAGACTGAGGTGGGAGGATCACCTGAGCCCAGGGAGGCTGAGGCTACAGTGAGCCATGATCACACCACTACACTCCAGCCTGGGCAACAGAGACCCTGTCTCAAAAAAAAAAAAAAAAAAAAAAAAAAAAATGGGAGGCAGAGGCAGGTGGATTAACTGAGGTCAGGAGTTAGAGACCAGCCTGACCAACATGGTGAAACCCTGTCTCTACTAAAATACAAAAATTAGCTGAGTGGGTGGTGGGCGCCTGTAATCTCAGCTAATCTGGAGGCTGAGGCAGAAGAATCACTTGAACCCAGGAAGCAGAGGTTGCAGTGAGCCGGGATTGCACCATTGCACTCCAGCCTGGGCAACAAGAGCAAAACTCCATCCCAAAAAAAAAAAAAAAAAACGGGTGCGGTGGTTCACACCTGTAATCCCTGCACTTTAGGAGGGCGAGGTGAGCAGATCACGAGTTCAAGAGATCGAGACCATCCTGGCCAACATGGTGAAACTGTGTCTCTACTAAGAATACAAAAAATAGCTGGATGTGGTGGCGCACGCCTGTAGTCCCAGCTACTTGGGAGGCTGAGGCAGGAGAATCGCTTGAACCTGGGAGGCAGAGGTTGCAGTGAGCCAAGACTGTGCCACTGCACTCCAGCCTCGAGACAGAGTGAGACTCTGTCTCAAAAAAATATATAATAAAAAAAAGAAATGATATACTAGATATATCAACGAAAGGACAGATGGCTTGGCCCAGGGAGTTTATGAAGATTGACAACAGCTATTGCACTACTCAGAATCCAAGGAAGTTTCTATATAAAAAAATAAAATAAAAATAGATAAAAATAAAGAAATTAAAATAATTGCCTATTGATATGTAGAAGACTGAATTAAAAAAAAAATACAGATTTTGAAGTCAGTCATATGTAGGTTTGAATCCAGGCTCTGCTACTTACCCACCAGGTGGCCTTAGGCAAATTACTGAACTTCCTTGAACCTCGGTTTCCACATTCGTATCATATAACAGGGGTTGAACAGCTTCCTTGTGGGGCCATTGTGAGAAGGAAATGCATAATGCATGTAAAGTGCTTGCCCAGAGTGAAAGCTCAATAAAGGTAGTGGGCGTAGGATGTAGGAGGTGTTAAAAGGACGAGACCAGAGATCCTAAGATCTGAGTTCAAGTTCTGTGCCTGCAGCTAACTAGCCAGTGACATCCTCTCCATGGTCCTCCCTCTCCTTACGCCTGTACCAAGACCAAGCGTGGCTCTGCAATGCTGGTCCCATCTTAGCAGCCTGCAGTAAAATAGGCAAATCATGACAATGTCTGACGTTTTTCATAAAGCTAAGTTATTCAGTTTAAAGGATTACTCTCTATTATGAGATTTTGCTCTTCTATTTTGGTGTTAACATCTTTTTTAAAAGAAATGACAGAATAGTAGGGTATTTTTTTTCCTTTCCATGCTCCAATTTGACAAAATGAGTTTGAACAAGAGCAGGGACCTGAGACTTGTCCAAACAAATTTTAAAACATATTGGAAAGCCTCGATAATTGAAACAGTATTACCGGTGAATGTACAGGCAGACCAATGGAACAGAATGGCAAGTCTCAAAAATATAGATATTTACTGTATTATAGAAGTGGCATCCCATTCTTTAGGGCAAAGTTGGACTCTTCCATAAATGGTTTTGTCAGAGCTTGGTAGCTATCTTGGCAGAATAAAGTTGGATGCATACCTTGCACTGTGAACCGGAAAAAACTCCAAATGGTTTTCAGATGTAAACATACAACCAGACTATTGTCTAGTAAGTCCAGCATAAAAAAAATAACCCTAAAATTATTCAAAGATGACATAGGGAATTCTTTTACAATCTTGGAGTAAGTTAGACCTTTCAAACTACGATTCAAAAACCAGAAGCTATAAAACACAAGACATTCGAGTATGTAATACAAATATTTACATAAGTAAATAACATATATATAGAAATAATTATATGTAAAACAAAAAACACAGACGAAAAAGTCTTTTTCATAGTAAAAATAAATACTACAAGCAAATCGAAAGGTAAGTAACAAACTGGAGGGAAATAATTGTAGGTGTTATCACAAAGAAGAGTTTGATACCGAAGAGCACTTAGCAATCAATAAGAAATCGAAAGAGCCATAGAATGATGAGCAAAGCATATGGACAATTTACAGGAAAAACAAATAGTGGCCGGGCGTGGTGCCTCACGCCTGTAATCCCAGCACTTTGGGAGGCAGGGGCAGGTGGATCACCCAAGGTCAGGAGTTCGAGACCAGCCAGACCAACATGGTGAAACCACATCTCTACTAAAAATGCAAAAATTGACTGGGCATGGTAGTGCACGCCTATAATCCCAGCTACTCGGGAGGCTGAGGCAGGAGAATTGCCTGAACTCAGGAAGTGGAGACTGCAAGGAGCCGAGATCACGCCTTTGTACTCCAGCCTGGACAACAAGAGCAAAACTCCGTCTCAGGGAGGGGGGAAAGAGGCCAGGAGTGGTGGCTCACGCCTGTAATCCCAGCAATTTGGGAGGCCAAGGCGGGTGGATCACGAGGTCAGGAGATCGGGACCATCCTGGCCAACACGGTGAGACCCTGTTTTTATTAAAAATACAAAAAATTAGCCTGGTGTGGTGGCATGCACCTGGAGTCCCAGCAGGAGAATCACTTGAACCCGGAGGCGGAGGCTGCAGTGAGCCAGGACGGCGTCACTGCACTCCAGCCTGGTGACAGAGCTAGACTGCATCTCAAAACAACAACAACAACAAATAGTACAGGAACATATGCCAAGATGTCTCGTCTCATTCATATGAAGACACATTTGTGACTTGACAATTTTGAGAGAAGATATTTTCATAATTATAAGACAATATAAGAGATTGCTGTCTAGTTTCCTGTATCATCCTGACGCAGGGATGACCTACACAGCTGAGCTTTGTAAGATCAGAGTGTAGGGATAACCGCATAGCTGTATTTCTGATGCTGTTGTTTAAAAAACAACCAGGAGAGCTAAAGATAGGGATTTCTGCTTTTTTCTGTGTCTTTTAACGTTCAAAAAAGTAATACTGAGAATTAAGTGCCTCAAAGTTTCCAGAGTGCCTCACACTTCAGTATAAGCTGGAGAAGGCAGAAAGCAATGCTCTGGCTGCCATGTGAATCTTCTCTCATTACACCTGGGCAGCCTTCACAGAACTATGCTCCTACCTGAGTGCCTCATGGCATCACAATGGGAAAATGTTTGTTTCTTGGCTTGCATTTGTTTTGTTTTGTTTTGTTTTTGAGATGGAGTTTGCCCAGGCTGGAGTGCAATGGTGTGATCTCAGCTCACTGCAACCTCCACCTCCCAGGTTCAAGTGATTGTCCTGCCTCAGCCTCCTGAGTAGCTGGGATTACAGGTGCGTGTCACCATGCCTAGCTAATTTTGTATTTTAAGTAGAGACAGGGTTTCTCCATATTAGCCAGGCTGGTCTCAAACTCCCGAACCTCAGGTGATCCACCAAATTTGGCCTGCCACAGTGCTGGGACTACAGGAGTGAGCCACCACGGCCAGCTGCAGTTGTTTTATATTTATAATTTTAAATATTCTCCTTGGTGCATTTTGACATTTAATAAGGTCATGATAGAACACGGTGCTGCTGCACCAAACATCATCTTTTTCTTAAACAAGGCTTGGACTTTGTTTCCTTTTTTATTGTTTGTTTGAACAAAAAGAGCTGATTTTGTAGTGAAAGTAATAAGCTGATTTTGTAGTGAAACTAATAAGAAACATATTAAAGAGAACAGGATGAGCTACAAAAAGAGTTAGCCTTTTGCCAATTTCTATTTATTTAAAAATTTTTACTATTTCATGAAACCAAAAAGTAAAATAAAAACTGAACAAAAAAATTAACGAAGACAAGATTAATGACATAACCTTTTGCCAATCTCAATCTATTTTATTATTTCATGAAACTAAAATTAAAAACTAATAAAAATAACTGAATAAACAACAAAAAATTAATGAGAACAAGATTAACTATAAAAAGTAACTCTTTGCCAATCTCTACTTTAAAATTGTACTGTTGCATGAAATAAAGTCTGAGAGTCGTGGATGATTCTAAAATTCCCTCCAGCTCTGTGAGACTGAATTTTATTCCCTCGTCTGGTTAGCAGGTGAGACCATTGCAAACATGGTCCCCAGAGACTCAGCTAATGAGCTTCTGTCCTTCAAGTCTGCACCTTCCTTTGAAACTGGGCCAAAGGTGATGTCCTAACGCATGGCAGACCTTACTCCCACTAAAATCCCACTTGCCCACACCAGGAAAGGCAGCACAGTAGAGGGAAGAGCTCAGGTTTTGGAGTCAGGCAGTCCTGGGGTCAAATATTGGCTCTGCTGTTCACCAGCTATGAGACCTGAGTCTCAGTTTTTTTTTTTCTTTTGGAGATAGGGTCTTTCTCTGTTGCCCAGGCTGGAGTGCAGAGGTGCAATCATGGCTTGCTGCAGCCTCCATCTCCTGGGCTCAAGCAATCCTCTTGCCTCAGCCTCCTGAGTAGCTGGGACTATAGTCACACACCAACCACACCTGCTAATTTTTATTTTTATTTTTTTAGTAGAGATGGGGTCTTGCTATGTTGTGCAGGCTGGTCTCAAACTCCTGAGTTCAAGCGATCCTGCCACCTTGGCCTCCTAAAGTGTTGGCATTACAGGCATAAGCCACCATGCCCAGCCAGTCTCAGTTTCTTCATCTGTAAAATGAGGATAAGATTAAAATTTACCTCATGGAACTGTTATAAAGGAGAAATGAGATGTAAATATGAGGTCTTAATATTTCATGTGGCATAAAGTGCTTAATATACGAGTATATATATATGACTGTATTTTTGTGACTGTACAAATAAATATACTGGTACCATACTACACCTGCCTTTGTAAATTGGAAACTCAAAATGAAGAGACATATGTGCTTAGAAATGCTTAAAGTGTTCATTATATAATTTAAAAAAGAATAAAGAGAAAAAAACCAGTTTCAATATAATACAATGTCCTGATGGGATGCTCAGTATAGTTCCAAGACTTTACATCTAACTCATCTGATCCCTAAAACCATCCATAATAATGCTGTTATTCTTGTTTCACAGATGAGGCACAGAGAGGTTAAGTAACTTGCCCAATGCTACACAGCTAACAAGTGAGAGAGCCAGGAATCAAATCCAAGCAGTGTAGACAGAGTCTGTGTTTTTAACCACAGTGAGGGTCACCAGGGCAGCTCAAGTCAGCCTCAACTGCAATTATGGGTATCTCTAGATCTGTACTGTTAATATGCAAGCTACATATGGAAATGTAATTAGATGAAATTAAACATTCAGTTCCTTGGTTGCACTAGCCACATTTAGTGTTCAACAGCCACATGTGGATAGTGGTTACCACGTTGGGCAGCACAGACATAAACACTTCCGTCACCACAGAAAATTCTACTAGACAGTACTGTTCTAGATAATTCTAGGAAGTATCAGCCAAACGTAAGACACAAACTCAGCTGTCGCTGCATGGATTTTTAATTAAATACCACTTCATAATGTTATTCGCACCTAGTACTTTTTTTTTTTTTTTGAAAAAAAGACATGCCATATTAGTCGGGAAGTTAACAAAATATAAGCATCCGCACAGAATATATTTCATGGTGACTTCATTTACACAGCTTCTCATAGAAACACACAAATAACCTTTTTTCTGTCTATTGGCCAGTGTTGGAACAGATTTGGAATTCACAAGGAAGGCTGCAGGGCTGGTTCTCCAACACTAGCCTCATGGAGTCCTGTATCTGCACAGCACCATCAAACTGGTTGGTTTCCACTAGAAAAGCAATGGGGGAGTCAGCCCTCCCTTCTCCATCCAGCGTTCAACTCCAAACTGCAAAAACTGCATAACCTGAAGCCTGATACGATGGCAACTGAAGTTTAAACCCAAGTTTGGTGACCTTGCTTTAGGTACCTGGGCTGCTCAGAAGGAGATTCAGGTGTGATATTTAACATTGCTTGGGGAAGTCAGAGCTGTGAGTAGTGGAAATCTGATGCCTGGGCACACCTGGTTCCCAGGCATCCCTTCCCCATCCTAACAGCCAGTGCTGCGTATGGCCATCAGCAGACAGTCCATTTATACCACAGGACAAAGACTGGGAGAAACCAGCCCAACATAGAGGATGGCTCCACATCAGCTGTTCTTCCTGACTACTCAAGTGACCTGTGTGTGGCTTCCACTCAGGAACCCACCATCTAACTTTCTGCTTGGCCCTTTCATGGCTCAGCTTTGTGGGATGATGCCACTGCCCCAGACCCGAAGGCAAGGGAGCTTCCCAGGCCGCAGAAGCAGTTCCTGGGTGGCGCTGTCCCCATGATCTGCAGCAGTGAAATTACAAAGCACTTTCATTCACTCATCTGAAGAAAGCTGCCTCCAAGGCTAAAAGGCCCATACCAAAAAAAAAAAAAAAAAAAAAAAAGGGAAGGAAGGGGGGAAAATAAGTTTGGGAGCACATATATGCCCAAATTATTACTGATCACCTAGGTTTGGCCCATCTAAATAGCCTCCCTGCTCACCTTTTCTTTCTCCCTCTTGCCCCCACTCCCAGCTTTAGAAAAATCACTTGGGAAAGGAGGAATATATAAATAGCAGTGAAACCTGATTTTAATTTCCACTTTGTGTTTTTTGTTCTTGCAGGCTTGAAGAAGGTAACTTATTTCCCCTTCTCATTCTTCCTCCAGGCTGAACAAGCCCTCCTTTTCAATAAGTGCTGATCCTGCCTTTCTCTTCCTCATGAACCACCAATGGCTCCCATGTCCTCTAAGATACACTTTAAACTCCTTAGCCAGGTATTCAAGACCCTCCATGATTTGACCTCCACTGCCTTTTTCTTTTTTTTTGAGACAGGGTCTCATTGTCATCCAGGTTGGAGTGCAGTGGTGTGATCACGGCTCATTGTAGCCTTGACTTCCTGGGCTCCAGCAATCCTCCCACCTCAGCCTCCTGAGTCGCCGGGATCACAGGCATGTACCACCACCCCCAGGCTTTTTATTTTTTTTATTTTTTTTTATTTTTAGCAGAGACAAGGTCTTGCTGTTACGGAGGCTGATATAAAACCTCTGGGCTCAAGTGATCCTCCAGGCTTGGCCTGCCAAAGTGCTGGGATTATAGGCATGAGCCACTGCCCAGCTTCTACTACTTAGCTTTGAAGCCCATCTCCCACCACCTTCCCTGGCTCTCCTTTCTTTGCCCAGCTCCTCTTATCTCTGTGCCTTTGCAAATGCTGGCCCCTCTGCCGCGGGGGGTGATCACCCTATTTTCATATGCTTTATGCAAATCTTAGATTTGCCACCCATCTATGAGTGGGGCCAAAATAATCTCCACTTCTGAATACCCCTTTGGGCTCAGGGTCTGACCTTTAGCAGGGTCTCCATCATTGTCATTTTCTGTGGCCCACCACCGCACTTCACACCCATCAGAGATTCCTGGGTATTTGTGGCTCCCTCTTCTGGCCTGGAGGGCAGGAACTATGTCTTGTCTTTGTAGCTTTAGCCTTCCAAATGCTTAACACATAGTGAATGCCGTATAAATATTGAATTGAGTCGATACCCACCCTAAGGAAAAGCCCACTGTCTGTTGCCGCCTTAGGCAGTTAAGACACAGTACAGAAGTGGTTATCACAGGCAACAGATGTCAGTTTTTGAAGTCAAGGTACTAAATCAGTATTAAGCACAATCAATAAAGAAAAGTGATCTATCAACACTGGTCTATTAACACTGTTATCATGCCTATTAAAGGCTGTCTAGGGAGGTGGTGAGTGTAGCTCTAAGAAATGCCATAGATCCTATGGGGATTATTTAACCTGCCAAAGGAACCCTAGAGAGGAAATTTTCTAGTGAGGGTGCATGGGGCCCTGGGGGTTTTAGCAGAACATCTTTTTAAATTATTAAGCTTTCCAGGTGTGAAATCTCAGGATTGCAGCATCGCATCAGAATCACTGGTGGTACCAGTTAAGAATGCAGACACTTGGGCCCCACTCCAGTCCCACTTAGAGTGTCTGCAGTTGGGGTGCACGAATCTGCATTTTACATACACTCCTAGGGGATCCTTATGCCCATTAAAGTTTGCAAACCTTTATCTGCCCCTCTCAAAAGTATACCATCAGTCTAGGGGAAGACAGTCACATACATATGCAGCTAGAAAGCAAGCAACAGCCCTGTTTTTGAGAATGCTCGCTTCTCCCAGATCTGCATGCATGGGGATGAGGACCCAGAGTCTCTACTGATTTCAAGGAAATTAATCAGTAACTTGAGCTTGACTTGTGACTCTGTAAGGGAGAGATGGGAGGACAGGTGAGGAGGCTGTCTCTAAAATGAGCAGCCCCATCTTTCCAGGGGCACTGGTATGCAGGAAACAAGTAACACATAAAACAGTCAGATTTTCTACCTATTCTTTTTTAAGTGGTGCAATCACCTTTTGTAAGAGTAAGGGGGACTTTTCTTCCTTAATGGACTGAAGCAGCATCGCCCTCTCCTATTCTCCTATTCTTCCCCTTCTAACTTTCCAATTCCATTAGGGGTAGGGGGCAGACAAACAAGTAGTCCTCACAGGACCAAAACCAAATTAGTTTTCAGAGTAGATCCAATTTGAATATATCAAGCACATCTTCCCTAGAAGGGCACAGATGACTGGAAGGCAGGTGTACATTTCCGAAACACAAATGTCAGAACCTTCCACCCAGGGTTGGTCCAGCCTGTCATGTGAAGGCGACAGGAACGCTATCACGGATACGGCATCAGGAGTGTGACGGGGGAGAGATCAGGCATGCACATGAGGTGGAGAAAGAAGAGATTTAGAAGTGTCCAACCTTTCCCTGGATTTGAGAATTAACAGACTCTCTGCCTTGTCTTAGCTCTGAAGCTAAGCAACCTTTGGTCGCTGTCGGAGGAAGCTCAGTTACCATCCTCAAGGATGATAGAAAGGCTTTCCAAATCCCACTGGGCTAATCCAGCAGAGGCTGAATTCTATCCCGCCCACCTGGAATACTGCTTCCTCCCCCCACCCTCATCATTTGAAATTTCCAAGACCAAGATAATGCATCCTTTGCCAGAGACAAAGGCTTTCTGAGATCATCCTCCGTAGATTCTCAGTTAAAAACAAAATGAGACAGAAAGGGCAAGTTTTAGGATTCAGGGTTGAACCGCTGTCGGCCTGGTGGGAACAGTTATAAATTCGAGGGAGGCAAATCTCATTCCTTCTTGGTGTGCTCTAGGACTCGGTAGGGGACCCCAGAGGCACTTCTGGAGCCGTGCTCTTCTTGCATGACTGGCAGCGTGGCAGGAGCGTAGATCTCAGAAATGTTGTCGTTGTTTTCCAGAGCCCCATAGGAAAAAGAAGCTTTGAGGTCAGGCTGGACAGTCATCCCTTTATCATGCATGTTCTGCATACCTGAAATGAAATCCATTTTCCCCACATCATTACGTGGAAAGGGGGCCAAGGAGGCCGTATCTCCCTCTATCCCACCACACACTAATTATAGTGCTCAGCAGCTAATCATGTGCATTGTCAATTTCCTGAATGCTTTAGATTTAAAAGAGAACACCCACAAATATACACTGGAACTATTATGGTTGCTAAGCAACAAGGGATGAATCTTCAGGAAATAGGCGCACAGACCAGCTGCTGTCAGGAGGAACCCTCAGTTGGCCTGAAGTGAGGTGGGAATGTTGGTGTGGGCCCCAGGTGGAGTGGAACTTACACTGTGCTTCGAACGTGGTAGATGCCAACACTTCACTGCTGAATTAAATCAGGATCCAGGAAACTTCATCAAGGAAAGAGGGTAATTTTTGTGTCATGGGCACCTGAAGGTGACAGATGCATCTCGATGCTCAGAGGGAGCATCTTGGCCTTTAACATTAACGTCCCTGGTCCACACATAGGGGAAGGTGAGATTTGCTTATTATTACTTCTGGGTACTTTGACGAGGGATTCCCACTGACATTTGAGGGCAAAGCCTTTAATCTTTCATTCCTTTACCTTTATCCTACAATTCTCCTAGTCAGGTCGGGAGGGATGTGGTTACTTTTTTTTTTCTTTTTTTTTTTGAGACAGGGTCTTGCTCTGTCACCCAGGCTGGAGTGCAGTGGAGTGATCTTGGCTCACTGCAGCCTCAACCTCTGAGGCTCAAGCGATCCTCCCACATCAACCTCCTGAGTGGCTGGTACTACAGGTGCATGCCACCATGCCTGGCTAAGTTTTGTGGTTTTTTGGTAGAGATGGAGTTTCACCACGTTGCCCAGGCTGGTTTCAAACTTCTGGGCTGAAGTGATCCGCTTGCCCTGGACTCCCAAAGTGTAGGGATTACAGGTGTGAGCCATTTAGGTTACTTTTGAGGACAACTTTTCCTGCAGGGAATTAAGACTCTTCAAATTCTGCCTTCAGGCTGAGTCATAAGAAATTGAATGCAATGAAACTATGATAATAACAGTTGACATCTAACTGCTTAATGTGCCCTGGGCACTGGGCTAAAGCACTTTCTTTTCTTTTTTTTTGAGGTAGAGTCTGTTTCTCAGACTAGTCTTGAATACCTGGAGCTCAAATGATTCTCCTGCCTCAGTCTCCCAAGCAGCTGGGATTACAGGTGCCTGTCCTCAGGGAAGAGAGTTGGCTTAGCAGGTCTGGTTTCACTTTTGGATTCTGTCAATTCCCCCCCAGCCAAAGACCAACAGGAATACACCTCTAGTCTAACAAATGTGGGTTTACTGACACATTGCAATGACTGGGCTAAGCACTTTAAATAGTCACAGTAACAACAATGGCAATAATGACAATGGTTTATGTGTATTGAGTATTTAGGTGGTGGCAGATATTGTTCTATATAGCTATAAAGTTCTATCTCATTTAATCCCCAGGATGACTGATAAGGAAAATGAGGCAGCAGAAATGAAGCATGTAATTTGCCTGAGATCACACAGCTAGTAAGGAAATAGGAGCACAGACCAGCTGCTGTCAGGAGGAACCCTCAGTTTAATGCCATTTAATGTAGGGGCATGCCAGGGTTCAAACTCAGGGGGTTTAAACTCAGAAGTCCATACTCTTAACTGAATGCTGTATGGCTTCTCTATATACCTGTGTTTAATCCCCAAACAATCCTATGAAAGAGATGAACTACGGTCCTCATTTCCTGGATAAGAAGAGATTCAGAGAGGTAAAGTAACTTGCCCAGGGTCACACAGCTAATGAGAGACAGAGATGGGATCTGACAGCAGAGCCTGTGCTCTTACTCACTCTGCAAATGGCCTGGGAAGACCGAGTCTGTGAAAGGTCCTTTGGCTTCCTATTGTGTAAGACTTAGCTGATGGTTCTTTGAAGGGCACAATTTAAGAGGCCGTGGTTTAGATTTTGGGGGAGGGCAGAAGAAGGAAGTGGAAGAGCTGAGGAGGTACCTGTCCTCAGGGAAGAGAGTTGGCTTAACAGGCCTGGTTTAGTTTTTGGATTTTGTCAATGCCCTCCACCCAAAGACCAACAGAAATACATCTCTAGTTTAACAAATGTGGGTTTACTGACACATTGCAACAAGAGAGGTGTATGTGAGGGGGAACCATGAGCCATCTCAGTAAGAAGGTGTTAGAAAGGAGTTATTGTGGGGTTGGCTTGGACTAGGTGATTCTGGGGAGGATTCAAGGAAGTGAGGCTTTGCTTTGGATTGGATGCTGTCAGGAAGCAGGCCTAACTCCATAACTGGGGATCTTAGTTCTTATCTAGAAGATGACTAGATTGAAGCTAAAGCTGTGGCTGGTAAAAGAGTGGCAGTCTCTCACATTAGCAAGAGGGATGTTTGGTGTTTTTCATAATTTGGACAATGTCTGTTTTTTGTCTGTGTTTAGACAGGATAGCAGAGTAGTACTGTTTGTGTTCTTTATTTATTTATTTTTAATTTTAGGAAAAAAACCCTTTTCTTCCCATTCCGCCTGCTTGTGTCCTGATCCATCACAGCTGCAGAGTGGCCTTGTCTGCTGCTGATGTTCTGTGAAATTGTTTCTGTTCTACAGGAGAGGGCCAAGGGCTGGCTGAGAGTGCCAGGCTAGCTCCTGGAGGTCAGGGGCTCTGTTTTTCTTTCTCATTTTTAAGAGTCTTTCAGGTGCTTGAATTACTTAAAGGCTCTCCAAATTGCGATGTAGTAAATTTCTGGAATTTGAATACCTCTTGAACAGCAGTTGTCAGTTGTGAAATACGAATCTAAGTAAACAAAAGGCAAGGTCCTAATACTGACCGGGGAAGCCAAGTGGCTGGAAACGCACCTCTGTGTAGGCTGAGACTCGTTTAGCAGTTTATTCTGCATGTTCCACCTGCCTCCAGGTCAAACAAGTGTGTGAAACTTCCAAAGGTTTTTAAAGCAAAAGGGAAGTGAAACCAAATATAATCAGGCATCTACCATGTCCCAGACACCGTGCAAGAGGCCCTTTACGCATATGAGCACTAGCCTGAAAGAAGGAACCCCAGTTACAAGTGAGGATGAGAGGCCTTGCGGGGGGTCACACAGCAGGAAGGTGGTAGAGTTGGGATTTGAATCCAGGTCATCTGAACTCCAAGCCCACACTCTTCATAGTACAGAACACCTCCTATTGGAAGGGTCCTGACAAGCCACTGCAAGGGCAGGGTCTCCCTGTTTCAATATCTGACTTCCCACTGGTCACAAGGTACAAAGAGAAAGCTGAGAGCCACACCCACAAACAGACCACAGAATGTTGATATCTAAGATTACCTTAGGTTACCTTCTATTTTCCACCAGAAAATACATCTGTATATATATACACAAATACTGATATTGATATAAACACATACATAGTTTATAAACACACAAACACACGTATATATACACATACTTGCACACACAGAGTTGACACCTCACCTATCTGGAATTCAGCTATCCAGCGCCCTCATCTATCCGGAACACAGCCGAGAAACAAGGAAGTTAGCAAAAAAGGAATCTGAGCAGCCAGATTAGACGTTTAAATAGTTCATGCAACCAAAGCTCATGCACTTAACTCCTAGGAGAAACCTTAGGCCCCCAACTCAGAGCTCCTACATTTTGACTTTATTTGTAATTTGAACAAGTTGGGTTGAATGAACACACTCACATGGAGTTGCTATACTCGGGCAGGCTGATAACAGCAAGAAGGACAGACAACAGCTTAATAACAAGAGAGGAGGAGGAACTAATATAAAAAGTAGACACATAAACCCTGGGGCCATTTAATGTAGGGGCACAGCAGTCAGCCCTGAGAACACACCTGCAACACAGCGTTACAGCATGAAAACCTCTCGAGTAAGCAGTACTCTAGACCGTCAATGTGTTTATGTTTTGTTCATTAGATTGTGTTCATGAAGGACAGGAGATTATGTTTTAGAGAGAGTTCCGTCTTGTATAAATAAAATAAAAATGTTAAGTGTGAAAGCCGATGATCACCAGCAACCTACAGAGTTTAGGTCAGCAAATCTGAGGTTGGTCCAATGTCTTAACTTTTCTAATCAGAATCCCGTTAGGCTAGACAGGCACTCTCCAGTCCTCCACAGGCTCCACCACTCTCTGCTGGGCAGTATTTGGCTGATTCACATGTTTATGTTACTGTCAGGGCTTACAGGCATTTAAATTTGTGTTTCTCTGTATGAATCTTTAGCTTACTAGGAAATTAGGCTTTCCAGAATGATCCACTGGCTGTGGCATCCAGGGAATGAGATTATAGTATTTTAATTTCATTCAACTTATTTTCCTTCCCCCTCTCTGATCATTTAAATTCCAACTAGATGAATGGATTTTTCCATTTGCAGGCATGAAGCCTGGGGCTGCAGATCCTAATTATATTGAGTATGAATCAGAATTTTCTTTAAAAGATCCCCAAATAGACACGGAACTGGCAAGATGTGCTCAAAACCAACCCGAGGTGCCTCAGCCATTGCCTACCCTTTTGCACAAGATTAAAAAAAAAGAAAGAAAGAAAAGAAAAAAGACAGTGAGAGAACAGTCACATGATAAAGGCACAGCACAGCAGCTGGTTGTCTCTTTAAACAGGAAGTAGCAGTCATTCTATATGGATGGTCAGCTAGACCCACAGGGGCTTTAACCTTACCTGGCATGGCATCCATGGAAATATAGGGCTCAAATGGAATGGCCTTCTTCCTGTTACGTGTGATTAAGAAGACACCCAAGAATGCGATGAGGCACCTGAGGAATGGAGATAAGACAGGAAGAGAAATAAGGCCAGGACCAAGGGCGAGAAGGGATACTTTCAGGCTCAGGTGATGCGAAAGGGAAAGGTAAAAAGGCCTGCAGGCTGCGGAGGAGGGCTCATCGCCCCAGGAGCAGGGAGAGGCTGTCAGCCTGGGATCAGCAGGGGCAGTTGCAAGTTGAATAACAATAGCTGGAGTGGCCTCACATGCCCTACACTCTCCATGAGCTGTAATCAGAATAAATTAGACTCTCCTAGGCAAGCTTCTCATGGTTCTTTACTTCCATTCAATCAGGATTCTCTGAATCTTGCCTTTAAAAAATTTTTTTTTAATTAAAGTCATTCATTTCAATCACTACTAAAGTATAGACAGTAAAATCAATAAAAATTGGAAAGTCCCTATACTCCTGGTCTCACTCAGCCAGGTAGGTGTATAGCCTTCCAGGGTAATTTTGTTTTGTTTTGATTTTTTCCTTTTTCCTATAGCTTATATAAACAAAAATACTTTCTAAAAATTATGATATAATTTACAGGCAGTAAAATGCACAAACCCTAGATGTCTAGCTGAATGAATTTTGCTTGTGGAATCATCACCCAGGTCAAGACAAAAAATACTTCCATCCTCCTCAGAAAGGTTTCCTGGGCCCTTTCCATTTCATGCCAGCCCTTCCCCAGAGATACTACTGTCCTGACTTCTTTCCCCATGGATGAAATTAGTCTGTTCTTTAATTCATGTAAGTTAAATCATACAGTATGTACTCTTTTATGTCTGGTTTCTTTCATTTGATGAAGTGTTAAGATTCATCTTCTTTATTGTATGTATTCGTTTTTTCTTTTTCTAATTGAGATGGAGTCTTGCTCTGTCACACAGACTGGAGTGCAGGAGCACGATCTCAGCTCACTGCAACCTCTGCCTCCCGGGTCCAAGCAATTCTGCTGCCTCAGCCTCCTGAGTAGCTGGGATTATAGGCGCGAGCCACCACGCCTGGCTAATTTTTGCATTTTTAGTCGAGATGGGTTTTGCCATGTTGGCCAGGCTAGTCTTGAACTCCTGACCTCAAGTGATCCACCCACCTTGGCCTCCAAAGTGTGGGGATTACAGGCATGAGCCACTGCACCCAGCCTATAGTTCATTATTATTATTATTATTATTATTATTATGTTTTGTGCCCGAACAGGGACATGAACCCTGGATCCTCAGATAGTTCATTATTTTTAATTGTTATGTAGAACTCATTGTCTGAATACATTATGTTTTTCCTACTTTCCTGTTGGTAGATATTTGGGTTGTTTCCAGTTTGGAAATAGAGCTACTATATCAATACTCATGTGCAAGTCATTTTGTCAACAGATGCTGATGTGGTGTGGCTGTGTCCCCCACCCAAATCTCATCTTGAATTGTAGTTCCCATAATCCCCATGTGTCATGGGAGGGACCTGCTGGCAGGTAACTGAAGCATGGGGGCAGTTACTCTGCTGTTCTCATGATAGTGAGTGAATTCTCACTAGATCTGATGGTTTTATAAGGGGCTTTTCCCCCTTTGCTTGGTACTTCTCTCCTTCCTGTCACCATGTGAAGGAGGATGTGTTTGCCTCCCCTTCCACCATGATTGTAAGTTTCCTGAGGCCTCCCCAGCCATGCTGAACTGTGAGTTAATTAAACCTTTTTCCTTTATAAATTACCCAGTCTCGGGTATGTCTTTATTAGCAGCATGAGAATGGACTGATACAGATGTACTCTTTCTTTTGGGTGAAAATCTAAAAGTGAAATTGCTGGATCATAGGGTAAGGCCACAGTCACATTTTCTTTCTTTCTTTCTTTCTTTTTTTTGAGACAGAGTTACGCTCTCGTTTCCCAGGCTGGAGTTCAATGGCACGATCTCAGCTCACTGCAACCTCTACCTCCTGGGTTCAAGTGATTCTTCTGCCTCAGCCTCCCAGAAACCCCATTGGCCAGGCTAGTCTCAAACTCCTGACCTCAGGTGATCCACCAGCCTCAGCCTCCCAAAGTGTTGGGATTATAGGTGTGAGCCACCACACCCAGCCAAGACTACATTTTTAAAAGTTTGTGATTTTTTGTGATGAATGTGTTCTAGACATGATTCTGTGTCAGCACCTACACACTGGCCTCAAATTTTCAAAATGGCAGCATGGCATGCTATTATCTGGATATGGCATATAAAACATATATTCTACTGCTAAGCATTTCTATTGCTTTCAATTGTTTGTTGAGACAACTAATTAAAAAACTAACAAATAGCTTCATACATGTGTCTTTGCATCCCTGTTGGAGCATTTTTCTAAGATAAATGGTTAGAATGGAATACTGCATTGGAAAGTATGCTTGTTTGGATTTTTTTGTTGCTGTTGCCAAATTTTCCTCCCACATTAAAATATGCAAACAGCGTGGGATTGGGCTGCTCTCCTCATCCTCTTGTCAGTGTGGAATACTGTCAGTCCTGTTAGTTTTTGCAAAATGATGATATCTCATGTAGTTTCAATATGCATTTCTTAGATCCAAGGTGAGGTTGAGAGCCTCCTCATGTGTCAAAATGTGATATTTGAGAAATGCCAAGAGATTAGAGTCCAAAAGAGAAGAAAGGGGAAGATAAAGCCCTTAGGGGAATACAATGCTCACGTCTGGGGACAAAGCTCCACAATCCCACAGCTCCTCTGAGTCTAAAGGATGGGGTAGCTGTAGCAATAAGGAGAGAGAGGGGCAACCTGCTTGGAATTCTACACGCAACGTCTTGGGGCCGGCAAGCAGGATGGAACTCACCCCAGTGCAAACATGCAGATATGTAGCACGTCCTCCCCGATGAAGTCCAGGTAAAATACTGCACCTGCAGCAGCAAATCATAGAAAATACCACGGAGCTGTTTTCAAATCACCCATCTGCCAGTCTGTCTAGGATTTGGCTAAGCTCTCTTCCCTTCAGGAAGCCAAAATGATCAAAATATATTATGACTGTGCCTTACAAGAAGAATGGAATCAAAGCCATTTAAGGGATCAGGTTGTCAACTTTTTCCCACCTTAGGCCCCTCTGATCTCCATCTAGTTTTTTAACTTTTACTGGGGGATAATATTAGGCTCACAAAAGTGGTGCAGAGTCCCCATACCCCCTTCCTCCAGCTTCCCCCAGTCATTATCTTCCATAACCACAGCACATGATCAAAGCAGGAAAACGACAAGAACACTAACTAACTAAACCACAGACCCTATTTACCAGTTTGTGCCTACAATCTTCTCTCCTCCACCTTTCTTAAGATGGATAAAGGCTTTGTGCTTATGTTGTTAGAGCTTTCTAACCTCGTGTGGCCAGTAGATGCCAAGTCTGCAGGTCTACTCCTGTGGTATGGGAGTGGGGGTGGGACTACTGCCTCTGCCCTGAGCCAGTTTTGTCTGGAATCATCTCACCTACACAGGCCTCCAGCTGTATTCCTGAGCTCCTGACTCCCTGCCTTGACTTCTGTTCTCACTCAACCATGGCATTTGCTATTAATATCAACCTTGACTGGTCGTCACACTTCTTGACCAAGCTTCTTGACCATGACTTAGCTTAGCTTCTGGCTGCTCTGGATCAACACCCCACGGCCTCGGTGTTGCTCACAGCATGGGCCCTGGGAGCTGTGTGCCTTGTGTGTTCCTACCTGCGCAGACAGGAACTAGGGCACCGCTTGTCTAAAGTGTTGTGCAGAGCATAGGGCTTTACAGCCAGGCTCTCATCAAAGGAAAGCACTTGGTTCTTATTGGATATTTTACTCCAAAGATTTTAGTCACCTATTATGCCATTTAAACAAACAGTTTTATATGCTTGCAGCCTCTGAGGCCACTACAGAAAGAAAATGAAAAAAAAAATTAGAGGTGAAATAGAAGAAAAAGGGCTGTAATGCTAATGACCACTTATTGAACATCGATGGATGTTGCGATGCTATGCATATTCATAATCGTTAAAAATTATATAGAAGAGATTTGTGGTCACTTAGCCAGTGGGGGTTGTGAAGCTAGAAGATGATGGCAAAACTTGTTAAAATACACACAGTATGGCACAGGGGACATTTGGATCATACCTATTATAATTCTAGGAAGTAAGTGTTATCACTCCTATTTTATGAATGTGGAGCTGAGGCTCAGAGAGGTTAAGTGAAGTTTGCAGAGCCACACAGCTGGTGCGCGTCTATGCTGGGATACAAACCCAGGGCTCTCTGTCTGGAAATCCTGCACATTCTCCATGAACCTATAAATCACTCTATAGGGAGAACAAGTCAGCACAATCAGCCTCCCTCTGCCCTGGGATAACACCCTGCTGCTAAGGTAGAGACGGAAATCTAGCAATGGGCCACCCTTACCTGCTGTGATAGCAATGGTTGTGGATAGAATGTAGCCCACACTGGCAATCAAAGAGGAGTCGTACATCTGTGAGGCTTGACTCAAAAACCTTCAACACAAAAGCACTCCAGTCAGTGGGCTGTGGAGACGCTGGAAAGGCTAAGAGCTGGCAACAGTAGAGTTTGGTTTGAAATATGAAGTTGATACATTTAGGAACGTTCCTTTGGTTTCTAAAAATGCCACCCTCACAGGGCACCGTGTATCCCTGGTCTGGGTCCATGCTTGATTCCCACCCTTCCCCTGGACTTACAGCTAAGGCCCATCCCCCATTTCCCAAGTGAACCAGACCATCATGTTCTCACACCTTTGGTCGTATGGTTTCTGTCACCTGAAATGCCCTTCTCCACACCCTGCTGTATCCCCATCCCACTAAAAAGAGCCATTCCTGTATCTCTTATACCCCTGCCCCCAGAAACTCTTATAGCACTAATCACATTCTGCCCAGTGTTATAATTATTCTTTTAAACAAAATTTATTTTTAATTTGAAAATAATGAATAATGTGATCACTGTAATAAATATAGGAAAAGAGAGAAAATTAGAGTCCTTCCTAATCACTCCATCTATGATAAACAATACCCCCATTTTGGAAGATATTCTTTGCCCTTTCTTTTTTTTTTTAATTTTTGAGATAGACTCTTGCTCTGTTGTCCAGGCTGGAGTGCAGTGGCACAATCTCAGCTCACTGCAACCTCTCTTCTTGATTCAAGTGATTCTCCTGTCTCAGCCTCCCAAGTAGCTGGGAGTACAGGAACGCACCATCACGCCCAACTAATTTTTTCTATTTTAGTAGAGACGAGGTTTCACCATGTTGCCCAGGCTGGTCTCGAACTCCTGAGCTCCAGCAATCCACCCGCCTTGGCCTCCCAAAGTGCTAGGATTACAGGCGTGAACCAGTGCGCCTGGCCTCTTTGCCTTTTCTCTGCATAGTTGCTTATACCATACTCAATTGCTTTCGTTTTTTTATTTTGCTTTGTGGCCTAGGAGCACAGTGGCACAATGATGGCTAACCACACCCTCCAACTACTGGGCTCAAATGATCCTTCTGCCTCAGCCTCCTGAGTAGCTGGGATTATAGGTGTGAGCCACTGCACGCAGCTTGACTGTAACAGTTTGTTCACTGGCTGTCCCCCTCGCCGGGGCTGTGAATGCCTTAGGGCAGTGAGTGGTTACCCTCATCATCTGTCTGTGCTGAGCACTCTCAGTGGGCTGCATTGCCTAGTGAATGAGTAGCTCCTTAGGAGGTGGGGCATCTGAGCCATGGTTGTGATGCCTGGAGGTGCTCAGCACAGAGTCTTGTACTGGCAGGAGCTCTCTGGTGATGATAGGAATTATTAATAGTGGGACCAAAAATAATAATAACCAAATAACAATACCAAGGCCAATAATCACAGAAACAGCTCATGTTTACTGGACATTTGCCTAGAGATGTTCTCCTAAGAGCTTCATGTGATTCTCTCAGGTAGGGACTGTTGTTCTCATTTGCAGGTGAAGAATCTGAATCTTGGAGAAGCTGAGCAGGAGACAGCAGAACGGTGAGGGCGTGGGCTGGGGGAGCCAGATGCCTGGGTTCAGATCTCAGCTCCGCCTCTTCCTAGCCTCTTGTCCTCTCTGCCTCAGTTCCTCATATGCAAAATGAGGAACTGAGGCAGACAGGGTAAGAGGCTAGGAAGAGGGGGATAATATCCTCAACGTCAAAGGAGTATTGTAAGGACCAAGTGAGCCGGTTCCACAAAGCACTGAGAAAGAGCTGGGCTCACACCAAACACCGGGCCAGCAGCAGCTGCTCGTATGGTCCCTGGAGGCCATTCAGCTGGTGGACCTTGAGCCCCAGCCTGAGCTTCCCAGGCTGAATCAGCCTCGTGCACTGCTGAGTCCTGCGTACCTATGCAGGTTTGTCACCTATGATATTCCTAGAGCCTCTCCTCCTCCCAGGCCCTCTGTTGGACTCTGGGACTCAAATGCAAACAAGACACAGGCCCTGCCCTCAGGCTGCTGTCTTTTACTTAACTTCATGCTTGAAAGAGGAGGGGGCACTTTGCCTTCCACTCAGGAAGATTTGGAGGCGATAATATTGAGGGCAAGAAATGACAACTTTTCTTTCCAACCCAGCAGACAAGCAGGTGCCTCCTAGAGACGGCCACCATTCCGAGGCCCCTGAGACAATCACCTGCCCCGGAGAAGACGGGAAGTGAGGCTAACTCCAACCACAGATTTGTCATATTCGGGCCAAGTGTCGGGGCTCATGCCTGTAATCCCAGTATTTTGGGAGGCTGACATGTGTGGATCACTTGAGGTGAGGAGTTTGAGACCAGTCTGGCCCACAAAGTGAAATCCCGTCTCTACTAAAAATACAAAAATTAGCCGGCGTAGTGGCGCACATCTGTGGTACCAGCTACCTGGGAGGCTGAGGCAGGAGAATCGCTTGAACCCTGGGAGGCAAAGGTTGCAATGAGCCGGGATGGCACCACTGCACTCCAGCCTGAGCAACAGAGTGAAACTCTGTCTCAAAAAAATAAACAAATGAAAAAATTCTCATTCTGAGGCAGCGGGGGAAAAACTCATCCACTGCTGGCTTCCTATTTCTTTCTTTTTTATTTAATTTTTGTGCCTCAACTTTCTGAATAGCCAGGACTACAGGCATGTGCACCATGCCCAGCTAATTTTGTGTGTGTGTGTGTGTGTGTGTGTGTGTGTGTGTGTGTGTGTGTGTGTGTGTCTGTGTGGTTTTCATATATATATATTTTTAATAGAGACAGGGTTTCACCATGTTGGCCAGGCTGGTCTCAAACTCCTGGCCTCAAGTGACCCACCCACCTGAGCCTCCCAAAGAGCTGAGATCACAGGCGTGGGTCACTATGCCCGGCCTCGCTTTGTCTTTTTGAGCAGCACGTGTCCCTCCACATGACAACTCAGCAAATTAGAAGCTTCCTCTCTCCACGCTGGATGCCGGCCCTGTGGCATGCTCTGCCCTCCTGTGGCTTCACAGCATACGTCATCAGGACCCCAGAAGAGAAGTGGCCTGAATGGCAGGACCCATCAGGAAAAGGATTTGTAACTCACGCAGCCTGGTAGCGGCGGTCGCCACCATGCACACAAACATCACATAGAAGATGGGGTAGTCAAGCTGCAGGTTCCCTTGAATGGACAAGACAAGCATCCCGGCCACGGCCTTGACTGTCACCACCGTCATGGAGCCTGCAGATGGGGGGGACAATGGTGAGTGGGGGGCCTCTAGGAAATGCAGAGTTAGGTCCAGAAAGCCAGTCTATAACCCCAAAGGACTTAGCGAAAAAGAGGGGAGGGAACAGGAACAGAGTCAAGCTGGCAGTTTTAACAGTGACAGATGCTGTTTGCACTGGGTCTTGTGTGCACCTCTCCCATGACTCCCATCCTCTGTGCTGACTACACCAAAGCAGGGAGAAGGCCAAACCCCTGCAGGTATTCCCGGATGTCACCTCTATACTGCAGTAAGTTCCGTTCTCTGAGGCCTGGCGTGCCCAGCGCTGTGGCCAAAAGGATCCCTGAATGGATGAATGAACTTACCAGTCTCATTGCAACCACAGGAAAAACATGTGGTGTGTAAAATCGCTCAGAAGTTGTTGGGTTTTTTTAGTGCTCAGTCACTTGTATTTTTAAAAACATTTCTCTAGTGTTTCCAAATGCACACCCCTGTGCATATGTGCAAACGTTTCCAGTATGTGTGTACTTATTTTCAAATTATAGTCATGTGACACTGTACTTCCGTGGTATACACATTATAAAATTTGTACAGGAATATAATTTAAAAGGTGGAGAAAAAAATGATTGAAGTTCTAATATTCTCTCTGTGTACCCAGTGGAGAATCCTGTTCACCTCCCTGTGGAGACCCTCGCTCTACCCCACTGTTCAGAAATGTCTTCTCACCACGGACTGTCAGACGGCCCTGCCACACAGGAGTTAGAGACAGCCCCCAGGAGTGGTCCAGGTGAAGCCCCGGTCCCAGCTGCTCTGCTCTGCTTTCCTAGTCTTCAGCTTTGGTTTTATTTTGCTTTCTCCTGCCAACACCCCTCACACACAGTGGCTCTCAGGCCCCTCACCCATTAGGCTACAGTTTCCAAACATCACAGTCACTTAAGCACTTGTCATCAGCGTGTCCTCCTTAGTGAGAAGAGATTGGCCAACGGCCTCAGAACTTTCTGGCCTTCCTACATAAGAGGAGAGGATGTTTCAGGGCCATGATCCTTCCCATCCATTTTGAAAACAAAGTCACCAAGGAATGAGGACTGATTCATGCTATGACGTGGGTGAACCTCAAAATCATCACGCTCAGTGAAAGAAGCCAGTCACAACAGGCCACAAAGCATATGACTTCATTTATGAAGGTGTTCAAAAAGGCAAATCTACAGGGACAGAAGGTAGCTTAGTAGTTGCCTGGGGCTGGGAGGAGGGGAACAGGGAGTGACTGCCAATGGGAACAGGGTTTCTTTCCCGGGGTGACAAAATGTTCTAAAATTAGATTAGGATGATGGTTTCACAACTCTATGAAATACTAAAAACCGCTGAATTGTATACTTTAAACAGGCAAACTTTATGGTATATAAATTATATCCCAACAGAGCTGTTAAAAAATTAATTAATGCAACCCTGTCTTCAGTGACAGATACGTATTTGGTTGATGGCCTGTCGCTGTGGTGGGGCACACAGTAGGAAGGTCGGAAGATAAATACACATAATAGGCACCTGTGCATGTCTCATTTTACCCCCACTCCCTTCTGTGACTTGGGTGTTCTCATACTCCCCCCCTTTAGAGAAGCGGACAGTGTGGCTTAAGGAGGGGAGGGTCGCTAGCCTGAGGCCAGATATACAAGAGCAGGGCGGCAGCAGGCTCCACCAGCCATGATACAGCCTGCTCCTCTGCCTCTGTCCACTTTTCCTTCTCAGGAAGGATGGATTCCCACAGCTCTATTTAGTATCAAATTATACGCAGTTCTAGCCAGGCACAGTGGCTCATGCCTGTAATCCTGGCACCTTGGGAGGCCGAGGCAGGGGATCAATTGAGCCAGGAGGTCAAGGCTGCAGTGAGCTATGATTGTACCACTGCACTCCACCCTAGGTGACAGAGCGAGACTGTCTCAAAAAAAAGGAAAACTTAATATGCAGTACTAGCCTTAAGCTGATTCAGGAGCCATCTCTTCCACAGCACCCATCCCTCTAAAAGGGGAAAAAAAATAGAGGATAAAACCTAGTTTTGCCTTTGAATCCAGAATGAATTCCTAAGCTCTGATAGGTTTTGCACGGATCTTCTCTGGGCTCAGTTGCCGGGGCGTACTCTACTTCTGCGTCTCGTAAACAATGTAACTCACCTTATCCTCACTCTGCTTTATTCTTCCTCATTGGAATTGTTATTGCCCAGACTTACATAACCTATGAATTTGGCTGGTTGTTTACTGCTATTTTCTCCCTTTAGATTGGAGGCTCCTTGAGGACAGGAGTTTGTCTCCAGTCGGCATGGACCCAGCTCCCCAGAGCCACTGACAGAGACAGAACAACCTGAGCCAGTCTCAAGCAGCTAGTGGATCCAGGGGCCACAGCTCTGCAAACAAAACCCATATCTCCATTTGGTGCTTCTTGGTGGTGGCAAAACTCAATCACCCAGATGCCAACTTACCGAGTAACGCCACCAAGAGAAGAATCACGACAATGTTGTTGGCGTTCTTCTCCTTGTAGAAGTAGAGCAGCAAGCAGAACAGAATGATCTCCACCAGCTGTGGAAGGCAGCAAGGAGCAGGGTCAGTGACAACCACAGAGGCAGGTGAGACTGGGAGACCCTGGCAGGGTGGGCCATCATCAGAGTCCCAGGGTTGAAACGGAATGACTGAGCTATGATTCAGCATTTCCCAAACTATTGTTAGACATTCAGGGGACAAGCAAAACACAGAGTGAATCTCTCTAGTCCCTGGCTAGTACTGAGAAGTAATTCCCTGTTCTCCTGAGGCTGAAGCTTTGAGGGTGATGTACTGCCCTCATATCCACTCCTTCTTGCAGGGCCAGGATTCATCAGGCTGAGATGGTTTCCTCCCCTTCCACAGCTCCATGGGTATCCCCATTAAAACAACAGGTCAGTCCAAGAGGGAGACACTTGTTCACCAAGCTCTTTGGTCAAGAATACGAGGCTGGGTGTGGTGGCTTACCCCTGTAATCCTAGCACTTTGGGAGGCCAAGGCAGGCGGATCGCCTGAAGTCAGGAGTTCGAGACCAGCCTGGCCAACATGGTGAAACCCTGTCTCTACTAAAAATACAAAAAAAAAATTAGCCGGGCATGGTGGCACCTGCCTATAATCCCAGTTACCCAGGAGGCTGAGGCAGGCAGGAGAATCTTGCTGAGATCGTGCCACTGTACTCCAGCCTGGGTGACAGAGCAAGGTACCATCTCAAAAAAAAAAAAAAAAAAAAAAGAATATGAGTATATACTCCCTGTGCCCCCAGCCAAGCTTCCAATGTGAGGCTTAACTATAAAACAAGGAAGGCATTTGGAATAAGGCAGACCTGGGTTTGAACTTGGATCTGCCTCCAAACTAGTTGTGTGGCCTTGGGTAAGTCACTTAACTTCTCTAAACTTTAGTTAATCCTCTGTGAAATAGGGATGAGAATTCTTTTTATGGGCCCATCATCATAGCTTACACTAAATGACATCTCCTTGTACGCCAGGCAATGTTCTAAGCACTTTATCTACCTTAAACTCACTAAATCAGCACAATAACTCTAGGAAGCAGGAACTACCACGATCCCAGGCATGGCACAGAGGAATTGAAACCTGGACAGTCTGGTTCCCAGGCCCATGCACTTTCCCGCTAGGCCACGCTGTCTGGAGACGGGAGGCCCAGTGCCTAGAGTTTTGAAGGTGCTCTATCAGTAGAAACTTACCATTAGACGACGTGAATTCTGAGTTTGAGAAGCTCCCCCTCCTCTCATCAATCACTTGTCCTTTCTACCCCTTAAAGGCCCAGATATTTGCTAACAGTTTCCCAAGAAGTTAAGCCAGCCCCGGCACTCAATATTTGTTAACAGTTTCCCAAGAAGTTAAGCCAG
The DNA here is from genome assembly GCA_036589455.1 of Ateles fusciceps. Lineage (NCBI taxonomy): Eukaryota > Metazoa > Chordata > Mammalia > Primates > Atelidae > Ateles > Ateles fusciceps. The sequence continues at coordinate 3,505,398 of JAZHEH010001321.1, forward strand.
CCCCACCGCCCAGTGCAACTAAAGCAGAAAACTTTGATAACGGCTTAGTCCCATTTGCCTATCCCAAACCCCTTATCAAAGCTGATTTAGTATAAAAACCAACACAGAAACATTAATGGGCATTTTGAAACATTTAAAACATTCCTTCTAATTAGAGACCATAAAACACAGCTGCTTTCATTTCCCTGTTTCTTTGTCTTTGTTCCAGTGAATCCATATTTTATCTAGTTGTCATCATAGTCAACGCACAATTTGTACTGGGCTGTTTTTAGTTACCACAAACAATCTTCATGTTTTGTGAAGTTGTCATAATTATCTTTAATTGCCGCAGAATACTTCGTCAAGTGGGTGTGCCGTCAATCGTCAACATTCTCAATCACTGTGCCTGCATTTCAGGGGTCCCAATTTTTCAGTCATTCTCTATGATTCTCTTTTTTTCTTTTTCTTTTTTTGAGACAGGGTCTCACTGTGTAACTCAGGCTGGAGTACAGTGGGTGATCATGGCTCACTGTAGCTTTGGCCTCCAGGGCTCAAGCTATCCTCCCACCTTATCCTCCCATGCCTGGGACCACAGGCATGCACCACCACACCCAGCTAATTTTTACCTTTATTTTTTTAATAGAGACGGGGTTTTGCCATGTTGACCACGCTGGTCTCAAGTTCCTATGCTCAATCCTCCTGCCTTGGCCTCCCAAAACACTGAGGTTACAGGTGTGAACCACCACACATGGCCCATTCTCCATGATTCTAAAATGAACGCTGGAATAGCACTGACTATCATATCATGAGATGGCTGCGCATAGGTGGTGCCTCCCAACAGTCCGTGAGTTCTGTGGGGATGCCTCATTTATTTTTTTATATCCATAGTGTCTAGCACACAGCAGATGCTCAATAAATATTGACTGAATTTGGTTTGGCCAAATCTCTCCAGCTGGAAGCACTGCCTCCCAGTCATGATGAAGTAAGGCAATGAAATCATTCCCTGAGCATCTACCACATTCCGGGCGACTTAAATGCTATCTCCTGGATCTCTCAATAACAATTCTAAGTCCAGAGATTCTTGCCATTTTACAGAGAGGGGAAACAGAGAAGGAAAGCAGCTTGGCTAAGGCCACACAGCACTTAGAGGATAGAAGCCCTAAAGCTTTGCCCAAGGAGGCGGTCTTTTGCTCTGTCACCAACTACATGCTGGGGATGGCTGCCACTTGGGAAATGACACAGACCCTATTTCAGGGGAATTGATCGTCTGCCTTGTGAATGATCTGAGGAAAAAGGATATTCCAGGGCTCTAGACTCAATTAGAGACCAGGCTGTTTATGTCAGAGGAAAACAGTGAACACCTTTATCAGCAGGCCACAGGGAAGGAAGACAGCACCTGAGACCAGGTGGGCCCAGCCTTCAAATCCAGCTCTGCTTTTATGGACTCTGAGCAGATGAGCTAACCTCTCAGAGCCCTGGTTTTCTCACCCATAAAATGGGAAGAACACTTACTTTTTAGGGTTAAGAGAATCCAAGATGGTATATAAAAACGTGTTCAGCACAGCGCAGGGCAGGGAACAAGAACGTACCAGTAGCTTTATCAAAAACTTTAGAAGTTTTCCTTAGCCAGTTTATTTGTAGACCTAAAATGGGATCGAGCTGGGGCAGAGGACTGAGCTCTGGCTGAGGGGTTAGGAGTCAAAGTTCCCTGTGGCTCTTGGGCTTCTAGCAGCTTCTATCAGCAGTGTGATACTGGGAAATAAAATAACATTCTTAAATTGTTTACAGTTTTAACTTTTTCTTCCCCTTACCATAAAGTTTGAAATGGTTAGTATAGAACTTTTGGACAATTCAGAAAGATGAAGAGGGAATAAGAACTGAGTCATGACACTATCTCCCAGCGCTAACTACTGATGGAATTTGTTTTCCCATCCAGGCCTTCATAGATACAGTATATGACCATACCTACACGCGCCTCTAAAAAGTAAAATTGGCATCCTACTATTTAATGGTTTTGATGTTACTCAGGACATAAATGAAACAAGCATTTCACCACAAACTGCATACTCTCCAGAAGCACGGTCTTTCATGCTGGTAAAATGTGCCACAATCCATGGAATCCCCTGTTGCTGAGTATTCATATTTCTGGTTTCTAGGACTTGATCTCCCTCCTGCCATCTCAGGGGGAAGGACTGGAGGCTTCTCTTACCATGTACAAAAGGAAAGGCCAGCTCACGAGGTGCCTGGTGACATTCTCGCCCGTCATCTTCTCGTGACTGTTGGGTGCGAATGTCACCAGAAGGTAGGTACCCACAACAGCCAAAGCGCAGCCGACAAAGGACAAGATGTAGCGCCCTGTGGGGGAAGAGAGGCTGTCACGGACTCATTGCAAGACAGGCCTGAGATACAGTACACATTCTCAGCCATGAAGAACAGGCTTCTCGTGCAACATACCATGACCTGTTATTGTTTGTATTTTTGGTTTTTCTTTACTTTAAAAAATAAATGATCTACCTTAATGTCATTAAAAAAAACACTTAATGTAAAAAAAAAAAACAAAAAACACCTTTAATGAAGTATAACATGCATACAAAAAGTGCTTGAGGAATTCTCCCAAAGTGAACACACTCATGAAACCAGCTTCCAGATGGAGAAGGAGAACATGAGCCGGATCCTGAAACTGCTCATTAGTGTTCCCTTCCCATTGCTAGCCCCCACCATCAGGGTAACACTATCTTGGCGTGTAACGGCGCTGATAGTTTTGCCTGCCTCTGTGCTTTATATGAATGGACTCATACACAGTCTGATCTCTTTTGTCTGTATTCGCTCCATGATGGTTGTGAGATTCATCTGCGCTGTGGGGCACAGTGGCAGTTCCTTCATTCTCACTGTGTACAGTGATCCATTGTGTGAATACAACACAATTTATCCATTCTACTGCTGGGGACCATTTGAGGAGTCTCCAGCCTGGAGTTGTAAAAAATAATGCTGCTGTGAACATTCTCATACATGTCATTTGACATGTGTATGCATTTCTGTTGCGTATAAAATGAGGGGTTGAATTCCTCCATAGGATATGTGGATGTTCAGTTTGGTAGTTAGTGTCAAATGTTTTTCCCAAGTGGCTGTACCAATTTACACTCCCACCAGTAGAGTATGAGAGTTCCAGTTACATTCTTGTCAACACATTTTGTTTCTTTCATTTTAGCCATGATGGTATTGCACTATGATTTTAATGCACATTTTACAGGTAACGTTTTAAAGCTAAAATCACTTTATGCACAAACTAAAAAACGAAATAAAATAAAAAATAAAGGCAAACCTTCAGAGCTCAACATGTACCTTCTAAAAATTACTTCATCCTTTCCCCAACTGGCTATCTAACCTACGCCCAAGGAACTATATAATTACTATCAATATTCTCCTCCACAGACCCATCACAGACTGTTAGTGGTCCAGGCGGCATGGCTCTTGTCTCTCCCCCTGGAGTCTAGTCACACTCCTATTGAACTCCGAAGGGTTGGTGAAAAGCCTCCAGGTCCAGCCCAGCCTCAGGCAGCCAAAAATGGCTGAGAGTTCTAAGCCACACTTACAGTGACCAGTGACCATAGGCCTCTGGATTCTTCCAGGATAGGACTAACTTTGCCTATTTCATCCCACTGTCTAAAGAAAATGTGATACCATGTTAAATGTCTTTTATCTTTATTCTTAGTATTAGACCTCGTAAATGTAGGAGGTGCTCAAAAACAGTTGTTCAACGAATGAATGAGCCACAGTTAAACTCAACAAAGTAAGTCTGTTATCTAAAGTATTCTTTGGGCAGAGATGGGTCTTACTCATCTCCACACCTGCAGTGTCCAACACAGGTCTAGCACTCAGTGAATGTTTGCTGAATTTAATGGAACTCGAAGTAAGGCAGCTATGTACAGCTGTGCAGGTTGCTCACTGAACAAGGGCACCTGGCTGAATGGGTGAGATGGGCTAAAATCCAGGCCATGCCCTGCTCATCAAGGCTTGTGCCAATAAAACTACAGATGCCCAGAGGGGTCTTCTTTTCCAAGTCACATAGGGCACTGCTTGGACTAGCATGGCTCTCATCCTAGGACTACCTAGAGTATTCCCAAAGGGATGCAAACCTCGATAGTAGTCTTGGAACCAGCCGTAACTCCCCTGCCCCATCATTAAGACTACTGAAATTCAGTCCGTCATTTGGTCTTCTTGGCAATAGCTCCAAAGTCTCTGCTTTTTTTTTTTTAAGTTCTGCTTTTTTTCAGAGTAAAATTCTTTTATTTTTGGCCTCTTGGTCCCATCTCGATCTTATTATTCAGAACAGTAGTCCCCAAACTTGGCTGTATATCCACAACATCTTGGAAATTTTCTCTCCCTGAAGTTCTGTTTTAAAATTTTTCAGACATTCATTAAAGTTCAACGAGTTGTATGGTGAGTACCCATAGTCCCAACAGCTAGATTCTAAATTGACCTTTCATTATACTTGTTTTCTCACCTGTCTATCCATGTGTCAATCCATCTTATTTTCCACGCATTTCAAAGTGATTTGTGGACTTCAGTATATGATTCACCCTGGGGAACTCTATAAGAACGCCAATGCCCAGGCCCCAGCCCACAGCTCAGAAGCTCTGAGGACAGAGCTTGGGCCACCACACTCCTCAACTCCACAGTATGGTGCATAAGGCCTACATCAGCCAGTCCTCCCTGATCTCCCTCTCACTTTCTTCACACCCCTCTGGCTACACAGCCTTACTGAGACTAGACAAACCAAGCTTGTTCCTGTCTCAGAGCTTTACATCTGTGGCTCCTGCTATATGGGAAACCCTGCCCACAGACCTGGGGATGGCAATCCCCTAGTATGACCTGGATCTGGGCTTAAAAATCACCTCCTTGTATAAATTGGTTCAATGATTGTGGAAGACAGTGTGGCGATTCCTCAAGACCTAGGGGCAGAAATACCATTTGACCCAGCAACCCCATTACGGGGTATATACTCAAAGGAATATAAATTGTTCTATTATAAAGATACATGTGTACATATGTTCACTGCAGCACTATTCATTATAGCAAAGACATAGAATCAACCTAAATGCCCATCAATGACAGACTGGATAAAGAAAATGTGGTACATATACACCATGGAATACTATGCAGCCAAAAAAAAGGAACGATATTATATTCTTTGCAGGGACATGGATGGAGCTGGAAGCCATTATCCTCAGCAAACTAATGCAGGAACAGAAAACCAAATACTGTGTGTCCTCACTTATAAGTGGGAGCTGAATGATGAGAACACATAAATACATGGAGGGGGCGGGGAACAACACACACTGGGAGCTGTCAGAGGGTGGGGGCTGGGGAGAGGGGAGACCATCAGGAAGAATAGCTAATGGATGCTGGGCTTAATACCTAGGTGATAGGATGATCTGTGCAGCAAACCACACGTTGACACACATTGACCTATGTAACAAACCTGCACATCCTGCATGTACACCCCTGAAATTAAAAGTTGGGGGGAAAAAAATTACCTCCTCAGAGAGTCTGACCCTGATCAGTCTAGGAAAGTGTTCCCATCTCCCCAGTTCCCAAAAGCTTTCTATTTTCTCTGAAAAACTCACTACAACCTAAAATCATTTCATTTAGTTTTTTACTTGTTTATTGTATCTCTCCCCTCCCCCCACACACACACACACACACACACACACACACACACACACACACACACACACACATATCTCTGGGAGCAGAAGCCCCATCTGTCCTACTGCTGTATCTCCAGCACCTATAACACAACATGGCACTTAGTAGGTGTTTTGTGGGGAACGCTTCTTCCCCACTCCTTGGGTTTCCACGTGGAGGGACCTCCGTTAAAATGACACTTTTGCTCTTGCCCTATTGGTCCACATTTCTCAATTGGGTGGAGCTAATCAATTAAAAAAATAAAAAATTAAACACTGGGGCTTTGATCTTTTTTCTTCCTTCTCTGGCCTAAACTATGTGAGGCAATAATTCTGGCTAAGCGTCTCCACTCTGTAAACCCTAGTGTTTCTCTGGGGGACCTGCCCAAGGTATGACTGGGAGCTGGAGGGTCCTGTGGGGGACAGTGTAAGGACGTTCCCTTGGCTGCTCACCTAAGCAGCTTTATGCTTTAATCTAGCTCACCTAAAATGCTCTAATCTAGCTTTGATTAGGAATAAAGCATGACTTCTGATCACCTGTGTTTGACTCCCATTGCTTTAGAACTAGGTCAGGGAGAGAGGGTTTCTTTTACTGGGCCTCCTAAAATCCCAACAATAGATGCTCAAAATTGATCCAACAGGATGGATAAAAGTCTACTTTTAAAAGCCTCACTGATGATTCTGATGTATGGCCAGGCTTGGGAACCCCTGATTTAAAAATCCAGCTCTCAGGAGCCTGTTGAAGCCAGAAGATACAACCACAGAGAAGAGCAGGAGGCAGATAGCCTCTGAATTAGAGTGAACTGGTTTTACAATTAACAAAAAAAATATTACTATAAAATTAAGGACACAGTTCAAATCACTGAACTTACTCAGAAAGTCTTTCGGTTTCCACTTTTCCTTGATGAATATGATTCCTATGATGGCACTGGCTGAAAAATGAAGCACAAAGAAAAGAGAATTGAGGCTGCGGTCAGCTAAAGGGCACCCTTCACCCACACCCTCTGGGTGGCTCCTCTGCCTTGGAGCTTGGTACTTCCTGTCACTCGTGCTGCCAAGAGCTCGGTTCCTGTGTGATTCCATCTAGGAAAAGGCTCAGAGAGGAGCCTTCCTTCCTGAGGATTTCCTACAAGGCCAGAAGCATTGAGTACCTGCTGTGCAACAGGTGGTTTACACAAGATATTTCTGGCATGTTCACCTTTGGAGGTGGGTGCTCTCATTATTCCTATTTGACAAATGGGGGACACTGAAGCTGAGAGAGGTGAAGGGCCCATTCAAGATCACGAAGGTGGTAAGGGAAGGCAAGACTTGAACCCAGGACTGCAGGAGGCCAGGGCTCTTACTCCTTCCACTGCAACACCCACCTCTGACATTTCCCCCAATTCTTCCTCTCCCTGCCTCTTCCATGTTCACAGATGTACTCAAAGACCATTGGGACTGCCCAAAAGGATAGGGCTGGCAGTCACTGTGAACAGACCTGGATCACTCGCCATCCTAGTTCTGCCTCTTCTGGCTATGTATCCCTGGATATGTCACTTCACCTGAGTCTCAGTTCTCTAGTCTATGAAATACGGTGTTAGATTCAGCTGGTACCAGCTCATAGAATGTTACATATTTTGTTAAATATTCAGGAAACCATCCTACTTGAAATGAGCCAGAGTGGAAGTAATAATGTATATTATACCATATACACTGGCAAGCACTACAAATCAGCTCTTTCTTTTCTCCTTTCCCACCTTTCCATCCCTTTTCTCCATCCCTTCATCTCCTCCTCTTTTTTTCCTTTGTCTCTCTGAGAGGTGGTTTACCAGCATACCATTGAAAATTACTTTTCTGAATGATAGGGGTAATTAAAGAATATATACAAGTCATTTGGCACACAGTCAATCTCAATAACTAAGCTATTATTACTAAATGTACCTGGAGCAGTGATGGTTAAGTCATAGATATCCAATAAATGGTAATCATTATTTTTTAATATTATTCTTCACTGGATGACTTCAGAAGCTCTAGCGCCCCTTAACTTCCAGTGGTTGATATCTGAAGTTTTATCATTATAAATTAGCCTTTAAAAAAAAAAAGAATTTCGTTCTTTGAAACTTATTAAAATTCAAAGACTAATATCTAAAGCACCAGTCACTCAGACAATTATTTCTCATTGTGAAAAGGTCTGGGAGCCCTTTGGAGATACCTGCAGTGGGCAGAGCAGAGTGATAAGGCTACAGGTATGATCACATAGAGGGGCTGGGGAGTAACATAACATAAACGTAGAAAATGGTCCAGAAGTAAGACAACAGGGAAAGGCTGAGACTCTGGCAAACTACTTGCCTCAGCTAAAGACATTCAAATTACATTAAAAAAAAAAATACCGTGTGGGAAAAAACACACCATGTCTGAGGACCTCATTCATTTTATAAACTGCCAGTTCACCAACCCTGATTAGGAAAAACAGGGCCTTATAACAGGATCAGGGAAAGTAAATAGATTTCTGCTCCTTTGCCAACTCCCGGCGATTGTTAGTAACTGCTGGAAGCACTGAGAATTCTGAGGCCCCATCTAGGCTCTCTAGGAAGGAGTGCCATGATTGATTAATGATGTCTACCTTCAGCACACGAAGGGGCACATAGTTACTATGCATCTGCCATCCCTTGTATAGAGAGAGAACCTTTTAACTCAAGGAGGAATAAGACCCAAAATATGACTTTCTCCTTTAACAGCAGAGAAGAGTGTCGGGGCAGAGTAATGCTTGCCAGCAAAATGGAAAGAATTATTTCAAAGCAAGTTCATTGTTCTGGCTGCAACACACACAAAAAAAGCTATTGGTCACTAATCTACTAAGGACTTTTCTTTAAGAAGAAATTGTTTTTTTTTCTTTTTGAGACAGAGTCTTGCTCTTGTTGCCCAGGCTGGAGTGCAATGGCACAATCTTGGCTCACTGCAACCTCTGCCTCCTGGGTTCAAGCGATTCTCCTGCGTAAGTCTCCAGAGTAGCTGGGATTACAGGCGCCCACCACCATGCCCAGCTAATTTTTTGTATTTTTAGTAGGGATGGGGTTTCACTATGTGAAACCCCAGGCTGGTCTCGAACTCCTGACCTCAGGTGATCCACCAGCCTCGGCCTCCCAAATTGCTGGGATTACAGACGTGAGCCACTGCGCCCGGCCTTTTTTTTTTTTTTTTTTTAATTCTATTTTGCTTGTGTTCTCATGAACACTAAAGCTCCTTTGTCTTTTAGTTGGTTCAAATGTTCTGAAACACTGGTTCAGTGATTAGGGAAATCATAGAAAACTGGCAGATGAGAAAGTTAATGGCTGGGCGTGGTGGTTTACGATTGTAGTCCCAGCACTTTGGGAGGAACCCTACAAAAGCTTAATTTGTTTTTTTAATAGATGGGGTCCCCCAGGCTGGAGTGCAATTGTGCAATCAAAGCTCACTGCAGCCTCAAACTCTGGACTAAGGGATCCTTCTGCTTCTGCTTTCCAAGCAGCTAGAACCACAGGTGCACACCACCATGCCCAGCTAATTTTTTTCTCATTTCTTTTGTAGAGATGGGATCTCTCCATATTGTCCAGGCTGGTCTCAAACTCCTGGCCTCAAGTGATCCTCCCACCTCAGGTTCCCAAGTAGCTGGGATTACAGGTACGAGCCACTGCACCCGGCGACAAGCTTAATGTATCTTGATGGTGAAAAGATGCATAGATTAGGGTTTATCTTCCTTCTTCTTTTAGAAATAAAAAGCAATTCTGATAAACTTTCTGAATCTTAAACAGATTCTGGAGCCAGACAGCCCAGTTCACATCCCAGCCCTGTTACTCACTACCTGTGTCATTTGGGGAACATAATTTCATTACCCTGTGACTCAGTTTCCTTATCTGTTACATGGGAATAACAACATCTCCTTCAACAGAGGGCAGGAGGATTAGCAGAATTAAGATCTGTAAACACTTACAGGGCCTGTTATGTCTGAAGCCCTTTATATTAGGCTCTTATTATCCAAGCTAAAGCTGATCTGTTCAATGAGCACCTTTGATCCTGGCGGTAGCACCCCAGTCACGCAGCTGGGAGCACCCCAGGGGAAGGCGGGGCAGCCCTGGTCTTACCTATCACGGAGACTGCGCTGAGGGGCACGATGAGTGACAGTGGCGCGAAGGCGTAGGAGGCGAACACACCCAGTTCACCCAGAAGCATCAGGAACAGGCCCAGCCACCATGTCTTGGTCTTGAAATAGGCCCGGGGGTCCTTGCAGCCTGCCAGGCGGATGTGGCAGTACTTCTAGAAACCCGAGAAATAATGTAATTTGCTCAGATGTTTGGGGGAAAAAAAAAAACACTATGATGTAGTTACCCTAAATCTACCCCAACTTGAAAACAAATTGGGAAGACTTGTCAGGTTCTTGTGGAGTCCTGACTCAGAGAAGAGTAAGACAGTAGGGATCTAAATACTAGAAGGTTATTCTAGGACAGTAGTTCTCCCAGAGGCTAGGAATCCTTACAACTTCCCTGGGAAGCTTTGACAAAATACCTGCCTGGGCCTTATCCTGAGTCAGTCTCAGAGAGGCGTGGGTGAGGTCTGGAAACAGGCATTTCTAATGCACGTCACAGGCAATATGCAGTCTCAGGGTGCAAGCCACAGTCTAAGGATCCCACTTGACCTGGCCCTCAGGTCAATCTCCCTCTCTCTGTAGTTTCCAGAATCCCCCATGTTTGGAATGCCTGAGTATTCGGCACACTCCTTCCTGTCTACCTGCCAGCAGCTCTCACTGGGCGGTCATGTGGTTATCAGTGGACCTTGCTCTCCCTGGGGTAGATACGTGGCTCAAGCATGGTCAATATTCTTTTTGGGGGAAATGGGAACCTGGACGTAGAAACTGAGGCAGTAACTAAGGCAGGCTAGAAAGTCACGTTGACTTAGCGGGCCAAGTCGGCCATTTGGGGAGGATCATGATGTGGGCTGCCCAGAAGCAGTTAAATAACCAGAGACAACTGGTGTGGAGAAAGAAGAGAATGAACCAGACAAGTAGCTAAGAGACCACGTGGTCTCAGCCACACACAGAAACATACACATCCCAGAGCTGAGATGCATAGGGTACAGGTGAGCAAGGCACACGCGTGTGCCCACAGGGATCACAGTCTCCCGCCTGCTCCAGGGAGGACAGCAGTTCACTGCAGGCAGAAGCTGGGCAGTGCTGGCTGGCAGACTGAAGTGCTGGCGGAGTGAAGCCAGCCAGTGTGCTGTGGGATTCATCCTGTTAGCAGGTATAAGCCTTATATGGGTTTCCTAGAAGCAGTCTCCAAGACAGGAATGCAGGAGCAGGTAGTCTGTATGAGGTGATTCCAAGAGCACGAGAAAGGGAGGGGAAAGCGAGGCAGGGAACGGAGATGAAAGGTGCATTAATGAGTAAATTTGTCCCGTGGGCAACTGGGGCTCAGGCCCACAGAGGATCTTCCGAGAAACCCTGTGAATCTCACCTAGAATCATCCTAGCAGAGGATAAGAGCCTGGGCATTTATTCCCAGACTCCCACCCCCGCTGACAAAGGCAGCCTCCAGGGGCGTTAACCACCTCCCTGCCCCAACGCGCACCCCAGCTGTGCCTGCGTGCCAGTAGCACCAGCTCCCTGGTGCCCCCATGAGAAGCTCCTTAGCTATCAACTTGCTCCATACCACAGCTGCCTGTGAACTCAGGCCCAGGGGACTTGGAGGTCAGTGGGGGGCGTCCACAGCAGCTGTATAGGGTACCCCTGAGGCTTTTAAGTAATGAACAGTGCTGTAATTAGAGTTAAGTTTGACAAAACTATGGTAATTCCAGCAGCTTTGCAGCAAAGGAAACAGGAAAGGATGAGACCAGAGCCAGAGAAGCTAGCAGGAGGTCACTGCAAAGCCCAAAGAGAGATGGTGAGGACCTGGCTAGGAGGGCTAGGGTGGAATGGAGTGGGGCCACCGAATCAAGAGAAATCCTGGAATGGCCCACAAGGTATTGTCCCAGGTGTAGTCCAGGAGTGGAGTAGGAAAGGCCCTGAAGAGAAGAGGCGGCTGGACCTGGATAAGACACCCTGACTCATCGGCTGTGTCTCTGCCCCCAGACAGTGCTGGTGGCTGAAACTTACCTGGAGGTTAAGCGCAATGCTGACCACGAGGTGCCCGAAGATCGCCAAGAGGGCACCGATCAGGTTTTCCTGTAAGGAAAGTCACAGGAGCAGACATGATTTGGGCACAAGTCAAGGGGCCCCAGGACACTTTTGACACTCAACCATTTGCTGCCCCAAAACAAAAGCAGAAAAACAATATCCGTGACAAAGCCACACTCCAGACCCACAACTGGAATTTTACTACCCAAGGTGAATCTGGCTGCTTTGCTGGTTTACAAAACACTGCCCTGAATCGGATACTTTGGTGGCTTGATCACAATGACCTGACAAGGTCTAAACCTGCCATGCTATTCCCTTTAAACTATTAACTTACCACCATCTTGTGCAAAAAAGGAACATTTCAAAATCAGAATTTACAAGAGAAATACAGGCCAGAGAATACTTTTTGCTATCTTGCCAATGGAGTCTTCAAGTTCCCAGAGGGGTTTCCATGAAACTCTTTTAACTGGCTCACTTGCTTAGGTGATTCTCAATTATTCAATTTATAAAAACTTAATTTACATCACCTATGAGTAAGATTCAGATTTCCTGGCATGAAATTTTTTACTTTATAAAATGATTACCAAACATATATTCACTGTACAATAACTAGGAGATATATTTAGATAAAAATAATAATATCTTAGACAAGGCAGCATGAGAAAAACATAAAAAATAAAAACAACAGTAACACCACGACCATAATAGAAAAGTCACCTTTAATTCTGTAACCCAGAGATAATGACTGTAAACATTTTGGTTCTTATTCCTGCAAACATTTTTTTGTGTATAAATTTACATATCAATGGGAATGTTGATTTACTTTATAAAAATAAGATTACCATCTGTTTTATAATCTGCTTTTTTTACTTAACATATTGTGAACACATTTCCCTGTCAGGCATACCTAATTTGTCATTTTTATTAAATGTCAAATAACTCATTATTTTTGGATGTGCCATATTTTATGTCATTGCTTTACTATTACTGAATATTTAGGTTGTTTCCTTTATTATTAATTTTCATTTAATTTTATTGTAGACTCGGGGGTGCACGTGCAGGTGTGCTACATGGATATATCGTGGAATGCTGAGGTTTGGATGTCTAGTGAACCCATCATCTAAGTAAGTGAACACTGTAACCAATCAGCAAATTTTCAACTCTTACACTCCACCCCAACCCTTCCCCCATTTTGGAGTCCCTCGTGTCTATTATGTTTCCTTTTTTAAAAACAATGCTGTGGGCCAGGGACAGTGGCTCACACCTGTAATCTCAGTACTTTGGGAGGCTGAGGTGGGTGGATCCCAAGGTCAGGAGTTCAAGACCAGCCTGGTCAACATAGTGAAACTCCATCTCTACTAAAAATACAAAAATTAGCTGGGCGTGGTGGCGGGTGCCTGTAGTCCTAGTTACTTGTGAGGCTGAGGCAGGAGAATCACTTGGACCCGGGAGGCGGAGGCTGCAGTGAGCCGAGATTGAGCCACTGCACTCCAGCCTAGGTGACAGTCTGAGTCCGTCTCAAAAACAACAACAACAAAAAAAAAAACAAAAAATAATGTTGTGATTGAAGAGCCTAATGCACACATTTTTGTGCATTTGTCTGGATTAGTCCCTTGGGACAAATTCTTTTAAGTGGAATTGCTGGGTCAAAGTGTACTAGCATTTAAACACACATATACAGTGAGTCCCCAACACACCCTCCAGCCTTATTTCACCACTGAACACCAAGGAATGCTCTATGCTGGCCAATGCTGCATCCTCCTTCCCAGCATGTTCTCTTCCCAGCTCCACCAGGTTCCCCCTCCTTGGTGAAATCCTGCCCATTCTTTAAGGCATGGGACAGGCCCTAGGGAATCAGCAGTGAACAAGACAAACAATCCTCACTGTCATATGTTCAGTCCATCTGGAAAGGCAGATAATTAGCTAGCTGCCCTGCAGTGGCCAGAGTTGGCTGAGGCTTCCTCCTCAGGACAGAGTCAGCAGTAATAGTGAAGTCAACCCTCCCTCCTCCCCTCCCTCTGCTAGACTGTGGGGCTTAGAGAAGCTGAGGGCAGGTCTTTCCTGAGAAGGAGCAGTTGGCCAGGGACGGGCAAGGGCAGGAGGACCTAAAGGGAGGCCCACCAACTGAAGTCACCATGGACAGCTGTCCTTAACTTCTCTCCCAGCAAAGCACAGCGACGTCAAAGAGGGAAAGGCATGGAGCCAGGGGACCCCAGTTCTAGTTCCAGCTCTGCCACCACCTCACCACACCTGAGATGTGTCCCCCACCTGGAAAAGGTCAGAGCTGGGAACTGATTCCAACTCACTTGATGTGTAGCAAGATGGAATAAAGCCACCTGCGGGCAGAACACATCTTTTGTGTAGGATGATGGTATCTCAGAGCTAAAAGGCTCACGGAGACCTGCCCATCCCCCAGTTGAGTTCCCAGAGATGCTAATATGTTAATGCAGTGCCAAGGCAAGAAAAGCACCATGTAGTTAAAGGCAATGCATCCTCTACCCACTGTTGGGAGGCCCACAGAGCATGTTAGAGGCTCTCAGAGGAATTTCTCCTTGTCTCAGGTTCTCAAACTTCCATGGCTCTAGAACTCTTAACTTGGAATCCAGCCATTGGCATCTGTAGCAAACATCTATGATTCTCACTTGACTAAAATTTTAATCCTTTCCTTTTCTTCTAATAAATGGCACCCTGATTTTGCTGGGGAGGACTCTCCTCCTCTGCCCCTTCCCCACTGAATACAATCTTATTGGAACTCATTCACAGTGCTCCATCCTCCCTGGACATCATGGCCCAAGCGTGACCCAAGCCAGAGGTCAGAATCTCTTTGCCTGGGATCCAGATCTTGGACTGAGAAACACAAAGGCTGAAGTAAGGCTGGCTCCCTTCAGCCCAAGGTGAGGCCTGAACAATTAGTTGCTGCTCTTCAGGACCCTGGAGTCATCCCGGTTCTGGACCTTCCTGAAGCCAGGAACAGCCCGGCCTTCTGCTTAGGAACTTGTTTCTGTTACTTGCAACTAAAAAGCCTAAAGGAATCAACACTTCGTGGAAACCAGTTTGGGACATGTTTATTACTAGTCCAACTTCTCATAAACATGAGTGGGGGTTTTTTCTTTCCCTTTCTTAGAGGCATGGCCTTGGTGGACAAAAAGGATGATCTGCTTTTATTTTGTAAAAACAAATATGTTATTCAAGTACATTTGCAAGTCTAGTTTTTTGAAATAAAAGCTTACCACAGAACTAATTCTTATAAACTAACAAATTATATTTACAAATATAATGAATCTTAATTTCAGTATTTTAATGCTCCTTGCATACAATAAAATTATTTTATAACTTTCCATTTGAAAAGTCAATTACAGAACATCTGCTTCGGGGAAGATGGAGTAGATGTACTTTCCCTATTCTTCCTGCTGTGTACAACTAAAACCCTGGTCACCACATATAAGACAAACATAAGACGATTCTGAAGGCAAAGAGAAGAAGGCAGACAAACTAGAAGTTGGGACCCCAGGAATGGCACATTGGTGAGCTCCCTGGGTGTTCTTTTTGCCTCATACATCCCAAACTTGTAGCTGAAGAAGCCAGCACTCTGGAAATACCAACAGGGGTGGAGCGGGGGAAAAAAGCCCCAGGAAAAGCTTCCTGTCACTACTAAAGGAAAGTGGATGAGAAGCTTGGCAAGAAAAGACACTTTTAGACAATAACCTCTCTACTGCAAACACCACAGAGAACAAGGCACCTGCACATACGTCTGAATGTCTGTGCCTGTTACCCCCTAAGTTTATATGTTGAAGTCCTAACCCCTAAGGGGATGGTATTAGAAGGTTGTATTTTTGGGAGGTGACTAGGTCATGCGGGTGGAACCCTCATGAATGGAATTAGTGTCCTTACAAAAGAGGCCCAAGAGAGGCCTCTCACCCCCTTCCATCACGTGAGGACACAGGAAGAAGGTTCCGTATATGAAATGGCAGGGCCTCACCAGACGCCCAACCTGTTGATGCCTTAACCTTGGACTTGCCAGCTTTCAGAACTGTGAGAAATACATTTCTGTTGTTATAAGCTACCTGGTTTATGGTATTTTGTTACAGCAGCCCAAATGGACTAAGCCAGCCCCCAACTTCCCTGCTGGGACTATCAAGGAAGGCTAAGTAGGGAGCTAGTGGTGAGGTGTCCTCCTCCCCATGGTGTCATCAAAAACCACACGGACAGCCTAGACTTCTACCTTTGATGCAGAAAAGTTTTAAATTTTGATGAAGTCTAATCTTTTTTGTTGTTTATGCTTTTGGTGTCATATTTTGTGACAATAATAGCATAATGGGTAGGGGAGAGAGATGGAGCTATATAGGTGCGACATTTCATATACTACTAAAATTAAGTTGGTATTAATTTGAACTCGATTGTTATAAGATGTTAATTGTTATCCTCAGCACAATCATTAAGAAGATAACTCAAAATACATAATAAAAGAAGTGACAAGGGAATTAAAGTGGAACGCTACAAAATATATCTATTTAACACAAAAGAAGGCAGCAATGGAGGAGTTGAACTAAAAGAGACAAGAACCGTTACCTGACCTAATTACCTTTATTTTCTTCTAAGAATTTTATAGTTTTAGCTCTTACATTTAGCTCTCCGATCCATTTTAATTTTTATGCATGGTATGAGGTGGGAGTCCAATTTCATTCACTCTTTTACGTGTGGATATCCAGTTATCTCTGCACTATTTGTTGAAAAGACTATTCTTTCTCCATTGAATAGTCATAGCATCCTTGTTGAAATCAATTGACCATAGATGTATGGGTTTATTTCTAGACTCTGAATTCTATCCCATTGATTTATATGGCTGTTTTATGCCAGTACCATATTGTTTTGACTACTGTAGTTTTGTAGTAAGTTTTGAAATCAGATGTATGAGTTCTCCAAGTTTGTTCTTCTTCCTCCAAGATTGTTTTGGCTATTTTGGATCCCCTGCATTTGCACATGAATTTTAGGATCAGTTGTCTCAAGGTAGTTTCTATAATTTCCCTTGTGATTTTTTCATTGACTTCTTGGTTATTTGGGAGTATGTTGTTAAATTTATACATATTTGTGAATTTCCTTTTTAATTTCATTCCACTGTGATCAGAAAATATACTTTACATAATTTCAATCTTTTAAATTTGAGGAGATTTATTTTCTGTCCTAATATGTGCTGTATCCCAGAAAATGTTCATGTGCACTTGAGAAGAATTTGTGTTTTGCTTTGGTTGAGTGGAATATTCTACAGATGTCTGCTAGGTCTAGTTGCTTTACAATGTTGTTCAAGTCTTCTTCTGTTTCCTTCCTGATTTTCTAATTGTTCCATCCATTAGTAAAAGTGGGGTATTCACTATTTAAGTCTTTGGCTATTACTGTCTATTTCTTCCTTTGATTCTGTCAGTTTTTGCTTCATGTATCTTGGGGCTCTGTAGGTGCATATATTTTACAATTGTTATGTCTTCCTGATGAATTTACCCTTTACCCCTTCATCATAATATAATGTCCTTCTTTGCACTTTGTAACAATTTTATCTTCAAGTCTGTTTTAATATTAGTGTAGCCCCTCCAGCTCTCCTTTGGTTACTGTTTACATGGAATACCTTTTTCATTTTTTTTTTTTTTTCACTTTCAATCTTTTTGTGTCTTTGAATTTAAAGGGAATCTTTTGTAGATAGCACATACTTGAATGTTTTAAAATATATATTCTGCCTATCTCTGCCTTCTAATTGGAGAGTTTAATTCACTTATACTTAATAATAATTACTGATAAGAAGGGACTTCTGCTATTTTGCTATAGTCTCTTTTTGTTCCTCAATTTCTCCATTACTGCCCTCTTTTGTGTAAAATAGATACATTTTCTAGTGTACCATTTTAATTCTCTTGTCATTTATTTTACTATATATTTAGAGTTATTTTCTTAATGGTTGTGCTGAGGATTATAATTAACACCTGAATTTGTAACAGTCTAGTTCAGAGTAATAGCAACTTAATTTTAGTAGTATACAAAACTTTGCTCCTATAGAGTTCCATCTCTCTCCCCTACCCATTATGCTATTATTGTCACAGATTTCTTAATTCCTTTTAAAACTTAATCATCTGATATGGGTGGACAGAATTCTGCATTCCTTTCATTTAGAAATGATATCTAACTGGAGTATCCATATCTCTCTTTTTTTCCCCAATCAATGGAAGGAAGTCTGTTTATGTTTCCTGAATAAATGACTTAATCTAAGCACAAATAAATGGCAATAATTGAGAGAATGCTGAGAAACAGGTGGAATGTCAAAGGTGGAATTTACTCAGGGCCCAAGACCTGAACTACTTGGCTCAATATTATGTCGCAAAGGCAGTATGGAAGGGCCATAACTAAAATTTAGGCTTTCCGACTTCCAGCCTGAGTTTTTTTTTTTGCATGCCTGACCTCTTTCAACCTTCACGTGGCACCTGTCCTGAGGCAGAGCATACCCAACCCTCTCAACCAACATTTGTGGACTGAAGAGGACTGTAGAAGGCAACCTACAAAGTACAGTATTTTGTGGAAACTCAGAAGACATCATAATCCTAAGGAACTGTTCCAGCACTATCAGTGTGTGAAGTGTGGTTATTCAGCAGTTAGGCTCTAGAGGCAGGCAGACATCACCTTGAATCCAGCCTCTGTCCTTCATGACGCTGTGACTTGGACATATCTTGGGCATTTGTTTCCTCAACTGTAAAATGGAGTGATTAAGAGTACTTACTCCTCAGGGCGGCGGCAAGAATGAAACAAGATAAACCCTTGGAAATAACAAAGCACAGTTCCTAGCACAAGTCAGAGTTCATGGATATAGATTTCCTTACTATGGGAATTCTCAGAGCCTTCAATAAATATTAGCTATCATAGAATCATCCATCATTCAACAACAGGGCATTGTGAGCAACTCCTACGTGTTAGGCACATGCCAGTGGGAGTAGTTTACTAGAGAGAGATCAGCCTTTGGAAATTGACAGACTAGGCTTGTTATGAAGATTAGAGATGATGACAATGATAATGACAAACAGTAACATTTATCAACCACTTACTATGTGCCAAGTATTACTCTAAGTATTTCAAATATGTTAACTCATTTAATCCTCATAACAACTTTTAAGGCCGGTACTATTATCATCTAATTTTATATTGAGGAAGCGGAGGCACAGAGGATAAGAGGTAGCTAGGAAGTGACTGAAGGAGGATGGGAACCCCGTTAGTCTGACACCAGAGCCCAAGTTCATAACTGTTATGTCAAACTACTTAATATATAAAGTCACTATTATTAGGAGCTGGGGAATTGGTTCTTGACCTAGTGACCCCCAGGCTAGTGCAGAATACAGACCTTTAAAATATTACAATCTATTAGAGATGGGCACAAGAACAATAGAAGAACAGAGAAGGGAGGAACGGCACTCTAGCCATGTACTCATTCAGTGCCTAGTTTGTGCCATGCCCTGCCCTTGTCCTCACATAATACACACTGAACTGACTGATCACATTGTGGTTAGGGCTACATAGGAGAGGCACAGGGTACTCCACATGACAGGGACCCGATCTAGTGTGTGTGTTGTCGGGTGGTCAAGGAAGACATCTCTGAAGAATGATTTCTGAAGGGAGACCTGAAGACCTGGAATGGTGGGGGTGGGGTGGAGAAAGCCATTCCACAACCTGTAGGAAGCCCCTGAGGTGGGAATGAGCATAGTACTTTTGAGGAAGAGAAAGATGGGTGGTGTAAGGGGAAAGACTCAGGGAAAAATGGGATTGGGGAACTGAGTGGTAAGGCAGGGGTCCAGGGAAGACGGAGAGAAACCAGAGAAGCTCTATTCCAAGACTTTGGACCCGGGCTTGGAGATGACAGGGAGGCTCTGAGTGACATTATTAGGACTATGTTTCTAAAAGAGAAATCATTTCACTTGAACGCTCAGAGGTCATAAAATAAAAAATAAATAAAATAGAAATCAGCATTGCAGGGACTAGAAGGCCATCTTCTTCGGACTGGGCCCAGACACTTTCTTCCACAGGGCGATACTGACAGTCACAGGGACTTGATCACTTACTTTCATGACCGTCTATGTTCTTTGTTAGCTTTTCGTATATTTCGCTTTCTCATTTCACCTTTCATGCAGCTTTTTCCCATTTGATCAAAGAAGGCTTGTCCTTCATTTACCCTAGTGTGGTATATTGTCAAGTTGTAAAACCACCAGGAAACCAAGGGGAATTCTGAAATTTGGTTTGCCAGGTTTCTTTAGTGATCATCAAGATACTGTAACACCCATTCCAAGAATGACTTTTCTTCCCTCTGTCATCCATATTCCTGTTTAGGCATGACACTGGAATGTGATAGTTTGGCCCTTGTTGGAATATTTCTAAGCCAGAGTCTGGTTTGACTGATGTTTGGACAATAAGGACTAGCTTTGTTAATTAGGTTATACTCCAGATCTGTTACATAGATTGAACAAGTCAAATTTGCTGCTCTAAGTTTTGACAAAAATATATTTGAAGGTTGTTATAAAATAAAATCATTTATACTTGAAATATATGCACAAATACTTATATACTATACTACATAATAAATGTACAAATATATGTGCATTATAGTACAGCATAAGCAAAGGTATAGTAAAAATAATATTTCATTTCTGTGACTCTTTCTAGATATATCAGGTTAACACAAGGTGTCTTTAGGTGAAAAAAGTTACAGGCATAATTGATAACAAGAGCGAAACTCCGTCTCAAAAGAAAAAGAAATATGTGGTGTTTCTTTAGAGGGTCCAGTTTGAGGGCCTCGGAAAAAGCCCTGCATTAAACATGGCCCTCACGGAGAACACAAAGCAAGGACTTCATCAGCCTCCTTGAGAGGCATGGATCAGGCAGCGCAGCAGCTTGAGCCCGGTGATTGAGTCATCCTCTGCTACCAAGGAGTGACTGTTACAGAGAGTTAGCTGGCAGCGATTCCACAGGAACTGCCTTTGGGCATGCAGCAGACAATAGGACTCTGGCTTGGTTCCAAGGACACTGCACAGGTGCTTTGTTACTTTTATGGGAGACTAAGGAGACCTGGAAACAGGCCCTAGGAGTTGTGCAGAACCTGAGACCCCCACGAGGGCTGTGGGGGTCTAAACTCTACCACATTTTATAGCTGGCTTTGGGGAAAAAGAGGTTCTGCACTCTCTCGCGCGTCTCTCTCTCTCTGGGGAAAAGAGGTTCTGGTCCTCTCTCTCTGTCTCTGACAAGGTCTCACTCTGTCACCCAGGCTGGAATGCAGTGACGCAATCTCAGCTCACTGCAACCTCCATCTCTGGAGATCAAGCCATACTCCCATCTCAGCCTCCTGAGTAGCTGAGACTACAGGTGCATGCCATTACACCCAGCTAATATTTGTATTTTTAGTAGAGACGGTATTTCATCATGTTGCCCTGGCTGGTCTCGAACTCCTAGGCTCAAGTTATCCATCCACCTGCCCTCAGCCTTCCAAAGTTCTGGGATTACAAGCATGAGCCACCTCAGTGCCTGCAGGGGTTCTGATTTCTATGACCTGTCTTGGGAAAGAGGGATTGCAGTTTTATGGCTAGCCTGGTGGAGAAGTGGGCCAGAGAAACAAGGGCAGAAGGTCAGAGAGAAACTTTTGCTTCTGAGGCTTTCTTTTTAAGGTACGGTTTTCTGATCCCCCAGTAGTTACTATGATAACAAAGGCTGGTATTGATGGAGCACGTGGTGCGCTAAGCCCTTTCTGCGCACCCTCCTCTTAGGGCCACAAACAACACTATGAGATGGGTGTTACTATGCATCCTGTTTTTAGCATCTAAGCCAGACTTCCAGCCTCTTGATGCTAATTACTCCTCCAGACTGTCTCCATTGTGTTCTATGAAGTGTCCTTCAAAGGTGGCAAAGTCAATTAGGAAAAAAATAACCTTATAAGTGCTGTATTTCCACTAAGGACACAAATGGCTGAGGCTTCTTTTAAAAGCCATTTCCATAAGCATATGAATGTCCACATGTAATAACCAGTTACAGACAGATGTGATTAGCAATAGCATAATATAACTCCACCTAAGCATTTCAAAGGGCTTCATCAACATTAATTATGCCCCCAAACCTTTGTGAAGTGATGACAAGTGCAATTTTATGAACGTTCAAAGACAGGCCAAGAAGTTGCCACTGGCCCAGGGTTACACGGTTTGTGCACACGCCTATAAGGCGCCCTGCAGTGCCTGGCACAGGGAAATTGGGAGGCAAGGATGACTCCTGCCAGCAAGCTCTTCCTCCAGACCTTGGGCTTGGAAACCATAAATGCGGGTGCCCAGTTCTGCTGCAGGGAGGGAAGGGGCAGTGACTGGCCAGCTCCCACCTCTGGACCCCGCTGGCAGCCTTCTCAACCTATTCTGCTCGTCTTTTTGCTGAGGAACCACCCTGTATGTCTTCACTGGAGTTATTTTAGTGGTGGAACGTTCCCAAGTACACATGCACGGGTTAACCCAGAACACATGGTTCCCAGCAGAGAGGCAGGGCTGAGAACTACAATATAATATATATGTTTCGGGTGGCCCCAGCCTTGGCCCTGCCAGATCAGGTTGATTCTTTTTGGAAGCAACACCCAATCAGGTTCCCAACTGTTTCTCGAGTAGACAAGGCAGAGTAGAATCAACAGTGTCGACTGAGGTGGAAGGTAGGGGAGAAGGCAGGCAGATTATCTCAGGGGCTGCTTCCAGTGGAGATCTGTTACCCCAGAAAGCCCAGGACTCAGCCAAAGTCACAGGATGAGCGACTGTCAGGGTCTCCCCATACCACTCTGGTCCCAGTATTTTATAGGTAAGGAAGTAAGGCCTCCCAGCTACCAGGAGCCTTATATTTAGGGTAACCATATATCTTCCAAATACGGAGACTCCTCTGATCACCTGAGGTCAGGAGTTCAAGACTGGCCTGGACAACATGGTGAAACCCTGTCTCTACTAATAATACAAAAATTAGCTGGGCGTGGTGGCACACGCCTGTAATCCCAGCTACTTGGGAGGCTGAGGCATGAGAATCACTTGAACACGGGAGGTGGAGGTTGCAGTGAGCTAAGATCACGCCACTACACTCCAGCCTGGGCGACAGAGTAAAACTGCATCTCAAAAAAAAAAAAAAAAAAAAAAAAAAAAAAAAGGGAGACTCTGAGACTGAAAGGGAGCTCATTAACATGGACAGGCATGAGGCACAAACCAGGACTATGGTCACTCTACTCACGCTGCAGTCTCTGAATGGGGAGTGTTACTGGTGAAAGAAGTGAGGTGAGGGCAAAGCTACTCACCCCAGCTATACTACCCATTGACTGTGTGGCCATGGGCAAGTTAATTAACCTCTCTTGCCAGTTTCTTTACAGATAAAATGGGGTATCAATCTCATGAGGGCTTTTGTGAGAATTAGATAGGATTAGTTCCTATCCTATAAGTAAATAATGTGAGCTGCTCTTGTTATGACGATTACAATAGTTATTGTTAATTGGCTGTGAAAGTGTGGCTGAAGGACCTATATTCCATTGCCAGGAAGACTGACAAAGGCTTCGTGGAAAAGGTGATACTTGCGCTGGAAGGCTGGGTAGGATTTCCAAAGGCAGAAGCAGGGAGTGGTACAAGGCAGCTTCAGTTTGCTCTCTGTTTCAGGTATTCTCATAACTACCCTACAGGATGGATGTAAAACTTACCTACAGAGGGGTTACATGATTTTCCTCAAGTTATAATGCTAGAAAGTAACAGAGCTCGTGCAGAGAGCTATAATCACTGTGCACTCAGCCTGGGCCACACAGGAGACTCTGTCTCCTAAAAAAATAAGAAGGTAATAAGGCCCCGGATTTGAAGCCAAGTCTCTGATTCCAAAGGCCATGCTCCTAACAGTCTGTTGTATCTCTATTTTTGTGTTGAATTTTGTCTAGAGGGGTGGACACTTGTGAAAATGTATCTTCCCCACTTCCCTCCTAGACTGTAACCAGGGAAGATCTGTCTTGATTATCTATATGGGGGGTGTCCAAGCTTTTGGCTTCCCTGGGCCACATTGGAAGAAGAAGAATTGTTTTGGGTAACACACAAAATACTCTAACACTAATGACAGCCGTGGATGAGCTAAAACAAAAATCTCATAACGTTTTAAGAATGTTTTAAGAAAGTTTATGAATTTGTGCTGGGCTGCATTCAAAGCCATCCTGGGCTGTGGGTTGGACAAGCTTGATCTATATAGCTCCTGCGCCACCCAGCACGAGCTGGAGAGAGTAGGTGCTCAGAGGAAATGTCTACTCACTCAATAGAAGAATTGAGGCCTGACTTTTCCTGGCTGAGGTCAAACTTCTACAGTATCAATGTCCTACTGGGAGCTGCTTCCTGGGCAGCTCAGCCTGGGGGGACTCCCTGTAACAGAGTACCCTCCCCAACAACCAAAATTTATACCCTGATGGGCAGGGCAGAGGGCAGGGCTGCAACTCAAAGACAAACAGCTTGTTCCTAACTTCATCCCACCCATCAAGCTGGACTTAGAGTCTTTCAATATATTTCTCCTCCCAAAGGTAGCAGATGAGTTGGGGGCAGCCTGCCCAGTCCACATGACCACTTTTCTGAGACCTCCCTGTAATAGTAGAGCCTCAGAAACTATGTTTGCCAGGTGGCATCAGGTGGGTGGCACTCCCTTGCCATCACTGACTGGACCAGGTAGACACCTTACCCAAGCTGGCCACTCAGGTCTTCCCTCTTTTGAAGGGGGAGGTATGAGTTCTAGCACCTTCCAAGCCCCATT
Source organism: Ateles fusciceps (assembly GCA_036589455.1). NCBI lineage: Eukaryota > Metazoa > Chordata > Mammalia > Primates > Atelidae > Ateles > Ateles fusciceps. The sequence goes on from JAZHEH010001321.1 coordinate 3,529,979, forward strand.
GTCTTCCCTGCCACTGGATTTCATGAGCTACCCTGTAGCCTTATAGTAATTTCCCTTTTTGCCTCAGCTTCTCTGAAATGGGTTTTTACTCCTTGCAATCAAATTAGCCTTAACAAAATGGAGAAAGGAGACAGCTTTTCCTTAAAACCCCTCTCCCCACCCCCACACAGAATTAACCACACCTTCCCCTCTACTTTGTGTACCTTCCTCTTGAAAACCCCGTGGCATTTCCAAGTCACATGCTTCCTGCATGCCTAGTATGTGGGCAGACACTGGGTTAGGTGCTTTTTCATTGATCCACGCAACCGTTGGGAGGGATGAAAACCAGCATTCTTCAGATGAGATAACAGGAGCTCTGTGGGGTTGCACCATACACCCAAGGTCACTTAGCTTAGAAGGGAAAGAGTGGGGGATTTGGACCCAGGTCATCTTTACCCCACCCAGTACTTCAGTCAGCTCAACCATCATCACAATCCTGCCTGCCCCTCACCTCAATTCAAACATCCTTGGTACAATCACTATGACCTATTCATCTTTGCTCTGGCATGAAGATACTCCATACTAGGCAACTGAATTGAGTTTGTGATTAAAATGGAAACTTACTAGAAATCTCATCAGGGAGAGTGCTCTGAGTTTTCTTAGATTCTTATATTTGTTCATTTGGCATCCATGCCTCACAGGGTCCATTGTATTAACTGATTTTTTATATTCTAAGGAGCATGCCTTTCATATGCTAATTAACCAATCCAGAGCTGCAACCATCTCCTTTATTAAACTCTCACACCGAGGTCAATATTTTCCCTGCTCTACATCAGCCCAGGGCTACATACCAGAAAACCCACAGTTCTTCAAATCAGCCAGTCCTAAACTGTTCTCCCTGTCCTGCCATGCCTTTCCCACAGAAAACACAATAAAGACTCCAATCTAAGCTTTCCCCATATGCCCTCCACCTCTGACCTACTGACCTTGGTGTATCCCGTGGGGCCCTGCACAGCATGATGTACCTCCTTTTAAGAAACGTTAAGTAACAAAAATCTTCTTCAATGGCCTTAGCCATCCATGCTGTCACTCCATCATCTCCATAAATTAAGGCCCAGGGACAACTCAAGAGAACAGCTTCTATCATTACATTAGAAATGGTTTAGACTCTGAATATCAAAAGCAGAATGGAATGTTCTGGTTGCTTCACAGAATGAATGCACTTAGCACCTTCAATATGTAAGGCCCTGGTGGTATTCACTCAGGCTGACCGGTAGCTCCTGAATTTCATCTGAAGTCAAGACTGTGCCATTATCAATGTGTTTTCTGACTTGAAGAGAGGGTGATTACCCCTGAGGGGGAGGGAAGTGACTAGCAGAGGGCACAAGGAGACTTTTGGGTACTAGTAATGTTCCGTTTCTTGATTTGGGCATCGGTAACACGCATGCACCCTCTTCGTTAAAATTTAACATCTAGAGCTTATCATTTGTATATTTTTCTGTATGTATCCCTACTTCAATAAAAAGGCTAGTCAGGAAAAGTATTTTCTGACTTGAAACGCTGCTTCATTTGAATAGTGCTCTGTGAAGCAAGTGGACACCTCCACGGAGGGGAACAGTATCACTGCCTACTTGGGAAGAGTGTTTTGCTGACTTTGAAAATCAGTGCTGACTAAGACATGGTGGCCTGAGATCTCAATTTCTCAGGATGATGGAGCTGGTGTGGGAAGGAGCTTAGTAGATCATGCAGTCCAGAAATTCCCACACCTGGTCGATTGATTCACCTGAAGTGTTTTTGCAAAATGCACGTTCTGGGCTTCTAGCTTAGCTATGCAAAACCACAATTTGCAGGGGAGTAGAGATGAGGGGGGTGAAAGGGTGAAGGCGGACAGAGATGAGTCTGAGGCCTAGAAATCTGCATATTCTTGAGCTCCCCAGGTATTTCAGGTGGTTAGGAAGGACTGGAGACCATCTATGAACTCTGCTCCTTCATTTTACAGAGACAGAAACTGAGGCATAGAGAAGGGATGACACTTGCCCAAGATCACATAGCCAGGGATGACAGAGCTGGGCCAAAAACTCAGGTCTCCCAGTCCTCAGTCCGATACTCTTCCCAACAGAGCCCTAGATGAATATAGTAGCCGCATAGGAAGGGGAAACAACAGGCTTTCACGGAAAGAAGATCAAGGAGCGAGATGCCAATGCCGAAACAATCACACCATCTTGGCTCTGAAACTGATCTGCTTGGTGAGGCAGAGTCTGCTGAGAATGTCAAAGTCAATCTTCGCCTCTAGAATGTGTCTAATTCCAGACAAAGGTTCATAATTTCCATACATACTCCACCTGGCTGGTCAGATGGAATTAAAATGACAAAAGCCCTTCAGTGATCTGCAGAGTCCCCTCCTTGGGCATGCTGGGGTGTGGTGGCGGCAGTAGGAGTCAGGACACCAGGGAGGCGGAGCAGCGCTGCAGTTAGGAGCATGGGTTCTGCAGCCGGTCTGACCTGGGTTTAAATTCTGGTTGCACAACTTACTAGCTGTGCCAGTCAGGACCATCATAGAACCTCTCTGTGTCTCAGTTTCCTTGTACTCTAAAGTGGGGGAGAAAGATGGTAACAGCTAGCACTTGACAAACATTGGCCATGATGTTTGGGTCATTGCCTAAGTGCTGCTTCCTTCACATGAATAAATTTATTTCGTCCTCACCACCACCAGGAGGCAGTTACTATTATAATCCCCATGTTACAGAGGAGGAAAACTGGACCTACTATATAGTGCTAGTGTGAAGATTACCCAAGGAAAGGCATGTGACCAACTCAGCACAGTACCTGGCATAGAATACATGCTCAATAAATATTAGTCATTGTTATTCGGTTCATCATGTGTATCTAAAATTAACAACAGATCTAGCTCTGCCTCTCAACTTGCTATAGGATCTGAAGTATGTCACTTCTCACTTCCCAGCCTCACTGTCCCAATCCATAAAATGAGAGGCTTGACGAGATGATCTCTAATGTCTCCTTTAGCTGTAGGGTATTAGCAGTCTCTAATCTTTTTTCTTTTTGTTTTTTTTTTTGAGATGGGTTCTCACTCTGTCACCCAGGCTGGAGTCCCAGCGGTGTGATCTTGACTCATTGCAACCTCTGCCTCCTGGGCTCAAGTGATCCTCCCCACTCAGCCTCCCGAGTAGTTAGGACCACAGGTGTGCACTACCACACCTGGTTAATTTTTTGTATTTTTGGTAGAGACAGGGTTTCACCATGTTTGCCCAGGCTGGTCTTGAACTCCTCAGGTCAAGCCATCCACCCTTCTTGGCTTCCCAAAGTGCTGAGGTTACAGGTGTAAGCCACCATGCCCGGCCTCTCTAATCTTTAAAAAAATAATTTTCAATAAATCCAAGTCATCAGATGCTGCATTGATTGGTGTTTAGAAACACTTAAATTTGACATTAAAACCCCCTTTTTAAAAAAGGTTCATTCCCTTCAACCTAGTCATTGTACCTATATGACTATATCTAAGGAAAGAACCAGAGATCAGCACAGAGATTTACCCTCCAGAAGGTTCATACAGCCACTCCAGATTAGAAACAACCTGAATATCCAGCAATAGAGGATCTGTGGAGCACATTTTGACACAGTAGCTCAACAGATTATTGGGCAATCATTCAAAAAGTATGCTTTCAGTCACTACTCAATGACATGGGGAAATATTCCACAAGTAAGGTCAAGTTAAACAACCAAGATACAAAACTTTATGTGCAATGTGACCCCAAATTACTAGAAAAAAACAAGGAGATATACTGAAATATGAATGAAAATTATTTCCAAGTAATGGAGTAGGTGAGATATATATATATATATATAATAATTTTTTTTTTTTTCTTCTTAGCAACAGTGCCGTGATCTGTCACCCAGGCTAGAGTGCAGTGGTGCAATCATAGCTCACAGTACCCTCTTAGGCACAAGCCATCCTCCCATCTTAGCCTCCTGAATAGTTAGGACTACAGGCGCATGCCAGCACACCTGGCTAATTTTCAAATTTTTTGTACAGACAGGGTCTCACTATATTGCCCAGGCTGGTTTCAAACGTCTGGCCTCAAAAGATCCTCCTACCTTGGCCTCCCAATGTGCTGAGATTACAGGCATGAGCCACCACACCCAGCCCAGAGTACGTGATTTTTAAAAAATTAAATCTAAATGGAAAAACATTCCTTTTATTCTCTACCTTTTATGGTGTTTCTCTGCCTTCTTATTTATTTATTTATTTATTTAGGGACGGAATTTCACTCTTGTTGCCCAGGCTGGAGTGCAATGGTGTGATCTTGGCTCACTGCAACCTCGGCCTCCCAGGTTCAAGCGATTCTCCTGCCTCAGCTTCCCGAGTAGCTGGGATTACAGGAATGCACCACCAAGCCTGGCTAACTTTGCATTTTTAGTAGAGATGAGGTTTCTCCATGTTGGTCAGGCTGCTCTCAAACTCCTGACCTCAGGAGATCCATCTACCTCAGCTTCCCAAAGAACTGGGATTACAGGTGAGAACCACTGCGCCCAGCCTCTGCCTCCTTATTTTTATGTATTTCAATGAGCATCTCTTTTCTTTGGAATACACATTCCCTTGCCCGTGTGAAGGGCCTGCCTGTTTCTGCCAGTGACAGGCATGCAGACCCCATACATATCTGTTAGCCAGTGCAGAGCACTGTGTAACTTTCTTGTTAGAAAAATACAAATTCCCAAACCCAAAAAAAGCCCTTGCCTTGTAGGAGAAGGAGGCCTCACTCACGGCGCTGGCGCTGCTTGTGGGAGGCAGCTGCTGCAGCTGCAGGGCTGCGCTGTGGGCTCCGTCCATGGTGGTCTAGGGGTACATCGTGCCGGGCCTGGCTCAGGAGCTGGAGCTGCTGCTAGGCGGGACCCAGGCTAGATGCCATCTCTCCTCGTGGTGTTCACCTCCCTCCAGCAGCCATCTCTTCCTCACGCCAAAAGAGTACTTCGAGGCTCTTTTGGCCGATTTACAGCCTTCTCCTCAGCTCCACTCAGAGAAATGCCAATTTCCGTGTTTCCCAGGCAGACAGAGAGGGGTGTGTTTTCCAATTCTTGCAGTGCTCTAGGGTGCTGGTGAGGAACATTAAAAATGCATGGACAAGGAAACACTGAGCCCAGCTTTGTTACCTGAGAAGAGAATACCATTCAGACAAAGCATAACTGGCAGTGACAAGTGAGGCCATTTAAAAAATTCTTCAAAATCCAAATCCTAGGGATTAAAAAATAAGTTCTATCAGGCTTTTGTCCTCCCCTTAATAAAAACGTGACTCATCTATCTCCAAAGCTTTCTCCCTGGCTCTTAAATGTCCTCTTTCTTCTTCTACTCTGCTTCCTTCCTCCCATTGCATCCTAACTTAATCCTCCCTTTTTCCATAGCTCTTGGGCACAAGTAGAATACTAACCATGTCTACTTCTCCAGGTCTCAAAAAAAAAAAAAAAAATCCACTACCACAAAAAGGGAACCATATAAGTTTCAACTTAGGAAGAAAAGAATCCAAAGAAAAGTTACTTCCATGGAAGTCATTAGAACTGGCCTGTTACCAAGGGTTGGCCTGACACAGGTGAGGGGACACTGGCCTCAGAGGTTGAAAACCTGTGTGACCAGGTAACTTTGCCTCTCAGAGATTCAGCTGCCTCATCTGTAAAGCAGGGGTAATAATGTGGGCTTAAATATACCTAGCAATGATGATAATCCCTGTTAATTTCATCGGACTTATATTTTCAGTGCTTCTCGAACTTTTCCTTTTTTTTGGAGACAGAATCTCACTCTGTCACCCAGGCTGGAGTGCAGTGGCCCGAACATGGCCTTAACCTGCTGGGCTCAAGTGATCCTCCCTCAGCCTCCCAAGTAGCTAGGACCTCAGACGCATGCCACCAGGTCTGGCTAATTTTTTTGTAGAGACAGAGTTTTGCCATGTTATCAGGCTAGTCTTTAACTCCTGGGCTCAAGCAATCCACTTGTCTCAGACTCCCAAAGTGCTGGGATTACAGGTGTGTGCTACTTATAAAACTTTTCTACAGAGAAGAGAAAGTACACTTCCAGTGTTCTAGGAGGCATGGCCAAAACCCTACTTAAAAGTGTTAGGGGTTTCTTTGAGAACTTTTTATATATTTAAAAAAAAATGTATTCTACTGCATAGTTTGTTTATTTTGATAGAAAAAAATGTTTTAAATTGCTTTTGATGTGCTACATGCTACCTGTTTTACCTCTGCCAGGTCATTTAACTTTTTAGCCAGTTTCTCCAGCTGTGAAATACAGATAATAATGTTCCCACCCCCACATGCAGTTATGAGAATTTGATGAAAAAATACATGTAAAATGCAGGCATAGCAAATGATCGATGAATGTGAGCTGCTATTATGATGAATTGTATTCTCCCCCTGTTTAATAATTTATTTTGCCCATTTCTTTCTCTCTCATGCATTCATTCAACAAATATTTGCTGAGGGCTCACTGTGAGCTAAACAATTTCTGCCACTCCCTGAGGCTTCAGGAAGCTGTCACCTGTATATCCTGCAGCTTCCATTTCCTTTTGCTATCCAGCCCTAGGCCCAGGAATTCTGGTTCATGGTGTAAACAGAGCATGCATAGGTCTTAAGGTGAACACCATGTCCAGTACTGGGAAACAACAGATGCAGATTTAGCACAGGGACAGCTACAGAAACCATTTGGTCTGGTTCACTTTGTCAAAGGGCCCCAGGATTAAATTATTGCTACTACCTGCAGACGACGTTATATAGCCAGTGTACAGATAGGAGATGTTTGCATTCATCAGGTAACTTCATCAGGTAATTCACATCCCACAACTAGACTTCCCTGCCTGCAAAACCCTGTGAATATGTGTTTGCAATCTTGTGGAAAGCATAATTATTCACTATACTTTCACGTGCACATGAAAAGCATTATTGTGTTAAATTTCTGTAAAACTGTTTTAAGCATTTTTAATAATCATAAGAGCCTTAAGAGTGGCTCAGGGCTCTTTCTACCTCTGAGAGGCCCTGGGAAGCATTCAACCACGAAGGAGTCATGGAGTTGAGGGGGCACAGGAGTGCAAACTCCAGTGAGGTGTTTGTGGAATACCCTTTTCGGTTGCTCCCAGCTGAGATCTAGCCCCACGCCTGACTGACTTATATACATACCAACCGACTGACTAAATGCAGGCCAGTTAAGAACCTGGGCGCTGTGGCCACTTCACAGTCAAGAATGCCTTACTAAGGCCTAATCAACCACAACTCCAGAGCTCCAACAAACAGATATACTCAGCCCCACCCACAGGAGGTCAGAGAAAGCCAACAGATCCTAGGGACATGTCAGTCAAGGGGATGGCGAGAACCCAGGCCGCCTAACATCTTTTAGACCAGTGAGTTTGCCCAGGTGCTTTTCTGGTCTGGCTTTTGTGAGTAGTGGTTGACATTGCTGCGGTTTATTTTTTCTTTTAAAAAGCAGCTTCCCTCTCTGCCTCGGGAACTCCCAGGCCTCTGGGGCATCGTCTGCAAAGGCAGAAGGCTCTCCCTCAGTTGGCTGGGAGTCTGGACTGAAAGCCTGGAGGAACCCTTTGCAAGCTGTATTCCCTTATAAGACACACATTCTTTGCCTGGTGACTCTCTTTCCTGGTTTCCAAGCACTTCTCCAGGACCTACACGTGCCCAGAGGCAAGCAGTCAGCTCTGGGTTGTCAGCCACCCCCACACTTAAAGCAGGCGAAAGGAATGAGAATTCACTAGGTGCTTTGCTTCCATCCACCCTCCGCTTATCTCGATGACGGATTCCACCAGTTCCACAGACCACGTTTTACAGATGACAGAGCAGGGGCTCACGGCCGCTCAGAGTAAGGTCTGTATTCGAATTTGCCTCTTTTCGAACAAATCAATAAAACACGCTCTTCCCCCACCACCTGACGATCTGGCTTCCGGAGGTGAGCGCCAGTTCCCTGCCAAGCTTCCCGTTCCTGGGCTTTGGCTCAAGAGAAAGTTACATTCTTCCGTCCCCTCCCATTGAGCTGGAAACTCCACGACTCGAGGAGACAGCACCTCTGTTCCAGAAGCGGGCTTAGACCAAGAGAGCCTCCCCCTCATCCCCACCTGCTGACTCCACCATGTGCTGCCGCCAGGAAGCCCGAGCCGCTCGGCACGAAGAGGAGAAATTCTGGCAAAGTTACTCCATGTCACTTCCTGGTTTAGTGGAGCCTGGCATCACCTTTATTAAGGTAGCCCATGCCCCCGTTCCTCTTAGTCTCGATGGAAAACTGGAAAGAGCATTCTAAGGCAACGGGACCCAGGCTGACGAGGCAGCAAGAAGGTAGGGTATGTACACTAGGGGACGTTAGGTGACTTCGCTCTTTCCTGAAAAAGCTAAGGCTAAATTCAATTCCCCTTCCTCCCACTGTTAATCGCTACTCACCGACGGCGTCTCCTCCAAGGCCCACCTATCAAAACCTTCTGAGAAATGACTCGGACTCTTTGTGCAACCCGGCGGCACAGCCTCCTTGATCCCTTCCCGACTCAGAGCTGCCAAGATGCTGCAGTGTTTTGCTTTCAAAGGTCGCGATTTGATTTGCCACACTGACTGCCAGTCAGAAGTTGGCAGGCATTTCGCGCAGGCGAGTGGCTGCGAGGAGGGGGGTGGGCGGGACAGCCCCCGGCAATTGGCTGCGCTGCAAAGCTTGCTTGAAGGGTAGGGGAGCGACCTGGGGCTAGAGCTTGGCGCTCACCTGGAGCGGGGGCCCCCAGCGGCCACAGGAAGGATGTTGGGCGACTCCCCTGCCGCGTCTCCGGCTCCTAGAGAGCTCAGGTGATTGCTCGTCTCTACCTTTCCGACAGGTGGGCCTGGTTTTAGCAGCCTGCTAGGTGTCCTCCCTTCTTAACCTCATAGCTACCTTCCGGGCTGTTCCCCTCCCCCCACGCCCTCATCAAGTATTCAAATCCAAAACGTCCTTAAAGACCCAGCTCTCCCCAAAGCCCTCGCCAGTACTTGGGGCCAAATATTTCTTTCCTTTCCTGCCCTCTCGGAACACCTGTTGGAGCCTAGCACTTGGTTAGTGTTTCCATAATGTACATAATTATCACGGCTGTGATAATCAACATGCTCATGGAGCTTTACAGATGACAAAAAGCTTCTCATTGCTCACACGTTGTTATGTACACGCATTTGCTTTCAGATCCTCACAGCCACCAGTGAGACATGAAGCCCGTTTCACAAATAAAGAAATGTCGTTTGGGCCTAGACATCAACAATGAGAAAGAGGCAGTTCTGGTCTCAGATACTGGGGCAGAGAAAGCTCCTGGGGAACTTGAGAGAGAGGGAAGGAGCCGGTTCATTGTAGGAACTGCCCCGAAGGCCAGCAGGGCTGGTGAGAGATTTTTCCGGAGATGTGGTTAGGGCTGCGATCTGAGGAACGGCCTGGGGACAGTTTATAAATAATGTGTTTGAGGCTTGGCACGGTGGCTCACGCCTGTAATCTCAGGACTTTGGGAGGCCGGGAGGATTACTTAAGCCCCAGAGTTTGAGACCAGCCTGGGCAACATGGCGGGACACCATCGCTACAAAAAAATTTAAAAATTAGCCGGGCATGGTGGTGAGCGCCTGTGGTCCCATCTACTCAGGAGGCCGAGGCGGGAGGATCTCTTGAACCTGGGAGGCCGAGGTTGCAGAGAGCCGAGATGGCGCCACTGCACTCCAGCCTGGGCGACTGAGCGAGACCCTGTCGAAAAACAAACAAACAAACAAACTCGGATTTCACCCTAAATTTAAATGGCAGCCACTGGAGGACTTTAAGCAGGGAAGTGACAAGATCGCTGTGACCACCCTGCCCTGAAGCGTGTGAAGAGGGGTTCCTGGAATAAATATTAAGTGGCTGCCCTTGTCTAGTCACCCATGTCAATCGTTTTTTGCTGTTAGAAGCAGGGCTTGGATGAATGTTAATTCTCAGGCATATTCCTTGAAGCAGGATTTTCGAGTGAGCAAAATTCTAAGGCTCTTGGTTTATCACAAGATTTTTGAGGCGTCGCCTAGATAAATGTCCATTAGCTCCCCACCCCGCCAAACGTCCTGATATAATTAACCTAAGCCCTAAAATTCTGCAGGCTTCTCTGAGGACTTTGAAACGCCTCTAACGATTGGTCAACAACTTTTCACGCTACAGAAACAGAGGATGCTATTGGCTGGATTTATCCCGCGGAGGGCGGGAAGGTGGACTAGCAAATGTTAGGCCTGTGGTTGCCATAGCGACCGGGAGGTTGGGCTGGCCAGATTCAGCCCCCCGCGACCCGACCAGGTAGGAGGCAGTTCCGGCGGGGGGGGACCAGTCCCTGAAGTCGTAGGGAGGAGGACGCGGCGCACCACATGGGACGCCCTCCGGGTGCGTGCGGAATTCTAGGGCCGAGCTAGGTGGAGCCCCGAGGGCGGGAAGAAGCCACCATGGGAGGTGCCCCTGCGTCGGGACGTGCCCTCGGTGTTCCCACCTGAAAAGTGGTGACAACCGAGGTCTGCCTGCTCTAGCGAGCTCCTGCGAGAGGCGTGGGCGTCCGACCCATCTGGCTCAGCACTGGGAGGGCTTCAGTGCCTGGCAGTTGGTGGAAGCCGAAGGCCTGATTTCTACTCCCAGGTCTGACCCCAGCTTATGGGCTGTCCCGCAGCAAACGTCTTCCCTGCTCTGGGCCTCGATTTACCCATCTGTAAAATGAAAGGGTGAGATTGGAATCTGGTGGCCACTAGCCCGCCGCTGAGTTTCCTTCCAGCTCCCTGACACACTCTCTCAGCCTGTGAAAACTATGGAATGGGTTATTTACCTGAGAGTGCTTTGAAAAAGTGTAAACTGCTTCCAAGATGCTTACAACTGAGTAGATAAAAATCGCCTACAGTGGAAACTACTCAGGACATCCAAAATATTCCATCTATAGTCACGTGTACACAGTTTAGCACATGTTGATATACCCTGTACAGCAACATGTATAATGTAATTATGTGGTAATACTTAGCATATATAACGTTTTTAAAAATTATAAGAGATGATAAAATGAAACTGTGCCTATAGTTGTAACCATGTGAGCTGTCCTTATAGAATCTAACTCCTGAAGGAAAGAATTATGAGCACATCTGTACACACTATTACTAAAATGTGCCCTCCTCTAGTATTCATTCATTCATTCCACAAATATTTATGGAGAAAATACTATTTTAAAAAATTTCTCATTACAATTATTATTATTGTTATTTTTGTAGTGACAGGGCCTCACTATGTTGCCCAGTCTAGTCTTGAACTTCTGTCTCAAGCCAACCTTCCCCCTCAGCCTCCCAAAGTGCTGGGATTGCAAGTGTGAGCCACTATGCCCAGCCAGTTGAGCAAATACTATACGCCAGGAAATAGACTGAAGATTTAGAGATGAACTTCGTATTGGGGAAGATCATAAACAAGTAAAGTAATAAACACACAATATAATGTTGGGTAGTGAAAAGTGCTTTGAAAAAGTTAAAGCAGAGTAAGGGGCTAGAGAGAGATGGGTTGGTACTTCTTAAGAGTGGGTGGTCAGGGAAGTCATCCCTAAGAAGGTTTGAGCAGAGAGTCTCGTGAATTTGATGACAGGACCGTAGGTCGATGCCGTGGTACGGTGAGGAAAAGGAGCTCCGTGCAGCGAGGAGTTGTGGCAAAAGCCAAGGAGGTCCCATGCAGAGAAGAAGATTAGTCTTTAGGTGGTGGGGTGTGACAACTGCCTTCAAGTTCTTGCAGAATGGTCATATGGAACAGTGGCTTTCGAACATTTTGACTGTGACTCATGGTAAATGCATTTTATATTGTGACCCAGCGCAACTAACACTTCACAAAAGACTGCAGACTATGACTTGCATTTTGAAAATCACCAATGTGGAAGAGAAATGAGACTTATTCTGAGTTGGTTTCAAACGTTGGAATTAGGGTGGAAAAAAAAAAAAAGAAAATCAGCCTTGATACAGGAAGGAAGTTTCCAGCAATTAGAACTGCCTAACAGTGAACTTCCCCCAGGAGTCTTTAAACTGTGTTCTGATGAAACCTAGCATTCTGCAAATATTCAAGAGAGTCAAACATTTCCCATATATATAACCGCCCATATACACCCAGCCATCCCTTGTTTGCTTTATATTTTGAAAACTATATGTAATATTCTAACTTCAGAAAACCAACCACATCAGGCACGGTGGCTCACGCCTGTAATCCCAGTGCTTTGATCCCAGTGAGAAGGTAATCCCAATGAGAAGATCACTTGAGGCTAGGATTTCGAGACCAGCCTGGGAAGCATAGTGAGACAATGTCTCTACAAATAATTTTATAACTAGCCAAGTGTGGTGGCAGATGTCTGTAGTCCTAGCTACTCTGGAGGCTGAGGTGGGAGGATCACTTGAGCCCAGGAGTTTGAGGTTGCAGTAAGCTATGATTGCACCACTGCACTCTAGCATGGATGACAGCATATGATCCTATCTCTAAAAATAATAATAACAAACCAATCACACCCACTGAGGGGTGCTAAATGTCAAAATTTATTAAGTTAACATTCAGTGTGAGAGGTTAAGGAGTGAGTAGAAGTCAAACTTCCTGAGCTCAAAGCCTGATTCCACCTTACTTCTAATGTGACCTTGGGCACGTCACTTAACCCCCCCACCAAACTTCAGTTTTCTCGTCTGTAAAAATGGGGATTATACTTCATTGGATTATTGTAAAACTTGCATGAGGTATTCCACAGAAGGCATTTAGTACTGTACAGGTTCCATAAATGATAGCTGTTATTTTAAGTTGTTAATACAACATTCCTGTGCGTATATTAAAACCCTACATTAATAGAAGCCTACTGCAAGACAGGCAGTATTAACCACTTCACATGCATCAGCCTGAGAGGAAGGTACTGTTAGCACTCCCAGTTTATGGAGGTGGAAATGGGCTCAAAAGATTAAGTTTCTCATCCAGAATCAGAGCTATTAAGTGGAAGAGCATAACCTTGAACCCAGGACTGGATACTCTGGACCGCTGCAATGCCCCTCACCTAGGAATTGCTTAAACATATGTTGTTGATTTGGAAGGTGGTATATCTTTGCTACTCTTTCTTAGATTCTAGGCCCATGCCATCCTGTCATGAACAGTTGTACAAGCAAGTGGGCCAGTGAGGCACACCTGGGCGGTGCTGTGTTCACATCTGGCCTGCACCTGCTCTCATCGTGACTTCACAGGTATGCAGTGAGAAGACCGGAAAGCATTATTAACAGTGTGGTCTTTTGGTGGTAGGATGGGGGATTGTTTAAAATTTTTTTGGTAATTTCTCATATTTTCTTAAATTTTGAAAGAGTACATACATTAGTATTACAATAGTCCTCCCTTATTTAAGGGGGATGTGTTCCAAGACCGCCAGTAGATGCCAGTGAAACAGTGGATCATACCCAAACTGATTACTGTCAATCACACTGTCTCTGTTCATAACTTCCACTCACAAATGTAATGCCTTTTCCGTCTTAACTAAGCACTTATCCTGCTCCATCGCCGTAACTTTTATAGTTTGAGATGAAGCACCAAAACTAGCACCAATTTTTTTTCCCCTTTTAAATTTCATGGAAAAAAGTTTTATTCTTACTGTAGATATTAGCAACCTCAGAATACGGTCTTTTTCTTGTCTTATTAAGTCATGAACTTTCGCCTTTTCACTTAAAGGAAGCATTTTACAGCTTCCCTTTGGCATGTCCAAAGTGCTGGCATCACTACTGTTGTCCTTTGGGGCCATTATTAAGTAAAATAAGAGTTACTTGAACACAAGTACTGAGACAACGTGACAGTGGATCCGACAATCGAGGCGGCTACTAAGTGACTACTGGGGTAGCAAATACAGCTTGGATGTGCTGGACAAGGATGATTCGCATCCCAGGAGGGGTGGAGCCAGGCGATGTGAGATTTCATCACATGCCTCAGAATGGTGCATAATTTAAAACTGATGAATTATTTATTTCTGGAATTTTCCATTTAATATTTTCAAACCACAGTTGGCCGTGGGTAACTGAAACTGGATAATGAAGCAACACACAAGGGTGGACTACTATATAACAGGAAGCTTAATATTTTTCTAATCACTTGTAATTCCAGAACACTCATACATTTTTAAATAACAGCTTTATTAAAGCTAGGGCAGTAGATAGTTCTTACTAAAATGGTATAGAACTGAGGAGTAGTAAATGAATAGTGGTTACTCTGGTTATTTTTTGAGACAGGGTCTCACTTTGTCACCCAGGCTGAAGAACAGTGGTAGGAACATAGTTTACTGCAGCCTTGACCTCTTGGGCTCAAGTGATCCTCCTGCCCCAGCCCCCAAGGTAGCTGGGACTACAGGCACATGCCACCATGCCTGGTTAATTTTTATATTTTTTGTAGAGATAGAGATTCACCATGTTGCGCAGGCTGGTCATGAGCTGAAGCTATTCCCCAACCTCAGCCTTTCAAAGTGCTGGGATTACAGGCATACTGCACCCAGCCCTAGGGTCTGTTTTTATAGACACTAAAAGACCATTCATTGTTAAGCTGGATTGATGATTGCGCTTTGATCATTATTGATTTGTTTCTGTTGTTTTGAATCTCTTAATTTCTTGAAGAATGTTGCCAATAATTCAGTTAAATATCAGATTTTTAGTATAGCTTGTCTACCAAAAAAAGTTGAAAATTGCTGCTGTGGGGGTGACAGAATAAAGTAAGGAACAAATACTGGGGGGAAGGGACTAGTAGAGCATAAAATCATTTATTCAATCCTTTACTCATTAGTATTTATAAATGGTATAAGTTCCTTAGGAAAAAAAATGGGCAAAATGAAACCCAAGTCTGCTAACAAAAAATAATTGCGAAAATTAAATTGTGCCCTTGCTATTATTAACAACTAAAAAGTAGTTAAATATGTTAAACAGCTCTTTTTAAACATTGGACAACAGGCACAGTACAACAATCTCTGAAGGAAGAAAAACAAGGTGAGTCCTACAATTGCCCCCATTTAGTACTGGGGCGACTTTTTAGGCCATATTGTAGGAAATCCAAATGAATTCCAGATTTCTGGGTTGGGAAGATAAAAATAAGAATTCAGAGAGGCCAAAGAAGCTACAATTTATAGGGAAAACCCTAAATTGAAGGAGCTGTACAAAAAAATGTTCAGAAACCTGAAGAGAAGTTTCCTTAAGTTTTGGCTGAGCAGTAATCTGCACAGGCATGAGAAGAAACTAAGACTGGTGAAATACCCACCAAAAGGCTGAAGGCTGAACGATTTCTGGGGCTTAAACAAAACTAGGAATGTTTCATGTTACTGTAAACCAGAATGGAGAGACATGGTATTAGATAAGAATTGGGTAGAGTTCACAGAAATGTCATGGCTTAGTAGTCGCGATAAATTATTCCCAGAGTAAAAACTGCTCTGGACTTGCCATAACAAAGTTTGAAAGCTTGAAAAGGTCAGATGGATCTACAAGTGACTGAAAAGTGTGCTGGAAAAAAACCAATGCAACATTCTTTACAGGAATATATCAAAATCCAGCACTCAGCAGCGTAAAATTCAAAATGTTCAATATCTAATACAAAATTACCAGACATGAAAAGATACAGGAAAATATGACCCATATCTGAGAGGAAAATCAACCAATAGGAACAGACTTAAAAATGACAGGTTACTTTGGGAGGCCAAGGTGGGTGGATCACGAGGTCAGGAGTTTGAGACCAGCCTGACCAACATGGTGAAACCCCATCTCTACTAAAAATACAAAAATTAGCCAGGCATGGTTGTGCATGCCTGTAATCCCAGCTACTCAGGAGGCTGAGGCAGGAAAATCGCTTGAACCCAGGAGGCGGAGGTTGCAGTGAGCCAAAATTGCACCACTGCACTCCAGCCTGGGTGACAGAGTGAGACTCTGTCTCAAAAAAAAAAAAAAAAAAAAAAAAGACAGGTTATAGAATTAGTACAAAGAGACTGTAAAGCAACTATTATGAATCTTACAAATATGCTTAAGAATGTAAAGGAAACTGTGAACATGATGAGGCTAGAAATGGAAGACATAGAAAAAGGGTCCAAATGTAACCTCTAGAAAGAAAAAAATAGAATATTTGAAATAAGAATACAATAGATGGGATTTGCAACTGATTAGACACTTCAGAAGCTCAGTGAACTTGAAGACATGACAATATAGACTAAGCAAATGAAGGACAGGGAGAAAAGAGGCTTAAAAATAATAAGCAGAATCTCAGTAACCTTCTGGAAAATATGAAATGATCTAATATAACTGTAGACCCAGGAAAGAAGGGGGCAGAGGTAGAAAAAAATATTTGAAAAAATAATGGGAGAATATTTTCCACATTTGATGAAAACTATAGCCTGTAGATTAAAGAAGTTAGTTAAAACCCAAACATTAAAGACAGAATGAAAATTATGCCAAGTCACCATGAAAATCGAATTGCTGAGAGGCACATAGAGTAGTCAAAGTCATAGAAATAAAAAGTACAATGGTAGTTGCCAGGGGCTACAGGGAAAAAGGAATAGGGAAATACTGAGGAAACACCATATTGTTGGAAATACTGGGGAAGTGCCATATTGGTTAGTGGGTATAGAGTTTCAGTTTTTCAAAATGAAAAGAGTTATGGAAACGGATAATGATGATGGTTGCACAACATTATGAATTTGAATCCCACTCAGCTGTACGCTTAGAAATGATTGAGATGGCAAATTTTTATGTTATGTGTAATTTACCATAATAGAAAACTGGGAAAAATCAAATTGCTTAATTAAAGTAATAGAAAAGCTTTCAAGTTGATGGATTAAAAAAGGAATCGTTGCTTACAGAGTTTATCACTGTTACAGTGATAAACAGAAAAGCTTAAAAGTTGATAGATAAGCCAGGTGCAGTGGCTCACGCCTGTAATCCCAGCAGTTTGGGAGGCCAAGGCGGGCGGATCACGAGGTCAAGAGATCGAGACCATCCTGACCAACATGGTGAAACCCTGTCTCTACTAAAATACAAAAATTAGCTAGGTGTGGTGGCGCACACCTGTAGTCCCAGCTAGTCGGGAGGCTGAGGCAGGAGAATTGCTTGAACCCGGGAGGCGGAGGTTGCAGTGAGCCGAGATTGCACCACTGCACTCCAGCCTGGTGCCTGGCAACAGAGCAAGACTCTGTCTCAAAAAAAAAAAAAAAAGCTGATGGATAAAAAAAAAAGAATTATTACTTATAGAGGAATCAAAATAAGAATTATAGTGGACTTCTCATCAGAAACTATACAAGTCAGAAGACAATAGAATAATACAAAAGTTCTTGGGAGAGGTAGGAAGAGATAAAAAACCTACGAACCCATAATTCTATACCCAAAATAAAAGAAAAATAAAGACCAATTCAGACAGACAAAAACCTAGAAGATGCATTATCAGAAGACCTGCACTCCATGAAAAGTCAAAAGAATTTCTGTAGATAGGCCTATGACACTAGACAGAATCTTGAATTTACACAAAGAATTGAAAAGCACTGAAAATGATAAATATAAAATACAATTTTTCTTATTTTAATATCTTTAAAAGAAAATTGAGTGTTTAAAAATAACAATATGAGATTCATAATATATGTAGAAGTAAAATGTTTACAAAAGTAACAAAATGATGGAAGGTGGGAAATGGAAGTGTATTGTAAATATCTTACATTATATATGAAGTAGCATACTATTGTTTGACTGTGATAATTTAAAGATGTATACTGTAAACCGTAAATCAATTACTATACATAAGTATAGCTAATAAGTCAGAAATGTAGATAAAATGGGACCATAAGAAATAAGCGTTTAATCTGAAAGGACCCAAGAAAAAAAGAAACAAGGGCCAATATTGTAGGAAATGGATAGATTTAAGCCCATCCATATCTAGTGCTACATTAAATGTAAAAGTTCTAAACACTCCAATCAAAAGGCAGAGTTAGATTAGACAAAAGAACCAAAAACTAATATATGTTGCCTTTAACAAACCATCTTTAAATATAAAGACACATTCTAACTTGGTGGCCCATGGAAAAAAAAAATATATGTACATATATATATATATAAAAAATATATATATATTTAGACACATTCCTGCCAGCCGAAGTGTGAAGAAAACTCAATCATTAAATATAAAGACACAAATAGGTTAAAAGTAAAAGGATAGAAAAAATATATTGTGCTAATAGTAATCAAAAGAAAGCTGGAATGGCTGTTTTAATATCAGAAAAAAATAGATTTTAGAACAAGGAATATTACCAGGGATAAATTGGGACATTTTATAATGATAAAGGGGTCAATTTACCAAAAAGACAAAAATTATAAATGTGCATGCGCCTAATAATAGTGCTTCAAAATACACAAAAAGAACTGACAAAGCTTAAAAGAGAAATAAATTCACAATAATATAATATGGGAATTTCAGCACTTCTCTCTGATTATTGATAGAATGAATAAACTGTAAATCAGTAAGGGTGTAAAAGACTTGACAAACTATCAACCAATTTTACCTAATTGATGTTTATTAAAAAAAACTCTATTCAACAACAAAAGGAAAAATTCAAATCAACAACAAAAAGATAACTAGAAAATCCCCCTGACTACTTGGAAATTAAACATCAGACTTCCAAATAAACCATGTGTAAAAAAGAAATTACAATGAAAAATAAAAGATATTTTAAACTGAAAGAAAAATGAAAACACAGCATGTTAAAATATATGAGATGTCACTAAAATGGTGCTTACAGTAACATTTAAGGTATTAAATACACGTATTAAGAAAGAAGAAGGGGCTGGGTAAGGTGGCTCACACCTGTAATCCCAGCACTTTGGGAGGCCAAGGCAGGCGGATCACTTGAGGTCAGAAGTTTGAGACCAGCCTGACCAACCTGGTGAAACCCCATCTCTACTAAAAATACAAAAAATTAGCTAGACATAGTGGTGGGCGCCTGTAATCCCAGCTACTTGGGAGGTTGAGGCAGGAGAATCCCTTGAACCTGGGAGTTGGAGGTTGCAATGAGTCAAGATTGTGCCATTGCACTCCAGCCTGGGCAACAAGAGCAAAACTCTGTCAAAAGAAAAGGAAGAAGAAGAAGGGTCTAAATTCAATTGTTGAAGCTTCCACCTAAAAAGCTAGAAAGAGAAGAACAAATGAGACCCTTTTTTGTTGTTGAATAGGGTTTTTTATAAATGTCAATTAGGTTGACCCCTTTATCATTACAAAATATTACTAAATTTTGAAATTACCAAAGCTCAGTTAAGAAGAAATAGATAACCTGAAGAACCCTGTATCTATTAAGTTAATGGACTTTGTCATTAAAAATCTTCCCACAAAGAAAACTCCAGGCCCAGACAGCTTTACTGATAAATTTAAGGAAGAACTAATACCAATTTTACACAAACTGTGCCAGCAATTAAAGGGGGGAAAAAAAACACCTTCCAACTCATTTCATGAAGCAAGCATTACCCTGATGTCCAAATCAAAGACATTTTTAGAAAGAAAAGGAAAGCTACAGATTAATAGCCCTCATGAACACCGATCCAAAAATCCTTAACAGAATTTTAGCAAATTGAAGCCTTCAGTATATAAAAGTGATACTATCTTATGACCAAGGAGCATTTATTCCAGGAGCACTAGGTTGTTTTAACATTTGAAAAGCAATCAATGCAATTTAATTAATATATTCACAGAGAACAATTATATGATCATCTCCATAGATGCAGAAAAAGTATTTGATAAAATTGATCACCTATTCCTGTTAAAAACTCTTAGGAAACTAAGATTAGAAGTGATAACGAACTTTTATAAAAAACCTACAACTAACATCGTACTTAATGTTGAAAGACTGAATGCTTTCCTACTGAAGCCGGAAACAAGACAAAGATGTCCACGATTGTCACTTTTATTCAACATTGTACCGGATGCCCTAGTTTTTGCAATATTACAATAAAAAGAAATAACAGGCATACAAATTGCAAAGGAAGAAATAAAGCTTTTTAAATTTATATATGACATGATTATATATATAGAAATTCCTAATCAACAAAAAACTACTTGAACTAAAAAAAAGTTCAGCAAAGTTGCTGGATGCAACATCAATATGTACAAATTACTTATATTTCTGTATATCAGCAATAAACAATTAGAAATTTAAAAAAATTTTAAGACCATTTTAATGACATAAAAATATGAATTACATAGGAATCAGTTTAAGAAAATATGTGCAGTATTTCTACACTGATAACTGTAAAATATTGCTGAGAAATTAAAGAGTATCTAAATAAATGGAGAGTATACCATATTAATGGATCATAATAGTCAACAAAGTTAAGATGTAAATTCTCCCTAAATTGTTCTATAGATCCAATGTAATCTCAACCAAAATCCAGGGAGTTTTTGTTTTAGTAGAAATTGACCTATAAGTTATATGGTAATTCAAAAGGGCTAATATAGTCAAAATAATTTTACAAAATAAGACAGTGTTGGAACTACCTTATTTTAAAACTTATTCTAAAGCAAGATAGTGTGCTGTTGGTATAAGGGTATACGTAGAACTCAAAAGAACAGAATAGAGAATCTAGAAATAGCACTATATATATGTAAATACACACACACACACACACACACACAGTAGATTTGTGATGAGTGTGCCAAGATAATTAAATGAAAAAAGGACATTCTTTTCAGCAGATGGTGCTGGATTAATTGAATCTCCAAATGCAATAAAATGAACCTGACCCTTACCGTAATACCATATACAAAATTTAATTCAGAATGGATCCTAGGCCTAAATGTAAGAGCTAAAACTATAAAACTTCTAAAAGAAAATGTAAGAGAAAACATTTGTGACTTTGAGTTAGGCAAAAATCACTTAAATCTGACAAAGAAATCTTAAAACCTTAAAAGAAAATATTTGACAAATTTGATCAAAATTTAAATTTTTGCTTTCAAAAGATAATGTTAAGAAAATAAAAAGGCAAACCTCAGCCTGGGAGCAAATATTTTCAAAAAATATATGATAAAAGGCTTGTATCCAGAATGTATTAACTTTTACAACTCAGTAATAACCCAGTTAAACCCAACTATTTTTGGTTTTATTTTTTTTGAGACAGGACCTTGCTCTGTTGCCGAGGCTGGAGTGCAGTGGTGCTATCATAGCTCACTGCAGCTTTGATCTCCTGGGCTTAAGCAATTCTCCCATCTCAGCCTCCAGAGTAGCTGGGACTACAGGTATGCACCACCACTGCTGGCTAATTTTTTATTTTTTGTAGAGATGGGGTCTCACTATGTTGCTTAGGCTAGTCTCGAACTCCTGGCTTCAAGCAATCCTCCTGCTTCAGCCTCCCAAAGTGTTGAGATTACAGGTATGAATCGCCATGCCCGGCCCCAGTTTTTTTTTTAAGGCAGAACATTTGAACACACGTCACTAAAGAAGATAAATAAGCACATGAAAATATCCAAATTAAAATGCTAATGAGATGCCATTATAAAATCACTAGAATGCCTAAAATTAACAAGA
Source organism: Ateles fusciceps (assembly GCA_036589455.1). Taxonomy (NCBI): domain Eukaryota; kingdom Metazoa; phylum Chordata; class Mammalia; order Primates; family Atelidae; genus Ateles; species Ateles fusciceps. The sequence goes on from JAZHEH010001321.1 coordinate 3,551,506, forward strand.
TTGAGGATGTGGAACAATTGGAACAAAATACTGATTGTATGCAACAATACGGAAGAATTTCAAAAGCATTACACAAAGTGGAAAAAAGACACAAAAGAGTGTTACTGTATGATTGCACTTATGTGACACTCTAGAAAGACCCCAGTTGTGACAGCAGAGCAGTGGTTGAGGGTACTGACTGCAAAGGGACACAGGGAGCTTTTCAGCATGATAGATCAATTAATATCTTAATTGTGGTGGTATTTAACTTGACTGTAAACATTTGCCAAAACTTGGAATTGTACAACTAACACTGATGAATTTTATTTCTATATAAATTATATCTCAGCAAAGCTAACCTTATAAAATAAAAATAGGCCGGGTGTGGTGGCTCACGCCTGTAATCCCAGCACTTTGGGAGGCCGAGGCAGGCAGATCACCTCAGGTCAGGAGTTCGAGACTAGCCTGGCCAACATGGTAAAACCCCGTCTCTACTAAAAATGATGAAATTAGCTGGGTGTGGTGGCGGGCACTTGTTGTAATCCCAGCTACTCAGGAGGTTGAGGCAGGAGAATCACTTGAACCAAGGAGGCAGAGGTTGCAGTGAGCCAAGATCATGCCATTACACTCCAGTCTGGGTGATGAGTTAAACTCCGTCTCAAACAATAAAAAAATAAAAATAAAATCCAAGGCTTCAGTAGTTCTGTAAGCAACATCAACGACTTCTCCTGGTGTTCCTACTGTAGGCAGCACAGTGTGCTTGGGACTTTGGGTCACTGGACTTGGTGGATCTCAGCCAGCACCCGCACCATTTCTCAGTCTAACTTATAGATAGAACAGAACCCATTCACAATAATTAACTAACCAATGTGAAATGATCTCTACAAATGCTGTATTTTGCTGTTTCAGGTGCTTAGGAGAACATGCAGTAGAGGTTTTCATCAAACAAATGGAACATGTCACAGAATCACAGAATTTTACTAATGTGGACAACTCCGCACAGAAAAATGAACACGCTGGCAAACATCCCAGACGTGCCAGTAAAGTACAGAAAGGTCTGGTGAACTCTTAAGTAACATGTGTCTTTGCAGGGAGGAGATAGCTCCTGACATAGTTTATTTTAGTACATCAGAGCAAATTTGGGGGCAATAGTAAATTCTGGGTTATGTTCACATCCTTAAAGGCATACCAGATAGATGGCTTTAGGCCCTACTGTTTCAAGTGTGATGATTGGGAAGAAACTGTGAGATGAAAGGATGAGGGAAAAGGGAGGAAGTCTCTTTAAAACAAACAAACAAAACCCAGACTTGTTATTTCCGTGTATCTGATAAGAATCTCTGTCCTCAAATTTAGATATGTAAGAGATCTTTTTTTTTTAATTTCCTAAAACTCAGCTTGAGTTATGACTGCAAGCCCCTGTTCTGCTGGGTTGAAAGGATAACTCCAGCCATTATCAGCATAAACCCTATCTCCCTCATGGTTTGGAACTTTCCCAGTAGTTAGTGTGATCTGGGGAGGCTGGGTTGGGAGGGGAGGAATACTCGGGTCATTGATCCACCATCCACATTGACGAGATCTCCATTGTCCCAGCTCCTGTGCTTCCTTTGGTTTTGCTAGTGTTCTGGCAAGCTAGTGTTCTGATTTGTTGGTGTATTCTGGGCCACACCTGTGGTTGAGGAATTATTGCTGAGACTGGAAACCTCATTTTGAGATCCTCCTAGGCTCCAACGATTTTTCTTTTGAGGCTATTACCGCCTCCCCTGGTGGGCTTCCAGAGAGATCTCTCTTCCTCCCATCCTCTGATTTTGCACTCTCTTTTTAACATTTCTTTAAATTGAAGCATAAATATATATTCAGGAAAAGTGCACAAATCATAATTGTATAGCTTAATGAATATTCACAAAGAAAACACCACCTATGGAATAACTTCTCAGACCAAGACATAGAATGGCAGCAGCATCTCAAAAGCCCTTGTCCCTTCTCAGATATGATCTCCCTTCTCTGCAGTTATCCTGACTTCTCATATCATTAGTAACTTTAGTTTGCTTTTGAACGTTATGTAAATGTGAATCATACAATATGAACTTTTCCTCTCAGGCTTTTTTTCACTTATGTTTCAGAGATTTAAATTCATGTTGTTTTATGTATCAGTAATTTGTTCATTTTATTGCTCTTGTTTGAATATACCACAATTCATTTATCTGTTCTACTACTGAAGGACATTTAGGTTATTTCCAGTTTGGGGCTATTATGAATACAAACTTCTGTAATTATTCTTGTACCTGTCTTGTGGGACACATATTTATGTTATTTCTTGGGTCTATACCTGAGGAGTGGAACTGCTGAGTCATAGGGTATGTTTAGGGTAAGCTTAGTTGATACTGCCAAACAGTTTTCCAAAGTAGTTGTACCCATTTTACCTCCTTACAAGCAATGTATGTGAATTTCAGCTGCTCCAAATCCTCACCAACATTTTTAGCTCATAATAGTTTTAATTTGCATTGCCCTTAGATTAATGAGATTGAACACTTTTTCATGTCGACTGGCCTTTTGGATATTCTCTTCGGAGAAGTGACTGTTCAACATTTTTGCTCATTTTTTTCTGCTGGGCCCTCCCTCCCTCTTCCTCCCCTCTCCTTCCTTCCTTCCTTCCTTCCTTCCTTCCTTCCATCCAGGAGTTCTTTAAACCATTCTGTCCTTTTCTTAAATATAAGAATTCTTAACCATTCTAGAAACAAGTCATTTGCTAGTTATAGGTAAATGTCTTCCCCCTAGCCTGGGACTTTCCTTTCCACTCTCTTAACAATGTTCTAAGAAATGGAAACTCTTAATTTTAATGTAGCCCAATTTATCAATCTCTTTATGTTTAGTGTATATACCTATTCTATTTATATTTAAGAAATCTTTGCCCATCCCAAGATAGTTTCTTCTAGAGCCTCTATTATTTTACCTTTTACATCTAGATCTGCAATTCACTTGAAATTGTTTTTGTATAAGGAAGATGCCCAAGCCTGTTGTTTTCCATGTTAACCCAGCACCATTTATTGAAGGGCCACTCATTCTCTACTGCTTTGTATTGCTGTTGCTATCTTTGTCATAAATCAATTGTCCAAGCATACGCAGCTCTGCTTCTGGATTATTTATCCTGTTCAAATAGCATACTGTCCTAATTACTGTAACTTTATAACAACTCTTGAGTAGCATAAGCCCTTCAACTTTGTACTTCTTTGTTTATGCTGGCTGTTCTTGACCCTAGTGAATTTCCATATAAATTTATTTTACTTTATTTTTTTATTTTTAATTTTTATGAATACATAATAGTTGTACATATTTATGGGGCACATGTGATATTTTGATACAAGCATACAATATGTAATGATCAAATCTGGGTAGCTATACAAATTTTACAATCAACTTATTAATATCTTTTTTTTTTTAATAGAGATGGGGTTTCACTGTGTTGGCCAGGCTGGACTTGAACTACTGACCTCGTGATCCACCGCCTTGGCCTCCCAAAGTGCTGGGATTACAAGCGTGAGCCACCATGCCCAGCCAGCTTATTCATATCTTTAAAAAATCTCTACTCTCATTTTAATTTGGATTGTGTTGATTTAGAAATCGATTTAAAGATAATTTACATCTTTACAATAGATATTAACTTCTCTAATCCATGTATAGATCCTTTCTTTTATTTATCTTAAATTGTTCTCAATGTTTTACAGTTTTCTATGTAGAAGTCTTGCATATCTTCATTATATCTGTTCTAGGCATCTGATTTTTATGCTGTTATAAATGGTCATTTTAAATTTCATTTTAAATTGTTTGTCGTTGGTATACAAAAAAATTAATTGATCTTTGTATATTGACCTCAATTCTGGTGACCTCACTAAATTCAACTATTACTCTTATAGGGTATCCATAGATTCTTTTGTAATTTCTCCATGTACAGTCTTGTTGTCTGTGAAAATGACAACTTTATTTCTTCCTTTCTCATCCATATATTTTATGTATTTTTCATATATTTTATGGAGGCGTTGTACTGGCTAGAGCCCTTCAGTACGATGTTGAACAGCAGTCGTACTAGTTTCACTCCCTATCTCAAGGGAGAGCTTTCAATATTTCATTATTCAGACCATGTTTTCTGTAGGCTTTTGTTAGAGACGCCTTTTATCAGATTAACAAAGTTTGCTCCTATTTCTAGTTTGCTAGGGTTTTTCTTTTAATCATCAAAGGGTATTAGATTTTATGAAAAGCTTTTTCTGTTTCTACTAAACAGATACTTCACCCCCCCCCCCCCGCAAAAAAAGATATACAGAGGGAAAACAGCATATGAAGGAACGCTCAGCATCATTAGTCATTAGGGAAATGCAAATTAAAACCACAATGAGATACCATTACATACCTAATGGGATGCCTGAGATTAGAGAGATTTCCCATTGCTGATGAGAATGTGAAGCAATAGAAATTTTCATATACTAATGGTGCGGATGTACAAAAGTAAGACTATGAAAAATAGTTTGGCAGTTTTTTAAAAAGTTAAACGTGATCTAGTCATTTCACTCCTAGGCATTTACCACCCAAAATGAAAACTTATATCCATTTAAAGACTTGTAGATAAAATGCTCATGGCAGTTTTATTTGTAATGTCCCCAAACTGGCAACAACTGAAATTTACATCACCAACGAATAAACATCGTGTTTTTATACAACGGAATACTACTCAACAATAAAAAGCAATGAAGCATTGATATATCAGCAACAGAGATGAATCTCATAGTAATTATCTGAGTGAAAGAAGCCAGGCAAAAAGAGTACATGTTACAGGTATATGATTTTTTTAATCTATTGAGATATTCATATGGTTTTTCTTCTTTAGTTTGTTAATATAATGAATTTTATTGATTTTCAAAGTTAAACTATCTTTGCATTACTGGGATTGGTCATGATGTATTATCTTTTTATATATTATCTGATTTGATTTGCTAAAATTATTTTAAGAATTTGTGTATTTATGTTATGAGGGCTGTTGGTCTGTAGTGATCTTTTTCCCTCTTGTAATGATGCCGTATAGTTTTGCTATCAGGTAGTGCTTACCTCATTGAATGAGTTTGGAAAGGTCTTTTCCTCTTCAGTTTTCTGCGACAGCTTGTATGGAACTGATAGGTGGAGTGTTCTATAAATGCCAGTTAGGTCAGGTTAGGTAATAGTTTTGTTCAAGTTTCATATATCTTTACTTTTCTATCTACTTAAATTATTGAGAGAGATGTTTTGAAATCTCTGACTATAATTGTGAACTTTTCTGTTTTTTATTGCAGTCTTATCAGTTTCTACTTCTTATATTTTGAATCTCTTCTTATTGAGTACATCAGCATGTCATGTTCTCTTGAGGAGCTGACTCCTCGTAATGACCCATTATGAAATGACCCTCTTTATTGCAGGTTATATTTTTTGCTCTGAAATCTATTTTATCTGATAATATCTAAATTTCTTTTGATTAGTGTTAGCATAGTAAATCTTTTTCCATTCTTTTACTTTTAACTTATTTCTGGGTTTATATTTAAAGTATGTTTCTTGTAGGTAGCTTATGGTTTGGTGTTTCTTTCTCATCCAATCTGACAATCTCTGTTTTTTAATTTGGGCTATTTAGACTATTTACATTTAATGTGATTATGGGTGTATAAGTTTAAGTCTGTCATCTTGTGATTTGCTTTCTATTTGTCTCATCTGTTATTTACCTTTTTTCTGTCTCTTGTATTGAGTATTTTTAGTTCAATTTTATCTCCTTTGTTAGCCTATTAGGAACAATTCTTTGTAGTATTTTCCTAGTGGTTACTTTAAAGCAAAGGTTTGCAAACTTTGCCCCTTGGACCAAATCTGACCCACTGCCTATTTTTATTAGTAAACTTTAATTGGAACACAGCTACCCTTGTTTATGTGTTGTCTATGGATGCTTTTACTCCATAATGGCAACATTGAATAGTGCCATAGAGGCTAAATAGACTGCAAAGACTAATATATTTGCTATCTGGCTGGGCATGGTGGCTCACACTTTTAATCCCAGGACTTTGGGAAGCTGATGCAAGAGGATTGCTTAAGCCCAGGAGGTCAAAGCTGGAATGAGCTATGATTGCACCACTGCACTCCAGCCTAGGCAACAAAGCAAGACCCTGTCTCAAAATGGAGACAGATGATATAGATAGACAGATAGATAGATAGATAGAGACAGATATGTACTATCTGGCCCTTAGAAAAAGTTTGTTGATCCCTACATACTTTAGAGTTTATAGTATATAACTTATCATAGTCTACCATCAAATGATATTATAACACTTCACATATAATAGAAGACCTTAAAACAGTATATTTTTCTTTTTCCCTTCCTGGCCTTTGTGTTACTGTTGTTAAACGTTTTACTTGTACATATGGTATAAACCCCACAAAACAGTTGTTATTTTTGCTTTACATAATCTTTTTTTTTTTTCTTTTTTTTTTTGAGATGGAGTCTTGCTCTGTCTCCCAGGCTGTAGCGCAGTGGTGTGATCTTGGCTTACTACAACCTCTGCCCCGCCGGGTTCAAGTGATTCTCCTGCATCAGCCTCCTGGGTAGCTGGGATTATAGGTGCCTGCTACCATGCCTGACTAATTTTTGTGTTTTTAGTAGTGACAAGGTTTTACCATGTTGGCCAGGCTGGTCTGAATTCCTGACCTCAGGTGAGAAGGGCTTCCAAAGTGCTGGGATTACAGGATGCCACATCCGGCCCATAATCATTACTTTTTAAATGTTTTAAATGTTATATTTAAATTATTCACTTTATGCTCATAATTTTATATTTTCTATTTACCCACATATTTACTATTTCCAGAGCTCTTCTTTCCTTTATGTAGATTCAGATTTCCATTTGCTATCATTTTTCTTCAGCCTGAAGGACTTCCCGTAACATTTCTTATAGCTCCAGTTTGCTGATGATTAATTCTTTTGATATTTATATATTTTTAAAAGTTTTTATTCTGCTTTTGCTTTGGAAGATATTTTTACTGGGTACAGGATTCTAGGGTGACAGGTTTTTCTTTTCCTTTTAGTACCTTAGAGGTTTGTTTTCGATACCAGTCTGCTGTCATTCTTGTATTTGTTTCTTCGTATGTGACATGCCTTTTTTCTCTGCCCAATTTTAACATTTTCTTCTTATCACTTTTTAAGCAATTTGATTATGGTTGGCCTTGGTGTCATTTTCTTCATGTTTCTTGTGTTTGATGTTCATTGACTTTATTGAATCTGTGAGTCTGTAGTTTTTATCAAATTTAGAAAAATTTCAGTCATTTTTTCTTGAACCATTTTTTTTCCTGTTTCTTCTGTCCTCATGTTTCTGTTTTGGAGAGTCTGATTACATATGTATTAGGCTCCTCGAAGTTTCCACACAGCTCACTAATCCTTTTTCTTGTCCTTTTTCTCTCTGTGTTTTATTTTATATAGTTTTATTTCTATATCTTCAAGTTGACTAATCTAATTTTCCTGTAATGTCTAATTTGCCATTCATCTCATCAAGTGTTTTTTTTTTTTGTTTTTTTTTCCGAGACAGAGTCTAACTCTGTCGCCCAAGCTGGAGTGCAATGGTGCAATCTTGGCTCACTGCAAACTCTCCCTCATGGGTTCAAGTGATTCTCCTGCCTCAGCCTCTCAAATAGTTGGGATTACAGGCGCTCACCACCATGTTTGGCTAATTTTTGTATTTTTGGTAGAGACAGAGTTTCACCACGTTGGCCAGGCTGGTCTTGAACTCCAGACCTCAGGTGATCTGCCCGCCTCGGCCTCCCAACGTGCTGGGATTACAGGTGTGAGCCACTGCGCCCGGCCATCTAGTATATTTTTAATCTCAGACGTCTTTGTTTTCATATCTGGAAGTCTGATTTGCATCTTTTTATTATATCTTGGATCTTTTTATTATATCTTCCATGTCTACTTAATATGTTCAGTCTTTTCTCTGACTTCTTGAACATATGAAATACAGTTAGTGTAGCAGCTATAATGTTCTTCTCCACTAATTTTATCATCTGTATCATTTCTGAGTTGGTTTTGATTATTTTCCCCCCCATTCTGAAGTATATTTTTTCCTTCTTTCTCCTATGAAATTTATCAATGCCAGCTATTTTAAATTTTACTTCTTAGGTGCTCTCTATTTTTGCAGTCCCGTAAATATTCTCGTGCTTTGTTGTGAGATGCAGTGGAATTCTTCGGAAACAGTCGATCTTTTCAGTCTGGCTTTTAAGCTGTGTCACTGGAACCAGAGCAGCATGAAGTCTAGGGGTCATTTTGCCGTATTTCTGAGGCGAAACCCTCCTGCATACTTCACGTTCCATGGATTATGAGGTTTTCCCGCTGTGACTCAGGAAAACAGGAGCTATTCCTGGCCCCGTGGAAGGCTCAGGAATTGCTCACTTGAATTCTGTCAGGCGGCTCTTTCTCCAGCCTTGGGTAGTTCTCTGATGCGCCCGTGTTGGGCGATACCCAGGAACTCACTCAGGGGCCCCTTTGCAGAGCTCCATAGCTCTCTCTTCGGTACTCTGCTCTATGAACTCAGCTGTCTCGGCCTTTCTGGCCTCCCAGATCCATTTCCTCGACTCAGGCAGACCACGGGGCCCCATCCGGAGCCCTTCTTCCTGTGCTGTGGCCTGGAGATTTTCTTCTGGCAGAAAGCTGGGGCCATCTTATTGCCAGCCTCATTTATTTTGCTTCTCTCAGAGATCCTTGTCCTTTGTTGCCTGATGTCCGGTGTCTTGATGGCTTCATACATCTTGCCCATTTTTAACTTTTTTTTCCAGCTGGGAGGGCAAATCTGGTCCTGTTTTGGTTAGAAGCAGGAATTCAGTCATCCAGAGTGTTTTTCAAAGATTCTTTTCTGATTGTTTCATCAAGAGGGCTGCTGTGACACAGACCATTCTGTTAGAGGCAGAAGCCTCGGCTCTCCTTCCATTCAGGCAGAAACCTCTCCTGTCTCCAGGAGAATGTCCTTCCTTTAACCTTTTCTAAATAATGCTCTTTTCTTCAGTGCCTCCTCTGCATACCCTCTTAGCTGTTCCATAGGCTTAGGCTTTTAGAAACAAAAGCAGGAAGTCTTGCAGCTGCTTCTGCCTTTTGATTTGCTGTATAGCTCTCTTAAAGCAAACAAACCAAAAACAAAGCCGTTCATCTACTTAAACGGGGAGGGGAGGAGAGGGGGAGGAGAAGAATAAATATACTGTATATTGATATCCCCAGATATTTTCTGCTTAAACATGTATTCAGCTCCTTTGACTTGCTTCATCCTCCACCCACGCAGATTAGGCTCGAGTGTCCTTCTCCCTGTCGTGTCTGTTATCCATTTATTGAGCACTTACTAGAGGCCAGCTCAGGAAGAGGAAGCACACAACTCAGAGCTCAAGAGCCTGGGCTCATTAGGCAAATCATGTGCACACCCCACCTGTTCCGCTAAGTGCTGAGTGATTTGGGTGAGTAACATAATCCCTGTAAGCCTCAGTTTCCTCATCTGTGAAGCTGGTTCAAGAGAGTACCCCTTGAGGGGTCGATATTGTCTTTGGGCTTCCCGCTCTGAAAAGGAGCATTGTTTTTTAAAAAATTCAGAGATGAAGAAATGAGCCTTACCAATGGTTTCCATACAAACCACTCTCTGCCAAGGCTAACACATACTTTATTCTTTCCTTCTCTTGACTGTTTTTTTTCCCCCACCATTTTTGCACACATTTTCTCTCTGAGGGTTAGGATTCTGATGTTAAAATAATTTGGCTTACTCTTGTGAATGGCCAACAGAGTCAGCATGCACCCCCCCACCCAAAATTTGTTTTAGATGTCAAGACGGACAGTGCCACACACACGCTCATCGAGAGTGTAGAAAAGGCTTATCACCCGCGTAGTGAGGCCTTCTGAGGACAGCAGCACCGCCTTCCTCACCTGATCCAATAATGGCTTGAGAGAGCAGGGAAAGGAGGCTGGCTTGGGGGTTTTGTTATGGCTGGAAAATGGGGCTTGACTGAGGGCAGGGGTTTGTGTGGTTTGAACTTCCAGCTGGTGCCACAGGAGGGAGCATTGGGCTTTCTCATCTGCTTGCCCAGTGGTGGGGCAGAAGGGAATGAGGGAGTGGTGATGGTGAAGAGCTATCAGCCACGAAACATCAAAAAACTGGAGTCAGAGTCCATTACACTTACAGGTTAGGATCTGTAATCAACTTGCTGTGCATATCCATGCTGCCCAGTTCTAGCGGTTGTGGAAGTCTCAGCAGGAGGTGAGTTTATGCACCAGACGTGTATTTATACATCACAACCTAGACATACGAACTTTTCACTTCACTTTCGATAGATGACCCCTTTCTGCTTTTTAACCCCATGTCTGCTCAAAGCAGAAATGAAAACTTACGCCTGTCTTGCACAGTGTCCTGAAAAGTGAGAGCTGGCCCCGTGCCGGGATTTCCCTAACCTCTTTGGATTTTAACGGCCTAATACTGGTGTGTGAATCTAGGCCAAGGAGCAGTGAGGACGCTTCCCGTGTCCTCTGCCCGCGCCTTGTCCAGGCTGCTCCCAGAATAGTTTTCCCATGTCCTTCCTGCCTGGCAAGAATGTCTTTTCTATCGTCTCCGCGCTTTTCCCTGGGACAGCCTGCTTTAAGTCACTTTATGTGACCACATCTCACTAGTGTAAGAGCTGCAGAGGGGAAGTCTGACAGATTGCCAAGAGGGAAAATGGGGGAATACTTTTTTAAAAAATTTATTTATCATACTTTAAGTTCTGGGGTACATGTGCAGAATGTACAGGTTTGTTACATAGGTGTATATGTGCCATGGTGGTTTGCTGCACCCATCACCCCATCACCTACAGTAGATATTTCTCCTAATGCTGTCTCTCCCCTAGCCCTGGCGTGTGATGTGGTTTTGAGGTCATGGTTGCAGTGAGCCGAGATCGCGCCACTGCACTCCAGCCTGGGTGACAGAGCGAGATTCTCTTTAAAAAAATTCTGTTTCATGTCTATTTCCTGCCCGAAGGCAAGTTTTTCTTCTCTAATATTTAAAATAAAACTTTAACATATACCTCTGTGTTTTCCACATTTGTCAATCACTGTTTTGTACTCATTTTGCTTTTATTTAATGTTTATTGTTTAGGTTTTACTGCTGCATATCCAACACAATCCTCCATTTCTTTTAAATCCCAAGCTTGGATAATTCCAGAATCAGAAAAAAAAGGATTCAATAGTCAAGCCAAGAGATTTTCTCATAAGAAGGTAATGACGTTGACTTAGGGATTCTTTAGTTTTAGCCTCATGGGACAAGCACGTCCTGCCTGGCTGATGTGTCTCTCTGTGGACAGTGGAGGGCAGTGTGATCCCAGGAGCTACCACACCGGTGCCACTGAGGGCCACCGACCAGACCAACTGTAAGAAGCAGCCTGAAAAATGGGACATCCAGGGGAAAACATCTATGTCCGGATTTATGGTGCCAAAAATACTATGCTGGAGCAAAGCTCTTTTAAGAAAAATATATATATATTTAAAAATCATTATAAAACTAAAAAATTCCCAAGTGTTATCAATTAAGTAAAAGGTAAAAAAAAAAAAAAACTTCCCTACCCTTATGAGAGGAAATCACATGACTTCAAATAACATGAGAGGAAAAGAAGAGTCAGATACATCTAGAATTACCTTTGGAGGGCTGGGCATGGTGGCTTATGTTTGTAATCCCAGCACTTTGGGAAGTTGAGGTGGGAGAATTGCTTGAGCCAGGAGTTTGAGACCAGCCCATGTAACATAGCAAAACCCCATCTCTACAAGAAAAAAAAAAGTATAAAAATTAGCTGGACCTAGTGGTGCATGCCTATAGTCCTAGCTACAAAGAGGCTGAGGAGAGAAAATCATCTGAACCTGGGGAGGTGGAGGCTGCATTGAGCTGAGATAGCGCAACTGTACTCCAGCCTGGGTGACAGAGCGAGAGAGACCCTGTGTGGAAAAAAAAAAAATTACCTTTGTAACAAGGACTGCCCTCCTTTAAAAAAAAAAAAACTTCCGGCCAGGCTCAGTGGCTCACCCCTGTAATCCCTGCTACTCGGGAGGCTGAGGCAGGAGAATTGCTTGAATCCAGGTGGCAGAGGTTGTAGTGAGCCAAGATCCCGCCACTGCACTCCAGCCTGGGCAACAGAGCAAGACTGCATCTCAAAAGAAAAAAAATCCTTAAACAATGTGTTATTGGCTGGGTGCAGTGGCTTACACCTGTAATCTCAGCACTTTGGGAGGCCAAGGTGGACAGATTACCTGAAGTCAGGAGTTCGAGACCAGCCTGGCCAACGGAGTGAAACCCCATCTCTACTAAAAATGCAAAAATTAGCCAGGAGTGGTGGTGCGCGCCTGTAATCTCAACTACTTTGGACGCTGAGGCAGGAGAATGAGCTTGAACCTGGGAGGTGGCGGTTGCAGTGAGCCAAGATTGTGCCACTGCACTCTAGCCTGGGCAACAGACTGAGACTCCATCTCAAAAAACGAAAATGTGTTATCATATTCCTGTGTTACCCACCCCCCACCCCTTCCTTAAATCTTGCCGCATCTCTTCTTGTCTCACCTGGAAAATTCCGCGTGGTTCCTGACCCGTCCTTTTTTAATCTTTGAGATTTCTGGGAGCTGACTTTCTCCTCTCTCACCAGCAGGGGGCAGAAGCAACTCACAGGCATCCTAAGAGTCTAAAAAGTTTCATTCCTTATTCATTTAAGCAAGACCTTTGGAATAACGTTCTTTTGGAGGAGTCATCATTTCAGATATCTTTTTCTGCACTCTAAAAATGGCTTTTATCCTATCACCTTCCGCAGATGGCAAAGAGGGAATAAGGAGATCTAGGCTCTGAACAGAACCAAGGCATGGAGTGAGGGGCCTCGGCCAGCCCTGGTGGCCTCAGCCCGATTCCTCCTTGGTAGATGAGAACGCTGAACTAGAGAATGTTTTAAGTTTCTTCCGCTTCTGATACTTTAGGACTCTAAGAAAACAAATAATAGACTGTATACACACAAACACACTCACACACACCACACACACAGTTTTAGATAACTTGCAGGTTTTCTCCAAAGATGATACATATTCGCTCAGGAGTTTTCTTCTCTCTCTAGTTTCTCTGTTTTTTGTTTGTTTGTTTTGAGACGAAGTCTTGCTCTTGTCCCCCAGTCTGGAGTGCAGTGGCATGATCTTGGCTCACTGCAACCTACGCCTCTTGGGTTCAAGCGATTCTCCTGCCTCAGCATCCCAAGTAGCTGGGATTACAGGCACCTGCCACCATGTCTGGCTAAATTTTGTATTTTTAGTAGAGATGGAGTTTTACCACTGTTTGGCTCATTCCCATTTTCTGTCTGATTTCCCATTTGTCAATTTAATGCTAATATATTGTTCATCTCTAGGATATTTGCAGCCCAGCCTCCAATAAAAATAATAGCAGCCACCATTTACTTACCCTTACTATGTGTACTTTTATTTCTAATCCTCAGAACAATGCTGAAAGGAAGGGTTTGTTATTTTAATTTAACACAAGAGGAAATTGAGGCTTAGGGAAGTTAAATGACCCACCCAAGGTCACACAACACAGGGTTTGGCACATAAGAGGCTCAGAATAAATGCGTGTTGAATCAATGTTAAAGAATTAGACCTCAGCCCAGGTCTAGTTCACTCCAAAGCCTCTTGCTCTTTCCACATACTGCACCACGCCTGCCTTTGTGGCTGCAAAGCTGTAAATTCGGCCTGCAAAAGTCAGCAAGTTTCTGAAAAGGCCTCAGCAAAACAGAGCAAGCTGAAGACAGGGGAGGATGTCAGCTAACATGCTGGGCCCCATCCTCTGTGGTCTAGTTCTGAACACTCAAATTCAGAAACCAAACGGGCTCGCTTGTAAAGTTTGCGTTTTAAAAGATGGTTGCTTTTCAGAACATTTTCGACTGAAGGAACCAAGGGGCAGGGAGCCAAACCTATAGGCAGCATCGAATACAGACAGAAATTGCTGAGATTGGGTTCCAGCTTTTCAAATGTAGTCGTATTACTTAACAACACGAAAACTTTCATCTCGGCATTTGCAAGCATTTTATAACTAAGCATGAGATTTTATGGAAAGGGCATGGGATCCATAAATCAGGCGTTCTGAGTCCTACCCTGTCACTGGCTGTGTACCTTTAAACCAGTCACTTTTCTAGGCTTCAGTTTCCTCAACTGAAACATAAAATTTGGATTATGTAATTTTTGAGGTCTCCTCAAGGTATAAAACAGAAAACCAAAATCCTGCTGTATGCTCGTTCTCATTTTTCCTGAAGGAAATGGGCACTGACAGTTAAAGATCTGGTTTGACATCACCCGATCATTTAGTGAGGCAATACAAAGTAAAAACTGATTTTAAAACTCCAGTGCCTCACCGCCCTTCGTAAAGCATCAGCCATGCACACCCTTGCTCCTGATGGAACATGGCTGCCTCCTCACAGGAGTCCTGCGGCCCCCTGCACACATCTTTGACATAGAAAATCAGTGCCCTTGGGAATGTGCACTTACCTTATCAGGCTAACTTTGCAGTGAGTTATCAGGGCCTCCTGGCCCAGCTCACATTCCCCATGAGAATCTTACTGCTGGGTACAAGGAACCCTTCACAGAGCTCAGTGTCTGGACTGGCAATTTTGGCTACTAGAAATGAAGTCTGTTTTCCTGAACATTTTCGAGTTACTTACAGATGTGCTGGTGACTTTGTGTGCATGAAGAGACATGCCTAACGAATCTGTGACACAGCACAGCCCAGCAGCCTGCGGGACATTTTCCTCCCCCATCTCCCTTGTTCTGTCCCCACTTCACCCTGGATTGTGGTCGCTGTTTCCCAAACTGAGTACCCCTAAGGACACCACTTCATGTCTTTGCTTCTCTGTTTCCTCATCCTAAAAATAAAGATGTTGTAATAGGTAGGTAAGCCCTTGTCAGGAATGACTGTTTCATGGTTCTAAACCTCATCCCTTCCAGGCTTGAATAAATAAATACTGGTAGGACATAGGGACCATGTACTCTAGATGGGCACAGTCTAAAAATATATATTAATACCACATGCATAGCCTGGCAGTAAATCTACCCTCCCAAATGGTAAGCCAGCCGGTGGTTAATTTGCAGTGAAATCGAACAAAGTTAATATTATTCACTTATTAACGTGATATGACACTAGATCAGGGATGTTTAGATGAAAGGAAGTTCAATTCACAGAGGTCACCGTGTGCAAGGGGACAGCTGCCCCAAGGGTGCCCTCAGCTGCATATTTGACCCACAGTAGGGTCTGCCCTGCGCCCTGCTCTGTATGAAGCCTGACTTCTCCGTGTCAGTCACCAGTACCCCCTCCTAAGGGGTCTGCAAACTCTGGGCTGGCACTGATGATGTGCCAGGTACCCCCAAAGACCTTTGCATTTATTGCCTCATTTAGTCTCCATAATAACCCTGTGAGCTAAATCCCATCATTATCCACACTTTTCAGATAACGATCCTGAGATGAAAAGAAGGTAAAGTAGCTTGTGCAGTCAAGGCCGGGCAGAGTGAGGATGAACCAGGTAGCAGCTCCTGCTCCTCAGACCCTGTTTCCCCAGCATCTTCCCCAGGTGGAAGCGCTCCCACAGCCCCATCTTACGCCCTTGACGTGAGGTTAATGCATGTGTTATCTTCTCTCCAGCACCTGCCTAGGGGCTCCTTGAACAGCAGTCATTGCTGTCCTTTCCAGACCCCACAATCTCTCAAAAATGGGTTGAATGACCCCAGCTCAAGTCTGTGCATTTCCCATCGAGTCATGAGCACACATCCATCCTTTAGCTCGGTTGTGATGCATCTCCTTCATCCCGTTTCTAGACCTTGTGAGCTGCTAACAGGTTGCGCCTGTATCTTCCACTCTAGGCACAGGTCCTGATGGGCAGTAGCTTTCAATCAGTGTCTGCTGAATTGCATTTTTGCCCCCATCCCACTCAGGGGACTTCACGGGGCTGCTAATAAGCTGCTCAGTTCCACTCTGAAGGTTTGTGACTCCCAAGGGAGGGTCCTGGCTCCGTGGAGGCAGTGACAGGTAGCATCATGTGTGGGGGATGGTGGTGATGATGGTGACAGTGGGCTGCATCCGCACTGTTCCGCCTGCTTTATGTGTATTGACCTCTTTAATCCTCACACTAAGAGGCAGTGCAGGAGACAGTGGGTAGGGCCTCTGGCACCAGGCTTCCATAGAGTGCTAGTAAACCTGAATATTTTCCCTTCTCCCCTCCCTACACATGATGTTTTTATTTTGTTTATTTGGTTTTTGCCAAGAAATCAAGGAGTGGCTAAGTTCACACCGGTCATAACTTGGATTCTTGTTCTCTGCGGTTTGCTCTGAGAGGCCTAAATCCATCCAAATCATAGGATGTCAGTCGCAGGAACTGTTACTGCACAGAAGAACGGTCTCTCCGAGGGTGCCACCCACCTACCTCTTGAAGTTGCCGGAGAACGCTTGACTTTCCCTCCCAGAGACCTGCTTAGGTGCTGCACGCAGGTGGTGGTGTGCTGGTCAACCACCATGTACCCTCCTCAAAGAAAAGTGCTGAGATGCAGCATCTGCCCGTTTTTGTGGTGTAAATACTCCCACCTGGCCAACTGCAAGCCAGTACCAGCAACATTTTGGAATTTTTAACAGTTGTCCTCACAAGCTGCCATGGCCAGCTCCAGCTGCTGCTGCCTGCAGGACTCTCCTTTTGCTCACTAAGATCACACAGGCAGCGCTCCATTCCTCCAGGCTGAGTGGTAACAGCCCACTTCCCATTTGCCCTGGACTCAAGCCAGTTTGCAATGTGGCAGAATTAAAGTGTGATTAAAGCCCAGGAAGGTTGTGAGCTTCAGCAAATGAAAATATGAGATGTCTAGTTGAATCAGAATTTCAGATAAATGGCAACTCTATTAGTACAAGTATGTTCCAAATATTGCATGGGATATACTTATGCCAAAATCACCATCTGTGGTTTATCTGAAATTCTAATTTAACTAGATAGTAGGATGGAGCAGGCATTTAGGTCTTGTATTTTATCTGGAAACCCTAGCTCCTCAGACACATACGAGTGCTCAGAAAATTCTTGGGAACTGATGGTCAGGTTGAGAGTGTGGTGATAGACTGGGAGCTGGAGGTGTGTGTCTTCACTATCTACTGTTTAAACCTAGAAAAGTCACAGTGACACTTCCTGCGTCAGCCTTCCTAGATGCAGGGACTCTGGAAGCTCAAAAGCACCCCCAGGCCCAGCACCTTGGACTTACGAATAAGCAAGCCCAGAGAGATGACTTGCTCAATAATCACTTAGCTTTCTGATTCATAAGCCAGTGGGTTTTTTTGTTTGTTTGTTTTTTGGTTTTTTTTAAGATGAAGTCTTGCTCTGTCGCCCAGGCTGGAGAGCAGTGGCACGATCTTGGCTCACTGCAACCTCCGCCCCCCCGCGTTCAAGCAATTCTCTTGCCTCAGCCTCCTGAATAGCTGAGACTACAGGCGGGTGCCACCCCGCCCAGCTAATTTTGTGTATTTTATTTCACTGTGTTAGCCAGGATGGTCTCAATCTCTGACCTCATGATCCACCTGCCTCGGCCTCCCAAAGTGCTGGGATTATAGGCATGAGCCACCGTGCCCGACCGGTTTTTTGTTTTTTAATCCTATACAATCTCATTTGAGAGTTAGTTTGGTTTCATGGTTAAGAGCAGACTCTGGTCAGCGCGCCTCCGTTCTGGCTCTGACATTTACTAGTTATGTGGGCTTTATCTCTTTTGCCCCAACTTCTTTCAAATGGAGACTAAGCAAGCTAATGGTATATGTAAAGTCCTCAGGAAAGTGCATGGCACACAATGAGCTCTCAGTAAACTGATGCTTGTGCTGAAACAGCTGCCTGGAAAAGTTTCTTCCTTGTCTCCCCGTGGCCCTTCACATCTGCATCCACAACACCAGGGTTCTCCTGAGCTCTCGGCCTGGGGTGCTAGAGTACCTGGCTCCGCAGCGCCTCCTGCTGCCTGCCTCACCCTCCATGACAGTCAGTTCCACTTCTGTCTACCAGGATTATTTTCACCTAAAGCAGGAATCAGCTCCCGTCCCCACCTGCCATGGGGCAAGGGTGAAAGGACTCACTGAATTTAAAAGTCAGCACAGAAGAACCTGTGAATAGCACTTCGACCCGATCCCTTATATAAAACCATAATTACACACTGCCCAGCCAGACTGGAAAGTCCTGGAAGGCACTGATGGTGCCTTGAGTTCTACCCTAAGGAAGGCAGGAGGGATGGTGGAGACAGGCCAGGCCTGAGCGGCAGAGATTGGAGAGAGCAAGGTCTGGAGTCGTGCTGTCTGGGCTCAGCTCTGGGGTTTGCCACTTACTAGCTATGGCCCAGTGTCTCAGGGCCTCAGTTGCCTTAAAGTGGCCCTGACCATACCTCACCGTAAAAGGCTTGTATGAGGAGTAAACGAGACGGCACACACTGTGCACGTGGCACTGAAGTCAGGTACCGCCACTTAACAGCAGTGGGACGTTGGGCAAATTCATCTCCATGTGCCCTCAGTGTCTCCGTCTATCAAATGGGGGACAATAATACCTCCCTCACTGGCCGATGGTGAAAATGAGACAAACTTTGAAAAACTTCTGGCACCAAGCAGGTACACAGAAACCTCTTGCGACAGCGGGGCATCCTTAGCATTTCACAGCACGTGCTTGGCCAGCTTCTGTCAGCATTTACTTCCCCCCGGTAACTAGCATGGGAAATGCGATGAAAGCCCAATGAGCTGCCACAGCAGAAATGAACCTGGAAGCGACCTCTTGTTTATTCCTCTCTCACGTGCCTGCACCATTCAGCAGTTGAGCCTCAAGTGCTTGCCTCTTTTTGTCTGAGAGTTAGAAACGGCCTTGTTTGAGATGAAGGTTGTTTTTGTTTCATTTTGCTTTATAAACAGAAACACTCCCTGGTTTCTCTTCTGAAAGGCCGAGGAGGAAGCTGAATCAGGTGGGGGTGGGGTGAACGTGCAATCACTCACCCTTCCCTTGCCGTGGGTTTGGCTTACCCAATCGCCGCACGCTGACTTGCTCCTCAGCCGCGTCCAGTGTCCCATTTTATGCCCATTTCTCTAATGACGTGAAAAAACAACCGTGTTCTTTAAGAATTCATCATGGCATAGTGGAAAGAGCAAGGGCTTTGGGAATCCTAGTCTGGATTGGAATTCCAGCCCCACCCCTTGGTAACTGAGCGGGCAAGTCAGGAAATGGTGGAGCCAGGCTGTCACCTGCCAAGTGATGGTAGCGCCTGTGCTGTGCGATTACGGTGAGGCTTACTGTGAATGGATGTAGCACCTGTGGGAAAGCACAATGGAACTGAAGTGTCTTCATGATGCCACCTTCTCTTCCCTTTCAGAATGATATCCCAGGTCCTGGGTCCTACAATGTCATTCACCAGTCGCCAGTGTCCAACAGTGTCTCGTTGTCAAAGAAAGGAACATGCACGTTTCCCTCTACGGTGAGAGCCACTTCTCTTGAGTAAAGCATGAACTGGTCCGTAATTTCCTTCATTCATTATATAATTATATATTGGACATCTGGTCCTTTCTCTCCAAAGGCTCATAGTTCTAATTAGGAGAGTCACTGCCTCCTCAAATTTCATGCAGGTAAATTGGACCCTGTGTCTCTAAGTAACTTTTTCCCATCTTCACCCATTGCCAGGGTGGGGAGAGAAGCCAAAGGAATATTCAGAACTTCATCCTACCAAACCAATTTTGTCATCACTCAGGGGACTAAGCAAGTCTTGTCCTGAGATTTTTAGGCATAGCAGGAAATTGTTACTCTTACACATCTTATTGTAATAGGATTTTTATAATGCTTAATCTAATTGGGTTGTCAAATTATTGAGAAGTCAGATAGGACTAAAAAGAAAGCCAGCAGTGGGCCTGAAATGTACTGGCCCCACCCCCATTCCTTCTCTTTGTAAGATATGGGATTTTATTTTTGTTGAGGACTGTAACAATCAAATAGCTATATGAATTGCCAATGACCCTGACTGGAGTTGGGCAAAGATAGGCTTCTTCTTGAAAAATATTTATAAATGGTCAAGAAAAATAGACACAACAAAGTAGATAAATGGTCAAGAAAAATAGATACAGCAAAGGGAAAGATACAAACTAGGGTAAGGCTACCTGTCAGAGAAAAGTGAGAAGTGGACAGGCACAGTGGCTCATGCCTGTAATGCCAGCGCTTTGGGAGGCCAATGCAGGAGGATCACTTAAGCCCAGGAGTTCAAGACCAGCCTGGGCAACATAGTGAGACCCCATCTCTACAAAATAATTTAACAATTAGCCAGCAGTGATGATGTGTGCCTGTAGTCCCAGCTACTCGGGAGGCTGAGGTGGGAGGACCGCTTGAGCCCAGGAGGTTGAGGCTGCAGTGAACTATGATTGCACTGTCACACTCCAGCCTGGGTGATAGAGGGAGACTGTCTCAAAAAAAAAAAGCGAAAAAGACTCTAACATTAAATTAACAAACATATACCATCTTATCTCTTTAAAAAGTTGTAATAATTTCTTGCACAGATGTATTATGATGCCTGACATAGGAATTTTTTTATTTATTATTTTTTTTTGAGACCGGAGTCTTGCTCTGTTGCCCAGACTGGAGTGCAATGGCGCAGTCTAGACTCATTGCAACCTCCGCCTCCTGGGTTCAAGCAATTCTCCTTCCTCAGCCTCCCAAGTAGCTGGGACTCCAGGTGGGTGCCACCATAGCCAGCTAATTTTTGTATTTTTAGTAGAGACAGGGTTTCACCATGTTGGTCAAACCCCTGACTTCATGATCTGCCTGCCTGGGCCTCCCAAAGTGCTGGGATAATAGGTGTGAGCCACCGTGCCCAGCCTGATTTTTTTTTTTAAACCACACAAAGGGACCATTTAAGACACACTGAAAGTAGCCACGTCTTATTGGAATTCAATTTTGGTGGAGTTGGATACTCAAGGAATAGACCAGCTTTGGAGTGAACTCCCCCATTACTGAAGAAGCTGAGTCTGTGCATGGCCTCGGTAGGTTCATGAAACAGCCATGCCTCTACCTATTATTCTACCACCAGCTCTGCTGGGACAGAAACTCAAAAGACGTGCCATCTCATGACGTCCTGGCGTAGAAGACAAGGCTTAAGACCTGATCCTGACTCAGCTGTGGATTCTTGATGTGACCTCAAGCACGTCACCCTTCTGTGTCCCAGTTGCCTCATGAAAGTGGAGACTCCCTGGAGGCACTGAGCAAATTAACATTGCAATGAGTGAAATACTCTTTGAAACAGCAAAGCACTATAAACATGCTAAATATTATGATTGTTACCACCTGAGTCACAAGCAATACTTCCTGCAACACCTAGGTTTTCTCTCCGAGAAAACTTCTTTGCTAAATAATGGCACTGCCCATTCCTTCTTGGTGCCAAAAAAGAGACTGAATCAGAGCACGCAATCGGTTCTCTACTGGGTTTTGCACGCAGTAACTTTCCAGATGAAAAGCCAGACCCTCTAGAGGAGAAGGAGCCCCAGAAAGATCTGAGTGTTGTAGAACCTAGCCATGCCTTTCAGGCCTTTAAAAAATTCCGAACCAAACCCCAAAGAAGGTAGACTTTGAGTTGCTCAGGCTTCCTCTTCTTCTCCCTTTGACAAATATGGGAATTTGTATTTATAGTTATGTTACACTCAAGTGTAAACACTTGAGGTCCTGTACCTGGGGTGGGTGCCTGAAGCGGTCGATGGAGCTCTGTCAGGAGATCCCTGCATCTTACCTCCTTCCTGGATGAACTGGATGAGAATTTCATATCCTTCCATCCCACTGCCTCTTTCAGTAACTTTCACCTTCCGCCCCTCCTCCACTTCTAAATCCCAAGACTCAGAGGGAATTAAAAGTAGCTCTCATCAAAGAAAGATCAGAATGACCAGTAGGGATGTGATTGTGGGTGAGGCTGACCAGAAAACTCTGTGGGTCTATACATTTTAGAAACCTCCTCATGACTGTTGAGACAACCACACCCAACCTTTTGAGAGACCTGTCATCTCTCTAAGTCCTTATGATATAAAGAGCTTTATTAGTATATTCCGAATCTTTGCTCCAGAATCTTCCGCAGGACTGACTAGGAGAAATAAATGAGGTAGGAGGGTGGAGACTTTGATGGCTTCTCTGTATTTGCATGCCAGCAGGAGTGGCTCTAGAAAAATTGGTAGGTGCTGGAGACAGGCTCATAAATGCCAGCGTGTGGCCAGATTGGAGGCCACAGGCCTGGCAGAAAACCAAGGGGTGTGTAGTGTTGGTGAGTGATGTTACTGTAGCCACACTCTGAGACTAATTCTATTTCGATGCTTTATAAAACATTGCCTCTACTGGGACTTTTTTGGGAAGAAGAGTTTTTCATTTTCAAAATGTAAGTTGTAGGTGTTCTAAACCAAAAGAGTCAGTGATGGAATGGGCTTGCTATCACCACTCGACCCATTCCTCTTTAGAATGAGCCGTGTGATCCGTGTCATGTAGTGGAAGCCGGCTACTTGGGTAGGAATGCTGCTCCTCTGCCTGCATTAGCTGAGGAAGTCCAGCTTCCTCATCTGTAAAGTGGAGATAATCATAAGATCCACTGCTCAGGGTTGTCGTGAGGATTAAACACAAAAATCCCCGAAAGGTACTGGTTAACTCTTAGCCAGAATGAAAAAGGCGAAGCATGCGTTCAAGGCTGGGGCGACCCTACTTCTAGGAGCATCAGCAAATCCTTACACACTGCACGTAGCCATTTCTTATTGGAATTCGAGTTTGGCAGAGTGGGATACTCAAGGAACAGACCAGCTTTGGAGTGAACTCCCCATTACTGAAGAGGCTGAGGTCGAGCTGGGACTTGAACCCAGGTTAAGCTCTGGACAAGAACACCCGTGCTTCTGGTGCTCCACCCACCCACATGCCAGCCGTGGTCCATAAACCAGACGCTGAGGACCGTCACCACCAAGCACAGAGTGAAGCAGTGGGGGCCCCTAATGCCTTCCTTTGGGCTCACCCACTTTCTGTGTTTGTGTAGTTACTGATTCCTATCAAGTGAGAAAATCCAGGGCAACGTTCTCAAGCTTTTAACCATTAAATAGTGGGAAATTTTTTGTTTTATCAGACTCCAGTACTGCCATGCTATCTTAGGGGAAAGTGATGTTATCACCGAGTTTCTGTGACTTTTGCCCCCTGTTCTTTTGACAAATATTGATTCTGTTTGTTTTTTAACTGAAGATAATTTATCGTGGCTTCCTGAAAGGAGTGGGATTGGTTTTGTTAAACAGTGAAAATATTGTTGGATTTGATGAAAACAGTAATTTGGTGGAGGGTAGGCGGCACGGGTGGACAACAAGCCCCCTGGAGCTCTGTTTGAAGCAAACTCATTGCTTAGGCAGTTCGGATCTTTTAACCTTAGAAACAAGATGTGAGATTTTACTCAGAAGAAAAGCCTAGGCTGAGAAGAGCATATAGAGCTTCCTATCACATAAATTACTCAACAGCTGATGAGTCAAGGGTAAGTGGCCTGGAACAGGATTGGGTGGAAATGCATTTATGGCAAAATCATTTTTGCCAAGTCCCAAACAGAAGATGAATAATTTGAGTTAGTTTACAGAAGCGAGTACAGGTCTGAACTTGCATTTTCCAAGGGCAGATCCTCAAAGCCTGAGGTCAGTTGATCGTTGTTACCTGCCAGAATTTCGCCTTTTATAAAATGCATTTAGACCTTGTGCCAGCCGCCATCTTTTTGACATCTGTCCTTCAGAGCCACAGGATGATGTGGCAATACTGATTCTTTTGGTTGTCTTTTCATAGCGCGCCCGGTTGGACACCAGCATTTCTAAATATCCTGCAGCGAATGCATACACTATCCCATCAAATTTTATTTCCAAGAGAGACTTCAGTAATTCGTGTTCCAGCATGTTCCAGTTGCCAAGCTTTATGAAAGTTCTCAAATTTGAAACTCCTGCACCAAACTATTACAATGTAAGAACTCTGCATATGCTTGCTAAATATAGATCAAATGAATGGTTTACTAAAATAAAAGGAAGAGGGGATCTTGGGAATATCACATTTTAATGCAGTTGTCAAGCCAGTTAGTATTTGTTGACTATCCAATGGGTGCCTAAGGCTGTACAAGACTCTTTTTTTTTTTTTTTTTTTTGAGATGGAGTCTAGCTCTGTTGCCCAGGCTAGAATGCAGTGGCTCACTGCAACCTCCACCTCCCGGGTTCAAGTGATTCTTCTGCCTCAGCCTCCCAAGTAGCTGGGATTATAAGCGCCTGCTACTGCGCCCATCTAATTTTTGTATTTTTAGTAGAGATGGGGTTTCACCATGTTTACCAGGCTGGTCTCGAACTCATGACCTCGTGATCTGCCTGCCTTGGCCTCCCAAAGTGCTGGGATAACAGGCATGAGCCACCGCGCTCGGCCATCTGTACAAGACTCTTATAGGGAATTTGCAGACCCCAGAGAGCAAGGTGGGCAACATGGAGGCCAGTATGAAGCTGTGGAGAGACCACTGCCCTGAGAAACACATACTCTAATTAGTCTCGTCCTGTAACCTTTCTGGGACATAGTTTTCTCATCTGTAACAATGGGTGGATTAGTTATCACTTATCTGCAGCCACTAGTGATTTACTTTTTCGGTTCTAGGGAAAAGAAACTTCTTTCATATTAGTAAATAGGTGTTTAACAGCCGTGCCCTGCTGTGCCAACTATGATCACGTTGTATTCACTGAGGCAGAATGGCGTGGATGGTTAAGAGACGGATTCAGGATGTTTGGTTTAGCTCTCGTCTCTGCCACTTTCTAACTGTGTGGCCTTGGGCAAGTCCTTTAACCTTTCCAGGACTTAGTTTATTGATCTGTAAAATGGGGGATATATGTTCACCTCATAGTGTTAATGCAAATATTAAATGAGATAATCTATGCTGTATGCCCAGGACAGCAGCAGTCACCCAAGGACCGCACAATACATGGAGATTGGTAGAGCCATCTTTGTTAGCAAATTAAGGTATTTACTTACCCTTAAATAAGAGATAAGTAAGTAAGTCACAGCCCCCACTGTAAAATGGAATCAACTGTACTCGCCCTACAGGGTGATCATAAGGCAGCGAACGTGAAAGCACTCTGGAGTGCCTAACATACAAATTGTACTTAAGATAGTAATGTTATTATGCCATTTTTCAAACTATTTTGATCTTATACATTTATTATATCATTTCCTTTTTTCCTGCATAATATTTATATATAATAATTATTTTTCTGACTACAAACATCCTACCCACCTTCTATGATGGAGTCAATCAATTATATATGTGTCCAAAGTACTATAGGTGCCTGCTAGGCTAGCGCTGTCCACTAGAAGTAAAATGGGAGCCACAGACGTCATTGAAGATTTTCCAGTAGCCACATCTAAAAAGAAAAAGGAACCAATGAAATTAATTTGAGTAATGCCTTTTACCAACTGATCCAAAATATTATCATTTCAACACTAATCAATATCAAAATTATTACTTTTCTGTTTGAGGAAGATTATTTTCTTTGTACTCGCTCTTTAAAATCCAGTGTGTGTTTTATCCTTCCAGCACATCTTAATGTGGGCCAGCCATGTTTCCAGGGCCAATAGCCATGTGTAGCCTGTGGCTACTATATTGGGCAGGCTTCCCTTGGCATAATCAGAGCCTGAAAATGATGATGATGAGAAGGAGGAGGAGGAGGAGGAGGAGGAGGAGGAGGGAACACTTCTCATGTACTAAGTGCTGGTCTAAGAGTTATGTATTAATCATATTTAATACTCACAAGTGAATCCATGAAGTGGCTTACCTTGTTCCCAATTCACAGAAGAGAAAGCTGAGGCTCAGAGAGGTGAAGGGACTTGCCCAAGTTCCCCAGCTTGAAGGCATCATTTGCACATCGATAGGCACTGGCGGATGACTGGGGTGGAAAGCTGGGGAATGAGCAAAGTCACCTCGTTCCAGCCCTGACAGGCTTCCCTCCATGGATCCTGTTGCTCCTCTGTGCCAGGCTGGTGATACAGCTTAGATTCCGGTGGGGAATTCAGAAAAGAACAGGTACACAAACAAAGTAATTTCGAACCGTGGTCAACTTTGAGGGACAGCTGGAGCCTGAGAGATAATATGTGGGGGATATGGAGGTGGGCAATACCACTTACTTTAGACTTGATGGTCAGAGGAGCCTCCAAGGCTGAGACCCAAGGATTGAGGAGGAGCCAGGGTTGGAGAAACAGCATGTGCAAAGGTCCTGGGACAGCAAGGAGCTCAGCCCACAAGGATCTACGGGAAGGTCAAATGGCTAGTGTAGCATGAGCTAGGAGGAGAAGGGAGAAGCGGGGCACCAGACAGGCAGCGGCCAATTCATGCTGGGCCCTGAAGATCCCAGGAGGGAGTTCACATTTTGTTCTCTGGGTCCTAGGAAGCCCCTCATGGGTTGGAGGTGTGGGATGGTGTGATCTGATGTATTTTTTAAAAAGCTCCTTCCAGCTGGATGCAGTGGCTCACACTGGTAATCCCAGCACTTTGGGAGGCCGAGGTGATGGATCACGAGGTCAGGAGATGGAGACCATCCTGGCTAACAAGGTGAAACCCCGTCTCTACTAAAAATACAAAAAAAATTAGCCAGGCATGGTGTCACACACCTGTAGTCCCAGCTACTTGGGAGGCTGAGGCAGGAGAATCACTTGAACCTGGGAGGCAGAGGTTGCAGTGAGCCAGAATCGTGCCACTGCACTCCAGCCTGGGTGACAGAGCAAGACTCCGTCTCAAAAAGAAAAAAGCTCCTTCCAGCTGCTGTGTGGTGAATAGACTTCAGTGTGGGTTGAAGAGTGGGTTCTGGAAAACCAGTGAGGAGACTACTGTGCTAACAGGAGAGAGGACAAGGTGTGGTCCAAGAAAGTGATCAGAAGGGGCTTAGCCATTGCCCCTTGCAGATCCCAAGTGGAAACCAGGCTGCTTGGGGAGACAGACACTGGCACTGACTGTCCGTGTGGCTGCCTCTCTCTGCAGCCTTCTGGTTGTACCTGAAGGATGCGACAGTCAGTGTTTCCTGTGTGATTCTCCCCAACTCAGCGTCTGCTCCTTCACCCCGCTTCCTGTCTCCAGTGCCCAGCATGGGTCCTGGGATGCAGTAAGCATCCAATCAATGTTTATGACATCAAAGGAAGAACTTCGCAGTAGTGTACAGCTGTTAATCTAGAAATGACCACTTCCCAAGTCAGAATTGTGTCCTTCTGCCAATAGATACATTTAGGTGCATGTTTTTTGTTCATTATTGTCTTAATATGACCCTGAAAATAATACATGCTCATCATAAAATGTATTCAAGCCCTGTAGAAACCCATGAATTAGAAACTGGAAGTCCCTTATAATTCTACTTCCCAAAGCAAACCACTGCATCAAAAGCCAGGTGCAGGCCAGGCACAGTGGCTCACACCTGTAATCCCAGCACTTTGGGAGGCCAAGGTGGACAGATCACCTGAGGTCAGGAGTTTGAGACCAGCCTGGCCAATATGGCAAAACCCCGCCTCTACTAAAAATACAAAAATTGGCCAGGTATGGTGGCACATGCCTGTAATCCTGGCTACTGGGGAGGCTGAGGCAGGAGAATTGCTTGAACCTGGGAAGTGGAGGTTGCAGTGAGCCAACATCGTGCCACTGCACTCCAGCCTGGGTGGCAGAGTGAGACTCCATCTCAAAAAAACAACCAAACCAAACAAAAACCAGGTGCAATTTCTTTCCTATTCTCTCCCCATCTGTCCCTCCACCAATATGAGCATTATGCGATATATACACAGTACACATGCATTTGCTTCTTAGATTTCTTTCCATGGCAATACAATAAATCTGCTTCAGTCTTTTTTAACCTGCTGACTGTTTTTTCCTGGCCTCATGGGGAAATCTTCCAGTGATGCACACTCAGCGTATACAAAAATGCCCCCTTTTCAGTTGCTTTTCTGTCTGGGTGAAAAATAAAGCTGAAGTACTGTTTTGTCTACAGGTGGCATTTTTTTCAGGCCAGGAGAACAATGGTTGAGTCAAGTGGTGAGGAGTAGAAATGCGGTAATCCTGTTAGCCGCACTGCTTTGAAGTCTGTCAAAGCCTTTCTCTGCCTTTGCTGCCACGATCCCTCACTTGTATATTTGAGTCCTCTTCCTCGGTACTGTGTTATTACCTTCTCTCTGGCAACCTGGCTCCTCTCCCCCCTCCATCCATCCCCGTGTCCAGTAATTAACCTGTCCCATCTGGTCTCTTTGTTTGCCCTCTCTGCATGCCGTCTAGCCATTAGAGCCCTGAGAAAAGCTAAATTCCTCCACCTTTGTCAACACGAAATCAAAATGCCATCTGCATTTCTCAATAAACATTTTTTTTTTTGACAAAGGAATATCACAGCAAATCATACCATCTTGGCCCTAGCAAATAGTTTCACTCATTCAGTAAATATCCCCAGCAATCACAGGTTTAATTTGTGTTGCCTCTGTTCTCCAATGAATACAGGAGACTGACTGCACATTGACATTTAAAATCTTTATGATTCCTGTGTAACAGAAGAATGATCTCAGGGTTTTTTTTTTCCTATTATTTTTAGAGTTCTGGACACATTGCACACTCTCAAATGTATTTCGTGAGTTGACCAGAATTCTTAATTTCTGCTCAGTTCAGAAAAGTCGAGACAAGGGAGTGCTGGCAAATATGATGACAGTCTTAAACGATACAATTTTGTTGTGTGCTCCAAATGCTGCATTTATAGAAGGACTGTTTGAACAGTGAGCAATGCACCTAGGAATGAGGATGGGGATTGGTAGGGGTACATGGCCTGAAAACAGTGAAAATAGTAGAAAACCGGGTGCGGTGGCTCATTGTAATCCCAGCACTTTGGGAGGCCAAGGTGGGCAGATCATTTGAGCCCAGGAGTTCGAGATCAGCCTGAGAAACATGTTGAAACCCCATCTCTACAAAAAATACAAAAAATTAGCCAGGTGTGGTGGCATGTGCCTGTAGTCCCTGCTACTCTGGAGGCTGAGATGAGAGGATTGCTTGAGCCTGGGAGGCAGAGGTTGCAGTGAGCTGAAATGGCACCACTGCTTTCTACCCTGGGCAACGCAGTAAGACTCTTTCTCAAAAAAAAAAAAAAAAAAAAAAAGTAGCAAAAATAATGAAGATAATTTGCAGGTGTAGCATCACACACTTTAAAAAAAAATTAAAAAAAAAAAAACCACTTTCCTAGAGGTAATCTCTGTTGGGCCACCCCTACTCCCTGGCGGGACTCCACAGCAAGAGAGGCTGACTATCCAATCTGTTTTACAGATGAGAAAACTCAGTTTCAGAGAGGTTACAGAGCTGATGCAGGGCCACACAGCCTGTCCTCAGCAGAAGGGAGCCTGGAAGCTGGCCTGCAGCTAGCTGTGTGTTCTGTTCCTTGTAGAGTGACCAGCATTTTCTGGGGATCACAAACTCATAGACCACTTGAGCTGGGATGACGGCGAAGCCACAGTCAGTGTGACCTTTACAGCTCATATCTGTTCATTTGCTAAGAAGGACAGGTTTCAGTTTGACTTTTTATCTAGATTTGCCACTTGTCCGGGCACGATGACAAAGACAAAGAAAGGAAAGGCACTGAGCACATTGGGCGGGTTTTCTTCCTCTAGGCCTCTGTCTCTTGCTGCAAGCAGAGAAACAACGTCTGTGCCCGAGCCGGGTTTATGTCAAAAACCCAAAGAGGATCTCTCGCTTTTGCTGATAAAGGACCTCCCCCAGGTAAGCAGCTGCTTTGCCCTGGCCTTGACCTGAGGGTTAATGTCCCAGATTTGATTTGCAGGGGACCTACTTCTTCATAGGGAGTCTGTGGAAGGATTTAGTCTTTGGGTGGGGGAGGAGTAGGAGGCAGGTACTGAACAGAGAGGAGAGGTGAGAAGATGGCCAACCCTCTCCACCAGGAGCACAATGGCTGGCTCTGGAAATGGACCTCCAAAGCAGCTTCCTGGCCTCCCTTTTTGTGACCTGGCATACCTGCTCTGGGCAGCCAAGTGGAGAAGTGGCTTCTCACCTCAGAAGTGTACACATTCCTATAGCCCAGGTGCCATCAGAGGCCACCGGGGAGGGGCGGGAGATACAGGGTATGACCATACATCCCGTTCCTTCAACACTCAGCTGCCACATTCCTCTTCTCCTATACTAGAGGTGACTTCATCATCTAGCCATAAAACAGAGGAGGCAGGTCTGTTTCCAGAGCACCCCCTCCACGTTGAGTGGTTTCCATGCAGTCTTGCAGGTCTGTCGTCATAAATTTTCACTTATCCCTGCTTTTCAGATGAGGAAATGGAGGCTCAGAGAGTTGAAATGACTTGCCCAGTGTCACACGGCCAGTAAATGGCAGACACAAGCCCAGAGGTGTCTCACTAAGGAGCCCATTTCCCCCCTCATTCCATTGCCCCTTCTGGAACCCCCAAGATTCAGAAGTACACAAGAGCCTTCCTGCAAGTGTTTTCCCTGCTGGGCTTGGGGAAAGCTGTTGTGCTTCTCCTGTGCTCTCTGACCTCCAGTCCTGGAGCGCTCATTATGTTAGATTATCCCAAATAGGCCCCAGAGACCACGCCCCACCCCCAGGAGCCTTGGGCACCAGAGCTGTCCCAGGAGCCTTGGGCCCCAGAATCAGGAGGAGCAGCAGGGAAGTTTGCTTCTGCAATCATGCCTCTTGCAGAGGGGTGTGGATAAAATTGTAGTGCATGTCAGATTTCAGCAAATCCAGATTAAAGTTGAAAAGATCAATCTGAAACTGAATAACAAAACCAGCACTAATTAGGAGACTCAGCCCCAGTTCAAGCTCCCCTGCCTTGCATCATCCATGGGCAAAACCCCACCTTGTCTGTTTGTACAGAAGAATAAAGCCGGCATCCCTGGGGTTTGGCCAGAGTCCCTGCCAGTGAGTCCTGGCATGTGGGCACCTCCCACAGTCCGCCATATGTGCCTGTTGCCTCCTGGGGAGGCTCCTGAAAAGCTCCCATCCCCTTATAACACAGAACAGGAGGGGGAAGGGTGGGTACTGGCATCTGTTAAGCTCCCCATGGGTGCCAGGGGCCTTACATTCATGATCTCATTGAATCCTCCAAAGCCCCATGGAGCAGGTACTCACTGCAAAATCATGTGCTCAGAAAGTGTGAGCTATTCTTATTTTATCCCTACTTCACAGACAAAGGTGACAGGAAAGCAGGTGATGGGCCCAGTGTCCCACAGCTGGATTTCTTTTTGTTTTTGTTTTGTTTTTGGAGATGGAGTCTTGCTCTGTTGCTCAGGCCAGAGGGCAGTGGCATGATCTTGGCTCACTGCAACCTCTGCCCCCATCCCCTGGGTTCGAGTGATTCTCCTGCCTCAGCATCCCAGGTAACTGGGATTACAGGCATGTGCCACCACGTCCAGCTAATTTTTGTATTTTTGATAGAAACAGGGTTTCACCATGTTGGCCAGGCTGGTCTCAAACTCCTGACCTTAAGTGATCCATCCACCTCGGCCTCCCAGGGTGCTGGGATTACAGGCATGAGCCACCGGCCCGGCCCCACAGCATGATTTCAATCCAGGCCCATCTAGTTCAATACCTGGTACCTTCAGCTCACCCCCTACCCCGCTTCCTGGCAGTTGGCTCTCTCTGGTAGTGGCAGCATAAATGCCTTCTATTCCTTGCTTTTACCTTTCATTGTTTTCCATATTTTGTAATTCAAGTGTTGCTATAACCTTTTTAGTAGAAATATATATATATATGAAACATAATATGAGAGATAGTTATCTAATATTGTAAATACTGCTAACTGACATCTGTTTTTTAAAAAATTTAAGCAAATACTGGGAACATTTTTTTTTTTTTGTTTTTGAGAGGGAGTCTTACTCTGTTGCCCAGACTAGAGTGCAGTAGTACAATCTTGGCTCACTGCAACCTTCGCCTCCTGGGTTCAAGTGATTCTTCTGCCTCAGCCTCCAGAGTAGCTGGGACTACGGGTACGCACCACCACACCTGGCTAATTTTTGTGTGTGTGTTTTTAGTAGAGACGGGGTTTCACCATATTGGTCAGGCTGGTCTCAAACTCCTGACCTCAGGTGATCCACCCACCTCGCCCTACCAAAGTGCTGGGATTATAGGCGTGAGCCACCATGCCTGGCCGATACTGGGAACATCTTTTCATGTTAGTAAAAATCCTTTCAGAACATCATGTTAAATAGATATACGGTATATTATTATATGATAGTACCATAAATTAAGGAAGCAGTATTGTTTTATTGGAAACTGAGATTGTTTTGAATTGATTGCAGATATGAATAGAGTGGTGAAGAACATCTATTCACAGGGTTACTGACAACTTAGGGGTGAGACTGCTTCCTCCTCACCCCAGTTTTGGTCATTCTCTTCTTCCTTAAAGCTTTGAACACAAATTCATTTTATTCTGTCACAGTTTCTTGAGACAAGGCATTGTGGCATGGTGGGGAAATGTGGGCTTTGGAGACAAGCAGACCTGTTTCTGTATATTGGTGCTCAGTACATACATGTTAGCTGGGCATGATGGCTCACACCTGTAGTCCTAGCACTTTGGGAGGCTGAGGTGGGAGGATTGCTTGAGCTCACGAGTTCAAGACCAGCCAGGTTAAAATAATGAGCCCTCATTTCTACAAAAAAGAAAAAATTAATTTGTAGGACGTGGTGATCCATACCTGTAGTCTCAGCTACTCAGGAGGCTGAGATGGGAGGATCACTGAGCCCAGCAGGTCAAGGCTGCAGTGAGCTGTGCTTGTGCCACTGCATTCCAGCCTGGATAACAGAGCAAGATCCTATCTCAAAAAAAAAAGGTACTTGTTGATTGAATGATATTTACAAAGCAACCACTATGTACTAGGATCTTAAAATTTTATTCAACTATCATAACTCTGTCGTCAGTAGAATTATTATTCTTACTTTATGGAGAAGGAAAACTGGGCTTCAGCAAGATGGAGAGATTTGTCTGCGTCCCTGGTTAGATGAATGTCCTTTGGCAAATTATTTAATATCTCTGAGTCTCGGTTTCCTCGTGTTTAGAATGAAAGCAGTAATACTCATCTTGCCAGGCTAGCACAAGAGCTAAACAGCGAAGTTGTGATTCCTGTGCAGCCTGCTCTCTGCGTGGTGAGGATTTTGTTTTTCATTGTCTCAGGCAGTCTTCCATTTGGCCATCCTAGAGTGACGCTGCCTTGCAGCCATCAAGTGCGTTCTTAGGAGTAAGGTACCGCTCTTTACTTACTTGAGAAGAGCTCCTTATCCTGTCATAACATTTCTTTCTCCTTAGGGCATTATAACATCAATGACTCCCTTGTGAAGCAGTCGCCAAATACGTTAATGTCTTGTTTTAAATCAAAAACCAACCGTGGATTAAAAGTGACGTCAACAGGCCCGGGACCCGGTTATTACAACCCCAGTGATGGCACAAGAGTTCCAAAAAAGACTCTTTTCCCGTGAGTCCCAATCATCCTGATCTTTCTCTTGAAAGGTGCTTGTGGGGAAGGAGCCCAGCACAGGGAAGAGGAAGGGGTGTCACTGTTTGGCGGAACTTCAGCGGTCCTTAGTCAAACATAATGGTGCTCAACAAATGCCTGTCGAATGCCTGATATTTATTGAGCAAGTGCTGTGTGCCAGGAACTTAAAATGGTATTCCATTATCATTATAATCCTGTTGCAGGAATTGTTATTCTTACCCCATAGAGGAGGAAGCAAGGCTTCAGATTTGGTGGGAGATTTGCCTAAGTCCGCACAGCCAAGTCGAGGAGCCACAGGGAATTAATTGGCTCAGGGCTGTCTAAGTCTTTCCTCATCCCCTGTGAGGCTGGCTTCCCCTGGTACTGACATTGTTCTATTTTTAGAACATAAAATCTTCGCTGCAGTGGCAGGACATTCAGAAGCAATCAAGCTTTCGTAGTTTTATACTGATGGAAGTTTAAGCCCAGACTTTGGAGTTGGTCACACCTGCTGGATTTGTAATTCAGCTCTGCTGTTTTTATACTGTGTGACCTTGGGCAGAGTTCTAACCTCTCTGAGCCTTCATGCCCTCATCTGTAAAGTGGGAATAATTCTTGCCTCATAGGGGTTGCTTTCAGAATCAAAAATATATGTTTGACTGGGCGCAGTGGCTTGCGCCTGTAATCCCAGCACTTTGGGAGGCCGAGGTGGGCGAATCACTTGAGATCAGGTGTTTGAGACCAGGCTGACCAACATGAAGAAACCCCACCTCTACTAAAAATACAAAAATTAACCAGGCGTGGTGGTGCACGCCTGTAATGCCAGCTACTTGGGCGGCTGAGGCAGGAGAATCACTTGAACCCGGGAGGTGGAGGTTGTGGTGAGCCAAGATGGTGCCACTGCACTCCAGCCTGGGTGACAGAGTGAGACTCTGTCTCAAAAACAAAGTAAATAAATATATGTTTGGAATTGGCATTGCAGCTGGTGACTCAATATTAACACAGATTTTTAAAAGTAAATTCAGGGATTTGTGTTACCTTGTTTAATATCCTGCGCATTTCATATTACTCTCACCTAAGAGGCTTAAATAGTCGCAGGGCTCCTTTATTTCTCGAATGATTCTAGAACTTCTGGAGCTAACTGCAGTTAGGGTTAGTCCCACTGTTACCTTCTCAGCTCTCACCCTTATGTTTCCCCTCCAGGCAGGGCTGGCCACTGGGAGGGCTGGCCAGGTGGCACCAACCATATATCCACCTGGGCCCCTCTAGAGACATCAGGCAAGCAGTGGGAGCCATAGCCGCAGTGGGTCAGAAGTCCAGGCAACCCAGAGAGGCTGACAACATTCGGTGTGGTCTGATGATCAGCCTAGGGCAAGGGGACCGCAGTTAGAGAGAGGTGAGAGTTGTGAATCTGCCAAGTCGAACTTAAGATCTGGAGAGGAGATTGAGACCTCAGCTGGAATCCACCAGAGGAGTCCCAGTTCTAGGGTTCTGCAGGCTGGCCTTAAACAGGCTGTAGGGTTAGGGGCTGGGGCAGGCCAGTCTCCAGGAACAGCTCTTTCTCTGGAAAGTCTCTCTCCAAAGACCTCTCACCTCCAGGCTGGCATGCGGCGCCTCCACAAGCAACCGTTCCCTTACTCTGCCAGGGAAAGAGTGGTCAAGAGGACAGGTGTTGGAGTTAGCCGACCAGAGTATGAAACCCAGCTCTGTACCTCCCAGAGACTTCTCTCTGAGCCTCAGTTTCATGTTATTAAGTAGAGACAAGAATCTTATCTTGTAGGGGTTCCATGAAGATTCAATGAGAAGGTGTTTGAAAATAGCTCTTTCTGGCTGGGCGCGGTGACTCATGCCTGTAATCCCAGCACTTTGGGAGGCCAAGCAGATGGATCACTTGAGGCTAGGAGTTCGAGACCAGCCTGGCCAACATGGCAAAACCTCATCTCTACTAAAAATACAAAAATTAGGTGGGCGTGGTGGCACATGCCCGTAGTCCCAGATACTTGGGAGGCTGAGGCAGGAGAATTGCTTGAACCCGGGAGGTGGAGGTTGCAGTAAGCCAAGATCATGCCACTGCACTCCAGCCTGGGTGACAGAATGAGACTTGGTCTCAAAAAAAAAAAAAAAAGAAAAAAGAAAATAGCTATTCCCCTTATAATGACAGCTGTGGTTATTGTATTGGCATGGCGGCTCAAGCTCCAAGCCCAAATTCGGAAGCTTCTTCAAGGAAAATGGTGAAATAGCAAGACAGTGGAGCCCACTCGGTTTTTAACTGCTTTATCTCGTGAAGTATCTTCTGGCTTTTGCTCGAGTTTGAACAGGTGGATCGAGATCATTCTTATTTTACGGCATTTGCATTTGTCAGTCAGCAGGCTCTACAGAGTTCTAGTTCTGTGCTGGAGGCTCAGGTGAACAGGACACCACCCCTCCAGCCAGCCTCATCTGGGAACAGCCTCAAAGCTGTGGAGAAGCATGCAGCAAAATGCTGGGTTAGTTGGCCCCAGGGGTGTGTGGCCATGCACATCCCAAGGGGCCCTCTTCCCACCGGGCAGTGCATGGTGCTGCATGTCTGGGGCATCCAGGGCTCGCTGGCTCTTTGTCAGTGCTTCAGAAATGAAAGGTTTTTGGTTAATAAGCCTGGGAAGCACTGCATAGCAACCCTCTGCCCCTGAGAACATTGCAGTCCATCTGCACAGGCATATTAAAGGCTCTGAGAAGGTCTGCAGTAAAGGAGCCTATTAACCTGATGTCTTCTAAACTTGGGTTCACCCTGATGAGTGAATGGTGCCCAGACTCTACAATAGGACATTTGTGTAGCTGGCTCTGTGGCCTGGGGCTGCTCTGGGCACCTCTCTGGGTCTTCATTTCTCTACAAGTGAAAAGAAGGGTATTTGCATTTCTGACACATTAGGATCCCAGGTTTGCTCACCGTGGCACTCAGGAGGGCACACAGGGGCAATGAACGTGGAGCCAGCCTGGACCCACAGAGGAGGTCCAGATTATGTACTTTAAAATTAACATGGAAAAGATAAAGGTAAGAAATCTATAATTTTATTTGGAAAGCAAGAAGATAAGACTGGTGGGCTTTGGAGTATTCTAAAAAAAAAAAAAAAAAAAAAGCAACCATTTGTTCCTGGTGAATGACGAAGAAAATGATGTAATGAAAAGAAAAGACAGCTGAATATCAGAAGCAAGTGAAGGATCCGGGGAATGACGGGTGGATGGGGATTGAAGGCAGTCTAGGTGCTCAGCCTCCGTCTCCTTGTGTCCCAGTTCCTGCCACAGCAGCTACAGCTTTCCCCATTCCACACTTTTGCTCCTGCTGTTCCCTCTGCTGGAAATGCCCTTCCCCACCTGAAGATTTTCTGGATTTCTGGAGGAAATATCCAAAATCCAGTTTCTCAAATTCCAGTTCTGTTTCCTCCTGTGTCCCTGGAGGGGAGAGAGGGACAGGAGCCACGCGGGGTCCTGAGATCGGTAGGCCCCTGAGAATGACGCCATCTGCATGCAATTTCCTTTAGGACTGTGTCCACATCAGACCTAATCCTCTTAGCTCTCCATGGCTACATGGAGCAGCAGTGACTCGCCACCGTGTTTCTCATTTGGGAACACACATGAGCCGTGAAGTGGGAGACCTGCCCTCATCTGTCTTGGGCTGGAGTT
Organism: Ateles fusciceps; assembly: GCA_036589455.1. Taxonomy (NCBI): domain Eukaryota; kingdom Metazoa; phylum Chordata; class Mammalia; order Primates; family Atelidae; genus Ateles; species Ateles fusciceps. Next base: position 3,588,668 of record JAZHEH010001321.1, read on the forward strand.
GATGGGCTCCTCATTCTTGGGCAGAGTTACAGCTACAGAAATGCTCTTCTGGATCTGCTTTCTTCAGAGTGCAGGAAGAATCAGTGCAGATGTGAATTCTCCCTGGAGGTTTTAGTCCCACGTTACTGGCCAAAAAATGTAAAGCCCAGCCGTGTGAGGATGGGTGGATATGATCAAAGCTCAGGAGGCTGCTGTTAGGGCAGGGAGCAGCTGACCACATCTCCTGGGGAGGCCATGGAGGCTGCATAGGCAGTGGGTTAGCACAGGCCCCAAAGTTAGTACTGTGGAACCTCCACTTTCCCCCACTCACCAGCCCTGTGGGCCTGGGGGAAGGAAGGTCACTTAACTCCCAGTGAATTCAAAGTCATCCTTTGTGAAGTGGGATAAGAACACCTTATCATGTGGTTGCAAGGATAAAAGGAGATAACCCACATAATTCATAGTGTAACCTGTACTTTTATCGAACAGGTGAGCGGGTCCTCTGTGTCGTCCTAGGGTTTCTAGTGTGGCCCTGTAGGCTGGATGCTGTGCGAGGGGCTGGCTGGCTGTGAGCACTGCCATTTCTGAACTCCTTAGCTAAAGGTCACGCCGTCAGGTGTTCCGTGGCCATGGCCACCTTGCTGACTCAAAAGCTAAGAGGATTTCTCAGCTTCCAGGGTGCCTTCAGAAGCAAAGGGAAGTGTCAGCCAAGGTTTCACTTCTTGAGGTCTTCAATATCTGTCCCAGTGGTGACTCGATGACTTAAGGTGAGTCAGGGTGAGGGTTTTGGAGATCAAAATAGCTCCGCCTAGGCGCTGCCTTCCGACTCACGCTCCCCGGCAAGGAGGCGCAATACTTGGGCTGTCTTTCTAACCCTTGATCTGCATCCTAGAGTTGTAAGCCACTGGATTTGCACAGGCACGCTGTCTTGTCACAGCCAGAGCTGAAAAATCAAGCCCTGTTGGCCCCACTCCAATTTTGGTAATTAGATTGGACCCACCTTAACTTCCCCTGGGATTTTCAATTAGCTATGGGATGCTTCTTCCCAAGCGGCTGTAATCTGTCACCCGCTACCCTGTTAAACAGATACTGCATTCCACCCCAGAGGCAATCAGCTGCCCTTTAATGATGAGAAAAATTGCCCCTTTATCCCTCCCAACCCTGGGAATCCCTGAGGCAGAGTGAATGTGTGCCTGGGAGTGTCCGGAGGGTCTCGGATGCCTTCCCCAAGTGGCCTGCTGAGTCCTCTAAGACATTCATTATTCCTAGGTGATTTGCAAACAGCTCACATTGGAAGCTGCAAACACACTTGATCCAGTTGTGGCTAACTCAGAGGCTTTGATAGATGTTTCCTTTCCACGGGGCAGGGCCAGTGAAGCTTTTATAGCTGAGCAATGAGGCTCATAAAAGCCCTGGTCACAGTGCTCTGTGGGCTGCCCTGGGTTTGATCCGGCCTGACCTTTGTGATTTGCCAGCCCCCACCTCGGCATGGAGGGACCAGCCCTGGATGAGGATGAAACCATCAGGTGGGCCTCAGATGCCTGGACTTCTTTACCTGCTGCAAGCCCTCTGCTTTTCTCTGCACTTCAGCAAATGTTCCCAGGATAGGGCTGGGGGCCTCAAAGCTGAGGAAGACACAATCCCTTCCCTTAAAGAGCTAGGCAAGTAAAATCCATGGAAAATGCAATATTGTAAGTGCAAAGCAATAGCCAGAATGTATTTAGGGGCCACATACGCCGAGCTGAGAGCTCTCAGATGTGATCTGGCATCGTCCTTCCACCTCTCCTCCAGGTGGGTGTGTCACTCCAAGTTTACAGTGAAGTGCAGGCTGTTTACTGTGGCAGCACTGGGATTTGAATCCAGGCCCCTCTGCCTCCAAAACCCATCTCCAAAACCCATGTTCCTCTCTTGAGTCACAGGATGGGAACCTCCAAGACAGTCAGGTGGGGCGTGGTGAGACGGGTGTGGGTGGAGGAGAGAAGTTTCCCTGAAGGAAGTGAGAACATCAAGAATTGAATTCGAGTTTGCAGGGAAAGTTGGTGTTCCTGACAGAGGGGGACAGGGTTGAAGACATGGAGTTGCTGAAGCGTGTTGTGTTGGGTGTTTCTGGAAGGCAAAATGGAAGCAGTGGGACCGTGGGAGATTAAGCTGAATTGAGAGGCCATAAATAGATCTTGCCTTTAACTTTTCATCAGGGTTTGCAAGTGGGGAGGATCAGAAGCAAGTGAAGGACCCGGGAATCATGAGTGGATGGAAGGTTGAAGGCAGTCTAGGTGCTCAACCTCCGTCTCCTTGTGTCCCAGTTTCCACCACAGCAGCTACAGCTTTCCCCATTCCACGCTTTTGCTCCGCTGTTGCCTCTGCTGGAAATGCCCTTCCCCACCTGAGGATTCCCTGGATTTCTGGGTGGATTTCTGGATTCATCCTGTTGGAATGAATGTTCCTCTGTCTCTGTCTCTTTCTCTGTCTCTTTCTCTCTGCTCTAAATGCAATTTTTTTTTAAACCTCTATTCTAACAGATTTCGTTTTAAACAAATGTTACAAGTAAAGCACTAGTTAAAATTCCTAAAAATCCTGAGTGGTAGGTATCATTTCCACCATTTCACAGATGAGGAAACTGAGGCTTAAGGAGGTTAAGAGCCTTTTCTAAGAACACATAGCTGGTGAACAGGGAAGTGGGGATTCAAACCCAGCTCTGTCTGAGTGCAAAGCCCATACTGCCTGAAGTTGCCACCAGTCATGACTGTTGCTGGCGGTGGATTGTCAAGCCCCTAAGGACACTCAGGTCCGTGTCTTAGTACAGAACAAACAGTCTGGATTCCCAAGCATGCCTGGTCCAGAGCCGCACACATGACTGGCGCACATGAAAGATCCATAGAGCTGGACTGAAGGTTCTAAGCGTCTCCTGGGCATATCGAGGGAGTGGAAGACAAGGGACCTCTCTAACCCATCTTGCCGAGAACACTGGTGAGTCATTAACTGCGTGCTCCAGCCTCCTGCAGGCTGTCCTTGGCTAAGAAAGCAGATACCTCATGGTTTTCTCAAAGAACAGGGTGGGAATCTTGGACTTGGAGTGACCCAGACCAATGATGGGGTGACCTCATACAATGGTTGATTCATTCCAGTTTTAATTTCCAGGAATCAAACCTCTCTCTCCATGATGCCAGCCACAAACTCATCAAATGTCTGGAGGTGTTTTGAAGGGGGAGCCGCAAGCCAGAACAAGGAGAAGCCAGTTTTATTTATAAGGGGAGAGGTTGTTGATTACACCCTATAACCAGTTCTTCCATGCAGATTCAGAGCAAAAAGGGAGGCAGCATGTCCCCCGTTTCCCTGTGGGTACCTTTGTTCTAAATATAAGCATCCACGCCAGCTGCTCCTTCCCCACAAGATGTGAACCCAAGCACGTTTATGATGGCTTTTGGTGTCCTCCCTGATGGATGGGAGGATGTTTCCTGCCTCAGCATGACTCTGGGATGGAAGGCCCCTAAATGAGTCCTTCACGAGGCTCACTTGCTTCCCTGCCACCAAGCAGCACACAGTGATGCTGACACAGGGCTCGTCAAAAGAATAACAACTACCTTCATTGAGTACCTACTATGTGCTGGTGCTCCACTAGGTGCTTTCCATACCTTTTCTCTACTCATCATAACTCCTTTATAAAGTTAGTGTTATTGTTCCTTGCCATGCTGTGTACACTGACACCAGGCTGCAGGGAGATCGGGGGCCTTGTCTTACAGCCAGTAAGTGGGGTGACTAGAATTCAGTCTCAGGTCTGTGTGTCTCAGACTCAGTCCCCTCCGCCGTCGTGCTTTTCCATACTGCTAGGCACCAAAGACTTGAGTTCTATGCCAGCATTCCTACAAACATGCTCTGTAACTTTGGATCAGTTACTCTGTCTCTCTGTACACCAACATTTTTAGAAAACTAAGGAGGTTGAAAAAGACATCATTTGGGTCCCCTCAAGCTCTCTGTGTGTAAGAAGGTGCTGGATAAAGTGCAGCAATGCCCCCGTGGCCAGAGTCCCCCTCCTCTGCTTGGATAGGCTGGCTCCCTTGGTCGTGGAGTGCTGGGCCATTCAGTGCTGAGACCTCCTCTTCCCTTTTGGTGAGAGGCCTTAGAAGAAGCCTTGGGTGTGAGGCAGGAGGAGGCAGCCTTGCTACTGCATGGTCGGGAGAGTAGCATGATTCCTATAACAAGCCCAGAAGTTTCTGACAACCCAGTGGAACTTTGAATCAAGGCCTCATGAAAGGTCACAGCAGGAAGGGACCTCAGAGGTCATCTTGCCCAACTTCTTCCTTTTACTGAGGGGGAAACTGAGGCCCAGAGTGAATTAATGACCAAGTACGAGTCCTATTTCTCTTCCATTTAATGTTTCAATATCAGAGATAAAAGATAGACTCCCTTTCTTGAAGGAGGTGAAGACAGACCTGAAAACAATGGCAGTGTCCGTGGTAAGGGTTATACAGAGTCTCTTGATTTCCACCCCAGCGCTTTTCCACGCCTGCCTCTTGCCCTGCCGGGATGATATTTAGCAGGATTCTGGAACATCAATGTTACAGTGGCCTCTAGAGACCTGCTGGTCTTGGGAAGGCAAGTCTCTGGAATGTGGGGATGCCTCTTCTCTTCCCTGCCATGGCAGACATCACAAGTGGATCACCAAGGCCTCTTCTCATTGACTCCATGCGAAGCTTCAGTTTTTTCACAGAACTCCAGCCAGGCACTACCAATCGATTGGAGTTGGCACGTGAGATACACACTGCCTGCCATTCCTGATTAGCTCCACGTCTCCAACAATGCGCACGGAGCCCTCACTGTGTGCCAGGCCCTGTCCTGAGTACCATGTTTCAGGCGCATCATCTCATTTATCCTGACAACCGTGACCTCCAAGTAGGTACAGTCACGATTGCCATGTGCAGATGAGGAAGCAGATCCAGGGGTCCCCAGCTCACTACCAGTGGAGCTAGGGCTCAGGTGCCATGTCCAGTCCTCTTGCAGACAACTTGGTGCTGTGCAGGCCTTGGCTGTGTCTAGAAACTGTGCCTTCCCCACTAGACTGTCTTTGTGACATCTTCCCATTTTATCTTTCCCAAAGGAAAAACCCCGTCCTGAACTTCTCTGCTCAGCCTTTGCCTCTGCCCCCGAAGCCGCCTCTCCCAGGTCCTGGTCAGTATGAGATCGTGGACTACTTAGGGCCCCACAAGCATTTCATCTCTAGTGCATCATTCGTGTCCAACACCAGCCGGTGGACCGCGGCGCCATCTCAGCCAGGCCTGCCTGGCCCAGGTCAGAGGATTGTTTCAAACGATGATCAAAACCAAATCTTCTGGAATTGTTCGTCATTCTTGGGTCATTGAATGCCACTGATTGATAGGCTGTTTCTCAAACAAGTTACAGGGATGAGGGTAGATTTTGGAAGGGTTATCAGTCCACATTTTCACAGTATAAAAATGTTTTGTTTTTTTTAAGGTGAAAGGGCTCTTAGACATGGTCCGGGCCAGGGATTCATAACTGAGGACCATCAATATCTAAAAGGCTTAAAGATGGTCTCGAAGGGGTCTGTGACTCTGCAGCTGGCTACAGATTTGGCACGTACAGACATTATTTCCTGGGAAAGAGGGCCATAGCTTTTGTCAGATTGTCAGAAAAGTCCTTTTTCTTTATTTTTAAAAAACTTTTATTTATTATTATTTTTTTGAGACGGAGTCTTGCTCTGTCACCCAGGCTGGAGTGCAGTAGCACAATCTTGGCTCACTGTAACTTCCGCCTCCTGGGTTCAAGCAATTCTCTTGCCTCAGCCTCCCAAGTAGCTGGAATTATAGGCACGTCCCACCACACCGAGCTACTTTTTGTATTTTTAGCAGAGACGGGGTTTCACTATGTTGGCCAGGCTGGTCTCGAACTCCTGACCTCAACTCGTCCGCCCCACCTTGGCCTCCCAAAGTGTTGGGATTACAGGTATGAGCCACTATGCCCAGCCAGAATTTTTCTTAAAAATATTTCAACTACTGGTCTAGTGTGGCCAGGTTATTTTACAGATGGGGAAGCCCTGGACTTCCCCAAGTTGGCCACAGTCCACAGTGAGTTCCTGGCGGTCAGTGCCAGTTGTTTCCTATTTATGCCTTGTTTGTTAATGAAATTAACTAAGGACCATCCAACGGAGCAGCTCTTTTCAGCCATCTAGCGCCATGCCCTTTTTACAGGCAAGCATAAGTAGGGATCCCCCTGTTACATCTGGAATCTTCCTGGGAGTTAATATCATGAGGGGACTCACTCCAGTGGGTGGTCTCTGTGCTTCCTGACCTATCTGTAGCTCTCTACAGAGCACTTTCACTATTACTACACCCTGACTGTGGCCAAAGCTGGTGGCAATTGGGACCAATGTGTGGCAGGTGGCACAGGAGGACGAAGGCAGAGCTGCGATGGCTGCCAGCTTGGTTACACTCAGCCTTTCTGTGAGCATTGATGACGCTCCCATGCTTGGGAGCCAAGATGACCTGGTTCCCAGGCTTGCCCCCCAGAGGCTACCGTCAGGTAGGGAGCCTCCTTCCCCTCCACACTCACAGGTGAGACTAACATAAGGCAGACTGGGCAGGAGGAAGGTCATTCTCATAGCTTTGGCCTTGCAAATGTGGTGATAATCACACCAGCAAGGCTGTAGAGGTTTGATCTGGGGCTTATCTGGTCAGTCGAGGAGAACTCAGTTTTGGCCAAACATGCAAATGCTCCATACAAGGGGTGAACTCCAGAGAGGGCGGGGCACAGGCAGGGATCCTGGTTTGACCCCGCTCAGCCACATCCTCTAGAAGCGTTGCCTGAACGCCTTTTCCATGCTGTGTGTGGTGCTAGGCACCTGGCACACAGAGACCCATGCCAAGGTGGGCTTCTGCGAGGGGTTTCCTGGGTACATGCACATGCCGGCATCTGCCTGCTCAGCTTCCAGTAAACTCAGATATACCTGAACTGCCATGGGCTCCCCCAGCAGCTTCCCAAGTATGAGAACAGAGAGGCCGCGCACGGTATCAACACGAGAGTTTCTGGTCACCTGAGGCTGCGGTTCTCAAGCCCTGCTCATCTCCTAGAGAACCATGTCCACAATTTTCATGGCTTTTGCTTTTATGGAAACCCCTGAACTAAATTTAAAAAAAAAAGACTTCATGAAGCTAACACCTTGCTTCTTTAAGAATATCGCTGGCCAGGCACGGTGGCTCATGCCTGTAATCCTAGCACTTTGGGAGACTGAGGCAGGTGGATCACCTGAGGTCGGGAGTTTGAGACCAGCCTGAGCAACATGGAGAAGCCCTGTCCCTACTAAAAATACGAAATTAGCCTGGCGTGGTGGCACATGCCTGTAATCCCAACTACTCAGGAGGCGGAGGCGGGAGAATCACTTGAACCCAGGAGGCGGAGGTTGCGGTGAGCCGAGATCACACCATTGCACTCCAGCCTGGGCAACGAGAGTGAAACTCTACCTCAAAAAAAAAAAAAAAAAAAAAAAAATATTTGTTTACTCAATTTCTTTTCTAATTTCATGGAAAACAGTTTTGTAAATTTTGTTCTGTTAAAGAAGTTGAAAAGAATTAAAGAAGGGCAGGAAGCCAGAGTTTGACTTCTGCCTTGCCACCTGGGGCCAGTTCTTTCCTCTCTGTCTCCCCCATGCATAAGATGCAGGGGCTGGCATGGGGGTCCGCAGGCCTTTCCGGCTCCAAGGGGGAATGCCGGAGACTGCAGCCATGGAAGTTTTCTCTCTTAATGCCTCTGCCTCTCTCTCCCCTCACAGCCACATACAAGCCAGAACTCCCAGGAAAGCAGTCCTTCCTCTACAACGAGGATAAGAAATGGATTCCGGTGCTGTAGGGATGTCACACAAGATCGAGGAGAACCCCGGCCACCAGCCCGCCCTTCCCCTGCTTCCCCAGGACATCCCTCAGGAGGAGACCGATCATCTGTGTGGCAACTGACAACTTGGGGGGATGGCTCTGCCACTCTGGCCTGGTGTGGCGGCTGGGCTGCTGCCGTTGCCTTTATCTGGAGCTGGAGACATTGCTCCTGGATATTGCACCCAAGCCCCACCGACTCCAGTGGCTTCCTGAGCAGAGGGGAGTGGACAGAGCCCCCCTGGCTGCTTCCCCACGCACCCATCCAGGCTGGCTTCCAGCACAACTCCCCCGCTGCAGACTTAAGGGACTCCTGAAGCGCAGACTTCAAGGAGGACCAGTCCACCGTGAAGGTGGCCAAGCCTAGAAGCCCCACCCTTCCCTGTTTCATTCCTTCACTCAATTACACGTTCATTCATTCCCTCACTCCTGCCTTTCTCATTCGTCCCTTTCTGACCTCACTCACTCACGGTATGTCTGCTAGGTGAAAGCTACCTGCAGGCTGGTGATGCTTTTTCCACTAGCCCACGGCTTCCTTTCTAAAGTGACCATCTGTTTGGAAAGGCCTCTCTTTACTCCTTTTAGATCTTTTTCTTCTTTGGAGTGGGAGATCATCTTAGAATGGCAGCGGCCGGGCTCAGGAGCTCCCCTTTTCCCTGACTTTCTCTAAGGGCAGGACCGAATTTTCTCAAGGCTTCTGGAGCCCTCCATGGAGCCCAGTGGCCTTTCTAGGCAGGATATCCTTTATCTCTTTATGTGGAGGCAAAAAAGAAATGTGCCCTGGTGGTTTCGGTGGAGGCTGCACAGATGCCTGGGAGGTGGGGGAGCTGCCTGGCTCCTTTCCTGATCTCCAGGCGGGCTTTGATTGGGGCTTTGACTGATGCTAGAAGTCTCTCTGTGCATTAACCCCGGCAGACACTGAGTGGTTGCCAAGGCTCCAAGGCCTGCACAACTGTGGCCTGTCCAGAGAAGTGGCTCTCAGCTTGACTGCACACTGTAATCACCTGGGGACTTCGAAAAGTACTGAGGCCTGGGGCCTTCCCACAAATGCTGATTTAACTCCTCCAGGGTGGGATCTGGGCAGTGGTGAGGAGGGAGGGGGTGGGTAAAAGCTGCGCAGGTGATTCCAGTGATAGGTGAAGGTTAAGAGCACCACTTCCAGCTTCCCAGCCGGCTCTGCTGGGCGGGGAGCTCAGGGGGTGGGGACTTTATACACGCGCAGCAGCTACAGCGTGGCTGTGGTTCCACACTCCTCTGTCATGTAACCTTCACACGTCACCTGGCTCTGACATCGAGGGTGCTGTCACAGCCACAGTGAGGCCTAGGCTGAGCAGAGCAACTCTGGTGCTCTACCGAGTCCCCTCCCTCCATGGCAGGCAAGCCATGTGGGAGCCCGAGACGAAAGGAAACATCAGTAACACAAATCCTGTCTTTAAAATTGTGATGTTTTGTTCACCGTGGATTTTGTTTCGGCCTTAATTTTAAAAATATTGGATTAAACTTACTTGATTATTGAACTTCTGCGCACCCCTTATGTTTTGTACCTTAGGCTAGAGACTCACCTACCCATAGCCTTGACTCTAGGTGGGGGCTTGGGAATTGGGACCACAGACTCTGTCTGCGCTGGGAGGTTTTTAGAGGCATCATGGTTTTCACACTTAAAAAAAGTTTTATTGAGACAAATGTTTACAAGAAACCCTAATATTTAAGTGGAGAGAAGCAGAGCTGTGGTGATGGAGTTGGGGGATACACAGGGCTTGCTGCAGCCCCTTCCTCACACTGTGGTAGTCTTGGAGAACCACCAGTGAGCCCTGAGGCTCTGAAGATGATAATTACAACCAACCAACAGAGACCATGTCCTGCCCTTTATAGCGAGAAACGGAGGGTTACAGGTAACGGTGGCTGGTAAGTCTGCTCTCCCAAAGGAAGAAAGACCCACTTCACCTTGGCAGCTTAAAAAAGATAAATGAAAAGAAAGCAAGCCTGAATCTGCGATTTGTTCTCTAAGGAAAACAAAGGTCTTGATCTGTAGCATTTGTCAAATTCCGACTGTCCCCATGGCTGATTTCAATGTGCCAACATGACCACACTGCTGCAGAGTTGGGAAGAGATACATGCAATTGCTTCTGTGAGCTGTAGGAGCTGGCTCTGGGGAAAGTGGCTTGGCCTAGAGAGTAGGGGCAGAGCTGGCACAAGACTCAGGTCATATGGCTCCCAGCCCTGGGTGCTGCCTGCTGGCCCCAGCTGTGAGGTCCTCTTCAAGCTCATTCTGCCCCCTTCCCAGGACTTTCTCTCCAGAGTCAATGATCCTGAGGCTGTAACGTTCAAAGACAAAGATCTGGACATCAGGAATCTGCTGCCTGCTGGAGGGGGGCACCTCTGCCCCACCGGTGCCCTGCATATCCCACCATCCCTCAAGTCCAGGGCAACCTGCTCTCAGCCCAGAGCCAGAGTGAAGGGAGAAAGAGGAGCCAGGCCCCGACCACTGTAGCCGTCTCTTCCCAGCAGACCCTCCCAAAAGGAACAAGTACAGCATGTGAAGTAATACATAGGTAGACTTTTATCACTAAATACCACGTGAGTATACAAAAATGCATCACTGAATAACAGCTAAAAAAAAGTCCAAGAAATGCAAAATACACATTTTTGAAATGATAAAAATGTATCCATGAAAAATATAAAATGTTGCACATATATACAATATATTCATATATATATAACACATAATGAAAATCGTAAATAAGAAATGTATACAACAGTGAGTGGCAAGCGGGAGTTATACACAGCGGTCACTTTGTTCCAGTCAATCATTGGTGCTATTTACATCTTGCATTAAGGAAGTCTGTGAGAAAGAGACTCTTTCACTATAGTGTCTTTTAAGTCATTTGCACTGAAAATCAAGAGCTTTCAAGTTAACTGACCAAAGGGTGAAAAATCCTTTGTCTGAAGTTGAAGGGAGATGGAGAGTGGGGGCCGCACCAGCTGGTGTGGTGCTGTGGGAGGGAGCGCGTGCTGCCACTGTCTTACGGGCAGCCTGCAGGAGGCCACTGCAGACAGGGTCTTGGGAGGAGGGAACAGTCTGTCGGGTGGGTAGTAACCACGGTGACATTGTTTCGGGAGGCACTGGCAGGAAGTTTTGGGAGCAGATTCAAGCATGCCATGGGGGTTCAGGCCAGGGGACCTCCCAGGTCTCTTCCTGGCCCTGACATCGGTGGGTTTGTGACTTAAGGGCCTCTTCCCTCAGGGGAAGGCATTCAAGTAACAGCGTTGAGGCGTGTAGAGAGGTTGTGTGTGGCGTGGGGCCACGTCGCCGCTGGCCCCTTGCCGGTCGCGAGGGTTTCGATGCTCAAAGGGCCTCACAGCTCCTTCAGGATGATGTGAATTTTGCCGTCCAGCTCCCCCATGTCCAGCAGAAAGGCAACGTGGTTGCTGTAATGCTGAACGATGTTGTTGTCCATGTTGACCAAGATTCTGAAAGGGAAGCGGGCGTGCGGTCAGAACACAGCAGGCCCCGCTTTCAGGCCTTCTGAGTGACAAGGATGAGTGACGGCTCATACCCAGTGGGTACCTGCCACATTTTAGGCACCTCATAAACTTTCCCTCTGATCTTCACAACAACCCTGCGAGGTGGGGGAGTCACAGTCTCCTTTACTGCACGATGCCCGGTGGCCGAACCCAACTCACCCCAGGCCTACTGGCCCCCCCAGCCACAGCTGCTGTGCCAGATTGCCTCTTTCCTGGTGTACCAGAGGATGGACACTCAAGCAACCAGTATGTAGATCTGGGGAGATGTCATGCTCCCTCAGTCACCATATTGAGGACTCAGACCTGAAGTGTGAGTTCAAGTCCAGGAGGGGTGGTGGTTTGGGTTCAACAAGAGGCTAGGATGTGTCAGTCAGGCGTCCCTGCCAGAGCCAGAGGCAGGCGCCACGCAAGCCCCTCTCAGTTCCATCCCCAGGAAGCTGAAATCTCAGGAGGACTGTCCAATAGGCTTAAGGGGCTAGGCCCACTCTCTCCCCATATTCTCTAGGCAAGGACCTGGGTCAACCTGAGAGAGACAGAACCTTCGTGGCTGTGGGCCACTGCAGGGAGTCAGAGCCATATTTTTTGGCAAAGAGCATCCCTCTAGGAGCTACTCCTGATGAAAGACCCACCAAGATTTGACTTGAGCTGATCACATCAGCCTTCTCTTGCCCCTTCCCTGCTGTCTTTTGAGCATGTAATGGAGTTGGGTATATCCACCCACTCATTCACCATCCACCATCCACTCACATGCACACACCCCCATCCACCATCCACCTAACCACACACTCATCATCCACCATCTACCATCCACCTACCCCTCCACCATCCACCCACCCAAACACACCCCCATCCACCATCCACCCACCCAAACACACCCCCATCCACCATCTACCCAATCACAAACTCATCATCCACCATTAACCATCCACCTACACATCCACCCACCCAAACACACCCCCATCCACCCTCTACCATGCGCCTACACACACAGTGAGTAGATTTGGCATCTACTCACCCATCCACCCGCTCATGCACCATCTACCCAAACACCCACCCATCCACCGTTCACCCACACACCCATCCCCTATCCACCCACACACTCACCCATCCACCATCCACCTACACATCCATCCACCATCCACCCATCCACCATCCTCCATCCACCTGCCCACCTGTCCTTCATCTTCCCATTTATCCCCCCTATATTCACTGAAGCCTTTCCATGTGCAGGGCCTTGCTCAAAAACAAGGACCATATGGAGATGAATTAGACCTAGATCCTGCCTTCCAGGAGTTTTGAATCTAGTGGGGACTGGGAGTATGAATCCTTATATTACCCCAGTTCATAGATGAGGTTCAAAGAAACAAAGTTATTTGTCTAAGGACACACAGTTCTTCGATGGCAGGGCTGGGATTTGAACCTTTGTCTCTTTTCACTGTATCGCTTTTAGAAGGAAGCAAAGCCCAGTAGATACAAGTGAGGAAGCAGTGGATGGAAGGAAGGCAAAATCCAGGGCTAGTGAAGATTTCTTTGAAGTGGTGCAGGAGTGGCAGGCACGAGGAACCCCTGAGGGCAATGGAGACAACAGGGACCCGAAGGCATGGCCCACATCCAGTTGTCTCTCCCAGCAGTCAAGCAGCTGCTGCTCTTAGGAAGAAGAGCCAGGGTTGGGCTCTCAGTTGTCTGGGTGCTCACTGCCAATGTGTAATCACAGGCTCCCCTTTCTTGGGTCCTACCTGGAGTTCCTTCATTTCACAGAGGGCTCTTTCCCCTGGGCACTGGAGGCCAGAAACAGACTGGGGGAGACCAGAACTGGGCAGGGGGGTGGGCGCTTTGTCCCCATCAGGGTTGTTTTGTTTGGTGTTTGTTGGGTGCTTCTAGGTGCCAGGCACTCTGTGTGTCTGATGTGCACCAGCTAGATGTCTGGATCCCTCCCACTCCCCAGCAGGGCCTCCCAGTGCCCTGAGCTCACACCTGCTCACACTTGCCAAGCTCACCTCTGCACAAGAGGCCTTCCAGATGGGCCCACACACCCCTCCTCTCAGAAGTCAGTGGCAACAGGCCCTTGAGAGGCAGAACTGCTGTCACCAAATGTGGGCCTCTTGTCACTTTCCACCTTCTAGCTGTCTTCAGTCCTGGGGTCACATTAAAACCCTGGCCAGCTACCAGCAAAAACAATGTATTTGTTCATCTTTCCAGCAATCTGTGGTGCCTATAAAGCTGATTCTATCTACCTTCGTCCAGAGGACTTTTGGGAGGGTTTGATGCAAACAAACCAGGCCTTTGATCAGAATTTCCTGTTTCTCACATGAGGATTCGGCGGGGAGGCAGAAGATGAGCCTGGCCTCTCCTCTCCTAAGAGGTATTTTGAGGAATACTGTCATTCAGACATTTCAGGCAGTCCTGGGGCTGGATTTCATGCCGTCGGGGGGTGTGGGGTGCCTCTGAAGGGCTGTGGAGTGATGCCTTGGGCTAGGTGCTGGGCAAATAAACTGGCCAACCTGGCTGCACCCTTTATTTGCACATGGCTTAGTGGTTGGAGGAACAAGTAGGAGGCAGGGTAACAGAGTGGATGCCTGTACAGGCTTTAGAAGGCCGGGATGCTTCTGCTCATGACCTCGTAACTACTACAGACCGCAGTTTCCCCATACAGAGAAACAGATAATCATACCCAGCTCAAAAAGTCACTGAGATGATGCTTGGGAGCGATGCAGCCCAGTCCCTGGCATGTAGAAAGTGCCCCATAAATGGAAGCCTTTAGAATTATGATTTAAATAGCTGCCTGGGGCTTAAGGAAAGGCCTCTGGCAGCCCAGCCAGTGGGGCTGGGGAACATCCTTGTATGCACCCCCCCACTCCCCACCCCCCCACATGATCACACAGCCTGGCCTGGAGTGGGATTGGTAAGGGAGGCCTGCCACAGGTGGGGCTGGAGCCAGGGGGCGTGGGCACCGGTGCTGAAGGGAGAATGGGGCCGGGCTTGTCTGGGCAAAGCGGAGCCTGCCCTTTGCATTAAGTGGATTTCACTCTACAGTGTATGAGCCTCAGTTTGAAACCGAAACTTGGAAAAAAAGACACACAAAAAACTCTAGACATGCAGGCAACTAAAAAAAAAAAAATTCTTCCTAGGGGCTGCAGGGATGGACACCTTCCCCCACCCTCAACCTTCTATGGGAGACTGGGTAGGAACTAATGAGGAGGAAGGCAGGCAGGGCTGGGCCTGTGAGGAAGGAGGCCAGGGCCTTGGGTTTGATGAGATGGGGACTCGGCTTGAGTACAAAACCTGCCTCCCTTTGCAAAGTCTTCTAAAAGAAGATCCACATGCAATAGCCACGGGGTAAGCGGCCGAGCACCTCCAAGGGGCTACTAGCAAATGCCGCTGGAGTTAGACGATCCACAGCAGGAGGGTCAGATTGGAGCTGTGGGCAGAGGGGCTGGGAGTGCATTTCCCAGGGCTCTGGTTCTAGGGCCTCTGGGCTGGCAACAGCAGTAACAATTCCTTACTGTCTGGGGGCCTTAGGCCAGGCTAGTGAAGGGACCTACTCAGGAAAAGCTGTAGAGGCCAGGCTCACTGTCTCTGACCAGGAGACTGATGCCTGGAGGGCAGTTACCATGTGACCCTACCTCTCTCTCCCAGGGATCTTCTGAGCAGACAACAAAGGTACTACGGTCCCCAGGAGCCCATGGCAGGCAGCCGGGCACTGCCTGCCCCCTAGAGGGTACAGCTTAACTCCTGGCCTAATCTCTAGTGAAAGTGGAGGAGGCCCGCGAACATCCCTGGCTGGATTCCCTCAAAACGACTCCCAGTCACAACTCCTTTTCCAGACTGATCGCCAGCCACTCCCTTCCTGCCTCCGGCCCTGCCAGCAGCAACTTTGTTGGGCCTGTCTGCCTCTTCCCTTTGATCCCCTCCTCCTGCCCCGTGAACACTGCTTATTACCTCTGAGCCTCAGTTTCCTTATCTGTCAAATGTGGACTATGGTATCTACCTCTTAGTGTGGCTGTGAGGGCTAAGCAGGATGTGCTTAGCCTCGTGTCTGACACCTGGTGGGTGGGCAAGTGGATGCTGGTCACTATAATCATTATCGTCCTCATCAAATGGCTTGGTTTTCCAGTGGCCTTGAACCTGGGTCATCTGACACAGGACCCTCCACTTCTCCCTCCACCCCACCCAGGAGGTCATATGTAAAGACCCTTCCACTTGTCTCCCACTGCCATCCTTCCCAGTTGGGACCCATGTCTGGTCTCTGCCAATGGAGAGGTGACCAGTGGCCTTGGCCTGACTGGGGAGTTCTCCACTCCAGCTCCACAACCCCTCAGCCCTCCGCCAAGGCCCAGTACAAACACAGCTCAGCACTGAGCAGCCAGCTGGGGGAGGGTGAACCAGGCACTCACCCTCGCTTGCATTTCTTGTAGACTTTGTAAATGTTCTCTTCAGGGAACCCGTACTTCTCAGAGATCTGGAAGGAAAAGAGGTGATTCATTGTCTGCTGCCCACGCTGGATTTATACAAGTCTTTTATGATGTCACTTTTTTTTTACTTTCTGATTACAAAAGTAAAATATATGCATATTGTGGACAACTATGAAGAAGACAATTACAACCATCTATAATCCTGTTTCTCAGAGAGACACCATTAACACCTGGGTGTATGCCTTCCCATCTTTTGGTC
This sequence comes from Ateles fusciceps, assembly GCA_036589455.1. Classification (NCBI taxonomy): domain Eukaryota; kingdom Metazoa; phylum Chordata; class Mammalia; order Primates; family Atelidae; genus Ateles; species Ateles fusciceps. The sequence goes on from JAZHEH010001321.1 coordinate 3,604,720, forward strand.
ATGGGTACAGTCGTGTGTATAGATGTTTTTAGGTTCCATGTGGTTTTATGTATCTTTTTATGTATCATCCTATTGTAAGCCTTCCTATATCACCACAAACACTTGACAAGGATAAGCCATGTGCCCAAGGCCTAGACCCCAGGTTCACTCACTCCTTCATATCCAAAAATGTTGGAACTTATTTCCCTATATGAGGAGACTGTGGGTCAGAGGCTTGTTGCGTGACCTGTCTGAGATCACACAGCCAGAGTCAGCCTGTCTCCCCAGAGCTTCTGAAGTTTCCTCTGGGGCAGGCAGGTCCAATCTGGTCCCAGCTGCACTACCTGGACGTGCAGAACTTTGAATAGGTCACTCTTACCTCTCTGAGCCTCGGTTTCCTCATTTGTAAAATGGGCACAGTAATAGAATGTATACCCAGCGTGGTTCTGCACATGAACTGAGCCAACTATGGAAAGGGCTCAGCCCAGTGCCTGTCCCAGGGTAAGAGCTCTGTAAAATGCTGGTGTTTATTAGTAGTAGCTGCCTAGAAGCTGCAGCAAACCTCAGGTCCTGGGTATCAGGGGAGGTCGTCCTCTCTGGGCATTTTAGAAAAAGGATCGGGTTCAGCTTCTCAGTTATTCTCTGCCCTGACAGATTCCTCCTGGCAAGAAAAGTGCTTAGACTACTATTTCTTTTAATGACGATGTGGCTGGAAGCTACCAGGAAGATGTCAAGTCAATCTAAGGAGGAACTCAGGAACTCTCTCACCATAAATTGGGCAAATTGGACAAAGACACCATGGGTTGCCCCGTAGGTAATAAGCTCTCCATTCCTGGAAGCACAAGTGGCAAAGTCAAAAGTGGGCACCAGCTTGGAAGTGCTGTGGGACAGAGGGAGTGCAGGCACTAGGTAGGGAGCTGACCCTTTAAGGAATTGTCCAACCCAAGCCTCTGAGTCAGTATTTAGGTGACATTAATGGCCTTTTGTGAGCCCAACTTCCTTGGGCTGATGCCAAGCAGGGCCGATGATGTGTAAAGAGAACAAGCAGCTGAGCATAAAGAGAGTCAAGGCTGGCATCCCGGCTCTGCACCGACAGCCGAGTAACCCTGACAAGTCACCTGACCTCTCGGAGGCTGCGTCCTCGTGGGAAATGAGGAGATATGCATAGTACCCACTTTTCAGGGTTGTTAAGGGCACATGACGAGCCAGCACAGGTGGTGTGTCTGACCCACTGCCTGGCACATAGTGGGCCTTCAATAGAGGCCAGCCAGTGTTACTATTTGATGCCATTTTCCCTCTGCTGGCCTGAACTCTGGACGCCATCTGGCTTTTCCGAGCAGTCCCACCTTCAGGCACAGCTGGCCCTGGTGGAGGCTGTGTTTGCTTAATTTTTGGAGGAGCCATACAGCTAGCTGTGGGTTTTATTCAGGAGTGGGCTGTTTGCCCACTCTCTGGTGGTTTAGGGGGTTGGGGAAGGTCTCCTTGCACAGTCATTACTTTCTGCCACCCCAGCCAGTGGCCCCCAGCCAACCACAAGCAGGAGGAATGAGGCCCCCTGGGAAAGAAAAAGAGTGTATCTTTTTGGGTTCCATTCCCATTAAAACACAAACAGGTTTGCAAAGCCAACAAAAAGCCCTGGCCCGTCAGACAGCAGCCATCAGATTAAGGAGGATTTATGGAGTGTGCGACTCCCAGGGTGGAGTCAGGGTTCTGGCTGGGAGATAACATCGCAGAGGCACACCCCCACCGGCAGGGCTCCTCAGGCCCCCCGAACGGGGTGGGACGGGGTAGGCCACCGGCATGCCGAGGTTCCCCTCCTGTGTGAAATCAGAACTGTGTGGTGAGAAGCAGGGACAGCAGCCCGGAGGGAGCCCATGGTGAGGGGTCCACAGGCAGCTTACCGCATTCCTCAGCCCCTTCAGGTCTGGGGTCTTCAACATGAGCGCGTCAAACACCTCCTCAGTCTCCCTCCGCACATACAACAGAACTGAAAAGCAAGGGGCAGCTTTAGGGGTGCGAGGAAGATCATGTGACCAGGATCATCTCAGGGGCTGGGGAATCTGAAAACGTTACTGTAAGATGGACTTCTGCCAAGGGTCTGTGCCCAGCTGGGCGGCACTTCGGCCAGCTCTGCAGATTCCCATGTGCCTTCTTAGGCTGTGCTGATGTGGGGGTGTCTGAATCCCTGCTCTACTACTTGCCAGCCAGGTGACCTTGCAAATGTGATTTTAACATAACAGAGCCTCATTTTATTTGTAGATGGAGGCTCTGCCCGCTATTTCACAGAGTCACTGTGGGAATTAATGACAGTGTCTGGAAACGCCAGGGGCAGCGCACAGCTCGATTCATGGCTGCTGGAAGCTTCTGAGCTTAGCTGCTAGTCAATTGCTTCCTGATGGTCAACTACAGCCCCCAGAGGTTCGGGCTTGTTCCTCACCCCAAGGAAGTCACAGATTGAGAGCGTCAAAGCAAGAAAGCCACACATGAAAACCCCACCCTTCTTCCACCCCGCTATTAGAAAAAGTGGGGGAGAGGGGACTCGTCCAGCATAATGAGCCTGTTGACTATGCCAGCTGCCCAGGACGCCCACGTCCACACGCGGTCAGGAGACAGAAGCCACCAGTCCTGTGTGGTCTCTCCAAGCAGCCTAAGGTACCCTCCTTACCCGTACCCCCAAGTCTTGACCTAAACCTAGCTCCAAGGGGTAAAGCAGCTCCTTGGGCCCTCCCCAGGAGGCTTTGGGAAAGCCTATGAGGGAGGCAGGAGCTGGGGTGGGCTCTGTGAGTAAATGGGGACGGAGGGCGGGAGGTTACCTCTCTGAAGGTCATCTTCCTTGGCCTGCTTGGAGGGCAAAGGCTCAAACTCCTCAGTGAATGGCGAGCAGGTACGCTTCAGAGGCAGCCTGTGGGGGATGGCAGTTGGGGAGCTTGTGAGGAACTTGGGGATCCCTAGAGGCTGAAGGACCCTGCTGAGCCTCCAGGGGCCCTTGAAATAGGGAAGAAAACACGAGGATGGGTGCAAAGCAGAGGGACAGTGGGCAAAGCAGCAGGTCTGGAGTTGGACTGCCTGGGTTCGAATCCCAGCCCTGCCACGCACTAGCTATGTGACCTGGGTGAGTCTCTTAGCCCATCAGCGACCCCCTTAGCCCATCACTGACCCTGTCTATAAAATGGGATGATGAGAAAGCAATGAGAGCAATACTTCATAGAGTGGTGTGAGGCCACAGGAGACCGTGCTCGCTGTTCTTAGAACACTGTGTGACGCACAGTAGGGCCTCAGTAAACGTGGTCACATCATCATCACCATCATCGTTCCTATTTTTAAAAAATCAGGTCAGACGTGAGGCAGTTGGGGGTGGAAGGATTGTGGGCCTCGGAGTAAGACAGACGTGGGCTCCAGTTCTGCTGCCGCGACTTAACAGCTGTGGGACTGGAAGGCACTTCTCTTCTCTGAGCCTCAGTTTCCCTGTCCATAAAGTAGGGCAATAACCCTGCTTGCCTAACTCTGAAGCTGTTGTGAGGTGACAAGTGGCAACATAATTTTGGGAGAAAGCACTATGTGAAAAAAGTACATTTTGTAAGGGAAGAAATTGATTATAACAACAAATGATCTTTATAAAGCACTTTCCCACTTACAAAGATTCCATATCCATGCTGCCCTCCTCTCAAGGCTATTTCCTCATCTGACAAATGTGTAGGTGGAGGCTCAGAGAGGTGAAGGGACTGCTCAGGGCACCAAGGCTGTGGCTGACAGAGGGAAGGACACGAAGGCCCTTCCTGGGCCAAAGTGTCAAGGGGCTCCAGCTAGGCCCCCAGGGGGGGTGTGTTGGGGGAAGGAGATGAAGGGCTTTCATTCCTGCTCAGTCCTCCGGCATAGCTTCCCTCTTTGCTCTCTGAGTCTACACCACCAGAGTCTTTTTCTTTCCTTTTTTACAAGCGGGTGTCTCGCCAGAGATTCGCCAACTTTTCACATAAAACAAACCCATAAAAACCCAGGCGGTTTCAGTGAGAAAGGAGCATAGCTCTAGCTTGGGGGCTGGGGGGCAGAAGCTGGTGGCTTCCTCCTCTGGCCCCACACCCTTGCTTGCAAGGAGCAGGGAGAAAAGCAGGCTGGGGGCAGTGGGCATGGTGCAGAGGGCACAGGTGCGGAGGGAGGTGTGCGGCTGCTGCTCTCCATACCTGTTGGAGCTGCAGGGTCCTGCCGAGGGGACTGCCTGCAATGAAGCGGAAAAGACATTTTCCATCACACACAGGAAAATGAGGGGGCCCTTGGCTGCTGGAGGCTCTCTGGGAGGAATTTTTTTGGTGGGAGGTGGGGAGAATACTCTTACAATGCCTTTCTAGCTAATTCTGCTCAGACAAGTGCCCTCAAGTGGCCTGAGATGTTGAGTTGAATCACCCAGCCCAAGCTGGATGGGTCAGGGACTCAATGAACACACAGGAGATGCTAAAGCCACGTTGTCAGAGCAGAGTCGCACGGAGCCCCACCTGGGCCCCCGCATGCCCAGAAGGGCTGGGAATTGCAGTTGGTTCTGTAGCAGTAACTAGGCAGTCGGAGCTGAGGGCAAAGGGGGTGAGGGGGAAGAGGCCCTCTTTTTTTTTTTTTTTGAGAAAGAGTCTCCCAGTCTGGAGTGCAGTCACACCATCACAGCTCACTGCAGCCTCGACCTCCTGGGCTGAAGCCATTCTGCGGACTCAGCCTCCCGGGAAGCTGGGATTACAGGCATGTGCCACTAAGCCTGGCCAGAGGCCCTCTTCTTGGACCCTACATTGTGCCTGGCACTGTGTGGTCTGGAGCAGGCATTATCCAGTCTCATGAGGTAAGAAGCTGAGGCCTAGAGAGGGCAGAGAGCCTCTAGAGATGACACACCCAGCAGGAGGCAGAGGTGGGGTTCAAGCTCAGGCTCTCTGTTCGTTACTGCTCTCAGCTTCCCTCTCCCAGACTCACAGGTGCAGAGACGGGCCCCGCTCTCATCCCCCCACAGGTTAGCTGTCAACCTGCCACAGAGGCCTTCACCCTGAGTGGTCATCTCTCTACTCAGGGTCTCTAGTTGGTGAGAGAGTGGGGAGAACCCAGAGAACAGGTTCCCACAGCCGCCTGTGCTGTGAGGCCACAGTGCTGCTCCCAAGGCAGCAGAGAGAGAAGGGGTATAGTCAGTGCTCTGCACCTGTGCTGAGCACTCTGTCAGCTCCACTGTCTCCCTCATCGTCCTAAGTCAATACACTAAGCATGCCTAGTACACCAAGGTCCCATGTGTATAAACATTCCTACAGAAACTGCATGGAGCTGTGTCCTTACAGGAAGGAAGTACTCGGACTGTCTGGTATGGAAGCACACAAGGAGACAGGCTCTGGGGTCTTGACCCTGCCATTGAATTGCTGTGGGACCGTGCCTGGGAAAAGGGTAGGTGCAGTCTCTCGGAGGACAGCTGTAACAGGGAACCCAGCCCACTCCTGGCTGCCAGGCGCTCAGTCCCGGCTGCTTAAGAGGCAAAGCAGCTAGTGGGGGAAAGGTGCAGATTCTGAACAGATGCCTCAGTCCAGATCCTGGCTCTGCCACTTACTAGCTGTGCAGTCTCATGAGGTTTTTTAACTCCTCTGTGCCTCCATTTCTACCCCATGAATCCAGGGAGACATTATTATTGACTTCATAGGGTTATAGAGAAGGGTAGGGAAGGTGATGCTTGGGAAGCACTTAGAGCCACACCTGGCACACAGTGAGAGCCACAAGTGCTGCCATGATAATTCCATGTGGCTGCAATCAAATTGGGAGTCAGGTATCAGAAGCCTCCTCTTTGTGTGCCCTAAGCATGAACATTTCAATGGTTACGCAATCTGTTTCCTCATAACATTCTTCTCGTCAATATAATAGGTCACTGAAGCTGTAGGACCACATATACACTTTGTAATCCTCTGGGATTCAGTAAAGGTATTGAAACTGGCTGAATGGCAGGTGGCTCCCCCACTGGTCTGTGCTAAGGCAGGGCCCACCCAGGAGCCAGGACCCTCTTTCAGCTGCTCCCTCAGGCCCTACCCATGGCCTCACCCCTCCAGAGCGCTGCAGGCTGTTGAAGTGCACATTGGGGGATGAACAGCACAGGCGGCGTCTCCAGGTCAGTCTCTGGCCGAAGGTAAGTAGTCTCATTGCCTCTGAAGCCTGAGAGCAGGCAGCCCTTGACTCCTGACGGGAGAAGGAAGCCAATGTGTCCCGAGGTCCCTCCACTCAGGTCCCTCCCACAGCTAGTCTCCATCTCTCCTTCCCACCAGCCCTGGACCCCCACTGACCACTGTTGCTGGAGTCGGGGCACTTGACCTTCCTCCGGAACTGCTTCCGCTCGTCATCGCGCATCTTCCTCTCAGCTCCCTGTGGGAGAGGAGGGGAGGGTCACCAAGGGCCTGGGAGGGGCTGGCTACTATCACAGCTGCTGCTTTGAATCTTAAATATGGGCCAGGCTTCTGGTTCTTCTTTTTCCAGAGCAAGACCAGGAAATGGGAAGGTATCAGCACCTACCTGGCCCAGCCTGGCCAGTGGGGCCTGGCCCTGCTTGCCTGAGGTCAATATAGGCCATGAGAGGTAGACAGACAGAAGACAGAAAAGAAGAAACTCAGAGAGATAGAGAGATGGAGGAGTGGGGGTGTTGGAGGAAGAAAGATGAAGAAGGAGGAGAGGGGATGGAAAAACAGAGACAGACACACACACCCAGAAAGGCTAGGAGGATGCATGGGTCAGGGCTTAGCCCTTCTACCTCCCCAGGCCCAGTGTAGGGTCTGCCCGTTCCAGCCACCTTGTCGCAGAAAATCTTGATCTGGCAGACAGCGCGGTGTACCAGGCGCTCAGTGCCCAAGCCACAGTCATAGGTGTCAATCTGCAGGTTCAGGGGACACCCTTCACCCCCTTTTGTGAGGAAAAGTCTGTGCTCAGACAGTTGACACCGATGAACACCTGGGGGACAGAGGGGGCAGCTGGGTGAATGGCCTGCCCAGGTGGCCAGTCCCACCATCCCACAGTGACCCTATTTTTCTAGCCGTCTGTGTGCCTGGGGCTCACCCTTAAGCCTCATGGGGCCCCTAGAAGGCATGCATCAGCACTCTTCTTTCACAGATGGGGGAAGCTGATGCTCAGAGAGGTGGAGCAACTTTCCCGAGGTGGCACGGGCAGTGTGTGGTGCAGCAGGGGTTTGAACCCAGGCTCACAGCCCAGGCTCTTCACCACTGTTGGTATGGCTTCCACTAGACTGCCAAGGGCAACCCAAGGCGGGGAGGCTGTGGGGGATGTCAAGAGTCCTTTAGGAGCTTAAGATCCAGAGCCTCATTTTTCTGCAACTTGGAAAAGGAGGTGGAAAGGGCCGAGTCCCCTGTCCCCAACACAGGGAGACCACTTTCCTGCTGACCCAGAGATACAGCCCCTCTCCACTCCACCACCCACTTTAGCCATCGCAGGACCCTCTAGTGAGAGGTTCTTTCAGCTGATTTGATCCCACCCCCACATACAGCAAGGGAGCCATCCTAGTCATCCCATCTTACAGCTAGGGAAAGAGAAGCTCTAAGCAGGGCCATAATTGCTGCCATTCCCCCAGAGAGTCAGGCGTGGGGCATAACAAAGTGAGCTTGGCAGTGGGGCCGCCCACACCTATGGTGGGAAGCTGGGCTCTGCCACTCACTAGGCATATATGGCTTCAGACAAATCCTTTTACCTCACTGAGCCTCGGTTTCCTTGTCTGTGGAATGGGGATAATGAAACCTATCTTGTGTGGCTATGAGGGGGGTGTAGGTTTGATATGTTGTGACTGTTGCCATGAGAGGGACAGCTGGAAGTCTCATCCCAAAGCCTATGCCCAACTGATGGCCACCTGGGGTCAGTCTCAGCTGGGCAGACCCTGGCAAGGTCACCTGGTAATCGTCCTTCTGTGGGGCTCATGGGAACACCCCCCCCCCACCCCCGCCCAGCCCCTACACCATAGGCTGGCTCCTGGTCTTTGGAATGTTACCTTTGGAAATGACCCTGACCCAAACAGGATGTGAGATGTGTGTCTGAGCAGACCCCCTTCTTTCCCTGGCTGTGGGGACCAGGCCCCCAGGCACATGCCAGACATACCACCCCCTCAGCCAGCTCAGCCGTCCCGCAGCCCCCACCCAGCTCGCACCTGAGAAAGACCCAAGCCTGGGGGCTTAAAAGGCTGTGAGAAATCCCCCACCGAAACCCATCTCTTCCTTCCCACGAAACTCCCCACCTCCCTGAACCTGAGGCCCCAGCTCCTCCTCCAGCCCCCAGTGTCTGTCTGAATAATAATAATCCCTGCCTTTGTGCTCCCTTTGTGTTTTTCTGAGCTCCCGCACCTCCATCTTCTCCAGGCAACCTGGTCATCCCCAGAGGCAGGCGGGGGAGGCAGGGGTTAGCTCCCCAGCCTGTCCAGGCCAGAAATGCCCCTGAGATGAGCTAGACTCAACCCTGGTGAGTGAGGTAAGCCTGGTCCAGGGAGGGGAAGAGACAGGCCAAAGGTACCCAGCTCCCGACTCCCACACCAGCGCCTCTCCACCAGGCCGGCTCTCTAAACAGCAAACCAAGGCATGGTAAGGCCCATGAGCACACGGCAAGCCCACAGCTGGGCTCAAGCACTAAGGCTGGAAGAATCTTAACGGCTTAACTACTGGAGTGAAAACATCACCAGAGGCTCCATCTCTCAGGCCTCTCCAGTTTGTAGACATGCACGATCTTGTGGAAGCTGCACTCCAATCCTAGCAGGCAGGTGACTGTTCTCATGTTTATGGGCTCAGAGAAGTGAGGCAACTGGGATTCAAGCCCTCATTCACCGAACTCTTTCGCATTTCTCCCGCATGCGACAGTCTGCGCTGGCCAAGCATCCTGGGTGCCCCCAGTGGCTTGCTTGCTGTGTGCCCATGCGGAAGGCTCAGTTTTCCCATCTGGTAAATGGGTGGACTGGAGTAACATCAACAGCCGCCATGTTTGGGCCAGGTGTGTGCTCTACCTGTTACTTGTCTCACCTGCTCCTCACTACAACCTACCAGTTGGGGCTATGATTCCACTCATACTTCATAGTCAAAACAACTGATGCTCAGAGGGACTAAGGCACTGGTCCAAAGTCACACCCAGCCTGCCTGGCTCCAAGCCTGAGCTCCCACACCACACTGTGTCCTGTGTCTTCTGTGGGTGCCCACATCGGAGCAAATGCCACGATCCTAGGTGCAAGAAAGCCTCTTCCCCAGAATAGGCACTTCCGGGCAGCCCAGTCCCATCCCAGTCACTGCCCCGAGCACTGACCTTGGCCTCTTCATTCACGTTCCACACAAAGGACAGCGCGTTATAGGCCACCTCCTCAATGTGCTCCACGGTGTTGAAATTTTCTTTGCAGTCAGCTGAAACCATAAGAGACCAGGAGAATCAGGAAGGAAGGGATGTGGGGCCACGTTGGGAGGGAGGCATTAAAAACTGGACCTCACTCTTGGCAGAGGCATACATCCTTTCCCCCTGTGAACCACGTTTCAATCCCAGGAGGAAAAGGGATTTCTGTGTCCTAGACTGCAGATGTGGGATACAGGTCCAGCCTGAGAAGCAGATTTGCCCAAAGCCCCAGAGGGAATCCCAAGCTTTGCCAATAGGCTCATCATTCTGGGGGTGGAGGTTATGCTTTTCACCAGGACTGTGATTTGTGAGTTCTCCCAGATAAAGCCGCAGCAGTAGCAGTATGGTAAAAAACAACAGCAATAGGGGTAGTAATAGCAGTAGCAAAAGTAGTAGTACTAGCAAGTACCATTTCTTCAACACTTACAATATTGTAAGCCCTCAGTGAATCCTCACAACTATGCTATGAATATTCAGTTTATATATGACAAAAACGAAGCTCAGAGAGGTTTGGTTACTTGACTAAGGTCGATCGGCTAATAAAAGGCAGAGCAAGGGCTGGAGCTTAGATCTGTCTGGCTCCTGAACCCATGCTCCTCACTACTCTGCTATCCAGCCTCTCGGACGAGTCATTAAACGGTCTCCTATGTGTATCATGTTCTCCAGTGCACAGAGCTCCAAAGCAGAAATCAGCACTGCAGGCAGGCAAGGCAGCTGGCCTCAGCCCATTTGAGAGTTGAACAAACTGAGGCTCAGGGAGGTGAGGTGACACAGGTCACACAGCCAGGAAGGGAGTGTTGGAGCAAAAAGCTGAAGACTTGAGGGTGGGCTGCGCCTCCCACCTGTTTCAGGGCTAGGGACGAGGACCAGGTGGCACACATAGGGAGCCTCTCCTCTGCCCCTACTGGCTGAGAGAGCCCGAGGGTGCCAGTTCCCAAACCGTGCTGTGCTATGCCTTGGGCCTTCCAAACCACCTGCTGCCTGCACCTTATCTTGTGCGTTTGTGTCTTCATCAGCCCCCTGGTGGGGACAAACAGGCCAGCATTTCAGGGGCCTATTTATCTGACACTGCTAGGGTTCCCAGGGCCCTGTTTATCCCAAAGCAATACAGAAAAGAGTCCACAGCTTCTAGTCAATAGATGCAAATCCTTGCAAACCCCACAGTGTGTGACCTGGAGACAGAGGGCAGAGCGGGGTGGGGGAAACAGGGGTGAGCAACAAAGAGGCCTGATTGGTGCGGGGGCAGGGGAGAGAGAGGAGCTGGCATGGAGGCTTGAGAAGGCTCTCACCCACGTCGATGACCCGCTGCTTGGCAGTGGGTTGCCGGGGAATGCCAGTGCTTCCAGAAGCGCAGCTGCTCTACTGGGACCTTCTCATTGTCGAAGACAACCATCACCACACTCTGCAAACACAATTGGTACAGTCACTCCTGGCCTCGTCCCAGAGCCTGGGTCCAGTGGCCTACCCTTTTGCCTCAGTTTCCCCAACCCTGTGGCAATGGGCTATTATCAAACAACCTTTCCCCAGGGTCTGTGGCTAGCCCAAGGAAGAGGTACATCTTGCCCATGCCACCCCTTCCAAAACTGCTTCAGGTCAACGCACCTTGACTTTGTTGGAGGACAAGGCAAGGTCTTTGCCACCTGCTGGGGTCCTCAAGGTGACAGGGTAGAACTGGCCCTTATTGAGGTAGGCCATGGGTGACTCGCCTGACTTGATGTGGATGGCTTTGGGGGAGCCCAGGGTGTATTCAAAGTCACTGCAGGGAGGAGGGAGAGGATAGTGAGGCCAGGCTCCCAGGCAGGAAGTGTCCCAGAGGGCAGTGGGGCAGGAGGCCCGAGGCTATGTCATAGACTTGCTGTACGACCTTGGAAAATAACTTGACTTCCTTGGGCCCCAGTTTCCTCAGTTTGGGGGTTCTCTTTAATGGCTTTATTGAGCCACAATCCTGCTGAATAATGAGGGCCCAGTGAAAATTAGAGAGACCCTTGAGGGGTGACAAAGCCAGGGGAAACTAAGGATAAAAGAACCTCAGTTTTCTGAAAGGGTACAAGTTCTGAGATCCCCGTCACAGCTCAGGAATGGGATGTGGAAATCATTATCTCTCCCTCTGTCTATCTGCCTTCACCTCCCACTTCTAATTCACTGATTGTGCCTGCTATGCTCTGGGACACTGTGGGGCTCTATCTGCAGCCTCCTGCCCACTGCCCAGGTGTCTGAGGGTCCTGGGAGACCACGTTACCTTTTGAGGCTGGAGTAGTCCTCTGGACATGGGGGTTCTGGGGGATGTTTTCAGGATATCTGGGAAGAGCATCGACTGCAGAGAAACACAGTCCCAAGAGAATAAATGGTCACATTCACTCTGGGGGCGCCTCAGCCCAAGGATGTGCATATAGCTATGCAGGTTGTACAGTGTACAACTTGGACAACAGTACATGGCAACCCTGTCTCAGCTCTAGGACTCTTTCCCCCATGGATTCCAAAGCTCTGACCTGTTCACTATCTTCTCTCCTTCTGTACGTGCACACACATATCTATGCTATGGGGGAATGGGGATAGACCCTCACCTCCTGTGGGTCATCTTTGAAGGTGCTGTCTGGCTGCCAGCGCTGTGTACCGGGTGGCACCCCATGAATGCTCTCAAACAAGGAGTTGAGGGAGCCATTATCATACATATCACTGGTAGGCAACAGGTAGCTGTCCACAGAGCTGGCCTCCAGCTTGCTGGGGCCTGCAGGGAGCGGAGCTGCCTTGCCAGGGGTGGGCAAGGCCCCCTCCAAGCTCATCAGGTTATTCTTCTTGAGCAGATCTGGGTACTCTGGGGTACCAGACACATTCTCTGTCAGGAATTTCATGAGATGTGTGGGGCTTTCAAGGGGGGTGAGGTCCGTCTCATATTCCATGCCATGATAGTACCTGGGGGAGAAAGAAAAGGGGCTGAGTATACTTCTCTCTGGGGACAGTGGGTTTCCTTGGCTAGAGTGAAAGGCAACTGACATGCTGGTCTTAGATCCAGTGTCATGTTTAGGCCCACCCAACAAGCATGAAACAAGACACTGTGGCAGCCCAGTTGGCCATAGGGTTGAGCAGGGAGGTGCTGAGAATGTAACCAAGTACAGGCTCAGGGTTAAGGGAGCAACATCTGTTTTATCCATTACAGTATTTGTTAATTAAAAAAAAAAAAACCTGAAAGTTTAATCATTTATTTATTAGTCAAAGTCAAATGTCCCTGTGCCAAAATGTCCCTACTTCAAAACAACTGTATTGAGTCAACCCCAGGGAAGTGTATACAAGGTAGGGAAGGTGGGAGAAATGTGTATCTGTGAGTACAGTTAACACGTTTAGAAAAAGGTCTGGAAGGATGTACCCCAAACTGTTAAGGGGGAGAGAAGGGTGCCGGATTCCAGGAAATCTTTTTACTTTATACATTTCTGTAGAGTTGGAACTTTTGCAAGAAACTGATGTTGCTTTTGTAATCAGAAGATTAATGACATTTTTTAAAATTAGTTTTGAGAAATGTCCCCATGTACCCAAACCCACTGTTCCTGGCAGTGGAGGGGGATGGGCCCTGAGCCAGCCGCAGGCCCAGGCTGTGTGATGAGAAGAGCTGCAATGCCTGTTTGGATTTTCCAGGCTTCCCAGCAGAGGCCCTACAGGGTCATTTGTGAGAAGTCACCTGATTGGCCAGGAAGGAGAAAGTGGAGAAAGAGGGGCAAGGTCTTCCCAGGGCCCATCTAGCAGTGAGCATGGCCTGGGCCACTTTTTAAAGGAAAGGAACGTCAATGCCCTGGGGCACTAATGCCAGGCAGAGGCCCAGCAGGCCAGGGGAAGTATGGGAACCCAGATGTCCCTCCCCCACCCAGGCATCCCTCCTCAAGAGGCTGTGGGGCCTCAGGGGAGAGGGTTTTGGAAGAGGAAAGAAAAGCTGCCTCCAGGGCTTCTCTATTACTACGGCTTTGAAGTTTGTTTTCAGTAAACTCCAGCCCACATGGCCTACAGGCATCTGCGGATGTTTGTGTGTGTGTCTGTGTGTGTGTGTGTCTGTGTGTTTTCAAACAGAGTTTCATTAGTACTTTCAAGAGCCCTAGGCTCTTCAGCCTTCACTGGCCCCTTCCAAAATATTTAAAAATACCTTTAATAAGTGTATTGGTACAAAGACAAATATAATCCAAGTTAAATTATATTGATTTTTTTTCCTTTTAATTCTAAAAGAAATTGAAACACTATCATGGACCCCAAAATGTGTTGTGGGCCCTCAGCACCGTGCCTCCTGTGCCTAATGGATAAGCCAAGCCTGTGTGGAAGAGGCCCCAGGTGGAGGTGGGGAAGGGCAAAGAGGCAGAGGTGGTGGCAAGCCTCACCTCTTTCCTTGGTCATTCCTGCCCCCAGTGCTGGAAGACAATATTCGCTTCTCCTTGGGACCCTGAAAGGAGAGAAAGGAAGGATTTATGCATAGCTGTTGGCTAAGGTTTTTCTAGTAGGAGCCTCAACCCCCTCCTGCAGCTTTGGCCAGGCAGAGGAGTAACCTTGGTGATATGGTTTGGCTGTGTCCCCACCCAAATCTCATCTTGAATTGTAGTTCCCATAATCACATGGGAGTGGGAGGTAATTGAATCATGGGGGCAGTTACTCCCATGCTGCTGTTCTCCTGATAGTGAGTGAGTTCTCATTATATCTGATGATTTTATAAGGGGGCTTTCCCCCTTTGCTCAGCACTTCTTGCTGCCATCATGTGAAGGATGTGTTTGCTTCCCCTTCCGCCATGATTATAAGTTTCCTGAGGTCTCCCCAGCCATGCTGAACTGTGAGTCAATTAAACCTCTTTCCTTTATAAATTACCCAGTCCTGGGTATTGTCTTTATTAGCCACGTGAGAACAGACTAATACACTTGGTCACTAGAAAAGTCATTTCCACTGGCTGGAGGTCTAGCCATGATTACTCTGAGCCCCAAGTCGGGGAGTGGGAAGAAGAACCTCAAGCTTAGTAGTTAAGGAGCATGAAATTTGCAGTCAGGCAGGCCTGGTGTAAGTCCTAGTAATGCCATTTGAAAGTGCACTGTGACTTTGGATAAAGGAGCCTCTCTGAGACTCAGTTTCTTCATATGTCAAGTGAGTGGTTATAATACCTACTTAAAGGGGATTATGAGTATTTGTTTATAAAAAATCACTTTTTTAACAGAGTACTTCTTATGGACTAAGCCTTATACTAAGTGCCTTCTAGTCTCTAATTTAACCCTCACAACCACTCTGAGATGGCTACTAGTATCATCGTCACTCAATGGATGAGAAAACGGGGGCTCAGAGAGACTCTATCGTCTTAGTACTTAGGAGCATGGATTCTGAATCCAGATTTCTTGGGTTCAGTTCCTAGGCCTACCACATACTAGCTGTGTGACCCTACACAAGTCCCTTAACCTCTCCATTCCTCATATCCTCATCTGTATAGAGATCATAATATAACATCAACCTCAGGGATCATTTTGAGTGCTCAGAACAGCACCTAGCACATGGAGAGCACTATATAAATGTGACCTTTCACAAGTATAATTATAATATTGTTATATCTTAGAACATTCTAATTCATTTGTCTCTCAGGTTGATACAGCTAGAACCAGGACCCCAACTCAGCATAGCCTCCAAAGCCTGGGCTCCTAATCACACCCCATGAGAGTATGAAGGAAGGTGCCTGACACAGTGGTGGACATTCAGTAAGAAATTGTAAGTGGTTGCCTTTAGCACTATATTACCCAAAGCCACATTTGTGGCAGGACTAGGTCTCAAACTCCCAACTTAGTGCTCCTTCCACACCATCAGCCCATGTCCTCACTGTCCAGGGGGCTGCTCTGAATCCAGAGTGCTCTGGGATGGGGGAGGCCAGGGCAGGTGTATCTCACCAAGATACTATATTTCACTAAAACCAGTATTATCGGTGTCACCTTCAGAGCCTATCTTCCACCATCCTGGCTCTGGAATGGCTTCTTTTCAAGGGGACATGGTGTTGGATTGTATTTTATGGACCATTCTCAACCTATAACTCCCAAGCTGGAGTTTGAAACCTAGACCTAGAATTTTGGCTCCTACCATGGCCCCAAGCCGAGGCAGCCATTCAAATGCCTCTTCCATTGACCTGGGCTGAACACTCTCTGGATGCTACCCGTCTTCTGGGGAGGAGGGAGGGCAGGGTAACGAGACCACTCCAGAAGGAGAACCAAAGCCAGAGGACAGTTTGGGGCTTTCTCCTATTTGGAACCCCCTTGACTTCTAAGTTCACACAAAGAATTTGTCTTTATTCTTGAGGTAGAGTGGATAAAATATTTCTTGGGCTAGTAAGTTTGAGGTCTTATGTAAAAGGCGGCTTTAAATCTTCAAGTTCAGAGCCAGTTATCTCAACAATTGGCTAGTTGTGTGCCCTCGTCCCCCAATCTAGGACAGTTTCTTGGAGCAGTTGCCCAGCCCAGGGACAGCAAGTCAGTTTCCTGTCTTGTGACAATCCAGAAGGATGGGTAGGGCCTTCCTGGACTACTACATTGACAAAGATTCTGCACCCCTCCTGTGCCCTTCATGAGAATGCAGGCTGCAATCCATTAGCAATGTCTGGCACAGGCACCAGAGGTGGGAAGGGGGTTGTGTCATATGTTATACCCCCGTGATTCCTGACTGGTCCAACCTCTACTTATCAGATATGGGAGGCCTAATTCCTGTTCTCAGGAGCCAACAGTCTCCCAGAGTCAAGGCCAAGGTCCTGGAAGTAGTTAGAGAACAGTAAAAGACATAATGGCAGCTGGAGTAGGAAGGACAGGAGAGGGAGAGATAAGGTGGCAGATGGCTCCCTCAGGAGAGGGAGAGATGAGGTGGCAGATGGCTTCTAAGAGAAGGTGGGCCTTGGGAAGGGCCCCGAAGGAAGGGAATGGGTTAAAGAGCAGATGGTACACTCCAGGTGGTGGGGCTGGACCAGGTAGGTGGGGACGACAGGGAAACCTAAGAGCCGAGGGACAGAGGCAGAAAGAAGATGGAGGGGTACGAGAGTGTTGCTGTCATGGAACATGCTTAGACCAGGCAAGAGGTGGGTCAGGCACTGTCCACTCGATCCGCATGTGTCACCCACTCTGTGGCAGGCTGTATGGTGTGCTGAGGACTTGGTAATGATCCTCCTGTAGCTCAGTCTCGTGGGGAAGATGGGAAAAATAAATGCATAAACAGCAAGCTTCTATGCACCCTTGATAGCATCAAGGATGATGACGGTGGTTTCTGAGGGCACCCAGATAAGAAGGCCTCCCCCTCCAGTGAGTGAATGAAGTGACATTTAAGCTTAGACCCAAAGCTCAGAGTAGGGGTTAGCCATGGAAAGGGAGGGTGCCAGGCAGAGGGAAGAACATGTGCAAAGGCCCAGAGATGAGGGGCTGGGGTGGTCATGGTGGCCTGCTGAGCCATGAGGCCTGAAAGCAAAGACACTCATTCAGTCAGAAGGATCATCCCCAGAGGGGGCGGGCATACCATGTAGTAATCATACAGGAAGCTCAAGGCCGCAACACTGTCATCATCTCCATTGACTCTCATCATGGCCTTTGTGGCAGCTGTCAAAGGGTTTTCTAGGTACGTCTTCCAGGCCTCATCCTCACTAGTGTAAGAGAACTTCTGCAAGTTGACTGGGTCGTTCTTTAGCAGCCGCACAGACCTAAAACTGAATGCAAACAAGAGGGTCAAATTTAGGCTATCCCAGAGGAAGGTCCATGAATGGGCAGCCACAGACCAATACCCAGGAATTCAGTTATTGGCTTTGAGAACATGAAACTGCGTCTTCTGCCACCATTAGGCAGTGTGGGGCAGTGGAACGGACACAAACTCTGGAGCTAGATCAATTCCAAATGTTGCCATGTAGACACTGTTGACCTGGGCCTTAGTTCCCTCATCCACAGCGTGAGGGTCATCATCCTGATCTTCAAAACTGCAGAGTAGATTCAATAAAATACTTTCAGAGTATTTTTTTGAGTATACTTTCTCTTATTCAAAGAGAATTCGTGCCATGAATGGTAAATGCCACTGACAAGCTGCAATGGGATAAGGATAAAATTTCCAGATAACCCATTATGAGTTCTACTGAAGAAGTTGTCCTCAAGACTGTGAAAGGCACAGAAGGCTGTAGATCATTTCAAGTCTGGGAGAAAGTGTGGTCTATGATAGAGAGAGCCAGGGCGAGGAAGCTCTTAGGCAGAACCTGGTCCTGGGAAATGGCATTTCAGACCAATTTTATTGTAGAGTTTCAAGCAGCTGCTCAAAAGCCACAAATTGGAGTTGAAGGCGGCAGGGCACACAGAAGTAGGCAGGACCTGGGTACTGGTGCTGAGAAGCTTGGACAAATACAAGGCATTATATAGCTCAAAAGACAAGCCACAAGGGCTCAAAGGAAAGAGATTGGGAAAGGCTTTTTGGAGCAGGCAGACATTTTAATTGGGGAAACTCAGCACTGGGGATTATTTCACTCAGCAATGGGGGGAAGGAGCAGGACGTAACACAGGAAAATAATGAGAATGGTAAAAATAATAGCTACTGTTTATTGAACACTGACCATGAGTTAGGCACTAGCTAAGCACATTTCATAAATTACCATGTTACTTGCAACAACCCTGCAAGGCAGATACTATTATTATTCCTATCTTACAGTGAAGGAAACTAAAGCTCAGATAAGTTGAGAATTGTCCAAGGTCCCAGTAAGTGAGTGGCCAAGAGGGGATTCAAGCTCCTGAAGGGTGAGGCAATGGTACAGAATAATGTTCTCAAACTTTAGCTGCATGAGAATGACTTGGAAGGCTTGTTAATACACAGATCGCTTTCACGGCAGGGTGACTATAACAAAGAACAATGCAGTGTATACTTTAAGATAGCTAGCAGAGTAGATTTTTAATGTTATCATCTCAAAGAAATGATAAATATTTAAAATGGGCCCAGTGCAGTGGCTCACACCTGTAATCCCGGCAATTTGGGAGGCTGAGGTGGGCGGATCATGAGATCAAGAGATCGAGACCATCCTGGCCAACATGGTGAAACCCTGTCTCTACTAAAAGTACAAAAAATTAGCTGGGCATTGTGGCACGTGCCTGTAGTCCCAGCTACTTGGGAGGCTGAGGCAGGAGGATCGCCTGAACCCGGGAGGCGGAGGTTGCAGTGAACCAAGATCATGCAACTGCACTCCAGCCTGGTGACAGAGCGAGACTCCATCTCAAAAAACAAACAAACAAAATATTTAAAGTGATAAATATGGCAATTACCCTGATTTGGTCATTATATAATGTAAAGGCACATTGAAATCTCACACTGTATTCTATAAATATGTACAGTTATTATGTGTCAATTATTTAAAAAATAATTTAAAAACACAGATTGCTGGGCCTCACCCCAGTGTCTGATGCACTGGCTCTGGGTGGCTGAGAATGTGCATTTCTAGTAACTTCCCTGGTGCTGCTGATGCTGGCAGTCTGGGGACCACATTTTGAGGAATCACTGGTTACTGCACATGCTCTTAATCACAAACAAGGCACAGAAGCAGAAATGTTCTGGTTGTGTTCAATTTAGAGCAAAGAATGTATGAAGATGGGGTGGTCCAGGCTATGAAGAGAGAACCCCAGAGATGAAGTGGGCACTTACTGATTTCCTGGGGCCCCAGTGCCTCCCTTTCTACATGAGCCAGGCAGAATCTCCCATGTTAGAGACCTAAGAACAATGCCAGCTGCCATTTACTATAATGCATATGAATGTTCTCCGTTCATTAGCATTGCTTCTTATAAGGACACTACAAGGGAAGGATCATTTGCTTCATCTGTTATGATTAAGGAACCCAAGTCTTGGAGAGAACAAGAAAATGTCCAGCGTCATCCAGCTGGTTCACGAGACAACCAGTATTTCAACTGAGCCTTATCGAGCACAAAGGCACACACTTGCCACTCAGCCATGCTGCTTTTCCATTGCTGCAGGAGTGCAATCTTTATCACAGCAGAAAAATGTGTTTGTGGTAAAACTGTAGCACAGTGGCAGACTAGTGGGTGGGCAGAGACCCCTGCAAACATGTGCAGGAAATACCTTCCTGCTACCTGGTCACTCGGGCTCATATCCTCACCTCCAGTGGGCACAGCAGGCCAGGCCATACCTAGGCACACAGGAGGTGGCAGCTCTCCCAGGGGTTTCATCCAGGACAGTGTTACCCATCCCCACCGGGCCCCAGGGTGTGAGGAGTTGGGCTCTGAGAGGAAGGGAGGTGGAGCTGTCATGCAGGAAAGAGAAATGACAGAAACTTTCCTGTTCTAGGGGTACGGAGAGCAGGAGGCACACCCTGAGTTTCTGTGGCTATAAATCAAGGGCCCTCAAGGAGAGGTGAGAAGAGGTCCCTTCTCATTGCCTCCTGGGCCTGAGGTTTAGAAGAATTTGCAGAGCAGGTCCAGAGTGGCCACCCTCGCTGTCTGCCCAGCCCTGAGCTAATGGAAACTCCCAACCAACCAGGCATGGGCAAAGCAGGGAAATGCCTGATGGATCCACCCCCTGGGTCAGTGGGGACCACCAGTGCTTAGCACTGTTCCTCATTTGTAAACAAGTCTAATAAAAGCACCCACCACATAGCATCATGAGGTTTAATACATCAGCACAAGAAAAATGCTTCAAGCTGTGCCTGGCACATAACAAATGTGTAATTCATACAAGCCATCACTGTGTTCCAGGTCAGCTTGGGGCAAGACATTGAGGGGTTGCAGAGTGGTAGAAGACATGGTTACTATGCAAGTCAGTGGCAGGGCTGGGCCTGGAGCCCCAATCTGCTGACTCTAGGGGATGACCATTATCAGCTTTGATGCTGTGAGTTACCTTACCCTTTAAAAAAGATAAATTTTAGAAGGCAGCAATAAAGTGACTCTGAAACAAAAGAAGAGACAATGTCTGCTGTTCACCTGGGTGGTTCTTCTGGCCTGTAAGGTCTCCAGTCTATCCTGTTGGGATCCCAAATTCTGATTCCTTGATAAACAGCAGCTTCTGTGCTTTAAACACTTACCACTGGCAACATAGTGCTATCCGTTTTTGTGTGTCATCTCATCTACTCCACACAATAGCCCTGAGAGACAGGAATTATCATCTTCTTTTATAGAAGGGGAAATTGAGACTCAAATAGACGATATCACCTGCTCAAGGTCACTCGGCCAATAAGTGATGGTGGCTCAACTTGAACTTGGAGCTGTCAGACTATACGATACAGTACTCAACCCCAGTGCTAGTCTCTTTCTAGATGCCTTTCCTATTCTGGAAATTTCCCTTCTCAAAATACATTGAACTAATTCTCTGCTGCAAAAGAGAAAGGAATTTCCTAAAGGCAGGAGGAAGACAAGATGATGACTGAAAGAGTTTCTGGTCAGGGGCTAGGAGTTCCAGTGTCCCATGCCTGTTCATAACACCAATCAACCTCATGTTCTAGGACCAAGCATTTGGCTTTTAGAAAGTCTTAATGGATAAGGTTAGCACCGACTTGTGTGTTGAATCCTAAAATCCAAGAACTTTTGGCTCTCTGCTCTCTTAAAGATTAGAAATGAGGATTGAGGAGCCAGTAGGTGAGAGAGAGGGAAAAAAAAATGTCCCAGGAGCTGATACAGGATCAGTGTGAAAAGGGTTCTAAGAAGGAGTGAGTCCTACTCATGGGAGACAGGACCAGACAAAGAAGGGAAACCAGGGGACTCCCAACCTATGAGGTCAGCTTCCCCAGGGCCTCTACCAACTCTCTGTTGGTGTCCCTGTCCAAGACTGAACTAAACTATCAGAAAGTGAAAAGGAAATGAGGGAGGAGGGGAGAAGACCTGGCTCTGGACAACCTGACATCAGATCTCTAGCAGACACAGCACACCAGAACCTGTAGCACTGTAGGAGGCGGCGGCACCAGGGTCACAGTGTATGGGTTTGTTAACTACATGTCCTTGGGTAAGGCATTTAGCCCTTCTATTTGCTCATCTGTTAAATGGGTCTACCGAGAGTCTTCTATATGCCAGTGTGCCAGTCAGGGACTCTTCTGGGCACTGGGAATCAACTAAAACAAGAACAGGTAAGGCTCTGCTCCCATGGAACTTACAACCTAATTGGGGGAGACAGACCATAAATAAGTAGGTAAATTAGTTAATTTTAGTTAGTAATAAGTGCTGTGAAGAAAATTAACATAGTAAGATAATGGAGAGTCACTAGGGGTGGCTACTTTAGAGTAGGGTTCATCTCATGGGTTGTTAGGAGAATTAAGTACATTAAGGTGAGAAACGTGTTTAGCCTAGTGCCTGCCAGAGAATAATTGCTCAGTTAATAATAGCCATCATCACCATTATCATCCCAGAACCCTCAAGTGGGAATAAAGGGGAGACTGTGCCTGAGCTTCTTAAATTATCCCCCACAAGCCTCTTGTCTATGAATGAGGTTCTGTTCAAAAGAAACAAAAGAGATAGTGTAATAACACCTTGCCTGACTTTCATTACCTCATAGAGTCTCCCAACATACATGATGTTTTATTATCCCTACTTTACAGACCAGAAAATGTACAACAGAGATGTTAGGTGACCTGTTGTAGGGGACTGGCTGAGTGAAGCCAGGACTTCTAGGGTCTGGCTTGGGAACTCTGTGGCTAGCACTTTTCCAAGAAGGAAAAAAACCACTACTTTCCAAGAAGGGATGTAGGAGAGATTAAAAAAGCAATAAACCTGGGTGGCATTGATTCATGTAACCATCCATCCCTCATTTTAACAAATATTAAGTAACTACTATGTGCCAGAACCTGTCCTGGGAGAATAAGACAACGAGGTTGTCCCTGCTGATATGGAGGTTGCATTTTAGTGGCAGCAAGACATACGTGACCACAAAAACAAACAGCTAACATTAGACAGGTGAAGAGAGCTATGAAGAAAAAGAAACAAGAGGACTTCTGACCTGCTTGAACCCAAGGGAGTGACTGATGTTGGTTGAGAAGAGGGGTGGAGGGGGAAAGAGAGTGGAGATAAGTGGGGAGGACCTTGGACCTTCCAGATGAAAGGAAAGACAAGATCAACGGCATCCGCCTGGGACAGCTCCCTGAGCTTGCCCGCCTACTGTGTGTCAGGTGTGAGCCAGGTGCTTTGCATATGTCACCTTGTTTTAAGGAAGGCCAGCCCACTAAGGAGGAAACCCAAGTCCAAGATTTGATAATCCCTCACATTTGCATAGTGTTATATTTTTCAATGTGCTTCTCATACATCTGTCATCAGCTCTGATCCTGCAACGCCCCTGTCAGGTAGGGAGGGAAGGTATGACTGTCCTCATTTGAGGAAAAACTGAGAAATGGAGAGGGCCACTGGCTTGCCTGTGGCCGCCCAGCTGCTACCTCAAGGCATCCAGCCTAGAACTGAGGTCTCTGGCTCCCAGCATCCAGAACCTTCCGAGAGTTGCCTCTTAAGAGTCTCCCCATCTGGCTTCTCCTCCATTTGGGAGAGAGTTGGCAACAAGATCAAGAGAGGAGCTCAGGGGTCTACCTGATAGGCCTCCCTTCCTGAGGCCTCCTGCCCAGTTTGTGGGGAGGTGCAAATTGCCAGGGCCACTGCTCTAGGTGAGGGGGACCTTTCCCCAGTTCACTGGTCCTTGGCATAGCAGGGGTATGGTGCCAGCTGCTCCATGCCCAGTTAGCCTCAGCCTTCATGGCTCCAACATGCCTCATTCTTGGCACCAGGATGGTGAAAGTCCAGAGTGGTAAAGTGGGGTTTCATCCCAACAAGCCCCTTCTGACTCAAAATGCCCACTGCTTTCTGGCCGAGCTACGTAAAGCCCCCAATAAGACCAAGCAAATGCTGTCTCAGCCATTAGTTGAGAACTTCTGGTATCATTTCCTTCTGATAGAATTCTAGCAATTTAGGATGTAGAGACCTTCAAAATCTGGTTCCAGAGAGGAACCTGCCTAAGGACAGGCGGCATACGGCAGGATGGGTCTCAGCACTTAAGCAATGGAAAGGAAAGCACTCACTCAATTTTCCAGAAGGTTGGAAGAAAACTCAACATCAAAGGGGGTGGTCTCAAGCTCCACCAAAGGAGGCTTGTGGCACAGGACAGATCCAGCAGGCCAGACCCCACTTCCCTTCAGCCAGAGGAGGAAGAGTTCCAGGGGCCGCCTGAGCTTGGATGTTGACACCGATACTCCCAGTCAACGACTTGCTAAATCCTGCCATGAGCCACCCAACCTCATTAACGGTGATCAATCACTCTCTAATCACCCACGGGGAGGCCCTGACACAAGCGTTCACAGAGGAATCATTTTTCAGTCAGCCCCACACATGATGTTCTCTGGGCATGACAGGGTCACCCCAGGGTTCTCGTGCCTGCCAGTGGCCCATCTGGTTTTCTGGGTGTACAGATTGTGAAATGTGCCTTGTCACATGGGCTGGGGGCTCCTTTGAGGGCCTCAGTGGGGAAATGGCAGAGTGTAGGGCATGGCTCTGTAATGACTCCAGTTTGAATGAGGCAGAATGAATTCATCATTATGGGAGTGAGCCCAGAGCTTTGCACACCTAGGTTCCAGCTCCAGCTCTGCTACTTACTGTGTGACTTTAGGCAAGCAACCTGACATCTCTGTGCCTCTGTTTTCTTACCTGTAAAATGTGAGGCGATAAGAATGCTAACCTCACAGAATTATTAGAAGAGCTACTATTCATTGAGGGATTACCAAGTACCAGGTGCTGGCTAACTTCTAGTCATTGTCTTATTTTTTACAACTTTGTGAAGTATTACTGTTGGAAGATGCAATGAGATAATGCAGGTAGAGCAATCAGCATGGTGCCAGCACACGATAATGATGATGATGATGATGATGATGATGATTACTAATACTCACTTTGGGGGGTAGTCCCCAGCAAACTATACAATTCACAGCCTCACTTTCTCTGGCCTATGAATTGGGGTATCTCTTCCTAGCTGGCAGAATCAGACCTGATGCTTGGAGATTTCCACTTAAGAGGAACACACACTACGAGCTTCATCGTCAGGACCTAGGTGGGCAAGTTGACGGTGGTCAAACTCCAGCAAACACTTTTAGTTGCATGTAAATTGTCTAGGTGCCCTTTCCTATTTATAGCAGAAACTCACTTTCTCCCCTTTTAAAAATTCTTCCCTGTATGGCAATTTTTCTTTCATGCTATATTCTCCTCTTGGTGTCTTGTCCAATATTCCTTTTCCCCCCCCATCTAATGTTCAACTGAGGTGTGAAAGAAGTTGAAATCCTCCTCTAAACCCAGGGTGCCACATCCCTTCATTCATTCACTCACTGATTCACTCAACAAACATCCACTGAGGATTACTCTGTAAATGGCCACATACTGGGTGCTGGGGACAAAAAGGTGAAGGCCACTGCTGTTCATGTGGCTACACTGTTCTGGCCCCTTTCTGTCTCTGCCCTTGAAAGTCCCCAATTCTTTCTGACCTCCTGGAAAAGCCTAGCGAAACAACAGCAAATATCGGTGAGATAATTTCCCTTCCAGACTTTCACCAGGTCAGTCGTTCTAACCTTTTTAGGAGACAAAGGAATCCAGAGAGGGAGGCAACTAGCCAGGATTATTTGCTGCATTTTAGATGGGAAAGCTGAGTTCCAGAGAGGGGGAGGGAAGGCAAGAGAAGGGAAAGGAACTAAATTATTTAATACAGTCAGGCCTTGTGCCTTTTCATTCTCATACATGCCTTGTGAGGTGGGTATTTTTATCATCATTTTATATGCGCAGAAACTAACAGGTTAAGGAGCTCATCCAAGTCACCCAATCTATAGGTGGCAGAGTTGGGCTTTTAACCACAGGTATGATCTTGGAACTAAGCATAGCCTGCTGACTCAGCAACTACACTGCAGGTCAGTAGTGGATTTGGGACTTCCAGCTTTCCCAGTCCTCTGCCTGGTCTTCTGGGCCAACAGTTTTACAATTTGGGCATGCATCAGAATCACCTGGAAGGCCTGTGAAAACACTTTAACGCTGAGCCCTACCCCCTAGTTTTTGATTCAGTAGGTCTAGGACAGGGCTGAGAATTTGCATTTTTAACTAGTTCCCAAATGATGATGATGCTGGTCCAGGGAGCACAGTTTGAGAACACTGCTGTAGGTGTTCTCTTTCAAAAACAATGACTCCCTCTCCTCCCCCTAACGATTGCAAAAGTAACATAGGTTTGTAAAATACAATAAATATATACAATGTGAAACCTACAGAAAAATAGGAAGACTGGAATTCATCCACATTCTTCCGCTCAGAAATAACCACTCTGAACAGTTTGGCCCATTTCCTTTATCTTCTTTTCAGAATCTAAGCAGAGAGTTAGCGGGGTGGCCCAGGGCTGCTCGGCTAAGACCCGGTTAAGATCCCAAGTGAGAGTCTGGGCAAGCCTGAACCAAGTCTGGGTCCCCCTCTTGGCAAAACTGCATTTACACTCCCATCCCTCATTAGTTTGTTGGGAGGGTTGAAGGAGATCGTGTACTTATCAAGCCCTCGACACAATGTCAGATGCGGAGTCAGCGCTCCGTAAATGTTGGCTGTCATTTTTGTTCTAACAGAAGAGAAAGCTGGACGAGCCCATTTGGGTTTCAGCCCTGCTGCCCCTCTTCCCTCCTCCAGTAGTTCAGTGGGAGCTCTTGCCGACAGCCTGGCTGCGGCCACTCGCTGCGGGGACCGCGCGGCCTAACCCTGGCCTGAGCCCGGGCGTCTGTCCGCTCCCAGCAGCTGGTGGAGCCGCAGGAGCCCGCGCAGCCCGGGCCACCGCCGTTAGGGTTGGCTCTCGGCCTCTCGGCCCAGTCCGCCAGTTTTACGGCCCGAACTCAATGAGGCTTTTTAACTTTTCATTCAGCGGCAGCGTAGCTCCGACTTTTAATAACACACCTAGTGCACGACAAAAATTTGCTCCTGGCAATCATGGTTTCGACCACAAAACCGCAGCGGGGAGGCGTTCCTGGTTAACTCTTTCAGCGCTCCAGGCAGTCTGGAGCCAGCGCTCCTGGAGATCAGATAGACCGGCGGCGGCGGCGGCCGCGGTCACGACTGCTACGGTTCTCCTCCCCCCCACCCCCGATCCCGGCCGCGTCTCTCAGAGGCTGGGGGGGGAGACTCCAGGCGGCGGCGGCGGCAGGGCCCAGGGCCCACGGAGCGAGGCCGCGCGGGGCGCTCCTGCCTCGGCGCCTTAGACCTACTGTGTGCCAAGCCCCTTCGTGGAGAAACCCTCCTTTCCTGAGCTGTCAACGGGGCCTGCCTAGAGGGTCCGGGACGGCCGGCGCTCCGGGGGGGGAAACAGGAGGTCACCGGCGAGATCGCCAGTGGTTCCAACTCCCCAGGGGCCCCGCGGCACCTTCTGGAAAACCCGACGGCGGGCAGCTCGCGGGCGCCGGCTGTTTTCCCGCGAGACCCGGGCGGTCGACAGCGACTTCCGGCGCCCCCGGCCGCTGCCCAGGATCCCTTGCGCCCTGCGGTAGCCCGGGGCCGTCCGGGGCTGCGGGCTCCAGGTACCCCAGATCGCTGAGACCACATGAAAGGCCTGGCGCTCAGCACCCGCCAGCCACCTCCAGCTGGTTTCTAACTACACCGCCCGGGCCTCCGTGCTTCTCAGGGACCAGCCTTCGAAGTGCCGCCTTACACCCGGGGCCTGGCCACTGGGCTGGCGCGGATGGAGCTCCTGTTCCACATTTGGGAGCTCACAGTTGTTCCTGCCAGGTAGGTGTTACAGACAGATCAGCAAACTCAGGGTCAGGGAGAACAAACAAATTCGCCAGGATCCTGCTGTTGGTAACTGGCAGAATTTAGAGTCACAGGCAAGTCTCACTTTTCCCACTGTATAAAGACCTGGCCAGAGTTGGCCATTCCATGAGGCCCCAAGCTGTAAGCTATGGCCAGTCCTCTTAACTGGAGGGTCCGGGGACGGCCGGCCCTCCGTGGGGGAGACAGGAGGTCACCGGCGAGGAGAATGCCGAGGCCACAGCAGCCACTGCAGCTCAGAACTTGCAAGCCAAGCACTGGGTAGCCTCCCCCTTATCAGTAGGGGCAGCTGAGCCCCCAGGCTCTGCCATTATAATCTCAAATGGTGGCTTGGAGTCTGCCTGCAATTACTCAACAGGCAACTGGCTTCCCCTCACCCCACCCCAAACTGAGAAGCCTCAACTGTCAGCGGATCTGACTTAAAATCCAAATCATTAGGAAGGAGAAAAGCAGAAAACCTCTCTGTTCAAGTAACCCAGCTGCAGAACGCATACCCTCTAACGTGCAGCAATGGATAGATTTTGTCTGCGGTCTCCGCAGTTTTAGCCAGCAAATTTAAATGGGTTGGAGACACAGCTCAAGATATTTTTGTGTGTTCAAAGTATGGAAAAATAGCAAGAGGTTCGGGAATGCTCAATGATTGGTTATTTCTCCACCAGCCTTAAAAGCAGTCACTATTCTAAAATTGTCAAATCCCCTAACAACCCCATGAGATGGATACTACTGTTGGCTTGGCCACAGATTACAGGTGAGGATTAAGTGACTTGCTCAACATCACACAGCTGTAAGTGCTGGAGCTGGGACTTGAACCCAGGTGTCAGCACCGATGCTCCTACTTTTATTCTCGTTGTGATCAAATTGTCAATACATCGTCAACCCTGGGGAAATTCATTCAAAAGAAATGTGCCTGTTAACCTCAGTGATTGTACTGTGAACGTGATTGGCCAGCCCAGAAGAACTGAAGGGCTAGCTAGAACATAAAATCCTGCCTGCAATCAGGACCCACCAATGCCCTGCCCACAGATCTTCAAGTTCTTAAAACAATCTATTGAGGAGTAGCTACCTCTGAGGGTGGCAGGAAAAAAGAGCCTGTGTTTAAAGAGTTCTGGCTTCTCCTGCCAGCTCCCTGAACTCAACCTAAAGCAGCCCAGAGCCTAGCCTTGTCCTACCTATTCTAAGGTCTGGACCCCAAGCAGGACCCCATGGTGAAGATCAGCATCAACCAGTCGGGATCTTAAATCTCGGATGTAGGCAGGAAGGCACATGCATCCTGCCAGCCGACAGAGGTGACCTACCAAAAACCACTTCTCAGCTTCCCCCGCCTTAGAACTGCCTCTGAATCAGATGAACCACATTTTATTGAACGCATCTTCAGACTGCGGCTTTATGCTCAGCGTTTTACAGCATTTATCACATTTAACTCTTTCAAGAATTCTACAAAGCATTCTTGTACCCATTTTCCAGATGAGGAAAATGAAGCCCAGAAAAATTGACTGTCTTGTCTGAGATCACTAATGGACAGAGCCTGGATGTGAACTTAGTTCAAGCCCACTACAAAGAGTGCACATGCTTCACCACCACACTGTAACCTTCCCACTTGGGACTGTTCCAGCAAACAAGTCCTTTTAGAGAAACCCAACTCTCTGCCTAAGACAGCTCTTAGAACTACCTCAAAGAAGTTCCTTTTGGCAAGAAGATAGAAAGCCTCAATGGGATTGTGGGGGTTGTCTGATTTCCAAGGCCCCTTCAGAGTATCAAAAAGTGGTGCCAGAAACCTTCACCGTTTCAGTCTTGTGTTTCCCTGCCTGGCTCGAAACTGCTCAGCAAAGAGAATGAGAAAAACTATTTTCCCAGGGAAACACTCACCTCTAGCTTGAGACTGGGGCTTGCCTTGACACGCCAAAGTAAGATCGTCAGCCCATTCATTTACCCTTACAAATTGCTCTGTGAATCCCGGTGCCGGCCTCCCCCACTCTTCCCCCTCCAGGAAACCCCATCCAGCCTCCAAGCTCTGAGAGCGGCAGGCATCCACCGATGTTTACTCACTCAAGTTCATTCGACATCTTCCCGCTCCCAGGCTCCGACGATCAGCACTGAGGCTCTGCTGACCGCTTGTCTCTAATTCTTGCCTGACACAGACATTCCCTGCCCAGGGAAGTGTTTGATTTATGTTGAGGTTTGGGTGTCGAGATTTTGCTGACAGGTAGGTTCCCAGCAGTGCTGGCGCTGATTGGCTACAGGTACAGGTGCCGGCGACTGCAGGTATACCTCAACAGGTGCAGCTGTTAACTCTTAGCCGGCCGAGTAGGGCGGAGCTAAGGGGACTGGCTGGGTGGAGCTGGCCAATTCCTTCCTTGGTGAGGAGGTGGGGGGTGGAGATGAGGGAGGAGGGGAAGGAGAAAAAAATGTTGTGAAGAAGCAAAATAACTAGAGGAAAAGTACAGGGACAAACAGGTAACTTGGCTTAAAGGAAAACTTGATTCCTGTTTCTAGTCAATATCCCAGATACCCAGAAACATCCCCCCCCCCCCCAAATTTCTTTACCCGCTCCTTCTGTACCACCGGGAAATTCTCAAAGGAGAGAGCAATTCTTCTCAGGTAGATCTTTGTATAAGTTCCCTTTTTTTTTCAGTTTCCCCTTTAAGATAATATTTATGAATAATCTTTTACAGTTACTCAAGTGACTTCTTTTGGTTCTTACAGTAACCCACTGTGGTAGATTTTATTATTGCTTTTTCCTTCCTCTTCAACACACATTTTACAGATGAGGGAGGAAATGGAGGCCAGAGAGGTAAAGTGCCTTGCCCAAGGGCACAGCTAGGGAGGTCCCAGCCCAGATCCAATCTGCAGTCATCTCACGCCAAGTCTGGCTGCCCCTTGAGCTGAAAAGTCAGTGGCCTCAATGTAGACATTCATTGAGCACCTGTTGTGTGCCAGACCCTACTCTGGGTTCTGGAGAAACTGAGGCCAAAAAACAGGGTTACAGTTCTAGAGGAGTTTACAGTCTGTGGGTGTGTGTTGGTGACAGGGCGGAGAAGTAAAGGAGAACAGCCTTTTATTGGGTGTGAAGGGGGTGTGGGCAAGCCACATACCTCTGGTCAGCACAGAAGGGATAGAAAAGTTGAAGCCGGCCACCTCTGAAGCCTCAACCAGCTGGTCATTTCACAGGCTCCCAGTGCTTCATTCTGTATTGGGAACTTGGGAGAAATTCAATGCCTGTTAGATGAAGTAATTGTGGAGTAATTGCTGTGAGCTGTCTTCTATAAAGAACAAGCTTGGTAAACCCCAGAATATCCACAAACACAAACAGGAGAATGTTAGAGCTTTTTAAAGAGCTTCTTCCAGGATTAGTTTGAAATTAAATCTAAGCCAGAGATCTTGGCATCTTCTTTCCCCCTCTCTCTTTCTAGTCTCCCCCTCCCCCCACCCTTCCCTTTTTGCAGATTGTCTTTTTGCTCTATCCTCCTGGGAACCTCACCTTGGCCCACTCCTCTCTCTCTCTCTCTCCCCTCTGGGAACGGCAAAGGAGGTGTCAGCTATTCCTGTCAATTATGGAGGTTTTTCAGGGTAAAGTCAGAATTCAGAGGAACCCTCTTGAAGTGAGATCAGCCCTCTGGAGAGGGGGTACTGGGTTGGAGAAGTGTCAGGGGTTGGCTTCTCCC
Organism: Ateles fusciceps; assembly: GCA_036589455.1. Lineage (NCBI taxonomy): Eukaryota > Metazoa > Chordata > Mammalia > Primates > Atelidae > Ateles > Ateles fusciceps. The sequence continues at coordinate 3,635,462 of JAZHEH010001321.1, forward strand.
TGGAGGCTGTGTTGGGGGAAGTCCAGGGGACCCTGATAAATGATTGTAAATAATAGTTGCTAATAAAGTCACCTCCTCAGAGCAGCCCTCTTCAGTCACCCTTGTTCACAAAGTAGACATTCAGTCATTCTGGATCACACTACTTACTGTTCTCTGCAGAACCCTTAGGACTTATGATATAATGTAATGTGACTTACGGTATTTTTCTAATTGTTTATTGTCTTTCTCCCCCTTCCTCTGGTATGTAAACTCCATAAGAGCAAAGACTGTGTCACTCACTGCGGAATCTCCAGTGTCTAGCATCTAGTAGGTGCTTTGTATACTACAGGCACCGGGCATTATGCTAAGCCTTTGCATGCATTGTCTTGTCTAATCCTTACAACAACCCTGGGAGATAGGCACTTTCGATATCCCCATTTTATAGATGAGGAAACTGAGGTACAGCATACTGAAGTAAACTACTCAAGCTGCAGGGCTAGGCAGTGGTAGAGCTAGAGCTGGGATTTAATCCGAGAGCAGAGCCTGGGTACCCAACCACTTCACAGAGGTTATTGGTGGCAGAAGGGCTATTTGGTGCCAACTATAGCTGCAAAGCTTATTGCAGCCCAAAGGATGGCACACTCCTCTGTATGTACCTGTCTGCCCACGTCATGGAAGGCTGTGGAGTTTCTGTCAACTGTGTTGCAACCCACAGGTGAAGGACTGTGGGTGACTCATGCTGGCTGGGCTCAGGGAATGCTGGGATTCCAGGTGGCATGTCTGTGCTCGCTGGGCTTTTAAAAATGGGTCCTCTCCCCTCTGCCTCTAGGTCGTGCCTCTTTCATCACCCGAGCCCATCTTCAGAGATCAGCAGAGACCCAAATCACAGGGCAGAGGGTTTCTGTGTCTCCACACACAGGAAGGCTACAGAAGTGCCCTGGATGGCACAGAAGGACTGGTGGTCTGGGTTAGGTAGGCAGGGACGCCATGAGCCAGTTTGCAAGGTCACCAGACCCCTCCAATAGGAGTTATACCTCCCGGCCAGGAGGTACAAGTGCTATTCCAGGCCTTCATCCCAACAACCCAGAGATGCCAGGCCTTTAAAGAGACACTTCCCACGCTTTGCTGCTGCCCCCTTCCTGCTCCTGTGTGGCATGAGCATGGCCCGAGGCTAGGCAAGGCTGGCACTTATTTCCCCTCCATGGATCAGCACAGCTCTTGGTTTCTCTGCAGAGGAGATTTAAAACAGAACAGCTATTCCAAAAATAAAACAGAGAGTTTAAAAAAACATAAACAGAGACCAGCTAATTAAATGTAACATAATAATTATATCCACAATAACGACAGTAAATAATGATGGCTGCTGTTTAGTGTTTGTATTTTGTAAGCACCGTGCCAAGACTTACCTATGTGATATGATAGTATTGCTCTGAGACTCACAGGCCTCCTTTCAAATCTCAGCCCAACCACTTACTAGCTACATGATGTTGGGCAAGTGGCTACAGCTCTTTGAGCCTCACTCTCCTTACCTGTAAAATGGATGTAAAAATTGTATTCCCCCCTTATAGGGTTGTGAGGATTAAATGAGATAATGCTTGTGAAGGGATCTGTACCTGGCATATAGCACTCAATACTTGTTAGAAAAGCCTTTTTTTCCTCCTTATTCTCGTTTAAATCTAATCAGGAAGGTACTAACCTTATTTCACAAGTGAAGAAACTGAGACTCAGAGGTTAAGTTATTTGTTGAAAGTCAACAGTTAGCTGGGTACAGTGGCCCATACCAATAATCCCAGCACTTTGGGAAGCCAAGGCAGGCAGATCACTTGAGATCAGGAGTTTGAGATCAGCCTGGCCAACATAATGAAACCCCATCTCTACTAAAAAAAAAAAAAAAAAAATTAGCTGGGCATGGTAGCACACATCTGTAATCCCAGCTACTCAGGAGGCTGAGGCAGGAGGATTACTTGAACCTGGGAGGTGTGGGTTGCAGTGAGCCAAGATTGCACTCAGCCTGGGCAAACAGGGTGAGATGCTTGTAAAAGAAAAAAAAAATGAATACCAGTAAGTGGGGATCATTGAGAGAAAAAAAAGAAAAAAGCCAAAAGCTGATAAGTTAAAGAATTGAGATTTGAATCCATATCTTTCTGATTCCATTCTTACAGAACTGGAACAAGGGAGTGCCCAGGGCTCAAGTTCTGCCTGACCTCTGGCCACTTACTGTGTGACTGAGTAAATTCTCTCAGAGTCTCAGTAAATTTCCCTCTCTATAAGACCAGACTGGTGAATCACTGTAAGGGTGGCATTCCCCATCAAAATCATCTTGATTTGCTTTTCTGGATTACTGATGTTCTTTCTCCAATGCTGTGATCTGCCCCCGTGTAGGATGCACAGTCCTTCATCCCTCCCCCTTTCCATGATGATGCCATCCAGAAGCCACTGTTCCCAACGACTGTGATGCTTCTCCTTGGCATGCTGGGTAGGAGTAAAGGTTAGGACCACTGTGAGTGAGCACTGAGAGCCAGGGCTCCTCTGTGTGTCTCTGAAAGTTGTGTGCTGAACAACTATGCGCCGTTTACCAGACGGGACATGCACTGCTGACATGAGGACCCTGCTGACAGCCATCCTTTTCTAACACTTGAATGCTTTTTAGTTATCCAAAACTCTTAGTGAAAATCTGTTGACCTATATTCAAATATTGAAAGAACACATACCCACATGTCAATAGTGCTTCTCTGTGGGCACTGAAATAACAGGATTTAAATGTTTTCCCTGCCTTCCCCCTAAATGGGCTACATTTGAACTTGCATTGCTCTTGTAATTAGAAATTCTATACAAAGGCCCTGTTTAAATGTCATTAAACCAAAATAAGTTCCCATTGACAAATGGTCATTGTGTTCCCATCCTTCCTGGGGCAAGCGCAGGGATGAAGAGAGTGAAGACTGAGTCCTTGCTCAGTGATCCCCTAGGAGGCACAGGAATGGAGGTGGGGGGCTGCCTGGCTTTCGGGCTGCTCAGCCATCTGATTTGATTTTGATTTTGCAATTAAAATTACTGTCATTTATTGAGCACTTAACACTGCGATGCTTGCTTTAGATGCTCTATCCCATTCCTACCTGTAAAATGGGGTCCCATGGTTGGCCAGTTACTAAAGCTCTGAGGTTGACTGCCTGAGACCTTGGATAAGCAATTCCACTTCCTTTTACCTCAGTTTGTCCTCAGTGAAATGACTACTATGAGGATTAAATAAGATAACAGTGTCCTTAGTATGTGCCAGGTATATATGTTTTACATATATACCATGTAATTCAAGAGGCCTATGAAGTAGCTGCTCTAAGTATCCCTGTTTTACAGAAGACGTAAAAGTCCCAGAGAGGTGATACAACATCTAAGGTCACCTGGCTCTCCCCTTAGTGACAGAGATGAAATCAAACTGAAGTTGGCCTGATCCCAAAGTTATGGAAATAGTCCTTTCAAGCTTCCTAGTCCCTTTTTGGAACAAGATCTAGGATGTATAGATAGAAGGGAGTTGGGAGGCAAGGAAGGAAGAAAAGTAGATAGGTTGGTTGATGGTATCTGTAAGGTAGATAGGATTTGTAAGCTTCTGGAGGGCAGAAACCATACAAGGGAAAATAAATCTCATATAGTACTTGTCCTGTGTCTCAGCACAATAGGTGTTCAATAAATGTTTGTTGAATAAATGAAAAATGGATGAATGAATATAATTCACACAAATTACTGACATTCTGGGCAAATTAGGTGTTGCCTTCTACCCGCCCCGCCGCCAGGGAAGACCTCCAAAGTCTGAATTCCTCTACTCCCTCTTATTTTCATGTACCAGTGCGTTCTCTTTGCACCCGTGACTTCAAGTCTGTAAATTGTTTCCCATCATGCCTCAATGGGGTCAACCTGGGGATTAAATTAAATGAGATCTTGATGTAAAACCTATGGCAAATAGGTACCCAGTGAAAGGTAGCTGGTGTTATAGTGAGCACCCAGCTTAGCAAAAGGCCTCTCAGCCCCTTCCCATTTCCAGCCTCAGTGCACAGCTAAGTTCACAGCATTCAGCACTCAACCTCCCTTAAAACCATCTCTGCTATATTCACAGCTCTTTTCAAAGTGTTTTCCTATGCTTCCTCTCGTCTGGTCCATACAGCTGCTCCAGGAGGGGCGGACAAGAGTGCATTGTTGGCCCCGTTTGTTAGATAGACTGGGGTTCAGAGAGAGTGCCTCTAGTTAAGTGGAGGACTTTGGATTGACCCTCAACTTTCAAAGCATTATCTTAGATACCATTATGGATCCTAAGGGGTCACAGAAGTGCAGTCCTGGGCACTCACTCAAAGCTCATTAAAATATTCTTTACAAGTGAGGTTTGTTTTTTTTGTTGTTGTTGTTGTTGTTGTTGTTTTGAGATGGAGTCTCGCCCTGTCGCCCAGGCTGGGGTGCAATGGCACAATCTTGGCTCACTGCAACTTCCGCCTTCTGGGTTCAAGCAATTCTCCTGGCTCAGCCTGCCAAGTAGCTGGGATTACAGGCGTCCACCACCACACCCAGCTATTTGTTTGTTTCTTTGTTTTTGAGATGGGGTCTTGCTCTGTTGGCTGGAGTCCAGTGGTATGATCTTGGCTCACTGCAACCTCTGCCTCTGGGGTTCAGGCGATTCTCCTGCCTCAGCCTCCTGAGTAGCTGGGACTACAGGCGCACACTACCACGCCTGGCTAATTTTTTTTGATATTTTTAGTAGAGACAGGGTTTCACTGTGTCAGCCAGGATGGTCTCGATCTCCTGACCTTGTGATCAACCCACCTCAGCCTCCCAAAGTGCTGGCATTACAGGTGTGAGCCACCATGCCCAGCAAAGCTCATTGAAATATTCTTTAACATTTGAACATTTAAAGTATAAGCTTCATTATAATGTTCTTAAGCAGAGCGATAGGCCACACACCCTACATAGAGAATATGGCCCTTCTTTGAAGGCATGGATGGACCTGGAAGTTGTGCCTGCAGAGCGGTGGAAGGGGCAGCTTTCAGGCCCTTTTACATTTTGTACTTTAGATTGTTATCACAGTTCTTCCAAAAACACCACCTACATTCCTTCCTGGAGCTTCCTTGGACATGAGGAATCATGTAGTCTAAATAGTCAAGCCTGAAATCTCTCCTTAAAAATAAAAGTCTCTGAAAACAAGCAGTTTTTTTTTTTTTTTTTTTCACTTATCCAGTTGATAAGATGAAAGAAAATGCTAATCTACTGGCAAGGGAAAACAAGCGCCCTCGTTGCTGGAAGGAGGGTGAGCTAGTCCAAGCTTTGGCTTTCGAGTTTAGCTCATCCTTTGATCTAGCAATTTCACTCATAGGAATTTTGTCTAAGCAAATAATCTTTGTGTGCAAAGAGTTACCTACAAGGATATGCATCAGAGCATTGTTTGTAATCCTGAAAAATTAGAATTAATAAAAATACCCTTCAGCAGAGATTCAGTGAAGTAAATTAAGATACCTGAATGCAGCTGCATGCCCCGCTACAGTTTAAAGGATGCTACAGAGGATTCCTTAGTACCATGGACATTATTTACTGTGCTTTCAGTACAGTTGTTAGCAGTTATATGTCCTCATGATGTTCCAGGCACTGGACTCAGTGCTTGACCTCATATAATTCTCACAACCACCTTATGATATAAGTACTAGTATGCTTATTTTGCAAGTGAGGAAAGTGAGGCCCAGGAGTGAAACTTACTAAGGTTGTTTTCAGGGAGTTTCTGAGCTAAGTCTTGAATCTGGGTCTGATTCCCTACTTTTAAGTCTTCCATTTATGTTTAGTAAATTAGTCCATTCCTATTTTAAAACTCTATATGAATAGAGAAATAATTCACCCCAGGGAGTATTATGGATATTGGGGTCAGTGGTGATTTATGCTTTATTTTTGTTTCTGTGGATATTATTTCTTCTGTTAATAGAAAAAATAAACTTTATAGTTATTGAAAAGTAACAAATCAGAGACGGCTTATCCTCTGTCCAGGCAGAGAAGGAAGAAGCAGCAATAGTACTGTCTTGAGATTCTTTCTCTGTTGCCAGGAACCAGCCAGAACAGGAGGCAGCCAGGGAGAGGGGAGGCAGCCAGGGAGAGGGGAGCCAGGGAATGCAGCCTCAGTCCTGGAAGGAGAGGGCCTGCTGGGAAGAACAGAACCCAGCTGCCTTGGCCCCAGGTGAGCCCTCACCTGTGCCTCAGGCCCCGGCAGCCCAATCACTATTGCTGGGTCTGTCTTAAAAGAGGCCGTTAAACAAGATACTGCCCACTTCCAGATAAAAGAGAGCATTGCAGCCAAAACCGTATTAATCTTCACTATCCCCGTGGCAAACAACACTGAAAATGTATTTCCTCCTCTCTGCAGGGGTCAGACAGGCCTGGAGGGTTGAGATGAGGATTTCCTTGAAATTGGAGGAAAATTGGCCAAGGCCTGGCTTGGACAGAGGTCTTGGTGCCCCAGTGCCGAATGGAATGAGTAGGTGGCCAGGGTCAGTGCTGCCTTCCTAAATGAAGGTGGGGTGGGATCTGCTCTGCTCAGAGAAGTTCAGATAGGCACAATTAATCCATAAGGTCCTAACCCCTCCTGTTTCTTAGGAGTGTTCCTTCAAAGGCTGCCATTGGTGTTTATTTAGGTCTGATCTCACTGGAGAGGGTGGGGGAGAGAGGGTTTTGCTGAGGCCTTTCTGGGCCCTGTATCCCCCTAGGAAGGCAAAGGCCATGTGGTCAGAGGTTAAGTGTTCAACCTTGGGCCTTGAACATTCAAGTGAGGGGTTTTCTGAATCCACTGCTGGCCTGCCAGGGACTTTTTCAAGGCCATCAGTTTGGGGCCCCATGGTCCAGCAGTGAAGGCGGAAGGACTTAGAAACTGTGGCCTGCAGGGGCCTTGGAACCATATCTACACCAAGATCAGGGCTTCTGGCTCTTCCCTCAGGAGGGTAACCACTCAGAAGTCACCATCAGTCTCCCCATCCCTCACTTGCCCCTGCTCACCCTTTCAGCCTGTGCTCTGGACAGACTGCCACCTTGCCTAGGCACATGCGTTATTCATTTATCCATTCATTCACTGAGTATGGAGAGTTATTTAATCATTACCAATTATAATAGCTCTCATTTTTTGAGCAGTTAACTCTATGCCTGGGTCTGTACGCTTTACCTGTCCTGTTTCACTCAGTCCTTACAAGTGCCCACCTCTGTTTTATAGATGTGGAAGCTGAGACTTGAGAAGCCATGAAACTTGATCAGGTCATGCTGTGCCAGAGTACCCAAGCTGGGATCTGAATCCAGACTGTTTGGCTCCAAAGCTGAACTGCTACATTATGTTGCCTCTGCAAACAGTCATTCAGGTGGCTTGGTAAGGACGTGCTCTGGTCAAGCAGCTATGCCACGGTCTGGGGAGAGAAATGAATAAGGTATATCCTGTACACAGGAAGCCCAGTTGGGGAACCTTGATGAAACCCTTCTACTCGAAAACCTTTCCTCTGCTTGCAAACTAGATATTTGCAAACATAGTTTTGTTGTCAAATTTCTCAAAATCTCTTCTGTTGGAGGAGTCCATTAGACTTCTCTAATTTCACTGTTCAGGTGATGCAGAAGTCTCTGCTGGAGACTACCTGCCCTCACACACACACAGAAGGCGGAGAACGCCTAGCTTGGATTTTAGAGCCAGTCTACGTGAGTCTGTATCCTGGCTCAACCATTTACTACTTGTTTGACCTTGGGCAAGTCCTTTGACCTCTCAGAGTCTCAGTTTCTTCATCCATCAAGTAGGCATAACTTCACTGTTGTGAGGTTTTTGCAAATAAAGTAACACATGCAAAACATTCAGCACCACTCTGGTGTATAGTAAGACCTAAGAAGTGTCAGCCATTGTCTTTTGTCGTTAGGGATGGGCATCTCTTGCTACCCCAGTGAAGCAGTTCCTTGTCTTGTCTCTTCCTCTGCTTCTGCCACCTGGTGCACTCAGCCCAAGGCAGATATGCCTGATGATGGGGGTTAGTCATCGGGTTCCCCTGCCTCAGAGGATGAGAGCATGACTGCTGCTCTCTGCCTAGGATCCTAAGAAATCTGATTCATGCCTTGACAACACTCTATGAATATGCATACTTCAGCCTCAGCCCTGTCTCCTTTCACAATGAGCTCAGTCATTTGCACCTCCTAGGTCATGTGCAGACATCCTCAGTATTACCCACTGATGGGCCCTGGAGAAACCTCTAAGAAGATGAGTCTTGATAGGCAGGTGACAGTTACTTGACTCTCTAGCCCATGGCTTTGCCTGTTTGGCCATATTTCAAAACTACCAGGGGCCTCTGAATTGACTGATGACCCAACAGAGGATCACAGTATTTCATCTGGTTGCTCTTAAAGTGACAGCTTGGGACAGTCCCATCTGAATGGAACCTGGGAGCCTTTTGTTTCACCCTCTTTCTCTCTCCAGTCCTTGGGCGGGGCAGTTGGGGGGCGTTCCCTGAAACCTGTGAGGTAGTTTGGGGATATTGAAAGTTAAGCCCCTCAAAGAGAAGATGTGTGCCTCAGATTAGTGTTAGTGATTACAAGCTCTGGGTTTTGAGACTGATCTAGATTTGAAATCTGGCTCAGCTTTTTATTAGCTGTGACCCTAAGTTTCATAAATTGTTTTCTCTGAGTCTGTTTCCTCATCTATAAGTGGGATTGATAGTAGTATTTATTTCACAGGATGGTTGTAAGGATTAAATGCATGAAAGCACTTAACATAGTTCCTGGCACATAGTAAGTGCTGCATGGCTGTTACCAATATTATGATGCAGCAGGAGAGACAGCACAGGACCAAGGGCAGGAGATGAAGGTTTGAGTTCCAGCTCTGCTGCTTGCTGGCTCTGTTGACCTCAGGCGAGTCCTCTTCATCTGAGCCAGTTTTGTCAGCTGTGAAATGAATGGTTTGAGTTTGAAGGTCACTCAGGTTCTTTCTAGCTGTCTGAGATCTCTTACTTTGAAGGTGACAAAAAAGAAAACAAAGGAAAAAAGAATTAGTAGCAGATGCCTTTATCAGCCATGATAACATTTTATAAACCCCAGGGCCTTGACACTGTCTTCAAAAGCCACCCAGCCAGCAGCTTCTAGGCAGAACCTTCTTGACCACATAGGGTGAATGAACTGTTTGCAAGACCCTAGAAAGATTTCTGGAGCCACAGGAAGGCCTCATGTAAGGTGTAAGACTAAAAAGCAAAGCCTGCATCACAAAGGGAGCAGGCCTAAGAAAACCAGCTAACCCCAAACATCAGACCTGGAGGATTGTGCCTTTTGGTGCCTTGGGCAAGAATCATCCGCCAGCAGAATGGATTAGTTTATGGTTTGTCCCTAGAGGCTGGGGATGTCCTGATCTGTTGTAAAACAGCCCCCACCTGGGAAATAGAACATTTTCTTTTTTGGGGCCTAATGACCTCTGACCCTGCCCCCCTTCCTGGCCCACCACACAGTCTGAGTCACACCCAGCAGGAGACATGCTGGGAATGGAGGAGGCATTCAGGATCCCCCTTACCCAGAAGAGTCTCCACCAAGTTATTCTTAAGCCCTGCATGAACCCCGAGGGGGTGACATCAGTGGGATTTACAGAAAATAAAAACAATCCATTTCAACTCGTTCTACCAGTTTTTGCCCCTTACAGTACAAAGTCTCTTAACCATCTGTAATGTGACAAATTTCCCTTTACAGAGACAATGGGCTTTAGAGGAATTTAGTGATGTTACTAACAAACTTAAGTACTTTGCGCTAAGCCCCTGGTGCCCAAGTGTTTCAGGTGAGAAAACCTGAAAGATAAAAAGCTCAGAGAGGTAAAGTGATGGGCTCAAGGTAAGTGGTGGAGCTGGTATTTGAAGCCAGATCCCCTGTTACTTCAGAACCTCAGCTACCGCCATGATTTTGTGTGCAAACCTGTCTGAAGCCTGTTGGTGAAGCTCTGCCCAGCTATGAAGTGACACAGATCTGCCTGCCTTCCATGGAAGGCTCAGACTCTCTTTCTGGAAGGCCTACCTTCTCTTCCTTGGTGGCTGGGGGAACGGAAGCACAGTGAGGGAGGTGAGTGTGCCCTACGATGAGGGGGACAGAACTCAGTGCTCTTCACTCCTCTGCCTGTGGGAAAGAGGCCAGTTCTAGGGATGGGGATTGCGAAGGAGCACCCTGCTTCCCTGTCCTTGTCACATCCCATGGCCAGTAGCCATGCACTTTTTTCTCCTGCCTAGCAAATGTAGGATCCAGCTGCAGCCACTTTGAAGATAAAGTTTCCTCCATAGGAATTCTGCAATACAGATGTCCTTCCACAGTCCCAGTTCAGCCTTGCATCAGTTCCTTTTCCCCGCTGGGAAGTTTCTTTCTTCTTCCTATTTCCATGTAACTGTGAGGCAAGGCTCAAGCCTACTTCCTTCTCCTTTTCCTGTGCCTTCCTGTGGAAGGAGCTCCCTCTCGTTCACAGCTCCAGGCTCTTCCCTACTCTGGCCCAACCTCATGGGCATTTTGCTCCACAACTCTCCTTGATCTGAACCACTTCTGATTTCTATCAAGTCACATCGGGGAATCTCACAAATGCATTCTGAGAAATATAAGAATGCGTGAGATGTTCTAGGCAGAAAAGATTCTGATATCAAAACATTTGGGAAAAGTTTCACACCTCTTCTTAGAAATGAACAAGGCACAGTCATCAAGCCTCTGAAAAGTCCTGCAGTAAGGAAAGCTGCTTTGTTTTTTAACCCAGTATTTCCCAAACTAAGATGAGCATGGTTTCACGTCCTCCATCCCCACTGAATCCTATAACAGCCTGTAGAACCAGTGATCCACTGTGGAACATGCTTTCGGAAACACTGTCCCCAGACCTCCAGGAAGGCATAGAGTTGACCTTGACTTCATTTATTTAAACCCTTCCTGTTTCTCTGGGCTATTTACTTATTATGTCACATACAAAATAATCTAAGGTAATATCTGCCCAATTGGGTTTTTAGGAGAGACATACCCGATGGGAATGAAGATTTTCCTAGCAGGATTTGATGAGCCCATTACTAGGGAAAGAAAAATCAAGGATTTCCCAGAATTTGGGGTTGGGGAGAGAATTCGATATAACCAGCAGAGGCTGAGTGCAATGACCCACACCTGTAATCCCAGCACTTTGAGAGGCCAAGGAAGGAAGATTGCTTGAGCCCAGGAATTCAAGACCAGCCTGGGCAACATAGCAAGATCTCATCTCAATTTTTTAAAAAAGGAACAACTGGAAGAAAGGATTTACCAAACTTACTTGTTTCCTAGTCAAAGTATAAAGCCAGAGATGTAATGGCCAGAAACCAAAATCTAGAGCACAGTACCAGATAAATACTTTTAGTGTGAATGAATGAATGAACAGACTATTTATTGATCACAAAGTTGGCAGACATTGTGAATGAATGGATGAATTAATAAACAATCAAATAACCAGGTCTCCAGGCCTCCAGCCTTCCTTAACTTCATTTTATCTACCTGCTGTGGCCAGGTATATATCTTCTCAAAACCCAGATCTCATCAGACCACTCTTCTGTACCCTGGCTGGCTCCCCATTGCCTTCAGGATAAATTCCACATGCCTTTGTCCTGGCATTGAAAACTCTGCAAAACAAAGCTCCAAACTAGCTTTCCATCCTTCTTTCTCCTCCCCACTGGGTACCCCTTACTCTAGTCACATCAATCCCCAATACACTTACCCGTCTTCTTTTCTTTCTCATGCTATTCCATGTACCTCACATTTTCTCCTCTGACTCCATGGTTGCTTATTCAATCCTAGCAGTGCTTTCAGGCTCAGCTCAAACCTTATCACCCATATTAAATGAAAGAAGCCAGACACAGGAAGAGGACATTCTGAATGATTCCATTTATATGAAGGTTAAGAACAAAACTATTGTGGGGGGGAAAAAAAAAAAGCAACAACTGTGGTTGCCTTTGGGGAGTGAGGATTGATTGAAAAGGGTTTTTGGAGTATGAAAATGTTCTTGATTCCAATGGTAGTTTCATGGGTGAATACATCTGCCAAAGTTCATTGAATTGTACACTGAAGATCTGCATTTCTCTGTGTTGTCAATTTAATCTAAAAATAAAAATCTTACCACCCAGATCTCCCTGGCAAGAATTGACTGCTTTGTCCATTATTCTCTCAATGCAGTTTGTCCATACTGGTAGGACTTAGCGTAGACTGCCTTCTTTCAGAATAATTTCCGTACATGCCTGTTTGCTTTCCCCCGCTATATGAGAGTTTGCGTCTAGGGCCTTTACACAGACACTCAACAAACATTTGTGAGATTGAGCTGAGGCCAAAAACCAACAAACAACAGCAGCTATCATGTATTACACACTTACTGTGTGTGCCAGGCTGCATGCTAAGTTCTTTACACACATATTTAATTTTATAATATAAAATATATGTGTGTGTATATATATATATATATATCCCATGAGCTCAGATATATCTTATGAGCTACTCTGTATCTGAAAAGAGGCAAATATGCATAATAAATGTGAATGGTACAGCTCAGTCACATTAAAATACAGGCAAAATAAGTGTGTTTCCAAACTTTATGGTTACTGTGTGATTAAGGACAAGTATGTTTTAACTTTCAGTCTCTATTTTACATTGACAATACTGAGGCCCGAGATACAACAACATATAGTGCTGGAAATAGAATACAAACCCAGGACACGCAGATCTCAAAGCCATCAAGCTTGAGTACCTCCAAAGTGGCATCACATAAATCTAGGAAAAAACAACAAAAAAATGTCATGAGATCTTTCTGGCCAAGAGACTTGAAAGCAGCAAATCCTGAAATTGAAAATGTATGTAAAGTGTGTATATGAAGCACGCCCTGAGAAGAGGCTCTCGGGAGGCTCCCCAGGGCTCCAGGAAGAGGGTGGTTAGCAAGAGGAGGACTTGGGTTTATAATCCTAACTGCTCCATTTAGCAGCTGTATAACCTTGGACAAGTTAGTTGTTTAATCTCACTCAGCCTGATTGCTCTCCCACTTGCAAAATTGGTGTAATGCCAGTGCCTGCCTCATGGGGTTTTAAGGGAAGATTCAATGAAATAATGCATGTAAACTCCCCCAGGATGTGTAAGTACTCAGGAAACATTTGTTGTAGTTTATTAACATTTTGCTGCTTTGACTATTGATTACAACTGCCTGTCTCCCTCCTCTGTGTCCTCCCCTACACCTCCACACCCCCACAACAGTATTTTGACTGTCTCCCCACCCCTTCCTTTCCTCAGTTGGTAGAAACCCAGCAGGTAGTTCTCTAACAGCAGTTGTGATGGACAGTTTAATAATGAATAGCTATTGCAATAGCCAGTCAGCCCTGTGAGTACAAAAAGGGGTTAATTTCCTGGTGGGTAGTGACTCTAGGGATCCCTGGCTAATTTGGGAAAAACAACAACAACAACTTTGTTTTTAAATAATCTTTACCACCTGCTTTGGGCTTCTCCTTGCCTAACTCTGAAATGAGGCAGTGGGAAGGTTTCCAGTGTGATGAATGGGGCCACTGAGAGCTGGGTGCCCACTTTTGAATTGCTAGCGAAGACCGGGCCTTGGATTTCAGGGCTGACGGGAAGATGGGAACCTGCTGGTTGGAAATGCACCCTTTGGGATTTGGCCTGAGAGGGGCTGGCTGGGGATGAGGGTCCTCCATTAGAGTTCTAAAGACCAGACATTAGGGTTTCCTGTCCTCTGTCTGAAACAGCCCTCTGGCAGGCAGAGGACTTGCCAGGGATAAACCCCCTTATGTTTCAAGCTTTTCATTTCTGTGATTTGTGAGTTCACAGGCCAATTTTATTTGAAATAAAATAACATTTTTTCTTTTAATTACAAAAACAACCAATGCTCATTGACGGAAAAAAAGTAATGAAAATGCAGATAATTATAATGAAGAAAAAATTAAATATTCATAATTCTCCATCCCAAGAAAATCGCCATTATTCTCCTATATGGTTTTCTTTGCCTATAGGAAAGCAATTACATCCAGGTTAACTGCACAGGCTCTTGGAGCCAAACTTCAATTCCAGCTATAACATGTGGGCTAGTCTCTTACACTCTCAGAGCCTCAACTTCTTCAATTGTAAAATGAGAATAAAAAGAGTACCTATGAGGCTGGGTCCACACCGGTAGTCTCAGCTACTTGAGTGGCTGAGGGGGAAGACACTTGATCCTACGAGTTCAAGGATGTAGTGTGCTGTGATCACACCTCCAAACAGCACTGCACTCCAGCCTGGGCAACAGTGAGACCTGGCAATAAAAAAAAAAATTCTTTTATTTATATTTTTGGAGACGGAGGCTCACTCTGTCACCCAGGCTGGAGTGCAGTGGTGCAATCTCAGCTCACTGCAACCTCTGCCTCCCGGGTTCAGGTGATTTTCCTGCCTCAGCCTCCCCAGTAGCTGGATTACAGGCACCCACCACCACTACTGCCTAATTTTTGTATTTATAGTAGAGACAGGGTCTCACCATGTTGGCCAAGCTGGTCTTGAACTCCTGACTTCAGGTGATCCACCCACCTTGGCCTCCCCCCAAAAAAAAATTATTTTAAAGAGCACCTATGATAGTTAAGAGTTTATTAAAACAATTTTTAAAAAAATGTATCTGTTACAGGGTTGAAATAGTGCCTAAAAATGACTCTACAAATGTTAGCTCATACTATAGAAAATACTTTTTTATTTTTATTTTTTGAGATGGAGTCTCGCTCTGTCCCAGGTTGGAGTGCAATGGTTCGATCTCAGCTCACTGCAACCTCTGCCTCCTGGATTCAAGCGATTCTTGTGCCTCAGTCTCCCGAGTAGCTGGGATTACAGGTGCCCACTACCACACTAGCCAATTTTTGGAAAAGACATATTCTTACTGAAAAAATGCTGCCACACTATTTGATGTCATTTTTGTATCCTGCCTTTTCTCCCCACTGAGTTACATGTGAACCTCTTTGTATTATTAAATATTCTCTGGTGACCTTGGTGTGGAAGACCCATACCTAATTTATCAGTCCCCCATTGACGTACAAGGGTGTATCCAGTATTTCATTATTATAAACAACACTGCACAAACATAATTGTAGCTAAACCTTTGTGCCCAGCCATAATTATTTCCCTGGGGCCAATTTGAAGAAGTAGAACTGCAGGGCTATAAGGATAGGCACAGTTTTATGACTTTTGATAACTGTTATCGAACTGCCCTCCAGAAAGTTTGGACCAGTTCCTTTCCCACCAGCAGGGAATAAGAATGACTGTCCCTACACAGTCACCAACACTGTGACTGTGTCCCTGCACAACACCAACACCAATTTATCATTTTTGTTCATCTTTAAACAATTATTCTTGAACAAGGGAATTTCTTTTATCTGCCTGATTCAACTGAGAACTCCCAGAGAGCAGGGTGGGAAGTAGTTCCTTCATCTCTGCATATTTCCCGTGCCTAGTACATGCTCTACCCACAGTAGACACTCAAGAAATATTTGAACTGAATATTAGAAGCAGCCAAGAGCGACTTGAAAAGCACCCTAGACAGCCAATTCTTATTAAATGCAAAACTTAACAACTAAGAAATGTACCTTGATGAAATTCAGAGTATGCACTGAGGAAGGCAAAGGCATTTCCAGAAATGCTGCCCTGATATTCAGATATTAATCAGCTAAGTGATACTTTCTGAGATCAGCCTGGGTTGGGGCTGCTTATTGGCCAACAGATTTGTATGTGTAACTGGAGATCTACTCCGGGTCCAAATACTTGGGGGAACTCAGCCAGGACATCTGGGCTTTGCGCTGTCACCATTTTGGCGGTGATCCCGAGCGTGGCACTTCATCCTGTTGAGTTTGGTTTCCCCATCTGTTTAATGGGGAACATAATAGGATTTCCATCAGAAGCATTTTAACAATCATAGAATTCTGCCTCCCTCTCCCTCCAGCATTTATTGAGGACACAGCCTCCTACCTGTACTGAAAGCAGGTTAGCATGGTGGATGAGGAAACAGATTCTGGAGCTGGACTACTTGGGTCGAAAATCCTCTCTGTCACATTCTCACTATAGGAACTTGGGTTTTCCGGAAGGATTAAATAAGCTCATCTGTGCAAAGCACTTAGGACAGTGCTTGGTAATAGTAAGCACCAAGTGTGGGCAATAGTTACCTTATTTATACCTTAAAGTAACCCTGTGAAGTCACTATTTATTATTTAGTCCACTTTAAAGATAAACAACACACAGAGAAGTTACACAGCTGGTAAGGATAGTCAGGCTTTGATCCCACGTCTGTCTGACTCAGGACTATTTTCCAAACTCTAAAATGTTAAAGCCGGAAAACGCCCTATAGATTATCTAATCCAGTCCTCTCATCTGACCCATGAGGAAATCAAGACCCAGAGAGCAGAAAGAACTTGCCCAAGGACACTCAGCAAAAGAGTGACAGAGCAGGGCCTGGGCTCCAGCCCCTGCTGCCCAGAGACAATGAAGCCTCTGCATTGCCGCCCTTGCTCCCTGGAGAGGAGCACAGGAGCTTGCAGATACTTGAGCAAAAAGAGCCTTGAGCAACTCCGCAGCCCAGCGCAGGCCAGGTGCCAGGAGAAGGCATTCTTATCATTGGCCACTCCAGTTACTCCTTTTGTCCAATTAATCCAGCACTGAGTCCCCTCCCAGGGGGAAATCTACCAACTCCTGCTTGGACTTGTGCTTTCTGCAGCTCCCCTAAGTGCCAAGGCACAGTGACTCCAAAAGTGGCTGCTCCTCCCAGGCCCTCTCTCACCTGTCATTCCAAGTCCACCATTGGGTGCAGGAAGTTGAACAAAGAGATCCTGGGAGGAAGGTCCCTGCCCTCCCTACCTGACAGTCACAACTCCTCTGCCTTGTTTCTAGGCTTGTTTTTTTCAATGATATATTTTACTAAACCTCATATATAAAAAAAATCGTGTTTTGAGCTGGGTGCAGTGGCTCACACCTGTAATCCCAGCGCTTTGGGAGGCTGAGGCAGGCAGATCACCTGAGGTTGGGAGTTCGAGACCAGCCTGACCAACATGGAGAAAACCTGTCTCTACTAAAAATACAAAATTAGCCAGGCATGGTGGTGCATGCCTGTAATCTCAGCTACTCGGGAGGCTAAGGCAGGAGAATTGCTTGAACCCAGAGATGGAGGTTGCAGTGAGCCGAGATCAAGCCATTGCCCTCCATCCTGGGCGACAAGAGCAAAACTCCATTTCAACAACAAAAAAACTTACTTCAAAATGTAATGAATATAAATAATGATGTATTTTTATCCTTTTTTCTATAAGTCTAACTTACCTTTACAACATATCTCATTTGAATGCTATATTTTCAAGGGCTAGTAGCCAAAAAAAACGGAAACACCCAAATGTCCATCAGCTGATGAATAAACAAAACATGGTACATTCATACAGTGGAATGTTATTCAGCCATAAAAGGAGTAAAGTGCTTCATAGTTGAACCTGGAAAACATATACTAACTGAAAAGAGCCAACAAAAAAGACACATATTAAATGATTGCATTTGTATGAAATGTCCAGAATAGGTAGATCCGTAGAGACAGACAGTGGACTAGTGTTTGCCTGAGGCTGGGGTGTAGGGAGGAATTCAGAGTGACCGTTGATAGCATGGGTTTTATTTGGGGGGAGATGATAAAATTAGACAGTGGCGGAATTAGACAGCGGTGATGGTTGCATAATCTTGTGAATATACTAAAACCACTGAGTCGTAATACTTTAGAATGGTGAATTATATATATAAAAAAAAAAAAGCTGGGCATGGTGGCTCACACTTATTATTGCAACACTTTGAGAGGCTAAGGCAGGAGGATTACTTGAGTCCAGGAGTTTGAGACCAACCTGGGCAACATAGTGATATCTCATCTTACTAAAAAATTTTTTTAATTAACCAGGCATAGTGGCTCTCACCTGTGGTCCCAGCTCCTCAGGAGGCTGAGGTGGGAGGATTCCTTGAGCTGGGGAGATTGAAGCTGCAGTCAGCTGTGATAGCGCCGCTGCACTGCAGCCTGGGGGACAGAGCAAGACACTGTCTCACAAATTAAAAAATGAATAATAAAATAGCGAATTTTATTATATGTGAATTACATCTCAGGAAAAAACATTAACAATGAATGAAATTAAAATGTAGTCCTACCAAAACAATACAGTTATATTTAATAGGAAAATCTTTTACATTGATTTGGTTTCTAAATTTAAATATAAGTTAATTAAGATTATAAAATTCAAAGTTCACTTCCCCCGTTAAGGCAGCCACATTTCAAGTCGTAACAGCCATGTGGGACCAGGGGCTACCATATTGGATGTTATACCTCTGAGAGCTCACTGCTCCTGGACACCAAATGAGGTTCTGAGTGGCCATCCTTGACCACTCCCTGGGTGAGTCCTGAAGGAATCGAAAGCAGGCTGATAAGAGGGCACTAGAGTGAACAAATGAAACTATACCATACAGACCTTTTTCTTCCCACCATAATGCAGAATAATATCAATTACATCCTTTCCAGCAACAACTCTATCTTATAGGTGAAGAAATCCATACAATGTCAAAACCAGAAGGAATCTTTGAGACAACAAATTTTTTAAAAGTTTAAAAGTACAGGCTGGGCATGGTGGCTCATGCCTGTAATCCCAGCACTTTGGGAGGCCGAGGCAGGTGGATCACCTCAGGTCAGGAGTTTCAGACCAGCCTGACCAACATGGAGAAAACCCGTCTCTACTCAAAATACAAAATTAGCTGGATGTGGTGGCGCATGCCTGTAATCCCAGCTACTTGGGAGGCTGAGGCAGGAGAATCTCTTGAACCCAGGAGGTGGAGGTTGCAGTGAGCTATCGCGCCATTGCACTCCAGCTTGGGCAACAAGAGCAAAACATTGTCTCAAAAAAAATTTTAAAAACTAAAAGTACGATTCGCTCTTTATGGGATACGGTTCTGTGGATTTTGGCAAAGGTATGGAGTTGCGTCTCCTTCGCCACGATCAACATACAGAACCGTTCCATCCCCTCCAGAGGTCTCTCGTGCTGCCTAGTTATTGTTTGAAGCTTTCGTTCATTTCTTGACTGTCCACTGTTTACCAGGCCCCTGCTTGGCATTGTGAACCTCTTCGTTCCCTTAACCACCCTGTGTAGTGGGTATTCGGTTCTCCTTTGCTCAAGGCCACACAGCTCTTAGTGGCAGAGCTGACACGTGAACTCAGATCTGCCAGCTCTAAGTCTTAACTAGGAGTTAACTTAGTAGTTCGTAACTGCTGCTATCCAAGGCTCGTTCATTTGCTGACTGCCCACCAGAGGCCGGGTGTTTGTTGAAATATTTATTGAGCACCGGCTATGCACTGGCCTAGTCCAGGAACGAACAGGCCATGGTCCCTTCTGGACTATGCAGCTTCTGTCCTGGTCCCAGACTGCTGAGGCGCTGGACCAGCGGCAAGTTCAGCGATATGAAAGCACGCAGCTGCCCTTTCCTCCTCCTTCTCCTCCTGCTTTCCTTCTCCATGTGCCAAGCCTGACAGCTTTCACCAGGAGAACTGGAGAAGCCTCTCCCGAGGCCCTCTTCTGTTAACAGTGAGCTAAGGGCAGGTCCCCTCTGTCATCCTTTTCCAAAGGAGAGGAAGATGTCCCACTTCACCAGCCCTCTTCCTCACCCAAGCCTTCCTTAGGGTGGAGATAGTCTCCTCTGAAGCAGCAGCAGGGCTGTAAGACCAGGCACACAGGCGGTGGCTTGGAGGGTCCTTGCACAGACAACTGTGTTTTGCAACCACGAGTGGAAGGGAGGCTCAGAAAAACATCCCAGGAGCAATGACCCTGGGGACCTGAGGGCTGTTTTTCCCCATCCCATACAAAACTATTGTCTGGGGTTTCAAAATCCCTTTTCAGGCTTCTCAGCTAAAAATTGTTTTACTCCCAAATGACCTGTTGTCACCCTCCTGATCTTCTAGAGCTTTTTTTTCTCTTTTTCTTTTTCTTGTAAATGAACTCCTCCCCTATGCTCAAGGTGAGATGATGCCAAGACTGTCCAGGCTTAGCTTCAGGTGCTGAGGAAGCTAAAGAGATTTAGTAGCAGAAGCCTCAGAAAGAGAGGCTTCCCCCAGGGTCTTGCTTGTTCCTGGCTCCCACTGAGGAGCAGGCACAGACCAGAAAGGCTGGAGAGACAGGGCTGATTCCATACTCCAAGTCCTGGTTGCCTTAACCTGGGTTTAAACAGCACATTTTTATAAACAGTCCAGCTCTGAGAACTGTACAGTGTTGCTAATCCTGGCCTCTCAGGGTAAAGCAGAGGCAAGGGGAAAACAAACATTTTATGGCTGTGGAAAGACAGCCACTCCCACCCCATGCCCTTCTGTGACAGCTCTCATTATGGGAAAAGCCAGGTCTAGAGGGAAAAAAGGGCCACAGAGTCAACTACAAATGGTGAACAATGATTTCTCTTTTTTGTTTTGAAACGAAGTCTCACTGTGTCGCTCAGGCCAGAGTGCAGTGGCTGGAGTACAGTGGTGTGATCTTGCTCATTGCAGCCTCCACCTCTGAGGTTCAAGCGATTTTCCTGCCTCAGCTTCCCCAGTAGCTGGGATTACAGGCGCCCACCACCACGCCCCAGCTAATTTTTGTATTTTTAGTAGAGACTGGGTTTCACCATGTTGGCCAGGCTGGTCTCAAACTCCTGACCTCAGGTGATCCACCTGCCTTGGCCTCTTAAAGTGTTGGGATTACAGGCGTGAGCCACTGCTCCTGGCCTAATGATTTCTCTTTAGCCTCAGCTCCCCGGTAGGCCTGAACTGAGGAAGGCGTAAAAGCAGAAATTAGCCACTGACCTCGAGATATTTTTGTCTGAATCTGAGAGACAGTTTTAAGCCAAGCTGGGGTTGGATTTGCCAGATGTATCCTGGGGTTTACTTTTATTCTTTATTTCAAATGTAATGTATGTTTACTGGAGAAAATTTTCAGAATTACCAAAGGCAATCAATAAAAATGTAAAAACACTACTCCACCATTCAATGCTAACATTTTAACACCTTCCAACCTATTCTTTCCATAAGTAGATTTTTCCACAAAAAATGGAATCACAGACAAGGTACTATGTTTTATGAGCTTGCTTTTTTCAAAAAAGTGTATCAATAGTGTATCAATTGTATCAAAAGTGTATCACTTTATTATTATTATTAATGACCATATCAATAGCGCTTAAGCCCATTGGATAAATTATTAATACTCTATAACCAGAAATGATTCCCCCACAGCATCCTGGGAGATGACTATGATTCTGCACAGTGACTTCAGGGTGGCTTATTTTATTTTATTTATTTATTTTTTTGCAAGACGGAGTTTTGCTCTTGTTGCCCAGGCTGGAGTGCTGTGGCATGATCTCGGCTCACTGTGACCTCTGCCTCCAGGGTTCAAGCGATTCTCCTGCCTCAGTCTCCTGAGTAGCTGGGATTACAGGCATGCACCACCATGCCTGGCTAATTTTTTTTGTATTTTTAGTAGAGACGGGGTTTCTCCATGTTGGTCAGGCTGGTCTCGAACTCCCGACCTCAGTTGATCCACCCCGCTCGGCCTCCCAAAGGGCTGGGATTACAGGCATGAGCCACTGCGCCCAGCCAGGGTGGCTTATTAAGGAAATAAACTCCTCCATCTCCTTGTTAAGCGTGTCTGTTCAACAGTCCAAGCCCAAGATGAAAGGCAGGTGGCATGGCTGAATCAGCACTTTGGGCCGGCCGTGCCTGCCACCTGTTTTATTAAGCGTGCCAGTGTGTCAACTGCTGAAGAATGAAAAGAAAGGTGTTTTTGTCAACCAGGACTTCATCCCCTCCCTCCAGTCCTTCCTTCAGCTGCCTCAGCTGGAGAGGCCTTGAGGCTGAGGAAATAGCGCCTTGCCGGAAAGCAGCTGTACACATTTACCTCAGAAAACAGGAAGCCCCCAAGAGCAGTGAATGAAATATGACTTTCCTGTCTTTGGAGACCATTTCCAGGTCTCTCCTTTTTAAAAGAAATGCAGATACAAAATCTCCTCAGTCCCACATGGTCACATGTGTCGTGTTTGTCTCCTTGGGACAGAAAATGGTGAGCTCGTGGCCTTTGGTGAGCAAGAGCCTCCCTTGACCTGCATTGAAGTAGCTCCCATCTGTCCTTCAGCCTTCCCCTTCTTCTTTCCAGTAAAGAAACCCAGTTGCCTGGTACAGTGTCATACTTTGCAAGGCTGTTAACGACCTATAAAAGTCCCAAGACAGAATACTCCTGAAGGAGGAAACACTAATTAAGGAAATCCTGAATGCCCTAAGCCTGCTCATTAACAAGAGGCGCATAATAACAGCCAAAGTGGAGAAGCTCATAAATTACCCAAGGAAGCCCAACGCCGTTGGGGTGTGGGGCCCAGCCGATGGAACCCAGGGTTCACTTCTGGAGTTAATGGAATCCTGGCTGGTCCCAGGGATTGCCCAAGGCTAGGCGTGGTGTTTCCTTCCTGCCTTGCTGGGAGAGGTGAGTAAATTTGAGGGAGGTGATTATTGCAGAGTCACCCGCAAATCAGAGCGATACTTGCTCTGGGCCACAGAGCGAAGTGGGTCACAAGGGAGTATGAGAACTCCAAGCTTTGTCTTGGCGATGAGCTCCCTGCTCAGTAAACAACCTCCTTCCCTTTTCCCTCCCAGTCATTTATCACAGGCTGAAGAAAACATATTATTAAAAAGAAAAGGGAAAGGCGGGGAGGAAAACCCAGGACTTCTCAAACCCCTTTCCTTCCAGGAGCTCCAGGCTCAGTGCTGTGGTCCCTGTGAGCTTCCCGGCAAAAGACTGACACATTCAGCTATAGAGAAACCAAGGAACAGAGAGGTTCACTGGTGGACTTCCACTCCTCCAGCAAATCGGAGGATGAGTTTAACTTGCTTTCCATTAAAGCTCCTGCTGCTTACGAAAGATTTCACAATGTGATGGCTCAGTATATGCAAAATGGAAACCCCATGACTCAGCCCACCTTTTCATGACTCAGGATCTGGAAGAAATTGGAAGATGAATGATCAAATCTCACCTGTAGCACATCCAGTACGAAGAGGTTTCCTAATACCCTGATGTTTGTGTCTGTGTAGACGGTGATTTCATCACTCCACCAATAAAGCCTAACAGTATCAACAACAGCAAAATAATGGTAGCTGACCCTCATGGAGCCTTATCCATCCCACGCATTAATAGACACACACGTTCCCTCCCCTGGCCCTCATGCTAAACCCAGGAGGAAACCTAGGTTCAGAGAGGCGACGTGATCACACAGTGTGAGAACCACTGCCAAACTCAGGGCCCAGCTCCCTAACTGTATGACTACAACCAGATTTTGGTGCCATTTGGGATGCAAACTCAGGTAGAGCTTAAGCTCATGGGCCAAAGAGCCAGAAAGACCTTGGCCGTATATTTTAGGGTGAGTCACTTTGCCTCCCTGGGCCTCACCTCTAAGATGGGGGAAGTAATACCGTTGGTAAGGATTAAATGACATTCTTCACATAAAACGCTTAGCACACCTGTAATAAGTTGTAAGTAACTGTAGGTTGCCATGGACTGGGAGTGCTAGCTTCTGGGGGTATCTAGCTGGGAGGGGCTGGGGAGGGCCCCAGCAGGGCCCTTAGAGGAGCCACAGAAAGCAGCACTTGTCATTTTCACAATTTTGATGAAACCCGTAATTATAACCCCTCCTGCCACCCCTGGCCCTGGGGCAGTGATAGAATCTGGCTGCTTTCGGGGTCAGGTCTAATCACCACATGGAAGGGAAGGCAAAGGGTGCTGTGGGAGATGGGTGGGGGACAGGTGGGAGAGGGCACTTGCCTCTGTGTCAGGGAGCAGGACACACCCAGAACTGTACCGTGGGGCACCCACCCAAATGGAGAAGCTGCTGCGGCCCCTTTCACAGGAGATCACGGCATGAGATTGCAAGCCCTAGAATTTCTGCCCAGGTTTTTTTTCCTCCCCCACATCCCAGTAGCTCATATGTAACATACTGAATTTAAGCCAAATTCATATTAAATAACAGCTCCTCTTAACTGAGTTCTTAGCATATACCAGGCCCTAGGCTGGACACGTTTTATTTATATTCTAATTTAATCCTCACTCAGCTTCTCGGCAAAAGACTGACAACTCAGCTAGAGAGAAACCAAGGAACAGAGAGGTTCACTGATGGAAACCATGGGATACCAGCCCCATGGGATGGTATCAATTGGGTACATGCATGTAGCAGCTACTATGTGCCAGGTGCTATTCTAAGCATTTCATGTCTATGGCTTTATCCACTCCTATAAGGGAAGTACTATTATTAC
The DNA here is from genome assembly GCA_036589455.1 of Ateles fusciceps. Taxonomy (NCBI): domain Eukaryota; kingdom Metazoa; phylum Chordata; class Mammalia; order Primates; family Atelidae; genus Ateles; species Ateles fusciceps. The sequence goes on from JAZHEH010001321.1 coordinate 3,659,754, forward strand.
TCTTTTTTATAACTGGAGAAACTGAGGCACAAAGAGTTAAGTAATCTGCTTAAGATCATAAGGCTAGAAAATGAGGGAGCCAGGTCTGGCCGGGCGCGGTGGCTCACGCCTGTAATCCCAGCACTTTGGGAGGCCGAGGTGGGTGGATCACGAAGCCAAGAGATCGAGACCATCCTGGCCAAATTGGTGAAACCCTGTCTCTACTAAAAATACAAAAATTAGCTGGGTGTGGTGGCGTGCGCCTGTAGTCCAAGCTACCTGGTACTCGGGAGGCTGAGGCGGAACTGCTTGAACCCCGGGGGTCGGGGGACAGGGGGCGGAGGTTGCAGTGAGCCGAGATTGCGCCACTGCACTCGAGCCTGATGACAGAGCGAACTCCGTTTCAAAAAAGAGAGAAAGAAAATGAGGAAGCCAGGTCTCAACGCAGGGCAACTGGACCTGTCCACACACTTAACCTCTACGTTATAAGCCTTCTCTACCCCAAGAGCTACTGTTATTATCCCCCGTTTGGCAGATGAGCAAACTGAGGCTCAGGGACAATCCACAGCTAGTCAACACCAGAGCCGGGATCTGGCACCAAAACCCATGCTCAAATCCTTATACCAAACTGTCTACACTCGGACTGCAGTGGGTCTTTTCTCAGGTGGACAGGGATGATGTGATTTGGGGGAGGAGAGAAGGGCAGAGAGCCCCAATGCCTAGAAATAACCACTACCGGTAGCCCTTACACATGTAGGTGTTATTTTTTTTCTCATTTTATGTATGAAAAAAATGAGATCCAGAGAGGTGAGGTCCCTGTCCTGCCAGTGAGCAATGGGCTGAGGCTTGAACCCCTGACTCCTGAGCCGAAGCCCCAGTGCACCGGTTCTTCCAGGCAAGGTGTCTGAAATTCCACTCTAAGGAATTCATTCGTTGGGTCCTGAAAGTGGCCTTCAAATCATTTAAAAAGCATTTGTTGAGCCACGACCTTATTCCAGAGGTCGTGCTGAGTCAGGGGTTTTCAGACTGTGCTGTGAGGCCCAGGAGCTCTGAGAGAGCGTCCCTGTGGGTCTGAGATGCTCGCACAGGCAGGGCTGCCCCCAGCCCCCTCCCCACTCTGCTAAGAACTGCTTTCTTGTATCTTTTTAAAATTGAGATACATATAGATTTTGCTTTTGAAGAGAGAGTTCCACCACTAAAAATGCTTTAAAATCACTGTATTTGGTCCTGGGGACACAGAGGTGGTCTCTCATGTCCCCAGCCTCAAAGAACCACCTGGGACAAACAGACAGGAAAATTCATTGCAGTGCAGCTTAGCAATCACCCAGCCAGGTGTGAAGTGCAGAGACAACTCAAAAGAAGTGACTTAGCTCTGGGGCAAAGGAGGGAGAAAGCTTTCCAGAGGAAGGGACATTGAACTGAACTTTGAAGGACTGGATTCTCTGAGCAGCCAAGGCAGGAAGAGCATTCCAGATGGAAGGAACAGCGTGGCCAAGGCACAGAGGTATAGTAGAAAGAGGTGTATTGAGGGAACCTGAAGGAACCCTGGAACAGAAGGTGTGGGACACCAGCACATTGTCATCAGCTAGTGGCCGAACACGGAGCAGGTCACTTTTAACCATGCTTTTACTGTCAGTGTTCTTACACCGGGTCCTATGCTGGGCAGAGGGGACAAGGACATGAGCTAGACAGAGCTCCTTGCTCTCCCAAATCTCAACGTCTGGGGTGGGGAGGGGCAAAGAAATTCAGCCCAGCTGCTGGTCAATGAGAGTTTCTTAGGGTGGGATGTGAAGCCCAGAGCAGGGCAGGGTGTAATGCGTTTAAACACGCACCAGGGAGGGCGTCACAGGCAAGGTGGCATCTAAATTGGACTTGGAGAGGTGGGGGATGATTGTGAGAGTCGGGGGTGGGAGAACACATTCCAGGCCCAGGAAGGCAGAGCAGCAGGAAAAGCCTAGACGCAGGAAGGCGCAGGGTGTGACCAGGGAACAGGGAGTCGCTGGGTTGGGTGCAGTAACAGGGACAGGAAAGGAAGTAGAAGAGGATAAAACTGAAAATGTCTGTTAGAGCCAGACTGTGGAGAAATGGGCAAGAGGCAAGCAAAGGAGTCCACACCTCAGGATTTGAGCAACAGGATGAGGGGGGCACAATACCAGCCCTGTGTCACCACCACCTGTCGGGGGTCCACCTCCTGAAACACCTCGGAGGGACCAAAGCAATCACAGCCCAACGGTGGCCTCTGGAGCCAGCTGCCCCACTAAGCAGCCATGTGACCCTGAGCATGTTACTTGGCTTCTCAGAGCCTCAATCTGCTCATCTGTAAAATGGGCACAGTAACACATCTCCTAGAATTGGTGTGAGAATTGAATTAGTTAATATATTCGAACAGAACAGAGCCAGTCACATAGTAAATACTCCTATTACACTAGCACTTATTATTTAAAAGACCAACTCATTTATCTCCTTTTCCAATGATGGTCAGAGAAGAAGGAGACCTATGAGAGGAATTCCATCTATTAGTTTCTTGGTTCATTTGTTAATTTGGTCATCCAGTTGGTAGGTCAGGAATGCCTTTTCTTCCTTTTCCTCCCTGCTTCCACAAATACTTTTCTTTATTTCTTTTTTTTTTTTTTTTTTTTTTGAGATGGAGCCTCGCTCTGTCACCCAGGCTGGAGTGCAGTGGCATGATCTTGGCTCACTGCAACCTCTGCCCCAATGTTTCAAGCAATTCTATGCCTTAGCCTCCTGAGTAGCTGGGATTACAGGCACCTGCCACCATGCTCCGCTAATTTTTGTTTTTTCAGTAGAGTTTCATCATGTCGGTCAAGCCGGTCTTGAATTCCTGACCTCAAGCAATCCACCTGCCTCAGCCTCCCAAACTGTTGGGGTTACAGGCATGAGCCACCACGATCAGCACACAAATACATATTGAGTGCTAACTCTGTTCATCACTTTCTATTCCATGTCAGGGAAGGTTTGGGTGGGACACCCAGTACACTCTAGGTCACTATTTTTTCAACTCATAGCCCTTCACAGGGCACTGATCTGTGCCAGGGCCCCGTGCTGAGTGTGGGGGAATACTGATGCGTAAGCTGCTGCCTGCCCTGGGTGAGCTGCCATCCAGGCCCTGCACCCCAGGATTCTTGACTATTAACCACACCCAGGGGGATCCATGCTAAGCAGTCCCATGGGAAGAGAGTGGAGAGCCAGGGCCACACCAGAGGAGAGGAGAAGGCTGACATTGCAAAGGGGAAAAGTCCTGATTTGGCCTGCGTCATGAAGTCATTTTATTGCCTACAAGTTACAATATTCAGATTATTTTCCGAGTAGCCAGAGAGGCTGAATGGGACAAAGAATTCATGAAAATGATGCCAGCCCAGAGTTCTAGTAAAAACAGACTTTCCCCAAACCTTGGTTAAAACCACCCTGCCACCCAGAGTGTAGAACACAGGGTCCCAGGCAATGCTGATAATGGTAACAATGGACTTTTTTTGTTTTGTTTTGTTTGTGTTTTTTGAGACAGAGTCTTGCCCTGTCACCCAGGCTGGAGTGCAATGGCAAGATCTCGGCTCACTGCAACCTCTGCCTCCCAGGTACAAGCAATTCTCCTGCCTCAGCCTCCCAAGTAGCTGGGACTACAGGCATCTGCCACCACACCTGGCTAATTTTTTGTATCTTTAGTAGAGAGGGGGTTTCACCATGTTGGCCAGGCTGGTCTCGAAGTCCTGACATACATGATCCGCCCACCTCAGCCTCCCAAAGTGCTAGGATTACAGGCGTGAGCCACCACGCCCGGCCTGTTTTTTGTTTTTGTGAGACAGGGTCTCACTGTGTCACCGGCATGATCATGACTCACTACAGCCTCCAGCCCCCAGGTTCAAGTGATCCTCCTGCCTCAGCCTCCCAAGTAGCTGTAACTGCAGGCATACAGCACCATACCTGGGTAACATTTAAATTTTCTTTTTCTAGAGATAGGATATTGCTATGTTGCTTTGGTTGCTCTTGAATTTGTAGCCTCAAGTGATTCTCCCACCTTGGCCTCCCAAAGCACTGGGATTACAGGCAGGCGCCATCTCATAATGGCCATTTTTTTAGCACCTACCATGTGTCAGGGACTGTCCTAGGTGTTTTACAGACATCATTTCATTTAATTCTCACAACGACTCTGCAAAGGAGAGGAAACCAAGGTCAATATTGACACCCAAGGTCGCACAGGTGGCTAGAGGCCTGGCGTGGCACCAGGGAGCTTTCAGAATGCCAAGTTGAACCTTAAAAGTATCTCTAGTCAATCCTTGTCCTTTGCAGATTCCATATTTGTGCATTTGCCTACTTGCTAACATATATGTGTGACTCCAAAATCAGTATTCAAAGGGCTTTCACTGTCATTCACATACATGCATGGAGCAGCAAACACTCTGGGTCACCCGATGCTGCATTCCCAATTGCGGCTGAACAAAGTGAGGCCGCGCCCCCTTCTCTAGCTCTCACACAATACACAAATGTCCCATCGTGCTCTCTTTAATTCTGCACTTTTCATTTTTTTGTACTTTTTGTTGGTGATTTTGCTGTTTAAAATGGCCCCCAAGGCTGAGTGCGGTGGCTTGTGCCTGTAACTTCCACACCTTGGGAGGCCAAGGTGAGAGGATCAGTTGAGCTCAGGAGCTGGAAACCACCCTGGGCTACATAGTGAGACCCTGTCTTTACAAAAATTTAAAAAAAAAATAGCCGGACATGGTGGCACATGCCTGTAGCTCCAGCTACTCAGGAGGCTGAGGTGGGAGGATCACTTAGGCCTGGGAGGTCAAGGCTGCCATGAGCTGCAATCACACCACTGCACTCCAGCCTGGGCAACACAGCCAGACCCTGTCTCAAAATAAATAAATAAATAAATAATAAAGTAGCCCTCAAATGTAGGACTGGAGTGTTGTCTAGTGTTCCTATGCTGTGATGTACCTTATAGAGAGAAAATGCATGTTAGATAAGCTTCATTCATGCATGAGTTATAGTGTGGTCCATGTTAATGAAGCAACAACTTACGCCAAATAAAGTGTGTTTAACAGAATCACACATAAAACAGGGTTACGTATTGCTTGGTTGATGAAAATGTTGTGTTCAGTGGCTCACAGGACCTTAACCTTGAATTTCTCCTAGGAGCAATTGTTCTGTATTTGGGGAGTCAGTGTTTGCGGTGACTTTATAGGAGGAGAACTACTATAAGTAATGAGTGTCAGCTGCATAGAAAAACACAGAAATTCTTCAATGTACTTCTCTCTCTTACACATGCACAGGCATACATGCATACACATTTATACTTTCTTTTTTTTGAGACGGGTTCTCACGCTGGTTTCCAGGCAGAAAGGCAGTGGTGTGATCTCTACCCACCTGGGCTCAAGTGATCCTCCTGCCTCAGCCTCCTGAGTAGCTGGGACTACAGGCGTGCACCAGTACACCCGGCTAGGTTTGTTTGTTTTTTGAGATGGAGTCTCGTTCTCTCGTCCAGGCTGGAGTACAGTGGCATGATCTCGGCTCACTGCAAACTCTGCCTCCTGGGTTCAAGCGATTCTCCTGCCTCTGCCTCTCGAGTAGCTGGGATTACAAGAGTGCATCACCACACCCACCCGGCCCGGCTAATATATATATATATTTTTTCAAGACGGGGTTTCACCATGTTGGCCAGGCTAGTCTTGAACTCCGATCTCAAGTGATCCACCTGCCTCAGCCTCCCAAAGTACTGGGATTACAGGCATGCACCACTGCACCTGGTCAGTTTTTTTTTAAATTTTTTTGTAGAGATGGGGTCTTCCTATGTTGACCAGGCTGGTCTCAAATTCCTGAGCTTAACCACTCCACCTGCCTCAGCCTCCCAAAGTGCTGGGATGACCAGTGTCTCTACACACACACACACAAATTGGCCAGGTATGGTGGCGTGCACCTGTAGTCTTGGCTACTTGGGAGGCTGAGGTGAGAGGATCACTGGAGCCGGAAAATTCAAGACTCCCGTGAACCGAGATCGCACCACTGCACTCCAGCCTGGGCAACGGAGTGAGACCCTGTCTCAAAAAAATTATTAAATAAATAAAATAAAATAAATAAATCTAAATGGAATCCTACTGTGTATATTCTTTGGCAGTTTTCTTTTTTCACTTCGCAGCAGGCTGTGTGTGCTTTCTGTCTTGCTGTGCTCACAGACCAGCCTCACTCTTTCTAAATGTCTGTGTGATGTGAATGTTTGTTCTCTCATGTGTTTAACCATTTGCCCCTTTGATTGACATTTAGGTTGTCTCCATTTTTTATTACAACAAACATTTCTTGTTCATGACAATAGGGATCCATAATGGGCCCTTCCTTTCCTTCATAGAGGGTGTTCGCTGGGAGACACTGGGGCCAAGCCTTGCTTAGATCTCTGGGCAGAGCTAGAGCCAGAGGACCCGGAATCCCAGCAGAGCTCCAGTTACCTGTGAGAGAAACAGGTGCCTGCAAGGGCAGGGAGGGTGGGCGGAGGGCGGTGGGCACAGAGCCCCGCTCCCTGGCAGTGTGTGTGGTCCCATTCCTCAGGCCCTTGTGCAAACACCGCTTTGTCCCTGGCTGAATAGGAAAGTCAGCCCCAAATTAGCACTAATGTGAGGGCGTTTAACCCTCTCGTGAGGCCCTTTGAGAAAGCACAAAAGAACTTTTTAGGGGCTGGACTGTGCAGCCCAAACAGGTCTGACTTGGAGACACATGCCTGGCAGGAATACCAGCCCTAGGGGAGACTCAGCAGCTGCCCTCTCTGGCCAGTAACCCAGTAGATGGAATCTGAACACAGCCCCTGGTTCTGGAAGGCCTGCACCCCAAGGGCTGTGGCAAGCAGGGGCAGGCCACGGTGCCAGGAGGCAGGATCTCATGGCTGGTTAATTAATGCTTTGACATCAAGGAGATCTGGGTTCAAATCCTAGCTCCGCTGTTCACAGACTAAGACCCTCTGAGCATGTCTGTTCCCCGTCTGAGCCTCAGTTCTCTCAGTCATAACATGGGGATGATAATAGCAATGACCAGAGGAACTTATTAAGAAGGTCACCTGAGACGATACAATGTCTCCGGGAGCCTGATCGGGCTGTTTAAAAACCACAACATTAGGTGGGGCACGTTGGCTCACGCCTGTAATTCCAGCACTTTGGGAGGCCAAGGTGAGAGGATCTCTTGAGCTCAGGAGTTTGAGAGCAGTCTGGGCAACATGGTGAAACCCTGTCTTTACAGAAAATACAACAGCAAGAAAGAAAGAAAGACAAGGAAGGAAGGGAGGGAGGGAGGAAGAGAGGAAGGAAGGAGGGAAGGAAGGAAGGGAAAAGAGAAAAATAAGAAAAAGAAAGAAAGAGAGAAAGAAAGAAAAGAATAGAGAAGAGAAAGCTAGCCAGGCATGGTGGTGCACGCCTGTAGCTGCAGCGCTCTGGGAAGCTGAGGTGGAAAGGTGGCTTGAGCCTGGGAGGTCGAGGTTGCAGTGAGAGCAGTGATCGCACTGCTGTACTTCAGCCTGGGCAACAGAGCAAAACCCAGTCTCAAAATTAAAAACAACAACAAAATAAAACCACAGCATGTCCCGGCCCAACTCCACTTTTCTCTCCTCCTTTCCTGCCCGCTTCTAACCTGCTATGTAAGTTATTGATTTGTTTCACTTATGATCTGCTTTCCCAACCATAAGCTTACATGAGGGCACAACCTCCTTTGTTCATCGCTGTATCCCAAGAGCCTCACACCGGGAGCACAGTAGGCCTTGAGCCTGGAGCACGGTAGGCCCTTGATAAATATTGCTCATGTACAGAGGGCTTAGTGCGGAGCCTGGCACATAGAAGTCTTTGATTTTAAAAGGTAGCTTTGGCAGGTGCCGCTGTTGGCATTGTTCTTATTCTCAATGTAATTCCCCAGGGCACACAGACAAACAGGTCCCTGTGCCACTGGTCTGTGCCAGTCGGGATTCTCACCCTCTTTGGCTCATAAACCAAGAAAGAGAAATATTTGGGTCCATGCAAAACCACAGCAGAGGGTTGGGCCTTGCCCAGAAGTCTCCGAGTGGAGTCTGTGTGTGCGTGTGTGAACGTGTATTCGTTGGCCTGCCTGTGTGTTTCCCCCATCAGTACAGGTGCCTGCTGGGGCCACACTCTCTGCCACAACCTCTCTTCTCTCTCAAGATGGAGGTCGGGGTGTAGCTGCATTTGGGGAGCAGCCACTGCATTTCCCCAGGCGTGTAGCAGCCTGCGTGTGTGCCAGGGACGGAGTAGCGTGGGTGAGGCTCAGGGTTTGCCTGCCCCAGCGGCCTCTTCTCCAGAATAGGCCTGTCTGGGCCTGCCCACCCCTAATCTGACCACAGAATTAGGGAACCAACTGAATCCCAAGTTCTAAGGGGGCACAGCCTGAACACCAAGGCTTCTGCCACTGTCTCCATGGCCTTGGGCCAAACCTTTTCCTCAAGAGGCCAAGTTGAGGGGCCTTACATGGGTGCTGGGGGTCCCAGATCCACAGCCCATCTCCTAGGTTCTGAAAGGGTCACTCGTGTTTCCCAAGTGCCCACTAAGTGCCAGACCTGCATGAGGAGTGGGATGGAGGGATGAGCAACAGAGACCCGGCCCTCCTCCGTGGAGCTCCCGGGCTGGCCAAGGAGGCTGATGTTAAACAAAGAGTTACTTAAATTACAGCTGTGATGAGGCTGAGAAGGAAGAGTTCAAGGGACTCTTGGAATTCAAGGGACTCTTTGTGAGTGCTTTGAATTGGGCACCTGAGTTGGGCTGAGGTGCTCTCTGAAGAAATGATATTTATTTATTTATTTATTTATTTATTTAGAGACAGGGTCTTGCTCTGTCACCCAGGCTGGAGTTCAATGGCACGGTTACAGCTCACAGTAGCCTCGACCTCCCAGGCTCAAGCAATCCTCCCACCTCAACCTCCTGAGTAGCTGGGACCACAGGCATATGCCACCACACCAGGCTAAGTTTGTTCACTTTTGTAGAGACAGGGTCTATATTGCCCAGGCTGGTCTCGAACTCCTGGACTCAAGCAATCTGCCCACCTTGTCCTCCAAAAGTGCTGGGATTACAGGCATGAGCCAGGGCACCTGGCCAGAAATGATATTTAAACCGTGGCTGGAAGGATTGTTCTTGCTAACCAAGTTGATGGGAAGAGAGGAACTGTGTCTCAGGAAGAGGGAACGGCATGTGCTGTTGAGCACATGCAGGGTTGAGAATGTTGAGGAACCTGGAGATATTTGAAAAATAACTCCAGAAACAAATGAAGCAATTTTTGAAAACAGGGCACAGTGAGGTGAATTAACTTGCCCCAGGTCACACACAGGCCCCTAAGCGAGCCTGTTACACGGCGTGATTGTATTGAAACCCACAACGCCCTAAGTGGGAACTTTTAATTTTGCTGTTAAGCACATGAGGCTTGAGGAGGTTGGGTCACTGGCCTAGGACTATGCAGGTTGCATCCTGAGCCCCTGGCCTTTTCCTGAGGACTCAGCCTGAGTCACCCAGCACTCAGCTAAGTCCAAAAGACCAGCCTTCTATACCTATGCAAAATACTAAAAAAGTTTCAGGGTTAATGAGGTTTCTAGGGAGGAAACTCATTGTGAAAGAGAAAGCACTAAAAAAAGAGAGAAGAATCCTGATTCTGAGGTGACAGGGAAGGCGATTCCGGGATTCAAGCATCCTTTCCCAACCCGGTTCTCCTTGGATGTGGTCCCATCTGATATACCTCTCCCAGAATGAATCACAATGCAAAACTGTCCAGATGCATGTAGATAGGTAAATAAATAAACCCAACAAGTGGCCCAATTCCCTCTTCCTGGAGGAAGTAGCTCAGTAGACTCTACAGATACAAAACCAAGTGTGTCTTGAGATTTTAATTAATCACATTGGCAATTTTCCCTGGGTTACTGAGTAAGGTTCCCTCGGAAATGAAAACACCCATATGCCTGGGCTCCTGGGCGAGTAAAGAGGAGGCAGCATTTGGCAATGCCTGGTGAAGGCCTAAGTGAGGTGTGGGTCATTCACTGTGATTTGCTTCACATTTATTTACAAACCCAGCAAGCTGCACCAGCTGTCCCAAGGTGAGCAACCACAGCTTGACTTCCTGGGCTGGAGCAGGTGGTGTCTTTTTTGAGGAGGCCCCAGATGGCATCCCCCATACTCCCAGTGGGGCCTCCAAGTAGTAGGTGAGGCCTGGGCACCCACCTGTCCCCAGGTAACCACACCTACCTGGGTAAACATTGGATAACTAGGCATGAGGCACCCATCTGAATGTGCAATTTCCCCATGTGCCCAGGTGAATCCACCTTCACCTGATGCAAAGCTGGGAAACACCAACCTCGCCTGTGGTCCAGGGACCTCCAGGGCAGCAGCACGGGAGGAATGTCTGGTCCTAAGGGCTAAGGCATCCCTGGCCCAGTTCCAGGTACAGACTCCAGCAGACTCTCCTGTATCCATTCAGGGTCGAGAATGCCTAGGAACTTGGAGATACTTGAAAATAACTCCAGAAACGAAGTGATTTTTGAAAACGGCACAGTGAGGTAAATTAACTTGCCCCAGGTCACACAGTGAATACATGGCAGAGGCAGGACTTGAACCAGACACGGGCAGACTCCAGTATCCCCTTCTACTCTTGGGTTAGTATACTTATATGTATTGTTGCATATGTATGGAATAGAAGGTCTGGAAGCATGTACATCAAACTGATTTTTCTTCAGTGAGATTATTGGGGAGGGAGAGGGGCTTTCACATTCTATTTTTCACATTCACGTATTATTTCTTCTTTTCACAACTTGCATTGATTTTATATTTAGGAAAAAGTGAAAAGATGTGTTTTTGACCTGGTGCTCCAAATTGATAATGTTTATCAAAGGCTTTACAAATACCCTATGGAAATAATCATATGTAGTCAAAAGGTTACAAGGCTGTTTCTGAAATCACTGATCTTCAGCCCACTGCTTTATCACCTTACAGAGGTATGACACCATCCTAATGTGCAGCACCTGTTGCTGGAACATTCCACAACCTTTAGGAGTTTTGAAGAACATGCAATGACATGAGAAAATGTTAATGACATAGAGTTAAATATAGAAAAGAGAATATGAAGTTGTATACAGAGGATGATGCCATTGGTGTTTTAAAACATTCTAGTCTGGGGTGAAGTAGCTCACGCCTGTAATTCCAATACTTTGGGAGGCCAAGGTGAAAGGATAGCTTGAGCCCAGGAGTTTCAGACCAGCCTGGGCAACAAACTGAGAACTCATATCCACAAAAAAATCAAAAAATTAGCTGGCACGGTGGTTTGTGTCTGTGGTCTCAACTACTCAGGAGTCTGAGGTAGGAGGATTGTTTGAGCTCAAGAGATTGAGGTTGCAGTGAGCTGAGATCATGCCACTGCACTCCTGCCTGGGCAACAGAGTAAGACAGTGTCAAAAAAATTTTTTTGAATTAAAAAAAATTATATATAGAAATACTATAAAAATGCACCAAATATTAGTAACAGTTATCTTTGGGTGTCAGGGTTATGGTAACTTTAAGCTTCTTTTTACTTTTCTTCATTTTCTATAATAATTATGTATAACTTTTCTACTCACATAATAACAATAACAACACAACTAATGGTTACTAGCGTTTTCTGTGCCAGGCACTGTGCTAGACATGTTACATGTTCCATCTCATTTTATCTTCACCACAAACTTATGAGCAGATGTGAGGGAATGAAGACTTAGAAATGGGAAGTAATTTGCCCACTGTCACATAGCTGGTATGTGGTGAGGCTGGGGTCTGAACCCAGACAGTCTAACGGCAGAGGCCACTCTCAACCACTATAAATGCTATTTTTCTTTAAAATAAAGATAGTACTTCAAAAGCTGACTCCTGTTCATTGTGCCCAGTAGGCAGGGAGACCTGAAGCACAGCCACAATGGATTGTTGGGCAGGCTGTGCTCTGCATGAGAGAGCATGTACTCTGCTTGCTAAGCTTCGAGCCTTGGCAAGGAGCTCTATCTATCCAGAGAAGAGGTGCCCTTTCATAAAAATGTGAATTAAAACCACAGTGAGATGCTACTACATACCTACCAGAAACATTAAAACGATGGACAATACCAGCCAGGCATGGTAGCTCATGCCTGTAGTCCCAGCACTTTGGGAGGCCAAGGTGGGGTGGATCATTTGAGCTCAGAAGTTTGAGACCAGCCTGGGCAACATAGTGATAACCTGTCTCTACAAGAAATACAAAAATTTAGCCCAGCATGGCCACACATGCCTGTAGACCCAGCTACTTGGGAGGCTGAGTTGGGAGGATCACTTGAACCTGAGAGGTGGAGGTTGCAGTGAGCTGAGATCATGTCACTGCACTCCAGCCTGGGTGACAAGAGTTAGACTCTGTCTCTGTCTCAAAAAAAAAAAATTAGACAATACCAAATGTTGATGAGGCTGTGGAGCAACTGAAATCTTCATTCATTGTTGGTGGTAAAGTGATACAGTGTGGGTGGTGAAACCACCTTGGAAAAAGATCTGTCAGCTTTTTAAAGTAAAACATACACCTACCCTGTGACTTAGCCATTACATTCCTAAGTATTTACTCAAAAGAAATAAAAGTCTATGTTCACAAAAAGCCTTGTACAAGAGTGCTCATAGTACCTTTCTCATAATGGCCCCAAATAGTCAACAGCCCAGGTGTCCGTGGGTAGGAAAATGGACAAACAAACTGCAGCATATTTCTACAAAAGAACACTTCCCATTAATAAAAGAGAATGAATTAATGATACGCAGCAACAACGTGGATGAATCTCAAAACCCTACGTTGAATGAAAGAAGCCTTAGACGAGAGAGTATATAAGGTATGATTCCATTAATACGAATTTTCAGAACAGGCAAAACCAATCTACTGTGGGAAAAATATCAGAACAGTGGATTGCCCAGGGTGCGGGAGAGGCAGAGTATTGACTGGGAAGGGGCACAACGGAACTTCCTGGAGTGACGGGGATGTTCTTTATTTTGTTCTTTATCTTGATATCTTGGCTGGCGTCACAGTTTGGGGTCACAGGTATATGCATTTATCAAAACTCAATAAAAAGCACTTGTGCATTTCATCATACATAAATTTTACATCAAAAGGATAAAAATTGTGAGCAAATAGCTGTGCATGCCGAAGTATTTAAGGAAATTGTACTGATGCCTGCAGTTTACTTTGAAATCCATAATAAAGTCGATGCATTAGTGAATGGCCAGAGGGATGGCTTTATATGAAAGAAAAGCAAGTGCAATACAACATTCATGGCAGAATTTAAATGGTGCGTTTAAGGATCTTCACTATCAAATGCTTTCAACTTTTGCCGTGATGTGTGAAAAGTTTCATAATAAAACATTGAAAAACATACTTGCTGTACGCAAACATAATGTACAAAAAGAAGCCAGGCACAAAAGGACACATGATGTGTGATTTCATTTAGCTAAAGGATGGAATGAACTGATGAGATTAGAATTCAGGATAATGATCAGGATGGAGACGAGGGTGTGTTTGTGTTACCGGCAAAGTTCTGCTTCTGCACCTAAGTGCGGATGGTGGCATTCCGGCGGTGTTCAGGTTGTGAAAATTCATGATTGGTGCACTTTTCTATAATGTATATTACACTTTTCCATACATATGTGTATTGTACTTAATAAAAGCGGGTTTTAAGAGACTTGCCATGCTACCAACTCCTGCTTCAATCAATATGTGGCAATAATTCACCATCTTCCTACTCACAGAGAAATGTGGGTTCAAATTCTCGTTCTGCCACTTACCATCTGTGGGATCAGGGACAAGTAACCTCCATGGGTCTCAGTTTTCTCCTCTGTCAAAAGGAATAATGACACCTCTCTCAGAGGAGGTGATGGTGAGATGGAAGGACGCAACACACACTTGCTGCTTGGCCCTGCGCCTGCCACGTGATGCTAGGATGGTGCTAAAGTTACTGGGTTTTTGCCACTAAAAATAATGGCAAGAACTGCAATTACTTTTGCACTAACTTAATAACTGCTTTCAATGAGATTAAATGGTGGCTTTGCTACCCTCAGGCTCCCCCCTGTTTTCAGTACCACCAGGGATGTCCTGACTGGGCAGCAAGAAAGGCTTTTGGGTTGGCTGGGGACCCTTGGGCCACTCGCTTAACTTCAACCTCTCTGAGTCTCAGTTTTCTCGTCTACAAAGTACAGGTGATAATTCCTGCTGGGTAGGGTTGCCATTAGCGCTAGAAAAACTTTAGATCCATAGCTTGAAGATGTCCAGGGTTTTCTGAGGGCCTTCTTGTTTTGGGGTTTTCTTTTTTTTTTTTTTTTGACAGGGTCTCACTCTGTCACCCAGATTGGAGTGTAGTGGCATGATCTCGGCCCATGGCAACCTCCACCTCCCAGGCTCAAGCAGTTCTCCTGTCTCAGCCTCCCAAGTACCTGGGATTACAGGCGCACGCCACTACCGCCAGGCTGATTTTTGTATTTTTTAGTGGAGAGAGGGTTTCACCATGTTGGCCAGGCTGGTCTTGAACTCTTGACCTCAAATGATCCACCTGCCTTGGCCTCCCAGAGTGCTGGGATTACAAGCATGAGCCACCGTGTCCAGCCCCTTCTTGAAGTTTCCAAACCCCACTGTGGGGATAATGGATGTAGCTTGGACATCTTGGAATGGAGGCCCTGAGGTCCTCCCCAGGGTACAGTGACAGCCATTGTGGTACCTGTCCCTGGAGGCCAACCTGGTAGCCCTGCTGGTGCAGCCTAGCAATTGCTCCAGTTATTAAATTAGGGATTGCACTTGGGTGAGTAACCTGCTGCCCAGGAGCAGTTATCCACGGCCGCCACCACACAAAGGACGTTCTGTTCAGGCACAAAGCGACTGCTCGGGGTGCTGCGAGACCAGAGCTTCCCTGGCCCTCAGGCCAGGACTCAGGCTGGGTGCCTGGCCCTGAAGGTGGGTCTCAGCTTCCCAAAGGTGCCTGCCAAGCTCAGAGGCATCAGGATGTGCTCATTCCTGAGCTTCAAGACAGCTTGTCTTCCACCCACCCACTCTGCCAGGACCCAGGCTGGCTTTCCCAGGGGCAGCTGGTCATTCTAGTGTAGTGTGTATGCCAGCCATGGATCAGATGGTCTACAAGCCAAGGGTCCTCAAATAGAGACCCTTGACCCCAGCCCAGGACTCCAGGCAGCATGCCAAAGCATTACACACCTACATTTGGACTGTTATTATCCCATTTCTCAGATAAGGAAACCGAGATTTAGAGAGATGATGTAACCTGCCCCAGAATCCGTGGTTTGAGCCTAGGTTGGGCGACTTTGAGAGAGTCTCCCTTCTTTTTTTTTTTTTTTTTTGAGACAACGTCTCACTCTCATCACCCAGGCTGAAGTGCAGTGGCCCGATCACAGCTCACTGCTGCCTTGAACTCCTGGGCTCAATCGATTCCACTGTCTCAGCCCCTCAAATAGTTGGGACTGCAGGCACATGCCACCACGCACAGCTAGATTTTTATATTTTTACAAAATACAAAAAAGATGGGGTCTCATCATGTTGCCCAGGTTGGTCTCGAACTCCTGGATCCACCCATCTCGGCCTCTCAAAGTGCTGGGATTACAAGCATGAGCCACTGTGACTGGCCAAGCCTCCACTTTTCTCCACTTTATTATACTAGCAGCAAGTAATGACAGCAATGATAACTGGCTTTTAAGCACAGATGGTACCTATGCTAAGCACTGTACATTCATTATTGCATTAAATCACTCAAACGACCCTACGAAGTATGATTATTCCCCATTTTATGGAAGAGGAAATTGAATAAATGAATGGCTGGTGGGCTTGGCCTCTCAAGAACTAATTTTTATCACATACCTTCTCAACAAAATTGGGTATTGGGTCAGGCACATTCATACTGATGATCACCTTTCATCTCCACAATCCGCATAAGATGTCAGCGTTAGTTCTTTCATTTTCTAGGTGATATAACAGGCTTGGAACAGTTAAGTTTCCTGTTACAAGGCTAAAAGTGCTAGAGCTGTGATTCAAACCCTAGGCAGTCTACCCCCAAAACGCACGCTCCTACCTTTCTATCCTACTGTGCCAAACCTACAAGCCGGTTGCCTTTAGCTGTGCTTAAAGAATGGTGCCTGTTTTCTCATAGAACCAAAAAAATCCAAAAAACAAAAAGAAAAAAGGAAAAGTATGGTGCCACATGGAATATGCCTGGCTGGGCTGATTAAATATCTGGGTGGACAGGAAGACAAGTCAGTGTAAGTCAAAAGGAATGTGTAACTGCCCCAGGCCCCTGGTTGCTGGGGGGCAGTATTGCTTAGTGGTAAGGAGCCCAGAGTGCCAGAGCCAGCGTGCGTGGGTTCAAATCTCAGCTTTACCGTTGACTAGCTGTAGGACCTTAGGCATTTTGCTTAACTTTTCTGTACCTAGTTGACTCATCTGTAAAATGAGTATGATGATGGCAATATAACAGTGCCCATCTCCGAGGGTTAATATGAGAATTAAACCAGTTAATGTATGTAAAGTACTTAGAACACAGCCTGGCGTGCTGTCAGCATTATATAAGTGCCTGTGATTCCACCCACGAGTTAGGCAACGTATGTAAGCACTTGAGTTTTGCTACATGCAAAAACGTCTTTGCTGAGTCGTGATTTGATATTATACCCTAGTTTTTATAGACGGTGGATGTGACAAATAGTTATTGAAGAATGTGTCAGTGTCATTGGCGAAGCTGAGGACATTGTTCACCAGGTTGCACAACGCCCTTTATCTCAACATTCCTATGCTCCGGTTCCCGGAGCCGAACACCAGGAAAGAACAGGTCTCCCCAGACCAGCACGTGTGATGTCTGGGAGTAGCACAAGATCCCTTTGGCTGTCAGGAATTTGGAAATAAAATGAAACGTGGTGTTCATTGGCGTAAGCTCAGGTCCTAGGGCATGCTCCTTTCCCTGTTGGTTGTTTTATCAAAAACGTTGTTTTAACTTTGATTGTTTTGAAATGTAAATTGTTTTATAGATTATTTATGATGTTAAAACATATGTATCTTGACTCTAAAGAAAAAAATTAATATTTTGATGTATCCCCTTACAGATGTTTGTATATAAATTTGGGCATGCACAATGTATGTGTGTGTTATATATATTATATGTATGTGTATGTGTATACATTGACACTTGTATGCATATGTTTTTGGAAACAAAATTTTAGAAAAGGTAAAATGATACTGTTTTGAAACCCACCATTTTCTTTTAGCTTACTTTGGACTTTTTTTTTTTCTTTTTTGAGACGGAGTCTCACTCTGTAGCCCAAGCCAGAGTGCAGTGGTGTGATCTTGGCTCACTGCAACCTCTGCCTCTGAGGCTCAAGCAATTCTTGTGCCTCAGCCTCCCGAGTAGCTGGGACTACAGGTACGCACCACCACACCTGGCTACTTTTTTGTATTTAGTAGAGACGGGGTTTCACCATGTTGCCCAGGGTAGTCCCAAACTCCTGAGCTCAGGCAATCCACCCACTGTGGCCTCCCAAAGTGCTGGGATTACAGGCATGAGCCACCATGCCAGGTCACTTAGACATTTTAAGAAGTTACAATATCTCAGGGTATGCTTGTTGAAAAGAAAAGAAGCTACAATAACCACAGCCATAACTTTATTCATTCATTTAGCAAAATATTTATGATACTATAAATATTTTCTAGCACTCTCTCTAGGCCCTGAGAACATAAAACTGAACAAAATAGATAAGTTCTGGCCCTCATGGGAGCTATCAAACCATGAACCACTAAAAACGATCATTTCAAATGTTGCTGTGAAGAAAGTGAGGCCCACATGTTGAAGGCAACATTAAAAGGGTGGTCATAAAAGCCTGCTTAGGCCGGGCATGGTGGCTGATGCCTGTAATCCCAGCACTTTGGGAGGCTGAGGAGGCGGATTACCTAAGATCAAGAGTTCAAGACCAGCCTGGCCAACATGGTGAAACACAGTCTTTACTAAAAATACAAAAAGTAGCCGGGCTTGGTGGTGGGCACCTGCAATCTCAGCTACTCAGGAGGCTGAAGCGAGAGGATCATTTAAACTTGGGAAGAAGAGGTTGCAGTGAGCTGAGATCATACCGCTGTACTCCAGCCTAGGTGACAAAGCGAGACTCCATCTCAAAAAATAAAAATAATACATAAACATTTTTAGGCCGGGTGCGGTGGCTCACACCTGTAATCCCAGCACCTTGGGAGGCCGAGGCGGGTGGATCACCTGAGGTCGGGAGTTCGAGACCAGCCTGACCAACAAGGAGAAACCCCATCTCTACTAAAAAATATAAAAATCAGCTGGGCATGGTGGGGCATGCCTATAATCCTAGCTACTGCCTCGGGAGGCTGACGCAGGAGAATTGCTTGAACCCACAAGTGGAGGTTGCGGTGAGCTGAGATCGTGCCATTGCACTGCAGCCTGGATGACAAGAGCGAAACTCCGTCTCAAAAAATAAATTAATTAATTAAAAAAAATAAAGCCTGCTTTGAGGAAAGGATGTGTGAGCGGAAGTTGAGTCATGAGAATGGGACAGCCCTGACTGCATCCTGGCAGAGGAAATGGTGAGTGCGTAGGCCCTGTGGTGAGAGTAAGCGGCATCTGTTCTAGGTACGGCAAGAAGGCTACTGTGGCTGGAGCTGATCAACACACAGGTGGAGAGAGCAGAAGGGGCCAGTTCTTGCAGATCCTGGGGAAGGGTTTGGGTTTTGTTCTCAGTGTCATGCTCTGAGGTAGCCATCTGAAGATCAAGATCACTGTGGCTGCTTGGTGGGGACTGCAGGGACCAAGAGTGGAAGCAAGGAGAACAACTCCAGGAATCTGGGTGGCATGCACTGGAGTTGCAGCAATAGATGTGCCAAACCCTGGCTGGATTTAGACTTAATTTTGAAGAAAGTCAAAAGAGGTACTTGCAGAGGTAAGGAATAGGGGGTTCAAGGACAGCTCTGAGACTGTGGATAACAGCAATAGTTATTATAGGCAGCCCTCTGTATTCAAGGATTCAGCCAACTGTGGATGGAAAATATTTCTTAAAAATACATTAACAAGTGGGCTGGCAAGATGGCTGAATAGGAACAGCTCCAGTCTGCAGCACCCAGTGAGATCAACGCAGAAGGCAGGTGATTTCTGCATTTCCAACTGAGGTACCTGGCTCATCTCACTGGCACTAGTTAGACAGTGGGTGCAGCCCATGGAGAGTGAGCCAAAGCAGGATGGGGTGTCTCCTCACCTGGGAGGTGCAAGGAGTCAGAGAGCTCCTTCCCCTAGCCAAGGGAAGCCATGAGGTACTGCACATGAGGAATGGTGCATTCTGGCCCAGATACTACACTTTTCCCACTGTCTTCACAACCCACAGACCAGGAGATTCCTTCGGGTGTGTACACCACCAGGGCCCTGGGTTTCAAGTACAAAACTGGGCAGCTGTTTGGGCAGACACTGAGCCATGGAGCCAGCAAGCTAAGAACAACTGGCTTGAAATTCTCACTGACAGCACAGCAGTTTGAATCGACCTGAGATGATTGAGCTTGGTAGAGGGAGAGGCGTTCACCATTACTGAGGCTTGAGTAGGTGGTTTTCCCCTCACAGTGTAAACAAAGCAGCAGGGAAGTTCGAAATGGGTGGAGCCCACCGCAGCTCTGCAAAGCTACTGTAGCCAGACCGCCTCTCTAGATTCCTCCTCTCTGGGCAGGGCATCTCTGAAAGAAAGGCAGCAGCCCCAGTCAAGGGCTTATAGATAAAACTCCCATCTCCCTGGGACAGAGCACCTGGGGGACGGGGTGGCTGTAGGCACAGCTTCAGCAGACTTAAACATTCCTGCCTATTGGCTCTAAAGAGAGCAGCAGATCTCCCAGCACAGTGCTCGAGCTCTGCTAAGGGACAGACTACCTCCTCAAGTGGGTCCTGGACCCTCGTGCCTCCTGATGCGGAGACACCTCCCAGCAGGGGTCAACAGACACCTCATATAGGAGAGCTCTGACTAGCATCTGGTGGGTGCCCCTCTGGGACAAAGCTTCCAGAGGAAGGAGCAGGCAGATTCTTTGCTGTTCTGCAGCCTCTGCTGGTGATACTCAGGCAAATAGGGTCTGGAGTGGACCTCTAGCAAACTCCAGCAGAGCTGCAGCAGAGGGGCTTGACTGTTAGAAGGAAAACTAATGAACAGAAAGGAATAGCATCAATATCAATCAAAGGGACATCCACACAAAAACCCCATCCAAAGGTCACCAACATCAAAGACCAAAGGTAGATAAATCCATGAAGATGAGGAAAAACCAGCGCAAAAAGGTCAAAAATTCCAAAAATCAGAACACCTCTTCCCCTCCAAAAGATCACAACTCCTCACCAGCAGGGAACAAAACTGAATGGAGAATGAGTTTGATGAATTGACAGAAGTAGGCTTCAAAAGGTGGGTAATAGCAAACTTCTCTGAGCTAAAGGAGCATGTTCTAACCCAATGCCAAGAAAGATAAGAACCTTAAAAAGTGGTTAGAGGAATTGCTAACTAGAATAACCAGTTTAGAGAAGGACATAAATGACCTGACGGAGCTGGAAAACTTAGCACAAGAACTTTGTGAAGGATACACAAGTATCAACAGCCAAATCAATCAAGCAGAAGAAAGGATATCATAGATTGAAGATCAACTTAATGAAATAAAGCATGAAGACAAGATTAGAGAAAAAAGAATGAAAAGGAAAGAACAAAGCCTCTAAGAAGTGCAAGACTATGTAAAAAGACCAAACCTACATTTGATTGGTGTACCTGAAAGTGATGGGGAGAATAGAACCAAGTTGGAAAACTCTCTTCAGGATATTATGCAGGAGAACTTCCCCAACCTAGCAAGACAGACCAACATTCAAATTCAGGAAATACAGAGAACACCACAAAGATACTCCTCAAGAAGAGCAACCCCAAGACACATAATCGTCAGATTCACCAAGGTTGAAATGAAGGAAAAAAGTTAAGGGCAGCCAGAGAGAAAGGTCAGCTTACCCACAAAGGGAAGCCCATCAGACTCACAGCGGATCTCTCTGCAGAAACCCTGCAAGCCAGAAAAGAGTGGGGGCCAACATTCTTATAAAAAAGGATTTTCAACCCAGAATTTCATATCTAGCCAAACTAAGCTTCATAAACAAAGGAGAAATAAAATCCTTACAGGCAAGCAAATGCTAAGATATTTTGTCACCACCAGGCCTGCCTTACAAGAGCTCCTGAAGGAAGCACTAAACATGGAAAGGAAAAACTGGTACCAGCCACTGCAAAAATATACCAAATTATAAAGACCATCGACACTATGAAGAAAATGCATCAACTAATGGGCAAAATAATCAGCTAGCATCATAATGACAGGATCAAATTCACATATAACAATATTAACTTTTAATGTAAATGGGCTAAATGCCCCAATTAAAAGACACAGACTGACAAATTAGTTAAAGAATCAAGACCCATTGGTGTGCTGTATTTGGAAGACCCATCTCATGTGCAAAGACACACATAGGCTCAAAATAAAGGGATGGAGGATTATTTACCAAGAGAATGGAAAGAAAAAAAAAGCAGGAGTTGCAATCCTAGTCTCTGATCAAACAGATTTTAAACCAACAAAGATCAAAAAAGACAAAGGGCATTACATAATGGTAAAGGAATCAATGCAACAAGAAGAACTAACGATCCTAAATCTATATGCACCCAATACAGAAACACCCAGGTTCATAAAGCAAGTTCTTAGAGATCTACAAAAAGACCTAGACTCCCACACAATAATAGTGGGAGACCATAACACCCCACTGTCAATATTAGATCAACAAAACAGAAAATTAACAAGGATATTCAGGACTTGAACTCAGCTCTGCACCAAGCAGAGCTAATAGATATCTATAGAACTCTCCACCCCAAATCAACAGAATATACATTCTTCTCAGTCCCACATCTAACTTATTCTAAAATTCACCACATAATGGAAGTAAAATACTTCTCAGCAAATGCAAAAGAATGGAAATTATAACAAACCGTTTCTCAGATCACAGTGCAATCAAATTAGAACTCAATATTAAAAAACTCACTCAAAACTTCACAACTACATAGAAACTGAACAACCTGCTCCTGAATGACTACTGGGTAAATAATGAAATAAGGGCAGAAATAAATAAATTATTTGAAACCAATGAGAACAAAGACACAACGTACCAGAATCTCTGGGACACAGCAAAAGCAGTGTTTAGAGGGAAATTTGTAGAACTAAATGGCCACAGAAGAAAGTAGGAAAGATCTAAAATCAACATCCTGCTATCACAATTAACAAAACTAGAGAAGGAAGAGCAAACAAATTTGAAAGCCAGCAGAACACAAGAAATAACTAAGAGCAGAACTGAAGGAGATAGAGACGCAAAAACCCTTCCAAAAAAATCAATGAATCCAGGAGCTTGTTTTTTGAAAAGATTAACGAAATAGACTGCTAGCCAGACTAATAAAGAACAAAAGAGAGAAGAATCAAATAGACACAAAAAAGAATGATAAAGGGGATATCACCACTGATCCCACAGAAATACAAACTCACCATCAGAGAATGCTATAAACACCTCTACGCAAATAAACTAGAAAATCTAGGAAAAAAATGGATAAATTCCTGAACACATACACCTCCCAAGACTAAACCAGGAAGAAATCGAATCCCTGAACAGACCAATAATAAGTTCTGAAATTGAGGCAGTAATTAATAGCCTACCAACCAAAAAAAAAGCCCAGGACCAGATGAATTCACAGCCGAATTCTACCAGAAGTACAAAGAGGAGCTGGTACCATTCCTTCTGAAACTATTCCAAACAACAGAAAAAGAGAGACTCTTCCCTAACTAATTTTATGAGTCCATCATCATCCTGATACCAAAACCCGGCAGACACACAACAAAAAAAGAAAATTTCAGGCCAATATCCCTGATGAGCATCATTGTGAAAATCCTAAATACAATACTGGCAAATAGAGTCCAGCAGCACATCAAAAAGCTTATCCACTACGATCAAGTAGGCTTCATCCCTGGGTTGCAAGTCTAGTTCAACATATACAAATCAATTAACATAATCCATCACATAAACAGAACCAATGACAAAAACCATGATTATCTCAAAAGATGCAAAAAATTCATCACCGCTTTATGCTAAAAACTCTCGATAAATTAGGTATTGATGGAATGTATCTCAAAATAACAAGAGCTATTTATGACAAACCGACAGCCAATATCATACTGAATGGGCAAAAGCTGGAAGCATTTTTTCTGAAAACTGGCACAAGACAAGGATGCCCTCTCTCACCGCTCCTATTCAACATAGTATTGGAAGTTCTGGCCAGGGCAATCAGGCAAGAGAAAGAAATAAAGATATTCAAATAGGAAGAAAGGAAGTCAAATTGTCTCTGTATGCAGATGACATGATTGTATATTTAGAAAACCCCATCTCAGCCCAAAATCTCCTTAAGCTGATATGTAACTTCAGCAAAATTTCAGGATACAAAATCAATGTACAAAAATCACAAGCATTCCTATATACCAATAACAGACAAACAGAGAGCCAAATCATGAGTGAACTCCCATTCACAACTGCTACAAAGAGAATAAAATACCTAGGAATACAACTTACAAAGAATGTGAAGGACCTCTTCAAGGAGAACTACAAACCACTGCTCAAAGAAATAAGAAAGGACACAAACAAATGGAAAAACATTCCATGTTCATGGCCAGAAAGAATCAATATTGTGAAAATGGCCATACTGTCCAAAGTAATTTAAAGATTCAATGCTATCCCCCATCAGGCTACCATTGAATTTCTTCACAGAATTAGAAAAAACCACTTTAAATTTCATATGGAACCAAAAAAGAGCCCACATAGCCAAGACAATCCTAAGCAATAAGCACAAAGCTGGAGGCATCATGCTACCTGACTTCTAACTATACTACAAGGCTACAGTAACCAAAACAGTATGGTACTGGTACCAAAACAGATATATAGACCAATGGAACAGAACAGAGGCATCAGAAATAATGCCACACATCTACAACCATCCAATCTTTGACAAACCTGACAGAAACAAGCAATGGGGAAAGGATTTTCTATTTAATAAATGGTGTTGGGAAAACTGGCTAGCCTTATGCAGAAAACTGAAACTGGACCCTTTCCTTACATCTTATACAAAAATTAACTCGAGATGGATTAAAGACTTAAATATAAAACCTAAAACTATAAAAACCCTAGAAGAAAACCTAGGCAATCCCATTTAGGACATAGGAATGGGCAAAGACTTCATGACTAAAATGCCAAAAGCAATGGCAACAAAAGCCAAAATAGACAAATGGGATCTAATTAAACTAAAGAGCTTCTGCACAGCAAAAGAAACTATCATCAGAGTGAACCGGCAATGTACAGAATGGGAGAAAAATTTTGCAATCTATCCATCTGACAAAGGACTAATATCTAGAAAGTACAAGGAACTTAAACAAATTTACAAGAAAAAAAATGAACAACCCCATCAAAAAGTGGGTGAAGACTATGAACAGACACTTCTCAAAAGAAGACATTTATGTGGCCAACAAACATATGGGCAACAAACAAAATCATCACCACTAGTCATTAGAGAAATGCAAATCAAAACCACAGTGAGATACCATCTCACAACAGTTAGAATGGTGATCATTAAAAAGTCAGGAAACGGCCAGATGTGGTGGCTCATGCCTGTAATCCCAGCACTTTGGGAGGCCAAGGTGGGCTGATCACGAGGTCAGGAGATCAAGAGCATCCTGGCCAACATGGTGAAACCCCGTCTCTACTAAAATACAAAAAATTAGCCAGGACTGGTGGTGCGCGCCTGTAATCCTAGCTACTTGGGAGGCTGAGGCAGGGGAATTGCCTGGAGAAAAGCGAGACTCCGTCTCAAAAAAAAAAAAAAAAAAAAGGTCAGGAAACAACAAATGTTGGAGACTATGTGGAGACATAGGAATGCATTTTTTTTTTTTTTTTTTTTGAGAAAGAGTCTTGCTCTGTTGCCAGACTGGAGTACAGTGGCATGATCTCGGCTCACTGCAACCTCCACCTCCCAGGTTCAAGCGATTCTCCTGTCTCAGCCTCCCCAATAACTGGGACTACAGGTGTGTGCCACCACTCCCAGCTAATTTTTGTATTTTTAGTAGAGACAGGGTTTTACCATGTTGACCAAAATGGTCTTGATCTCTTGACCTCGTGATCTGCCTGCCTCAGCCTCCCAAAGTGCTGGGATTACAGGCATGAGCCACTGTGCCTGGCCAGAAATGCTTTTACACTGTTGGTGGGGGTGTAAATTAGTTCAACCACTGTGGAAGACAGTGTGGTGAATCTTCAAGGGCCTAGAACCAGAAATACCATTTGACCCAGCAATCCCATTACTGGGTATACACCCAAAGGATTAGAAATCATTCCACTATAAAGACACATGTACACATATGTTTATTGCAGCACTGTTCACAATAGCAAAGACTTGGAACCAACCCAAATGCCCATCAATAATAGACTGGATTAAAAAAATGTGGCACATATACGCCATGGAATACTATGCAGCCATAAAAAAGGATGAGTTCATGTCTTTCACAGGGACATGAATGAAGCTGGAAATCATAATCTTAGCAAACTAATACAGGAACAGAAAACCAAACACTGCAGGTTCTCACTCATAAGTGGGAGCTGAACAATGAGAACACATGGACATAGGGAGGGGAACATCACACACCAGGGACTGTTGGGTGGTGGGGGGCTAGGGGAGGGATAGTATTAGGGGAAATACCTAATGTAGATGACAGGTTGATGGGTGCAGCCAACCACCATGGAATGTGTATCCTATGTAACAAACCTGCACATTCTGCACATGTACCCCAGAACTTAAAGTATAATAAAAAAAATAACAAATAACATTGCAACAATAAAAACAATACAAATAAAAACCAATACAGTAGAACATCTGTTTACATAGTGTTTACAATCTACTAGTTATCAGTAATCTAGAGGTGATTTAAAGTATACAGGAGGGGGCTGGGCACAGTAGCTCATGCCTGTAATCCTAGAACTTTGGGAGGCAGAGGCAGACAGATCATTTAAAGTCAGGAGTTTGAGACTAGCCTGGATAACATGGCAAAACCCCATCTCTACTAAAAATACGAAAAATTAGCCAGGCATGTTGGCACATGCCTGTAATCCCAGCTACTCAGGAGGCTGAAGCAAGAATCACCTGAACCCCGAGGCGGAGGTTTCAGTGAGCTGAGATTGTGCCACTCTGGGCAACAGAGTGAGACTCTATCTTTAAAAAAATAAAAAATAAAGTATACTGGAGGGGACTGGGCACAGTAGCTCATGCCTGAAATCCCAACACTTTGGGAGGCCAAGCGGGGGGATGGATGGATTGAGCTCAGGAGTTCGAGACCAGCCTGGCCAACATGGTGAAACCCTGTCTCTACAAAAAATACAAAAAAATTAGCTGGGCATGGTGGCACACGCCTATGGTCCTGGCTACTCAGGAGGCCAAGGTGGGAGGATTGCTTTTGCCCAGGAGGTCAAGGGTGCAGTGAACTGTGATTAGACCACTGCACTCCAGCCTGGGCAACAGAGCAAGACCCTGTCCCCCACCAAAAAGTATATGGGAGGATGTGAATAGGTTGTATGCAAATACTACATCATTTTATATCAGGGACCTGAGCATCCTCGGATTTTGGTATCTCTGAGGAGTCCTAGAACCAATTCTCCTCAGACAGCGAGGAATGACTATATTTACTGAGAAGTTACTAATAGTAAACACTGTGCTAAGCGCATGTACAGATTGCCTCCACAGTTCCCCAAAGTAGGTCTGTGCTCTAAGGTATTAGACCCGCCTGCCGTGGTCCTGAAGATACAGAGATTTGTATTCATATCATTATCCCAGCATCTCATTTGTGGCCAAGCTTGGGGGATATCAGCGCTCAATTAATCATTCAACAAGTTCACAGGTAAGACTTTGTATATCAGTTTCACAGAGTGGGAAACTGAGACTCTGGAAGCATAAGTGACTGGCACTAAGTTGACAGACCCTCTGAGTTCACAGCTGGACACTTAGGCACTGCCGTGCAGATGCTGGCAATAAATATGGCACCATCCAGAGACTAAACAGCCATCCCGGATTCTACTTTATGGATTACCTGGCACTAAGTAAACACAGTCTTTCCTTTTTACCTTTTGTTTTCATTGCTGTGGGGTGTGACGTGGGCTTGGGTTCCAAACCATGGGCTGAAAATCCTTTCTAGATGTAGCCAGAGTGAAGCGCCACCTCAGTGGCAGTTAATTACCTTTAATGATAATTGGTAACACTAATAATTGCAGCTCCCATTTATTGAGCTCTTACTACAGGCCAGGCCCTGCGCAAGGGCTTTGAACACATCATCTCCTTCATCCCGCCCAAGTGAGTGTGGGCTGGGGATATTCACATCGCCCTTGGCTCCCTCCCTCCCTCCCGGGTATGTGGGGGAGACAGTGATACCATCAGTTCAGCCTGGTGATTAAGCATCTCAGGCCTTTGCTACTATTTTGGATAATGAGGCTGTGGCTTTTGACCTACTTCCTGGGCCAAAACCCTCTCTGGAAATTCGGCGGCTCTGTGGCAAAATCCCTCTCCTTGTGGTCGAGAATCAGGTTGGGGCAGTGGGCGCTGGTGGAGGGGAAAGCGGGGAGGAAAGACTGCATGGGAATCAGGCCCTGGCCCCACGCTTAATGGTCACCAGGAAGTCTGCCCACCGTGGCAGCATTCCAGAGGCCAGAGGCCGGCATGACTACTGCAGCTGGAATCCGACCACTGTGGCGTCCACTATAATGACACCCTGAGAGAGGCTTGGTGGTCACATGGGGTGTGTTTTCTTCCCTACTCTTCTGCCACAGTTTTTTCCACTCTCAGCCCGGCCCTTGGGCTGTCCCTGGGGAAGGGAGCAGAGAGCTGTTCGAGAAGAATGCTAGCTAGGCAAGCGCTTCTTCTGGGGACTCTTGTATTTATGCACTCATTGGTTCCTCTGCCCATCCATCCATCCATGCTTCCATCCATCTACCCACGCATCCATTCACCCATCCTTCTATCTACCCATCCACCCACCCATTTGTTTAACCATCCAGCAAATGCCTGTGTCTAAGGTACGCTGTGGATACTTGGGGCTATGGAAAATACAGAGGAGTAAGACACAGATTCTGCTCTCAAGGAGCTTGCAGTCTCGTATGGGAAACAGAAGTAAACTGAGCATGCCGTAGACTTTGGGAGTAGTTTCTAGGAGACTTATTAAGCTGTGCTGAACAAGTTCAGTTGACTTACTCAAAGCCAGTTTGGCCTCTGGAGGCACACATCCCTGCTCAGATCTCAGCTCCACCAATTATCATCTTCATGGCCTTGGGTAAGGCACTTCACTTCTCGGAGCCTCAATTCCCTCATCTGTAAAATGGGAGTAATTATAATACCTACTTCATTGAGTTGTTGTGAGAATTAAAAGGAATATGTATGTATAGAACAATGCCTGGCATGTAGTAGATGTGCAATCATTGGTTATTTCATTTCTCTTTTCTTCTTTAAGCTCTCTGGGGCGTACAGAAATGGATAGGCTCTACTTCCTGTCACAAAGGGACTTAGAATGTAGTAGGGGGAGAATGACCATGGGTTTAGCCCTTGCTGTTTGCCAGGTGCTGTGAAATGCTTCCTGTTTATTTTCACATTTAGTTTGTACAACACGATGAATGCTTTATAATCCCCATTTCACAGATAAGGTAATGGAAACTCAGAGAGTTCAATGACTTGCCAAGTTTGCACAGCTAATAAGTGGCAAAGCTGGGATCTGAACCCTGGTTTACTTTACTGCAGAGTCCACACTCAAACACTAGGTTATAGTGTCTGTACATGGCTGTGCATGGTAGCAGGTAATAAGCATCCCAATAAAGTGTCAAGCATACTGTTCTGAAAACATGGAGAATGAATTTCTTTGGAGTTCTTGGAGAAGATGGTATTTGGGCTTCATTGTGAAGGAGAGAAATAGACAATATCAGTCTCATCTCATTGAAATCGCAGGTGGCAACTGTGGTCTTCCAGGCAGATAGCAGAGCTTGGGTAAAAGCATGAAGGAGAAAAGCATGCAGTGCTCTGGGGGAGTAATCCTAGGATTATGACATTTATAAAACCTGAACATCATGTTAGTCCAATCCCATCATCTCACGGGTGCCGAAACTGAGGTCCTGGCCCAGGCCCCATGGTAGCAAGTGGCAATGCTGGGGTCAGCCCAGCATTGTTGGGGTGCAGAGTGTGTGACAGATAAGACTCACCAGAAAAGTAGGGGTGAGTTATAGAAGACCTTGACTCTGGTGTGAGGAGTTTGGAAATGGAGAGCTGTTGAAGTTACCTGAATAAGGTGAGTCCTGATCTATTGATGGTGGAACTGGAGGGACCACAATATCACGTGGTGGGAATCCTGGGTGGGGTCCGGCAAACCCTTGGTCTCCTGGGATTTGAGCCACTTCAACTTGGCTGGAGCTCTGCATCATGGGGACATTCATTTGCTTATCAAAAAAATAAGTTTGCTTGAGGACTGGCAGTTCTAACAAGGTGGTTCAATTTTTAGATTTCGAGGCCTCCCCTGTTAAACAAATGCCCTCATAGAACTCTGCGTTTTCTCCTTTGGAGCACTTATCACACTGTATCATTAAAGTTAATTGTGTGAAATTAGTGAATGTCTGGCTCCATGGTTGGATCAAAGCTCTGGGGTGGAAGGGACTGCCGTCTGTTTTCCTCAACACCATATACCTAGCGTCTAGCAAGGGCCTGGCATAGAAGGGCTTAATCAATATTTTTGAATGAATCACGAACCAAACAATCAATAAAAACTAAGTTCAGCCCAATCAATTACCAGATAAGAAAACTGAGATCCAGAGAGAAGCAATTCTGTCATTCAACTTGACACATGTTCCCTGACCTACTATGCACCAGGCAATATCGTAAATATAGTGAACAAGACAGATGAGGTCCCTGTCCTTGCAGGGATTGCAAGTGAATAAACAATACATGAGTAAAGATGAATTGAAAAGGCAGTTCTGTTAGGTGCCTGTCTTGAGAACAAGGTTTCCCTTGGAAACAGGATGGACTGGCCAGAGATGACTCTTCATTTCCCTACCATACACTTCATCCCTCTACCTCCTCCGAACGGTTTGAAGGTGTTTGGTTTAAATCAGCATGTGGGGATCAACTCTCAGGCATTTTCTCCCAAACCAGATTGAACATTTGGAGTTCCGGGGTGATGGGTTTGAAGCCACCAACAGCATTTGTGGAGCACACCATCTGCTTCTAGAAATGTTGGCAGGCTGGGCGCAGTGACCCACACCTGTAATCCCATCACTTTGGGAGACTGAGACAGGCAGATCGCTTGAGTTCAGGAGTTCAAGACCAGCATGGGCAACACAGGGAGACCCAGTCTCTACAAAAAAAAAAAAAAAAAAAAAAATTAGCCGAGCTTGGTGCTGTGTACCTGGAGTCCCAGCTACTTGAGAGGCTGAGGTGGCAGGATCTTTGAGCCCAGGAGGTGGAGGCTGCAGTGAGCCATGATTATGCCACTACATTTCAGTGACAGAATGAGACCCTTTCTTAAAAAAAAAAAAAAAAAAAAAAAGAATAAAAGAAAAAAAAATGTAGGGCAGGGCAGAGCAAGAGACAGAGCCCACAGCTTACATCATCCCAAAGGTCAAATTCCACTTGATGAGGCAAAGAGAACCTGGAGGTTTTCATTGTTGTTTGAGTTTGCATTTCCTTGATTATGAGTGAGGTGAAGCATCTTTTCATACACTTCCTGTCCATTTGAGTTTCCTCCTGTGTGAAGTGGTTGTTCGTGGCCTTCTTTTTTCTATGACCTCCACCTCCTTTCACAAAAGAGGAAACTAAGGTTGACAGTCACGTGACTTGCCTAAAATCAGATAACTATTTCACAGAAAACTACGTTATCTCTTGTATGGTGCCTTGCTCAAGGTAGTTACCTGCTCAAGACCTGTGTGTTGAACTGAATTTAAATGAATAGAGAACGCTGAATGTGAGACACCATCCTTGGGTGGTGGAAGGAACGCAGGATCTGGAGTCAGCCAGCCCTGGAGGGCTCTAGACCTGGCTGTGCTGTGTGATCTTGGACAAGCACCAAGCCTCTATTTCCTTGCAGAAGTGTAAGAATCTCTATCCCCCAGGTGAATCAGGGCACCTACCACAGGGCTTGGTCAGCGACCATTTATTTTTCCCTCTCGCCCCTTCCTGGAGGATGCAGGCAAATAGGCATGAATCCAGATCAAATAGGCACGAATAGGAAGGCAGGCTGGATGATGGTCCCCCAAAACATGCAGTCTTAATTTCCAGAGCCTGTAAATATGTTACCTTACCTGCTCAAAGGGACTCTGCAGATGTAATTAAGTTAAGGATTTTGACATGGGAGATGATCTGGGTGGGCCCAATGTAATCAGCAGGTTTTATGTTCAGAAAGGTCAGAGATACAGAGAGAGAAGTGAGGACAGAAGGCAGAGGTTAGAGTGATGTTCTTTGAAGATGGAGGAAGGGGCCACAAGCCAAGGGATGGAGGCAACCTCTAGAAATTGATAAAGGAAAGAAAACAGATTCTCTCCTGGAGCCTTGAAGGGAGCATGTCTTCTAACCCGATGATATCTGGATTTGATCCAGCAAAACCCACTTCAGACTTATTTATTTTTATCTCTTTGAGACAAGGTCATGCTCTGGCACCCAGGCTAGAGTGCAGTGGCTCACTACAGCCTCAATCTCCCGGGCTTAAGCAATCCTTCTACCTCAGCCTCCTGACAAGCTGGGACTTCAGGCATGCACCACCACACTTGGTTAATTTTTTTTATTTTTTGTAGAGATGGGGTCTCACTATGTTGCCCAGGCTGGTCTCAAACTCCTGGCCTCGAATGATCCTCCTAACACGGCCTCCCAAAGTGCTGGGATTACAGGCATAAGTCACCTGCACCCAGCCCCATTTTAGACTTCTACTACGTAGAACTGTAAGAGGATACATCTGTGTTGTTTTAAGCCACTAAGTTTGGGATAATTCATCACAGTGGCTGTAGGAGACCGATAAAGATGACATCTTGGAAAAACCAAGTCTTCTGAAGGAGGGGGAGAGACATGAATGGTGGTGAAGAAACAATAATAGCTCCTGTGTTGTTGTGTGCTTTTTTAGTGTTTACTTTATACCGAGAAGGGTTCAAAACCCTTGTTTCAAATGATTTCATTTAATCCTCACATCACTAAGTCAGGTAAAAGCTATTATCCCATTTACCAACCGAGAGAACAAAGGCTCAGCAAGGGCAAAGAATTTAGTCCCATTAAATCAGTGGAGGAGCTGGGACTGGAACCAAGTCCATCCATTACCGAAACACCATACTTTTCCCGAAGTGGAAGTCTATGGCATGGCCAGAGGCCAGAGGAAGTCTAGGCTTTAGTTTTAGAGCTGGCGGGTTTCTGCCAAGCTCACTTGTTTGTGCATTTTCTATGTGCCTAGCATTGCACTAATGCCAGGGAGACCCACACTCCCTGGAGACACGATGTGGTGGAACACGGAGACCCAACAGGAATATACAACCACGTTCTAAAATGCCTAATTGTGCTTACATGAAGCAGAGAGAGAAAGAAAAATAGAGATTGGAGGTAGCAGGGTGGGGTTTTGAGAGAAGGTGGAGCCTTAACTGGGTCTTGAAGAACGTACAGGAGTTAGGGAGATGGGGGAGAGGCCCCGGGATGGTTCATGTGTCATCCCATGCCTCGACATAGCAGAAACTCAGTCCTGGGAAAACTTATACAACTCCACGAGAAAAAGCTTGAAGACACTGAAAGCTAAGTGGATGAAGGAAAGAAAATGTTGGAAGACAGGAATAAGCAATTCACAAACACATGGAAATATGTTCCATCTTAAAGGAATGAAAATTAAATCGAGTTTCAAATGCTTGCCTACCAAATCAGCCCAGATTTAAGAACATGATAATAGCCAAGGTTGCCAAGGGTGTGGTGAACGAGGAGCTCTAGCTCATGTCTGGTGGGAGTAGAACTTAGTACAACTGTTTTGGAAAACAATTTGGCAATGTGTCTTCAAAGCCCTAGCGTGTTGATATCCTTTGGTCCTGTACCTCCTCTTCAGGGAAGCTTGCTCAGGTGATCGTGAATGGAGAAACCCTTTGTATATGACATTCTTGCTGCACGCTTACTTATACAGTGGAATAACAACCACTGTGTCCCAAAAGCGATGGTGAAGTAAATGACGGTATCTAAATAATGGCAGTAAAAATCTAGATTTGCTTTAATATTTCACATTAAGTGAATACAACAGCACACACAATTTCACATCTAGCAGAGCAGACACAATGCAAAGTGTTTTTTGTATTGTGGTAAAAAAAAAAAAAAAACCCACAACATAAATTTACCCCCTTAACTATTTTCAAGTGGATGGTAGTGGTAAGTATATGCATGTTGTCATATAACAGAGCTCTAGAACTTTTTCATCTTGCCTGACCGAAACTCTACACCCACCTAACAATTCCTCATTCCCCTCCCTTGAGTCCTAGCAACTATCGTTCTACTTTCTGTGTCTATGAGTTTGAATTACTTTAGACACCTCTTAGAAGTGGAATCGTACATTATTTGCCTTTTTGTAATTGGCTTACTTCACTTAGCATACCATCAAAGTATTTTTAGAAGAATTCAAATCAAAGATGCCGCAACTTGTGGCTGGCTTTGAGTGGTGGGTGTAAATACGGTTTTAAAAATTCTACCTACATTTCCCTTTTTCCAAATAGTTTAGGCGTGTATTATCCTTTTAGTAATAAAATAAGACTTTTTTTTTTTTTTAAAGGAAAAAAGACGAGAAAGTGGGTCCCAGAGGCCTAGGAAGTAGCACATTCTTAAATTTGTCACATGCTATGGAGGTGATAGCCTGGGACAAAGAAGGTCCTAGGCTCAAGAAAAGGCTCCAATAAGAGGCTCAAAGCTTCCAAGCTTCCCCCCTGTCATCTTTTCAGAAAGCCAGTTGCCTTCTGGGTAAGGCCTGAGAGCCAGGGACGTGGAGAACACCCTGCCCGGGTCCTCATCTTTGAGAGTCTACCACTCCTGGGCCCAGTATTGATTAGCAACAGGGCCAGTTGACACTCACCGCCCCAGACAACTGTGATTCATTCCTCCCTCTCCCAGGGAATGTTAAATAGCTGTCTGCTCTTGGCTGTCTCTAAACCCACCCAGCCAAGCAGCCCTCAGGGACTTAAGCCGAGCTCCACCCGCTACGTGCAGAGTTAAAAGGAGGGACTGAAGCTGAGTGGGTATAAACTGGGAAGTAGGTGGAGGAGACAGAAATACATCCACCC
This sequence comes from Ateles fusciceps, assembly GCA_036589455.1. Lineage (NCBI taxonomy): Eukaryota > Metazoa > Chordata > Mammalia > Primates > Atelidae > Ateles > Ateles fusciceps. The sequence continues at coordinate 3,694,144 of JAZHEH010001321.1, forward strand.
AGTACTGTTTTCTGGGTCCACTGCTGTATTGGAAAATCCCCCGCGGGCCCAGATCTTTTGTTGTCCACCATCTCCGCCCTGCAGCCCTGATTACAGGGTTGTAGACCTTGTAGAGACTTCATAAATATTCATTCATTGGATGAACCAAGAGCATCCTATCATTTGGGCAAACAGCTCATTTGAGGTGTGGTGCATTCATCTTGGGAAATCACCAAGACACTGGAAAGTTACAGCAATAGGCAGAGGACAGGTAGGGAGGAGACCTCAGGCAGGGAGCTGGAAAGGTCACCAGGCACAGCAGAGGGGCTCTCAGTGACCTTCCATCCCGCCCTGCTTCCATGCTGCTACCTCTGAGTGCTAGACTCCTCCCCAACTTGATGTCTACTCCTGTTCCTAAGAAGCATGATATGAACACTTCTCCCATCCTACTCAGGTCAGCTGGAATACAAAAAGCACTGACTGCTACCATCCCTGAGCCGGACCAGGAGAACTGAGTGTGAGTCCCAGCTCTGCTGCTTACAAGCTGACTGACCTTGGGTAAGTCATATATCCAAGGGGCAACAGACTATATAATAACCTATGTAAGGCATACCTATTTTTTAAATTCATTTTTTGAGTTCTCAGAAACTTTACAAATAGCACCCACTTCCCGCAATGCCCTGTGACAGAGGGACTATTCTTATCTCCATTTTACAGAGAAAGGAAGCCCAGATTCAGAGAGGTTCAGGAAATTTCCTAAAGTCATCAGGCTATGAAGTGGTAGAGCTGAGATCTGGACCAGGTCTGATGACTTTACAACCTGGACTCTGCCACCAGGCCACGCTGCTTCCCATCCACACCTACCTACAAAGCATTGCTGTAAGGCTCAAAAATGGGGTCATGTATGTGAAAGCATGTTGTGAACTCTAATGTACCATATGATTATTAGGCTGACTGTGGAGACATTCATAGGATAGGAAGAGGGGAAGGGACTGGAAAATCTCAGGACCAACCACCACACCTGCATCTGTCCCTATATGCTTCTCAATTCTCATGAGGGTGTTTGGCCCTCGGGCAGCCCTCCCTCCTAAGGTGGGCAGGAAGAACTTCTCCTTGCTCTGGAACTAAGAGCAGTTTCACAACAAGGGCTGTGTCCCATGGGCTCTCTGCATCACCCAGTCGATCTTTCTATCAGCTGACAAGGTGGCCAGAGTACCTAACGTGCATTTAGCACCACGCCAAGCCCTTTGCCTCCACTGGGGGGGCCAGGTCAGGCTTCAGGAGGCAGGTTTTTGCCCCAAGAGAGCTGCCTAACTCCAGGGCTCTGGGGAAAAAGAGCCTGACTAGAGAAAGGCCTCTTTCAGATGTCACTGGAGGTAAGAACACACAGATGACAAAATCACACACTATGTAGGTCTAGCTGCCTGCACTGGCTGTTGATTGACTTACCTGTACAATTCATCCCCATTTATCATGGTTACTGAACAACTTCTCAGAAAAACTGGGTGGCACAGTGATCAACCACGTGGGCTCCAGAATCAGACAGACCTGGGTTGGAACTTGGCACTGTTAATAAAACCACTTCAACTTTCTGATCCTCAGTTGCCACATCTGCAAGATGGGGCTAATATGATCTACTCACAGGATTTCTGTGGGGAGTGGAGAGATGATGCATGTGGAGGCTTTAGCACAGTGCCTGGCACATAGCAGGTGCTCAGCAAATGTACCTGTGTATGGCCATAGCTATTCAGTTAAATGGGTAACTAAGATGAACCAGAAAAAGGCTTGCCTTCAAGGATTATGCTTTCATAGCAGGGTCGGACAGCTATAGATCTGTACTATAATCACGACTGCACTTAATATTTATATTTAGTTATTTCATGCAATCCTTGCCCAACCAAGATCAGACAACAAAAAAGCTGTGGAGCCGGGATTTGAACCCAGGGATGGCTTACTAAAAGTGAGATATTAATTTGGAGAAAAGGATCAGAGCCAGAGATAGCAGACCCAGGAATGAGTCCTCTCTTTGGATCAATTTCCCTAGCTGTCGTATATATATTTGGACATTTGGAAATGCATGTGTTATGCACTTGTCAAGTTGATGATTATTACATACAGTGGTAGAAACTGTAACCAGACATGGCCCTACAGATAGCAAATTAGAAGCAAGGTCTGAAATCCTTTCTGAGCCTGTGCTGTTTCCCATGTGCTATGTCAACCTGCCAGCCTCAAAGGTCTGATAAGAAATTCACTACAGGTCTGCCAATGAAGCAATAGGCTTACCAAGCATTCATTGTTCTACTCTCAATCACTAGTTCTGAGGAACTGGCGGATTTGTACTAGGGTAATTGTGTCTCCTGGGTGACCTAATCATGACACCGGGCAATAAAGCAAGGAGACAAGAGAGTATACTTTCATGGAGGCTGCAGGTATCCATGATCTACTGTGTGCTCAGCCCTATGCCAAACCCCAGCCTACAGATGTCATGCTCTCCCTATGCTTCTAGGCTTGTGGTGAGCCAAGCCAAACACCCAGGAAGTATCCAGCCACACAAGACTCTAACCAGAAGCGCAGTTTTACTTTGAACTGTAATTATGAAGACCTTGGAGTCATACAAACCTGGGTGCAAAACTGGGTTCTGATACTCAGTGCCTGTGCAGTTTTGGGCAAGTCACTTCACTTCTCTGAGCCTGTGAAATGGAGATGAGAGGGATCCACTCAGGAATGTTGGCTGACAAAGACTGGGTTGGGTCGTGCAAGACACGGTGGATTCCAAGACCACCTAGGGGGAACACTACAGCCTTGTGGTTGCCAACTAAGGAAAATATTCAGCTTTTAAAGAATTACTTTTATTTTTGGAGATGGAGTCTCTCTCTCTGTTGCCCAGGCTGGAGTACAGTGGCACAATCTTGGCTCACTGCAAGCAATTCTCCTGCCTCAGCCTCCTGAGTAGCTGGGATTACAGGCATGTACCACCATGCCCAGCTAATTTTTGTATTTTTAGTAGAAACGGGGTTTCACCATGTTGCCCAGGCTGGTATCAAACTCCTGACCTCAGGTGATCTGCCCACCTTGGGCTCCCAAAGTGCTAGGATTACAAGCGTGAGCCACTGTGCTCGGCCTAAGAATTAGTTTTATTAAAAGGATTGCAACCTGGTAGTCTGTTTCAGAGAGTTTACGTTAGACTGCTCCAAAGCAGTATTTAAGTCCAGTTTATAGGAAGGTGGGGGGTGGTTCCACATGTGCTCAGAAGTTACATCAAACCTGCTCAGAAGTTATATTAGAGCAAAGTCTTACGAAAGTTTGTGTGCGAGGGTACATGTGTTTGTAGATTACAGAGGCACAATCATTTGTCCTGTCAGTATCTTATGCACTGAAGAGGCAAGGGCCAGGACCACTGAACTTACCATTTCTAAAAATGCTGTGATTCAGGCAAGAGATGTGGGAACCTATCCTGCTCATCATCTTAAGGGCGGGAGGGCTGTGCTGTCACGGAGTCAGGGGCTTTGCGAAATTATTCCTTATCTCTGCTGCATTGTCTCATGTGGTTAAGAGTGGACTTTGTAACAGACCAGGGACAGAATACTAACTGCTCCATCACTGACTGGGCAATTTATTCAACTTCCCAGTTCTCTGTTTCTTATAGGAACAGAATGCAGTGATAGCAAGCTTCCTGGAGGAGACAGAGACCCTAAAAAGCACATAACGGAAGAGGAACAGCAAAACTCCGGGGACAAGGCCGCCAAAGAGTGCGCCTATGATACGTGGCTGGACTTAAAACAAAGAGAGAGAGACAGAGTGTAGGGGATGCCACCAGCCCTGCAGCAACCCTGTAAGGGACTCATGTAGCCGACTTCGGATGCCAGTGCCTTTTCCTCCACAGGCAAAGATGGAAGCCCTGAAAAACCACTTTTGGCTTAAAGGCTGAGCTCCTAGTGGAAGGCCCTCATTGGGTCTGCTTGCCACCGTCCAACATTGGGCTCTCCTATTGGACAGAGCCCTGCACCAGCAGGCCTCTTTGTATCACCATGAGCCAATCAGCTGAGGCAAGGCACTGAGGTCACCCAGGGGACAGGACTGGCTCCAGCCATAGCGGGGAAGGAGCCGTTAACCCTAATGTCCAAGACTCCTCTGCAGCTCACGGCTTGGCCTGGCTTTCTTCCCTGTGTGCCAGGTCCTCATCGTCATTGATCTGCAGATGGACTTGGGTCTGTCCTTCATGTGCACGTTTATGAAGCACTGTTCAGAGTGGTGTCGTCTGTGGCCCTGGGACAGAATTTGTGTGCCCAGCAGCATGGCCTATCCAAGACCAAGATGGTGGAAATTACCCACTCGTTACTTGGAAGCCTGGACAGGACTTGACTGATGGCTGCCGTGATCTAAGCACCAGCAGGAGCATCAAGATGATGCAGATGTGTCCGCGTCCGCAAAGAGCATCTGCGTCCTTGCAGAAAGAGAAAGGCAGTTGCAGAAATGTAATACAAAGTAGAAAATATCTGTGCCTCAAAAGATAGTGCACACTGAAGATAGTGTGCAAAAGAGGTGAAGATGTGCTCTGGGAAGACTGCTGGAGCTCTGGGGCAGGAAGGATAAGAGCAGGTGGCCTTGTAGGTCAATGCCACTCTGGCCATCACTGAGTGCTGGCGAGAACTCACAGTCCTCACAAGATCTCTCTTAGTGGGAGACAGAGGAGCATAGTGGTAAGAAGCACGGGCCTTGGAGTTGGCCCACTGGTTTCAAATTCCTCTTCTATTTTCTAGCTCTCTGAACTTACCAGTTTTAAATGCGATAAAAGTAGCTCAGTGCCTGGCATATAGACGAATGGTTGTTATCAGTTCTCAAATGAACTATCACATACCCTCAGATAACACATCACAAACTCCAGGATCCACAACGGCAGGACTAGAACTGTGGACTCTTCTGGTTCCCCAGTGATCTGTAATTCATGTTGAATGGTGAGAAGAGAGGATGGAGCCGACAGACCCACACAGGCCTGTACTCAACTCCACACCTCCTCTCTGGTGGCCTTAGTGAGGCAGCGAAGGCTCACCGGATTCCCTGAGGCCAGCCCTCCATCTCGCCCTGATATGTGCGTGGTCTATGATGCTGTCCTGGCCTTCCTGCAAGCCTTGGTCTGGGGCTGACCTTTCACCAGATGAAATGGACCCCCCTCAATGATTGAGGAAGAGAGAGGCTGACTCCTGCCTTCTGTGGCCTGTCATTAGGGGCCAGTCAGCAGCCTACGGACATGCAGAGGTTTACAGCCCTTTAACTTGATTCTCCTTCCTTCGCCAGCTCTCCCCCAGGTATCTTACGAGTGGAGGAGGCTTCTAGTGTGAAGCTAGCTCCTCCACAACTTAAGACAAAGTTTCATCACTGGTTGGCACTCTCCTTCCAGCTATTTGCTACCACATTCTCATCCGTAAGAGGTATATTTTAAAGCCCCAGCAAGGAAGGAACTGTTGGGCCTTACTCTGTGTTTTGCAGTTGCCTTTATTTTAGCACTAATCTCAAAGTAATTATCTGCGGCTGAGGCTGCTTCCACTGGGGTCCTCAAGAGCTAGATCTGTGTCTGATTCGTCTCTGTGCACCCAGAATTGAGTACAAGGCCTGGTACGGGGGAGGGGGTACCCCATGAATATTTTGAGGGGTGGATGGATGGATGGCATAGCTCATCCATCTGGGCCTAGACACTTGGGAACTCACATCACAACTGGAAGCTCCCAATTTCTCATCCTCTGACCTGATCTAGGTTATTGCCTAAAATTCCCCCATCTGACAGTTCATCTCTTTGAATTCATGATTTATCTTCCTGGCCTCCCGGAATTTGGATTGTCTTTTAAAATCAGCTGGTCAGGGGTTCATGAGTTCTGTGAAAGTGTTTGCAGGATTTTCAGAATGTGTGGGTACAGTTTCCTGGTGGCGAGGGTTACCACTAGCTTTCCTCAGATTTCCAAAGGGGCTGTGATGAGAAGAGGTGAAGAAATACTGTCAGGATAGAGGGCTGGATGCAGAGACTTTCTGAAAACGCTGGGTCATCAGTCCTCTTATCTATAGAAGGGAGAGAACAGCACTCAGCGTTGTCAGAATTTGGTGGTTTTTGGAGTTTCTTCAGATTATATTGGTTCTCGTACATCCACCCCTGAGCACACACTGGAACTGCCTGGAAGGATTTCCATTGCTCTTGAAGCCTTCCTGTGGCCCACATGGCCCTCGTTGCCCTCTCACAACTCGCTCTCCTGTCTCTCCCCTGGAGCCACAGCTCTTCTTACTTCCTTGAGTGACGCTTGCTTCTTCCCATCATGGGATCTTTGCACTTTCTGCTCCCTCTTCCTGGAATGCTTTCTCAGAGGCGCTGCCGTCATTTCCTCTTTGCCTGAGTAACTCTTGCTTTTCCTTCAGATCTCTGCACACTTACCTCTTCTTCAAGGATGACTTCCCTGACCATCCTGACTAGACCAAAACCCTCCTTCACAGGCCCTTAGAGCACCGGAAACTGCTTCAGCACACTACTGAAGTAGTTTTATGATTTTATACTGACTTTTACGATTCCTTAATTGGTGTCCAGCACCACCACTGCACTGTGGCTCCCGGAAGGCAGGAACCACATCGGTTTTTCCTCTGCATTCTATTTCCAGGACCTGGCACAATATATATACATAATAGGTGCTAAATAAATGGGTGTTAGGAGCAACAAAACTCTTGTTTTCGTGTACTAGAGTAGCCCTAGCTGGAATAGTTTCTCCAATGCTTTTTTTGTTGTTTCTGCAGAGTTCACGAGGAGGGCTTGTTCTCATGAATAGTGCGTGACGGTCATTCTGGGTGCGGGCTCCAGAACCAGACTGCCTGCGTTCAGACTCCGGTTGTGCCTCTTACTAACGCAGTAACTCTGAGCAGATTATTTAATCTCTCTGTGCTTGGTTTCCCTCACCTATAACATGAGTATGATGATAGTACCAACTTCATAGGGTATTTGCGAAGATTTTATGAATTCACACACATAAAGCCCAGAACAGTGCCCAGCATGTGGCTGTCATGATTAGCCTCCTCCTACCTTTGGCATTGACTACTTGAATGCATCTAAACCTTAGGAACCAGCACTTTTTTAGACTTCTTCATTCTCTTTTCATTTGCTTAGCTAGCACAAGTAGGTAATGGCAAAGCCGCTGCTGAGATGCAGATCCTGGGGGCTTTGTTAGGCTCATGAGCCGAATAAACCATTATCTTCCAAACTCCAACCTCCCTTGTGAAATTCAAACCTTAGTTTCAGCAAAATGACACCTGACCACATGCCGGGTCTTGGAGTTTGTCTACTAAGAGATGAAACTCCAAATATTAGTCTATGCAAGCCAGGATCTTAAAGACAGAATTCATTAATGCCCCTGAATCTTCAGCATGAGTAAGGTCCCGGACTTTTCCTTTGAGCCTGGGAAGGAACTAACACTTGCTGAGCATCTGCTATATCCCTGGCACTCTACAGACGTTATTTTCTAATTTCATCCTTATGTCAATCCTACATTTTGGAAATTAAAAAAGTAACACTCAGAGAGGTTAAACTGTGTACCCAAGATCGCACAGTGGAAAAAACTAGGATTTGAAAATAATAGGACTAACTCCAAAAAGCTATGCTGTTTTCATTCTAATACTGGGTGTTTTTGTTAGTAAAAGCTCTGAAAGTTTCTTTGGGGTGATAGAACGATTCTGTATCCTGATTGTGGTGACGGTTATACAAGCCTGTACATGTGATAAAATTTCAGAGAAATACACACGCATGTGAGCACACGCACAGAGCGCGTGTAATGTAGAAACTTGTAAAATCCAAAGAAGGTCTATTTTTGAGTTAACAGTATTGTACCTATGTCAGTTTCCTGGTTTTGACAGTGTACTTTGGTTGTGTAAGATGTTATCATTGTGGGAAGCTGGGTGAAGGGTACCCAAGAAGTCTCTAAACTATTTATGCAACTTATCACGAGTCTGAAACTATTTGAAAATGAAGAGTATTATTTGTTAAATGAATTCTGACCGTTAATAAAGGGGGAGCTGAGAGTGGCTAATAAACGATGGACATCACTTAAGTTCTCTTGGGCTGGAGGTCAGGAGACTTGCAGAGGCTGAGGAAGAGGCCGCCCTGCCCCTGTGCCTACCCACACCCACAGTTCCCACAGCATGTCCAGTGGACACCCCTGGAGTGATGTGATTGACAGTCATGCTCATTGGTAAGACAGACTCTGATTGATCTGATCCAGGGTATGCTGAAGCCAGCTTGAACCAGCTCTCCAGAACCATTGTGTACATCTCTTCCCACCTCTGCATGTAGTAAAGTCAGAGCAATAGCTTAAAACTAGCCATGGTGGGAGTCTCTGCAGCGTAGAAATCAGCCAACTCAACAGCTCAGAGTTGGTTTTTTTCCTGGACAGCACACCACTCCCTCAATCCATATCATATGCCCACGCCAGAAAGATTTACCTTGTGCTTCCCCAAGGATGACAGGGTACTTATTATAGGGGCTGGCTGTAGCACCAGGCCAGTGTCCAGCTGTCTTTAGCAAGCCACAAAGATCTGCCAGCCACACACATATAAGGCCTTGTGACCATTTTGGTCACCCTGAGCTATGTCACTAGTTAGTGTGTCAAAATCCACAGGTGACAAATCACATGAAGTCTTCACAGCTGTGTTCTGAACCGCCAGAGAGATTGCAATGGGCAGTGTGGCACAACAGACATAATCCTGGACTAGAAGTTCTAGGGTTGGTTCTATGGCATCTGGGGAAAGTCAGTTCTCTCTGGGTCAGTGTCCTGAGGAAAGGAAAGAAGGAACATTGAGCTAGATGAAGACCTTCTCTAGAACCATTCACTTTCAAAATGAGAACTCAGCCCTGATCTGCCATCTACTCCCTGTGGGGCCTCAGACAAGTCCCTTCACCTCTCCAAGGCCTCAGTTTCTGCATCTGCAAAAGAGGATAAGAATCTCTTATTTAAATAATTGTTCCGAGGCATAAATGAGTTTTAGAAGATGTGTCCTCTGCCCTCGAGGGGTCCCAGTCCTGTTGGAAACATAAAACAAACCCACCCAGATCAGTGAGTGCTTAGTTTCCTGAAGTGTCATCCAGGAGATGATTTCAGTTCACGTTCAAACTCATGTTTTCTGTTAATAATTACGTATTTATGTATTTGTTTTAAGGTACCTCAGGAAAAAATAATATTAGTGATTCACACCTAAGACTGCATGGACATTATTGCTAAGAATAATATTTTTTAACTGAATTGTTTAAAATCCAACTTAGAAATGTTCAATAGACAGGTGCAGTGGCTTACAGCTGTAATCCCAGCACTTTGGGAGAAGAAGTGGGCAGATTGCTTGAGCCCAGGAGTTCAAGACCAGCCTGGACAACATGGAGAGACCCCATATCTACAAAAACTACAGAAATTAGCCAGGTCTGGTGGCATGCACCTGTAGTCCCAGCTACTTAGGAGGCTGAGGTGGGAGGATTGCTTGAGCCTGGGAGGTGGAGGTTGCAGTAAGCTGAAATCACGCCACTGCACCTAGCCTGGGCCACAGAGCAAAACCTTGTCTCAAAACAAAACAAAACAAAAAAAGTTTTATAAGGGAAATCTCAAAAGTGAAGCTTTGTAGATGCTGAAATGAAAAGTCCTTTTCAAAATGGAGGCTCCTGGTTCCTTCAGTTCTGGGCTAACAGGTGGGAGATGTGGAGAGGCAAACTCGGGAGTCATACATGAAAAACCTTGACAGTGATTCTACCTGCCAACCAGGGACGGAGGCTGGGCTCTGAGGGGTTCCTGGCCACGGACGAGGTTGTTCTAGAGGCCATCAGATCAGTGAGGGTGCTCTGGCTGGGAGTAATAGAAACTGTGACTCAAAGTGGCCTCAACAAGGAGGGCTCTTATTGGCCTCATAACTGGAAGTCCAGAGGTTGGACAGGCCCACGGTGTCTCTTCCTATCTCTCTGCTCTGCAGAGCACAGTGCTGGCCCCGCCTAAGGCAGGCTCCTTCTGCAACCTTTGAAGGATGGCCACCTTCTGGTTTTAGTGTTTCCTCTGGCCACATGCTTCCTTGTTCACAACTGGAGGAAGAGAGAGTGCCTCTTCCTCAACCGTCAAACAAAAGTTCTTTTCAATCTAACTGGGACAGCTTGGGTCCCCTGCCCATCCCTGAGCCAATAACTGTTGCCCGAGGAATGCCATTCTGTGCTTGGCTTCGGCCTGGCCCGAACCAATCACTAGAGAGGGAATCACTGTGAATGGCTTGGACTAATCTGGGCTGAGGAGGACTCCTCTATGGGATGAAACAGCAGAGAAACAACCAGGATGTTCATCATCATCATGATTGCCAGATGGTCACCAAGATCGCTTCCTCTTCTTCCTGGGCACACAGCTAGACTACATTTCCCAGACTCCCTTGCAGTCAGGCATGGCCATGTGGCAGTTCCAGGCAATGGAATATGGATGGAGGTGATGTGGACCACTCAGCGCCTAGAATAGAAATATTTCTAAAGCAGGGGCCAACAAATGTTTTCTGTAAAGAATCCGATGCTAAATATTTCAGCTTTGCAGACCACATACAGTCTCCATCATATCTGATTCTCTTTCTCCTTCCTCTTCCCTTTCCCCTCTCCTATCTCCATCCTCTCTCTCCTCTTCTCTTTCTGTGCCTTAGTCACAACGCTTTAACAATGTAAAACCATTCTCAGGTCTAGGGCTATACAAAAACAGGCTGCTAGCTGGATTTGGCCCAGAGGGGATAGTTCGCAGCCCCTGCTCTAGGCTGCACTGGGAGCCACACGTCGAAGATGGCAGAGGCATAAGATGCAAAAAAAAGTGGGTCCCTAAGTTCCTGCATGGAAGAGAGAGTCTCCAAACAGAGCACTTCATTTGACTATAACCATTATGAAGAATAAACTGTTTTATAATCTTCTTTTTTTGTGGTAATACATAACATAAAATTTATCATTTTAACCATTTTTAAGTGTACAATTCATGGTATTCACATTGTTGTGCAACCATCACCATCATCGGTCAGCAAAACTCTTTCTTTGGTAAAGCCGAAACTCTGTACCCATTAAATGATCACTGCCATCTCCTTCCACCACAGTCCTTGACATTACCATTCTACTTTCTGTCTCTATGAATTTGATATTCTAAGTACTTCATGTAAATGGAATTATATAATATTTGTCTTTTTAAAATTGGCTTAATTCTGTTAGCATAAAGTCTTCAAGATTCATCCATGTTGTATTAATTTTCTTTTTTTTTTTTTGCTGAGGCAGAATTTTGTTCTTGTCACCCAGGCTGGAGTGTAGTGGCATGATCTCACTCACTGCAACCTCCGTCTCCCGGGTTCAAGCGATTTTCCTGTCTCAGCCTCTTGAGTAGCTGGGCTTACAGGGGCCCACCACCAAATCTGGTTAATTTTTTTGTGTTTTTAGTAGAGATGGGGTTTCACCATGTTGGCCAGGCTGGTCTGAAACTCCTGACCTCAGGTGATCTGCCTGCCTCGCTCGCCCTCCTTTTTTCTTTTTTCTTTTTTTTTTTTTTTTTGAGATAGAGTCTTGCTCTGTCGTCCAAGCTGGAATGTAGTGGCATGATCTCAGCTCACTGCAACCTCTGCCTCCTGGGTTCAAGAATCTGCCTCCTGGATCAAGCGATTCTCATGCCTCAGGCTCCTGAGTAGCTGGGATTACAGGCCACTTTTTGTATTTTCAGTAGAGATGGGGTTTTACCATGTTGGCCGGGCTGGTCTTGAACTTCTCACCTCAGGTGATTCACCAGGCTTGGCCTCCCAAAGTGCTTGGATTACAAGCATGAGCCACCATGCGTGGCCAATTTCCTTCCTTTTTAAGGCTGAATAATATTGCATTGTGTGGATAGACCACATTTTGTTTATCCATCTGTCTGTCAATGGACATTTGAGTTGCTCCCACCTTTTGGCTATTGTGAATAATGCTACTATAAACATTGACTTACAAATATGTGTTCCTGCTTTTAATTCTTTTGGGCACAGACGCATAAGTGGAATGACTTTTATTATTTTAAGCCTCTGGGACTTTTACAGCTTATTTGTTACAGCAGCAAGTGTTGAAAGATACAATTGCCATTATCATCATCATCATTTTAAACCATTTCTTGAGCACCTATTTTGTGCCAAGGACTAAATCAAGGCCTGTATATGAATTTTCCTGGATTATCTCATTTCATTTATGAAAAAACCCAGTCAGGGAAGTGCTTTTTATCCCCACTTTAGAGGTGTGTAAACTTGAGGCTCAGAGGAGTTAAATGGATTATCCAAAATCACACAGGATCTCTGCGCTTGAGTAGCTCACAGGCTATGGAGGAAGAGAGATAAGAAACGGACAATTTGAAGGCAGCATGGTGGGTGGTGTGCTAAACAGAAAAAATGTTTTGCAAGTCTTTAGTTCAGGGGGAAACTGGGTGGGCAGGGGACAGAGAAGGCTCCCTAGAGAAAGTGAAGTCTAAGCTGAGCTGCAAGAATGGAGAAGGTGTTACTTGACAAGGAGTTGGGAGAGAGGGGCTCAGGCAGGCAGGTCAGCATGTGCAAAGGCCCAGAGATGATTCATGCGGACAATTGCCAGGATAGGCAGATTCCAACCCAGGTCTGAGGGCTCTGAAGCCTGTGTTCAGCCACAGTGTTGTCCTGACTCCCCCTGAAAGGAGGAGAGGGAAGGGAGTGGGAAAGAGGAGCAATGCCCCCTGAGATTCCTTCCAGACCTGAAGCTCTAGTCCTGTGATTGCCTGAACCAAGCTCTGTGCAAATATCAATGCAAGATCCTTCATCATCATTCTTAGGAAACACAGGCAAGTGGGAATCTGGTCCTTCTGCTATAAGTGTTCTGTGAGTGCATCTTCAAACACATGAGACCATACGCAAAATTTAGATTATTCTCCCCAAGTCTTGGGGGATTTTGCCCTGCATGAGAGTGACCCACCAGGCCTACCACATTAGTTCGTCAATACTCAACACAGAAAACCTGCCTGGGCTCAGGCTCAGGCCCAGGGGAGTGTGTCTGAGTCCATCATTTTTTCTCACTTTCCAAAGGTCACAAGGGCCTGGGCGTGGTGGCTCAGGTCTGTAATCCCAACACTTTGGGAGGCCAAGATAGGTGGATCATTTGAGGTTAGGAGTTCGAGACCAGCCTGGCCAACATGGCAAAATCCCATCTCTACTAAACATACAAAAATTAGCCGGGTGTGGTGGTGCATGCCTGTAATCTCAGCTACTCTGGAGGCTGAGGCAGGAGAATCACTTAGGGGGGGGGGGCCCGGGGGGCGGGGCGCCCGGAGGGGGGGAAACTCAGGAGGCGGAGGTTGCAGTGAGCCAAGATTGTGCAACTGCATTCCAGCCTGGGCAACAGAGCCAGAGTCTGTCTCAAAAACAAACAAACAAACAAACAAACAAAAAACCCCATAAAGGTCACAAGGAAAGGTCCCCAGGAGGGACAAAGGGTCAGGCCAGGGCTTTATCCTTCTCTGTGGAGTCTGCAGACAGGTGGAGAGCCTCCTGCCTCTTGGCTTCGTTACACTTCCCCAGGCCCACCTCAGTCCAGTGCTTGGGCTTCTCTGCCCTTCTATGGGCAGGTGTGCAGGGGCAGCCTCCAGAGTGTCCCAGTGTCCCCGTTCCCAAGGAGCAACCACTAATACCCACTGAGGACTACTGTGTGCTGCCACTGTTCTGAGGGCATTTCCACGTTGGCTTTTAAAATCTCATAACAAGCTGGGTCTGGTGGCTCACACCTGTAATCTCAACATATTCAGAGACTGAGGTGGGCAGATCATTTGAGGTCAGGAGTTCAAGACCAGCCTGACCAACATGGTGAAAACCCATCTCCACTAAAAATACAAAAAATAAATAAAAATTAGGCATGGTAGCACATGCCTGCAGTCTCAGCTACTTGGAAAGCTGAGGCAGGAGTATCGCTCAAATCTGGGAGGTGGAGGTTGTGGTGAGCTGAGATCGCACCACTGCACTCAAGCCTGGGCCGCAGAGCGAGACTCGGTCTCAAAAAATAAAAAACAAAATAAAAAAACCACTCTCATAACAGCCCTATATGTTAGGGATAATTAATATCACTGTTCCCATTTTAGAGATGAGAAGACTGAGTTGCATAAAGGATGGGTGACTTGCCCAAAGTGAGGTTCAAACCAGGCTGTCTTGCTCCAGAGTTCAAGCAGTGACCCACAATGCCATCCTGCCTCTGCAGGGTCCCGACAGATAAAAGCAGGGCCCAGAGAAGAAATATTTGAGACAAAAAGAAGATTTGGGGTTTGACAGCCCTGAATTTGAGCCCCAGCTCCTCCATTGTGCCTGTGCCACTTCTGACAAGTTGCTTAACCTCTCTGGCCCTCTAGGCCTCAGTTTTCTGATCTGCAAAGTGGACAGCATAATGAATATCCCCCTCTCTGCCAGGATTCTTGTGAGCATTAAATGAGATGACAGATACAAAGTGCCTGGCACACAGCAGGCACTCATTAAGTGGTAGCCCTTACGAAGGATTGTGCAGTTCATTGGATCAGGACTTTCACAAGATGGCACTGCAGATCTAGGCCTGTTTCTGGTAATCAGCCTCAGGGACAGGAGCCAGCATAGTCTTACAGAAAGTGCTCTGGACCAAGAATTGAGAGTCCTGGGATTAAGTTCCAGTTCTGTCACTTGGGGCAGAGTGCTGCTCAGCCCTGAGCTGAAGAGTCTCCCCCTTTTAAATGGGAGAAAGGGAGTCAGTCTAGATGTTTCTAAGATTAGAGCCAGTTCTGGCATTCTGGGATTCCTTGAGGTAGGACAGACACATTCGGTCATTCAACAAACACCAAGTGCCCAAGTGCACAAGACATTGCAGAAAGTAAAGCATTTAAAGTAGGACTTGAAGAACAGGGAAAAAATTTTGCTGGAAAATGGTTATTTTTCACCACTAAACACGATGTGCAAGTAGCTATTCATATGCAAACAAACAAACATAAAATACTTTGATCCATGCCTCACACCATATCACCATATATATTATATATATATATATATAATTCAAAATGGATCATAGATCTAAATATAAAATCTGATACCATAAAACTTTTTTTTTGAGACAGAGTCTTGCTCTGTCACCCAGGATGGAGTGCAGTGGCACCATCTCAGCTCACTGCAATCTTCTCCACCTCCCAGTTCAAGAAATTCTCCTGCCTCAGGCTCCCAAGTAGCTGAGATTACAAGTGAGTGCCATCACATCCAACTAATTTTTGTATTTTTAGTAGAAATAAGGTTTTGCCATGTTGGCCAGGCTGGTCTCAAACTCCTGACCTCAGGGGATCCACCTGCCTCTGCCTCCCAAAGTGCTGAGATTACAGGTGGGAGCCACCACACCTGGCCATGAAACCATAAAACTTCTTGAAGAAAACATTGGAGAAAACCTTCGTGGCCATGGATTAGTGAGAGTTCTTAGGTATAAAAACACAACAAACAAAAGAAAAATTGTTAAGTCAGTTGTCATCAAAATTAAAAACTTCTGCTTTTCAAAAGACATCATTAAAAGAAGGAAAAGACATGCTACACAATTAGATAAAATGTTTCCAAATAACAAACAAAATAGAGGCCAGGCACGGTGGCTCACACCTATAATCCCAGCACTTTGGGAGGCTGAAGTGAGTGGATCATTTGAGGTCAAGAGTTCAAGACCAGCCTAGCCAACATGGCAAAACCCTGTCTCTACTAAAAATATAAAAATTAGCTGGGTGTGGTGGTGTGTGCGTGTAATGCCAGCTACTCAGGGGGCTGAGACAGGAGAATTGCTTGAACCTGGGAGACAGACATTGCAGTCAGCTGAGATCGCAGCCTGTGCAACAGAGCAAGACTTCATCTAAAAAAAAAAAAGTAAGATACACAAACATAAAAATAATAAAATAAATACAAAGTAAAACAAACAAAAATGATAAAATGCAAAAGTAAAATCCAAACAAAATGTTTGCAAATCATATATCTGATAAAGGACTTTCATCTAGAACAAAACTGAATGGTAAGAAAACAGACACCTCAATTAAAAACTGGGCAAAAGATTTGAAGAGACATTTCACCAAATACAATGCTAAGATTGTAAACACATAAAAGATGCTCAACACACTGTTATGAAAAGTAAAAAGACTGCAGCTTTTCGTTTGTTTGTTTGTTTGTTTTGAGATAGGATCTCGCTGTGTCACCCAGGCTGGAGGGCAGTGGCATGAACACAGCTCACTGCAGCCTCAATCTTCTGGGCTCAAGCCATCTTCCCCCGCTCAGCCTGCCTTGAGTAGCAGCTCCACCACTATACTCAGCTAATTTTTTAATTATCTTGTAGAAACAGGGTCCCACTATGTTGCCCAAGCTGGTCTTAAACTCCTGGGCTCAAGCAATCCTCCCACCTCAGCCTCCCAAAGTGCTGGGATTATAGATGTGAACCACTGCACTCGGCCAGAAAGACCGTATCAAGTGTTGGTGAGGATGTGGGTCAACCAGAATTCGTATACATTGTTGGCAGCAATGTAAAATAGTACAACCACTCTGCAAACCAGTTTGGGATTTTCTTAAAAAGCTGAATGTACACCCGCTATATGATCCAGCCATTGCACTCCTGGGATTTACCCGAGAGAAATGAAAGCTTATGTCCATTCAAAGATTTGTACATGAATATTCAGAGAAAATCTGAATAAGAGGATATTATTTGTCATTGCCTTAAACTGGAAACAACCTAAATGTTCATCAACCGGTGAGTTGAATTACAGATGTGAATATACAACAGATTGTGGTATATTCAGACAATGGAATACTATTCAGCAATAAAAATTAATGAGCTATTTATACATGTAACAACATGGGTAAATCTCAAAATAATTATGCTGAGTGAAAGAAGCCAGATGGAAAAAAGTACATACTGTATGGTTCCACTTATACAGAATTCTAGGAAATATGAACAGTTAAACAATAGTGACTGAAAGCAGACGAGTAGTTGCCTAAGGATGGAGAGAGAGGGCCAGTGAGGGAAGGAGAGGTTCTCCAGCGGCCTTTGGTGGCAATTAATATCTTCATTTCCTGATTCTGGTGACGGTGTGTTTCACAATGTATACACATCAAAATTTATGAAATTGCACTGTTCAAATAGGTACAGTTTATCACATGCCAATTATACCCCAAAAGCTGTTCAGAAAAATCACTGTAAAAAAATCGAGTTGGTAGTAACAGGAAAGACAGTCCAAATACGTTAGGATTAAAATATACTTAAAATGCACCTTCCAAGAGAGCAAGTATGATAATTTTATAAATACACACATAAATATAGCAGAATATTTTATGATTAAAAATACACACAGGGCTAGGCGTGGTGGCTCACGCCTGTAGTTCTAGCACTTTTGGAGGCCGAGGCAGGTCATTGAGACCAGCCTGGCCAATATGGTGAAACCCTGTCTCCACTAAAAATACAAAATTAGTTGGCCATAGTGGAGCATGCCTGTAATCCCAGCTACACAGGAAGCTGAGGCAGGAGAATCGCTTGAACCCAGGAGGCAGAGGCTGCAGCGAGCCAAGATCGCACCACTACACTCCGGCCTGGGCAACAGAGGGAGACTCTGTCTCGTAGACCCTTCATCCTGGCAGTCTAACTTGTGGGTATCCATCCTACAGCGGGAGAGAGAAACAGAGTGTGGAAGGTGAGACTACCATAAGAGGATGTACAGGTTGTTCACAGCACAAGGAAGGACACCAGACTGGTGGGGCATGCAGGGCTGGGATCCAGCCTACGCTCCACTTGCCAAGCTGTGTACTTTGTTACAGGCTGGTGTCTATGAGAGAGGGGCATTTTTTTTTTTTACTAGTTTCTGCAAAGCTACTACATAGGTGATATGGTTTGGCTGTGTCCCCAACCAAATCTCATCTTGAATTGTAGTTCCCATAATCCCCATGTGTCGTGGGAGGGACCTGGTGGGAGGTAATTGAATCATGGGGGCAGTTGCCCTCATGCTGTTCTCATGACAGGGAGTGAGTTCTCCCGAGATCTGATTATTTTATAGGGACTTTTCCCCCTTTCACTTGGCACGTCTCCTTGCTGCTACCATGTGAAAAAGGACATGTTTGCTTCCCCTTCTGCCATGATTGTAAGTTTCCTGAGGCCTCCCAGCCATGCTGAACTGTGAGTCAATTAAACCTCTTTCCCTTATAAATTACCCAGTCTTGGGTATGTCTTTATTGGCAGCATGAGAACAGACTAGTACAATGGGCTAGCACAGCTCAGTCTTTAAAGACATGTATCTCGGGATGATTACTGCAACATTGTCTGCAATAATCACTGCAGCAAATCAGAAACCACCTGGATGCTATCAGTAGAAGAAGGGGGTGAATCAAGTCACCCAGCCATGTAATGAAAAAGTATGAAATGACTAACAAGAATGAGGTAGCGTCACGAGTCGACCTAGAGAGAGGTCCAGAGAAAATGTTAAATGAAGGAAGCATACTGTGAGGTGCAGTGCACTGGTGGACGCAAGGTCCCCACACATGCTCCTTGGAAATCACCCAATAATCCCCTTGATTCTCTGCCTGTGTTTTTCTTTTCCCTTGTGTTTCTCTGAACATCTTCCTTGTTGATGGTTGGAGGTAATTAAACCAGCCCTGAATGGCTGTATTAAGCCCTTCAATTAAGAGAAGACATAAATCTTATGCATAGAGACACTTCTGTATATATAAAATAAGATTTTGGGGCTCACACCTGTAATCTCAAAACTCTGGGAGGCCAAGATGGGAGGATTTTTGAGCCCAGAAGTTTGAGACAAGCCTGGGCAACAAAGCGAGACCCCCGTCTCTACAAAAAAATTTTTAAATTAGCCAAGTGTGGTGGCACCTACCTGTCGTCCCAGCTACTCAGGAGGCTGAGGCAGGAGGATTGCTTGAGCCCAGGAGTTTGAGGCTGCAGTGACCTGTGATTGAGTCACTGTACTTGGCCTGAGCCACAGAGCAAGACCCTGTCTCAAAAAAAATTTTTTTAATGGCAAAAGGAACATATTTGTATAAATATATGTGATGTACATATATTTGAAGAGATTGAGAAGGTTGGCAGTGTGTCGGAAGGTTTACCAAAGTGTATTACTTGTACTTTTGCATTTTATTTTGGGAGACTGTTAACTTTGTCCTCCTACACTTCAGCATCATTTGATATGTTACAATGGGCACATATTATAATCATCATTATTAATATTATTTTCTAATTAACAAAACAGGGAATACAGGAGTTCCTTGTACTTTTCATGTTACTTTCCTGTAAGTTTAGAATTACATAAAATTAAAAACTTAAACATTTAAAAACAAAACAAAATAAAAATAAAGTTTGTTTTTTCAAGAAATTAAATACGAAACCAGCACAGATCCCTTCCTCAACTGCCAGTGAAGCTGAAATGACCCAACAAAAATATTCAGATGAAAAAGGAAGGTTGGGGCTTTGGATGTGACCCTCGTCTTCTGCCTAGGGGAATCCAAGGCCCCTCTTCACCTGATAATTCACGAAACATGGAGAGTTTTAAACTGTGGTTATGACTCTTATGCAGAGGTTAGAGAGACTCTGTGGCTCCCTGACATCTTAGGAAGCTGTTTCTCTGTGCATCTTTTGCATGTCTTCAGCTCTTATATGATGGACAGAGGGTCTGTGACCTAAAATAGACTAAAGTCCAGAACTTTGTTTACCTTTAAATTCTGTCACTTGCAGATAAGATTTCAGTAAGTCAGCCTACATCCTGAAAACATTAACAGGCAGGACAAACATGATGATTTTTATTAATATATTTGTTATAGTAAAATTCACTATAAAAATGAGAAAATCCTAGAAAGTCATAATATGTGCAATTATAAATTTTCTTTCTTCTTTTGTTCATTTCTACTTTCTAAATATACTACAGTGAATATGTATTGTTTTGGCAATAATAAAATGCTATGAATACATTTATTAGTGTAAATATAAACATGTATATTGAACAATGCATAGACAAAAGCCTGGAAGAAATCACACCCAAGATACTAACTGTGTTCATGCATGAGTGACGGGGTTGTGGGTTTTAAACATTCTTCCCTGAGCTTACTAGAAGTTCCTCAATTTTCTTTATTCCTTTTGGAATAGGGGAGAAATTATTTTGAAGCAATAAGAAATGACTTCCCTCGGCCGGGCGTGGTTGCTCACCCCTGTAATCCCAGCACTTTGGGAGGCCAAGGCGGGCAGATCACTTGAGGTCAGGAGTTCGAGACCAGCCTGGCCAACATGGTGAAGCCCCATCTCTACTAAAAATACAAAAAATTAGCTGGACATCATGGTAGGTGCCTGGAATCTCACCTACTTGGGAAGCTGAGACAGGAGAATTGCTTGAACTCGGGAAGTGGAGGTTGCAGTGAGCCAAGATTGTGCCACTGCACTCCAGCTTGGGCAACAAGAGCAAAATTACGCCTCAAAAAAAAAGAAAAAGAAAAAGAAATCACATCTCTCCTGTTTATCATTTAAGATCTCTTTGTTCTACCCCTGATAACTGGCACCCCCTCCTGCAACCCCTCTCACTCCACATTCGTAGCCTTGTTTGCGGAAAGCTAGGGACGAAGAAGGCTCGCCCAGGCATGCTGGGGATGACTTTCTTTGGGGGCTCAGCCCCTGAGTCACATGAGAAACCCTTAAGCACACACTCCCGACGTTTCAGTCTCTCTCTCACCACTGCATTCTCATGGGAGAGTTAAAAGGTTGAAAGGGTAATCTAGAAATTGGAGTAGCTGAGGCTCAGATGGGCTGAAGGAAAGAGGCTATCTCAGATTCAGAGATTTTTCTAGACTCAGGGATTTTTTTAGCACAAGAGAAGCTGCTTCTCTGTAGAAATTGGAAGATTGGGCTCTGACATCAGGCTGCCTGAGTTCCAATTCCAATTCTACTGGGCTATTGGAGTTCTAATAACAGCGTGTGACCTCAGCCTCATTCCTTAACCTCTCTGTGCCTCAGTTTCCTCATCTGCAAAATGGGGTAGTGAAAGTACCAAGCAAGAGGTTGTGTGATATGAAGACATATCAATAAAACATCCCACAAAATGTGAAATCATGAACATTCACCCTCTGTAAATAAATAATTTACAGAAACCTGCATAATTTCATAGCAGGCAGACCAAGAAAATGGTAACGTCTTCACACCATAGCCATAGGGTCGCACCACTTTGGCAGGTGAACAAACACATGAGGCACCTTTGTGGATATCAGGCTCGAAGTATGTGAGTTTGAAATGATGAAAGGTCATTAATGAAAGGGTGTTCATATTTTAAGAAATTCATCCTCCCAGGATTGTAAAATTCCAATGACACACTTACGTCCAGTGCCTAGGTTAGTGCCCAGCAAGAGTGTTTCACATGCAAATACATACTCAAAAAACGGCTTGGCCTCCTGCCCCCCTGGGCCTGGCAGCCACCCTGAGACCTCATCCACCACTGCTGGCCCCACCTTCCTTACAGGGGAAGGGGCTGCTGGTATTCTCTCAGTGACGGTCCCATCTGATTCTTGCCCCAGAAACAGAAGGTAAATGGGGGCTTATAACAAAAATCTTGAACTCCTCCTGGGCTAGGAATTTGTGTTCCAGCAACAAGTCAAAAGTGGGAGCAGGGGCATGGGTATGTGACCCCAAGATGCTATTCCTCCAGCCCAAGATGCTCCTCTTCCCCCTTGCTTGGGGGGGTTCCTAGTAGCCACTAGCTTATACATCACCTCCTCCAGGAAGCCACCCTTTCTTCCCTCTCCCCCATCCTGCATCCAGAGCCTCCACTGGCTTCCTTACACTCTGCTTACCCCATCACAGCACTCGACACAATCGATTCCAATAACCTGTCGCTTGCTCAATGCTACATTCCCCCGCGCCTCCCACCTGGTAGACCGAGAGCTTTGAGGAGGACAGGGAGTGTACTTCATTGTCTGTATCTCTGGCATCTAGCACAGGGCTCAGAGTGGGCCCTCCATAATCAGGTATGTGAGTAAGCACCTGAGCACATGAGTACATGAGAAATTGGCACAACTTGTAGGGTAGAGGTTAAGAATCTGGGCTTCAGAGCCAGACAAATCTTGATTAAATCCCAGTTCTGCATCTCCCTGGCATGGACACGCAAGAGTTCCACTGTGAGGACAGTGTAGGGTTGGGGGAAGCTGGTGGGCTTCCTGACCTGGATATACCGCTCCTTTCAGAAACAAAGGTTGAGACGCTGGCCTCAGCCTGGCTCACCCTTCCTGGGCCTCACAGGCTGGGGCTCCCTCTCTCTTGTCAAAATTAGCCTATCACATCCTGTGAAACTCAGGTGGGTGACTCAGAGACAGGCGGGCCACCTCGATTGCTGTTCCCAGGGCTGGGCTCATGGGCAAGGCGAGGCGTGGGCCCTCCATACACACCCACACCACACAGGGACCCTGGGGCAGCAGCAAGCACCCCCTTCTTCCTTCTCAGAAGCAGCCAGGGGAGCCCACCTCCCCCCACTTTTCCTCCTCTTTTCTTTCTTCCCACTCCTCCAGCCTCTTGTTTTCTGCCCCCAAGGTGAAACGTGAGATCTGTCATTAGAAATTACCATGACTGACTGTCTAGCAGCTGACAGCATTGAGGAGAAGGGGAGGGGTGAGGTCTGCGGGGCTGGGTTTTTTTTTCCTCCAGCCCCTCCCCCCACTGCCCTCCCAGGACGGCAGAGCCAGATGTGTTCACACCAAAAACACACTGGTGTTTCTGGAAATCATCTGGGAAGACCTTCCTACAGCTACAGTTCTCAAAAGGTGGTTTGTGGACCCTTGGGCGTCCCGAAGTCCCTTTGAATCCTTCGCCTTTACCAAAGACCCTTAGAGCAGGGCCACAAGAT
This sequence comes from Ateles fusciceps, assembly GCA_036589455.1. NCBI lineage: Eukaryota > Metazoa > Chordata > Mammalia > Primates > Atelidae > Ateles > Ateles fusciceps. Next base: position 3,717,000 of record JAZHEH010001321.1, read on the forward strand.
CAAAACCATTATAATCATCCTGAGATGGTGTCTTTACCACTCTCATTTATTCACAAGTATTTAATGGAGTTTTCCGGGAGCTCTGTGATATGTGACATTGCAACAGATTGAATGCAGAAGTAGACACAGGAATCCAGCACAGTGGCTCACACTTGTAATCCAGGCACTTTGGGAGGCTGAGGCAGTGGATCACTTGAGGCCAGGAGTTCGAGACTAGCCTGGTCAACGTGGTGAAACTCCATCTCTACTAAAAATACAAAAACTTAGAAAGGTATCATGGCACATGCCTATGATCCCAGCTTCGCAGTAGGCTGAGGCACAAATGGCTTGAACCCGGGAGGCAGAGGTTGCAGTAAACCGAGATTGTGTCACTGCACTCCAGCCTGGGCAACAGAGTGAGACTCTGTTTCAAAAAAAAATAAAAATAAAAAGAATCCAGCTGTCTCCTGTGAAGCCAATCATTAAAGAGATCTGCAAAAATACAAAATTAATGCCACTCCTTTAATTGGTTTTAATTTGGAAACGTGTTATTTCTTATAAAACCATGTTTTGTGTTAACATGTGACGAACTGATTACTCTCACTTTAAATCAGAGTTTCTCAACCTTGGTGCTATTGACATTTGGACCAGATAATTCTGTTTATGGGGGCTCTGTACATGGTAGGATGCATCTCGGATACTTAGCAGCAGATGTGGCCTCGCTACACGCTAGATGCCAGTAGCATGCCCCGTCCCCAACTGTGACAAACAAAAATGTCTTCCAGCCTCGTCAAGTGTCCCCTGAGAGGTAAAACTGCCTCTGGTTGAGAATTACTACTTTAATTACCTAGTTAATTAATTAAAATTTTCTCAGTTTCACTTTCTAGTATGACAATTAGCAATAAATATAACAAACTCTCGGTGACTTTTCTTTCTTTTTTTTTTTTTTTTGAGATAGGGTCTCACTCTGGTGCCCAGGCTGGAGTGCCGAGCACGATCATAGTTCACAGCAGCCTCAACTTCCTGGGCTCAAGCAATCCCTCCTCCTCAGCCTCCTGAGTAGCTAGAGTCCCCCAGCTACTCGCCACCATGCCTGGCTAACTTTTTGTAGAGATGAGGTCTCACTATGTTGCCCAGACTGATCTCAAACTCTTGGGCTCAAATGATCCTCTTGCCTCAGCTTCCCAAATTGCTGGGATTGCAGGTTTGAGCCACTATGCCTGGTCACTCAGTGACTTCTAAGAGTGTAAAGTGGTCCAGAGACTAAGAAGTTTGGAAACCTCTGCCTTAAACCACACACAAGGCATCATGGGCTTGCAAAGGACTGGCAGCTGTGACGTTTTTCACTGGCCTGTTCCTGCAGAGGAGGGCGCACCTTACTGTGTAACTGTGGGAGGTGTGAGTCAGCCTCCCACAGAGGGGATTCTTTTTGTCCTTTTTTTCTTCTTCTTTTTCTCTTTTTGTCCTTTTAAGTCACATTTATTTTGCTTTTTCAAAGAACAAAACAAAATCAGCACATACTCGGGGGGGCAAACATACAAAACACAAGGGGGTGAGAAAGAATCTCCAATGATTCCACCCAAGAAATAACTACACTTCACGTTTTGGTGTTTTGTCTTAAGGAACTGAGTGACATGGTTTGGATCTGGTCCCCCAATCACATGCGAATTGTAATTCCCAGTGTTGGAGGTGAGGCCTGGTGGGAGGTGATCACTCACGGGGGTGTTTCTCATGAATGCTTTAGCACCGTCCCTTGGTGCTGTTCTCGCAGAAGTGAGTTATCACGAGATCTGGTTGTTTAAAGGTGTGTAGCACCTCTCCCCCTTGCTCTGTTGTTCCTGCTCCGTCCATCTGATGTGTGTTCCCCTCTCCCACCCGCCACATTCTACCATGATTGTAAGTTTCCTGAGGCCTCCTTAGAAGCTGAGCAGATGCCAGCATTATGCTTCCCGGACAGCCTGGGAAACCTCCTTTCCTTATAAATTATCCAGTCTCAGGTATTTCTCTATAGCAATGCAAGAATGGCCTCATACACTGAATCTCTATCAGATTGTGGCACCAACATGGTCACACTGGGCACTGTGAGATGGCTTTCTCCCCAGCCTAGCTGAGGAAGCTCCTCAGATTTTCTGAGGTAACTTAAGCTGCTCTCTGCTGCATTGGGTGGTGGCGGGGGGTGGACTAAGGACATGGTGAGACTCCCTGAACTGCACAAAGCCGGCTGTGTCTGCAATTCACACCTGCCCCAAGGCCTCCTTGGCCACTGGGTGGTGCCTGAAAGCTCACCATTTCCAGGGTATTTCTTTAACTCGAGGTTTTACTCCCTAGTAGGCCTTCTAGGGGTATTTACAATCTCCCTTGAAACCCTTCTGGGTTCCCCCGTTACCTGCAAGTTGAAGTCCCGACATGTTTGCACAAGTGAGTAGTAACAGTTCCCAGTAACTGTGTTTCCTGTGTTCCCGGCCCTGTGCTGAGTGAATCTCCTATTATAACGCATGTCATCACATGATCTACTGTAAGGCGAGCTTCACTTTTCAGATGAAGACAAGGCATTGAGAGGTTAAATGACTTGTCCAACGCCACACAGCCAATGAGTGGCAGGTTGAACCCACTTCTGATGACAGGGAAGCTTGTGTTCCTAGACGCCACACTTTACACGCACACATGTCCCTTACTGATCCCACCTGCTCCTACAGCTGCTCCCAGGAATGTCAACAGTACAGGGCTTTGGACACAAATGAATTCCAGCCTTGACTTCATCTTTTTTTTTTTTTTTTTTTTTTTTTTTTTTTTTTTGAGACAGAGTCTCACTCTGTCTCCTGGGCTGGAGTACAGTGGTGCAATTCCGGCTCACTGCAACCTCCATCTCCCAGGTTCAAGCGATTCTCATGCCTCAGCGTCCCAAGTGACTGGGATTACAGGCATGTGCCACCATGCCTGGCTAATTTTTGCACCTTTTAGTATACATGGGGTTTCGCCGTGTTGGACAGGCTGGTTTTGAACTCCTGGTACCAAGTGATCTGCCCTCTGCCTCCCAAATTGCTGGAATTAGAGGCACGAGCCACCATGTCTGGCTTGACTTCATCTTAAAAAATTACTGTAGGCCGGGTGCGGTGGCTCACACCTATAATCCCAACACTTTGGGAGGCCGAGGCGGGTAAATCATCTGAGGTCAAGAGTTTGAGACCAGCCTGGACAACATAGCAAAACCCCATCTCTATTATAAATACGAAAATTAGCCAGCTGTAGTGGCGTGCACCCATAGTCTCAGCTACTCAGGAGGCTGAGGCAGGAGAATAACTTGGACCCAGGAGTCGGAGATTGCAGTGAGCCAGGATCATGCCACTGCATTCCAGCCTGGCTGACAGAGTAAGATTGTGTCTCAAAACAAAAACAAAAAAACAAAAAATCCAAAAAACTGTAATCTAGAGGAAGTCACTCAGCCTCTCTGAGCCTCAGTTGCCTCATCTGCAAAGTGGAGTGATAATGATACCAACTTCATGGGGCCGTGGAGAGGACTCAGCGATGCAGGCATGCTAGGCCCTTTGCGCTGAACCTGGCCACTAGCAAACGTTCAGTAAGAGAAAAACAGTCCTCCAACCAGTGACACAGATCCCTGTGGGTCCCCAAACACCCTGAGCTACTTGAACCACCTTGCTTTGTAGGCAGTACTCCCACCACCTGGAATGTCCGCGCCTTCACTTTCAGCTCCTATTCATCTTGCTTCATCTCTTCTTCAAACTCTTTCTTGCCTTCTTTCCCCAATGTAGTCCCAAACCTACCTGGGTCTCCGAACTGCAGGCTTCACGTTAAACCTCTGTACTGCCACCCTACCAGCTGAATCAGAACACCCAGGGTGGGGCCTGGAGCCCGCCCGTATTGTGACATGCTTCCCTGCTGATGAGGACACACAGCTAGTGTATACCCTCTAGGCCTGCAGCACGCCTTCCTATGAGGATTTGTTTCCCAGGATGCTCAACACGGTCTTCCATAGAGGGTGGAGGTTGGAGAGGGCCTGGGGAGCAAAAAGGGGTCTCCTTGTTTTTGAATCTCCCATGAACTCTCAACATTTGCTGAGCACTTACTTGCTTTATGCCAGGCACTGTTCTAGTGCCACACTCATATTATCTCATTTAACCCTCAAATTACCCTAGGAAACAGGCATTGCCATCAGGATGGGTACTGTGGATTGATTTGCTCAAACTCCGTTCCACCCTTGAGAACCTAGAGGGACAGCCGTGGGCACTGCCTTGTAAAATCCCTATTATAGCAAGTGGAACTGCCCAGAGTTTCAACAGCTGTGCTTTGAAATCTATCCCCCAAGGTATGGTCCCATCCATGACTGAATATGCAGGGATACTTAACTAACCAGACCTGTTCGTGTGGGTGTGGGACTTGCTTTGTGACCAGCTTTGGTTCAAGGACTCCCAGATGGCTTTGCAGAATCTTTCAAGTTAATGTGGGACTTGCTTTGTGACCAGCTTTGGTTAAGGACTCCCAGATGGCTTTGCAGAATCTTCCAAGTTTGCACAGCCTACAGTGCTTCTTCTACCTAACCCTCTCTCGTCTCTCCTTCACTTAGAGTCAGACTTGCTTTGCAATCTGAGGGCTCTCCGGGCCTTACCCGGCTCTCTCCTGTTTTCTGCCCAGGCATTTCCCCCTAGTAAAATCCTTGCATGTTTAATTCTTTCTTGGCCTCTGCTTCTCACAGGACCCAGACTGGGTCACCTTTTATTGACAAGATTGGAAAATAAAAACTGCTTTTCCTAGATTCCCTCGTACCTGGGATTCTGGATATGAATTCGGTTCTGCCAATTAGATGCTCTAGTGTGATTTTTATAGGTGGAAGAGAGGAAAAGCGTCCTTTCCCTGTTTTTTTTTTTTTTTAGTTGTTTCTTCTGGCCAGCAAGAAATATGAGATTTTTCTCCAGTAGAGTCCAGTGGCCTTTATGCATAGGTGCCAAGGTGCGGTGGCTCATGCCTATCATCCCAGCACTTTGGGAGGCTGAGGTGGGAGGATAGCTTAAGCCCGGGAGTTTGAGACCAACCTGAGCAACACGGTGAGACCTTGTTTCTACAAAAATAAAAAAGAAATAAATAATAGTTGCAAGGGTGGCTTCTAAATCTGCCTTCCCACCTCCTGACTGGCCGTTAAGGGTGTTTGTCTTGGGCAGGGCTCAGAGGTGATAGCTCCCCGAAGGTCAATTCTAAGGTCACATGGTTTCTGAAGCCCCGACCTAGAGCCTGCTCCCTCAGCCCTTCGAATCCTTTTGTAAGCCCCTCATTCCATGTGTTAACTCTTCTTGCTTAACACACCCTGAACGGCTTCTGTGTCCTGTACTGATACAGCACAATTCTTCTCTTTTATAGGTGAGAAAATTGAGCCTCAGGTGGTTAAGAAACTTCCCCATGGTGATTGGTGGTCAAGTGGGACCGCAGAACCTGGCTGTCAGGCTTTGGAGTCGTGTCCCCAGCCACTGCCTCACTCTCTGAAGCACCCAGCACAGGGCTCAGCAGCTCGTACACTCTGGAAACTTCTACAGTAATTAGATGGGAGGTAAACACACTTTACAAACATATTCTACCTTGTATTTTTTTTTTTTTTTGAGATGGAGTCTCACCTGTCACCCAGGCTGGACTGCAGTGGCGCGATCTTGGCTCACTGCAACCTCCACCTCCCAGGTTCAAGCAATTCTCCCGCCTCAGCCTCCTGAGTAACTGGAATTACAGGTGCCCACCACCACATGTCCAGTCAATTTTTGGATTTCTAGTAGAGAGGGGTTTTGCTATGTTGGCCTCGAACACCTGGTCTCAAGTGTCTGTCTGCCTCAGCCTCCCAAAGTGCTGGGATTGCAGGCTTGAGCCACTGCACCCAACTTCTACCTTGTATTTCTAATAAGATCATTTTTCACTCTTCACCTCATTTCATAAGACTTCAGGTGGGTTTCGCTTATGCAAAAAAAACCTTCTAAAACACAGATCAACAGATGTTGCGATGTGTTAAAGAATTACTTTAAAATATAGGGCAAAAATGCAAAACTCAGAAAAAATATACACATCTTTAAAACTAAGATGTTTGGTTGTTTTCTAATTCTCAGGGCAGTATACGTTCATCCCTCAGTATCTGTTGGGGGTTGGTTGCAGGACCCCCTGAAGATACCAAAGTCCATGGATGCTCAGGTTCCTAATTTGCATATAACCTATGCACCTCCTCCCATATTCAGGCAATTTTATCTCATTTTGCAGATAGTGTTTTTCACAAATGGAAGGTCTGCGGTAACTCTGTGTCATGCAAGTCTCCTGGCGCCGTTTTCCCAACAGCATGACCCTACTTCATGTCTCTCTATCACATTTTGGTAATTCTTGCAATGTTTTGAACTTTTTCAAGATCATATCTGTTACGGTGATCTGTGATCAGTGATGTTACTATTGTAATTGCTTTGGGATGCCATGAACCAAGCCCATACAATATGGCAAGCTTAATCCATAGTGTTGTGTGGGTTTGACTGCTCCACAGACTGGCTGCTCCTCATCTCTCTCCCTGTCCTCAGGCCTCCCTATTCCCTGAGACACAACAGTATTGAAATTAGGCCAATTAATAACTCTCCAGTGGCCTCAAAATGTTCAAGTCAAAGGAAGAGTTGCATGTCTCTCGCTCTAAACCAAAAGCTGGAAATCATTCAGCTTAGTGAGGAAGGCATGTGTTGGAAGCTGATATAAGCCAAAAGCTTGGCGTCTTGTATCAGTTAGCCAAGTTGTGAACCCAAAGGAAAAGTTATTGAAGGAAATTAAAAGTGCTACTCCAGTGAACACACAAATGATAAGAAGGTGAAACAGCCTTATTGCTGAAATGGAGAAAGTTTGAGTGGTCTGGATAGAAGGTCAAACCAGCCACAACGTTCTCTAAAGCCAAAGCCTCATCCAGAGCAGGACCCTAACTTGTTTCAATTCCATGAAGCCTGAGAGAGGTAAACAAGCTGCAGAAGAAGAGTTTGATGCTAGCACAGGCTGGTTATGAGGTTTAAGGAAGGAAGCTAGCTCCATAACGTACAAGTGCAAGGTGAAGCAAGTGCTGACGCAGCAAGTTCTCCAGCAGATCCAGCTAAGGTCATTCATGAAGGTGGCTACACTCAACGAGAGACTTTCAATGTAGACGAAACAGTCTTCTATTGGAAGATGCCATCTAAGATTTTCATAGCTAGAGAAGTCAATGCCTGGCTTCCAAGCTTACAAGAACAGGCTGACTTTCTTACTAGGGACTAATGCATCTGGTGACTTTAGGTTGAAGCCGGTGCTCACCCATCATTCCAAAATTCCTGGGGCTCTTTAGAATTCCTGGGGCTACACATCTTCTGCCTGTGCTCTACGAGTGGAACAAGAAAGCCTGGATGACAGCGCATCTGTTTACAGCATGGTCGACTAAGTATTTCGAGTCCATTGTTGAGGCCCATTGCTCAGAAAAAAAGATTCCTTTCAAAATATTAATGCTCATTACACTGCACCTGGACACCCAAGAGCTCTGATGGAGAGATAACAAGTTAATGTTGTTTACATGCCTGCTAACACAACACCCATTCTGCCGCTCATTGATCAAGGAGTAATTTTGACTTTCAAGCCTTGTTATTGAAGAAATATAGTTTGTAAGGCTATAGCTGCCGTACACAGTGATTCCTCTCATGGACCTGGGCAAAGTAAATTGAAAACCTATTGGAAAGGAGTCACCATTCTAGGTGCCATTAAGAGCATTTGTGATTCATGGGAGGAGGCCAACATACCAACATTAACAGGGATTTTGAAGTAATTGATTCCAATACTTATGGATAACCTTGAGGGGTTCAAGACTTCAGTAGAGGAAGTCACTGCCGTTGTGGTAGAAACAGCAAGAGAACTAGAATTATAATTGGAGTCTGAAGATGCAACTGAATTGCCACCGTCTCATAATGAAGCCTGAATCAATGAGGGGGTTGCTTCTTAATAATGGGCAAAGAAAGCGGTCTCTTGAGATGGAATCTATGCCTGGTGTGGATACTGTGAACATGGTTGACATGACAGCAGAGGATTTTGAATATTCCATAAACTTAATTAATAGAGCAGCAGCGGGGTTTAAGAAGATGGACCCGAATTTTGAAAGAAGTCCTACCATGGATAAAATGGTAAACAGCATCGCATGCTACAGAGAAATATTTTATGAAAGGAAGAGTCCATTGATGGAGCAAACTTCATTGTCATCTTATTTTAAGAAACTGCCACAGTTACCCCAGCCTTCAGCAACCCCCACCCTGATCAGTCAGCAGCCATCAACTTCAAGGCAAGACCCTCCACCAGCAGAAAGACTATGACTCACTAAAAGCTCAGATGATTGTTAGCATGTTTTAGCCATAAGGTAGTACTTAATTGAGATGTGTGCATTGTTTTTTAGACATACTGCTATTGCACACTTAATAGACTACAATATAGGCCGGGCGCAGTGGCTCATGCCTATATCCCAGCACTTTGGGAGGCTGAGGCGGGCGGATCACCTGAGGTTGGGAGTTCAAGAACAGCCTGATCAACATGGAGAAACCCTATCTCTACTAAAAATACAAAATTAGCCAGGCGTGGTGGCGCATGCCTATTATCCCAGCTACTCGGAGGCTGAGGCAGGAGAATCACTTGAACCTAGGAGGCAGAGGTTGGGGTGAGCTGAGATCGCACCATTGCACTCCAGCCTGGGCAACAAGAGCGAAACTCCATCTCAAAAAAAAAAAAAAAAGACTACAGTATAGAGTGCACATCACTGCGAAGCCAAAAAGTGTGTGTGACTCAAGTGTACCGCGATATTCACTTTATTGCGGTGGTCTGGAACTGAACCTGCAGTATCTCCGACGTATGCCTGTATTTTAAGTTGTCTCTAGATTACTTATAATACCTAACACAATATGAATGCCATGTAATTAGTTGGTGTTGTGTATTGTTTAGGGAATAATGACAAGGAAAAAAGTCTGCACATGTTCAGTACAGATGCGACCACCCATCTTTTTTCTGAATATTTTCAACCCATAGTTGGTTGAAGCCACAGATACAGCACCCATGGATATGGAAGACTGACTCTACGTTTATTCTATTAGCAGGCAAGCACACAAACAATGAAAAAGTAGAGACAAGTTATGCAAAATTCTATTCCCCAGGGAAAACCACTGTTAATAGTGCACGGTGGCCAGGCATGGTGGCTCACACCTGTAATCCCAGCACTTTGGGAGGCCAAGGCGGGCGGACACTTGAGGCCAGGTGTTTGAGGACTGCCTGGCCAACATGGCAAAGCCTGCCTCTGTTAAAAATATGAAAATTAGCCAGTAGTGGTGGTACACATCTGTAATCCCAGCTACTCAGGAGGCTTAGGCATGAGAATCACTTGAACCCGGAGGCGGGGGTTGCAGTGAGCCAAGATGGTGCCACTGCACTCTAGCCTGGGTGACAGAGTGAGATCCTGTCTTAAAAAAAAAAAAAAAAAAAAAAAACTTTCCCAATAGGCTGTTGCATGTGTGTGAAGCCATGCTTCTAGATAATGGTGAAATTGTTTCGGGTGCTTCAATCCCTCCAGGTCAAGAGCTGAACCAGCTGCTCACCTTGGGGAGGGGTTTCTGTAAGGAATCTTTTGGCCAAAGTCTTCTGGCTCCGCAGTTGTCAACAGTGGGGGACACCTCCAAGTCCTGTCCTTAGAGAGTCCGCCTGCTTTTGGGGGCCTCTCACTAATCCCTGCTGTCTTGGGGAGGACAGCACAGAGCTCCCTTTGGTGGTCTGCTTAAAGCATGGCATTGGAGCTCTTGCCTTCATTCCCTGTAGTTCAGCTGAGCTCCTTTAACAAGAGGTTGTCCAGGATTGGGGGCTCACACCTGTAATCCCAACACTTTGGGAGGCTGAGGCGAGAGGATCGCTTGAGCCCAGGAGTTTAAGACCAGCCTGGGCAACATAGTAAGACTCCATCTCTACCACAAATACAAAAACTGTAGCCAGTGTGGTGGTGAGCATCTGTAGTCTTGTCTACTTGGGAGGCTGAGGTGGGAAGATCGCTTGAGCCCAGGAGATCGAGGTTGCAGTGAGCTGTAATCACGGCCCTGCACTCCAGCCTGAGTGACAGAATGAGACTCTGTCTCAAAAAAATAAAAACAAACAAGAGGCTGGGCGTGGCGGCTCATGCCTGTAATCCTAACACTTTGGGAGGCTGAGGCAGGTGGATCACAATGTCAAGAGATCGAGACCATCTTGGTCAACATGGTGAAACCCCATCTCCACTAAAAATACAAAAAATTAGATGGTGGTGTGTGCCTGTAATCCCAGCTACTCGGGAGGCTGAGGCAGGAAGATCACTTGAATCCAGGAAGTGGAGGTTGCAGTGAGCCGAGATCGTGCCACCGCACTCCAGCCTGGCAATAGGGCAAGACTTTGTCTCAAAAAACAAAACAAAACAAAAAAACAAGAGGTCACTAAGTCCCTGAGTGGGGGGAAGGGAGCTAGGAAGAAGCCCAGAGGGCAACATGAGGTGAAGTGACCTGTGTCACCTGCCACACCTCTCAGCCTCAGGTTCAGCAGCCTCAGTAAGCACCCTGCTCCCTGTCTACCTCCGTGTGCAGGAGGCCCCTCTCCATCCCCAAGAGCGCCCCCACCAGAACACCCAAGCTCCCCCAGGCCCAGATCACAGTGAGTGAGGCCCAGAAGGAGGCAGACGCCCCTTCCTCTGCCGAAGCCCTGTCTTCCTCACCCAGGACGTGCCAGAGAATCAACTCCCTCTAACCCCAAGGCAGGGATGGAAACGACCTGCCATTCTCCTCCTCTCCCACATATGGCCTGGAAATCCTCCACACGGGCCCCACTGAATTCACTGGGGTCCTTGGGTTCCATTCACCCTGTCTTCCTTGACTATGGCCTCAATAGGACAGCCAGCTCAGAGAGTAACTCCATAAACCCAGATAGGGGTATTTCTTCCCAAAATTCACCCTTTAAAGACACCAGTTGCCTAACAAAAATAGGATACCAAGGACCCAGATATGGCCCTTTACTGTTGCTTCCACATTGTGGGAAGGAAACTGGGAGGAAATCTCTGTGGAAATGCAGGAGAGAGTCAGGGAGACCAAGGATACAGTTCAGGGGAATCTGTCCCCCAAGTGCAAAGGTCATCCCAATGAGCCTACATTAGCCACTGATGCCTTCATAACAGCCACTTATGACTTCTATTCTGGGATATGATCCCACTGAAGCCTCCCCGCAATCTCTGTGGAGTAACTTAGGCACAACCTTTAGGGCGTCAGAGCTTGTGTTCTGGCATCTGCGGACCTGGGTGTAATCCCAGCCCAGCCACTTGCAGGCTGTGTAACCCTGGACAACTCTTACTCTCTCTGAGCCACAGTTCCCACATGTCTAACATTTTTGCAGCTGGAGCCAATTCTGTTCCAGGGGCATCTGGCAATTTTGGTTGTCATGACTCGGGGGTGGCGGATGCTACTGGCATCTGGTGGGCAGCGGTCAGGGAGGCGGCTGAATTTCCTACAACACACGGGACAGCCCCTCAAACAAGTCAACAGTGCCAAGGATGAGAAGCCATGCCCGATATTAAGAGGATAATAGTACAATCTCACAGGTTGATTGTAAGATTAAGTGAGGAAGTGTACATAAAACATCTGGAATACACGAAGCCCTCAATAAATAAGAAATAGTGCCATAGTAGAAACCCCACCAGAACATTGAAAGTGGGGCCCACAAACTCCGGTCATTTCAAATGCGATCTTGCATTATCTTACGTATAGCACCTGCGTAGCTAGCTGGCCTTGACTTCTAGAGACCTGGAGCCAGTTACCAATGACAGTTTACCAGGATTCAGATTATCACGGGGTTTTCTTGAATTTTTGTTATTCCTATTTTATGGATACGAAGCCCAGCTTCCTGCTGGAATTGTTTTTTGTCTTTTTGGTTGCTGTTGTTTGATACAAGGCCATGCTCTGTTGCCCAGACTGAAGTACAGTGGTGCAGTCATGGCTCACTGTATCCTTGACCTCCCGAGCTCAAGCCACCCTCTCACCTCAGCCTCCTGAGTAGCTGGGACTACAGGTTATGCCACTATGCCTGGCTAATTTTTGTATTTTTTGTGGAGACAGGGTTTTGCCATGTTGCCCAGGCTGGTCTCGAACTCCTGGGCTCAAGCAGCCCTCCCACCTCAGCCTCTCAAAGTGCCGGGATTCCAGGCATGAGCCACCGCGCCCAACCTGGAATTGTTTCTGTCCAAGTACTTCTCCATCTCCCAGGGTTTCTTCCTCTCCAACTTGCTTCTTCTGGTCCAAGGTGGGCTAGAAAACCTTAACGGAAGTGGTTTGTAAGCCAAGAGTAACCAGGTTACAAATGAGAGTCAGAGTGTATTTCTAGGAAAAAAGTCATCGGTATCGATGCATGAACTTTATACTTTCATGTGTTCAGAGGTCTTTTCTGCTTGCTTCCTGGTTCACAGATGAGGCTTCCTGATACTAGGTTTGAAGACTTGAGGCATTATCATCACCTGAACAAATTCTATCTACTTTGGAATGCATTGTATGATTTGTGTGTGTGTGTGCCTGAAAACTTCCTTAAGTTGGACTTAGAAGAATTTTTTCAGCAAATACGTATTAGGTGACTAGAGCCAGCCAAACCAGCACGGGATTCAGATCTGCATATAAAGCTCAGCACATTCAACAGTTATCCATTTGTTCATTCATTCATTCATTCATTCATTCATCAAGAAAGGTTTAATAAGCACCAATGGGTACTAAGCACTATTCCAGGAACTTCACTTAATTAAATCCTCTATCTTAAAAATTACCAAGCAAGGTAGGTCTGATTATCCCCCACTTGAATTAGATGAAAAGACTGAGGGTAAGCCCAGTGAAATCACTTATTCAAGATCACATCTCCAGGAAGGAGTAAGCTGGGCCTGAGCTGTCAACCCTGCTCTTCCCTCTTCCCACTCTCTGCCACCCCCTATCCCCACCACAAAGCTTCCGACTCCCCCAAGAAAGGTTTTCGTAATTGCTAAGAACCTTGCACAGAGCGCTTAGCTTTGCCTGGCTCTGAGAGCTGTGAAACGGGTATTTCGTTAAGCTCTTTACAAACTCACCTGGTTCCACCCTTGAGAGATAGATACCTAAGCTCCAGCCTCCCATGACAGAGGGAAAACCCAGCAGTTCAGGGGTGCTGGTGACGCTGGCCTACTGCCAGCTGTCGCAGTCCCTGAGTAAAGCCAGACCTGGTCACAAGGACTGAGGACTGGTAATGATGGAAGGCATAGGGAGGTGTCTGCAATCAGTCAGGAGAGAGGGGAGTCTGCGAACCTGCCATGGAGGACAGTCAGGAGAGAGGGAGTCTGCGAACCTGCCATGGAGGACAGTCAGGAGAGAGGGAGTCTGCGAGCTGCCATGGAGGACAGTCAGGAGAGAGGGGAGTCTGCGAACCTGCCATGGAGGACAGTCAGGAGAGAGGGGAGTCTGCGAACCTGCCATGGAGGACAGTCAGGAGAGAGGGGAGTCTGCGAACCTGCCATGGAGGACAGTTTTGCCTCTGGGAACATCTGTGTTCTTGCCTGGTTTCATGGGAAATGTATGGACTCTGGGGCCACAGACCCTACTCTGCCTGCCTTTAGCTGAGGGACCTTTTAGCTGGGATGTGCTACATAATCTCTCTGTTCCTTGGTCTCTTCATTTATAAAATGAAGATGATAAATCCTACCCGTGAAGATTAAATAAAATCAGTCAGGTGTATTGGCTCACTCCTGTAATCCCAGCACTTTGGGAGGCCAAGGCGGGTGGATCATTTGAGGTCAGAAGTTCGAGACCAGCCTGGCCAACATGGTGAAACCCCTCTCTACTAAAAATACAAAAATTAGCCGGGCGTGGTGGCGTGTACCTGTAATCCCAGCTACTTGGGAAGCTGAGGCACAAGCATCACTTGAACCTGGGAGGTGGAGTTGCGATGAGCTGAGATTGTGCCACTACACTCCAGCCTGGTTGACAAAGCAAGACTCTGTCTTAAAAAAAAAATTAAATTAAATTACACCCTACTGTACTCAGCACACAATTTGCCAGGAATATGAAATGTGCAGCACAGCTAACTCCCCCATCTCCGCCCCAGTGCTGGGGCAGACATCACTAACAGATCACAGAACCCTTCTCCACCAAAACAAATCCATCTTAGCTTCAGATGCCTGCTCAAGGGAGCGTCCCAGGCAGCCACCTCCCATAGATCAGAGTTGACATGTGTCCCAATAACCTATTACAAAGTTGGTGGTTTAAGACAGCATTTTATTATATCTTGTGATTTTTCTGGGTTAGGAATTCAAGCAATCCTGAGGTTACTTGGAAATACTCAACTGAACTCATCTGAAGAGTATACCAGCTTTTCTCACACCCCTGACAGCTCAGTGGGAGCTGCTATGAGGCTGGGCTCACCTGGGCCCCTCTTCGTCTGCAGCAAGGTGGTCAGCCTTCTCCACCTGGCCACTCAAGGCTCCAGATGACAGACAGTAGATCCGCAGTCTTTCAGGGACTGAGCCAGGACCTGGCCCAGCATCACTTCGGCTGTTTTCTGTTGGTCGAGCAGTTACAGGCCCCCTAGGTCCATGGGAGGTGTATCAGAGAACTTGCAGCCATCTTTAATCCCTGCAGCGTGGGAGGTGAAGCGTGTCTGCAGCAAATGCTGGGGCTCTTTGCACTTCTTCCTGGGTACCCACTGCCCCATCTGTATTTATTCAGAGGTTTCTCTGTGGGGTGTAAGCATGTGCCATGCTCAGTGAGGTACAGGAATCAGTGGCCCTGCCCTCCAGGAGCTGACTGTGGGTCTGAGATAATGGGCCATGTTCCGTAAAGAACTGACAACAGGGCCACAGGGCTTAGCCTAGGGAGAGAGAGAAGAGACAGAGGCTTTGGTGGCCTCTGAGGAGAGGGTGGAGGCAGGTGATTGTGCCACTGCACTCCAACCTGGGCGACAGAGCAAGACTCTGTCTTAAAAAAAAAATCATTAAATTATGCCCTACTGTACTTGACATACAATTTGCCAGGAATATGAAATGTGCAGCACAGCTAACTCCCCCTCTCCCCTCCTGTGCTCATGGCAGACATCACTAACAGATCACAGAACCCTTCTCCACTAAAACAAACCCATCTCAGCTTCAGATGCCTGCTCAAGACAGCATCCCACAAAATCACAAGAACTGACAACAGGGCCACAGGGCTTAGCCTAGGGAGAGAGAGACAGAGGTTCTGGTGGCTTCCCTCTGGGGGAAGGGATGGGGGCAGGTGACATCTAAGCTGAATTTCCAAGATGGCCAACACTTTACAGCTTGAGTCTTGCATTCCACTGAGCACTTATGAGGTGCCTACTGTGTGCGTGCCCGGTAGAGTTCTTGGCTCTGAGGAAACAGCAGCAGACAGGACAGAGTCCCCTGCATGAGAAGCTGACCATTCCAGTTGGGGAAGACTATGAAGAGGCAAGGAAGTGAGTAAACAGAGAGCATAGTTTCTGATCACGATAAAGGCTATGAGAAAATCAAGGGGACGAAGGATCAGAGCAACTTGCTGGGGGAAGAAGGTCGTAGGTGGGGAGTCTGGGGAGGCCCTGAGGAGGTGGTGCCTGTAATCCCAGCACTTTGGGAGAATGAGGTGGGCAGATCACCTGAGGTCAGGAGTTTGAGACCAGCCCAGCCAACATAGTAAAACACCATCTCTACTAAAGCTGGGTGTGGTGGCATGTGCCCATAATCCCAGCTACTCGGGAGGCTGAGGCAGGAGAATCGCTTGAGCCCTGGAGGCGGAGGTTGCAGTGAGCTGAGATGGAGCCACTGCACTCCCTGGGTGACTGAGCAAGACTCACTCTCAAAAAAAAAAAAAAAAAAAAAAAATCCCCCCCCCCCCAAATGTTAGGAGTGCCACCGAGATTGAGAGGCCTTGACATAGCGCATCCAAGAGAGGCAAAGAACCGTGTAGTGGAGCAGGGGGATGGGATGCAATTTTGATGGCAGGGCTTGAATGAGCAAAGGCACCAGGACCAGAAAGCCCAAGTGAGTGGGAAGGAGAAATCCAGGCTGGCCAGGGGAGGACATGTGCCTGCTGAAAATGTGCACAAGAAGCGCATGGGAACCAGACTCCACATGGGCTGCAGGCCAGGCTGGGGAGCCTGGACTCCCCCTCAGCAGGCCAGCAGAAGTCCTGAGGGTCTAAGCAGAGGAGGGGAGGGCCTGGAGGAACAGCATGCTTGCCCTTCTCACACCTGCTCTCAGAAAAACAGCTAACAAACTCCTCGACACTAGGGATAAAGGACAGAAGACTGGATGAGTGACTCTTTCCTGGGCTCTCTGTGTTTTAAACAGGGCAAAGTCTTAAGCCAAAGAAGTGAAGCAGTAATGGTGGAATTTCAGGCATTGTCATGATGAGTGTGGGTGAAGCCTGACAGTCACTCTCAGGCTGGGCTGAGGTCGGAGGCCTGGACTGGATTTAGGGAGCCCAGATTTTTCTGGGCTGTTTTTCCATCAGTCAACATCCACCGTGCACTCCAGCCTCTGTTCCAGGCACAGGCCCTGCAGGCCCGGCAAACCCGCGAGGGGGGTTCCACTACAGAGGACCTCCCCCAAGGCACTCAGGGATTGAGTGGTACGGGGTGGATCTGGTCCTAGAACTCAGGCAGCATCCCTCTGGGGCTGTGTTATCTTGTCCAAGCCCAGGGCAACCCAAACAACTGCGATAATTTATGGAGCCCTCACTACTTCCCAGGCATCATTTTAAGCCTTGAATTTATCAGCTCATTCATTCGTCAGGCAAACCTATCAGGTAGAACCACTACATCCCCATTTTACAGGGTAGGAAACTGAGGCACAGAGAGGGAAGTAACTCGTCTGAAGTCACATGGCTAGCAGGTGCAGGAGGCAGCTAAGCCAGGACTCCAACAGAGCGAGGCAGTCCCACTCGAGAGCCACCCTCCTCACCCTCCTGAGCAGCTGAAAGCCCTGGGCTTTGTGGGGAGGGGAAGAGGAAGACCTGGCATTCCAGGGTTTCCCAGCTCAGCCGCTCCGCTCTCACGCTGGTGGATGAGAGCCCTGGGGGTCTCAGACACCAGCGATGTGGTGGGCGCTGGGGGAGGGACCAAGGAAGAAAATGCAGGACACATTCTTGGCTTGAGGCCAGTGCTGAAAGTTAAAGAAAAGACCAAGAAAATTCTCCTTTGGGGGCCTGGCGCTGTTTTGCGAGGTGTTGCCTTTCTCCTCAACTGTGTTTACTTTGCCACACTGGAACACTTTTCTGAAATATAGCAGCTCCAGAGGTTCAGGGCTGTTTGCCAAGGGAACAGAGCCAGGGCAGGAGGGGAAAGTGGAAGGCCGGGCCCTGCATCTCCTCGGGGGCCCACCTGGCTGCCTGCTCCGGGAGGATCTGTCTGGAGGGCTGCGGGAGTGAGAGAGAGGGAAGGAGCACTGGGCAGGGGTCAGGAGGCCCATGACCTCCCTGTCCTGTTTCTACGCCGATGTAGAAAGGGTGTACCTCTCAGGACCTCTGCTCAGCCGAGATTTACAGATCCACCTGTCCACTCTACTGGGACACTTGGATGTCTCATTAACATCTCAACCTTAACAAGTCCCCAGTCAAAATCTGAGCCCCACCTCCTCGTACCTGCTCACCACCCGCCCCTCAGCCATTGCTTTCCTCTGGAAGCTCAGCCCAAAACACAAGCAGACACCCTGGGTTCCTCTTCTTTCCCTCATGCCCCACATCCTGTCCATCAGCAATTCTGATGGGTCCACTGTTTAAGTATTTATTTTGAGACAGAGTTTCTCTCTTGTTGCCCAGGCTGGCATGCAGTGGCATGATCTCGGCTCCCTGCAGCCTCCACCGCCTGGGTTCAAGCAATTCTCCTGTCTCAGCCTCTCAAGTAGCTGGGATTACAGGTGTGCGCCATCACACCTGGCTAATTCTGTATTTTCAGTAGAGACGGGATTTCTCCATGTTGGTCAGGCTTGTCTTGAACTCCTGACCTTAAGTGATTCACCAGCCTCGACCATCCAAAGCGTCAGGATTATAGGCATGAGCCACCGTGCCAGCCAGGTCCACTGTTAAAATACGTCCCGAATCGATCTCATTACCTCTACCACCTCCACCAGCCTGGTCCGTGCCACCAACCACTTCTAACTTGTCATCTTGTTCACCCTTGCCCCTGTACGGTCCTCTGCACACAGCAGCCAGAGTGGTATTTTAAGAATGCAAATCAGATTGTATGACTCCCCTGCTCAGAACGGTCTACTGACTTCATGTCACACTAGAGGAAAAGCCACTTCTCACCATGACCTCCAGATCTTGTCTGCCCTGCCCCTGCCCTCCTCTCCTTCTGCTTCAGCCCCCACTGTCAACTTTGTTCACTCCGCACGAGGCAGCTGGGCCTTCTGGCTGTGCCCCCTGCATTATAGTCTCCTCTCCCTGGAATGCTCTTCCTCCAGAACTTCCCATGGCTCCCTCTTTCCCATCATTCATGTATCATCTCAAATGTCAGCTCCTCAGAGAGGCCCCTTTGACCACTATGGTCAGTCACTCTCTGTCCCTTTTCCTTTAAAAATAATAATAATTCTCCACAACAAACGTTATATTCTAAAAATTACTGAGTTTTTGTATTGTCTTTCCCCTGTAGAATGTCAGTTCCTTGAGATCAGGGACTGAGTGTCTCTTGCTTGCTGCTGTGTCCTCAGCGCTGAGAGCAGAGACCCGCACACAGTAGGTGCACAGCATATTTTGTTCACTAGGTGCATGAGCATGCTTTGTGGGGGTCCCCATGAGCTGGTGATGGGCGCTCTCTGTACCTCGGTTCTGTCACGTGTAAGATGAGGCACCTGAGCCTCACCTGCAAGGGGCCGGCCACCTCTAACACCTCTGTGACTCTCTTGTTGTTGAGAACCATGAAAGGCCAGACCAAAGACACAGCAGTAGAGGCGAAAGAAAAGCTGAAAAGAGATGGAGTTTTCTGAAGATGGTAAAGGAAGGAATTGGAGTCCAGGTGAGCTCAGGTGTGAAAGTGTCAGGGGAAGAGCTGGAAGCGGGAGAATTCTGTTTCAGCCCCGCGCCCTGGCCATTTACATGCTGAGTCATCTCAGACGAAGAAGTTTGCCTCTCGATGCCTCAGTTTCCCCCTCTTTAAAATGGCAATGTTACTCCAAGCCCTGCTTCCTTCTCAAGATTGCAGAGAGGGCCAAACAAAAACCTATTTCACGGGTCAAAATTTTATGAATAATTATACGGCAAAAAATTTTTTTGGAGAAATCTTTACTGAGTATCTGGGAGCCAGACACTGCTCTGGGGCCTGGGGGGTGCCGTGGGGAGTGACCCTTTCCTTCAAAGAGGAGGATAATCACACAGACAAACTTGTATTCACCAATAGTGAAAGGTGTGTTGAAGGAGGGGTGGTATCCCCTGAGGGACTAGTCTGGGCAGATCAGGGAGGGCTTCCCTGAGGAGGTGCCCTTGGAGCTGAGAGGTGAAGGATAAGCAGGAGTTAAATAGGCAAAGGGCACTATGAGGGCTGGAGAGCTGTTCCAGGCAGGAGATACAGCTCAGGCGAAGGACCTGAGGTGGGAAAGAACACAGAGTGCAGGAGACTCGATGACTGGCGTGGCTGCAGAGGTGGAGAGGAAGCTTACATGAGAGGAGCTGGCCAGGTCAGCAGGGGCCAGGTCCCATGGGGCCTCACAGGGCATGGGAAATCTCCATGGTCATAAAGGCAGTGTGGCCCCCAAAGGTTTGGGTGGGGGGAAGTGGGAGGTAATGATGTAGTCAGGTTTGGATTTCAGACAAGCAACTCTGGCTATTGTAAGGACAGAAGCCGGAGGTAGCAAGGCGCATGTGAGAAGACTCAGGCTACTGCGCCTGTCCTAGCAAAACTGGATGAAGCTGAGGTAGGATGGAGCATGAACTCGCACGTAGCATGTTCAAGAGGGTCATTTCTGAGGGACCAGTGTGCAATCTGAGGCAACATAGCAAATGTGCAGATACTTTAGCCAAGCAATTCTGCTTCTACAACTCATTCCTACAGAAATGCTGGCACAAAAGTTCAAAGACCTCTGTGCAAGATGTTCATTATATCACTGGTTAAAATAGTAAAAACTAGGGACGACTTCAGTGGGCATCAACTGGGGGCTTATCAAATGACTTGACAGAATTATGCAGGGGAATACTATGCAGCTGGTAAAAAGAATAAAACAAATCCATGTATACTGATGAGAAAAGTAGACATGACGCATTGCCAGGTAAGAAAACAGGTTACAGAACTGCATAAATATTATTAAACCATTTTTTTAAAGTATATATCTTCCTCATGTTTCTGTATACATAAAAAGGCTGGAAGGCCAGATGCAGTGGCTCACGCCTGTAATCCCAACACTTTGAGAGGCCGAGGCCGGTGGATTACTTGAGGTCAGGAGTTCAAGACCAGCCTGGCCAATATGGTGAAACTCCACCTCTACTAAAAACACAGAATTAGTCGGGTATGGTGGCAGGCACTTAATCCCAGCTACTCTGAGGCTGAGGCAGGAGAATCGCTTCAACTCCAGAGGCGTAGGTTGCAGTGAGCTGAGATTGCACCACTGCACTCCAGTCTGGGTGACAGAGCGAGACTCTGTCTTAAAAAAAAATGCTGGAACCCTGTATTGCCTTGTAACTAGTGGCATGGCAATGTCTGAGGTAAAAGAATAAAAGAATGCAGGAAAAATTTCACATTCTCTGTCTTGTTTGCATTTTTTTTTTTACAGTGGACATGTATTTTTCAGCAAAACATATTTCTTTTAAAATATTAGCTGCTATAATGAGATGTTTTAGTCTGTTCAGGCTGCTATTATAAAATGCCAATAAACTGAGTGACTTATGAACAACGGAAATATGTACTTGACAGTTCTGGAAGTAGAAGTCCAAGACCAAAGTGCCAGCAGATTCGGCATCTGCTGAGGACCTGTTTTCTGGTTCATAGATGATGGCTTCTCACGGCGTCCCCCACCTGGTGGAAAGGGCAAGGGCGTTCTCTGGGACCTCTTTTATAAGGGCACTAATACCATTCATGAGGGCTGTGCCTTCATAATCTAATCACCCCAAAGGCCCTCCTCCTAATATACTAATATCTTCACACTGGTGTTCATGTTTCAACATATAAATTTGGGGGGGCACACAAACATTCAGACCATAGCAACATGGCTTCATCCATCATCCATCTCACTGCCACTAACATCCCACCAACCTCACCATCATCACCACCTCTACCATCTCCTCCATAATCACCTCCATCACCATCACCACCTCTATCACTGTCACCACCTCCATCATCATCACCAACTCCAGCATGCACCATCAACAGCTCCATCACCACCTCCATCACCCTTGCCACCTCAACATCACCCCCATCACCACCTCCATCACCACCTCAACATCACCCCCATCACCATCACCACCTCTATCACTATCACCACCTCCATCATCATCAACTCCAGCACCATCAACAGCTCTATCACCACCTCCATCACCTTATCACCTCCATCACCACCTCCATCATCATCACCACCTCCATCACTGTCACCACCTCCATCACCTTGTCACCTCCATCACCACCTCCATCACTGTCACCACCTCCATCACCACCTCCATCATACTCACCACCTCCATCACTGTCACCACCTCCATCACCACCTCCATCACCCTCACCACCTCCATCACCTTATCACCTCCATCACCACCACCATCATCATCACCACCTCCATCACTGTCACCACCTCCATCACTGTCACCACCTCCATCACCACCTCCATCACTGTCACCACCTCCATCACCACCTCCATCACCCTCACCACCTCCATCACCTTATCACCTCCATCACCACCACCATCATCATCACCACCTCCATCACTGTCACCACCTCCATCACCACTTCCATCATACTCACCACCTCCCATCACCACCTCCATCACCCCTCCATCATCCCCTCCATCACCACCTCCATGACCCCCTCCATCACCACCTCCATCACCCCTCCATCACCACCTCCATCACCACCTCCATCACCCCTCCAACATGCCCTCCATCACCACCTCCATCATCACCACCTCCATCACTGTCACCACCTCCATCACCACCTCCATCATCATCACCACCTCCATCACCACCTCCATCATATTCACCACCTCCATCACCACCTCCATCACCCCTCCATAATCCCCTCCATCACCACCTCCATGACCCCCTCTATCACCACCTCCATCACCACCTCCATCACCACCTCCACCACCACCTCCATCACCACCTCCATCACACCTCCATCACCATCTCCCTCACCACTTCCATCACCGCCTCCATCACCCCCTCCATCACCACCTCCATCACCACCTCCATCACAACCTCCCTCACCACCTCCATCACCCCCTCCATCACTACCTCCATCACCCCCTACATCATCCCCTCTATCACCACCTCCATCACCACCTCTATCACCCCTCCATCACCCACTCCATCACCCCCTCCATCACCACCTCCCTCACCACGTCCATCACCCCTCCCTCACAACCTCCCTCACCACCTCCATCACTGCCTCCATCACCACCTCCACCACCATCTCCCTCACCACCTCCATCACTGCCTCCACACCGCCTCCATCACCATCTCCATCACCCCTCCATCACCATCTTCATCACCACCTCTATCACCACCTCCATCACAACCTCCCTCGCCACCTCCATCATCACCTCTATCACCCTCTTCCATCACCACCTCCATCACCCCTCCATCACCACCTCCATCACTACCCCTATCACCCCCCCCATCACCACCTCCATCACCACCTCCCTCACCATTTCCATCATCCCTCCATCACAACCTCCCTCACCACCTCCATCACCCCCTCCATCACTACCTCCATCACCCCCTCCATCACCACCTCCATCACCCCTTCATCACCACCTCCCTCACCACCTCTATCACCCCCTCCATCACCCCCTCCATCACCACCTATATCACTACCTCCATCACCACCTCCATCACCCCTCCATCACCATCTCCCTCACCACCTCTATCATCACCTCCATCACAACCTGCCTCACCACCTCCATCACCACCTCCATCACCCCTCCCTCACCACCTCCATCACCGCCTCCATCACCCCTCCCTCACCACCTCCATCACCGCCTCCATCACTGCCTCCATCACCGCCTCCATCACCCCTCCCTCACCACCTCCATCACCGCCTCCATCACCGCCTCCATCACTGCCTCCATCACCCCTCCATCACCATTTCCATCACCGCCTCCATCATCACCTCCATCACCACCTCCCTCACCGCCTCCATCACCGCCTCCATCACCGCCTCCATCACCGCCCTCCATCACCGCCTCCCTCACCGCCTCCCTCACCGCCTCCATCATCGCCTCCATCACCACCTCCATCACCGCCTCCATCACCCCTCCATCACAACCTCCCTCACCACCTCCATCACCACCTCCCTCACCACCTCCCTCACCACCTCCATCACCGCCTCCATCACCGCCTCCATCACCCCCTCCATCACCACCTCCCTCACCACCTCCCTCACCACCTCCATCATCACCTCCATCACCCCCTCCATCACCACCTCCATCACAAACTTCCTCACCACCTCCATCACCCCTCCATCACTCCCTCCATCACCACCTCCATCACCACCTCCATCACAACCTCCCTCACCACCTCCATCATCACCTCCATCAACCCTTCCATCACCACCTCCATCACAACCTTCCTCACCACCTCCATCACCCCTCCATCACTCCCTCCATCACCACCTCCATCACACCTCCATCATCACCTCCATCACACCTCTATCATCACCTCCATCACCACCTCCATCACCCCCTCCATCACCCCCTCCATCACCCCCTCCATCACCCCCTCCCTCACCACCTCCCTCACCTTTACCACCTCCATCACCACCTCCATCACCACCTCTGTCACCATCACCACCCCCATCACCATCCCCACCACCACCTTAACCCAAGAGACAGGCAGCACAGCAGAGTGCTTATGAACACAGATTTTAGAACAGCACTGTCTATGTAATTTTAACTACATAATTTTAACTAAACTATAATTTTTAACTACATAATTTTAAATTTTCTTGTAGTCACATCAAAAAGTAAAGATAGGAGTGAAATTAATTTTAACAATATATTTTATTTAACTCAATATAGGAAAAATATGTCACCATGAAATCAACACAGAAATCTTAATGTGATATAGTGCGTTCTTTTGTCACACCAACTATTCAAAACCTAGTGTGCATTACACACTCACAGCACATCTCAATTCACACCGGCTACACCTCTAGTGCTCAAATGGGCACTCAGGGCTGGAGGCTACCCTCCTGGGCAGCACAGTTCTGAAGCCAACTGCAGCCACCACATACTGACTGTGTGTCTGTGGACAAGTTGCTTAACCCCTCCAGACTCACTTTCTTCCTCTGTAAATTGAGAATAAGAACAGAGCTGTGAGGATGACCTGCGTTAACATGTGCACAGTGTTTGCTCCAGTGCCTGCACACAGGCAGCGCTATCTAGTATTGACTGTTATTCCTCCAGAAACCTGGAAGAAGTTCAGAAGTTCTGGCTTTGCATGTGGAACCACCTAGAGAGAGGGAGATTCATGAGGGCTGGTGTAGCCAGAAGGGGCCTCAGACTTCCTGGAGAAGGGATTTAGTTAAATCTTGCAGCTTGGACAGGAGAAGGCGAGGGGGAGAGGGCTTTGTGGAGGAAGGGGAGGGGAGTAGGGTCAGGAGGATGCCTGTCTGGTTAAGAAAGAGGGTGTTGGTTGAGGAGCTGA
Source organism: Ateles fusciceps (assembly GCA_036589455.1). NCBI lineage: Eukaryota > Metazoa > Chordata > Mammalia > Primates > Atelidae > Ateles > Ateles fusciceps. The sequence continues at coordinate 3,741,827 of JAZHEH010001321.1, forward strand.
GGGAGGATTGAGCATGGCCAGACAAGGGCGATGAGGCCTGAAAGCAAGGACTGAGGGATCCTCAAAATCACGTCCTCCAGCATCCCCCATCTGACACATGGGAACACTGAGGCCAGGCAGGGAAAGTTACTTGCCCAAGGAGCTGGCCACACATGCTGCCCCTTGCTTGCTGACCAAACACCCCGTCCGTCGGCACTCCACCTCTGAAGCTGGATCATGCTGCAAGCCAGCTGAGCTCGGCAGGTATGCTTCTCTACTGTGCAGAAGAAACTCTGTGGCTCCCGAGGGCCCCTCTCAGGGTCTGGACACCCCTGGAGAATTGTAAATCTTCCTTGAATTGAACGCAAATCCTTCTTGCTGTGGTTGATGATGAATGCACCTCTTTGCAGGGTGGGCAAAGAAACTGGCCCGCAGGCTACAAGGACCCCCGGAACGTATAGAGACAGGAGCTTATGCCAGGGATTCAGTCACCACTGTTCTGTGGTCAGTAATTAACCAGGCCTCATCTGGGCAGTGATAAGAATGCTGGGCTGTTAGCTGGGAGTAAGCCGTGTGTACATCTCCTCTGGGGATTACCCCCAATTGTTTGCTCCAGGAAGCAGGTGGCAAGTCTGCACAACCTGGCCCCCATCTCCAGGTGACAGGCCTTGAGGTAGGTGCCGCCCTGGGCAGAGGACCCAAACCACCCATGGACTGACCTGTGGGCAATGGGCAGGCAGCTCATTCACAAACAGCCAAGGCCGTTCCCACTGAGAAGCTCCTGGTCAAGCCACCCAGGGGTCAGAGGAAGTTGCTGGCTGTGAGGCCCTCTGCAAAAGTCATCCATGAGGACTGTGCGCTGCTTTTGTCATTTGGAAATGCATATCCTTTCCAGAGACCTTCTCACAATGGACATAGGTCATTTTTAAAAGTGTTTTTGTCCATTAAATAATAAAACAAGGCCAGTCACGGTGGCTTGCACCTGTAATTCCAGCACTTTGGGAGGCCGAGGTGGGTGAATTACGAGATCAGGAGTTTGAGACCTGCCTGGCCAATATGGTGAAACCCCGTCTCTACTAAAAAAAATAAAATACAAAACTCAGCCAGACGTGGTGGCGCGTGCCTGTAGTCCCAGCTACTCAGGAAACTGAGGCAGAAGAATTGCTTGAACCTGGGAGGCGAAGGTTGCAGTGAACCGAGATTGTGCCACTCCACTCCCACTTGGGTGACAGAGCAAGACTCTGTCTCAAAAATAAATAAATAAAATTAAATAAATAAATAAAGCAAATAATATTTGTTGTAAACAACACAAGTGATTTTATTATTAAGAACTAATATTAATTTTTTTTTTAAGACAGGGTCTCACTCTGTTGCCCAGGTTGAGTGCAGTGATGCAATCACAGCTCACTGCAGCCTGGAACTCTAGGCTCAGGAGATCCTCCTACCTCAGCCTACTAAGTAGCTGGTACTACAGGTGTGTCCCACCATCCTCAACTAATTTTTTTAGTTTTTGTAGAGACAGGAGTCTCATTATGCTGCCCAGGCTAGTTTTGAACTCCTGGCCTCAAGCTATCCTCCTGCTTTGGCCTCCCAAAATGCGGGAATTACAGGTGTGAGCCACCGAGCCCGGCCTTAAGGAGCTTTCTTAATTCAAGATAAAAACTCAGCTGTGGCAGAGATCAAACCAGCAGCTCTGTATGTGTGACTGGCCAGCACACAACAGATCCAAGTTCTTATCCGGCAGCCTGCCCAGGATCAGAACATTGCCGAATTCTAATTGGATAAACAGCCAGAGCATTGCTATACTTTAATTGGATGACTTATACAGGAACACTTCATTGCTAAATTCGGATTGGCTACATGTACTTCTGTCCAAGTTCATGAGGTACCTGTACAAGGTAGCCTATTGCAGAAGCCAATCTAACAGCAACTCAAAGCTACTCAAGGCATATTACTCGTGATATCTTCCAGTTCCATTGCTCTAACTACAATCTAACAATGTCTAGAAAGAAGTATTTGGCAGACGAAAAGTCCCAAACCTATGCTGTCTTCCTTAAAGAAAGGCTGAGCTGGGCGTGGTGGCTCATGCCTGTAATCCCAGCCCTTTGCGAGGCTGAGGAGGGCAGATCACTTGAGGTCAGGAGTTCAAGACTAGAGACCAGTCTGGCCACCATGGTGAAACCCCGTCTCTACTAAAAATAAAAAAAAAAATTAGTGGGGCATGGTGGGCAGGCACCTGTAATCCCAGCAAGTCGGGAAGTTGAGGCAGGAGAATCGTTTGAACCCAGGAGGCAGAGGTTGCAGTGATCTGAGATTTCACCACTGTACTCCAGACTGGGCGACAGAGCGAGACTCCATCTCAAAAACACAAAACAACTACAATAACAACAAAAGGCCGAAACAGCTCACAATTTTGTTTACAATTAATGTCAACAGTCCCTATTGGTGCGAGCTCTCATTTGCAGGGCAATTAACATATGACAGGTGCTGGGCTTCACACGTAACACCTCATTTAATCCTCACAGCAACCCAATGAGGTGAGAAACATGTTTCCCCATTTTGCAGATAAGAAAACTGAGACTCAGAAAGGGCCAGAAGTTGTCCAACGCAAAGCCATGTGCCTAGAAAGAGTCTGAGTTGGGATTCACACGCATATCTGCCTCATCTTTACCCTGGGCTGTTTCTCAGTTTGCAAAGAAACCAAACTGTGCTCCTGGACAGGAGCCAGCACTCCACTTCCTCCCAGTGGGCAGGAAGGGTGTTTATGGTGGTCCAGTCGGAGCCTACGCTCAGTACCAGTACATCCACAAAGTTGGCAAAATATTGAAACACTTCCAAACTGGTTGGTAAACAGCTGCTGTCCTGAGTCCCCAGGGGCTCTCTCAGCCTCCTTGATTCTCCAGGGATACTATTCTCTACCCTCAAGTCTTCCAGACCTCCCCACAATCCAGTGACTGAAGGGCTAATGCCCAGCCCACCCGGGGGATCTTGGTACATTCCGATCTCCAATACATTGGTCAGTGCCTGTGCTATATGGGTCAATAAATATTTGAAATATCACTCAGGTAATGCAAGATCCATAGCTTGGCAGCTTCTGGTAAATTACCTCACCCAAATGACCTAGATATTCTTCCCTCCTTCCAGAATAATGTTCATCTCACCAACTGTTTTGAGAATGGCCTGATACCTAGCACATAAAGTCTGACACAGAGTAGGCCCCCAATCCATGCAAGTATGTTGTGATATTACAACTCATTGCTAAGGTGGGTCTGCACTTTCTGGAATACTCTGTACCCCAACATTTCTCAAAAGGTGCTCAATAGCACTCTAGACCCAAGAGATGCTCTAGTATTTAAAAAAAAAAAAAAAAAGGCTGGGCATGGTGGCTCATGCCTGTAATCCTAGCAATTTTGGAGGCTGAGGTGGGTGGATCACCTGAGGTCGGGAGTTCCAGACCAGGTGACGTAATCCCAGCACTTGGGAGGCCGAGGTGGGTAGATCACCTGAGGTCAGGAGTTCAAGACCTGGTCGACATGGTGAAACCCCATTTCTACTAAAAATACAAAATTAGCCAGGCATGGTGGCTCATGCCTGTAATCCTAGCACTTTGGGAGGCTGAGGTGGGTGGATCACCTGAGGTCGGGAGTTCAAGACCAGGTGACGTAATCCCAGCACTTGGGAGGCCGAGGTGGGTGGATCACCTGAGGTCAGGAGTTCAAGACCTGGTCGACATGGTGAAACCCCATTTCTACTAAAAATACAAAATTAGCCAGGCATGGTGGTGCATGCCTGTAATCCCAGCTACTTGGGAGGCTGAGGCAGGAGAATTGCTTGAACCCAGAGGCAGAGGTTGCAGTGAGCCTACATTGCACCACTGCACTCCAGCCTGGGCAACAAGAGTGAAACTCCATCTCAAAAAAAAAAAAAAAAAATTCTGAGGTCAAGTAAATTTGGGAAACTGCACATACCCAGGGATTTACAATGTGCATTAACTATAAAGGATCTGAGAAGGTCTGCATTAGATAAATTAGATTTCTATCATTTAATCCTTAAATCCTGTGGTCCCAAGTCTATCTGACTGCAGGACTCCCTTGTTCAGGTACAACAGTTCAGTGGATGACTAAAAATTGACGGGCATCCTCCACAATTCACTTTGAGTAAATTTACTCCCAAGTAATGATAAGGGCGTGTGTGTGTGTGTGTGTGTGTGTGTGTGTGTGTGGTGGTGTATTTCATCTGCAAACCGAGGCCATTTCCAAAGAGGGATCCAGCATTTTGAGCCTGGGTTGGAAGAGGGCGTCTCCGATGCGTAGGCTTACACCTGTGAGTTATCACTGGGCTTGGTCTCAGTCTCACCTCCTTCCCTCCCAGGGGATGCAAAGTGATGCCAGGCAGTGTGGGGTGGGGTCCACCTGAGAAGGCTTCCTGCAGGGAGGAAGTGTGAGCCAGCTAACGCGGAGGGGTGGGGCCCAGATGGGCAGAGAGGAGGGTGGAGGTGAAAACGCCACTTCCCTAGGACAGTTGGCACCTTCCAAACCACACAATGCCCTGTCCAAGCCAGCTGTTGACTTCCTGCCCTGGCCTCTAGCTCTCCTCCTTCCTCCCCGCCTCCCCCTCCCAGGTCTAGAACCATCTCCTGAGTCAGTTCTGGGCTTCCTGCGAGGGGCTCAGACCCATTCCTGCTCAGGGAAGGTAGGGTTAGCGGAGGGAATCTACTGGAGACTCCCCGAGAGTGCACAGCCCAAAAGGAACAGAGAGTGCAAGGCCAAGTCTGTTTGCTCAGTCCCAGCGTTAACCCTGAGACTCAACCCTCTCACCCACAACCACTTCCCTTATGGGGGAAGGGGTAGGAATCTTTCTGTGCATGGGGCTGGGGAAGGGAGAGGGAGCCCCAGGAATGGGAATCAAACTCAGGCTGGAGGTAGGATTGGCCTTTCTCTGGCCCGCCTCACTGGGAGACCCAGAGCCAGCCTGGGAGTGAGAGGTGAGCCAGGAGCAGCAGGGGGGTAGGAGAGGCCGGGTGAGCCCAGGCGCCACCGCCGGGCGGGTCCCTCCACCCCAGCCCAGGGGAGCGGTCTAGATCCCTCCCTCCCTCTCAGCTGACAGGGCAGGGCCAGGCAAGCATGCAGGGACCTGGAACCGAAACTCAGCAAAGAGTGTCACTCCAGGGACCCTCGCCCAGCAAGCCTCAACCACCCTGGAACCTGCCCTGCCCTAGGGCCGGGCCTCCCAGAAGGGGGCTGGTGGGGAACCACAGAGCCATGGCAGAAAGAGAAGCCTTTGGGGTCAGACAGACAGACATGTTTCCTGAGCACCTGTTACGTTTCAGGGCCTGAGCTTGATTCTAGAAACACAGGGGGGGACCAAAACCAGACATGGCTTCCTGCAGCCTGTGCGGCCTTGGCTGGGTGACTCCACCTCTCTGAGCCTCAGCTGCCGTATCCTAACTCTCTGTTGCTTGGGTTGCTTTGAGGATTAACTGACCTAAGCCTTGTATGTGACACCCTGCAAAGGGCAGGTGCTCAATAAGGGGTAATTACCAAAACGACAGGGCCTGTGTTAAACAAAGCTCCCTGCGCAGAAGGCCGGCTGTGCCCAAGTTTGTCCTCAGCCTGTTTCTAGATCTTAATTCCAGTGCTCTCTGGGTGACCTCGGCTAGGACCTGCCCTACCCTTCTCTGGGCCTCATTCCCTCCCCTCTCTGGAATGGAGTCGCAGCCCCTAGGCCAGCTACTTCCTAGTCTTCCGCTTCCGGGCCCAATAAAGAGGGCTCCCCTAGGGCAGAGAGGGACCGGCTTAGCATTGATTTTCAAACTACAGGTCACGACCCATTCTGAGTCTTGCAAGACATGTAGTAATTGTCGCCAGAGGTTTTTTTTTAATTGATTAGAGAGCATCTTGCATAGTAAGGATATGTTTTTACTTTGGGAAGTTTTTATTTCAGGTAAATATCAATATACGTGTTTCCTAAGTCATAACATAAAATGCTTTTCTTCCTGGATGAGAGCGACGCTGCAAAGCGACTGGTAATGGTTAAGAACACAAGCTCTGGGGGCTGAAGAGTTTATGTTTGGGTCCTCACTCTGCCCCTTACTAATGGAGTGATGCTGGGCAAGTTACTTTAGCTCTCTGTGCCTCAGTTTCCTCTTGTGTACAAAAGGGATAGAAATAGCACCTACCAGCCAGGCGCAGTGGCTCATGCCTGTAATCCCAGCGCTTTGGGAGGCCAAGGTGAGAGAATTGCTTGAGGCCAGGAGTTTAAGACCAACCTGGGCAACGTAACAAGACCTCATTTCTACAAAAATTTTAAAAACAACTTAGCTGGGGCCGGGCATGGTGGCTCACATCTGTAATCCCAGCACTTTGGGAGTCCAAGGTAGGAGGATCATTTGAGATCAGGAGTTCAAGACCAGCCTGGCCAACATGGTGAAACTCTGCCTCTACTAAAAATACAAAAAGTAGCCAGGTGTGATGGTGCATGCCTGTAATCCCAGCTACTTGGGAGGCAGGAGAATCCCTTGAACTGGGAGGTGGAGGTTGCAGTGAGCAGAGTTCATGCCACTGCACTCCAGCCTGGGTGACAGAGCAAGACTCTGCCTCAAAAAAAAAAAAAAAAAAAAAAAGCTTAGCTGGTCATGGTGGAGCATGCACATATTTTGAGCTACTCAGGAGGCTGAGGTGGAGGATCACTTGAGCCCAGGAGGTTGAGGCTGCAGTGAGCTGTGATTGCACCACTGCACTCCAGCCTGGACAGCAGAGCAAGACCCTGTCTCTAAAAAAATAAAAAAGAAAGAAAGAATACATACTTCATTAGTACTTAGTACAGTGCTTGGTAGGAACCTCAGTGGGCATCAGACTCAGAACGAGGAGGAAGGCAGGCCTCAGAGGGGGGTGACCTCTGTAAGTGGAAGTGGGGTCTGCAGCCCCCTCCCCCAGTAGAGAAGGCTGTTTTTGCCCAGCCTCTGCCTCCCTTACTTTACAGATGAGAAGCCCGAGGGCCTGAACCAGAGGCAACTTGTCCAGTCATTGAGACGCTGAAGCCTCTGCCTCCCAGGCCAGGCCTTCTCCATCTCTCACTACCTCTTGGGCTCGACAGAGTACTGACTCTTTGATGTCCTCTCTGTAAAATGGGGGCAGTAAATAGTTGACCTCTTAGGGTTGACTAAGCGACACCTTTGATGTGCAAGCCCAGGGCTGGCCCACAGTCAGTGTAACGAAATGTTAGCAGTTTTCAGTCACAACATGCTGTTCAACAAAAAAGGCAGGTTAAAACTGTATGTACAGTATGACCTCGTTTTGTAAAAGTGGGAAAAAAAGGCATGTGGTCTGCGTGCACCTCCAAGGGCCTCACAGAGGTCATTTCTAGGCGCGTGAGTGGGTGTGTGGGGTGCGGGGGTTACAGGTACCCCTTTGCTTTTGTCTGTTGTAGCTAAAGTTTCTAGTTCTAACTATTCTACAGCTAATGTATATTGCTTTTATGTGGAGGAAAAAGAGAGGTATTTTTATCACCATAAATAAGAGCGACTATCCACCTCAGCTGACTCATGCCATGTCCCCAGGCCAATGCGTGGGCTGAAGCCATGCCGCCTTCCACCGAAAACCACCAGGTGTGCCACTGTGGTTTGGGGCACCGGCCAGCACACGGAGCAGCAGGCTGCTTTGCATTTTCCTTTTCTTGTTTGTTCACAGTGACAGCTGATGACCTACCGGTGGCATTCTGTGTAACAAACACATGCCAGAGATTGCAGATTTTGTATGCAGGAGGGAGGGTGGCAAAGGCATGCTGGTGTTTATCAAGCGATAAGTCCTGGCATCTTCTTTATACAAAACCCAGGCTGGGAGTGGACAGTGATAAGGGTTGGGGACAGATATTCTGTAGGCTGTGGATGCCACGCCAAGAGGGAGCATGAAGGGAGGAAGGAGGTGGTGGCGGGGGCAGGAGGGCACGGGAAGAAAGGGACGTGGTTCAGAGGCTGCTCCCCACCTGCTGGGCCCTTTCTAGGGCCTTCCCAGGAGTTCACCTGCTGCTAACTGCAGGGGTGTGTGGGAGGTAGGATGTATGTCCCGGGGGAAATGGGGAGCCAGGAAAGACATTCCATTTGGCCAAGAAAGGGATATTGAGGCTGTAGAGGGCTGGGGAATCATGTTCAACGGTGAATGTGGGGAAAGATGAATCCAATATGGAGCCTTTTAAAAAGACACATGCATTAGGGAGGCTGTGGTTTCACGGGTCGCCACAAGCATCCAGAAATCTGTCTGCTGACTGCACTCTGTCTGCCCATCCTCTGCCGCAGGGTCGGTAGAGAACTGTCCACCTCCGATGCTCCACACGGGCCATCCCCCTACTGAGCACCGTCTCACCCTTCCGAGGCCCAACACAATCTCCCTGCATCTTGGTCGAGCCCAGTGCTGGGCACAGGGCCAAGAGACAGACGATGCCCAGTGAGCGCCCAGCGAACGCCTGATGAAGATGAGTGCGGTCTGAGTGGCGAGTGACTCACCTGTGACTGAGGCTCAGGAGACCCACCTCCCAGCTTCCCCTTTAGCTCGCTGTGATCTCAGCTCGGGAGCATCGTGTAACAGGTCCCTGCTTTTTGTTCGATCTGCACACCAGGGTTAGTCCTGCCTGGCACCATCGCTGAAGAGGAAGAGTCGGAGAAAGGGATTTTACAGAGTTGGGGGGGAGAGAGCAGACGCAGGACACCTATTCCAAGCAGGCACTTCCTGCGAGGCACGTGCCTGCTGGCTTTGGGGAAGCTGGCAGCTGTTGCGAGGCTGGACAAGAAGGAGAGGCTGGCCAGGGCCTGGGGTGCCAGATCGAGGGGCTTGGCTGGAGCCTATAAGCAAGAAGAGGCCAGGAACCGGATCTGAGAAGAGAGGAACAGACCCAGGAAGAAAGCTGGGACAGTTGTCTGGGAGGAGTCAAGAGCTTGGTTTATTGTACCCGGAAGAAAAGTCTAGGCCTCTGCCAGGGTAATCATCAGAGGACACTGCTCCAGGGAAAACTGCCTCCCACTTCCCGGACCTCTGTGGGCAATAGAGAAGTACATGTCAGCAGTGCCTCCTGCTGGAAAGCCTCAATATTACACTATTAGTCAAAGGTCAGAAACAGAAGGTAAAATAGATGTATCTGGAATGTTGAAGCTAGAGTAACACCATTCAACAGCTATTCCTGCTGCTGCTGCCACTTTTACTGATAAAGAGCTGACTGTGTCCCAGGCACCATGCTAAATAATTTTATTGGATCATCTCATTCAATCTTCACAATAGCCCTATAAGATAGGAACTACTATTGATCCAATTTTTCAGATGAGGAAACATTCAAACAGTTTTTTCTGAGGTTTCAAGTTAGCTGGTAGCAAGATTAGCTGTTCAGCCTAGGTCTCTCTAACCCAAAAGCCCGTGGTTTTTTTAGATGGAGTCTCACTCTGTTGCCCAGGCTGGAGTGCAGTGGTGCGATCTTGGCTCACTGCAACCTCCACCTCCCAGGTTCAAGCAATTCTCCTGCCTCAGCCTCCCAAGTAGCTGGGATTACAGGCATGAGCCACTGCACCCAAGCCTGTAGCTTTAATCCCACTCTTGGGCCTCTCACCCAGTCCAGGATGATGGAGAGCTTTCATTTTTGTATCATCTCCACTTGGTGGAAGAGGCTGCCTAGAGCTCTGGATTTAGAGGATTCCTGAGTGCTGTGATGAGTTCGTGGTGTCTGCCAGGGGCACTGGAAGGGATGTGGCCGCATGTATGTGAGTTATGTTCTCATCTCCGATCTAGTCCAATCTATTGTCTACTGTAATCCTTATGGGACCCTGAGAAAAGCAATCAAGGCTCAGTTTTTTGTTTCTGTTTTTTGTGAGACAGGGTCTTGCTCTGTTGCCCAGGGTGGAGTGCAGTGATGTGATCACAGTTCATTGCAGCCTCAATCTCCCAGGCCCAAGTGATCCTCCTACCTCAGCCTTGTGAGTAGCTGGGGAGACAGGTGTGTGCCACCACGCCTCGCTAATTTTATTTTTTGTAGAGATGGGGTCTCCCTGTGTTGCCCAGGCTGGTCTCAAACTCCTGGGTGATCCTCCCACCTCAGCCCCCTAAAGTGTTAGGATTACAGGTGTGAGCCAACAAGCCCAGCCCTTAGGCTCAGTTTTCTGACCTCTGTCTTTTCTCAATCACTCAGTGACTTAAAAGGCATCTTAAATGTATCATGTCCAAATACGAACTCTTGATTTGCGCCTCCAAACCATCCCTTCACCATCTTCCCCACTATGTGAAAGGCATTGCTAGTCTTTGTTGGCTGAAGACAAAAAGCCTTCGTATCAGCCTTGACCCTCTTTTCTCTCATCTCCCCCCATCAAAGATTTATGAGAACATAAATCTTTCGATAAATCTCACTGGTTCTCCCCCTTGAAATATATCCAGAATCCAGCCACGTCTCACCACCTTCATTCACAGCTGCCACCACCACGGTCTTCCCTGGACTAATGTCGTAACCAACCCTGCTCCATGTGCCAGTACCCTCTGTATTAGTCCATTTTCATGCTGCTAATAAAGACATACTAGAGACTGGGTAACTTACACAGAAAAGAGGTTTAGTGGACTCACAGTTCCACGTGGCTGGGGGAGGCCTCACAATCATGGCGGAAGGTGAAAGGTACATCTTACGTGTGGTGGCAGACAAGAGGGAATGAGAACCAAGCAAAGGGGGAAACCCTTTATAAAACCATCAGATCTCCACACGAGGTCAGAAGTTCGAGACCAGCCTGGCCAACATGGTGAAACTCTGTCTCTACTAAAAATACAAAAATTAGCTGGACGTGGTGGCAGGTGCCTGTAATCGCAGCTACTCAGGAAGCTGAGGGAGGAGAATCGCTTGAACCCAGGAGGCGGAGGTTGCAGTGAGCCAAGATTGCACCGTTGCACTCCAGCCTGGGCAACAGAGCAAGACTCTGTCCACCCCCCCCGCCCCCCAAAAATCAGATCTCATAAGACTTATTCAGTTCCACTAGAACAGTGTGGGGGAAACTGCTCCCATGATTCAACTGTCTCCCACCAGGTCCCTTCCACAACACGTGGGAATTATGGGAGCTACAGTTCAAGATGAGATTTGGGTGGTGACACAGCCAAACCTATCACCCCCTACACCCTAGTCTCAACTCAGCAGACATCCTTAGGACTTCTCTGTTTTTCAAAGCACTTTGGCATAAGTTACACACACACACACACACACACACACACACACACACACACACACACAGAGAGAGAGAGAGAGAGAGTAAAGCGAGGCAGGAAATTGCCATTTGACACATGAGAAAAACTGAGGCTTGGAATGGTGATGCAACTGACCCAAAGACACAACGGGGAAGCTGCCCCAGCTCTTACCGTGACGCCAAACACTGCCATTTGCCTCTGGACATGGCCCTCTGTCTCCCACTGCCTCCTATGCGCAATTCCAGAGTTTCCCAAGAGGCTGCAGGATGTCAGGTAAGGAAAATGTCAAGGCAGCCAGGAGAGTTGGTCTTCTCTCTGCCTTGGAGGACCCCAGTCTAAGGGGAAAAAAAAGTTATCTCTTGGTCTAATGCGCGGTCTCACAGTCTGGGCCACTTTCCTTTGGTGTGTGGTGCCCCCTGGTGTTAACTCTTAGGAAATGCATCTGATTATCTAAGCTTTAGGGGAGAGGGGGTGAGCTTTCTTGGTGGAGGTGGTGCCTAGGGGCTCTTTTGACCACTCTCTCAAAGGAGCTCCCTCCCAGCACAGCTCTTCCATCCCTTAGAGTCCAGAGTGTGTGTCCAGGCTGATGAGGGCCACACTGTTCCTTTAAAAATTCCCCAATCCACGTCTTCTAGTGGGAACCCAAAGTGATACAGCCTTTTTGAAAACAGTCATTTAAAATAATAATATTAAAATAAAACAGGCTGGGTGTGGTGGCTTATGCCGGTAATCCCAGCGCTTTGGAAGGCTGAGGTGGGTGGATCACTTGAGCTCAGGAGTTTGAGACCAGCTTGGGAAACATGGTGAAATCCCATCTCTACAAAAAATACAAAAAAAATTAGCCAGTTGTGGTACACACCTATGGTACCAGCACCTCAGGAGGCTGAGGTTGGAGGATTGCTTCAGCCTGGGAGGTCGAGACTGCAGGAGCCAAGATTGCATCCCTGCACTGTAGCCCAGAAGATGGAGTGAGATCCTGTCTCAAAAAAAAAAAAAAAAAAAAAAATCAATTGGGAGGCTAAGGTGGGAGGAGACCTTGACACCTGGAGTTTGAGACTCGTCTGGACAACATAGCAAGACCCCATCTCTCAAAAAAATTAAAATACTTAGCCAGTGTGGAGGTGTGTGCCTGCAGTCCCAGCTACTTGGGAGACTGAGGCAGGAGGATCTCCTGAGCCCAGTTCAAGGCTTCAGGCAGCCACGATGGTACTGCTGCACTCCAGCCTGGGTGACAGAGCAAGACCCCACCTCTAAAACAAATTGTTTTACTCAAAACTTTAAAAAATATTTTAAATGACATACTATGATATAATGTGACATGAAAAACTAGTACTAAACATACATATAAAATGCTGTCTGTGCACTAAACTCACAAATGGTAGCAATGAGTCTCTCTGTAGAGTGGGATTATATTTTATTTTTATTCTTCATAATTTTCTATACTTTCTCAATTTTCTGCATTGAGCACATTTCACTTTTCTAAAGTATAGTTTCATGAAAGAAAAAGTAGTAATAAGGTCCTTTCCATCTGGTTTCCTGTCCCAGTCATCTATCTGCTCAATGCTGGTCAGAACATCTCTGGAGCACTATTCAGTGAGCAACAGGAGAGCTAAAGGTTTGTCCACCAGTGGGAACACGTGTGCATGGCAGTGGGGGAGCTTCTGGAACGCCTTGCTTTACTCAGGGATTTCAGAGTTCCCACAGCGGGGAGGAGGAAGAACAGACTTCTAGGGGAGGAACAAACTTTAACCTCAAAGATAAGGAAACTGACGACCGAAAGAAAGCTCATGACCAAGATTCTTAGGCAGAGAGAGAATACAAGATGCAGCGAGATCACGTAAATGAGCATGCGCTGGACCAGAGAAGTGACTGGATGTGCCCAAGGTCACACAGCGGATGGAGATAGGGTTGGGTCTAGTGTTGGTCACACAGCGGATGGAGATAGGGTTGGGTCTAGTGTTCAGGTTGCCTGACCCCAATTCCTGAGTTTCTCCCCCAACACCAGCAACCTGAAACTTCTAGAAAAAGCCCCTGGACATGCAAATGAACACAACAGTGAGAAATCTCTCTTGGCAAAACATTTTAAGTTGGCTGAGATCTAAGATTGACTAGGTTATGTTAGGGAAAGGATATTCTCATATATCCCATGGGTAGGAAGTTGGTTCAGCCACCATGGAGAGCAACTTGCAATATCTGTTAAATTTTAAAATCACACACCCAGCCAGGCGCGGTGGCTCAGCCCGTAATCCCAACACTTTGGGAGGCGGGGGCGGAGGCGGGGGGCGGGGAGAAGGATCACCTGAAGTCAGGAGTTTGAGACCAGCCTGGCCAACAGGGTGAAACCCCCTCTCTTGGGTGTGGTGGTGGGTGCCTGTAGTCCCAGCTACTCGGGAGGCTGAGGCAGGAGAATCTCTTGAACCCGGGAGGCGGAGGTTGCAGTGAGCCGAAATCGCACCACCGCACTCCAGGCTGAAGACAGAGTGAGACTCTGTTTCAAAAAAAAAAAGAAAAAAAAAATTAAATAAAATAAATAATAAAATAAAATGCACACACCCTATGGCCCAGCAGATTCATGTGTCCATATTATCTACGTCATCCGCCCTCCTCGACCCCCCATGAAGTGCTGGGATTACAGGCGTGAGCCACCATGCCCGGCCAATTTTTAATTTCTTCTAGAGACAAGAGTCTCACTGTGTTGCCCAGGCTGGCTTCGAATTCATGGACTTAAGCGATCCTCCAGCCTCGGTTTCCCAAAGTACTAGGATTACAGGCGTGACTCAGAAATAATTTTCTAAAGGGAGGAGAATCGCAGGAGGATGTAGCACACAGTAGGCCCGCAACGTCCAGCAGGTAGAACCCGAGACCCCACCACGGCGCAGAAGAGTCCCGTTGTGAGCGAGGGCTTGGCTCCCCAACTGCCGAGCTGCCGGGCAGCAGGTTCGGGCACGCTTTCCCAGCAGAGTCTTGGCGCGCACGCACGGTGTCTGCCCTGCAAGCCCTGCAGGCAGCGCGCCTGGGAGCCGCTGTCAGGAGCCAGGGGCCTTCCCAGGCCTGGAAGGAGCAGATAAAGGCGGGGCTGGAAAGAGCCTGGCTGTTCTTACAGGAAAGGGAGAGGGGGTTCTTGGATAGGAATGGCCCTACCCTCCTCCGCCACTCCTCCTGTGTCTTCGCTCCCGTGGGATCTTTCGAGCAGCGCCACACTTGGAGTCCTCCACTCCAGGGCCTGGAGGGAGTGTCCCACCTCCCCCCCCGCACACACACCCTGCCTCACTGCCAGCTGAGCCACGATCTGAAATCAGGCTTCCTCCCAGGCTGCCACATGGCCTTGGGTTCAAATCCGAGTTCTACCACCCTCAAACTGTGCATCCCTAGAAACCACCCCTCAACTGAGATATAATTCACATACTATAAAATTCACCATTAAAAATGTGCAGTTTTTAATATATTCACAAAATCATGCAACCATCACTATTCTCTAATCTGAGAACGTTTTCATCACCTGGAAAATAAGCCACGCCCCATTTCTCTCCCTTCCCCCAGCCCCTGACAACAACTGATATACAATTGACCATTGAACATGGATATGAACTGTGAGGGTCCACTTGTATGTGAATTTTCTCCTGCCTCTTCCACCCCTGAATCAGCAAGACCAAACCCTCCTCCTCCACCACCTACTCATTATGAAGAAAATGAGGATGAAGATTTTTATAATGACTCACTTCCACTTAATAAATAGTAAATGTATTTTCTCTTTCTTAGGGTTTCCTTAATAATGTTTTCTTTTCTCTAGTTTATTGTAAGAGTACAGTATAGAATATATATAACGTTCAAAATAATTGTTTATGTAATCAATAAAGCTTCCAATCAGCAGTAGACTGTTAGTAGTCAAGTTTTGGAGGCGTCACAAGTTATACTCAAATTTTCAAATTGGTCTCTTCACTTATTTACCTATTTGAATTTCCTTCAACAATTGTTTGAATTAAGTTTAGTGTGGAGCAATGTGCTGGCTGCCTGCTCTGTCTCTCTCTCTCTCTCTCTCTCTCTCTCTCTCTCTCTCTCTCACACACACACACACACACACACACACACACACACACACACACAACATTTAATACAGGTCTAAGCCCAAACTGGCTTGGCGTGGTGGCCCACGCCTGTAATCCCAGCACTTAGGGAGGGTGAGGCAGGTGGATCACCTGAGGTCGGGAGCTCAAGACCAGCCTGGCCAACATGGTGAAACCGCATTTCTATTAAAAATGCAAAAAAAATTAGCCAGGCGTGGTGGCATGAGCCTGTAATCCCAGCTACTAGGGAGGTTGAGGCACGAGAATCGCTTGAACCCAAGAGGCGGATGTTATCATGAGCCAAGACTGCATCACTGCACTCCAGGCTGGGCAACAGATCTGTCTCAAAAAATAAATAAATAATAAAAATAGGGGTCTAAGCCCAAACTAAATGGAAAGGCAAAATTACCCACCAGCCCCCATCGTGCATAGTACGTTAGAGCTAGAATCAAATACTACAGTGGTTCTGAAACTGTGGAACCCAGACTAGCAGCACCATCATCATCAGCATCACCTGGAACTGGTTAAAATGCAAATCCTTAGGCCTTACCTCAGAAAAAAATGGAAGCAGGGACTCTAGAGATGAAGTCCAGCAAGCTGCTCTGGGGGTGGCTCATGCCTGTAATCCCAGCACTTTGGGAGGCCCAACGGGTGGATCACTTGAACCCAGGAGTTCAAGACCAGCCTGGGCAACACAGTAAAACCGAGTCTCTACAAAAAATAAATAAAATTAGCCAGGTGTGGTTGCATGTGCCTGCAGTCCCAGCTATTCAGGAGGCTGAGGCGAGAGGATTGCTTGAGTCCAGGAGATTGAGGTGGCAGTAAGCCGTGATCATGCCACTGCACTCCAACCAGGTGATTCTAATGCACATTAAAGTTCCCAAATTGCAGATGAGAAAACAGAGAAAGGATGCAACTTTGTCGAGACCACAGAGTGACAAAGAAAGGAAGCTTTGGAATTGTGTCATCCTGAATGTGAGTTCAACCTTCCCCATTTCCAACTGGGTGACCTTGGGCATGTCCCTTACTCTCCCTTTACTTTAATATCCTTACCTGTGAAATGGGAACAGTGTGTACCCTCCCTCCAAGAGACGCCACTCGCTGCATTAAAGGCAGTGTGAGGGCTGGAACTGAGGTCTCCTGGTTCCCAGGCTGGTGCTCTTACCCCAGGAAACTGGCTGTCATCTGTGCACCATCAACAAGAAGGATCTTGAGACTAAACGTCTGAAAGGCTGGCATGAACAGAAGGGCTTTGTTTTCTTCTATGAGGCCCCAAAAAAGAAGAATTAGATGACTGGGGTAAATTACAAGGAGGTAGGTCAAAGTAAGGGCGATGTTCCTAACTAGAACTGTTCAAAACAGCATTGGCGGCTAGGGGCAGTGGTTCGCGCCTGTAATTCCAGTACTTTGGGAGGCCGAAGCGGGCTGATCACAAAGTCAGGAGTTCAAGACCAGCCTGGCCAATAGTGAACCCTTGTCTCTACCAAAAAAAAAAAAAAAAAAAAAATACAAAAATTAGCTGGGCATGGTGGCGCATGCCTGTAGCCCCAGCTACTCGGGAGGCTGAGGCAGGTGAATAGCCTGAACCTGGGAAGCAGAGGTTGCAGTGAGCCGAGATCACAACACTGCACTCCAACCTGGGTGACAGAGCAAGACTCCGCCTCAAAAAAAAAAAAAGAAAAAACAATTTTAAAAAACAGAATTGGCAGCCCCAAAAGATTGTGGGATCTTGTCCCCCAATGAGTCCAAGCAGCAGTACCCAGTTGGTCTCTCCAGATGCTGAAGAGGGCAGACTTTTAGGGTAGGAAGTTGTTGTGGATGATGTCTAAGGTCTCCTCCTCTGCAACCCGGCAGTGGGTGTATGCGGTTTATTCCTGCAGCATCCATTCCTTTGGGGAACCAATCTTCCTCCATTCCCTGTAGTTGGAGGAGCTGTCAATCAGAATGCTCCCTTACCCCTCTCCCCCGGGGGGTGGGCATTCTGCCCAGAGTGGCCAATAACGGTAGCCCATTCTTCTGACCACAGTAATTGGCTCAGGGAATGGCACGTGATCCAAGCCAGGCCAATTGGAATCTGTTTCTGCTAGAGCCACCCCAGAGCCACACCCATCCTTGAACTTCTCAATCTGGGGAGCTTGCAGAATTCCTTTGCACTTAATGTCGTTTTGGAGTGTGTGTCCTTGCAGCTGGTAAAGTCTTAAATTCCACTCCCACATACAAATGGGTCTCCTTGTTCTTATACTGGGCCCTGCCTCCCTCCAGCATCACATTAAAACAAGAAGAAGAACAGTCAAAACAACAATGGTTTAAAATCTTTAGCTTCTTGGTGGGGGAAAATGCCAAAAGAGAGTTCAGTCCTGACACAGAACCAAAAGTTCGGAAATCGTTTTCTCCACCTCTCTTTCCATACGTCTCATATTCACACTCACATCAGCTCTTGGTCGGGGCCGCCGGTCCCTGCACTTGCGCCTTTTCTCTCCAAATGCCCCCAAAACTCTATTTTAAAACCCAGCCCCAGTTGACTCTCACATTTTACCTCCTCTCCTGCCTTTCCCATGTCCATCAACCCAACCCTATGGGACACTTTGCCATAATTATCTTAGTAGACAGGAGAGGGAGAGGCTGTGAACTCTTCCTCTCTCTCTGTCTCTCTCTCTCTCGCTCTCTCTCTCTCTCTCTCTCTCTAACACACACACACACACACACACACACACACACACACACACACACGCGGTAATGTGGTTTTGTTTCCCCTTTGTACATTATTTCTTCTTCTTCTTTTTTTTTTTTTTTTTTTTGAGACGGATTTTTGCTCTCTGTTGCCCAGGCTGGAGTGCAATTGCGCAGTCTCGGCTCACTGCAACTTCTGCCTCCCAGGTTCGAGCAATTCTCCTGCCTCAGCCTCTGGAGTAGCTGGGATTACAGGCTCCTACCACCATGCCAAGCTAATTTTTGTATTTTTAGTAGAGATGTGGTTTCACATTAGCCAGTCTGGTCTCAAACTCCTGACCTCAGGATATCCACCCGCCTCGGGCTCCCAAAATGCTGGGATTACAGCCGTGAGCCACCACGCCTGGCCACATTATTTCTTAAACATTATTCTTGGGGACAACAGAAGACTGTAAAATCCGAGTTCTGGAGGGGAGCATGACAGTGGAGTCAGACTTTCAAAAGACATATTGAGGTCGTCTAACTATGCACCATATGCGAAGTTCAACTCAGTAAACACTTAATGAGTGACTAAGGTGTGGCAGATAAGAACCAGGAGTGGGGCTGAGTTGTTTAGGGCATATGAAATAGTGTTTGACTAAGCCCTGTTCAGCAAAGGTTTGCTTACTCATAGTAAGCATCTACTATGTGCCAGGCTCTGAGTGAGTCATTAGAGATGTCTCCAAGAAGATATTCGACACATAAAAATTATGATATTGTGATTCATTTGTATCAAAGAGGCTGCTATGGTTTGAATGTGGTCTTCAAAATTCATGTGCTGGAAACTCAATCCTCAATGCAGCAGTGCTGGGAAGTAGGGCCTAATGGGGAGGTGTTTGGGTCATGAGGGCTCTGCCACATGAATGGCTTCAGGCTGCCATAAAAAGGGCTTGTAGGAGGCTGGGCACAGTGGCTCACACCTGTAATCCCAGCACTTTGAGAGGCCGAGTCAGGTGAATTATTAAGTCAGGAGTTCAAGACCAGCCTGGCCAAGACGGTGAAACCCTGTCTCTACTGAAAATACAAAAAATTAGCCTGGCGCAGTGGGGCACGCCTGTAATCCCAGCTACTCCAGAGGCTGAGGCAGGAGAATCACTTGAACCCAGGAGGCGGAGGTTGCAGTGACCCGAGATCACACCACTGCACTCTAGCCTGGGTGACAGAGCAAGATTTCGTCTCAAAAAAAAAAAAAGTTTGTGAGGAATGGGTTCTCTCTCTTTCTCTCTCTCTCTCTCTCCCCCCTCTCTGCCATGTGAAGACATGGTGTTCCTCCCCCTTCAGAGGATGAAATAGTCAAGGTGCCATCTTGGAAGCAGAGAGACTGGGTCATAACCCAAAGGCATCTTGAGCTTGAACTCCCAGCCTCCATAGCTACGAGAAATAGATTTCTCCTTTTGCAAATAACCCAGTCTGGGTTTGTTACAGCAGCACAAAATGGACTAAGTCAGAGACATACACGGGGACTGGGAGCAAATCAAAGACAGTGGTTAAGAAAGGCTCCCTGAGGATGTGGCACGCAAGGCGAGACTAGAAGCAAGAATGGGAGGTTGCTGGAAGACTAGCAGAAGATAAGCCTGGAAAGGGAACTCCCGCCACAAGGACTAGCGTTTGAGAAGGCCAGGAGGCAAGAGAAAGAGGGAACTGACAGGACTCTGTGGCTGGAACACAGATAACTGGTGTGGAACTTCAAAAGGCAGATGGAGGCCACATTGTAAAAACCTTTGACAGCTGCAGGAGAGATTTCGAGCCTCATTTCTTGGACCAGAGACTTTTAGCATGAGCCCCATAGGCCCATGGCTTGAGATATGGTTTGCTCTAAACATAGACAAGTTCAGCTGTGGGGCAGCAGATGTTGGCTCCTCTAACAGTGAGGGAAATGGGCTCCTTCCACCCAGTGGTCTGCTGGAGCTGGCTCAGACAGGCTCGGGAGCCAATTATATACATTTCTTATCTCTGTGTTCAGTGACCTCACATTTGCCAGCCTGAAGTCAGCCACAGTGGGGATATTCACACCACGAAGGTTGGCAAACACGAGGAAGCAGAACTTCTACCCTTATTCCCGAAACCCCCAAACATTTATCAGCACCACCGCTTCTGCCTCATATTCCAACCCAAAGAGGAGGCTGGCTCTCCAGCGCCCACAGTTCCACTCATGAGAGTTGAGAGGTCGGCGCCGTGATCTTTGCAAATCAGGAAGTGGTTAAGACTGGGGATGTGTGTTCTTGTTTGCCCTTAAGCAGACAAGAGACTGGGGCAGCAGAAGTTTTAAAACCACAAGCTTTGAGGACAGACAAATTGAGCTCCGAATCGCAACCCTGTCACTATAATTAGCTGTGTGACCTAAGCAAGGAATGTAACCTCTCCCGAGTTTCATCTGTTAAAAGGGGATATTAATAATATCCACCTCATAGGGCTGTTTCGAAGATTAAATGCTGTATGTAAACTGCAGTGTCACTATATAACAAAGACTCAACAAAGATTCGTACAACTAGCTGTTTAGGATAAAGAGATCTCAAGAGAGATATATTCATTTTATTCCAGAATGGATTTATGTCAGTATTTGAGATGCCTGAAAGAAATCGAAACAGTATACTGAGGATCTAAGTAGAGGCGAGGTCATGGTAACTGGCTGAGATTTTCTGACCGGCATCTATAGATGACTTTTTTTTAAGGTTTTGAGAGATCCAACTTGGCCAAGCTCATGAACACAAAATGTCCCTTGAAGGACCAAGGCATCTGGATACACAATTTCCTAACTTGAAATTATGGGGGCAGGGAAAGAGGAACAAGAGAAGAAACATGTGACAAACGATTGTCAAAAAAAGAGCAGGTATCAGTTTCAGATGCAGAGCACAGGAGCCCATGGGTGGAGCAGGTGGCAAATGAAGACATTTCTGTGCCCGATGTTGAACCACTCCAAGCGCAGTGGGATTCTGGGTCTGAAAGAGTTTCAGTTGCTGGGTGAAAATGAAAGTCAACATTTCAAGGCTGGGTGCAGTGGTTCACGCCTGTAATCCCAGCACATTGGAAGGCCGAGGCAGGTGGATCACCTGAGGTCAGGAGTTCAAGATTAGCCTGGCCAACATGGTGAAACTTGTCTCTACTAAAAATACAAAAATTAGCTGGTCATGGTGGTGCATGTCTGTAGCCCCAGCTACCTGGGAGGCTGAGGCATGAGAATCGCTTGAATCAGTAGGTAGAGGTTGCAGTGAGCCATGAGTGTGCTACTGCACTCCAGCCTGGGTGACAGAGTGAGACTCTGAGTGAGACTCTGTCTAAAAAAAAAAAAAAAGAAAGAAAGAAAGAGAATGAATGAATGAAAAAGAAAAAAGAAGGAAGGAGGAAAGAAAGAAAGAGAAGAAAAAAGAAAGAAAGGGTCAACATTTCAGAGACCACAAGATACCAACACTGACAGTGCCTGCTGCAGTTCTCTATCCTCCTCCACCCTGCGCCTTTGAGGTCCAATTCCATCCTCTCCGAGTAGGGCTTTGTTAAGAGGTCCTGATTAAGGCTGAGCCTGAGGTGGGTAGATCACCTGATTGAGGGAATGTGTTCTCTTTCTGGGTCCACAAGGGAGCATAGTTTTAAGGGCAAGAACTTTCTAGTGCCATGCCCCCCTTCCATCTTTCTCTATCCAAGAGATTTAACGATTTATATTTAAATTTTATGGGCCCAGAGAGAAACTAAAAGTTAATCACTCCAGAGGAAGTTTTAAGGAACTCCTTTCATTGGCCAGGGTCTTAGAAAAGGTGGGGGTTCCTCCCAGGTTAAAAGTCCCTTCTTCCACACCCCTTCGGACTCCATGTTTGGGTCTCTTTCCACGAACACTCCCTTTGTGGAAGCTGTCTTTCTGTCTCCTGGATTCTCCCTCTGGGGTCCCCTTCCACACTCTCTCGTGGAAGCCTGTCTTCCCCCTCCTAAACTCCATCTCTCTCTATTCCCTAACACTCTCATGGAAGCTGCTTTCCTCTCCTGGATACCATCTTTCTGGATTCTCTCACTCAGCGTGAGAGTTAGCTGTTTCTTTCTCTCTCCTTCTCCTGTTTCTCTCTCTCTTAAAAAAATCACTTTCTACAAACACTTTTGAGTCCCCGCATTTACTGCGCACTGCGCCGTGGTCCCCTCTCTCATTCTTGAGAGGGCAGGAGGCCAAGAACCTGAAGAAACATCCTCTCAGGGGAGCTGAGGGCACCCTGAATCCCTAAACCCCAATATTACAAGATCAGGGGTTCAAGACCAGCCTGGCTAACATGGTGAAACCCCAGCTCTACAAAAATATAAAAATTAGCCAGGCATGATGGTGGGTGCCTGTAATCCCAGCTACTTGGGAGGTTGAGGCAGGAAAATCGCTTGAACCTGGGAGGCAGGGTTGCAGTGAGCCAAGATCGTGCCATTGCACTCCAGCCTGGGTGACAGAGTCTCCATCTCAAAAAGTAAAAATAAAAAAATTGTTGCTAGTCCCAGAAGCATCCTGAAATTTCCAAAATAAATTTTCCCTGTGGCAAAACTCAGAGCAACTTCTGTATCCACCAAGCTCTGTGAAAATCACTTTCTCTCCTAAAAACTGGTGGGGATCAAAAGCTGATCCCAGTTTTAAATAATTATTTAAAAAACTGGAAACTAAATTTGATCAGAAAGAAGAAACTTGAAAAAGAAAATCCTCATCACCCAAAGACAACCACCATTAATATTTTGGTAGTTATTATTCCAAATCTATGTCTCTGCACACACACACACACACACACACACTCACACTCTTTTAATGGGCCCATGTTTTAGCACTCGCTTTTCTGTTTCTCAGTGTGTTGCAAACACCTCCGTGTGGATACACCATTCGGCAACAGCCTCCCAAAGGGCTGCAGAATATTGCGCGTCCTGGCTTGTGCCTCGTTTGGAAGCTACTACCATCCCGGTGAACACCACAGGCTTCGGCGTGGGAAAGACAGCTTTCCCGGGAGCCAGCACCTTAGGCTCCGGGTCCTGCCGCTCCCCCTGTAGAGAAGTCCGTGGGGAAGCTCAGCACCGACCCGCGGGGATTCCCGGTGGCATTAGAGGAGATCGCCTGTGTAAGGCGCTCGGCTCAGCACCCTGCGCAGAAACGCGCTCGGATCTCGCCGACTGCATCTGACACCGCGTGGCCAAATCGGCCTTGAACTCTCCCTAGTCCTGCCAAATGGCCCATCCTGGAGCACTGGATTGACCGTGGGTTATTGATCACCAGCCCGTTTCCTCCCCTCCCCCTCTCCCCCGCCCTTCCTCCATGCACGGATTTACAGATTTTTTTTTTTCCAAAAATTGAGTAAAACAAAACTAAGTGCAGACGAAGCGGGAGGTGCCGGCGGGTTTCGAGCGCGGGGGCCGGCGCGCTCCCTCCCCGCGGCGGGGCTGTCCCCGGGGACCCCCCTAGTGAATCTTGGGCGGCGGGGACGGGCCCGCGGCTCTACCAGTCATTGGCTGCCGGCCGCGTGACCTGCCCACAGTGGGCTGGGAGGCGGGAGGCGGGAGGCCGGAGGCGGGACCTGGGCTCTGGCGGGTACGCCGCGGCGGGGGAGGCCATGTCGGGGCCGGGGCGCTGGGGCCCCCTGCTCCTGTGCCTGCTGCAGGCCGCTCCAGGTAAGGGCTCCGGGCCGCGGGAGGGCGGGGGAAGGGGGGCCCCCCGGGCCGGGCCAGGCCGCACCGCGCCCCCGTCGGACCCGGAGCTCCCGGGACAGGGACGGGGTCCGCAGCCGCCAGAGCCGGGTGCGAATTGGCCCTGCCCACGCGCTATCAGTTTGCTTCTTCCCCGGGACTGAACGGAGCCGGGTCTTGGAAATTCCTTTCCCTCAGGAAACTAATCCAGTTTCCTAATTCTTCCAGCTTCAGGAGAACTGGAAAAAAAGACAGCGGCAGTTTTAAAATCAACTGCATTTTTTTTTAACGAACTGCTTTTTAAGGTTTCCTAAAGAAAGCACTGATCCCTGCGTGAAAACCACACTCGACCCTAAAGTGTGGTTAGTAGGGAAAGTGGGAAGGATGGAGGTCCCCTCCGATTCCCGCCAGGCCTTCGGGTGGACGGAGCTCTGGTTTCGCCTGTGCCCTGCTTTCTAACAAGACACTTTCTCTTTTTTCTTTCTTTTTTTTTTTTCCCTCTACTGGTAAGGTAGGTGTCGGGTACAAAATATCTCGCCCTAGTACCCAACCACCAAACCTCACCGCCCACCACTCCAACCAAAGCAGGGAGGAGAGGTCCAGAAATTGCCCCCAGGATATTTTCCTAGCCTTGGACTCACAGTTTAAAGATCTGGTAACATCCCCTGGGTGTAATCTAATTATCATAAAAGCCAGTATTTATTGAGCAACTTCATTGTGCCAGGAACCACATTGTTCTAGAAGCTCACAACCCAGCTATCCTAGGAGGTAGATATTATTCTCACTTTTCCGATGGGAAAACTTGAAGCTTGGAGCAATCCAGGGAATTGCCCAAGGAGGACGGCAGAGGTGAGGCACACAGAAGAGAAGATAGGCTGAAGCGAGCCTGGCTAGCTTTGGTCTCCGAGGTGGGCACCAGGGACAGGCTGTCCTTCCACCGGGTCACTAGGCCAGCCAGGAATGCACCAACCCCCCAGTGTCCACAGCAGCGTTCTCTGCGGCTGATGATGGACAGTGTACCTGTGTGTGGAGGGAGGGTGGGCCTTCTGTCCCCATTTCACTGTCAAACCCAGTAGTTTCCTGCCTAGACCTGGTTGTACTTTCACCTGATTAATATTTACTAGACCCAACACTAACTATGGTGAGATGATTAGGGGAAGTACAGCCAGATCTAGGTTCCAATACCAGCTCCCACGCAAACTGGCCCCGTAGCCTCAGGCAAGTTAGTTAGCATCTGTCTCTGAGCCTAGCGCCCCTTCCGCAGAAGGGGAATGAATGACACCTGCTCATAGGGTGGTCTGTCCCGAGGATGATTGAGGTTTTGCATGTAAAGAGCCAAACCAGTGCCTGGCATCCTTTCAAGGCTTCATAGAGGAGAGCTGCTGTAGCTGCTGTTTTTCTGGTGTGATCTAGCTGAAATCTGAGGACTGTCCTGCCCATAGGATACCTTACAAGTGGCTTGCGGGGTAGGCTGGTCTGCTGGACACCCATCAGGAAGTCCACAAGCTGGGAGTAGTAACAGCACTAGCATCGTGGTGATACAGTCCCACCTAGAGGACACAGGATAAGGTGGAAGCAGGCGCCCACTTTTGGGTCTAAAAGGTCAGGGGTACGCAGCCCAAGCTGGGGAGAGCCGGCAGTAGAACTGGGCCCTCCCTCCCTGACGCTCTTTCTGCAACCTATGTGGATTTCCATCATGACCCATGGGACACTTCAGGGCCCTGAATTCGCCATGAGACCATGAGCTCCTATAGGGCAGGAACGAAGCCATGTTCCTCTTTGAAGTCCCTGGCACGCTGTGGTCAACAGATCTTGTTTGACTAGCAGTGGTCAATAAATGGATAATTGGAATCATAAAGTTGAACCCATGAGAACCTAGAGGACAAAGTACTGTCAAGAGCTCGGTCTCTGGAGTTGGCTAGGCCTGGATTGAATCTGATTCTACAATTTAATAGCTGAAAGGGCCTTGGTTTTCCCATCTGTGGTGATTATAATTATTGTAATGAACACCTACCTCCTAGGGATGTGGTGAGGATTAGAAGAGAAAGTGCAGGTAAAGTGTTTAGCACAGAACCCAGCTCATAGAACACAATGCACATTAGCTGCTATTATTTATTTGTTTATTTGTTTGTTTTGAGACAGAGTCTCACTTTGTCACCCAGGCTGGAGTGCAGTGGCGTGATATTGGCTCACTGCAACCTCCGCCTCTCGGGTTCAAGCTATTCTCGTGTCTCAGCCTCCCAAGTAGCTGAGATTACAGGCGTACACCACCGTGCCCAACTAATTTTTGTGTTTTTAGAAGAGACGGGGTTTCACCATGTTCGCCAAGCTGGTCTCGAACTCCTGACCTCAGGTGATGCGCCTGTCTCTGCCTCTCAGCGTGCTGGGATTACAGGCGCCAGCCACCATGCCTGGCCTTAGCTGCTATTATTATCGTCGTCATTGTCATCATCATCATCACCACCTCACAGATATGTCAAGGAAGATTCCCTGGAGGAAGTGACATTTGAATCAAGTCTTTCTTTTTTTTGAGACGGAGTTTCGCTCTTGTTGCCCAGTCTGTAGCGCAATGGCACGATCTCAGCTCACCGCCTCCTGGGTTCAAGCGATTCTCCTGCCTCAGCCTCCTGAGTAGCTGGGATTACAGGCATGCACTACCACACCCAGCTAATTTTGTATTTTTAGTAAAGATGGAGTTTCTCCATGTTGGTCACACTGGTCTCAAACTCCCAACACTGGTGATCTGCCCGCCTTGGCCTCCCAGAGTGCTGGGATTACAGACGTGAGCCAGTGCACCCAGCCTGAATCAAGTCTTTCAGAGATTAGATGGTGAACACCAGGAAGTCAAAGACACATGGGTTTAAAAACATCCAGAAGAATGCAGTGGCTTGGCAACTTCCAGAAGGAAGATAGCCTGGCGAGCCTGTAGCGGAGCTGTCAGGGAGAGAGCAGCGAAACGGCCTGGCCAGGCCAGGCCAGGCCACGTCAGGCAGGGCCTCACACACCTCAATAAGGAGTGTGGACTTTATTCTGAGACCAAGGAAAGGGTATGAAACTGGGGAGTGGTGTAATCAGATGCATATTTCAGAAGATGAGGATTGACAGTGAGAAGGAAAATGTGCCACGGAGGGGAGTAGAGCTCAGTTAAAGGTGGTCAGGGAAAGTATCGTCAAGACAGTGGCACCAAAGGAGCGTGAAAACAGCAAAGGAGTGAGCCAGGTGGATATCCAGGGGGCAGAACTATTAAGGCAGAGGGAACAGCATGAGGGAACAGTGTGTGCAAAGACCTGGAGTCGGGAATGTGGCTGGGATGCTCCAGGAAGGGGAAAAAGGCCTGTGTGGACACAGAAATGGGAGCAAGGGAGGAGTGGTGGGTTGGATTGGGTAGGACCTTGGTGGTGATGGTAAAGACTGGGAGTTTAGACCAGGCGCAGTGGCTCAGGCCTGTAATCCCAGCAGTTTTGGAGGCCAAGGTGGGTGGATCACCTGAGGTCAGAAGTTCAAGACCAGCCTGGCCAACATGGTGAAACCCTGTCTCTACCAAAGATAAAAAAATTCGCCAGGTATGGTGGCACATGCCTGTAATCCCAGCTACTCTGGAGGCTGAGGCAGGAGAACCAATCGCTTGAACCCGGGAGGTGGAGGTTGCAGTGAGCCAAGATCGCACCACTGCACTCCAGCCTGGACAGCAGAGTGAGACTCTGTCTCAAAATAAAATACAATAAAAATAATAAAGACTTTGGAGTTTACCTGGAGAGAGATGGAAGCCTTTAGGGGGTGTAAGCAGAAGAGGAACACGATCTGATTTTCATTTTAACCCTTCCTGCTATGTGGAGAATGGACTGAAGGCGAGGTGTTTTGTAAATTTGTTTTTTTGAAACAGAGTCTTGCTCCGTTGGCCAGACTGAAGTGCAGTGGCGCAATCATGGCAGCCTTGAACTCCTGGGCTGAGTCGATGCTCCCACCTCAGCCTCCTGAGTCTCACCATTATGCCCTGCTAATTTTTTTTTTAAATGTATTTTGTAGAGATGGGGTCTCCCTATGTTGCCCAGGCAAGTCTTAAATTCCTGATCTCAAGTGATTCTCCCACCTCAGTCTCCCAGAGTGCTGGGATTACAGGTGTGAGCCACCATGCCTGACCCATTTGTTTTTTTAAAAAGGAGAAAAAGCCTTTTAATAGTATGAGATGTTTTCTGGTGTTTCTACTGTAAAGCTCTTCTGTAAATCGAAATGAGAACATAATTATCGATAGGACTGTGACCTTGGACTACAGTGCAGACTTTCATCTTGCATTTGGGCTCATGAATTTTAGTGCAACTGATTATGACAGTGTTTCTTACACAGTTACGATCCAGAGCAGAACTGAAAACAAAATCACACATACTCCACGTCAGTACACTCTTTCACCAATATATGGGCTTGGATGAACCTTCAGAAGTAGGTAAAACTCTCAGATATTTTCTTAAACCAACAGAAAAAAAAATGTATATGGCAGATATTGTATTGTATGTGTGTATGTATGTATGTATTTATTTATTTTTGAGACGGAGTCTCGCTCTGTCACCCCAGGCTGGAGTGCAGTGAGACATCTCTGCTCACTACAGCCACCACCTCCCAGGTTTAAGTCATTCTCCTGCCTCAGTCTCCTGAGTAGCTAGGATTACAGGCACGTGCCGCCATGCCCTACTAAATTTGTATTTTTAGCAGAGACGGGATTTCACCATGTTGTTCAGGCTGGTCTCAAACTCCTGACCTCACGATCCTCCCGCCTCAGCTTCCCAAAGGGCTGGGATTACAGACATGAGCCACCGTGCCCGGCCTGTATTTATTTTTTTACCACCATGGAGTCCAATGTGGAATTCTCATAACTATGCAAATACATTATTAACATGTAAGCACACTTAGGTATAAATATGCACATAGTCCATTAATTAAAACGAGGGAATTAAAAACATACTTTTAAGTTAAAATGAATTTTCAGGGGAAAAAAGCCATTCACAAATCTGAAAGTCGAATACAAAACTGAAATTGTGAAATAAATAGCGAATATAGGTGTCACCTAAACTTCCATAGTAGCATGCCTGCAAATGTGGATGCAGTGATCATCCACCTGGAGACAAGGGCTTTTGAGAGCCCCCAGCTAAATTAGGGTTCCAGTGACAGAGCGGATGGCAAGCCTGCCCTAATGTACAATATCGGGGAGCTGGGCAGGATAATTACAGTGTGCCCTTCAGGGATTTTTTTTTTTTTTTTTGAGATGGAGTCTCGCTGTGTCACCCAGGCTGGAGTACAGTGGCGTGATCTTCAGCTCACTGCAACCTCCGCCTCTTGGGTTCAAGCAGTTCTAATGCCTCAGCTTCCTGAGGAGCTGAGATTACAGGCCTCTGCCACCATGTTTGGGTAATTTTTGCATTTTTAGTAGAGACAGGGTTTCACCATGTTGCCCAGATTGGTCTCGAACTCCTGACCTCAGGTGATCAGCCTGCCTCGACCTCCCGAAGTGCTGGGATTACAGGCATTAGCCACCTCGCCCAGCCCATGAAATACTTCTTACCTGGCGGACAACCTAATGCCTAGCTGTCTAACCCATAGCTGGGGATCCTTCATACTTGTTTATACTGGCAGACGTCCCTGCGGCTCTTGTCTGATCCATGTCCAAGTTTGTGCCTGTCTGACCATTGCTCTGGGCCAGGAGCCAGCCTGTGTTCCTGGCAACCCAGGGGAAAACCAGGCCCAAGCTGGGCCCAGGTTCTTGAGATGGAGGGTGCAAATTCAGTACACCACCTCAATGGGAAACAAGCTCAAAGGCTTATTACTTACAGATCCCGAGCTGGGAGGGTGCAATGAGTGGGGGAGGGCCATCCTCCATCCTGGGCTACGCGAAGCAGGAATGAAGAGTCAGGCAAAAAGAAAGTGAGAGCTTGTGGCAGTGAGAAGTGCATTATATAAGGGACAAGGCTGTGGGTCAGGTTAAGTTCGAGGGCAGATGCCTGAATGGCCTCTTTAAAGGAATGGGTGGAAAATAGGGAGCCCAGTTTGCCAGGAGGGAGAGACCCCTCTAAGTTCTTATCTCTGGACGCTGGCTTGGGCCATCTGAGCATGGCATCTACTTCTAATGCCTAGGTAGCAACCTTTGCTGCGTTGGAAAGCCTGGAAGCAGGGAGACCAGTTAGGAAGGCTTTGGTATAACCCATGTTATTGTAATATTCATTCATTTACTCAACAGATGTTTATTGTGCACCTACTACGTGCTGCGGCCATGGCAGGCAGGCTCTGGGGGACATGGCTGAGAACAGGACAGAGCCCCTGGTCCTTGATACCCACAGGGTCATGCCCTCCTGGAGGCCATTAGCTTCCTGTTCTATGGTGTTCTGCCGGAACCCTAAGGTCCCAGCGTGTCCAGGAGCCTCCCCCTCCTGACCCGGGGGGCTTCTCTCATGGTACAAGGCCAGCGGTACAGCCAGTCAATGGCTCCTGGTTCCACAAACTCAGTGAGCACCTGCCTGCCCTTCGTGCTGCCCCTCCGCTTGGGGTGGCCCAAGTCAAGGCCAGCCAGGAGCGCCAGGCTTCATGACCCCTCTCTTTACCCCAGGGAGACTTGGGGTGGCCCAAGTCAAGACCAGCCAGGAACGCCAGGCTTCATGACCCCTCTCTTCCCCCAGGGAGACCCCGTGTGGCCCCTCCCCGGAATGTGACGCTGCTTTCCCAGAACTTCAGCGTGTACCTGACGTGGCTCCCAGGGCTTGGCAACCCCCAGGATGTGACCTATGTTGTGGCCTATCAGAGGTAGAGGGGGACTCTCCCGGCTGGTGGATGGGGAGACTGAGGGGGCGGGTGGGGGCCAGAGGGGCTTCTCTGGGACAGCTGCACCCAGTGTGGGTAGCACAGGCTGGCGCTCTGGGCCCTACGGGAGATGGCATGTGGCAGGCATTTGGAGAGGGGCTTTTGATAAAGGTCTGGAGGTGGGGAAGATGTTGAATGAAGAGCAGCATACAGGTGACCAGCCTGCCAGGGGCGGGGGTGGGTCTTTGAGGATGGTGTGGGGCACAGATGGAGCCGTGAGGCCGGAGGATGAAATTCTCAAGTGGCTGGATGAAGTGCTTGGAGCTGTCCCAGCTGATCAGTGAGGCAACTAGATACACAGCGGAGGAGCTGTTACCTGGGCAATTAGGCATCCCTGAATGATCACACTTTTTTTTTTGGAAACAGAGTTTTGCTCTGTCGCCCAGGCTGGAGTGCAGTGGTGCAATCTTGGCTCACGCAACCTCTGCCTCCTGGGTGGAAGCGATTCTCCTGCATGCAAGGGATTCTCCTGCCTCAGCCCCCTGAGTAACTGGGATTATAGGCACGTGCCACCACACCTGCCTAATTTTTGTATTTTTAGTAGAGATGGGGTTTTGCCTTGGCCAGGCTGGTCTCCTGACCTCAGGTGATCCACCCGCCTCGGCCTCCCAGAGTGCTGGGATTACAGGCGTGAGCCACCGCGACTGGCTGAATGATCATACTTCCCCATGGGATCCTTCTCAGTTTGGAAGCTAGGCAGCCACTGCGAATCCAGAAACTGACAGTGGAAGCAGATCCACCATCTTTGAACATAGATGGGAGTCGTTTGAACTTCTTTAGCAGGACAGTGAGATGATAGAAGCAGAAACGCAGGAGGATTCACCTGGAATCGGTAAGGACAGGAGAGCAGGAGGGAGAGGGAACCACCGCATCCTCAGGACCCATCCTGTGCCAGGCCAAGGGCTTAGGGCCCTATGTGAATATTTCACTTCCTTTGCCAATGTCACCAGGCAGGCTCTGTGTTTTCTCCGTTGTAGAGGTGAGGGGATGGAGCTCAGGGGGGATGCTGTGTCTTGTCTGAGGAAGGACGTCATGGAGCCAGAAGGGAAACTCCAGTCTGTCTCCAAAACTTGTGCCCTTCCTGTTCCATCACGTCTTCCCTCCAACTGTGGGGATCCACATGTGAGTGATGGGGGCCTGGCTTGGACAGGGACAGACTGCAAGAGAGCTTTCAAAAGCAAGAGCTCTATCAGGCGGCAGAAAACACCCACTATTTACAGTGTGACTGGCACTGTGTCAACACATGAAATGAATTTGATCTCACAGCAGCTCTGTGAGGACAAGTTCAGTACGCCTCTTTACACAGGAGGAGACTGAAGTGCCGAGGGTGTGTTTTGCTCAAAGTCACACAGCTGGGTGTAGTGTGGCTGGAATAAATTTATTAAGGAGTTGAAAGTCTGTCCTCTGGGACCAAGCATGGTGGCTTACGCCTGTGATCCCAGCACTTTGGAAGGCCAAGGTGGGCGATTGCTTGAGGCCAAGAGTTCGAGACCATCCTGGGCAACACAATGAAAATGAAACCTGGTCTCTACAAAACATACACACACACACACACACATTAGTGAGGCATAGTGGTGTGGTGCCTGTGTTCCCAGCTACTTGGGAGGCTGAGGTGGGGAGATCACTTGAGCCCCGGAGGTAGAGGTTGCAGTGAGTTGAGATCACACCACTACACTCTAACCTGAGTAACAAAGCAAGATCTTCAAAAGAAAGAAAATCTGTCTTCTAAACTTCTATGATATTTTTCATCTCTTTCATATTTTAAATACCTGTGGGGGTTGTAAAATGGTGATATTCTAATTATATCATTTTTTCGTTTGTTAGTTGGGATGATTTTATAAAGAGATGTGTCCTCTCATTTGGTATTTGATATCCAGTCACGCTATTCAAATAGACAGGAGAGGATAAATGCTTGATTTTTCCTTCATCAATTTTCAAAATAATGAATTGGTTCCCTATCATCTCCCGAAGGTGATCGCTAGTTTATTATTATCATATGAACGCAAGCATTTAAACATATTTGATGGTTTCAGTCTATTGCGATGCACTCTACTCATTGAAGCTTGAATTGCCCCATCTTTGTCCAGTGGGAGTGTCATCGAGCTTGTTCCTGAGTCCTTTTTAACCTGACTCTAGTGGTCTTTGATACCTTGCCAGCTGTCTGTTACAACAAGATGTTCCAGGCCCCTCTGGTACAATTCCTGA
The DNA here is from genome assembly GCA_036589455.1 of Ateles fusciceps. NCBI lineage: Eukaryota > Metazoa > Chordata > Mammalia > Primates > Atelidae > Ateles > Ateles fusciceps. The sequence goes on from JAZHEH010001321.1 coordinate 3,774,453, forward strand.
CCTAAAACCTGCAGTCAGCCATTTCTCCATTTAGTAAGAAACGGTTGTGAAGACCCTGCTCTGCGTGCTAGCTGTGGTGATCACCACTTAGCCATTGCTTTTGGTCTTTTCAGTGAACAGACTGATGTGTGCATACCACGTAGACACACACATGCACGTAAGTTTTTTTTTTTTTTTTTTTTGAGACGGAGTCTCACCCTGTCACTCAGGCTAGAGTGCAGTGTCGTGATCTTGGCTCACTGCAACCTCCGCCTCTTGGGTTCAAGAGATTCTCCTGCCTCAGCCTCCCAAGTAGCTGGGATTGCAGGCACCTGCCACCACGCCCGGCTAATTTTCTGTATTTTTAGTAGAGACAGGGTTTCACCATGTTGGCCAGGCTGGTCTCCAACTCCTGACCTCAAGTGATCTGCCCCCCTCAGCATCCGAAAATGCTGGGATTACAGGCATGAGCCATCGCGCCCAGCCTACATGTCCATAATTTTTCAGATAAAATGCCTAATTAGTTTATACTGGTGCTTCCCATCTAAATTTAGTTTCTTAGGATTTTTACTTGACTTATTCTGTATTACACCTGTATTTTCTTCCTTTCACATTGAGAATCCTGACTCTCAAGAACAGGGGGAGATGATGGAACCAGAATGACCCGTCTTTACTCATTTTCTTTATCCTAAAACATACGTTCTTGCGTCTTAATAGTTTCTTGCTCTTTTTGCCCAAAGGGTTTGTGATGTTAATAATACTAGGTGTCAACTGATTGAAGGATGCCTAGACGGCTGTTGAAGTTTTGTTTCTGCGTGTGTCTGTGAGGGTGCTGCCAGAGGAGACCGACATTTGAGTCAGGGGACTGGGGAGAGGAAGACCCACCCTCACTCATTGTGGGTGGGCACAACCCCATTGGCTGTCAGGGTGGCTGGAAAGCAGGTGGAAGCTGGTGGGATAGCCTTGCTTGCTGGCTCTTCTAGCTTCCTTCTTTGTCCCGTGCTGGATGCTTCCTCCTGCTCCTCCTGCCCTTGAACAGCACACACCGGGTTCTTCAGCCTTTGGACTCTTGGACTTAAATCAGTGGTTTGCTGGGGCTCTCTGAAGCCTGCACTGTTGGCTTTCCTGGTTTTAAGGGTTTCAGACTCGGACTGAGCCACTACTGGCTTCTTTCTTTCCACCTGGCTGACAGCCTATCACACTTCGCCTTGTGATAGTGTGAGCCAATTCTCCTTAATAAACTCCCTTTCATATATACGTAGATCCTATTAGTTCTGTTCCGCTGGAGAATCCTGACTAATAAAGGGTTGTTGCTCTTTCTTTAAAATCTAGTAATTTTGTTTGACTGTGTGTTGGTAATGCTCATTCATTCTGAGTTGATATTTTTAGGTACTCAATATTCCCATTTAATACATAGTTCCAAGTCATTTTTATTTCAGGTAAGTTTTCTGAAATTACAGTTTTAGAATTTGTTCTACTTTCTTGCTTTGGTTTAGGGACTCACATCACTTCTATGCTGGATCTTCTTTTTCTGTTTTCCATATTTGTCTTTCCATTCAGCACAGTGACTCGCACCTATAATTCCAAGACTTTGTGAGGCAAAGGTGGGAGGATCGCTTGAGCCTAGGAGTTTGAGACCAGCCTGGGAAACGTAGTGAGACCCTGTCTCAAATTAAAGAAAGAGGAGAGAATGTTTGCCTTTTGCTTTCAAATGCCTTTTATCTGTCTATCTAGCTACTATTCTGTTCTCTAAATGAATTAGATTTCACTCTTGATTTTATTTTTTATTTTTTGAGATGGAATCACGCTCCCATCATGCAGGCTGGAGTGTAGTGGCGTGATCTCGGCTCACTGCAACCTCCACCTCCTGGTTTCAAGCGATTCTCCTTCCTCAGCCTCCCGAGTAGTTGGGATTACAGGCACCTGCCACCAGGCCCAGCTAATTTTTGTATTTTTGGTAGAGACGGGGTTTCACCACGTTGGCCAGGCTGGTCGCGAACTCCTGACCTCAGGTGATCCACCCACCTCGGCCTCCCAAAGTGCTAGGATTACAGGCGTGAGCCACTGCGCCCGGCCTCACTCTTTATTTTTTTAAAAACTGTGTGCTTTCATGTCTGAGATTATTCAACATCTCATTTATAATCTTTCTCTTGGTTACATTTATTTTTCCTAAAACTCTAGTCTGCTTTTAGCTGACATGTCCACAACTAAGAATGCATATTTCTTATTATAGCCTACCTTGTGGAATTCATTCCAATTTTCTTTTAAATCCATTGTTGAGTGAAAATATACATAGAATAAAATGTTCCCATTTTAAAGTACACAATTTGGTGAGTTTTGGCAAAAGTATGTACCCATGTAACCACCACCACAATCAAGGTGTAAGACATCTCTATCACCCCAGTAAGTTTTCTCATCCACTTTGCATTCGGGCCTCCTAGATCGAGGCAACCACAGAACTGCTTTCCGACACTGTGGATTAAACTTTGCATGTTCCAGAATTTCATATAAATGGATGTGCATAGTACGTGCCCTTTTGTGTCTGGCTCTTTTCACTCAGCATAATGTTTCTGAAATTCACCCACATTGTTATGTGTATTCGTAATTAATTCCTTTTTATTGCTGAGTAGTAATGCCATTGTATGACTATGTATGACATTTTGTTAATCCATTTCCCCGTCAGTGGATATGTGGGTTGTTTCCAGTTCCGGGCAGATATTCATTTGCCAGGGCTGCCATATGCTTGCCCTCCAGACTTCCCAAATTTGTTTCCTTCTCATATGCAAAATACATTCACTCCATCCCAGCAGCCCCAAAACTCTTAGCCCATTTCAGCATCTACTCTAAGTTCAAAGTCTTATCTAAATCAGAGCTGGGTGTGACTGGAGGTGTTACTCAGCCTGAGACGACATTCCTCTCCACCTATGAACCTGTGAAACCAGGCTGGTTTTGTGCTTTGAAAATAAAGTGGTGGGACAGGTGTGGGATAGACTTTCTCATTCCAAAAGAGAAAAATAGGAAAGAAGGAAAGAGTGACAGGTCCCAAGCAAGTCTAAAACCTGGCAGGGCAAATTCCATTAGATTTTAAGTCTCAAGAATAGCCCTCTGGTTCAGTGCTCTGCCCTCTGGGTCCACTGGGGTGGCAGCCCCACCCCTTTGCCCTGGGTGGTGACCCTACTCTTGAGGCACATGTCAGCAGCGACCTAGCCTGCTGAAACTGAGGAGGGGACAGCCTTGCCTCTAGGTCTTTTGTGGCAGTGACAATCCTACTGAGCTCTGAATCATCTTCCAGGTGATTTTTCTCGGATAATGCATGTTCACAGCCAAATAGCTCCAGCTCTTGTGCTTTTCTTTAGAATCCTAGAAGCCCGACAGCCTTCCTTCGTTCTGTCCCATCTCCGTCCCCTTTAGTCAAAGCTGGCAGTGCCTCTGCTGGTATAATCCCATCAGTATTTCTATGAGTTGCACCTCTGATCTCCTTATCAAATGATTTTCTAGCCACAACCTTGATGTCCTCCCCCAGAACACGCTTTCTCTCTCTCTTTTTTTTTTTTGCAATGTGGATTGGCTGAAAATTTTCCAAATCTTCAAGTTCTAGTTCCTTTTTGCTTACCAATTCCTTTCATGTATCTCTTTTCTCACATTTTACTATAAGCAGTAAGAAGAAACCAGGTCGTACCTTCAGCACTTTGCTTAGAAATCTTTTCAGCTAAGTGTCCAAGTTTATCTCTTTTAAATTCTCTCTTTTGTTTGTTTACTTTATGTTATAATTTTTGAGATGCTAGCCAATGATCTTTGAACTTTTAATTTCTGCAAAACACTAGAAGACAATTCAGCCAGTTCTTTGCCACTTTATAACAAGGGTCATTTTTCCTCCAGTTTCCAATAACACGTTCCTCTTTTCCATCTGAGACCTCACCAGAATCACCTTTAATGTCTATATTCCTACCAATAGTCCCCTTAAGGCAATATAGGCTTTCTGTAACATGCACTTCAACCCTCTTTTAGATTCTACCCATTACGCAGTTCCAAAACCACTTCCGCATGTTTAGGTATTTGTTACATCAGCGCCTCATTTCTGGTGCCCAAATCTGCATTAGTTTGCTAGGGTTGCCATAACAAATTACCACAGTCTGGGGTAAACGACAGAATTTATTTTCTCACAGTTCTGAAGGTTGGAAGTCCAAGGTCAAGGCATTGCTAGATTTAGTTTCTCCTGAAGCCTCGCTCCTTGGTTAGCAGATGGCGCCTTCTTGCTGTGGTCTCACATGGCTTTTTCTCTGTGTGTGTTCACTCTGGTGTCTCTTCCTCTTCTTATGAGGACATCAGTCCTACTGGATTAGGGCCCCAGCCTTATTACTTCATTTAATCATAATTATCTCCAAGTATAGTACCATTGGAGATGAGAGCTTCAACATACGAATTTTGGGACAACTCAATTCAGTCCATAATAGGGCTATTATGAATTAAACTGTTGTGAACATTCACATGTAAGTCTTTGTGTGAATATGTTTTCATTTCTCTTAGATAAAGATCTAGGAGTATCAGCCTATGAGACCACATAGTGAGACCCCATCTCCACAAAAGTTTTCAAAATTAACCGGGCATGGTGGCATACACCTGTAGCCCTGGAATCTCAGGAGGCTGAGATGGGAGGATCCCTTGAGCTCAAGAGTTTTAGGCTGCAGTGAGCTATGATTGCACCACTGCACCCCAGCCTGGGTGACAGAGTGAGACTCTGTCTCTTAAAAAGAGAGAGAAGGGAGGAAGGAAAGAAGGAAAGGAAGAAGGGACAGAGGGAGAAGGAAAATGGATCTAGGAGTAGAATCTAGGAGATTAGGTAATGAATGTATACAGGAAACTGTTGAACTGTTTCCAAAGTGACTGTACCATTGTTCATTGCCACCAACAATATATGATGAGAGTTCTAGTTAGTCCATGTGCTTGTTAACACTTAGTATTGTTATATTTGAGGCGAGATTAAGGGACCAGCACCAAGACAAAAGTATGCCAAATAGCAGGGTTTATTAAGCCGGCGACCACGGAGGACTCGCGTCTCTCCAACCCGTGGCCCCGAATGGAGGGTGTTAAGACCTTTTATACCCGTAAGAATCACTTTGGGAGTCAGGGCAAGAGGCGGGGGCGGGGTGAAGGGACACAGACATTTAGGGGTTTTCGTAAATCATCTCCTGGACAGAGAGGTGGGATCGGGGCTTCGGACATTCCAAGGGCTTGAGGACATCTTGCCACCTCGATTGTTACCTAAGTGGCTTACAGAAGTCAAGATAAGCGTTAGTTTGCACATCTTCTGGGCTGTAGTGGAAACAACAGATTTTGGTTACTTATTACAAGGCACAGGGACCAGGATGGAATTAGCTTGGGCTGCTATTCTAGTCACAAAGGCTGACAATTCTGGCTGTTACTGATAAGAAAGGTAGTTTGCAGAGCAAACTAGCAGTTTTATGTACAGAAGCCAAAAGCCAGCAGTTACTGTGAGGAGAGTGGGGCAGCCGTTACAACTTATTTTAAAACATAGCTTTGTTCAGGTTCTAACTCTAGGCCAGCTATAGCACAGTATTATCAGTCTTTTTCATTTTAACCATTCTAGTGAGTATGTAGTAGTATTTTATTATGGCTTTAATCTACAGTGCCCTAATGATGAATGATATTGCACATCGTTTCATGTGCTTATTGGCCACTCATATCTTTTGTGAAGTGACTATTCAAATATTTTGTCCACTTTTTACTAGGTCATTTGTTTTCTTTATTATTTTCTTGTTTTTTCTTTACCCAAAATCGCATCCTGAATAGTAAGGTCATTTGTTTTCTTATTATTGAGTTATCGATGAATACGAGTCCTTTATCAGTGTAGGTACTGTGATTTTTTTGTTTTCCCAGTGGCTGGCCTTTTCATTTTCTTTAGGCTTTTTGGTGGATTTTTTTTTTTTAAGAGAAAATTTTTTTTAATTTGATAAAATCCAGTTTATCAGATGTTATAGACTGAATTATACCCTCCCCCCACAAATTCATATGCTGAAGCCCTAATCTCTAAGTGACTATCTGGAGATGAGCCTTTAAGGAGGTAAAGTTAAATGAGATCATAAGTATGGGCCCTAATCTAATAGGACTCGTATCTTTACGAGAAGAGGAAGACATCATGAGTGCACGCAGACAAAGAACAGCCATGTGGACAGAGCAAGAAGACGTCCGTCTGCAAGCCAAGGACAGAGGCCTCAGTAGAAACCAAACCTGCTGATGTCTTGATCTTGGACTTCCAACCTCCAGATTTCTGTTACTGAAGCCACCCAGCCTGTGGTGTTTTATTATGGCAACCCTCAAAGACTACTAATGTATCAGATTTTTTTTCCTTCAACGGTTAACGCTTTTGATGTCCTAAGGAATATTCGCCTAACCCAGGGTCATGAAGATTTTTCTTCTATGCTTTCTTCTAGAAGTTTTAGAATTTTAGCTTTTATATATTTTTTTAAATTTCCTTCGTCTTGCCTTCTGCTTCTTTTAAGGCATTATTTATTGTGTTAATTTGTTCTTATATTCCTTCTGATTTATTCTTCACTTCTGAAATGAGTTTTGCTTTTTTGAAATATATATAATTATTTTCTGTGTCTGAGCTTTTCTAATTAGGTTTTATGTTGTTCTTTCATGTCTTGCATCACTTTTTACTGTCTTTTAGTCCATTTTGAAGTATCAGGCTTCATTTTTGATGTGTTCATGGATATGTTTCAGTGGCATGTTTTTTCTGGCTTCTTACCATTTATTGCTTAACTTGCTAATTTCTATTCTTTTTTATTTTCTGTTATAAGTATTTGAAGTTATATGTTTTCCTCTAAGTATTACTTAGCTGTATTACATGTTTTTATTTGTATTGTTTAGTGATCATTCACTTTCAGATATTTATTAATTTGCATTATAATTATTTCTTTCATCTATGAGTTGTTTTAAAAAACATTTTTAAGGCCAAGGTGGTGACTCACACCTGTAATCCCAGCACTTTGGGAGGCTGAGGTGGGAGGATTGCTTGAGGCCAGAGTTTGAGACCAGCCTAGACAACAAAGTAAGACCCTGTTTCTACAAAACATTTTCTTAAAATTAGCTGGGCCAGGCGTGGGGGCTCACACCTGTAATCCCAGCACTTTGAGAGACCAAGGCAGATAGACCACCTGAGGTCAGGAGTTCAAGACCAGCCTGGGCAACATAGTAAAACCCCAGCTCTACTAAAATACAAAAATTAGCTGGGTGTGGTGATAGGTGCCTGTAACCCCAGCTACCTGGGAGGCTGAGGCAGGAGAATTGCTTGAACCCCAGAGGAGGAATTTGCAGTGAGCTGAGATTGCACCACTGCACTTAAGCCTGGGTGACAGAGCATGACTCTGTCTCAAAAAAAAAAAAAAAAAAATGTGGTGGCATGTGCCTGTGGTCCCGGTGACTTGGGAGGCTGAGGCAGGAGGATCACCTGAGCCCAGGAGGTAGAGGCTATAATGAGCTATATTTGTGCCACTGTACTCCAGCCTGTGCAACAGAGCAAGACCCTGTCTCAAAAAAATAAAATACTTTTTAAATTTTTCAAACTTCCTTTAGTTCTCACTTTGTTATTAACTTTTAACTGGATTTTTTGCAAAGGAGATACTTTATGAGATACCTATTCTCTGAAATTTCTTGAGAACTGCTTTATGTTAATATTTGTTAATAGTTCACATGTGGTTCAGCCAATATGTTTAGTTGGTTCTGTACACGTTCATTAGACCAACTTGATAACCGTGTTGCTCTTTATGTATGTATTTATTTTTCTTTGTCTATCCATCACTTACTGGGTGAGAGGTATTACAATTTCTTGTTATAAGTGTGGCTGTCTACTTTCTACCTGCAGTTCGTCTGTTTGCTTTATAGAGGGTGAAGTTGTTTAAGTAGGCACACATAGAATTTTTCCATCTTCTTGGTGAATGGAATCATTTATCATTATCTAATTATTCTTTTCAGCTTTAGTATTGCTTTGGACTTTGAGGTCTGTATTTTGTCTGCTGTTAATATAACTACACTGGTTCCTTTGGTGTGAATATTTGCATAGTATAACATTTTCCATGAAGAAACAAAACAGAGAAATTGATTCTTCCCTAAAGTCTGTTCTTCATGCCAACCCCCTTCTCAGCCTTTTCCATTCACCCTTGGTCGCTCCCCCAAACCCAGGAGCAGTCCTTGATTCTCCTTTTCCTCACATTCTACATCCAATCCATGAGCAAGTTCTATTAGTTCTATTATCACCTCCAAAACAGATCCTGAATCCAGCCCTTTCTCACTGTCTCCACCATCATCCTGTTTCATGAATACTAAGTGTTTTGTTAACACTTAGTATTATCAGTCTTTTTCATTTTAACCATTCTAGTGAGTATGTAGTAGTATTTTCTGCTGTGGCCTCCTTGCTGGTTGACCAGAGTGAGCTTGTAAAACACGTCAGGCTGGGCACGGTGGCTCACGCCTGTAATCCCAGCACTTTGAGAGGCCGAGGTGGGTGGATCACCTGAGGTCAGGAGTTGGAGACCAGCCTGGCCAACATGGTGAAACTCCGTCTCTACTACAAATACAAAATCAGCCACGCATGGTGGCATGCACTTGCAATCCCAGCTACTCGGGAGGCTGAGGCAGGAGAATCACTTGAACCCGGGAGGCAGAGGTTGCAGTGAGCCAAGATCATGCCACTGCACTCCAGCCTGGGCAACAGAGTGAGACTCCATCTCAAAAAAAAAACAAAAGCATATTAGAGTTAGATCCCCTGTGTCTCTGGCTTAGTACATTTGTGCTGCTTTAACAAAATACCTTAGAATGGGGTAATTCTAGTAATTGCTATTAATAAATAATAGCAATTTACTTCTCGCAGTTCTAGAGGCTGGGAAGTCCAAGATCAAGGTGGCACCTGACTCCGTTCTGCTTCCAAGATGGCGCCTTCTCTCTGCGTCTTCACATAGTGGAAGGGCAAACACTGTGTCCTCAGGTGGCAAAAGAGATGGAAGGGCCAGGCAGCTCTCTGAAGCCTCCAGGTTGGAGTCATGGACCTGCATGTTCCCCTCTGACATCCACAGAGTACCCACCATGGTGCTTGGCATGCAGCAGGTGACCCATAAAAGCCTGAATGAACAAACTTATAGTAATGGTCACTAGTACTAGGAATAGCGGCAACCCCAACAGCCCTGTGAGGGAGGCATTACAGATGAGGAAACTGAGGCTTAGGAGCAGAGACCTGCCCATAGTCCCAAAGCTAGGGAGCGACAGGGCTGGGATTCCCACTCCCATCCATCTGGCTCCAGAACCTGAGCTCCTGACCAGGCTATTCTTATCCTGTCTCAGCCAGTGTCTGCCTGTCTGGACAGATGGACCTATGGGCAGTCCAGCCAAATGGAGGGGCACGTGATCACCTGTTCTCTAAGTTCCCAACCCTGAGAGGCTGAGTCCATAGCCCAAGCTCTCCTCTCTCCTTCCCCAGCTCTCCCACCCCTGGACGGTGGCGCAAAGTTGAAGAGTGTGCAGGAACCAAGGAGCTGGTGTGTTCTATGATGTGCCTGAAGAAACAGGACCTGTACAACAAGTTCAAAGGGCGTGTGCGGACAGTTTCTCCCAGCTCCAAGTCCCCCTGGGTGGAGTCCGAATACCTGGATTACCTTTTTGAAGGTAGGTCTGTTTGTAAGGGACTGAGTGGGAGGCTCTTCATCCCATCCAGGAGCTGTGCTCAGTGGTGCTGTGCTCCTGACCATCTGTCTCCCACTTCCCCAAAGCAGAGGGCAGCTCCCTGGGGCCAGCCCCTTTGAGATGGGGCATGGGACCAGCAACAGCCCGGGGCCATGTCTGGCAGCCTGTCAGGGAGTTAGCGGAGCTCCAGTCAGCGCCAGCAATCTCACATGCACCCTCTGCTAACAATGTTCATTATCTTCAGCTGAGCACCATTTGGGTCATGGACTACACAAGGCACTTGATATGCTTATTCCTACTTTTTATGTTCAACTTCTCTCCTTAAAATCAATGCTTAAAACAAATTCTGGGGCAGTCAGGATGGCTCATGCCTATAATCCCAGCACTTTGGGAGGCCGAGGTGGGCGGATCACCTGCGTTCAGGAGTTTGAGACCAGTCTGGCCAACATGGTGAAACCCCATCTTTACTGAAAATACAAAAATTAGCAGGGCATCGTAGTGGGTGCCTATAATCCCAGCTACTCGGGAGGCTGAGGCAGGAGACTCACTTGAACCCAGGAGGCGGAGGTTGCAGTGAGCCAAGATCATGCCACTGCACTCCAGCCTGGGCTACAGAACGAGATTCTGTCTTTAAATAAATAAATAAATTCTGGATGCTATTTTCTGTAGGCTGTAGAAATTTGGGCGGGGGGTGGCAAAGAAGGTAGAAAAAAATGTCCCATGCTTACTGCCAGAAATCACAAGTGTTGACATTGGGTGAGGAGAGCACTTTTTTTTTCAGTCTGTTTTTATCTTCACAGCAGTCTTGTGAGGTTCATTTCCATCAACCCAAGACTCACAGAAGCTAAGAAATTGGCAGAATACACCGCTAGTAACCGGTGGACATAGATATGAGTTAGATCTTTCTGACCTTGGGCAGGGCCGGGTAACAAGGGGAGGATAAATGCCCAGTGTCCTCAGAGAGCTGAGAGCTGTAACTTGCTGCCTGGGCTCTTCACAATGTTCAAGGACAAAATAAGGCTTTAAGAGAGAAGAGGGAGGGGGCTGATTGCAGGGCAGCAGGAAAGGATGGTAGAGAAGGAAGAGAGATGATTCATGTGGGGAAGAAGCTGGCTCGGTGGATGGATAAAGGAGGGAAGGACAGACGGGTAAGAAGAAAGGGAGGATGGAGGGGATGGAGGAGGCAGCGATGGAAAATGGGAAAGAAGGAGGCTAGATGGAAGGATGGATGCCTATTAGGAAGGAAATACGCGTGGATGGAGAGATGGAGGATAGGAAGTTTATTAGTCAAGGTTCTCCAGAGAAACCAAACCAATGGGATATATATAAATATAATAAGAGGAGGCCAGGCGTGGTGGCTCACACCTGTAATCCAAGCACTTTGGGAGGCCAAGGCAGATGGATCACTTGAGATCAGGAGTTCAAGACCAGCCTGGCCAACATGGTGAAACCCCGTCTCTACTAAAAATACAAAAATTAGCCAGGCGTGGTGGTACACACATGTAATCCCAGCTCCTCAGGAGGCTGAGGCAGGAGAATTGCTTGAACCTGGGAGGTGGAGGTTGCAGTGAGCCAAGATCATGCCACTGCACTCCAGCCTGGGTGAGAGAGCAAGACTCTGTCTCAAAAAAAGCAAACAAAAAAAAGATATAATAAAAAGAGATGTATTATGGGAAATGGCTCATACAATTGTAGACACAAAAACATCCACAGTATGCGGTCATATGGTGGAGAACCAGGAAAGCTTGTGGTGTGATTCCATCTGAGTCTGAAGGCCCAAGACCAGGGGAGCAGTGGCGTCCGAGGCCACAGGCCGGACAATCAGAAGGGCCACTGGTATAAGTCCCAGAGTCCAAATGCCTGAGAACAGGAAGCTCCTGTGTCCAAGGGCAGGAAAGTTGATATGCCAGCTCAGGAAGAGAGAGCATGAATGTACCGTTCCTCCGTCTTTTGTTCTCTTTACCTTCAGTGGATTGGATGATGCCTGCCCACACTAGTGAGGACACATCTTCACCCAGTCTATGGATTCAAATATTAATCTCTTCTGGAAAAATCCTCACAGATGGGCCCAGAAATAATGTTTTACCAATTGCCTGGGTATTCCTTAGCCCAGTCAAATTGACACATAAAATCAACCATCACTGGCCAGGCACTGTGGTTCACACCCGTAATCCCAGCACTTTGGGCAGTCAAGGTGGGAGGATCCCTTGAGGCCAAGGTAGGCAGATCGCTTGAGCCCAGGAGTTCAAGACCAGCCTGGGCAACATAAGTAGAAACTCATCTCTACAAAAAAAAGAATAAATTAAATTCTCTGGATGTGATGGTGCGCACCTGTGGTCCCAGCTATTTGAGAGGCTGAGGTGGGAGGATGACTTGAGCCCGAGAGGTCAGGGTTGCAGTGAGCCATGATTGTTCTGTTGCACTCCAGCCTGGGTGACAGAGCAACACCCTGTCTTAAAGAAAAAAATTTAACCATCACAGAAGGCAGAAGGAAAGACAGATGGCTGTATGAGTGGGTGGGGAGATAATATAGAAGAAAAGTGGGACATCCAGAAAGGGAAGGAAGGGCTGGAGCGCAGGAAAAGCAAGGAAGGAAGGAGAGACAAGAAGGAAGGATGTGTAGAAAGATAAAAAGAAGAATGGATGGATGGGAAGAATGGAGAGTAGCTAAGAAGCCTGACCTGCTAGACAAAAGGGAGGAAGTATAGATGAATAATTAGAAAGGAGGCATAGGAAGGAAACAATCTTGGTTAGAAAGGGTGATTGAGGGGGAAAGGAAGGGAGGTTGGGATGGATGGATGGATGGGTGGATGGATGGGAAGAAAAGGAAGGATGAGAAGGCAGACAGGAAGGCTGTCTGGCTAGAAGGATGGTAGACAAACCGTAATAATTGGATGGCTAGGAGTAAGACATTAGAAGAATAAAGGAAAGACACAAAGAGATTTAAAATGTTTTAATTAATTGTTTGCCTGCTCCCTAATTTCTCCTGATTCTTCAGCCCATATCCCAAGCCAGGGTGACTCTTCCTGCCTTCGCACTTCCTCCACACTTTTCTTGCTCTCGTCTGTAGCCTTGGTCACTTTCTTTTGGTAGTTTGCATATTTCATTTACCCCAAAGCTTATCCTGACCTGGAGGTCAGGATACAAGGAGGCCTCATCTCCCCCATTCCCCCTCAGCTCCCTTCCCAAAGCTTGATACCTAGTCAATACCCAGCAGATGTTACCTAAACATGTAAGTAATGGCATCACGAGGAAGCCACATGTTTACCTTGACCACAAACACAGGGCAGAGGTGACTAGTATGGTCAGAGATCCCTGCTGGCTGGGAACCAGGGGAAGGCTGCACAGAAGAAGTGGCATTTTAGTTAGAACTTGAAGGATGGTGTATTAGTTTTCTCTGGCTGCCATGTCCCTTGACACATTGCCCTCTCCATCTTCAAACCACTGGGCAAGGCTAGAGGGCCCTCAACAGACTGGTAGTAGGAATATGGAAGTTAAAGACTCAGAGCGCAGAAAGAAACAAGCAGCATTACAGAGAAAAGCTAAATCCCCTCCAAGATTACCTCAATCATCGTGAAGAGCCTGTTAGTAGACACACCGATACTCAAGGCACTGCTTCACAAGGTAAGGAACACGTTACTGAAAACTCGAGAAGGGGGAGACACTTGTTCCGTATTGGCAAAAGCTTAGCAGAACTGTGTCCTGCAGTCATGTGGGAAGCAGAGCTCGTAAATGATGAACTTGAGTGCTTATCGGAGGAGGTTTCCAAATAAAATGTGGAAGGCACGACCTGGTTCTTCCTACCACTTATAGTAAAATGCAAGAGGAGAGAGAGAGAATGAGGAAAGAACTTAAACAGAAAGGAACTAGGACTTGAGGATTTCAAAAGTTCTCAACCTATGCAAAAAACAATAAAATTAAGAGATTGTAGCCAGACACGGTGGCTCATGTCTGTAATCCCAGCAATTTGGGAGGTCAAGTTGGGCAGATCACCTGAGGTCAGGAGTTTGAGACTAGCCTGGTCAATGTGGTGAAACCTGTCTCTACTAAAAATACAAAAATTAGCTGGGTGTGATGGTGGGCATCTGTAATCCCAGCTACTTGGGAGGCTGAGGCAGGAGGATCACTTGAACCCAACAGGCAGAGGTTGCAGCGAGCCAAGATCACGCCGCTACACTCCAGCCTGACTGACAGAGCAACACTCCATCTCAAAAAAAAACAAAAATTGCTCCCAAAAGTGTGACATAGAGAAACAGCCAAGTATATGATTGCACCAAACCTCAGGAAGATAAAAGATCAAAGTACTCAGTCACTTAAAAGGCTCTTTGAGGAGATTAAGGGTATAACTCACAGTGCCCTTCAATCAAACCAGGGGACTTCGAGGAGCTGAAGAGCATTGTCCCTCAGCCATCTCAGCTGGAGCCAAAGTAGAGAAGGGTCTATCTGAAAAAAAAAGATTTGGGGACCTGGATTTATCTAATAATGCAGTGGATTCCCCCATGACATTCATAGGAGACCCATAAAGTTCCTGAGAAATTTACATCCACAGAAACACTGTTAGCTTGGGCTAAATGGAACACAGAGGGTATGAAATCAAAGAAGGCTGTTGGACTGTCCAGTTTCTACTGGTGAGATGCAGACTGGTAAAACTACTTACCTGCAAACACCTGCTACCTTTAGCAAAAAGGAAGTATGACTCAGACAGTGAAACCAGAAGTTGAAAGGGCAGTGCTAAGAGCCAAAGAGAATTCTTCCCAGGCCTTGACACCTAATGGAGTTTTCTTGGCTGGATTTTCAAGCTGCATTAGAACATGACTCCACTGTCCCTTCCATTTCCCCATGCTTGAACCAGATTATCTGGAACTGCTATCCCGTGCCTATCCCACATTTTATGTTGGGAGCAGATAACTGTAGTTTTGCTGGCCCACAGATGGAGAGAAACTGTGCCCCAGGAGTTGTACTGTTGGACGATGCCCAGGGTCTATTTGACTCTGATTTAAATACTGTTGATTTGGGAATTTGAGTTGATACTTTAATGAGATGAGTTCGTGGGGGACACTGGGATGGAGTGAATGGGTTTTGCATTTGAAAGAGATATGGATTTGGGGTGGGGGGAAGGGGGAGGACCATGGTAGGCAGAATGCACCTCTAAAGATGCTCTGCCCTAATCCCCGGCAGCTGAGAATATGTCAGATGTCAGTATTGCATGGCAATAGGGAATCTTAATTAAGGTAATAGACTGCTATGGTTTGAATGTCCCCTTAAAACTCATGCTGACATTTAATCATCATTGTGATTGCATTAAGAAGCGGCACTATTAAAAGGTGACTTAGTCCTTAAGAGCTCTGCCCCCATGAATGGATTAACGTCAGTCTTGCGGGGAGTGTGTTTATCAAGAACGGATTGTTAGAAAAGTGAATTCTGGCCAGGTGCAGTGGCTCACGCCCATAATCCTAGCATGTTGTGGGGCTGAAGCTGGCGGGTCTCTCGAAGTCAGCAGTTTGAGACCAGCCTGGCCAATGTGCTGAAACCCTGTCTCTACTAAAAAGTACAAAAATTATCCGCAAGTGGTGGTGCATGCCTGTAATCCCAGCTACTCGAGAGGCTGAAGCAGAAGGATCTCCTAAATCCAGGAGGCAGAGGTTGCAGTGAGCCGATATTGCCCCATTGCACTCTAGCCTAGGTGACAGAGCAAGACTCTGTCTCAAAAAAAAGAAAAGAAAAGTGAGTTCTGCCCTCTCTTCCTGGCTCACTCTCCCCCTCTCTTGCCCTCCACCCTCTGCCTTGGGAAGGCCAGCACAAAGGCCCTCACCAGATGCCAGTGCCATGTTTTTGGACTTCCAAGTCCCCAGAACCATGAGCCAAATACATTTCTGTTCATTATAAGTTACCCGGTGTGTGACGGTCTGTAATAGCGACACAGAATGGACTGAGACACAGGTCTTCAAATAGTGAGGTTATCCTGGACAATCCAGATGGGCCCAGTCTAATCCCATGAGCCCTTGAAACTTTCTCCAGCTGGAGGCAGAAGAGAAGTAGCAGAAAGGGGAAGGCCATGGTGCCGTTTCTGGTTTGACAATGGAAGGGCAATGTGATGAGAAATGCAGGTGCCTTCCAGAGCTGAGAGGCTCCCACTAACAACTGGCCAGGAAACAGGGACCACAGCCCTACAGCCACAAAGAGCTAAGTTTTGCTGACAAGCCAAGGGAGCTTGGAAGTGTCTTCTCCCCCAGTGGTTCCAGATGTGAGACCCAGAGCAGAGGACCCAGCCGAGCCCACCTGGGCTTCTGACCTAGAGAACTGTGAGATCATACGTCTGTATGGTTTTTAAGCCACTGTGTGTGTGGTAATTTGTCATGGCAGCAAAAGGAAATGCACCCAGATGGGCAGGATCTGCCAGGCCAGTGACATGTGGAGGGCGTCCAGGTGGAAGGGATGGCATGAGTGAAGCCAGGTCAGTGATGAGCCTGCCCGGGTCACCTCTCCTCTCTAAGCCTGTTTTCCCCTCTATGAAATGAGAATAGTGATATCTCCCTCCCAGGGTCAGTGCAAGGCCAAAATAACAGGTGCTAGGTGCACAGGAAGTGTTTGAAACATGCTGGTTGCTTTTCCATTTCCAAGAGAGCTCTCTGGTCTGGGGGGGGATGGAGGCAGCTGATGGGCCCTGCTCTGTTTCTGCAGTGGAGCCGGCCCCACCTCTCCTGGTGCTTACCCAGACGGAGGAGATCCTGAGTGTCAATGCCACCTACCAGCTGCCCCCCTGTATGCCCCCCACTGGATCTGAAGTATGAGGTGGCATTCTGGAAGGAGGAGGCCGGAAACAAGGTAGGAAGCTCCTTTCCTGCCCCCAGGCTAGGCCCCTTCTCCACTGCTTCACACTCAGGTTCTCCTCACCCTCCCAGCCTGCTCCTGCACGCCTCCTCCAGGAAGCCTTCCCTGTACATCCCTGACTCCTGGCAGTCAGCCCTTGACTTTTGCACAGTGTGACTGGCCTGTGGCTCACCCTGTCCTTGTCCCCCGAAGAAACTAAGAACAGGGGAGAGCATCCTACCCCGGCACAGTACAGAGGCCAAGAACACAGCAGTTTGCTACTTAATATTTTTAAAAATTATTATTATTGTTATCATTTTGAGATGGAGTCTCACTCAGTCCTCCAGGCTGGAGTACAGGGGCACGATCTTGGCTCACTGCAACCTCCGCCTCCCGGGTTCAAGTGATTCTCGTGCCTCAGCCTCCTGAGTAGCTGCGATTATAGGCGCGCACCACCATGCCAGGCTAATTTTTGTATTTTTAGTAGAAACAGGGTTTCACCATGTTGGCCAGGCTGGTCTTGAACTGCCAACCTCAAGTGATCTGCCCTCCTTGGCCTCCCAAAGTGCTGGGATTACAGGCATGAGCCACCGCGCCTGGCCATTTTTAAGAATTATTAACCTTTCCTTTTTTTCTTCTGATAAAATCTGATCAAAGTATGATGACCTACAAGAGGCCTGCTTGCCAAGCCAACAGATTCAGTAGAGAAAAACTAAAAAATACAGATAAGCTCTAAGAAGAAAACCAAAAGTACCCAGAGATGACCACACATCACTCTGGTGCTTATCCAGTTTCAGATTTGTTTTCTGTGTATGCATGCGTGTATATCTGCATTTATTTATGGCAAGGGCTGGCAAACTTGCCCGAAGAAGACCAGATAGTGGATATTTTTGGCTTTGTGGGCCTGATGTTCTCTAGGACGACTCAACGCTGCAGTTATAGCACAAAAGGAGCCGTAGCCATCTGTAAATGGATGGACATCGCTGGGTTCCAGTAGAACTGTTTACAGGCCAGGTGCAGTGGCTCACGCTTGTAATCCCAGTACTCTGGGAGACCGTAGAGGGAGGATTACCTTAGACCAGGAGTTCAAGAACAGCCTGGGCAAACATGGTGAAACACCATCTCTAAAAAAACACTTGGGAAAAAAAAAAAAAAGCCAAGTATGGTGAAGCATGCTTGGGGTCCCAGCTACTTGGGATGCTGAGGCAGGAGGATCTCTTGAGCCCAGGAAGTAGAGGCTACAGTGAGCCATAATCACGCCTCTGCACTTCAGTTCAGCCTGGGCAGCAGAGTGAGACCTTGTCTCAAAAAACTAAAAAATAAAACTTTTTACATAAACAAATGGCCAGCCAGATTTGGTCCACGGACCCTTGCTCCGGTTTGTTCATGCTTCCACTAAGGCAACGTTCACACTCCTGATCCCCTGCATCCTCCAGATTCCGGGGGAATATAGATCTCAATCCAGTGAGGTTCCTGCCTTCAGGAACCTCACAAATATTCTAGATCGGCACTGCCCAATAGAAAGAAATACAATGCAAGCCACATGTGCAGTTTTAAGTGTTCCATGTTAAATTAAGTAAAAAGAAACAGGTAAATCAAATTGTAATAACAGATTTTACTTCATCCAATAGAATGGCATCATTTCAATGTGCAATCCTGATGAAAATGATTGAGATCTTTTACATTTTTTTCCCCTGCTTCTTTGAAATCTGATGTATGTTTTGTACTTGGAACACCTCTCAATGTGGACCAGATGCATTTCGCATGCTCAGCAGCCACACGTGGCCAGCGCCTTCTGTACCGGGCGGTGCAGCATTTGTAGAGGTTTCCTCCACTCCCGATAGACTGGGAGACCCCAAGATGGGAAGCCCGAGGAATCTGCTTCTCAAAGTAGGGACCCGCAGGCAGACCTTAATGGGATGCACGCCAGGGTGACCCCATGTGGCAGGCTGCTTTTAAACCATGGCTATCCCTACCTGGAGACTCAGCTGAAAAGAACTCATGTAGTGTTGGGAAGTGCTTCCTCAATGCTTAAACTTTAATGCAGGAAAAGAATAGAAGGTTCAGGCAAGGAGGGAGGATCACTTAAGGCCAGGAGTTCGAGACCAGCCTGGGCAACAGCAAGACCTTGCCTGTACCAAAAATAATTTTAAAAAATTATCCAGGCACAGTGGCTCACGCCTGTAATCCCAACACTTTGGGAGGCCAAGGCAGGTGGATCACCTGAGGTCAAGAGTTCGAGACCAGCCTGACCAACATGGAGAAACCCTATCTCTACTAAAAATACAAAATTAGCTGGGCATGGTGGCATATGCATGCAATCCCAGCTACTCGGGAGGCTGAGGCAGGCGAATCACTCAAACCCAGGAGGCGGAGACTGTGGTTAGCCGAGATTGCGCCATTGTACTCCAGACTGGGCAACAAGAGCGAAACTCTATCTCAAAAAAAATAATTAAATAAAAATTACCCAGGTATGGTGGTGTGAACCTGTAGTCCCTAGCTACTTGGAGAGCTGAGGTGGGAGGATCGCTTGAGCCCAGGAGTTTGAGGCTGCAGTGAGCTGTGATCACACCACTGCACTTTGGCCTGGGTGAAAGAGTCAGACCCTATTGCCTAAAAAAAAAAGAAAAGAAAGAAACACTACCGTGTCATCCAACCCCACTCTCTCCTGGCTGTGAAACCAATCCCCACAGCAGTTCTGCCACTCTCTGCTTCTTTTCCAAACAGACCCTATTTCCAGTCACTCCCCCACGGCCAGCCAGTCCAGATCACCCTCCAGCCAGCCGCCCCGCGAATGCCACTGCCTAAGTGCCAGAACCATCTACACCTTCAGTGTCCCGAAATACAGCGAGTTCTCTCAGCCCGCCTGCTCTTGCTGGAGGTCCCAGGTGGGTACTAAGCGGTGCGGAAGCGGGGAACTTTCCCTCTGGACCTTGGGAGCTTCGTGACACCATGGTTAAGAGCATGAGCCTAGAGATAGACTCACCTGGATTAAAACCACACTCACTGTGTGTCTTTGGGGTGGCTTACATAATGCCCCGAGCCTTTGTTTGCACAGTCTGTAGAATGGGTTTATTCTTGTGAGGATTAAATAGGGTGACGAACGTGAAGCACTCAGCACATGCACGGTTGTAGGCAAGAGCCACTGTTGTTTCTCTCATTGTTATTTTTCCTTCCTTAGAAACCAACTGGGTTTTCCTGGTGCTGCCATCACTTCTGCTACTGCTGTTAGCAATTGCCACAGGGGGTGTGATCTGGAAGAGCCTCATGGGGAATCCCTGGTTTCAGCGGGCAAAGATGCCACGCGCCCTGGTATAGCAAATCTGGGGGGTGTGCAGCAGGTGGGGGAGGGGTGGAGAATAAGGGGGTGGAGCTGGAGCTATGAGTTATTCAGATAGAATATCGAGATGGTCCAGATTCGGACCAGAACATCTATCTTTGTGTCTGAATTTCCACCATTAGTAATGCATGCATTTAGTCCTGAATAAAATAGCAAATAGGCCCAGGAGGGAGGAGTGCCTTAAGTTCCTTTAAGATAAATAACTTCACCTCTGCTGGGATGTGTCAGGTGCTGGGAGCAGAGCCCCCAGCCTTGGACCTCAGAAGAGATAATCAGAAGGGAGGAGGACAGGGGGCACCGAAGGGGATGTCTGAAAAGGGTCCCAATTTTTAGTTCACTGTTTATCCCAGGATGAGCTGTGCCCTGGCTGACCTTGGCGTTTCCTCCCTGCTCTGCTGGGTCTCTCCCTTAGAATCTAGGGGCCTGCTGGGGTAGGGGAAGCCCAGGAGGTGATAGGGGTTAGCCCTGTTCAGATAAGGGCTGGCAGGTGCAGCTTGGGCATAGGCGAGGCTCTGATGGGCATGGGGGCTTTGAGGATGGGTTCTGAGTGTCCCTGCATCATGGCAGGGTGGCAAGGGGAGCATTTCCACATTTCCCAGCTCCAGGGCCTGTGGGAGAACCCCACTAACTGTCGAGATGACAGGCTCAGGTAGACATGTCTGTGCCCTGCCCCATGCCCTCAGCCTTCCTGTTAAGAGCATGCCCACTGGACTGGCAGCTCCCAGCACCTGCACCCAGTGGGCTTTCTCTGGCCTCTGGAGCCCACACTGCCCCTGCACATGGCAGGCATTAAGTGGCAGAGAATTAACACTGCCACCAGCTCTTCCATCCCTCAGCAATGACGGAGAGGGGCTGTGGGTAAATAGCCCAGGAGCATCCCTTCGTGGGATCGCTCTGAGGTGCGTGTGCCCCTTGGCTCCCTGAGTCCCCAGCAGGATTAAGTGCCATGAGCCCTAGGGCTGCCCCCCGCTCTCCCATCTGGTGCATCCTGGGATCACCTCTCAAAGAAACTACTTACACTTGAATCCTTTTCTCAGGTCTGTTTCTAGGGGAATTTAAATGAAGATAATTGTGCTTCAGGAAGGAAAGCCTAAATTTTCTGCTCTTCTCTCCCCTCCCCAAATCAGGACTTTCCTGGACACACACACCCTGTGGCAACCTTTCAGCCCAGCAGACCAGAATCCCTGAATGACTTGCTCCTCTGTCCCCCAAAAGGAACTGACCAGAGGGGTCAGGCCCATGCCTAGAGTCAGGGCGCCAGCCACCCAGCAGGCAGGACAGACAAAGGCACTTGCGGAGGACGAGGAGGAAGAGGAGGAGGACACAGAAGATGGTGTCAGCTTCCAGCCCTACATTGAACCACCCTCTTTCCTGGGGCAACAGCACCAGGTTCCAGAGCACTCAGAGGCAGATGGGGTGGACTCAGGGAGGCCCAGGGCTCCTCTGGACCCACGCGAAGGCTCTTCTGCTTGCGATTCTTCAGACAGAAGCTGGGCCAGCACTATGGACTCCTCCTGGGACAGGGCTGGGTCCTCTGGCTATTTGTCTGACAAGGAGCCAGGCCAAGGGTCAGGTGGGGACGGGCACCAAGAGCCTCTCCCATCGCTTGAATTCTCCAAGGACTCGGGTTTCCTGGAAGAGCTCCCAAAAGACGACCTCTCCTCCTGGGCCACCTGGGACCTTACCACCAGTGCCGAATCTGGTCTCTGGGGGAGCCCCCTGTTTCTCTTCGGACACTGACTGTCTGCTGGGACAGCAGCCCTGAGGAGGAAGAGGAAGAAGAGGAGGCGAGGGAATCAGAAATTGAGGACAGTGGTCCGGGCAGCTGGGGGGCTGAGAGCACCCAGAGGACTGAGGAGAGGACCCTGGGGCATTACATGGCCAGGTGAGCTGTCCCCCGGCGTCCACTGGCTAGGATGCCACTGCCTTTGCGAGGACTACTGGGCTTCCCAAGAAACTCGAAAGCCTCCATACCTCCCCTAGAGGGCGGAGGGGCATTGCACTTCCAGGACACCCACCTAGTGGCGGTTTGTCCGCCGGGCTCAGCAATAAGAGGCCCCTCCCTCCTGTGACCCATCCGCTTTAGGCTGAGCTACAAGAGGAGTGAACACAGGGTGGGCTGAGGTCAGAGGTTGGTGGGGTGACAGGCCAGGGGGGAGAATTATCCCAGGAAAGCATGAAACAAGTGAGGTCAGGTCACAGCAGACATCAAGGGCGGACACCTACCAGGGGCCCTCTGGAACTTGGGACCTCTGGAAGCACACCCGCTATACCTCAGGCCTTTCCCAGCAGCCACTGAGCTCCCCCCACCCCAGGGCTCAGCCCCCTGATTCATGGGTCCCCTAGGTTAGGCCCGGATTAAAATCCAGTTGGCCGAGGGTTTTGGATGGGAAGGGAAAGGTGGCTGTCCTCAAATCCTGGTCTTTGGAGTCATGGCACTGTACAGTTTTCAATGTCAAGACCGGGGTTAAATCCCAGCTCTGCTGTTCACTGATTGTGTGATCTTGGGGAAGCCACCTTCCTCCTCTACCTCGGCTTCCTCGTCTGCAGCTACACCTGGGTGTGGTGAGAGTTCTAGGGGATCTCAGACATGTGTAGCACAGAGCCCTCTGTGTCCCTGGTGCTCTCTATGTGGTGGCTGGTAGAATTCTCCATCCATCCGGGCTCCAGGAGACCCCTGAGCGTCTCCCACCTGTGGCCCCTAAACCAGAGTGACTGAGCGCACTCACCATTCAGCTTGTCTCATCCCCCATCTACCTCCTTCCTTCTACCCTCACTGCCTCCCTGTCAGGAGATTAAGCTCTCAGAAGCCAGAGCCCCACCCAAGGGGACCCTGGTCTCTCTGCCACTACCCAGCAATGGGAACCCTGCTTCCCGGGGGAAGGAACCAAGTGCTCCACCTTCTAGGGGCCCAGTTTGTTGGAGCAGGATAGTAGCATGGCAGGAATCGGACTTCTAGGCCCATAAGCCCTGTTTGGACAGCACCTTAGACGCTTGGTTGACTATCACGATCCTAAGAAGTCTCATTCTCCCTTCTGGTTGTAAGAAACCAATGCCTTCTATTGGTTGCATCACCACCCTCAGGTGACTATCCTTACCTGAGGGTGTTTTGTGGTGGGGAATCTGAACGACCTTGGCTTTGTGGCCATTCAACCTGCCAGGACTAACATTTCTGGATTTGTGAAGAAGGGATCTTCAAAGCCACTGAAGCCGCAGAGCTGTGTTAAAAGCCGCCACGAGAGTACAGCATTAAATGGCAGAGCTGGAAAAGCTTCTTAGGGCATCTCATCCAGGGGTTCTCAAATCATGTCCCGCAAAGGCCTTGGTGGCAGTTGCAGGGGGTGCCACGGGGTTCTAGGAGCCTCGCCACTTTCACCAGAGCAGCCTCACTGTGCCCTGATTTACATACTGTGGCTTTCCACGTGAGGTTCTGTTTAGAGAGGCTCCACTGCCCAAGAAAAAGTTAGCAAACCACTTTTTGAATCAAACACCTATCTTGTTTCAAAGGAGCTGAGGTCAAGAGTGGCAAAGGCACTTACCCAAGGTCACCCAGCGGTGCTGCTCTGATGACTTATTGTGCACACCTCCAAGGGAGAGAGCTTCGATCTCTGCACAGCCAGGCCAACCTCTGACCCCTTGGCCATGTCAATAAAATATGAAGGTCACAGCCAGGATTTCTAAGGGTCAGGAGGCCTTCACCACTGCTGGGACGGACGGATGGACACACACACACACACCTGTGTCTCCCCAGGGGTTTTCCCTGCAGTGAGGCTTGTCCACATCATTGAGCCCAGGAGAGGAAAAACAAACCACGGAGCTGGGGATAGCTGTGGCTCAGGACCAGCTCCCAGGGAAATTCCCAGACCTGCACTGATGTTCTCTCTGGAACCCAGCCGAGCCGCTTTGTGGAGGTAATTTCAAAAAAGTGAAAGCTATCATCAGAATCATCTTAGGCTTGTATGAAATAACCACTCTGTTTCTGTTCTTAAACCTTACTATTTGTTTGTTTTTTTGAGTCAGAGTTTTGTCTTGTTACCCAGGCTGGAGTGCAGTGGCATGGTCTCTGATCACTGCAACCTCCACTTCCTGGATTCAAGTGATTCTCCTGCCTCAGCCTCCCAAGTAACTGTGATTACAGGTGCCCATCATCACACCTGGCTAATTTTTTTTTGTATTTTTAGTGGAGACAGGGTTTTACCATGTTGGCCAGGCTGGTCTCGAACTCCTGACCTCGGGTGATCCGCCCACCTCGGCCTCCCAAAGTGCTGGGATTATAGGTGTGAGCCACCGCACCTGACCAAACCTTACTATTTTTTTTAAAGAATTATTTCCAGAGTTTAATTTCTGACATAGCTTGAGCTTTCGAGTAACTGTCAACTCCATCTCCTTTATCGTCATTAAGTCATTCACAAAAAGCCATGAGAAGCATTAGGAAAGGGCATGAGAATCAGTATAATACTTTGCCTTGCGTGCTCAGCACGTAACTGTTTACAAAGCTCTCTCAGGTGCACAGCAGGTTGCAGCTGCGTGGTGTGGGCTGGGCCCGCACTGGAGGGGAACATCCGGTGAAAATTTAGTACTAGCAGTGTAGGTTATTCTTACGTATTTGTATTTATTTCTATTTGTCTATGTTTATATCCTATTTCAATGATATCCTAATGCTTGTTGGTACTACCCTAAACTGTTTAAATAAAGAGCTCTATTTTTAGAGAAAAAGGGATAATTGAATGGAAAAGTGTATGCGCTTATCTTTTTTTGAGACAGGATCTCACTCTGTCGCGCGCGCATGTGCCACCAGGCCTGGTTAATTTTTTTATTTCTGTAGAGATGGAAATCTCCCTATGTTGCCCAGGCTGGTCTCAAACTCCTAGGCTCAAGCGATCCTCCCGCCGTGGCCTCCCAAAGTGTTGGTTGGGATTACAGGTGTGAGTGACCGTGCCTGGCCTATGCTCTTATCTCTCAAAAGCTCCTCACCTCTCCTCTGGGAAACCTAGCTGTTAAGACGACAAGGGTCTTGAGTTGAGTCCCCAGAAGCAAACCCAGAGAAAAGGTAGAAAGCTAGAAAGCAGTGCAGCGATCCAGGTAACGCCAGGAGGGCACTATGGAGGCAAGATGGGGTGGGGGAGTTGGGGGCGGCAGCCCAGGCAAAGTGTGTCATCAACAGGTCCCTGGTATGGACGGCTGGACCTCAGTGCCCCTGGAGAGCTCTGGAAGTCCATGTAGGATGCACTTCAGGTTTGGTCCCCCTGCGAGGGGCAGGAGCCAGGCACTCTAGCTACTCCCTCTCATCAGTCCAGTGTGGAGGCCGTTCCCTGAGGCAGAGTTGCAGGTACTTGCAGCTGGGATCCATCAAGCTGAGTGCACAAGAAAGGGGAACGCCATGGGGCTGAGGGCAGGGTCTCCAGCCAATATCCCCTGTTGCAGTGAGGCTGGAGCTGACAGGTCACCCAACTGCAACTGTGGTCCATGGAAGGGTACAGAAACAGTATCTGCGTGCCTAGCTTTGCACACCCCAACTCATTCCAGCGGCTCTGTGTTAGCGAGGGTCTCCCAGTTTCCAGCGATTCTCTCGAGGTCACCTGGTGACTGACTAGCACTGTCCCCCGCAGTTGTCACCACTTATCCACCAAGTCCCTCTCCCTGGAATTCAGTAGTCTCCCTGGCTGGCTCGGCCTGGAGCAGGCACCTTCCAACCTGCTATGGCCCATTTCCCAGTCTGAGGAACAGGAAAGTCCTGGGACAAGACAAGAAAGCAGCCACTGCCGCGTGGGCTGCCGAGACGGGAAACGATAACCCCTGCTTCCGGCCCCTCCTCCAGGTGCAGCTGCACCCCCAGCCTCGGCTGCATCCCACTTTTAAAATTCTTTTTTGCTAGATAGAGCCTCTTTCTCTGTCACCCAGGCTAGAGTACAGTTGTGTGATCTCAGCTCACTGCAACCTCCACTTCCCAGGCCAAGTGATTCTCGTGCCTCAGCCACCTAAGAAGCTGGGGTGTGAGCCACCATGCCCTGCTAACTTGGTTGTTGTTGTTGTTTTGAGGTGAAGTCTTGCTCTGTCACCTGGGCTGCAGTGCAACGGCATGATCTTGGCTCAGGGCAACCTCCGCCTCCCAGGTTCAAGCAATTCTCCTGCCTCAGCCTCCCAAGTAGCTGCACACCCAGCTAATTTTTGTGTTTTCAGAAGAGACGGGGTTTCACCATGTTGGTCAGGGTGGTCTCAAACCCCTGACCAAGTGATCTGCCCGCCTCGGCCTCCCAAAGTGCTGGGATTACAGACGTGAGCCACCGCATCCGCCCTCAAATTTATTGTTCTTTATTGAAGATGCTCTCTAAGCCAGAGTCCTAAGCCACTGCGCCGTCAGCTTTCTTTGAGGTTTCTCCCTCATGATCTGCGCCGTGCATGTTATAGACGTGCTTGTTTTTCTCTTGCTAATCTGTCTTTTGTTATAGGGGGATCTGTCCCTACTATGAACATTTGAGGGTTGAGAAATTATATTTCCTCCCCCAGCATTTAAGCCAGGGCCTTCTATTACTTGTAACCAAATGTCCTTGCTAATTCACAAAGACAAGTGGACAGTGAATCTACCTCCCAGGTTCAAATGATTCTCCTGCCTCAGCCTCCCGAGTAGCTGAGATTACAGGCGTCCACCACCACGCTCCCTTGTAACCAGCTTCGGGTATCTGGTCCTTTCCAGAAAACAGGGAAGGACGTCCTCTGCAGGTAACCCGCCCGCCCTCCTCCTCCCATTGCTGGGTCGTCAACCCTTGAGCTTCTCCGGGCCTGTCTGCTGCCACCTCCTGGACAGTGGTGGTATGGCAGAGCTGCTGGGCTTGGTCTTACCTGAACTGCGCTCCGGGAGCCTGGAAAGGGGAGGGCTAGGGTGATGGATGTGACATCCTGAAAACTTCCTTTAGGAGAGGAGTTGTTTTTCCTCTTGGCACCAGCACCTGGCACAGAGTGGAAGCTTGGGATTGAATAAGTGAATGAAAGGATAAGTGAGTGAATTGGTGTATGAACTTGAGTCAGTAAGTGGACGGCTGTGGCTGACTTACACATAAGGTTGCAGCAGACCTCGAATGCGATGGTACAACCCTGATCCCAATTCCTGTTGCCCATGGGTGCCTGTCCTCCCCCACCCAGCATCTTGCTCTGAGGGGCACTGGTGCTGCTCAGGCTGGGACTCATTATTCTTTAATTTATTGTTTCCCATGTGATTTGGGTTTGATCAATGGCTGCCTGTGACATCTTCCCTGAGCTCATTCCTGTGTGCACAAAGTGGGGGCTGAAGTAATGAGGGTTGGGAGTGTTTTTTCTAGAAAAA
Organism: Ateles fusciceps; assembly: GCA_036589455.1. Taxonomy (NCBI): domain Eukaryota; kingdom Metazoa; phylum Chordata; class Mammalia; order Primates; family Atelidae; genus Ateles; species Ateles fusciceps. The sequence continues at coordinate 3,801,599 of JAZHEH010001321.1, forward strand.
CAGACTAGAAGTTATATCTAAATGCATGAGTCAGCTCCGTGAGTCAGCTCCTCAAGAGATACTGGTTGGGTTCCAGGCCCGGGAGCCCCACCCTTGGTGTATGACAATCCAGGACACAGAGGTGTGATGGCTTTATACAAGCTGAGTCTTTTTTTCTTTTTTGACCCCTAACTGCTTCTTTAAGTTGATGAAGAGGAGAAGGTGGGGGTCCCAAGGAGTGGCCTGTCCTGGTGGGCAAACGCATCAGCATATGGCTGGAGGCCCCTCTCTAGGCGGCAGTGCTTCCAGGGTGAGGCATATCCCGCCCCACTCGGAGCCTGTTTCTCCGGGTGCTCAATGGGCCACCTGGGAAGCCAGAGTCCAGCAGGAGCCTGGAGCGCCCACACCCTCATCTCTGAGCTCCAGGCCCTTTCATGAAAGCCCCTTCTTCTAAGTAACTCTAACCCAGCCTGGACGCCTAACCTGCAGGATGCAACACCATTACTTTCTCCAACCCTAGAATTGGGCCTCATCAATAACAGTCAACTCAAACCTCCTTTTTTTTTTTTTTGAGACAGTCTCACTCTGTCACCAGACGCCAGGCTGGAATGCAGTGGGGCGATCTTGGCTCACTGCAACCTTCACCTCCCAGGTTCAAACAATTATCCTGCCTCAGCCACCACAGTCGCTGGAATTACAGGCACCCAGCACCATGCCCCGCTAATTTTTGTATTTTTAGTACAGACAGGGTTTCGCCATGTTGGCAAGACTGGTCTCAAACTCCTGACCTAGGTGATCCACCCACCTCAGCCTCCCAAAGTGCTGGAATTACAGGCATGAGCCACCGCACCCAGCCTCAAACCTCTAAAGGAATGTTAGCATTGCCCTTATAGCCTACACCTGCACACCAGCAGTCTAGGTTTTTGCAAAGGTTTTTAAGGGACCTCATTGGTCCTTGGGTTCCTCATTTTGTAACAGAGGATGCTTGCTGCATGAGACCTCCTTCTCAGAAACTGTCCAGAGACAGCAACCCAGGCAACGCCGAGGAATAGACACTTATTTTCATTTCTAGATGAGGAAGCTGAGGGCTAGAAGTTAAGGGACCCTCACACAGCAGGGAAGTGGTGGAGCTAGAATTCAGACCAGGTCTGTCTGCTCAAAGTCCATGTTCCATTCACTTCTCCTGGCTTTTTTTCATAGGGGGCCTGTGAAAGTGTTCCCTCATTCTGGTTGGAGGCATGTGATCTTCTTAATGTTTTTATGAAGAAGCATGGCCTTGTACATGCCATATAAGCTTCTAGAACTTCAAACTCCCAAGAGAGAGCTGAAATTATAAGTAGAGTCAGGAAATTCTACAATGAATTTATCATGTGAATGACAGTAGTAATGAAGGGAATTCTGGGATGTCAGGGGAGGTTTCCAACCCCAAAGTGACATAGAAGCAGAGGCCATGCAAGCTGCAGAGGCCCTTAGGAGGCTTCTAGACCAAGCCTCCTTTACAGAAAGGGGAAACTGAGGCCTCAAGAGGGGACAAGAGCTACTCATAGTCACCTGGAGTCAGGTGCAAGGTTGGGACCAGACCCAGGCTCCTGACCTGGGCCATGTAGTCAATGTCCCTGATTGACACAGCCCAGGCCTTGGAATGAGATGGGCTCTCCGGCTCCTGCTCTCCAGGAATGATCAATCTACCCCTGCAGAGTCGTCAGCCTCTGAGACAGCACCCCACACTCCCCGAAGACTTCCGGGAAACAGCCCACTGCCTTTTGATGTTCCTGCTTCTGGCATTCCTGGGTGTTGAGAGAAACAACAGGAGCAGGTCACATTCCTATTTCATTGTAAAATGGGCTTTTTCTATAGCTTGGGGATGTTCCCTACAGTCTTAAAGCCCTGACCAGCTTTCTCTGGCACACTCATTCATTTAGCAAATCTTACCAAGTACCTGCTCTGTGCCAGCTCCTAGTAGACACTAAGACACCCAGGACAGCGAGCTCCAGGCCCTGTCCCTGTAGTCAGTTCCATGGGGAACGGGGAAAGCACCATGCAATGCACGCCAGGAGCTGGGAACGCAGAGCTGCTGTTCCCAACCCCACCAAGGGAGTGGCTCACACAGGGAAGGCTTCCTGGTGGAAGTGAATTTAAGAAGAGGTCTGAAGAATGCATCGGAGTGAGACAGGAAAGGGGAGGTGGAAAGGGATTCTTGGAGGCAGGACAGCGCATGCGTGCACTGGAGAAATTTGTCAGACAGAAAGCAAGTGCTTTTCCTGGGTCTGAGAATCAGCAAGGCGAACCTGCTGCTCTGAAGGTCAACGCTGTAAGTGGATGTTGGATACCTGCTCTACGTTCAGCCATGTGGAGGGTACAGAGGAGTAGCAGGGAGCTCCTTGTACTCAGAATGCTTGACGAGCACCGTCCAGTTGTAGAGCCTAGAGAATGAGGTTATGGGGAACCTCTACCACTGGAGGCAGCTTCATTGTGAATACCTCCAGCAGCCAAGGACTTTCTGCCTCTCAAGGCAGCCACACCATCATAGTGAGAGCGAGGTCCTTAAATTTAAAAAACGGCCTCCCTAATGTCTCCCATAAACACTGCAGTTTTCCTTTCAGAAGCAGTTACACAAAAAGGGTCTAGAGCCTTCTCCATGCAATAGCCCTGCAAATATTTGAAGACAGTGCTCATGTCTCACCTCCACTCCAACTCAAATCTCTCCTTCCCATTATTTTGTTTGTTTGTTTATTGAGAGGCATAGTCTTGCTCTGTTGTCCAGGCTGGAGTGCAGTGGCTCAATCTCAGCTCACTGCAAATGCCGCCTCCTGGGTTCAAGCCATTGTTGTGCCTCAGCCTCCTGAGTAACTGGGATTACAGGTGCTCACCACCACGCCCGGCTATTTTTATTTTTATTTCTATTTTTATTTTCAGTAGAGAAGGGGTTTTGCCATGTTGCCCAGGCTGGTCTTGAACTCCTGGGCTCAGGCAATCCGCCCGCCTCAGCCTCCCAAAGTGCTAGGATTACAGGCATGAGCCATTGCACCCGGCCTGTTTGTTTTTGAGATGGAGTCTCACTCATTCTGTTGCCCAGGCTGGAGTGCAGTGGTGTGATCTCGGCTCACTGCAACCTCCACCTCCCAGGTTCTCGCGATTCTCCTGCCTCAGCCTTCTGAGAAGCTGGGACTACAGCTGCGCGTGCCACCACATCTGGCTAATTTTTTGGTATTTTTAGTAGAGATGGGGTTTCACCATATTGGCCAGGATGGTCTCGATCTCTTGACCTCGTGATCCGCTGGCCCTGGCCTCCCAAAGTGCTGGGATTATAGGCGTGAGCCACCATGCCCAGCTAATTTTTATATTTTTAGTAGAGATGAGGTTTCACCATGTTGGCTAGGCTGGTCTCAAACTTTTCTCCTCAAGTGATCCTCCCACCTCAGCCTCCCAAAGTGCTGGAATCACAGGCATGAGCCACGGCGCCCGGCCTCCTTTCCATTCTTGAACATGTAACACAACTCAAGTATCATAGTGGACAATGCCAAAATGGGGGCCAGACAGCAAGTTCTGGAAGGACTTGGTTTCTTTGTTTGTTTGTTTTTTGAGACAGAGTCTCACTCTGTTGCCCAGGCTGAGTGCTGTGGTGCAGTCACAGCTCACCACAGCCTCCACCTCCTGGGCTCAAGCAATACTCCCTCCTTGGCCTCCCAAAGTGCTAGGATTACAGGCATAAGCCACCATGCCTGGCCTCTGGAAGGACTTTCAAAGTAAGATGTTATGGGCTGCAGTTATCAGGAGGGGCCACACTTTGGAAGAAGAAACTGTCTTGGTGAGCTTCGAGGAGAAGGGAGTTGGCTAAGGGAGTGGAAATGGCATTCCAGCAGGAGGGTAGAGCCCAGACAAAGGCCTGTCTTTAGTGCCTATTTGTTATGTTTAGTAACCTTACTTTCCCTTAATATAAATTAGTGTATTTCCTATATAAACTTTAGGAAATGCAGATAAGCAAAGGGAAGAAAGAAAAATCACCTACAATTCCACTACCTCCTGGAGATAACTCCCCTGGTGTGTTCATCTATGTCCATCAAGACATTTGCTCTGCGTGTGCGGGTACCACCCTGGTATGTGTTTTAGCCAAGGTGGTACTATACATAGTTTACGATACGCTTCTAGTCACTTGAAAAAATACAATGAATCTTTATCAGGTCACAAAACATTTTTCTCCAGCATTATTTTGGAAGCTGCATTTGTTTTGCTTTTCGTGGACATATTATTCTTTTAACCAAACCTCTATTGTCAGACATGGAGGTGGTTTTCATTTTTTTCTTTTTTCTTTTCTTTTCCTTTTTTTTTTTTTTTTTTTTTTTTGAGATGGAGTCTACGTCTGTCACCCAGGCTGGAGTGCAATGGCATGATCTCAGCTCACTTCAACCTCCGCCTCCTGGGCTCAAGTGATTCTCCTGCCTCAGCCTCCCAAGCAGCTGGGATTACAGGTGCCTGCCACCACACCCAGCTAATTTTTGTATTTTTAGTAGAGACAAGGTTTCGCCATGTTGGCCAGGCTGATCTCGAACTCCTGACCTCAGGTGATCCACCCACCTCGGCCTCCCAAAATGCTGGGAGTACAGGCATGAGCCATCATGCCCAGCTTATTTTTCTCTTAAACTGCTAGAAATGAAGTCTGGGTGTTCCCACATTCCTTAGCAATCCAGGTGTCTTCCTTCCCATTAATTCCTACATAACCACAGACCGTCATAATTACAGGACGTCCAGTTCTTCCACCAAGTTCCCTCCTCCAGGGCTTCTGAGAGACCCCAAGGAAGGCTTTCATGTTCCACAGACCTGCGGGGCTGTCTTGCCCTCCTGCCCAGCCACTTGAGGCCAAAGCCTGCTCTTCTCCCTAAGGGTTCCTTGTAACCTGTTTCTCTGGTTGTAGTCTCCCCACACCACCTTGTCATCAAAGTCATCAAAAACCTATATCCATCATGGTTCATTCAGCAGCACAGAAACCAGTCTTTCAGACCAAGGGACTTGAATGTAAAAGAGCTTGTCACCCAGATCATGGAGGAGCTGGGACTCTAATCAGGACAAGGAGACAGTTCAGAGATTTCCCCACAGCAGGAAGCTGTGCCATCCTACCAACTAAAGGGAAAGATGCAGGTAGGAAGCTGTGCCATCCTACCAACTGAAGGGAAAGAAGGTGTTGCCAGAGCCAGGAGCTGGCCTCCAGACAGGAGCAAGAGAGGCAGAGGGGGCTGCCTGGCTGGTGGACTGTCCAGAGGGAGGGGGGAGCTGCAGAGGAGACACGGCCATTGCTGGGGAAGCCACTCAAAGCAGAAAAGATGGGGATGCCAGTCATTTTCTGTAATTGCAGGAAACTACATTTCCCAGACTCCTTTATCAAATGCTCTGATCTCTGCCTCCCCCAGTCTTCCTTGCCTCCCCAGTCTAAACCTGGAGGAAGACTGGGGAGGCAGAGATCAGAGCATTTGATAAAGGAGTCTGGGAAATGTAGTTTCCTGCAATTACAGAAAATGAGTGGCATGGGCCCTATCTTCATTTCTTCAAAGCACAGCTTAGATTTGTCAAACAAACTTTAGCAAAGGCTCAGGGCTGACAACAAACCAATGACAGTTCAGGAAAGAAAAACTTAAACAGGGATCCCAGGATATCACAGCCCATTATATCCAACCCCTTGGCAGGAACCCTGCTAAAATCTTAGCTTGTCGTTGTGGCCTGGGGCCAGGCAAACTCTTCCCAGGGGCAGGACCCTCTGATCATGTCCACCCTGACCAGAGTCCAGGCCCCAGGCCCCTTCAACCTTCTCCAGGGCCCTGCAGGGAGGAGAAAACCATTTCCTATACACCCGTCCCTTCATTCACTCGGAGCTCGTGTTCATCTCTGTAGATCCTGCCCCACGTGGCAGAATGACAGCATGGGAGAGTAGCCTGAATCTTCACTATCCCGAACCAAAGGCCCATTCATGAGTTTCATCCCCATGTCTAGCACAGCAAAAAGTATCACTGAAGTTCAAGTTCCATTTTTTTCTAATCTTTTGCAGATCCTGGACCCAAAGGCTCAAGGTAAGAGTGTCTGGGCTTCCTCACCCCCAACAGCCTCTCTAGGGGAGAGCTGTTCCCAAGCCCACCCCAAGCGTGGGGGACCTGCCTTGATATGGAGCATCAAGGAGGAGCATCAGGCACCCTCTAGCTCCTCCCACCAGACAAAGCAAAGGAGTCACAGCTTTTCCTTTGCTGCAAGAAACATTCTGGGACTTTTTTTTTTTTCCTCTCTTGTTCATTTATTTTCCTCAGGGTAAATCCCCTAGGAATAGAATTATTAAAGCAAAAGATAGGCATGTGGTGTAGGCTTTTGATCCACAGTGCCAAATTGCTTTTTGATAAGGCTGCATATTGTGGATTATTCTTGCCTTTTCTGCCCCTCAGCTCCGTGATAAACCACTTGGGATGAATCAGCCATCAGACCAGATAAACAAGCCAGCCTGTTACTGTTGCTGTGTTCTGCAAGACGGAAGAGAACTCCCTTGGATCCCGCCCAGAACCTGGAATTCCAGAGCACTCAGGCCAGGGCACCTTTGTACCCCTGCTCCCCACCGGCTCAGGTTCTGCCCGCCCCCTTCTCCCCGCCCCGTGCTTGAGTGGAGCGGGTGGAGCCAGCTGCCAGGGCGCCAAGACTCCCAGCCCTCCCTCTGTGTACGGCAGAGTGGAGGCCAAGGGAGGGCTCTGTGCCGGCCCCGATGAGGACGCTGCTGACCATCCTGGCTGTGGGATCCCTGGCCGGTGAGTGCCCATCCACCCTGTGGTCAGACCTCCCCCATCCCAGGGGCCAATAATCCGGGTCATCTCCCCAGCACCCTCCCCCAGCCCCAGCATAGTTTCGTTTCTTCCCCTGCTAGGGTTGAGCGGGGTGCCGGGTGTTCATGGAGAAGCAAATGCCCGGCTTGGGTTGCTGGGGGCATGAGAGGGTGCCTCAGACCCTGGGTTCTTCCAGGGACACAACTGACCCTCAGGTCTTGGGGGATATAGCTAGCTGTCTGAACTGGGGTGCTGGATCGCTGCACCTGAGTGAATGGAAAATTGGCCTGGAGGAGGCAGACATCCTTCGGTCCCTCAAATGGTGCTGGCACAGATTGCACCATCCCTTCCTCTGCCTCTCACCTGGCACTGGCCTGACGGGAGACGGAGGAAGAACAGGGGGAGATGGAGCTTGAGTTCTGCCATTGCCGCCCTCCAAGCCCCTGCAGGGCCTCTTTGGCCTCTTTTGTTATTATGGATCTGAAAGCATTTTCTCCTAGAGTGGCCAGGTCTGCTACATTAATAGGTCTTAAGACACAGGACCCTCTTGGAAACAGGGCTTAAGGCCATAGTGTTCAAAGTCAATCAAGTGGGTTGGGTGATCCTCATTATGGAGAATGTTACATGAGCCCCTAGACTCTGTCTCTGCTCAATTCAGGGAACTTCCTTAGGAAGTCAATGCATAGTCCTGATTGAGGATGGTGAGAAGTTATGGCCTCGGCCAGGCCCTCCTTGCTCCAGTGCGGGAAGAGGCCCACAAAGCTGCAGAGCTTACCGGTCCCTCTGCCGCTGCCCCCCAGGGCTTCCAGCTCTGCTGGGTTCCTTCAGTCTGTGCTCCCCAGAATCAAGCTGGGCATCCCAGGAAGATGTGAGACCCCGCGAGGCCCCAAGACACGTTCCTTAAGACCCCAGCCATACTGGTTGGAAATCTTGGAGACTCCCGGCCCTTTGAGATGGGGGACCCACAAGAAACAGCCCTTAGGAGATTGGCGAGGGTCAGCTGTCTCATGCTGCACGCCCAGCCCCTCACACCCCTAATCGTAGGCTGACTCCAGAGCATGTGGAATTGTTTCTTGTTTGTGTGTTTTTCCTTAGCTTCCCAGCTGGGGGGACAGAACGTTGTTTTCCACAAGAATGTGAAAAAACATGTTGCCTGTTATAAATCCACCAGCCTGCCAGGCTCCACACAACACATGCCTCCCCCAGTTTCACAATACAGACTTTCAACCAGGAATGGCCGAAGCAGCTCGGGCTGAGGCATGGATGACGGATCTGAGGAGGAGAAGGAGCCAGTAGGGGCGGGAGAAGAGGGGGAGATCTAGTTAGTTTCCTGACACACCTAAAAGAAAGCGGTGGGCCGAGGTCCACTCACCCCACTTCAGGAAGCCAACTGCAGTTGCTGCCTGAAAAGTGGTGCCAACCTCCACGGAGCCCAGGGTCCTTTGCCTTGGCAACATGCCCCACCTCAGCCACCAGCCTTCAGCCCAGATGGGGCCTCTGTTTCCCACCCAGAACACTGACCTCAACCAGCAACCGTTCCCACTGCAGACTCTGCCCCAACCCTTGATGGAGCCTCTCAAATGCCACCCTCACCCTCCTGCCCTGACGCACCACCCCACCAGAGCCACTATTCGGGTCTGACTTGACTGGACTCCTTTCCTCAACTTTAGACTCAGCCCTGAATCCATCACCACCCCCTCCAGAACTAACCCCAATTCCTCCCAGTCTCACATCCAAACAGGACGTCAGCTACAGCCTGAGGCTCTGCGGCACAGCCGTCATCTTGGGTAGAGGCGGTAGACACCTCCCCATGCTGTCCCTAAAGCCCCATTCTGGTGACTCCAGGAAGCCTGAAGACGTTTTGCAGCTGCAGGGCCAGAACCCAGATTCAGAGAGGAGGGCAGCCTTCTAGGTTAGCCAGAGGATGTGCGGCGGGGTCGGACCATCCTTCCCCCATCCCCCACCGGTCCTCGCCAAGCCTGAGCACCCCTCTTGTGTGTACACTTGGAGGGCGGGAACCAGTAACTGTCCGCTCCCTCACACCTTGGGCCCGCTGGCGGTCGTGGTCACGTCTGGGGAAAGAGAGGCAAAGACATAGCAAAGACACACACCCAGGCCTCAAGGCCTTGACCTAGCTGGGGTGCTGAACATTTTCCCACCTGTTTATTTCCCAGGCCGGCCAGCAGGGGCCTCAGAGCTTGGAGCCCGCTGCCAGCTTGGGCCGCCATTTTCCTGCCAGCTGCCAGCTTGGGCCGCCATTTTGCCGCAGACTCTTGCCCTCCACAGCCCAAGCCTGGGGGCTGAGGGAAGGGTTTTATAAGTTAAGGGCTCTTTGTTTACAGCGCAGATTGCTTCAGAGGCTACGGCCCCTCCCCAGCCCCTTCCTTGAGGCTGAGGCCGTGGCTTCTCTTGGCTTACCTTAAGCAGAACTGGGCTGCACAAAGACCTAAGCTGGAAGAGAGGGCTGTGGACTCTTCAAGGGCCAGCTTCTCCTCCTCCTCTCTCCTCCTCCCTAAATTCATCCATTTATCAGGTGCTCAGGTCCCTGAAGCCCCCCACCCTCATATAAAAGTGTGAACAAGGCAGCCCCCTCCCTACACAGCGAACGTCTGGCCTTCCCAGGCCTCCTCCCTTCAGACTCCACACGCATACATAGGGGCCTGTTAGGCACTGAACACATTCACAGACACTGCCCGGCTCTATCTGCCCCACAACCAGTCTATGAATATTGTAGGCTCTTCACATGCTGACTGTGAAGCTGGGCAACAGCTCTCTCTGAGCCTCAGTTTTCCTCATTCATCAAATGGGGATAGTGACAGCGGGCACATTGTCGTGAGGATTTAATGAAGGGATTTGCCTGTAAGAGGCCGTGCACTTCACAAATGCCAGTGGCTGCTGTTGTCATTATTGTCTGTCTTAGGTAAATCAGACTCTTTGCATTTTATAGATGAGGCAATTGAAGTTCTCGTTGCTTAAACAATTTTCCTAAGGTCACCCTGCTCATGTGTAGGCTCAGTGAAGAGTCTTGCCCCTACAAATTTTGTGCAAGATAACTGCCTTCGAGAAGCCAGCCTGGTGGGTGGGCAGGGATGGGCTCAGCTAGTGGAGAGACCGGAATTCACAAGCGCCTCCTCTGCCATTGCTTCAAATGACACGGGCGGCAAGTTACTTCTTACACATTTTAGTTACATATCTCTAAAATAAGGGTGAGGACACCAACTTCAGGTTGTGTTAAAAAGTGAATGAGAGACAATACCAACCATTGATGGGGATGTGGAGAAATTTGAACCCCTCGAACAATGCTGGTGGGAATTTAAGATGGTGCAGCCATAACAGCCTGGACAACATAGTGAGACCCCATCTCTACAAAAAAAATTAAAAAATAAATTAGCCAGATGTGGTGGTGCACAGCTGTAGTCCCAGCTACTTGGGAGGCTGAGATGCAAGGATTGCTTGAGCCCAGGAATTCGAGGCTGCAGTGAGCCATGATCACGCCACTGCACTCCAGCCTGGGGGGAAAGAGCAAGACCCTGTCTCAAAGAAAAAAAAGATGGTGCAGCCACTTTAAAAAATAGTTTGACAGTTCTTCAAAAGGTTAAAAATAGAGCTACCATGTAACCTACCAAATTCTACTCTTAGATATATAACCAAGACAACTGAAAACATATGCCCACTTATAAAACTGAGTGTTCACAGTGGCATTATTCATGGTAGCCAAAATGTAGAAACAACCCAAATGTCCTGATGAGTGGATAAACAAAATGTGGTGTATCACAAAATGGAATAATATTCAGCCCTAAAAAGGAAGTACTAATCCATGCAACCACGTGTGAAACTTGAAAACATTGTGCTAAGTGAAAGAAGCCAAGGCTCTATTTATATAAAAAGTCTAGAGTAGTCGAAGTCACAGACACAGGAAGCAGATTCATGGTTGTCAGGGGTTAGGGGAGGAGAGGAATGGGGAGTGAGTGCTAACGGGCATGCAGTTTTTTTGGGGTGGTGCTGAAAATGTTATATTCTGGAATTAGATAGTAGTGATGGTTGCACAACATTGTGAAAATACTAAGAAACCATTGAACTGAACACTTAAGGTGGTGACATGTATGGAATGTGAATCACAGCTCAATGCAAAGCAAAATGACAGAGTGGATAGTTGCTTAGAGCAGAGTGGGGAGTGTCCCCCTCTTGCTGGCCCATTTATAGAAGGCTGGGGGCCAGGGTCTGCCTGCTCACCCACCAGGCTGGCATCTTGAAAGCAAAGGTACTTTGCAAGAAATTTATATGGAGCAGGACTCTGACTGAGTCCACACGTGGGCAGGGTGACCCTGGGAAAGCCCCTGCTCACCCTCCTCCCACCCTCTTGCAGCTCATGCTCCTGAGGACCTCTCAGATCTGCTCCAGAACGTGAAATTCCAGTCCAGCAACTTTGAAAACATCCTGACTTGGGACAGCGGGCCGAGGATACCCCAGACACGGTCTACAGCATCGAGTATAAGACGTACGCTTCTCTCCTGACCCCACCTCCTTTGCTCTGAAGCCAGCCCCTCTCCAAGGAATCCCCTCCTATCTGTATGTCCCCATGTCCCCGGGACTGGTGTCACACAGCCCCTCCCAGATACAGCTCTGCTCCTTTATGTTTCTTTTGCGGAGGGAGAATAAAATAAGGGTGAAAAGTACAGGCAATAGGGTCAGGCTGTCTGGGCTTAAATGCCAGCTCCTGCCTGTATAACTTTGGGCAGCCAGGTAACCACGCCAAGCCTCAGGTTCTCTGCCCACAAAGCGAGGAGAATGACAGCACCTTCATCACAGGGTTGTTGGGTGGATTAAACGAGATAAAGTCATTAACACTTGTGCCTGGAAAATTATAAGCTACCAATAATGGTCTTATTATTATTAGTGAGATCAGGTCAACCGAAGATGCACCCAGCCCGTCTAGCCCACGCTCCTGTTTCTGCTCCTCTCCCTCCTATGCAGGTGAGGAGGGGTGGCCTGGGCTCAGGAGTCCTCAAACTTGGCTTCCACTCCTGGTCATGCCACGCTGTCCTGTGGCAAGTTACTTCCCCCTCTCTGAGCCTCATTTCTCACATCTGTAAAATGAGGATAACAGGGCCCACATCAAAGGGTTATGGTGATGATGAGCCCAGAATGTGGACTCAGACTGGCTGGGTTCAAATCCTGACTCCCCGCATGCAGGCTTCAAACACGTGGGCTCTTTACTTCTTTGAGCCTCATCTTCTTTATTTGAAAAATAAAGAGAATACTCTGGGCACAATGGCTCACCCCTGTAATCTCAGCACTTTCGGAGACCGAGGCAGGTGGATCACTTGAGGTCAGGAGTTTGAGACCAGCCTGACCAACAGGCTGGCCATACTGTCTCTACTAAAAACACCAAAGTTAGCCGGGCATAGTGGTGCACTCCTGTAATCCTAGCTATTCTCGAGGCTGAGGCAGGGGGAATCACTTGAACCCGGGAAGCAGAGGTTGCAGTGAGCCAACATTGCATAACTGCACTCAAGCCTGGGTGACAGAGCGAGACCCTGTCTCAACAGGACAGAAAGAAAGAGGGAGAGGGAGAGAAGGAGAGAGGGATAGAGGGGGAGAGGGAGAGGGAGGGGAAAGGGGAGGGAGAGAGAAAGAGAGAGAAAGAAAAAGAGAAAGAGAGAAGGAAAGAAAGAAAGAAAAAGAAAGGAAAGAAAGAAGAAAAGAAGGCAAGAAAGGAAAGAAAGAAAAGAAAACGCCTCAGAGGACCATTGTGAGAACAAAATGAGATATTCATATAAAGGGCCTGGGCCACTGAACGTGCTAAGTAAATTAGATCTCCTTGACATTATTAATAAGCCACAGGCCTAGGGCCAGCCTTTCCATCACCTAGGTGACCCGGCCCCTCCCTGGCCCGCAGGTACGGAGAGAGGGACTGGGTGGCAAAGAAGGGCTGCCAGCAGATCACCCGGAAGTCCTGCAACTTGACGGTGGAGACGGGCAACTTCACGGAGCTCTACTATGCCAGGGTCACCGCTGTCAGCGCGGGAGGCCGGACAGCCACCAAGATGACCGACAGGTTCAGCGCTCTGCAACACAGTGAGTTGGGGCCCCTGTGGGCTTCGGGGGAGGGGAGAGGAACGTGCAGGTGTTTTGGAGTGGGATAGCTCTTCCCCTCTGGAGTGGGTGGAGGGCCCAGAAGGGGCTTTCTGCAAGGGGAGGGGGACAGTTGGGGGTGTGGCTTTTAGGGAAGGCACCGCTCCCCCCCCATTACAGTGTGTCCCTAGCAGGTTTGTTCATTTTTCTCCACCACCACCCCAACCTCCCTAGTTCACACTACACTTATCTCACCCCTCGACTGTGGTCAAAGCCACCTAACTTGTTTCCCCAACTGCCCACTTTACCACCTCCTCCAGCCCATTCTCCACAGAGCATTTAGAGAGATCTCCTCAACACATAAATCCCACCTTCTCTTCTCAGCTTAAAACCCTCTGGGAGCTTCTCATGACTCTTAAAATAAGATCCAACTCCTTGCCATGGCCCTCGAGGTGCTGCCTATCCCGGTCCTAATCTTGAACATGCCTTTCTGGGGCAGCCAGGCCTCTGACAGTTCCTGCCTAAGGGTCCTTGCTGCTCCCACTCTGCGGGCACTTCTGGGCTTTTCACATGACTGGCTCTTTTCCAGTCCTCAGGACTCAGCTTCAACATCACCTCCGAAGTCAGTGTCCCCACCTCCAGCCCTGACGACCTGATTTTGGTAGGCTACCGCCTGTGATTCTCTGTTGCAATACAGAGTTTATTATCTTTATCACTCATGCTGCAATTACTGTGTTTGCTGACAAGTGTTATCTGCCTACCCCTCTAAAATGTGAGCTCGAGAACGGCACGTGTGGGCGGCAGAATCCACCGCATTCCCAGCCCTCAGCATAGTGCCTGGCACCAGAAGATGCTCAGTAGCTGGGCATGGTGGCTCACACCCGTAATCCCAGCACTTTAGGAGACTGAGCCAAGAGGATCATTTGAGCCCAAGAGTTCAAAACTAGCCTGGGGAACACAGTGAGACTCTATCTCTACAAAAAATTTAAAAATTAGCTGAGTGTGGTGGCATGCACTTGTAGTCCCAGCTACTTAGGAGGTTGAAGTGAGAGGGTAGCTTGAATCTGGGAGGTCGAGACTTCAGTAAGCTGGGATTGCACTACTGCACTTAGATGACAGTGAAATCCTATCTCCAAAAAAAAAACAGATACTCAGTAAATGAATGAAGGAGTGGATAGCAGTTGCTGATTGCTTGGCTGTGTCCCCACCCAAATCTTATATTGAGTTATAGTTCCCATAATCCTGTCCTGTGGGAAGGACCTGATGGGAGGTAACCAAATCATGGGGACAGTTTCCCCCATGCTATTTTTGTGATGGTAAGCTATCATGAGATCTGATGGTTTCATAAAGGGCTTCTGTTTTTGCTCGCTTCTCATTTTCCTTCCTGCCATCATGTGAAGAAGGACATGTTTGCCTCTCATTCCGCCATGATTGTAAGTTTCCTGAGGCCTCCCCAGCCATGTGGAACTATGAGTCAATTAAACCTCTTTCCTTTATAAATTACCCAGTTTCGGGTGTGTCTTTATGAGCAGTGTGAGAACGGACTAATACAGTTGTGAAACTCCCTACGCAAGCTAAGCATGTGATGATGTTCACCAACTGACTTTACAGTCACACATAGCTTTTAAAGAAAATAAAAAATAAAATTAAGTATTATATTTTTAACCTGGCTTGTTCAATGAATTCATGCTTATTGTAGAGAATTTGTGAAATATAGAAATACACAAAGAAACATAAAAGTCACCCAAAATGACCTTAACATTCAAACATCACTGCAGTCACTAGGAGCTGTATCTATTTTGCAATCTGGCATTGCTTTTTTGTCCTACGTTCTTTTTCTCCATCTATTGGTAACGTGAACGTTTGCTCATATCATTAAGCATTTTTGCACAACATGGTATTTCACAGTGCAAAATGATCCATTCTAGGGAGGTACTCTAATTTACTTACCTATTTCCCTTTTTGAGAACATACAGCTCAGATTTTCCATTTTATTAGCACCACTGAAGTAAACATTGTTCTGACTCAGCTATTTTCAATCTTGGAGGCCAGTGGATCGTTGAGGTATTTTTACAAATTAGATTCAGGGGAAGCGAGGTCTATGAGCCCCTGAAGTTGGATGCAAGCTTTGTGTGTGTGTACATTTTGGCAGGGAGAAGAGCCACAGCGTTCATCACATTCGCAAAGGCGTCTGTAAACCAGCAGAGGTCATTTGGTGATTTGGAAAATTCCATCTTGAGAGAGAGAGAGGTCTTCAGCCTGACCTTTGAGGCTGCATCATAGTATTAGGCCCCAGATATTATTTAGGATGCGTAGTTGATGTCATTGACATCCCCAAAGCTGTCATACTCAATAGATGAGTGGGGAAGGGTGTTCCAGGCTGACTTAAGGTGGGGACACAGGGGGCTGGGATATGTGGGGGCAAGCCAAAGGCATGACTAAGCGAGGGGGCCGGTGCCCCTCACCCTGGGTTCTTCTCATCCAACCTTGGTCATCCCTTCGCCAGCCTGAAACCCAAACGCCAGGGCTTGCAGAAACGTCTCTCTTTTCACTGTTTGTTTAGCTGGCATTGGAGTGGAAGGAGAGAGAGTCCGGTCATTTTCCACTGTCCAGGGTGGCCTCAGACACCACCCACCAATTCTGACTTTTCTTTTCTCTTTTTCTCTCTCCCTATCCCCAGCTACCCTCAAACCACCTGATGTGACCTGTATCCCCAGAGTGACATCAGTCCAGATGATTGTTCATCCTACCCCCCACGCCCATCCGTGCAGGGGACGGCCACCGGCTCACCCTGGAAGAAATCTTCCAAGACCTGTCCTACCGCTTAGAGCTCCAAGTCAACCACACCTACCACATGGTCAGTGCATGTTGCACCCTGGTCTTTGTCTGCCTAGGAAGCCTCTTCCTTCTCAATTGGATCTGAGTTGCTTTAAGAAAAAAGGGGACATGTTACGTAAATCAGCGTTTCCCAAAACATGTCCCTTGAGAGGCTCCTTGAAGCCTGGAAAACAGCACAGATGACAACCTCTCTCTTGTAGATTCACACACACAATAGCCTGCCAAAAGCTCTGACAAGTCCTGCAGAGCCAAGACTCCACTATCACTTTGCTTAATGCAACTTCTCCCAAATTTATTTGACCAGAGAAACTTTTTTGTTTGTTTGGTCGGTTGGTTGGCTTTTTTTTTTTTTAGACAGAATTTTGCTCTTGTTGCCCAGGCTGGAGTGCAATGGTGCAATCTCCACTTACTGCAACCTCTGCCTCCAGGGTTCAAGTGATTCTCCTGCCTCAGCCTCCTGAGTAACTGGGATTACAGGCGCCTGCCACCACGCCCATCTAATTTTGTATTTTTAGTAGAGACAGGGTTTCTCCATGTTGGTCAGGCTGGTCTCGAACTCCCGACCTCAGGTGATCCGCCTGCCTCAGCTTCCCAATGTGCTGGGATTACAGGCGTGAGCCACCGCGCCCGGCTACATTTTGTTTGTTTAATACCTTCTCACATCCTGGGGAAGAACCTCTATTAATATCTTCAGATGTTCGCTTTAGAAAATGCTAGGATCAATTTCTACTGCTGCAGTTCTTTTTACTAGTTCTCCACTATTTGCAGGAACTATATACAGTTTAACGTGGTAAGATGAGTAATAATAAGATGTAGAAGGCAAGGGCATAAATTGTCAAATAATATAGAAGTTCTTTCTTTTTGTGTTCAGAAAATATTTGGTACCGCCTACGCCTAACACGTGCCACCAATCCACAATTCAGTTAAATCAATATTTATTTCCTACTTTGTGGTTCCTGCTATTATAAGCAAGGAGCTTATAATCTAGAGGGTGAAGAGGGAGTTAAAACAAGAATGCAATCGTTATAGGTGGAGGAAAATACGGGTATTGGGAGGTGGGGCAGGATGTCAGCGCAGCAAGATTTGGAAGACTTCCAGAAAACTTTTGGGAGGCCAAAAATGACATAATATGCATATATGACCTGACATGCCTCAGAAATTGGTATTGGCTTCCAGAAAGACAATACCAAAAGTCATTCTTTTAAAGCATACAATTCAGATGTTATTTGTTTATTCACAAAGTTGTGAAACCATCACCACTATCTAATTCTATCTAATTGGCTTCCAGAAAGCCAACACCAATTTCTGTGGCAAGCCAGGTAATATATTAACATTAATTACATCTTGGCAATGCATGCATAATATGCATGCCAGGTAATATATGCATATTATATCATTTAATCTTCATCAGAGCCTTGTGAGAAAGCTTCTGTCATCTCCATTTTCTAGATGAGGGAACCAAGAAGTTAAGTCACTTGCTCAAGATTGTTCAGCAAATAATACTGTAGACAGAATTCAAATCCAGTTCTGTTTAGCCCACATTTCTTCCACCACTGGCTGCCTGTACTGCTCCACCATAATCAGAGAGAAAAATAGGAAAATTTAAGCCATTTTTTTAAAAAAGAGACAAGGCCTTACTATGTTGCCCAGGCTAGTCTTGAACTCCTGGGCTCAAGAGATACTCCCACCTTGGCCTCCCAAAGTGTTGGGATGACACACGTGAGCCACCACACGTGGCCACCTTAGGACATTTTTGAAACACACGGAACCACCCACTTTGACAGGAGCATAAGGACATGTAAAACAGTTTCTCCAAACATGGTCCCAAAGAAACAGCATCAGAATCTCCTGCAGCACTTGTTTAAAATGCAGATTCTTGGGTCACCTTCCAGTCAACTTAATTAAGATTTTGCACTTGCATCCCTGGGATCTGGGTTTTAGTGAGCAACCCAGGTGCTTCTTTCTCAGCGCAAAGCTTGAGAACCTCTGGTGTAGAGGGACCCTGGGAGATCAACCTCAGAAGACTGGACGGGACTATGCTGTAGAAGGGGTAGGGTGGTGGAGGGGAGGAATCTTTATTTCTTTCAGTAGTTGGGGGAGTCACTAGAGACTACTGAGCAGGGAGAGTCCTTATCATGTTCATTATTTGGTAAGTATTTGGGTTCTTATTAAATATTTTATTGTTATTGATTTCTAACTTATTCAGTTTGTGAACGCAGCTGTACGATTTCAGTCCTTTTAAATTTATCGAGGCTTGTGTTATTCCTGGCCCAGCCTATGGCCTATCTTGGTGAATGTTCCTTGTGCACCTGAAAAGAATGTATATTTTACAGTTGTTTGGTGGAGTGTGCTATAAATAGAAATTAGCTAAAAGTGGTTACTTGTGATATTCAGATCTTCTTTGTCTTTTCTGATTTAGGTGAGAGCTCAATTGGTCATTTAATTGCTGAAAATAGCAAGTCTGCAACTATAGGTGTGTCTGTTTATACGCCTGACATGCCTGTCATCCCAGCACTCTGGGAGGCTAAGGCGGGAGGATCTCTTGAGCCCAGGAGTTCTATTTCCTGTTTAATTCTGTGCATTTTTGCTTCATGCATTTTGAAACTCAGTTATTAAATACATATACATTTATGATTGTTGTATCTTCCTGATAGATTGACCCTGTTGTCATTTGAATTGTTCCTTTTTACTTGTAGTCATACTCTTTGTATTGGAAGTCTACTTTATCTACTTTAGATTACTATAGCCACTCCAGCCTTCCTGTGGTTTGCATTGTATATCTTTTTACATTCATTTTCAATCTGTCTCTGTTATTATATTTAAAATGTATCTGTTGCAGACAGCTCTGAGAGCCTTTACCTTTTTTTGAGATATCATTTCATGCCATGGAATTCATTCTTTTAAAGTATACAATTCCGATGTTATTTGTATATTCACAAGTTGTGAAACCATCACCACTATTTAATTCTGTCTTATCAATCTGTCTTCAAGTTCTCTGTTTTTTTCTGTCATTTCCAAAATGTTGTTGAGATAATTCAGTGGGTTCTTTAATTTCAGATAATAATATCTAGAATTTTTCCGATTCTAAAGTTCCCAGTTTTTATAGTTTCCATATTCTACTGAGATTTTCTATTCATTCATTCAATATGAGCATATTTTTGCTTTACTTACTGGAGCATTGTTATACAGCTGCTTTAAAATAATTGTCAGCCAGGCGAGGTGGCTCACGCCTGTAATCCCAGCACTCTGAGAAGCCAAGATGGGCAGATCACTTGAGGCCAGGAGTTCGAGACCAGCCTGGCCAATGTGGTGAAACCCCATCTCTACTAAAAATACAAAAATTAGCCAGGTATGGTGGCAGGTGCCTGTAATCCCAGTTACTCAGGAGGCTGAGGCAGGAAAATCACTTGAACCTGGGAAGTGGAGGTTGCACTGAGCTGATATCGCACCACTGCACTCCAACCTGGGTGGCAGAGCGAGACTCTGTCTTAAATAAATAAATAAATAAATAAAATCATTATCTGCTAATTCAACATTTTGATCATCAGGATCAGTCACTGTTGATTGTCTTTTCTCTTGAATATGGGTCATATATTCTTTCATTGTATGTCTAACAGTTTTGAAATGTATCCTGGACATTGTTCTGAAATTACTGTAGATTCTATTACATTCCTCCAAAGAGTAGTGGTTTGGTTTCATTTGGTTTTAGCAGGCAATTAATTTGGCTGAACTCCAAACTCTGAAATCTCTGTTCTTTTTTTGTTGTTTTTAACTTTACCTGGGCTGCTTGGCGTCTACCCCATTCATGCCTGCTTTAGGCGCCAGTCAGGGATTTGAGCAGAGTTTATACACAGAGTTTGGGCCTTCTTCTCTGTGGACCTCTCCTGTCTGTGGTTTATTCTCTCATTTTCCAGGAGCTATGATTATTCCAAACCCTGCCTTTTGGGTATTCAAGCCAGTTAGAATACAGGGTTTCTATCTAGGTTTTAGCCATCCTGCAAGGTATAGACTGGGGTCTGCCTTCAGGTTAAAAGACAGTAAAAATGGGAAATTTACCCCTTGCCCTTCCTCCTCTCTCCAATATGTGCCTGCTTTTATTTTCTCTCTACTGCCTTTAAGCAGTTGTTTTTCATTTTGCTCCGAATTTATAGTTGTTATTTTGGGGATGTTTGGTCCAATAGAAGCTATAAATTACTAGGATCAGAATGAAGAAAGATCAAATATGGAAATAGAAGAGATATCAGAGTAGAAAGAAGACTATTGCAATGGTATAAGCTGGAAATAAGGGCTGAACCAGGATGGAGGGAGTGAAAAACTTAGGGAAGGAGGAATAAGGGCCTTGGCAAATCTCCTGGGGTTCTATCTCATGATATGTAATGTGTCCAGTTTCAACCATATGAGTTCCACAGTACAATAAGTTTAAAAATTCATTTATGTACTTCTTTACCCACTCTCACCACCACCCCCATTCACACACACAAAAGAAAACAATAAATTACCCTCAACCTTGGCCTCCATGTGCCTGAAAAAGAGAAGACAGAGCTGAAATACAAAGACCCAGAGAAGAAAATTCTCAGTTTTTGAATTCCCAAGAGACACAGGTTCTGGCCCTTTAGAGGAAGCTTTTTGGATCCTTTAAGGGCAATTAGCTACCTAAGATGTGAGAGGGATTCATCCAAAATGGCTTCCAGGTTTAAGCCCTGGAGCTTAGAAGAAGAGTGATGCTATTACCAAAATTAGAGAATTAGAAACAGATGTGGCTTTGGGGTTTGGGATGGAGCAGGCCCCAGAGAGAGGAGGGCAGCATGTTTGGACATGTTGACTTAGAGATGCCCACATGGTACTATCCATCAGGGAGCTGCCAGGACCCATCAGAGACTCAACAGCTCTTCCTGAGATAAGTCTGGGAGTTATCCACACATTGGTGCTCACAGCAGCCATGGGTTCAGATAAGATCACTAAGCGGCGAGAGATTGTGTGAAAGAGAAGGAAATGGTTGAAGAGCAAACCTTGCAGCACAACAGAGAGGGGCTAAAACCAGTGAAAGACCAATCAGAGAGGCAGGAGGAGAGCCAGACAGGACGACATGTGGCATCCGTGGGAGAGGAGTTCAGTGTCAAAGAGCTGAGAGATACACAGAGGAATGAGAATCAAAGCACAGTTCCAGCAGAAGGACCGGCAGATGCAAAGAAACAAGGGCTTTCTTATGCAAGGCGGCTGTTTACCTGAGTGACAGGTATCCAGCATTGAAGAGCCTGCAGAGCCAGGTGGGCTGCAGAGACAAATGAGTCTGGACTGGAAGCCAGGGACCAGAACTCTATTCTGTAAATATGGGTGAGGCAATCAAAGGCTTTTGAATAGAAGAGCATTATAATCAGGTTATCTTTTAGAAAGATCCCTGTGACACCAAGATGAATATGGAAGTGAACAGGGGCAAACCCAGAGATGAGTGAGCTTGAAAGAGGCTCCTGCTAGAGTCCAGGCTGAAGGCTCGAGGCCCAATTAAGGCAGAAGCAATGAGGAAAGAAAGGATGAGTATTCAAAGAGTTTTCGATGTTTAACAAAGAAAAGTTGAGGGACGAGAAGAATTGGAAGGAGAAGGGATGGGGGAGGGTGGGAGGGTGGTGGAGGTCATAATGGCAGCCGCTAGAGTGTATAACCACTTCCTATGGGCCAGATACTGTTGCAAGTGAAAGGCACACGAGTTTGGCGACTGATTGGATTTGGGGATAAAGCAGAAGGGAGGGGAATGGGAACAGAGGGCCGAAGACAGACCCATCAGCTTCTGCTTTGAGCTTTCTTGGGATCCATGTGGAGATTGATGTATAACAGCAATCACGCTGGGTTCTCTGTCCAATTCAGCGCCTTGAAGGGAAGCAGAGAGAATATGAGTTCTCGGCCTGACGCCTGACACAGAGTTCCTTGGCACCATCGTGGTCTTTGTTACAACCTGGTTCAAGGAGAGTGCCCCCTACGTGTGCCGAGTGAAGACGCTCCCAGGTGAGTTCAGCTGAAGCCAGAGGGAAGTGTGGCTCCTGAATCCAAGTCCTGACTCTCCTGTTTCCTCACTGTGTAACCAAGGTGAAAACCATGGAAGGGTTATCAGTGTGTTATTGAAGTCAGTCTTTGTTTATCCATAAAGAGGTGGCTGATGAGTTATCAAAGCAAATGTTTGATTCTCACCCTCCAGCCTATGTCTGGATTTCCCCTCTCGTGTGTACCTTGGCAAAGCAAACTCACCTTAATATTAACCCAGGTGAGATATACCGGAGGGAAAATCTGCAGGGGGGAAGCAGAGAAGATAAAAAAGATCCCTCAATATCTTCCAAAGTCAAACAATAATAATGGTATCATAATAACTAGCATTTCTGCAGTGCTAACAGGGACCAGGCACAACCAAGCGCAACCCTCATGAACAGTCTATGGGGTAGGTATTATTTTCATCCTCATTTTACAGATGAAGAACCTGAGGTTCAGAGTGGTTAGGTAACTTACCCATGGCTGGGCACAGTGGCTCACACCTGTAAATTAAGCACTTTGGGAGGCCAAGGCAGAAGGATCACTTGAGCCCAGAAGTTTGAGACTAGCGTGGGCAACATGGCAAAACCCCATCTCCACAAAAAAATCAAAAAACTAGCTAGATATGGTGGTGTGCACCTGTGGTCTCAGCTACACAGGAGGCTGAGGCAGGAGGATCACTTGAGCCCAGGAGGTTGAGACTGCAAAGAGCTGTGTTTGTACCTCTGCACTCCAGCCTGGATGACAGAGCAAGACCCTGTCTCAAAAAAAAAAACTATTTGCCCAAGGTCACACAGGTGCTAAGGGATGGAATGAGGCCTAATTCTAGAGGCCATATTTTTACCACAGAGCTACTATAGATACAGTTGGGGTTTTTTGTGGGTTTTTAGTTTTTTGTTTTTTGAGACAGAGTCTCACTCTTTTGCTCAGGCTGGAGTGCAGTGGCACAGTCTCGGCTCACTACAGCCTCCATTCGCTACAACCTCGACTTCCCGACTTCAAGCCATTCTCCCACCTCAGCCTCCCAAGTAGCTGGGATTACAGATGTGTGCCACCACCATGTCTAATTTTTTTTCTTTTGTAAAAAAAAAAAAAAAAAAAGTAAAAAAAAAATTTTTTTTTAAAGAAATGTAAATTTTTTTTGTGAAAAAAAAACAAAACAGGGTTTCCCCCTGCTGCCCAGGCTGGTCTTGGTCTCCCGGCCTCAAGTGATCCACCCGCCTCAGCCTCCCAAAGTGCTGGGAATGCAGGCATGAGCCACCACCCCGGCCTAGATACAGTTTTGAGTCATCTGTTCAATGAGGTGGTTCCTTCCTCTAGCACATTGAAACTTGATTCTCATCACAAGCATCATGGTATTTTTATTAGTGTTTATTTTCATAGACAGATGTAAATGTTGCATTGCTCAGACTGCAGGTTTAGAGGATGGATAGCAGTGGATAAGACAGATTTGGTAAAACAGTCTCCACTTCATCCTCATGTTCAGATTCATGTCGGTAAGTCATCTCAGTTCCAACCATGCCAACATTCAGAACAGAGTTGAGTCTGCAAGCTGGACATTGTGTGTGGCCCAGCAGAAAGAGGAGCACCGCACGAGGAATGAGAAGGCACAGTGTCAGTCAGACGCCAGCCAGCCACGTGCCTGGGAGAGTCACCGACCCTGGGAGCCTCATTCCTCATCTGACAGATAGGGTTGCTGATGCCTGGGCTAAGGCGATAATCAGAGGCCAGGCAACTGCCAGAGCTGGGCCCTAGAGAATGACGCTCTGGTCCTCAGGTTTGTTCGGAAACTCATCAGTTTTCCAAAGAGCCCGCAAGAGATGGATTTCCCCACCCGAGAATCCCAGTGCATTAATTGGCAGGGGAGCTATGTCTCATGGCACAGCCAGCACTGGCCACTTGCATGGGATATACCCTTCCTGGGGCAAGGGCTGCTAGGAAACCCAGAATAGACCTTAGCAAGAGGAGAACTAGAAAAAGGAAACTGGCTTTCTGGGGCTAAGCTGGGAGCATTTGTGTGACCCTCCTCCCTGGACTGTCCTAGACAAATCTCACCTGCTCCTAGCCCACCCTTGGCCCACCAGCTTTTTGGCAATGTGAAGCCCACCCCACCCCGTGTCCACAATGCCTTTCTGTTGCCTTGTGTTTACATGGGTTTTTTTGTTTGTTTGTTTGTTTTTTTGAGATGGAGTTTTGCTCTTGTTGCCCAGGCTAGAGTGCAATGGCGCAATCTCGGCTCACCACAACCTCCGCCTCCCAGGTTCAAAGGGATTCTCCTGCCTTAGCCTCCTGAGTAGCTGAGATTACAGATATGTGCCACCACGCCCAGCTAATTTTGTATTTTTAATAGAGACGAGGTTTCTACATGTTGGTCAGGCTGGTCTCGAACTCCCAACCTTAGGTGATCCGCCCACCTTGGTCTCTCAAAGTGCTGGGGTTATAGCTGTGAGCCCCCATGCCTGGCCCCATGGTCTTGCTCATAATGGGATACCATTTTTTCCTAAGACTGTAGTACTTTTATATAAATCAAACTCTTGGTGGCTACTTCTTGCTAACATATAGAAGGCACCTTATTCTCAAAAATATATTAAAAATAATTCCCGCATTTATTAGGTTCTACTATATTGCCAAGCAAATATTTGTGCCAAATGCTTCACATATATGATTTAATCTTTATTATTAAATGTGACATATATTATTTAATCTTTAGAACAACCCTGCAAGTTGGGTAGCATCATCTCATTTTACAGAGGAGGAACTGTGGCTCAGAGAGGTTAAGCAACTTGCCCATGACCACACAGCTGCTTGGGGAACCTGATTGATTCATCTGGTTCTGAAGCCTGGGCTCTACCCACCACTTTGCAGCTTAGCTTACAGTGAGCCCCCTCTACTGCATAATTCTTCCTCCTATTTCCATTTCAGAGTGATGCATCCTGCCCTTGACCGTGTATCCTGATGTCTGCGTTACCCCCAGAATCCCCTTTATCTACCTCTCAGTAGACAAACAGGGAGGGCCACAGAGCATTGCTCCAGCATCTTGATGATGGAAAAGGCTCTAAGGGCCATTTCACCTCATATCCTAATCTTACAGATGAGGAAACTGAGGCTTCCTTACAGAGTGGCAGGGAGGATAAGTTTTGGAGTTACATATGTAACTCTGCTGAGTAGCTGTGTGACCTTAGTCAGGTCACTTAACCTCTCTGGGACTCAGCTTTATTATCTGTGGGAAGGGCACATGCTTATCATTCTGTGTTGTGTTTTCATGATGTAGTGAGATAACATAGGTAGAGCACCCAGCACAGCCCATGGCCCGTGGTAGGAGCACAGCCATAGTTGGCTACTGCTGTTATTAAAGGGTAGACCAGAGAGGGTCATGCAGGCAGTAAGGATGCTCAGCATCCAGGTGTGGCAGAGCCAGACCTGGAACACTCCATATTCCTTACTCCCAGGCGGGTGCTATTCTTATTATTCCATCCAGCCTCCCTATGGGTGAAATGGCAATGTATCAAATACACACAATGTAAAATGGAACACTGTCAAGCCAGGGATCATTCCATGTCCCTATACTGTCCTGGGACAAGGAGCAGTGGTTTTCCAGGAATGTTATAGCCATTCAGACATCCAGGTTGTGTCTTTTTCCTGGAGTAGGGATGGGGTAACATGTGACAGGGGACAGGGTCTCACCAAAGTGGGAAGCTGACCCAGAGAGGCTCAAGCTCGTGGGCTAGGGGAGGAGTGAGGAGTGGGCCAGAAGTAGAGGACCCAGCAGTTCCCAGGGTTCACAGCGATCACCGAGGTCATTGGAGCTATTGAATAACTCTCCAAGCTGAGGCCACACAGGAGCCAGGAACAGAGGGAGGGTGATTAGCGAACCCTGGACTGCAGGGGTCTTCACTCTTTAAGTCGCCTTCCCTCTGTGGCAAACTGTCAGTTTTACCAAAAACTCCAATGACCTCTTCCTCCCCAAGCCCTTCACAAGTCCCACTTGGACGAGTGACAGGAAGTGTGTCATGCCTGGAACCGGCTGCACCCATCCCAAAGATGGTGGAAAACCGGGCGGAGGCTTGGGCCCTAGAGCCCTAGTCATCCCCTCCCCTCTGTTTTGGACAGGACAGTGCCTTCCCAGGCTCCCTTCCTGACCAAGATCTTCCCTGATGCCCAGCCCCTTACCTTGGTAGGGAGGTAGAGGGGACAGGCCTCCCTGTTGTCCCTTCTCCCCCTCCCTCTGCCTCTACCCTGCCAGGGAGGCAGGACCGCCCTTAGACTCAGGCAAGAGGGGCCCTTCCTGCACCAGCACTTTAGAAGGCCCTTCTCTGGCCCTGCCCTGGCCATATTCCCCCTTGCAAGATGAAGACTCCATACAACAAAGGGGACAGGTCCATCTAGATCCTGTGACCTTTTTTCTAGACCACGTTGTAAGTAGCCGAGCCCCTGAAACTCTCTATCCATATGTCCCAGAGCCTGTCATCTATCTAGGCAGTCCTCTTTGGGGGTCCTTCCTCATGAGGACAGACACTGCTGACATGCAGTGCAGACCCTTGACCCAAAGGACGATCAACAGGTGGCTCTTTGTGGGGGGCACTGATGAGGTCAACCGCGAAGGCTGGGGCATCTATACACATGTGCATGAGGGCCCTGGCAGTGTGGGATGGAGCTGGGCCAGGCCGGGCTGGGCTGGGGGCCTGCAGTGCGCTGTGGGCTTTCCCTGCCCTGCCTCACCACTTCAGCACAGAACCTAGAGAAGTCCAAGAACTCTGAATTAAAATACGGCATCCCAGGTGGTTGTGAAAAGTCTTTTTGTCAAGGTGGAAACATAAAACATTTTATTTAACAGTGTAAACATATAATTTGTAAATTCTGACTATTTTAGACGTACCATATATGGACTTCCATTTGTGATCTTGCATTCTGAGTATAGAAGAGGCCTCCCAGCCCAGCTGGAGACGCTTTTCAGCATCCACATGTGGGGCCGGACCCAACCGGGCCCAGACAGAGCCTGGCCTCACGCTTCCTCCTCTGGCCCCTTTGCTTTCCCAGACCGGACGTGGACCTACTCCTTCTCCGGAGCCTTCCTGTTCTCCATGGGCTTCCTTGTCGCAGTGCTCTGCTACCTGAGCTACAGATATGTCACCAAGCCACCTGCACCTCCCAACTCCCTGGTGAGCCGTCCCCCTGGGGCGGGGGGAGAGGTCCAGGGGAGGGCCTGGGCTCCGAGGTCCCCGGTTCTCCGGTTCTCCCCAAAATGCAGGGATCCACAGACAAAGCAGGAGATGGGCCTGCTCTCTCCCTTCATGGAGCTCACAGTCCCACCTAAAGTCAACAGCCGTGTGGCCCGGCAAGTCTCAGGACGCAGTGAAGAGGGGTGGGTGATCAGGAAGAGTGGACATGGAATAGAAAACCCACGTGGCTTGGAAGTGTCCAGCACCAGGAGGGTAGCGTAGGACTTCAGTGAGCAGGAAGGCAATGAGGGAGGAGTGGTGGGTGCCTGGAGAGCCGTGGCACTCATGCCCTGTCTAAATGGGCAGCAGGGCACCACCATGTGGGAACTCAAGCCCAGCACTGCCTGATCTTCATGTTTTTCAAGAGAAGTCAGAGTTTCTGATTATATTATGAAATCTCCAAATTTTCAAGTATTCAAAACTAATTTTTGTTTGTTTGTTTTTTAAAACGGGGTTTCACCATGTTGGTCAGGCTGGTCTTGAACTCCCGACCTCAGGTGATCCACCCGCCTTGGCCTCCAAAGTGCTTGGATTACAGGCATGAGCCACCATGCCCAGCCCAGAACTAATTTTTTTAACTTTTTTTTTGAGATGGAGTCTCACTCTGTCACCCAGGCTGGAGTGCAGTGGTTCGATCTTAGCTCACCACAACCTCTGCCTCCTGGGTTCAAGCGATTCTTCTGCCTCAGCCTCCCATGTAGCGGGGACTACAAGCATGTGCCACCACACCCAGCTAATTTTTGTATTTTTAGTAGAGATGGGGTTTCACCATGTTGGCCAGACTGATCTCAAACTCCTGACCTCGGGTGATCCGCCCACCTCAGCCTCCCAAAGTGCTAAGATTACAGGCATGAGCCACTGTGCCCAGCCATTTTAAACAGAAAATTTTTAAATGGCAAAACTAATTTTTAAATGGAAAGCCCTTTGTTACAGCTCTTTTAGAATTAGTCTAGCAAGTGAAGACCAGAACCCCCCCACCCAAAAATAAAATGGAAAACCCTACACCAGCCACACAAATCACATCAGCAGCCCCCACCTGATGGCAGTGCCGCCTCTGCTAGAGCAGCCAGGCCCACGGCAGAGGCCATGAGTGGAGCCACCTGGGGCACCCGGCACCTGCTCTCGCCCATCGGCGGGACAGAAGAGCTCTGAGGGAGTTTTACTCAACGTGCAAGTCCAGATGAAGCATTTTCTGTAAAGCTCTCCTGGCCTCTCCTGGCTCCTTCCTTTCCTACCCTGACCCTGTATTAGGCCCTCAGGGACCAGTGGGCCAGGCAACCATGCAGGCCACCACCTCGAGAGCATGCCCCAAGGCAACCTCAATCCCCGTTATCCATTCCCTGGATTATCTGCCTCCTGGAGAAACCAGAGGTTGGGTCTCTCTCCCTGAGATAACCCAGACTTTAGAACCAAAGAGCTGAGAGACACTGTCCCTTCACTGGCACCTAGTCGTCTCTGGGAAGCAGAGGGGATACGGGACAGACGCATCTTGAAAAAGCCCCAGATGCCTCCCCATAGAGGACCTCACCCACCCACATCACCAGCAGGGAGCGTGGCACATACCCTAACTGAGGGGGAGGCACTGTTGTCGTCCCTGCACAGAACGTTAGCGAGTCCTGACTTTCCAGCCGCTGCGCTTCATCCAGGAGCATGTCCTGATCCCTGTCTTCGACCTCAGTGGCCCCAGCAGTCTGGCCCAGCCTGTCCAGTACTCCCAGATCAGGGTGTCTGGGCCCAGGGAGCCCGTGGGAGCTCCACAGCGGCACAGCCTGCTTGAGACCACCTACTTAGGACAGCCGGACATCATCCTCCAGCCCTCCAGCATGCCACCTCCCCAGATCTTCTCCCCCACTGCCCTATGCCCCAAACACTGCCCCTGAGGTCAGGCCTCCATCCTATGCACCTCAGGTGACCCCCGAAGCTCAACCCCCATTCTACACCCCACAGGCCATCTCTAAGGTCCAGCCTCCCTCCTATGCCCCTCAGGCTACTCCAGACAGCTGGCCTCCCTCCTATGGGGTATGCATGGAAGGTTCTGGCAAAGACTCCCCCGCTGTGACACTTTCTAGTCCTAAACACCTTAGGCCTAAAGGTCAGCTGCAGAAAGAGGCACCAGCTGGAAGCTGCCTGCCAGGCAGCCTTTCTCTGCAGGAGGTGACCTCCCTGGCTATGGAGGAATCCCAAGAAGCAAAATCATTGCACCAGCCCCTGGGGGTTTGCACAGACAGAACATCTGATCCAAATGTGCTACACAGTGGGGGAGGAAGGGACACCACAGTACCTAAAGGGCCAGCTCCCCCTCCTCTCCTCAGTCCAGATCGAGGGCCACTCCATGTCCCTCCCTTTGCATCCTCCTTCCTGCCCCGCTTCCCCCTCCGATGAGGGTCCAAGTCCCTGGGGCCTGCTGGAGTCCCTTGTGTGTCCCAGGGATGAAGCCAAGAGCCCAGCCCCTGAGACCACAGACCTGGAGCAGCCCACAGAGCTGGATGCTCTTTTCAGAGGCCTGGCCCTGACTGTGCAGTGGGAGCCCTGAGGGGAACGGGAAAGGCCTGGGGCTTCCTCCTTGCCCCTACCCAGCGTCACATCCTTGGCTGTCAATCCCATGCCTAACCACACTGCATACTTCGCGTCCCAGCCCCAAACGGGTACCCTTGAGAGAAGCAGAGGGCATGGCCTGCAGGGCCCCTGCAATGGGTGGGGCCCCTGCCATGGGTGAGTCCCCCACAGGAGCAAAGCAGCCTGCTAAGGACTGCAGGGGAGAAGCTCTGGGGAGCAGTCTGTGTAGACAAGCATGTGCTGGCTGAGCCCTGCAGGGCAGAAATGATAGAGATCAAGGAGGAAATGCAGGGAAACCCCCGAGATCCAGGGCCCCACCTTCTAACATCCTGGATTCAGAGTTCTCAGGGAATCTGCCTCTCCTCGCCCCATTCCTGGCCAGTTTCACAATCTAGCTTGACAGAGTGTGAGGACCCTGCCCCTTCTGTGATTGCTCAAAGGTGAGAAGAGAGCCTGGAAAAGGACACCTTGCAGGAGGCTGGGCAGAACCAGAACAACCTGCACTTCTGCCAAGGCCAGAGCCAGCAGGACAGCGAGACTCCAGGGAGGGGGTGCGGCCTGGGGCTCATTCCCAGCCAGGGCAGCTGCCTGATGCTGCACTATTTCAGCTTCATTCCTCTGCTAGAAAGAGGCAAAATGAAGGTCCCCCAGGGAGGGAGACACACAAGCCTTTTCTGCAGGCAGGAGTTTCAGATCCTATCCTGAGGATGGGGTTTAAAAGGAAGGTGAGGATTGTGTCCCCTGGACAGGTACAGTAACACACTGTGCTAATATCACAACTTTGGAAACTTTGCCTTGGGTTCAGCCCATCTGGGCTCAAATTCCAGCCTCACCACTTACAAGCAGTGTGACTTCAAACAAGTGAATCAGTGCCCAGAACCTGGGTTTCCTCATCTGTAACATGGGGATCATAACACCTACCTCACCAGGTTGTGGCGAAGATGAATTAAGTCATCGTTAAAGTGCTTAATAGTGCCTGGTACATGGGCAGTGCCCAATAAATGGTAGTTATTTCCTGTTGTGATTTTTTTTAAACCACGTCACACAAGGAGTGACCCCCTCCCCCCAATCTGGACAGGCTTCAGACACACCTGGCATTTTCTCATGGGCTTAAATGACCTGGATTTCCTCAGGACAGGCAAAGCCAGAGGGGTCTGGGGTGGGAAAGAGGAGGGACCGCAAGACCTTCTAGAGACAGAGTCCAGAGACAAATGATATGGAACCTTCTCCCTGAGATTGAAGCCATTGTGCGTGGCAGCGGTGATCTCAGATGGCCTCTGTCCATCCGGCCTCCCTGACCCCCCACAGAGGCAGCACTGGGCACACCGTCCCCCTCCCCGGGTAGGGAGAGTGCCCTGCGCTCTCTGCTCCCAGAGTGCTGCCTTCCCTCTGTATCATTGCATCTCAGACAACCCCTAGCACCATGAGGAAGCCAAGGCCCTGAGAGAGACGGGACCCACCCAAGGCCCCACTATTGAGACTATGACAGAGTTGGGGCGCAAACCTAGGGCTGTTTGTCCTCATTGAGAGAGGAAGCTTTCCACACCTGTTTGGATTCTTGGAGGATGAGACTAGCGGAGGCTAAGGAGGGGAGGCCTCCTAATTAGGGGTCCCCCAAGGGACAAGTGCCCCTGGTCACCTTGCTCCCCAGCCTTTTTTGGGGGTCTCACTCTGTGGCCTAGGCTGGAGTCCAGTGGCATGAACACAGCTCACTGCAGCCTTCACCTCCCAGACTCAAGTAACCTCCTACTTCAGCCTCCCAAGTAGCTGGGACTACATGTGCCTGCCACCATGCCCAGATAATGTTTGGTATTTTTCATAGAGACAGGGTTTCGCAGTGTTGCCCAGGCTGGTCTTGAACTCATGGGCTCAAGTGATCCTCCTGCCTCAGCCTCCTAAGGAGCTGGGATTACAGGCATGAGCCACCACACCCGGCCTCCAAAGCCTTTTCTGAACATTTCTGAGACAGAGGATGGAACACCAGTTGCCTCAGAGGGACCCTTCCCAGAGCAGACAGTGCACTTTCTCTTCCCAGTTATGTCTCCCCTTCTCTTCCCCACCCTTCCCTGTTCCCGGGACACAGTGACAGGTGGTGGTGTTCTTATCTGCTGGTAATTAATGTTTAACATCTCCTCGGAGTCACTGGTTTAGACCCAACACCTCCATGCAGAGGCATGGGTCTCCCTGGACAGCACCCCCAGCCGGTTCACCCCGACACGCAGCCAAGTCAGCCGGATGACTGCTACCCTCTCCCCCACCCACTGCAAATAAGTCCACTTCCTGTCGCTTGGGTCACACTTGGCCAAAGGTTAACTGTCTTCACCTTGTTTATTAGTAAAAAACAACCTAACAGATGGATTATTCTCACCAAGTAAGTGAGACCCGGGAGCTACAGAAGTGTTTTATTAAGACCAGGCACCGTGGCTCACGCCTCTAACCCCAGCACTTTGAGAGGCCGAGGTAGGTGGATCACCTGAGGTCAGGAGTTCGAGACCAGCCTGGCTAACATGATGAAACCCCGTCTCTACTAAAAATACAAAATGAGCCAGGAGTGGTGGCAGGCGCCTGTAATCCCAGCTACTCGGGAGGCTGAGGCAGGAGGATCACTTGAACCCAGGAGATAGAGGTTGCAGTGAGCCAAGGTTGAGCCATTGCACTCCAGCCTGAGCAACAAGAGTGAAACTCCAACTCATAAAAATTTAAAAAAGCTTTTTATTAAGAGCCATAAATACCTCTTCCAACTCAGAGGACCACGAAGCTCTCTGCCCTTCTCCGGGTGATATTTCAAAAATGATACTGGGAGGGTGGAGTCTGAGTGTCTGAAGAGAAGGGTGGATGGCTCCGAGTCTGTGACTCACCCCCTCCTCAGTGGGGGGCAGGGACCAGGCTGCATTGACCTCAGAGGTCCCCTGCCTCCCAGGCAGCCCAGGCCTGCAGATAGAGCTGAAACCAACCAGAGGGCAGAGTGTCCACGTAACCCAGAGCTGGCTGGGGTCCTCGTCATTCCAGAGAGTCCTTGGTCCCATTTCCAGGAATCTCCACAGCCCTACCCTGCCCAGTGAGAGAGGTGATTCTCCAAGTTGTCACTTGCCTACAGGGGATGGCAGAGTCAAGCCCAGGAATAAATAACTAGTAATATAATAGTAGCAGTAGTCAAAGTCATAAGAAAGAGAAGGAAGAAGTCAGCCGCGTTGCTTGGCAGTTTATGTACTTAATCACTCATCCTGCTGGTAACCTTCTCTCCATGATAGGTTGTATTACTGATATTTCGCAAGGGAGGAAAATGTGGCTCAGAGAGATTACTTGCCCTAGTTCATGAAAATCCTCTGGGAAGCTTACTAAAAATACAACTTCCCCAACCCCACCCCTGATCTGCTAAACTCATAGTTTCTAGGAATCTGGCTTTTTGTTTGTTTTGAGGCAGAGTTTCACTTTGTTACCCAGGCTGGATTGCAGTGGCATGATCACAGCTCACTGAAGCCTCCACTTCCCCTGGCTCAGGTGACCCTCCCACCTCAGCACCCCCAAGTAGCTGGGACTACAAGCATGCACCACCATGCCTGGCGAACTTTTGTATTGTTTGTAGAGAAGGGGTTTCATCGTGTTGCCCAGGCTGGCCTCAAACTCCTGGGCTCAAGTGATCCTCCACATTGGCCTCCCAAAGTGCTGGGTGGAATCTGTGTTTTTCATAAACTTCTTGGTGATTCCTCTCAAGCAAGCTGAGGGACGTGCCCTTACACCATCACTTTCTCTCTCCATAGCCTCAAATCAGCTACCTAGAGGGACCCCTGTTACATCCGCTGTTGCAATAGAGCTGAGGGTGGGGACACTGCATGGCTGTGATGCCTGCAAACCTCTGACCTCCCAAGCTCCCAACTCCAGGAATATACAGGGCTTGCTGCAGAGCTTATAGCTTGCCATGAACACCAAGAATGAAGTACTCAGACAAGTCCAGCTGACCGGAGCTAGGGAGTAGCTCTTCTGAGAGAGTCTGCCCCAGCATTCATCCACCAAGTATTTATTGAAAGGGCTTGGGCCAGGCACAGTGGCTTACACCTGTAATCCCAGCACTTTGGGAGGCAGAGGCGGACAGATCATGAGGTCAGAAGTTCGAGACCAGCCTGGCCAACATGGTGAAACCCCATCTCTACTAAAGATACTAAAAATTAGCCGGGTGTGGTGGCACATCTGTAATCCCAGCTACTCAGGTGGCTGAGGCAGGAGAATCACTTGAACCCGGGAGGCAGAGGTTGCAGTGAGTCGAGATCACACCATTGCACTCCAGCCTGGGCGACAGGGCGAGACTGTCTCAGAAAAAAAAAAAAAAAAAAAAGACTTACATTAACCACAAACATCCACTAGTCATTTGAGGTGGGTTGCTGAAGCACCTGTGACCTTGCACGACATCCAAACTGCCTTCTCAGGAAGCTGTTTTCAGCATTCTTTATCACACCACACACTCCACTCCCTGTCCTGTTTTCAGGGTCAAGGAGTCTCATTCCCATGCACAAATAACATACACATAGTGCTTCATATTTTCCCATGCCTGACCTCAAATGCCATGTACATAAGCTTGAATATGTTGCCATGCGCCCCCCCCCAACCCCAACACTTGCCTGAGTTTCCACCCAGAGAATTGGGCCAGTGAGATTGGAGCTCCTCCAGATTCCCAGACAGCCAGAGCCTCTGTGTCCCTCCCAAATCTGAGTGTCAACCTGGACAAGGAGGCTGTGGACTGATGTCACCAATGCTTGTCTCCTGTTGATGTCCCTACCTGCATTCCGGACTGTGGGACAGAAACAATAAGCTGAGGAAAGCATAGCCAGGGAGATGACGGCAGCCCCCCGCCTCCCCTGCTGGTGCTGGCACTGGTGGGACAACTCTGAGACCCCAGCCTTCTGCTCAGCCCCTTGGCTGATGGAGCCCATTTTCCCTTCCGCTCTGCAGAGGAAGGGGGCATAAGGAAGGTAAGTCTTGGCCAGTCAGTATGAGAGGAACAGCAGTTGGAATTAACTGGAGTGCAAGAACAACAAGGAAGGAAGAGAGACTGAAGCA
Organism: Ateles fusciceps; assembly: GCA_036589455.1. Taxonomy (NCBI): domain Eukaryota; kingdom Metazoa; phylum Chordata; class Mammalia; order Primates; family Atelidae; genus Ateles; species Ateles fusciceps. The sequence continues at coordinate 3,836,130 of JAZHEH010001321.1, forward strand.
GGCACAGTGTCGCCACAGGCAGGGAGAAAGCCTCGGGCTTGGTTGCTACCGGAGAAACGGCATGGAGGAGGTTCAGAAGAGAATAGTCAGTTTGTTCCCTTTTTTTTTTTTTTTTTTTTTTTGAGATGAAGTCTCACTCTGTCGCTCAGGCTGGAGTATGCAATGGCACGATCTGGGCTTACTGAAACATCTGCCTGCTGGGTTCACGCAATTCTCCTACCTCAGACTCCCATGTAGCTGAAATTATAGGTGCTTGCCACCATGCCCGGCTAATCTTTTGTATTTTTAGTAGAGATGGGGTTTCACTATATTGGTCAGGCTGGTCCTGAACTCCTGACCTCAGGTGATCCACCCGCCTCGGCCTCCCAAAGTGCTGAGATTTCAGGAGTAAGCCACCACACCCAGCCAGTTTGTTCTTAACGGTCACAAGTCCAAGGAAGGAAATAAAAGAGATAAGGAGAGGGGAGAAAGAAGATAAGCCAGGTATGATAGCAGGTATTTTATATATTTAACCTCATCTGAGTCTCCCAACCATTCTGCAAGACAGGCAATTGCTATAGTCCGAATGTTGGCGTCCCCAGAATTTTATATGTTGAAACTTCATGTAATAGTAATAAGAGGTGGGGCTTTTGGGAGGTCATGAAGGCTATGCCCTCGGTAATGGGATGAAGAGGCCTAGCATGGTGATTAACGCCAGTAATCCCAGCGCTTTGGGAGGCCAAAGTGGGAGGATCCTTGAGGCCAGGATTTTGAGACCAGCCTGAGCCACATAGTGAGACCCTATCTCTACAAAAAAATGCAAAAATTAGCCTGATGGGGTGGTGCGTGCCTATAGTCCCAACTACTCAGGAGGCTGACACAGAAGGATCACTTAAGTCCAAGAGGTTGAGGCTGCAGTGAGCCATGATAGTGCTACCGCATTCTAGCCTGGGCAACAGAGCAAGATCCTCTCTAAAAAAAAAAAAAAAAATGAATGGGATTAATGCCCTTATAAAGAGAATGAAGGGGGCTGGGCGTGGTGGCTCTCACCTGTAATCCCAGCACTTTGGGAGGCCAAGGCCGGCAGATCACCTGAGGTTGGGAGTTCAAGACCAGCCTGACCAACATGGAGAAACCCTGTCTCTACTGAAAATACAAAAAATTAGCCAGGCATGGTGGCACATGCCTGTAGTCCCAGCTACTCAGGAGGCTAAGACAGGAGAATTGCTTAAACCCAGAAGGCAGAGGTTGCAGTGAGCCGAGATTGTGCCACTGCACTCCAGCCTGGCAATGGAGCAAGACTCCGTCTCAAAAAAAAAAAAAAAAAAAAAAGTTGAAGGGAGTGCCCTCACCCCTTCCACACATGAGGACTCCATAAGAGGTGCCATCTGGGAAGCAGACAGCAAGTCCTCACCAGACGCTGAATCTGCTATCACCTTGATCTTGAACTTCTTAGTCTTCAGAACTGTAAGAAATAAACGTCTATTATTTATAAATGACCCAGTCTAATGTATTTTTTTGTAGCAGCCCAAACGAACTAAGACAGTAACCATTCACTGTCATTTCTAAACCAATATGAATTGAGGGCCCAGTTGTATGGCAATCACGGTAGGGATATGGACAGGCAGGCAAGTTCCCTGCTATTTGGAATGTATCCTCCACTTACAGAGAAAGAAACTGAGGCCGAGAAAGGAGGCCAAGGTCCCCCCTGTCAGTGAGTAGAGGCACCAGAGGTTGGGATTTCAACCAAGGCTTGTGTAACGCCAAGTCATCTGATCTCACTGCTCAGCTGCATGACCTGAGGGCTGGCCATATTTACAGAGGTACCAGTGATGACTGAGCGCCTCACTGGGGTAAGAGATACATGGGAATCCCACCCCCAGAAGCATGGGGTAAGAGAAAGCCATCAGCATGCCTAGAGCTTTCATTTAGCAAACGTCTGTCCAGTGCCAAACACTGCGCTGGAGGTTTCATGGGTTTCATGGTTCTTGATTAAACATTTTCTTTTTGTTGTTGTTGTTGTTTGTTGCTGTTGTTGTTATTGTTTTGAGATGGAGTCCCGCTCTGTCACCCAGGCTGGAGTGCCATGGCGCGGTCTCAGCTCACTGCAACCTCCGTCTCCCAGGTTCAAGCGATTCTTCTGCCTCAGCCTCCCGAGTAGCTAGGATTACAGACACCCAACACCACAAGGCTAATTTTTGTATTTTTAGTAGAGACAGGGTTTCACCATGTTGGCCAGACTGGTCTCGAACTCCTGACCTCAGGTGATCCTCCCATCTCTGCCTCTCAAAGTGCTGGGATTACAGGCATGAGCCATGGTGCCCAGCCTGATAGAACATTTTCAATCAGGCAGCAACGTGGAAATTGTTGTCTCCAGCTATACAGATAATCAAACCACACTGGCCGAGTGCCTTCCCCAGGGTCATCCAGCTAGTGAGTGGTGGGACTGAATGGAAAGTCCAAGTCAATTCGACTCCAGGATGCACCCTGCCTCTCCAATGCACCTTCATTCATCTCCCCAGACTGCCTTAGGAGGAGAGGCTAGAGAACCTGTTTAAATGGCTGTCTCAGCCGGGCACCTGTAATCCCAGCACTTTGGGAGGCTGAGGCAGGTGGATCACCTGAGGTCTGGAGTTTGAGACCAGCCTGACCAGCATGGTGAAACCCCATCTCTACTAAAAAACTACAAAATTAGCCAGGCGTGGTGGTACTTGCCTATAATCCCAGCTACTTGGGAGGCTGAGGTAGGAGAATCACTTGACCCAGGAGGTGGAGGTTGCAGTGAGCCGAGATGGCGCCATTGCACTCCAGCCTGGGCAACAAGAGCAAAACTCCCTCTCAAAAAAAAAAAAAAAAAGGCTGGATTGGAAGCTCAAAACCCTCTTTGCTGTTTGTACACACTCACCCCTCACAGCAAGTGTATGAGGATGAGTCTTAGAAAGCCCTTGTCAGATAGAGTCAATAGAAGACAGGAGAGAAATGCTAAATCTAAATATTCTCTCCCAAAAGATGCTATAAGAGAGAGCCACAGGAGAGCTTGCAATCCCAGCACTTTGGGAGGCTGAGGCAGGTGGATCAACTGAGGTCAGGAGTTCAAGACCAGTCTGACCAACAAGGTGAAACCCCATCTCTACTAAAAATACAAAAATTAGCTGGGCATGGTGGCTCAAGCCTGTAGTTCTAGCTACTCGGGAGGCTGAGACAGGAGAATTGCTTGAACCCGGGAGGCAGAGGTTGCAGTGAGCCAAGATTATGCCACTGCACTCCAGCCTGGGCAACGGAGTGAGACTCTGTCTCAAAAAAAAAAGTTGAGGGTGTTTAAATAGGGCAGGGGTGTCAGATTTGGGCTGAAGAATTCACTTGTTCTCTCTCTGTCTCCTCCAGTGAGTAGTCCCCGAGGCACTGGGAAGAGTGACAGGAGCAGTATTGGTGGCCACCTGAGGTCCCGGGAAGGGGCAAAGGAGGGAGCTGTGCTCTCTGGATGGCAGCCGGTCCAGCCTTCCCCCTCACCGGCTCATCCTCTGAGACCCGGCCCAGGTACACCTTCCAATCACCTCCTGTCGGAATTGACTGATTTCCCCCTCTGGGTTAAGGGCCTGGCACAGGACAGGTGCCAATGAATGTGAGAGGGAAAGAACTGAGATTGAGGGAATGGCAGGGCAGGGAAAAGAGTGGGAAGAGGTGTGGTGCTGAACATCTATTAACCTCAGTAGGGAAGGCACCAGGTTCGAGAGGCCAAGAAAGGATCCATAGCCAGCAAACAAAACATGGGGGTTTTGGGAGGCAGAGGTTGCAGTGAGCTAAGATCATGCCCCTGCACTCCAGCCTGGGCAACAAAGCGAGACTGACTCCAAAAAGAAAAAAAAGAAGAGAGAGAGGGAGGGAGGGAAGGAACATGAAGGTTTATTAGGGCCTTACCTACAGGGGAGAGTGTCCAGCGGTGGTGAACTGGACTGGAGAACCGCCTCACATACAGAAATGGTCCAGTGGCGGCACGCTGGACAACATAACTGCCTGGCCCAGCGGCAGCTGCTGGGCAGGGAAACCTCAGCCCCTTGCAAACAGCGTGCAGTTTATGGGGCATTTCACTTAACACCCTTCCCTAAGGACTTACACCTGGCAATCTTCATTTAACCCAAAACTTAGGGCTCAATCCCCTGTATGGCCAGTGTTCCACCAGAAGGGACAGGATGGGGCTCGGATATTCATCGCAGGTAAGAAACGGGTTGGCCACTCTCAGATTCCTATGCTCGGAACACACATTCCGGCCTTCCCCCAGGGTCATTCTTGGGGTGTGCTTCAGTTATCCCTATCGGGTGCATTTACCCTAGAAGAGAGCCCTGCAGTGGCCACTCTGGCAGCCTGAGCAGTTTGGACAGTGAAGCAGTGGGTGGCTCCCCCAGCTCCTCCCCCACACCACACACACACACACACACACACACACACGACTGTGGTCAGGGTGGGGACTGTGTAGTAACTACTGGGGTGGTGGAGGGACCAGAAGCCACACATTGCTGTTTTAGCTGGTGACAACTTCCGAGCACTAAACACCCACTTTTAGGTCATATTCCTTCCACTGTCTTGGTGAAGTCCAAGTGCCCAGTCTCACTGTCTCCGTTTTTCAAAAGGCAGTCGGTTCAGGAAAGCTGAGCACCTTCCCCAGGGCACCCAGTCAGCCGAGGCAGAATTCAGATCAGAACTCCGACAGCTGGGAACGCCACATGGGATCTGCCCTCCATACGACCAGCCTGAGCCGTTACCTCCTTTCCACTGTAACAGGAGCTCGGGTCGGGTAGAAAGGACCCAGCTGAGAGGTGGAGCAGTGTGGGGGACGCGCGGACAGCTCCACCTGTCGCTGCTGCCCAGCAGGCTGGAGACACAGAATGGCCCCTCCCCTTGGCCCCCCCCATCCCCCATGCCATAGTTCTCATCCATTGTCATCGTGCTGTCTCGGCGCTGCTATATTTAAGGAGTGCAGGCTCCGAGATCGCATTCTTCTCCCGGTGCCCACTGAGCCGAGAGCAAGAATAGAACAAGGACCCTCTCGACCTCTGAAATCTTCTCCCCACAGACCCGTAAGTGGGCACGCTGCTTCGGTGAGTCACCCCCAGAAATCAGGGCTGGGGGAGGGGATGCCTCCTGAGAGTGAGCCACTGGGGAGTGATTTCTGTGGGTGCGTGTGTGCGTGTGTGTGTGTGTGCATGTGTGTGTTTGTGTGTATGTGGTTGTGTGTTGTGTGTTATGAAAGGGGCCTGGGAAATGTGTGCTGAGGCAGCCCCCCAAGTAAAAATGAGAGGGGATTCCAGAAACCCCTGCTTCCTCCCGCTGTTCTGTGTGGTCCTGGGTCTTCAGAGAGCTGAGTTCTCTGTGATGAGAAAGCTACAAAAAAAAAAAGACTGGGGGCTGCCCTAGGAACTGGAGCGCTTCCTGCGATGGAGCAGTGATCGGTGGGAGCCGGGCTGAGCTGGCAAGTTCCACGAACTTAGAACGGAGCTGGCTGAGCCCTGCTTGGCCAACCCCATAGGCAGGGAAGAGAGCGGGCCCTCGGATCCCAAATCTTAGAGCCGAAAGGGATCTCATCCAGCACCTGGCAGGAGTCCGAGGCCCAGACGGGAAAGTTGTCTCAGCTCATGACTGGCAAGGGCAGGATTCGGCCTCGCGGAAGCTGGTGCAGCCACTAGCTGAGACCACGTCCCAGCCTGTGCCACCTGCCGCCCACAGGATGTGTCTCCGCTCTCAGCCACTCACCCAACGCAGCTCCCCCTGCCAGCAGTTCGTGGAGGGTCTTCTGCTATGCATTTCTCTTTCCCTTCTGAAGTAGGGGGAGAGGCCTCCTCGGCAGATGGAGGCTTGGGAGGAAAGCAGAAGGGGAGTCAGGAAGGCCACACAGTGGGACTTCTGGGCCAGATTTTTGCACCCCAGGAGAGGGAAAGGGGAGCAATTTCCCCTCCACTCAGGCACACATAGTGTTCTGGGAAGAGGCACCCGCTCCTTCAGGAAAGGGCAGGGAGGCCGCAAACTTGTCCCTGCTTAATCCCACGCATCAGTCAGTGCTTTAAAAAGAATTGGTGGCTCATCCGCTAAATCCAGGGGTCTGGTTCGGGAGGCCCTGAGGTCAGGGACGAGCGCCAGGCCCCTGCCGCTGTGCTAATTGGGAACAGAGCATCCAGGGGAAGGGAGCCAGTGGCTGGTGCCAGGGAATGTTAACCCTCAGCCACTGGAGCCAGGGCCACCATGTCCCAGGAAAGCTGGGGGTTGGGGGGGGGTGCATGCTTGCTCCACCTGCTGGTACCCAGCAGCTCTCCTCCTGGGCCATGAGGAAAAATGAGCAGAACGGTCAGCGCTGGCCACTTCGTGTGCAGGGAGAACTTCTTCCATTAGGAAGGGGTGATAAGAAGCCAAAGAGCTTGACCGTCCCATTATTTCGGTTGAGATTATCAGCAGGAACCCAGGGAGCTTTAGGAGCAGCCCTTGTTTCCAGCTAACCCTGCAGCCACCCATTCTTTTCTGATGCCTACAACTGCAGACACCCAAAAGGAGCAAACTTCTAGGAAGTAGGTGTAAAAGCCCATTAAGACTTGACCCTCCGCAGCCCAAGCCCCCGACACCCCCACCACACGCCCCTTCCAGGCCAAAGGCTCTCCGATGAAGCCAGTGGGCTCACGTCCCATGTCGTGGACTTAGAGAAATGATCACATGGGTGCTGTGTTCACATCCAGGCAGAAGACAGTCTACACACACACACACACACACAGCCACCTCCAGCAGGCCCCTCTGGAGGGGCAGGGGCCAGACAGAGCCAACCCCACAGAAGCAGACAGAAGCAGACAGGAGCAGGCCAAAGCAGGCGGTTGTTCCCACGCCTGGGCAGGAACCCTACCGACCAGCATTCTCACCTGAGGAGCTGTGAAAGCCATTCCAGAGATTCCAGCTTTAGCATCAGAGGGGCCCTCAGAGACCCAGCAGTGACTGAAGCCCAGATCTGAGAAAGAACTTAGTGCAAAAACCCACAGCCAGCGGGCGCACGGGCCTCCCATATCCCTCGCTTGCCTCTCCACGTCCAGGGATTCACCTCCTGAGCCTCCCCCAGAGCAATGTGATCCCAGGCCCCAATGGATGCCATCAGGGGCCTAGAGCTGAGCCTCGGGAATGCAAAGGAGATATGTACATTGCAAGCCCCGTACAAGGAGAAAGGCCCTGTGGCCCACTGTGGCCCCAGCCTCGGCCACGGCCTGGCCTCGAGCGGACATAGGACATAGAGGTCAGAAGGGCTAGGGGCTGGGCTAGGGATTGGCTGCCAATCACGGCCCACCACCAGTTGGGTGACCTCGGGCAAGTACTGCCCCTGTTCATCAGCAAAACAGGATAATAATGGTGCTGTTCTTATTTGGGTGATTGCAAGGACTGGGGACAATGCATTTGAAAACTAACATGGGCCTGGCACATAGTAAGTTCTCACTATTGTTACTTTTAATTCACTTACAATCTTGCTGAAGAGTCAAGATGCACAGATACCAAATAATTCCATAGAGAAGGCACTGTCTGAATCAACGCTAAGTTGTGGAGTGCTAGAATATAAGTACAAAAGAAATTAGAAGAGGGAAAATTCCAGGTGGCCTATAGAAGCTTCTTAGAAAAATTAATACTGATGTCGAACACCTGTGTTATACTCACTACGCCCGAAGCACTCATCTAATCTTCATAACTATCCTGGGAGTTTTGTAGACCCATTTTACAGATAAGGAAAACAAGTCATTGAGTCTTTCCCAAGGTCACACACTTGTAAGCTGGGATGAGGAGCCGGGATCACACCCTGTGGGCTGGACCCAGAGTTTTTGTGTTCTCCCTAGTCCTGAGCCATTACCTCCTTTCCACTTTAACAGGGGCTCAGTTTGGGAAGAAAGGACCCAGCTGAGAGGAGGGGCAGTGTGTGGGGACGTGGGGGGACAGCCCCACCTGCGCCCTTAGTTGGGGTTTGAAGCATGACTAGAGCTAAACGGGCCAGGCAGAAGGGAAGGGGGGAGTCGGGAGAGGAAACCAGCGCCAGCAGAGACTCCGTGGTAGGACTGAGCGTGGCCGATGCAGGAAGAATGGGGACACCTGCGCATCCTGGGTCATAGACACAGCCATGGACATCACAGTTTCAATCACTCATTGTCTAGGAAGCTGATGCACAGAGAAGGGAGAGCCAGCTCCCACTTACACAGGCTTTCTCAGTGCAGTGTCTTCAGGGAGACAAGGGCGGGGCTGCGGCTGGAAGCAGCTGGAAGCCAGGGGCCTACTCCCTAATGTGCGGCTCTGCTCACTCAGTCGGGGAGCGCGTGGGGGTGGAGAAGCCAGGCTCAGAGCCTGAAGCCTGCCTCTGTCACCTTAGGCAGGTCCCTCTCCCTGTCAGACCTCAGTTTCCCTGTCTGCCCACTAGAGAGAGGACACCCCCCGATCCTGCCAGCCTCCTGGAGATGGGAAGCCTGCATGGGAGGGCACGGGCGGAAGCCTGGTGGAATGACCGTGGACCTTTCCTTGACAGCTTGTTGCTCTCGGAGCCATGACTCTGCCGCACAGCTTGGGAAGTGCAGGGGACCCCCGCCCCCCTCAAACGGTGGAGGTCCACAGGCTGGAGCACCGGCAGGAGGAGGAGCGGAAGGAGGAGCGGCAGCACAGCCTGCACGTGGGCTCCTCAGTGCGCAGGCGGACCTTCCGCAGCAGGTGGGAGCCGCAGGGTCCAGGGTCCCGCCCAGCCGCTGCCCTGCCCCCGGGGCCCCCGGGCTGAGGAGGGAGGCCCAGCCTAGCCCTCTGGAGGCTCCAGTCTGAGGGGGGGAGGGGACATTCCTGCTTTCTGAGTCCCCTGTCTGAGCGGGGGAGACACAATTGGCTTTTTGGAGACCCCTGTGTGATGGAAGAGGCCCAGCCCTGTCCTCTGGAAACCCTGTCTGAGGAGGGAAGCACATTCTCGTCCTCCGAAGACCCTGTCAGCATTGGGGGGGATGCAGCCTTGCTTTCTGAGACCACAGTCTAAGGAGGGAGGCACAGCCCTGCCTGCCGGTCCCTGAGGCTGAGGTGGGCAGATGCAGCCCTAATCTAGGGAGCCCTCAGCCCAATCCGGCAGGAGCCATTCACTCCCCTCCTCCTGGGAGCAGCGAGGAAGAGCACGAGTTCAGCGCCGCGGACTACGCCCTGGCAGCAGCCCTGGCTCTGACGGCCTCCTCCGAGCTGACTTGGTGAGTCAGAGGAGCTTCCAGGGAGCCCTGGCTGAAGGGGGGGGACCTCCTGTGCAGCCCCCGTCCTCATCCTCCCTGCTGGGCTTTCACCCTGATTTAAAGAAACTGCCAAAAATCCCACTTCTAGAATAAGGATCTAGACAGGAATTTAAGCCCAGGGCTACCTGCCCGCAAAGCCCCCACGCCACCCTCGGGAAGGGAGATAGCGATCGGCCATCCCCAAGGGAGAGGGTGGGGGCCACCTCAGTGACAGGCTTCCAGGCTTCACGTGGTGGGGGGAGGGGGAATGGGACAGAAGGAGCAAGTAAACCAGGTCCCAGTTTCCCACGAGACCTCTGAGCGTGATGCTGTCGAGAGGCAGCATCCAGCTTGGGGCAGGACCCTGGGCTAGGAGGCTTGGGTCATGGTCCTGGCTGACCTGAAGCAAGTCACTGAACCTCAGTCTCTGCCCTGTAAACCTGTCAAACAGGGACACTAAGGCCTGGCCACTTGGCTATCATGAAAACCAGATAAACAAAGTTTTTGAAAGAGCCTCGAAAACGATGAGAACAGTCAGGTGTTTGTTAAGCACCGACTGTAAGCAGGGCCCTTCCAGGCTGTTTGGAGGCAAGGGAAGAGGCAAAGTCACGCATGTCCTCCAAGGGTTTAAAGCACCCTGCACTGCTCGGCATGGGGCATGGAACTGGCCAGGATGCCCCAGGCCCCCATCCCTGCCTGAGCTCCGACGGCCTCTGTCACGGCAGGGAAGCCCAGCTGAGACGCCAGACCTCTGCGGTGGAGCTAGAGGAGCGAGGGCAGAAGCGGTTGGGCTTCGGCAATGAGTGGGAGAGGACGGAGGTCGCCTTCCTGCGGACCCACCGGCTGCTGCGCCAGAGGCAGGACTGGAAGATGCTGAGGCGGCGGGTAAGGGGGTGGGCTGTGGAGCCCCCAGGGCCTGGGACCTGCAACGCACTGCTTGCTGCCATCCTCACCTGCTTCTGAAGAGGCAGGATGTCCAGGGCAGAGTCTAGGCTTTGGGTTTGCATCTATGCCCCTACACACTCCGTGGTGTGACCCTATAGGGTCTAGGCACTAGGAAAGTCACTTTCCAAACCCCGTCTCATTTAAATCCCACCTCAGCACTGAGAATTGTTACAATAACGTCTATTTTATTTTATTTATTTTGAGACAAGTCTCACTCTGTCACCGGGGCTGAAGTGCAGTGGCGTGATCTTGGCTCACTGTAACCTCTGCCTCCCGGGTTCAAGTGATTCTCCTGCCTCAACCTCCTGAGTAGCTGGGATTACAAGCATGTGTCACCACGCACATCCCTGTTCCTGAGCCTCAGTGCTCTCATCCGTAAAATAGGGGGAGCTCTGGTGGCTCACGCCTATAATCCCAGCACTTTGGGAGGCTGAGGTGGGTGGATCACCTGAGGTCAGGAGTTCGAGACCAGCCTAGCCAACATGGTGAAATCCTATCTCTACAAAAAATACAAAAATTAGCAGGGCGTGGTGATGCACACCTGTAATCCCAGCTACTTGGGAGGCTGAGGCAGGAGAATCACTTGAACCCGGGAGGCAAAGGTTGCAGTGAGCCAAGATCACGCCACTGCACTTCAGCCCCGGTGACAGAGTGAGACCTGTCTCAAAATAAATAAAATGAAATAGACATTATTATAACAATTCTAGTGCTGAGGTGGGATTTAAATGAGACCGGGTTTGGAAAGTGGCTTTCCCAGTGCCTAGAACACAGAAGACCCTCAGGAAACGCTAGCCCTGATGAGTCTCAGGATTTGAGCCCCTCTCCACATCCCCTCCCCAGTTCCCACTTACATAGGCTTTCTCAGTGCCGTGTCTTTCACCCCAACACCCCCACAGTGGGCAGGGGATTTTGTTATCATCCCCCATTTTACAGATAAGGACACCGAGGACCTGCCTATGGTCCCGCAGCTAGTCAATACCTTGACCCCAGGCCAGCTGGCTCCAAAGCCCATGCCCTGCCCACCGTGCCACACAGCTTAGCTGGTGAGGGGGCCGAGAACTCCAGCCCACATGGGTCTAACTGCAGACACTAGGCGTCTGGGGGGGAGGTAATGCAAAGATGGCAGTGAGGTGGTCCCTGGCTCACAGTGTCATCCTCCCGCCTCCAGACAGAGGAGAAGGTCCAGGAGGCCAGGGAGCTGAGGGGAGCTGTGCTCTGGCCGCGGGCCCTGGTTCTGGATCCCTCTCGCTCCCATGCCGTCTGGGAGCACACTAAGTCCTGCTGACCTGCACCGTCCAGGCCTCGCCACCACCCCAGGTCACCTGGTAAGCCACTGGGGCAGGAGCGGGGTCTGGGCCTCTGGGGTCACAGTGAGTTCCGCACATCCCATACCTCCACCAGGACTTCTTGTTGTAGTCCCATTGCCCTGAGCTTGGCCCACCCACCGGATAGAGCAGCTGCTGGGGGAACCAGGCCTGGGTTAGTTTTTTAGAGACAGGGTCTCACTCAGTACAGTGGAGTGATCACCGCTCACTGCAGTCTTCACTCCTGGGCTCAAGTGATCCTCCCACCTCAGCCTCCCAATAGCTGAGACCACAGGCACAAGCCACCACGCCCAGCTTAGGCCTGGGTTATTATTAGCTGCACCCCAACCAGCCTGGGGCTGGAAAACTGGGCCTCTGGGGGAGCCAGCCCTTGTAAAAATATGATTCTGGTCTCATGAGAAGGCAGGTGCTACAAGCTGGGTATCTCCAGGGTTAAGGATGATGGTGAGAGGCAGGACAGGGGCCAAGGGGCAGGTAGGAGGTGGGCGGGGCAGGGCCTGTAGAGAAGGAGCTCAGGCCCGGGTGGGAGCCTTGTGCTCCCAGCCTTGCTTTCTCTCTCTCCTAACTCATGTGAGGTCTCAGCCATGCCCTTAAACTACCTGGTCCTGCCTCCATTTCCTATTCTGAAGCCTGGATTGAAGACCTCCTGTCCAGCTTGTGTATGATGAAGATTTAATCCCACAACATGGAAACCTCAGAACTTGAAAAGGGCTGGGAGGCCGGGCGAGGTGGCTCACGCCTGTAATCCCAGCACTCGGGAGGCCAAGGCGGCCGGATCACGAGATCAGGAGATCAAGACCATCCTGGCCAACATAGTGAAACCCCCCCCTCTACTAAAAATACAAAAAATTAGCTGGGCGTGGTGGTGGATGCCTGCAGTCCCAGCTACTTGGGAGGCTGAGGCAGGAGAATCTCTTGAACCCAGGAGGTGGAGGTTGCAGTGAGCAGAGATTGCGCCACAGCACTCTGGGCGACAGAGGGAAACTCCATCTCAAAAAAAAAAAAACAAAAACAAAAGAAATAACTGGACACAATCTCACCCTTAAGGAACTAACTCTTAGCCCAGAAAAGGAACATCAGCATATACAGAAGTATATTCATGGGTGATATTTGAGTTCAAAGAATCCGGGTAAAAAGGAAGAGGTGGCTGCCTCAGCCTGCAGAATCCAGGAGGGCTTCTCAGAAGAGGTTGCATATGAGTCAGATCTTGATGGGGGAACAGCTCATGGTCTAGCAGGAGAGAGAACAGAGGCACAAATAATGGAAAACCTAGAGGAACACAGCAGCCTCTTGTACTTTAATCCACGTTATACTGACCCAGAACTTCACTCTCATTTGAGGCAGCAGGGCCATTCATGAGGTAGGAACTACAATGCCCGTTTCACAGGTAACGATGTCAAGGCTCAGAGAGGTAGTGTGACTTATCTAAGGTCACACAGCCAATGTGAGCCAGGATTCAAACTCAGGTCTCCTGCCTCTAAGCCCATAACGCTTTCCACTGGCTTAGAGAGTAGGAGCGTGATTATTACAAGTATTACTTTCCTTAAAGCACATATAATGCTTCAGAAAGCAGAGGAATAGAAATCACTCAGGCCAGGAGCAATCAAGAAAGGCATGTTGGGGGAGCTGGCATCAGGGCTGGTCATTGCCAGCTGGCATTTATTCCAAAAAGTATGCCAAGTACCTTGCTGGGCCCTGGGATTCTGTGGGGACTGGGCGGTCCCTGAGTGCAGGTTGCTGTTCCACTAGGAGGACTGCTCCCAGTGCTGGCCAGGCTAAGTAGAGGTCAGCATCTCAGCTGTCCTGGCCCCGCAGCCAAGCTCTGCTCAGCCCTGACACTGAGCCCCACATGGAAGGCATTCTTGGAAGCCTCTTGGGAGGGGACCTTGTTTCTACCCCTGCCAACAAGGTTGCCACAACAGGGAGCTGAGCATTCTTGACAAGTGGCATAAGCCAAGCCCAGGCCTACCTCCAGCCCAGGCAGCTCAGGTGGCCCCTGGCACTCCTGGCTTGAAGGATCTGGTTTTCCATCATCAATCACATCAGGCAGGACCACAGGCTGCCCCAGGACTGACCGCCAGAGATTCTGTCCAGCCCTAGGACTGGAGGAATATTCCAGCTCACCTGGCATGTTAAGGTAGGCAAGTCTATGTATTCAACAATTGTCATTATTACTTAGAGGTAAGGTCTCACTCTGTAGCCCAGGCTAGAGTGCAGTGGTGCAATCACAGCTCACTGAAGCCTCAACTTCCTGGGCTCAAGTGTCCCTCCCACCTCAGCCTCCCAAGTAGCTGGGACCACAGGCATGTGCCACCACACCGGCTAACTTTTTTAATTTTTTTGTAGAGACTGAGTCTGATTATGTTGCCCAGGTTGATCTCAAACTCCTGTCCTCAAGTATTCCACCCATCTCAGTCACCCAAAGTTCTGGGAATACAGCCATGAGCCACCGTGCCTGGCCTTATTTTCTTTTAAAAAAAAATTTTTTTTTTAAAACGTAGTCTCATTCTATTGCCCAGGCTGGAGTGCAGTGGCATAATCTGGGCTTACTGCAGCCTCCGCCTCCTGGGTTCTCAACGATTCTCCTGCCTCAGCCTCCCAAGTAGCTGGGATTACAGGCGCTCACCACCACACCCAGCTAATTTTTTTGGTGTATTTTTAGTAGAGATAGGGTTTCAGCATTTTGGACAGGCTAGTTTGGAACTCCTGACTTCAAGCGATCTGCCTGCCTCAGCCTCCCTAAAGCATTCTCAAAAACTAAAATCTAACACTAAAATATGTAAGGCCAAAAAAAGATTTAGATAAACAACAGAAATCTCACTCCTTTATGAGGTCCTTGCTGAGCCAGGCCCTGGGCAGGCCCCTCCCCTCCCCTGTCTCAGTCAAGCTTGTTTTGTCACTGGCTGCCACTTCCGTGGTCCTCTGCCTATGCCGTCAAGAGCCTGACTGCACAGGCGGAGACTGAGGCCCAGAGAGAGGGAGGGGTGAGCGTTAAGGTCTCCGGCTATCTTGGCCATGCCAGAGCCACAGCAGCTGCTTTTTCCAGGAAAAGCAAAGCTGGCCAGGCTGAGGTGTCTGGAATGTTCCTGACAGGTGTGTGGTGGGGGGCTGAACTCTGGCCCCCAAGCCTGGGAGAGCTGGAGAGATTGGGCACCCAGATTAGGCACCACCCTCCCTGTGGGAGGTTCAGGCTCCTTTCGGGAGGGGGCCAGGCTGGGGGCTGCATGGTGGGGTGTGGATATGGCTACGTTTGGTTGCCCTGGAGACAAACAGGGCGTGGGTGAGGCCAGGTCCAGAAGGAAGTGGGCTGAGGCTGGGGTGCCCTCTCTCTGGGAGGCCTCTTCCTCAACCTCAGCCACTGTCCGAGGACAGAGAGAAGCATTCACCCCTTGAGACTCTGGACACAGAGACCCAGAGAGGGTTACTGAGTTGCCCAAGGTCACACAGCAAGCTGTGTCAAAACCCAGGCAACCTAAGTGTCACTCACCCTCACTCCGCAGCCCATACTCCTTAGGCCTCCGGGCCCCCAGGCCACCCCCCTGCCCTGTCCACACAGCAGGGGGATCAACACCTGAGTTCTCAGAAAACGAGCGCCGCATCCAGCACAGGGTGACCTGCTTAACTACCTTTGGGGATCACCAAAGGACATCAAGAAAAACAATATATATATATATTTTTTTCGAGACAGGATTTTGCTCTATCACCCAGGCTAGAGTGCAGTGGTACAATCATGGTTCACTGCAGCCTCAAACTCCTGGCCTCAAGCAATCCTCCTGCCTCAGCCTCCTGAGTAGTTAAGATGGCAGGCACACCCCACCATGCCCAGCTAATTATTTTAAAGAATATTTTGTAAAGATGGGGTCTTGCTGTATTGCCCGGGCTGGTCTTGAACCCCTGGACTCAAGCAATCCTCCAGCAATCCTCCAGCCTCGGCCTCCCAAAGTGTTGGGATTACAGGCATGTTACCGCACCCAGCCTCATGAGGGGATTTTCAAAATACTGATCCCCAGGGTCTTACCCACAGAAATTTGGATTTCATTGGTCTGGGATGCAGCCTGGAGTTTTGTATTGTTTTTGACGGCTTAAATAAGCTAGAAGCTTATTTTCTTCCTTCTGAATGTCTGGATGCAGACGGCACAGGCTGCTGCACATATTTCCCAGGGACCCAGCATCTCCGCATCACTGCTGGAGGGGCAGCTCTGACCTTCGGGGTGTGAGACAGCCATCAGCACCGCCCTGTTCCTGCCAAGGACAGAGGGAACAATGACATGAAAGACGTAAAAGGGAGCAAAGGGTATCATCAGGAGCAGCCACATGACTCTTGTCCTGGCTTGATGTTGACAATGCTAAGTCATATGGCCACACCTAGCAGAAAGAGAGGCAAGGAGATATGTCACATATTGGGTGACTCATGGGTAAATTCCATATTCAATAGCCTGAAAATGGCTATTGGAGAACAATTAGCAGTTTCCGATGCAAATTTCCACAGGTTTATGTTCAAAAACTGGGCATGGAGATTTTTTAAAGCTCCTCCAGCTCCTGTAATGAGAGCCAAAATAAAGAACAGCCAAGCTGGGGGGATTGGGAAGAGAGGCAGGGGTCCAGGGTTCCTTCCCTGGCAAGCCCCTTCGGAGGGGAAGGGAATAGCTGGGGCCTGGTCCTAGGGTACCCCTGGGGGATGGCTTGGCAGGGGGAGGGGCAGCTGCTCCTAATTAAAGGCTCCCTCTTCTCTGCTCCCAGAAGGGGAAACAAACCCTTGAGCACCTGCAGTGTGTGGGCACGGGGGAAAGGCTTTACATGCTCATCCCATTTAATTGTCACAGCAGCCCTGTGAGGCCGGTCTCTCGTACCCCCCATTTCACAGGTCAGGACAACTGAGGCTCAGAGTGGCATAAGTGCTGCTCCTATCACACAGGCAAATGAGCAACACAAAACTGCAACTGGAGGCCAGATGCAGGGGTTCATGCCTATAATCCCAGCACTCTGGGAGGTGGAAGCGGGTGGATCACCTGAGGTCAGAAGTTCAAGACCAGCCCAAACAACACGGGGAGACTCCATCTCTACTTAAAATACAAAAATTAGCTGGGTGCGGTGGCGGGCACCTGTAATCCCAGCTATTCCAGAGGCAAGGCAGAGAGAATTGCCTGAACCCAGGAGGCAGAGGTTGCAGTGAGCTGAGATCGCAGCACTGCACTCCAGCCTGGGCAATAGAGCAAGACTCCATCTCAAAAAAAAGAAACACAAAACCTGCCCTGGAATTCCAGTTCAAGAGGCCCCAGACCCCTCCCGCTTGGACCCACACCTTCTGCCACAGACCGCTGTGTGTCCACAGGTACAAAAATGACACACGGATTGATCCCCCGCCTCTTTCCTGCCGGAAAGTACCAGATCAGCAACAACTACGGGCTGCTGTCCCTGGAGATTAGAAGGTGAGACTGCGGACCTGGGGAGACCCATGACCCCGGGCCCTGCCACCACCAAGGCCAGAACGGGATCCCAAACCCGTCCTGGGAGCTGCGGCCCAAGTTCACCTTCTTCAGAAGTCTCTGGGGTGCTGGTCAAAATACCGATTCCTGGGACAGGACAGATGCCCCTGACCCCTGGCCCCCAAAGATTCAGATTCCAGGAATCGATCTTTAACACACACACCCACTGTGTGATTCTGACGCCTTGGGATACGCAGTGAGAAATTTGAACTCAGAGGCTAGCCGTGAGGACTGGATGCTCAGCTAGGCATGCTGGGAAGGCTCCTTGTTGGGAAGAGAAAACACCATAACATGCACACATGTGCACCTGTCCACGCACACATGCACACATGCGTGTACACATGTGCACATACATGTGCTTGTATACACAGATGTACACACGTGAGGCGAAGCAGTTACCTGGGAGAGAGTTCAGCCTTTCAGGAGATGGTGAGTCCTAAGCGTGATTTTGAGGGAAGAGGCAGGGCGCATGGGGGGGGAGGCCACGTGGGACTGTAAGAGTGCAATCCTCCCCCAGGCCTGTGTCATCCACCATTCATATCAGCTGCCACACGCTGACCTCCTCCCAGGTGCCAAGCCCCGTGCTAGGTGCTTTTCACATATGATCGATAATCCCTGCTGCCATGCTTGAGGGACGCACTGGCACCCCATGTTACAGGTGATGAAACAGGCTCAGAAAGTTAAGGGTCTCGGCCTGGCGCGGTGGCTCACGCCTGCAATCCCAGCACTTCGGGAGGCCGAGACAGGTGGATCACCTGAGGTCAGGAGTTCAAGACCAGCCTGACCAACATGGTGAAACCCTGTCTCTGCTAAAAATGCAAAAGTTAGCCGGGTGTGGTGGTGCATGCCTGTAATCCCAGCTCCTCTGGAGGCTGAGGCACGAGAATCGCCTGAACCCCAGAGGCAGAGGTTACAGTGAGCCCGAGATCACGCCACTGCACTCCAGCCTGGGCAACAAGAGCGAAACTCCGTCTCAAAAAAAAAAAAAAGAAAAAGAAAGTAAGGGTCTCACCTAGTTTGAGCCATTTCTCTCTATCTGGGTTGTTTCCCAAACACCAAACCCTACACCTCAACCAACTCAGGCCTCAGAGACACAAAGAGAAGCAGAACACTGATCTTACCTTCCAGAAGTGGGGGAGACCTACATACCTGACCACACGAGGCTGCAGTAGAGAGGGGCCGTGTGGACTGCACAGTCAGGAAAGTGTGCAGGCCCGGGGTGGGGCCTTCAGGGGCAGGTGGGACTGGCCTTGAAAGCAACAGGGATTCCTGCCCCTAGTGACCAGGGGCAAAAAGAAGGCACAAAGGGGCCTCTGCTTGCTGATGGGGCCAGAGGTGCCACATCCTACCATCTCCCCCTCTGTCACCAAGGTGTCCCGGGATGGAACTGGCACAGGCTTCCACTGGGGGACATGACTGAGTTGTCGTGGTTGGTGGTGAGACCCATGCCTGAGGAACATCTGGGTGTCTGGCCCAGTTCTACCCAGATTGCAGTCTGCCTTGACCAAGTTTGTCTGCTGCTCTCTGAGAAAGGAAGAGTCTCCCGCTTCAGAATTCTTGTTTGAAGCAGAGTTGAATTCCATTTGCTGTGTGCCTCTGGGAAAGTCACTTAACCTCTCTGATCCTCCAGTGTCAGCAATAACCGTCATGTGGCATATTATATTTTCAAAGAACTTTCTCTTGAGATGGTTTAGGTGGTGTTGTGTCCCCAGTTTTTCAGAGGACACCAAAGCATGGAAAGGTACAGTGGCCAACCTGAAAACACACAGCTTTTCAGAGATGGTGGCCAAAGTCTCTTCCTGGCACCATGAGGCTTCCCTTAGTTCCAGCCTTTCCCACCCACATATGGGACTTGTGTTTCCCATGGAGCCAGCAGTTTTGGAAGGAGCTTCTCCTTGTCTCCTTTTCAGATGCACCGTTGAGGACTCAGCCACTTACACCGTGCGAGTGAAGAACGCCTACGGCCAGGCCTCCTCCTTCGCCAAAGTCCTCGTCCGCAGTGAGTCCTCCCATCCACAACAGACAGGCCGGGCCACAACAAACCCAGGCTGAGCAGACAAGGGCATGGGTCTGCATGAGACTGAGGAGGGCCCTTGGCACAGGGCTATTTGGCCTGGCATTGGGTGACCAGGGCAGCCCTAGAGACTCCCATTTCCCTGGAGGCCTTTGTAGCAAGTGGTAGTCTCCTCCATCAGCTGGTGGGGGCCGATGGTGGAAGGTGAGCAAGGCAGGATCACCTGTCCCTATGGATTGGTGTCAAGAGCAACCAGGAGAGGGGGAAGGGAACTGACCTTTCCTGAGTCCTCACTGTGTGCCAGACACTACTGATAGCACCTGATTCTATCCTGAACCAGCCAGTGGCAGGGCTGGGACTTGAATTCAGCACTCTCTGCAGGGTCATCACTGGCATGGTAGGCACCTTTGTGTGAATTGAGTGGATGAATTAGCAAAAGGGGCTCCTTTTCTGCAGGCAGGTGCAGCTCCCACTCCAGGGCACATAGCTTGGCAAATGAAAAACAGACTGAATTTTTGCCCCCAACTTGCCCTCTCAGGGATACCTTTGCACAGTGCACAACCTACACAACTGTTCAAGGTGAACCCACCTGCCTGCCATGCCAAAGAGCATGCTTGGCCCACCAGACTGCACTTAGGTCAGGATCCATCTCGGGGCCTCTGGGAGGGTGGTCTGGTCCTGCCAACCCTGCTGAGGTGTCCTCAGGGTAAAGGCCAAACCCCAGCAACTCCCCACCTGACCCCCCACTGCCCCATGTGGTTTCTGGTGCACATTTTCCAGCTGGGCTTGGGCCCCTCCTGGAGGTCACCCCATGGGCATCTGAAATCACAGCATAAAGCAGGGAGACATTCAGGAGTCAGCCAGACCCAAGTTCACATCCTGCCCCTGCCGCCGACTGGCTGTGTAATCCTGGGAAGCCACCTCACTTCTCTGAGCCTCTATTTCCTCATCTGTGAAACAGAGAATCCAACAATCCTACCATCTCTCTCAGATACTCATGTTAATTAAATGAGATGATACATATAAGCCTTGGCACATGGTACACACTCCCATGACCAGGGCAGGCCACTGCCCAAGGGGATCACACCTTTGTGCCCAGAAGAATGTCGTGCCCTGAGCTCCAGGACCCCCGGGAAAGAGAAGCCCACACATGCCACACACATACACACACACACACACACACACACACATGCACTCATAGACGTATGTGCACTAATACACACACTCCTAGGGCAGCTGTCTTGGGCAGTAGACAGGTGGAGCGCAGCCCACCCTCCCTGCCTCTCATCAGACCTCGTTAAACTGCCCTGCACAGCCCTCTCCACCCACTGCCCTGTTCCCTAAATAGCCCTTAGGAGGCAGATCTACTGCCAGGCCAAGCTCTTGTGCGGAGATTTAGAGCTGTCTCCATAGACCGTGCCCAGAGTCAAGCCCAAGGTCAGGCACTGGGGCCCTGCCTCCCTCTGCCCACCCATCCTTCCCACCACTTCTTCACGAACCCCGTCCCTCCCTCCATTGAGGCTGGCAACTCCAGGGTCCACCAGGCTTGCTCTTGGCCCCAGACTCCAGCCAACACCCTGCTCCTCCTACTCCACTCACTGCCGCTACCACCCTCTGCTCTCATCTCTGTAGTAACTTGGGTGGTTTTAGCAGCCTGGGAGGCAGGAGTCCTGGGTTCCAATCCTGACTCTTCCACTGACCTGCGTGGTCTCGGGCAGCCTCCTGCCCTTCTCTGGACCTTGCTAAGGAAAAGCCTTTCCAGGGACCAGTATCAAGTCAAAGCTTCCGATTGCTGGGATGTTGTCTGGGTGACTGTGCCTCAGTTTCCCCATCTGAGAGAATGATAATAGTACAGACTGACAGGGCTGTTGTGACGATTAAATGAATCCATGTGTTTATGTGTTTAATTGGCTCATTTAATCCTCACAGCACGGGGGCAAGCACTGTGTGAGCTCAGAGCTGCTGTTACTATTCTGCGGTGGTCTGTGGCAGCACTACCTTGGATTTCACCCTTCAGCCCCTGGACACCTCTCAGTGCTGCCCCTCCCCTGCCGCTCTCCCTGATCCCACCAGAAATCAGGCTTGACCACTGTGAAGACAGTGCATGATCCTGGGGGCAAGTTTGGGTAGGGAAAGAAAACCAGCACATATTGAGAAGCTTCCATGTGTCAGGCCATGGCTGGGCATTTGATTCATGTGAACCCGCTCATTCCTAGCCCCACCACCATCAGGTAGGAATTGCTGTCCCATTTTACTGCTGAAGAAACTGATGCACAGAGTGGTGAGAGAACTTTCCCATAGCCACAAGGGGGAGCCATTAACAGATCAGGTCTCAAACTCATATCCAAAGCCCATGTCCCCAAAATAGCATAGGAATGTGGAGTTTGAACCTTCTCCAACTCCGTTTGCCTTTGGTTTTCAGCTTACCTGGGAAAGGAGGCCGGCTTCGATTCAGAGATCTTCAAAAGTAAGTCGACTGTGGGAGAAGAGGACCTGGACTCTGTTCAGGCTTTGCCCCTCCACTCCCATGGTCCCTGTTTAGAATATAGCCATCCCCTGCCCATGAAAGGATGTCCACTGGGGTTTATCTATGAGCTGGTAACACTTGCACCTGATTTCTAAGGGCCCCAGGGTATCCCAGAGGTGTCCCCCAGCTACTGAGCTGTCCTCTGACCAAACTGGGCTAGAAAGCCAAAGCCGGGGGTGCTGGGTGCGGTGGCTCACACCTGTAGCCCCAGCACTTTGGGAGGCCGAGGCGGGCAGATCGCCTGAGATCAGGAGTTCAAGACCAGCTTGGCCAACATGGAGAAACTCCGTCTCTACTAAAAATACAAAAATTAACCTGGCATGGTGGCGGGCACCCTCACCCAGGTGCCTTTTCCCTTTGGACCCCGGGAACAGAGCAGCTATGTGCTTGTGACAGGTGAGAGCATGGGTGAGTGCAGGGTGGCATCTATAATCCCGGCTACTCAGTAGGCTGAGACAGGAGAATCGCTTGAACCCAGGAGGCAGAGGTTGCAGTGAGCCAAGATTGCGCCATTGCACTCCAGCCTGGGTGACAAGAGTCAAGCTCCATATCAAAAAAAAAAAAAAAGAAAGGGCCGGGCGTGGTGGCTCATGCCTGTAATCCAAGCACTTTGGAGGCCAAGGCGGGCAGATCACCTGAGGTCGGGAGTTCAAGACCAGCCTGACCAACACGGTGAAATCCCATCTTTATTTAAAAAAAAGAAAGAAACAAACAAAGAAAGGCAAAGCCAGAAAGACCAATGGACTTGGCCTTCAGATGTTTGCCATTCAGCTTCCCTGGCCCCTACCTAGATACGTCTCCTCCTCTCCTACCCCAAGGCCAGGTCCCCTTCTCCCAGTCAAGACCCAGAAGAGAGGGGGATGCCCCATAAAAGTCCTCACTGCCATCTAAGACCCAGGCCAGGCTGGCTGCCTCAAAAACTTCTGCCCCAAATTTCACCCCATCCCAGGATCAATGTTTGGCCCCAACGTGGAATTCACATCGGTGCTGAAGCCAGTCTTTGCTCGTGAGAAGGAACCCTTCTCCCTGTCATGCTTGCTTTCGGAAGACGTGTTAGATGCTGAGAGCATCCAGTGGTTCCGAGACGGTGAGGACCCCCGTTGTGGCCCCCAGCCTCTAGAGTTAGCCCCTCCGAAGCTCAACTCAGAGCCAGAGAGGACCCCTAGCAGACAGAGACCTTCCCCAACCAGTTCCAGCTGAGCTAAAGCGCTGAAGAGGCAGAGAGGAGCAGGAGTGCAGCCGGGTGTGGGCAGACCATGCCACCCACAAATGGCCACCAAGCATCTGTGGGGTGCCAGGCCCTGGGGTGGAGATAGGGTGAAGGGTAGATGCAGACATACATGAACCCTGGGGACTGTGTCCACCTGGGAAGAGGGGGACAATTATAGCCGCTAGCAGTGACCAGACACCTGCTCAGCCATTTACATGCATCATTACCTCCTTAAGAGTGAGGGAGGGAGGTGGGCATGGTGACTCACACCTGTAATCCCAGCACTCTGGGAGGCTGAGGCGGGTGGATCACCTGAGGTCAAGAGTTCAAGACCAGCCTGGCCAACATGGCGAAACCCCATCTCTACTAAAAATACAAAAAATTAGGTGGGCGTGGTGCTGGGCAGCTGTAGTCCTAGTTACTTGGGAGGAGGTGGATGTTGTGGTGAGCTGAGATCGCTCCATTGCATTACAGCCTGGGCAACAAGAGCAAAACTTCATCTCAGAAAAAAAAAGAGCAGTGAATGAGGGCACCCGAAGCAATGGGAACAGAGCCCAAGGCTGGGAGGCAGGAGGGCACCACAAGCGCTTGGGGCAGGCTGCTTTTCAGAGGCAGGTGGAGGTGCAGATAAACAGTTGCTGACCTGTGGGACTGGGAGGCCTCTGGGGGATGCCTCAGGTGGGGCCTGGAGAAGCCTGGTCAGAGCCAAGGCAGGAAGACGTGGCCTAGTGAGGGAAGAGGAGGATGGCTGAAACTCCACCCCATCCATGACCAGGCCTGTAGTGTAAGGACCCAGAGTACAGCGCCTGTCCGGCACCCCCAGCTCTGAGCCCAGGGAGGCCGCACCTGCTGAGAACAGGGGAGTAGGGGAGCCGTCAGGATCCCTGGCCGCTGCAGTAACAAGGCTGAGACATTTTCCCAAACCTGTAGATCTTCCAGAGTGGAGGTGCTGACCGGAGGGCGAGGCCTCCACATGGGGAGAGAGAAGAGCTGGCCCCACGGTGTGGCCACGGGGCAGGAACGCCCCTGAGCCCTGGACTCCCCTTCTGAGTCCCCATCCACCTCCTAAGCTCCCATCCCATGAGCCCTCACTCCCCTCCCTGACCCCAACCCCTCGACAAGTCCTCTGCCTGCCTCACCGAGGCCCCAGCTCTCTCAATGAGACCCAAGCCCCTTCCTGAGCTCCCCACCCACCCAACCAGGCCCCCCTTCTTCGAGTCCCCTGACCCCACATAGAGACTCATCTCTCTTGCCCCTACTTCCTCAGAGAACCTACAGCTCCTCACCTTGTCCCTGGCTACGTCCCTAAACCTTCACTTTCTCATTGAGCCCCAGCCCCACACTGGCCCTTCCCTACTCCCCAAGCCCTCTGCAGAGGAGCGTTCTTGACACCTTGGCAAAGTCCGGGAAGCCACCACCCCCACCCCAGGCCCAAGCTGAGCCTCAGGCTGCAGCCTCACCAGCCTCTCCCTCTGCCTGGCCAGGGTCTCCAGACCCCTTGAGTTTTCCGTGATTCCCAGGTGAGACCAGAGCCCCCCACTAATTCACAATGGCCCCCCCACTTTCCCTCCACAGGGAGGCTGCTAAGGTCCTCGAGACGTCGGAAGATCCTCTACACAGACCGCCAGGCATCCCTGAAGGTGTCCTGCACCTACAAGGAGGATGAGGGGCTCTACATGGTCCAAGTGCCCTCGCCCTTCGGACCCCGGGGAACAGAGCACCTACGTGCTCGTGAGAGGTGAGGGCATGGGGGGGCGCAGGGTGGCAGTGGGAGCCCAGAGACCAGGGCTCTCTCCGTGTTGCTGTGGAACCTTAGGCGAGGACCCTGCTCTCTTGGGGCCTCAATTTCTCTACCATAAAATCAGGGCTTCAGGTTGGTGTCTCCAAGAATCCTCATGGCATCCTATGACCCTCCAAAGGGACATGGCCCGAGAGTTAGCCCGGCTGGAGCCAGGGAGTGGGGAGCTGATGTGGGGCTGGAGTGATTCTGGCCACCACTTAGGGTCTGGGTTCGAATCCTGGCTTTGTCACTTCACCAGCTGGGTGAACTTGGGCAACTCACGCACCTCTGTGAGACTCAGTTTCCCCATCCACAGAGTGGAAGGCTGCTCTGGGGCTGGAATTAACTATTCCACATGTTCAGGTATTTGGTGTAAAATGGGCCCCCAAGAAAATGGTACTGTCATCTGTCCCTCAGATACTATTATGGGGGTGGGGGCTAATATTTAGACCCCAGTCCTCAAGATCAAAACTGAGCCCCTGGAGGATGAATGAGAAGAGGATGCTGGGCGGGAGTGGGAAGGGCTTGTCACCAAATGGCCACCGACTAGAAGGACCTCCCTTCTCACCCCTGGATTTCAGATGCCAAGGCCGAGAGCCCCGGGGCCCCAGGCTCCCCACTGAATGTCCGATGCCTGGATGTGAACAGAGACTGCCTCATCCTGACCTGGGCCCCGCCTAGTGACACCCGGGGCCACCCCATCACCGCCTACTCTATCGAGCGGTGAGTCGGTCTCTTGGGGGGCGGAGGCCCTGAGGGTAGAATTCTGTCTGGTTGTGGGAGCCACAGCAAAGAGGAGGCCCCATGCCTGGCCTCAGGGAGCCCCCAAACCCCCACTCCTCAGAACAGGACAGGGGGCAGGCTGTGCTGTGTAATTTAAGGGTAATAGAGGGGACATCCATGCCTCCAAGTCTGTCATGCCGATACCTGGAATTCTATGCTGGAGTCGGCCCCTGCCCTGTGGACCCTTTACGGTATGAGCTGACCCGGAGGGCAAAACAGGGAGTGCTTGACCCCTGAGCACAGTGAATTTGTGGGCTGTTTTTCCTTCTGGAATGACAGAGAGAGAGATGGAATAGCACTGACCCCAAGGGAGGAGGCACACAGGACAGAAGAACAGGTAGAGGGCCCAGAACCTCCGGCCTCCTTCCCGTGCTGCCCACTCTGAAGGCCCAGCTTGAGAAAATAGTTAATGCTGCCACAAACGGGCCCATAACCATGCTAACAGCATGCCTCCTCTCTAAAGGGGGAGGGGCACTATCTAACGCCCCTTTCTACGGATGGGGAAACCGAGGTATGCGGGGGAGATGACTTTGCCCAAAGTCACATTTGTCATTAGTGGTGGAGACAAGACTTGGACCCACATGTGACGACTGCCCCAATCAGCTGGTACAATAAGGGTAACGTCGTACTGCCTGGGACATCAGTACCAAGAGGGCACAGCGAGCCCAGGCTTGGAGGGTCAACCTAGAACGCACGCCAACTTAGGTAGGGGACAAGCTTGGGTGATTCCTAACACTGTGTGGCCTTAGGCAGGTCTTGTCACTCTCTGAGCCACAGATCCTCCATGTGTACAGTGAAGGTGGCCACATATGCCCCAGGACTGGCAGGGAGATGAAGCGAGGGCTGGGTGTGGAGGGCACAGCACAGATGAAACAAGGGCTGGGCGTGCAGGCTCACCACGATGCCCTGGGAAAGGTGCTGCTGCTGGGCGTGTCAGGCATGGTGTAAAGTCCTCCCAGGTGACTGAGGTTGGAGCTAGACTCTTCCATCGGAGAGGAGGACTTTTTTTTTTTTTTTTTTTTGAGACAGGGCTGCCTGGGTTGGAGTGCAGTGGCTCAATCTCGGCTCACTGCAACCTCCACCTTCCGAGTTCAAGTGATTCCCTGCCTCAGCCTCCCGAGTAGCTGAGATTATAGGCTCCCACCACCACACCCAGCTAATTTTTTGTATTTTTAGTAGAGATGGGGTTTCACCATGTTGGCCAGGCTGGTCTCGAACTCCTGACCTAGTGATTCGCCCACCTTGGCCTCCCAAAGTGCTGGGATTGCAGGCATGAGCCACTGCGCCAGGCCAGAATGAAGGACTTTTATTGGCAGAGATGAGCTGGGCAGGCTCTCCCCGGTCAGAGAATGGCCCTTGTAGAGGCTCACACTGGGAAGGTGTGAGATGTAGGTAGGGGCTGCAGGCTAAAGGGGGACCTGTCTCCCACAGGTGCCAGGGTGACTCTGGGGAATGGGTCCCCTGCCATGAGGCCCCCGGAGGGACTTGTCGGTGCCCAATCCAAGGCCTCGTCGAAGGTCAGAGATATCGGTTCCGGGTGAGAGCCATCAGCAGGGTGGGCAGCAGCCTCCCCCTCCAAAGCCTCAGAGGTAGTTGTCATGGGCGACCATGATGCAGCCCGGAGGCAGACAGGTGGGTACCGAGGTCCTAAGCGACTTTCTAGAACATCGGTCCAGGAACCCTCAGGACCACCTCACACAGGAGACAACCCAGTCCTCAGGAACCCTGAGTCTGATGAAGGAGGCACAGCACAGCCCTCAGTAAACACTAGTCTGATGAAGGATACAAAGGCCAGCCCCCGAGAACCTCCAGTCTGATGGAGGAGGCACAATCCGGTCCTTAGGAAACCCTAGCCTGAGAATGAAGATACAGCTAATCTAATGAAAGAAACCAAACCTGTCCATGGGAGAGAGCAGTCTGAGGGAGCACCTCAGCACCTCTCAGATGTCCTTAAGCTTGAGTGTGGGGACATGGCCTCTCAGCCCTCTGGAGCCATGCTGACTTCGGTGTGCCAGAAGCTCCCCCATGCCAGGGTACCTGGCTCCAGGCACCTCCTCTCTGTCTCCACGTGTCCCAAGAGACAGAGCATCTCCCAGGGCCTGAGAGCAGCAGGGCTCCACTTGGGACTCCTGAGAATGCTGAGGCCAGAGGGCACCTGACTGTGGTCACACAGCGAGGGCTGTCAGGCCAGGACCGGGATGGGGCAAGATGTAGAGCCTGGTGTGGGGTAGGCTCTGGCCCAACTCCTCCTGTCCCCATGCTCCCTTCTCATCCTAGAGATCCCATTTGATCTGGGAAACAAGATCACCATCAGCACAGATGATTTTGAAGGTACTCGGGACCCTCCCACACACTGGGCCTCCTATATAGTTCTGGAAACTCTGGGACTCAAACTGGCAAGGGGGCAGAAGCTGTCCCTGTGCAGGGTGTCGGGGGTGAGGGCAGGTGGGGTCTAGTCAGAGGTAGCCAAAGTGCTGGGGTCACGGGGGCCCATCTGGCTGTGGACCTCCTAAAGGAGGGAACACATTGGGAAAAGTCCTGGGCAGGAAAAGTCCTGGGTGACCTGGAGCCAATTACTGCCTATCTCTCGGGGGATGGGTGGGGGTGCAGTTCCCTCCTCCATGGAATGAGGCACTGAGATTAGGGGGTCTCTGAGGGCCCAGCCATCTCAGCCCCAGGTGACTCTGATTCCAGAAACTGTGACCATCCCCTCACCACCGACCAATGTCCATGCCAGCGAGATCCGAGAGGGCTACGTGGTTCTGGCCTGGGAGGAGCCGAGACCCCGGGGCAGAGCTCCACTGACATACTCCCTGGAGAAGGTAGGGGACCCCGAGGCCCCAGCCCCAGGCCAGCCTGAGAAACAGATGTGCGGTGGGACCCTGGGCAGTGTCCCCTGGGGAGGCTGTTGGAGAATAAAAGAGAATTCCCTGCCTGGAAGGGCCTAGGCATGGCCCTACACAGAAACATGGGGATGGATTGAGCAGCCTTTTGAGGCTACCTCTAGCCCTGGGAGGCCGGTCACTGAGGCTGTTCGTGGAATACACAAAATACAATGCACAGACAACAATGACAATACGATCCACCACCCCCTGGGTACCTCCCTGCCCGCAAGTCCACTGGCATCAGGCCACACACTGGGGCCAAGCACTTCTTCTTGGTGGGACTATATTGGGAGGGAAGCGAGGCTGGTACCCTCCAGCCAGGGCCAGGCACCAGCAGCACCTGCAGGACCTACGGAGTGATTAGCACGAGGAGGTGGTTCTCATTGGGGACCGAGTGAGGGCAGGGGAGTCCCCGCTGGGGGATGAGGCAGGTCTTGTGGGGGTGGACTTCACAGTGAGGGGAGGTGGTATGGTGGAGCAGAAGACAGCATGGATGTCACCATCTACTCAAATCCTGGTTTTGCTGTGTGATCCTGAGTTAGTGTCCTAACTTCTCTGAGCCTCAGTTTCCTTCGGCATAGAATAAAGACCCTGCCCTGTGAAGATGAAATAAAACACAGCCCCCAGGCCAGGCATGGTGGCTCGTGCCTGCAATCCCAGCACTTTGGGAGGCAGAGGTGGGTGGATCATGAGGTCAGGAGTTTAAGACCAGCCTGACCAACATGGTGAAACCCCATCTCTCTACTAAAATTACAAAAATTAGTTGGGTGTGGTGGTACGTGCCTGTAATCCCAGCTACTTAGGAGGCTGAGGCAGGAGAATCACTTGAACCCAGGAGGTGGAAGTTGCAGTGAGCCAAGATTTCACGATTGCACTCCAGCCTGGGCAACAGAGCTAGACTCCAAGACTCTGTCTAAAAAAAAAAGCCAGGGCCAGCAACCCTCAAGATCTGTCAGTGTTTCCCAAGGAGGTGTCCTTGACTGATCTCCCTGAAGCCAGAGACTCAGTTTATCTTCTCATCACTTTCTGTGCCCAGCACAATGCCTGGCACAGACTAGGTGAACAGAGAAGGTTTAGGGAATAAATGAATTTAAAATTTCCAGGGAGGAATCTCTGTCTCCGGTTATTCAAACAAGACTCTCTTTTCACATTCACGGGTAATCCTTTATCTCTGACATAGGAAAGCTACAGATAATTGAGGATTGGTTTTGCGAGGTAGTAGTGTATCACGGTGAAGATGTTGGCATCAGACTGCTTGGGTTCAAATCCCATCTCTGCCATTTACCAGCTGTGTGACCTTAGGCAAGTTGCTTAGTCTCTCTGTGTCTCTGTTTCTTCTTCCATAAAATGATGATAATAATCATACACCGCTTGTAGGGTTAATCTGAGGATCAAATTAATTAGAGCACATAAAGACTTAGAATAGAACCCGGCACATAGTAGGTGCTCAGCAGTGTTCATGGTTCCTTGCGGCGATTTCTTGTGCTACCTGGGTTCTAGGCCACTGACAGCCAGATGGGCTTGGGAGGGGAAAGACCACAGAGGATGGAATCAGTGGGTCCCCTGGTGCTTCTAGGTCTTAACTCTCTAATCCGGACTCAGCAGAAAGTCTCTGGGTGCCCCACTCATCTCTTTCACCCTGGGCTCTTCACCCTCCATCTGCCCAGAGACTCGGCGTTTCTGGCTGCCTTCTGGGTCCCTGACACTGTGGAGAGTCAACAGGTTTGCAGTCACCCACGCCTGAGTGAAGTTAAATACCATATAGTTATAGATGCAGGACTTTGGCCAAGTTACCGACACTCTCTGGACGTGAGTTTCCTCATCAGCAGGGAAATTAACACCTTCCCTGCAGGGTTATTGTGAGCATTCATTCATTTGTTCATTCATTTGTCCCAGAAACATAGATGGAGCCCCCGCCAGGTGCCAGTCCTGTTCTTGCTCCTGGGGGACACAGCAGTCAGGGAGGAGGGGGCGCCGACGATAAATGGGATAAATCAGTAAAATATTAAGCACAGTAGTTGAGTGGTAGGCACTAAGGAGAAAGACACCGAGTGGGGAGGGGAACTTGAAGCGTAAGGTGAGGGGCTGCTGATGTTTTTAGATGGAGTGGCTGGGAGGGCCTCCTCACTCCCCAGGAAAGTGGGTTTTAAATAAAGGCCTACAGGAAGCCAGTCAAGAGATTTCTGGGGGAAGAACATTCCAGGCTGAGGGACCAGCAAGTGCAAAGGCCTGGAGGTGGGACTTGGGCCCCTAGAGGGAGCAGCAGAGAGGCACAGAGACACAGGGCAGAGGGAATGGTGGCCAGACAGCCTGAGGGGTCAGGCCATGGGGAAGCTTTTGCTCTGAGGGAAATGTGGGGCTTGGGAGCGTTCTGGGCAAAGAGGGACCTGGTCTGACCCGTGCTATGAAAGGATCCCCCTGATGGCCATTTGAGACAAGACGGAAGGGGGTTATGGGTAGAAACGGGAGACCAGTCAAGAGGCTACTCAGATCCTTCAGGCTCGAGGCACTGGTGGCATGCGTCAAGGTTATGGTGGGGGAGCAGGAGGGCAGTAAGGCATGGCTGGGTTCTGGGTACATTTTGAAGAGTGAGCCATCTGGGTTCATTGATGGAGCACATTTAGGGTGTGAGAGAAAGAGAGAAAGAGCCAAGGGTGGCTCCAGGGGTTCCACGTGACGGACTGGAAGGACGGCAGCCACCAATGCAATGCAGGTATGGGAGCTCAGGAGCGGCATCGGGACAGTCTGGACGTGAGGTCTCGGTAGGTGTCCAGGTGGAGAGGTGGGGGAGGCAGATGGGACACAGCCCCATGCTCGGGGCAGCCTAGGCTGAATATGGAGGATCATGAGAGCACAGGGGCTGGGGACAGAGATTGCGGGAGGTGATCAGCACAGAGCCAGTCAGTGCGACATCTTAGCCAATGCGATTTCCTCTTTTTCTTCAGTCAGTCATAGGTAGTGGCACCTGGGAGGCCATCACCTCAGAAAGCCCTGTGAAATCCCCAAGATTCGCCCTTTTGGACCTGGAGAAAGGGAAGTCGTATGTCTTCAGAGTGCGAGCAATGAACCGGTACGGCCTGAGTGACCCCTCGGAGCCCAGCGAACCCATCGCCTTGCGGGGCAAACCAGGTATCCTCGTGATGTGGGGGTTCAGGGAGGAGAAAGGCCAGGTCACACTCAGGACCTGAAGCTGCGGGAACAAAGCCCTGCCCACTTCCCTGTCCCTGCTCCCTTCTACCCATCATGAAGCTGAAAAACAATTCAATCTTAGGCCTGGGGAGTTTTAGGACATCAAAAATCATATTTCTCTGGGTAGGAGGCTCATGGAGGGTGACAGCCTTCTGCCTTTTTTTTTTTTTTTTTTGACATGGAGTCTCACTCTGTCACCCAGGCTGGAGTGCAGTGGTGTGATCTCAGCTCACTGCAACCTCCACCTCCCAGGTTCAAGCGATTCTCCTGCCTCAGCCTCCCAAGTAGCTGGGATTATAGGCACACAC
This sequence comes from Ateles fusciceps, assembly GCA_036589455.1. Lineage (NCBI taxonomy): Eukaryota > Metazoa > Chordata > Mammalia > Primates > Atelidae > Ateles > Ateles fusciceps. The sequence goes on from JAZHEH010001321.1 coordinate 3,867,797, forward strand.
CACCATGCCCTGATAATTTTTGTATTTTTAGTAGAGATGAGGTTTCACCATGCTGGCCAGGCTAGACTCGAACTCCTGACCTCATGATTCACCCGCCTCGGCCTCCCAAAGTGCTGGGATTACAGATGTGAGCCACTGTGCCTGGCCAGAGCCTTCTGCGTTTTCCAGATCAGCAATGCATGGGTTACAGAGTGCAGCTGGGTCCCGCACAGCAGCTGTGCGAGCCAGTGGTCCCTCTGTTCTACAGGTCTCTGGCCTGCCCCTAGATCCTGCACCTCACTCCCGAGCAGGCCCCTGCTCCCTGCCTGGTGGAGGCTGAGCTGTCCCACCTGAGCCCTGGCTTATCAGGCAGGACACCACTCATCTGCAGCATAACGGGGACCTGGGAGAGTCATTTCCAAGCTGCACACTTTGCTGTCCTCAATGGCCAAACCCATTGTTCTAAAGACCTTCGTTACTACTCCCACCTGTGGCTCCTTCCTGAGTCTCCCAATTACAACTCCATTCTGACCCATTTCCCAGGGCTCCCACCTCTGAGGCCTCTGGATTCTGAGGTTCTTTACCCCTGCCATCAGATTAGAAGTTTCCCTGTAGCTGCCATCACCAACCAGCCCTTTAAGGAACCTTGCTACAGTGCCAGCTATGCAAGAAAAGCCTGGTTTGCTGCAGGTCCCATTTGGGGAAGATTTCAAAGTTCTAGATTTTTTCTACTTCAGTAATTTAGAGGGGAAAAACTATACACACACACACACACACACACACACACACACACACACACACGGCACATGAACAAGTTGGTGAGCAAGTCGTGTTTTCTTTAATTCTGGTTAACATTTGGATCTGATTTGGGCCTGGCCAGTGAGCAGTTTGTCATTAGATGTGGGCAGTCTTTAGACCATAAACCAGACTTAAATTGCACCAGGCAAGGCTCTGGTATAATTCAGAAAGGAAGGGAGGGCAGAGCTAGAGGGACGGCCTTCAAAGAGGTGAGGGGTGAAGACCTGGGATATGCAGGACCTCAGGAAAAAGAAGAGAGGAAGAAAAACAGAGCAGGTCAAGGAACAGAAGCTTAGAGGAGTCCAACGTTTGGGGGCCAAAAGAAAATAGAGAACCACCAAAGGATGCGTAAGGAGTTTGAGAAGTAAAAAGAGAACTAGGAAGATCATGCACCTGCCATCCATCAGTCCATCTAGCCATCTATTCATCCATCCATCTATCTATCCATCCATTTATTCATCCGTGTATCCACCTGTTCATCATTCATCCATCCATCCATCCATCCATCCAACCATCCATTCATCCAACCAACCATCCATCCATTCATCCATTCATCCAACCAACCATCCATCCATCCATCCAACCAACCATCCATCCATCCATTCATTCAACCAACCATCCATCTATCCATTGAACAAGTTACAGCAGCCCCTACCTCAAGGAGCTTAGTTTCAGGGAGCCTGAAAATCAGTAAAGAAGTTTCAAAAAAAAGAAAACTGAGATTAAAGATAAGGACTGAGGGAAGCTGTCAGATTTGGTGACTTTCAAGTGAGAGAGAGTGTGTGTGTGTAAGGATGAATGAGTGAGTATGCTTTTGTGCTTTAGTGGGAAAGCAGAGATGCTCAGAGGTAAGGGGAGACAGGACTTTTAGGATACACTTCTGGGCCTAGGAATGAGCTGCCCAAAGTCCCCGACAGGTCAAGAATTCATGCACCTTGATTGCTACGGGAGCTCCTCCTAGCCTCCCCCCATGCTCCTCCCCTTCCCTAGCCTGAGAGCCACATAACTCAGCCTTCTAATTCAGCCCGTGTTTCTATTTTTTAGCTACCCTCCCTCCTCCAGCTCAAGTTCAAGCTTTCCGAGACACACAGACCTCTGTCTCCCTGACATGGGATCCCGTGAAAGACCCAGAGCTCCTGGGTTATTACATCTACTCCCGGGAGGTGGGGTCATCTGAGTGGCAAACAGTTAACAACAAACCCATCCAAGGCACCAGGTACATCTGCCCACCCCATATCAGTCTGTCCTCACACTGCTGTAAAGACATACCTGAGAGTGGGTAATTCCTTTATAAAGAAAAGAGGTTTAATCAGCTCACAGTTCTGTGGGCTGTACAGGCTTCTGCTTCTAGGGAAGCTTCAGGAAAGTTACGATCATGGCGGAGGTGAGGGGGAAGGAAGCATATCTTACATGGTGGGAGCAGGAGAGGGAGAAAGAGCAAAGCAGGAAGTGCTACACGCTTCCAAACAACCAGGTCTCATGAGAACTTGCTCGCTATCTTGAGAGCGGCAAAGGGGAAATCCGCCCCCATGATCCAGTCTCCTCCCATGACATCCCTCCCCCAACACCAGGGATTACAATTCAACATGAGATTTGGGTGGGGACACAGAGCCCAACCAGATCACCCTGCTTTCTGCACCAGAGCATCCTTGAAGTGGGGGGCGCCATAATGATAATGAAGCCCCACATTTCACAGTATTTCCCCTGCGCCAGGTACTGTTCTAGTATTTTTCATATGGGAGGTCACTTGGTTCTACCTGCAAGCCTATATGTGTAGGACTATTATTTTTATAGTCATTTTACAGATGAAGAAACTGAGGCATGGAGAGTTTGAGTAACTTGCCAAAGCTCCTGTAGCTTAGTAAGTGGCAGGACTGGGACTTGAACCCAGATGGTCTTTGTCAACAAACGCTTGCTGAGAATGTGCTATTGTAGGACTCCGTGGATACAGATGACCATGCCTTGGTCTCATCCCTCCAGGAGCTTACAGCCAGAGAGAAGTGGGGAGAGCAGAGCAGTGGAGGGCTTTGGAGCCAGGGAGGCATGGTTCAGGCTCCACACCACCCCTCACCCTTTCTGTATTAGTCAGGGTTCTCTAGAGGGACAGACTAATAGGATAGATGTATATATGAAAGGGAGTTTATTAAGGAGTATTGACTCACACAACCGCAAGGTAAAGTTCTACACCATCTGTCTGCAAGCTGAGGAGCAAGGACGCTAGTCTGAGTCCCAAACCCTCAAAAGCAGGCAGGCCGACAGTGCAGCCTTCAGTCTGTGGCAGGAGGTTGAGAGCTCCTGGCAAACCACCGGTGTGAGTCCAAGTACAAAAGCTGAAGAACTTGGAGTCCAATGTTCAAGGGTAGGAAGCATCCAACGTGGAAGAAAGATGTAGGCCTGAAGACTCATCCAGTCTCGTCCTTCCATATTCTTCTGCCTGCTTTATCCTAGCCACGCTGGCAGCTGATTAGATGGTACCCACCCAGATTGAGGGCAGGTCTGCCTCTCCCAGCCCGCTGACTCAAATGTTAAATCTCCTTTAGCAACACCCTCACAGACGCACCCAGGAATAACACTTTGCATCCTTAAACCAATCAAGTCGACACTCAATATTAACCATCACCCTCTGAGCCTCATTTCCCTCCTCTGTAAGCCAGGATGGTGGGGGCGCATTCCTGGCCTCTTGACATTCCAACTCGCACTCCACTCTGAGGTTCCCTCCTCATTCCTGGGATGGAATGACCCTCGTCCTAGCAGGCACAGTGAGTCTTGGGGCTTCTGGGCTGGTAACTTCCCTTGATATAGGAGCTCTGTGGGAGAGGGGCCTTAGGTGATGATACCTCTTTCTTCCCTTTCCATCAGACAACTGGCCAAGCCTTGAGCACACCTGGCTGGGCTGCCCTCACCCTGGGTCATAAACCAAGGTCATCTGGCCGAGAAAAAGGAACAGGCCCAGTGCCCCATGGGTCTTTGGTGCCTCACGGTCAGCTGCAAGGAGTCCCTCGTACTTTGTTACCAGAAACAGTTAAAATTCCCAAGTTGGAGAATAATCAGGTTTTTGACTAACTAGCCCAGAGTCAACCTTATCCCTGGAAGAAGACCTCTCCCCCTACTTGCATTCAGCTGTGCTTCCCTGAAGGGGAGGCCCGGGGTTGAAGAAGGGTTGGCATGAATGGAGCGGCATGACCAGGGGAAGTAGCACAGAGAGGTGAAGGTGGCATGCTGCTCTGGCATGTCCAGAGAACTTGTCCCATGGGTGCCTGTCATCTGTTACATGTGTCATGGCTGGAAAGAGGCTATACCCTGCTGCCCAGGAGTTGAAGCCTGGGCGACAACAAAGAGCTCAGTTGGGCTGTGGTGGTCCAGGTCACTGTGGAATCATCAGGCGCCACAGAGCCTGGCTCACAAAAATGTCTGAATGAGTGAATGAATGAGTGCTGAGCGGGCAGGTGCTACACTGGTGCTCGGGAGACCTGGCTACCCTCTGGGCTGAGCCCCTAATTGGCTGTGTACTCTTGGCCATCTCTCCTGCTGTGGGAGTGCTTCCCTACATGAAACATGAAAAAACTGGATAGTTTCATCCCTAAGGGCCCCTCCAACACCCAAGACTTTGTCCTCATCTCCAAAAGAGGGATACGTAACAGCATCTTCCCCAGAGGGTGTTGTGAGGAGTACCTGGTGGATAGACATAAAGTGAGTTCTAGACAAGGGCGCGCTGCCATTGTATCATCGTCGTCGTCATCTGTTGTCAACAGGGTCTGGTCTGGGGGTCATCCCAGGCTCCCCCTGTTCAGGTGTTCCCTGACCGTCACCTCCTTCAGTGCTCCCTTCATCCCATAAAGGCATGTTCCCCCCCTTAGATGCACTTGTCACCAAGCAGAGAGCTTGCTGCTCTGTCAGCTGTCCACACTTGATATGATTTAAGTCCTGGGGACTGCTAAGGGACCGCTGGCTGAGAGGAGCTCCCTGCAAAACAAGATTTCCTCTCGGAGAATGTTGATAGGTGAAGAGAGAGAAAGAGGTCCACAATTTGGGTTTATCAAAAAAGGGACAGGATGAGAAGGACATTTTTTAGAGAAACCAGACACCCTTGCGTGTCTCTGGGTGACAGCTCTCCTTAGGGCTCTGAAAGGACTCTATGTTTTCGCATCACAGCATGAGTGCAGGTATTAACAGCCACATCTTCTTTTTCAAGGACAAAACCCAAAGTCCTGAAGATGTACCACATGGCACTGGGTCAGGAGTTGGCTGCCTTTGCTTTAAATTAGTACCTTTCCTAGCGTATTTGCATTTTAATGGTTGATCTGGAAAAGCAAACATCCTTTAAAACCCTTAGGACTACCTCCTCCATGGTGCCATTTCAGGCATTGCCATGGGATCCAGGGCAATACTTTTAGAAAGAATTCACCTGGCGCCTTCAAATTCTACCACACTGGGGACCTCTTATTCCACAAAGTTGTTCTAGAAAGTTTGGGAATCTCTCCAGGCTGTTTGTACATCCATGAAAGCTGTCCATTTCTCTCCCAGGTTTACAGTTCCTGGGCTGCGGACGGGGAAGGAGTACGAGTTTTGTGTCAGGTCAGTCAGCGAGGCTGGGGTAGGTGAGAGCTCAGCTGCCACCGAGCCCATCAGGGTCAAGCAGGCTCTGGGTGAGTGCAAGCGCAGGTCCAGCCTGCAAACCTCCCTGGGCTGGGCAGGGAGCTGGGGCTCATAGACCACATCCTGGAGGGCCCAGTCCTGGTGGCCAGTGGCGCATATGCCCTCTGAGGGGAACTGGAGCTGGCCCTGGCGGCTCTTTCCTTTGGGGAGGAAGTAACCCTGGCTTGAGGCCATGGAATGAGGCCCTAGTAGCTTCAAGGGGTGGGGAAGCACTCAGGCCCAGAAACCTGAGGCTCCGATGCCCTCCCTGGGCACAGACACTGCTGGCTCAGGGAAAACCTTCGGGAGTAGGGTGGGCACCCACTAGGGGAGGCTCATTGGCTCCCTCAGGCCCCACTGTCCAATCCAGCCACTCCCAGGGAGCAGCTGTCCTCATCTCCTTATCTTCCTGTAGCTACCCCGTCTGCCCCATATGACTTTGTCCTCCTGAACTGCGGGAAGAATGAAATGGTCATTGGGTGGAAACCCCCCAAGCGTCGTGGAGGTGGCAAGATCCTGGGCTACTTCCTGGACCAGCACGACTCAGAGGAGCTGGACTGGCACGCAGTCAATCAGCAGCCCATCCCCCACCCAGGTCTGCAAGGTAAGGCTGGAAGGTGGCCGCAGCCTGTGTCATGACTTGTTCAGCAGAGACCGGAGGCCACTGTTTGAGTCCTGGAGTCTGACAGAGTCTGACAGAGTTCTCAAGGTCCCCTGCCTCAGCCATCCAGCTCATTTTCCAGTGCAGACCCACCTTGAACAGAACTGTTTAGAGCCCTCAAGAATCCCAACACTTTGCTGGGAGCGGTGGCTCACGCCTGTAATCCCAGAACTTCAGGAGGCCAAGGTGGGAGGATCACCTGAGGTTGGGAGTTTGAGACCAGCCTGACCAACATGGAGAAACCCCGTCTCTACTAAAAATACAAAATTAGCCAGGCGTGGTGACACATGCCTATATTCCCAGCTACTCAGGAGGTTGAGGCAGGAGAATTGCTTGAACCCAGGAGGCAGAAGTTGTGGTGAGTCAAGATTGCACCATTGCACTCCAGCCTGGGCAACAAGAACAAAACTCTTGTCTCAAAAAAAAAAAGAATCCCAGCCCTTTGGGAGGTTGAGGCAGGTGGATTGTTTGAGCTCAAAAGTCCGAGACCAGTCAGCAACATGTTTGAAACCCTGACTTTACAAAAAATACAAAAATTAGCTGAGTGTGGTGGCATGTACCTGCAGTCCTGGCTACTCCAGAGGCTGAGATGGGAGGATTGCATAAGCTCAGAAGGTTGAGGCTGCAGTGAGCCATGTTCATGCCACGGCACTCTAGCCTGGGTGACAAAATGAGACCAAGTCTCAAAAAATAAAAATAAAAGCAAAGTCCCCAAGGACCTCTTGCTCTGAGTCGCTCCCCACTCCCCACCACTGCCCCTGCTCCCCATCCCTCCCCCAGCCTCAGCCTCACAGTCTGTGTTTCTGCTCCTCAAGGTCAGTGACCTTCATGAAGGCCACTTCTATGAGTTCGTGCCCGGGCTGCCAACTGGGCAGGTGTTGGCGAGCTGTCAGCACCCAGCAGCCTGTTTGAGTGCAAGGAGTGGACGATGCCCCAGCCAGGTGAGAGGCCTGAAGGTCTGAATTCCAGTGCCTGCCCTCCCCTCCCTCTCCAAACCTACCCAATGAGATGAAGGCCGCTGCACTCCTCTGTGCATTCAGGCTTGCACTGTTTCGCCCCACCCCAGGTCCCTGGCCGTTCCACACACTGACTCTATAATTCCTGACACAGATAGAGTCCTAAGCCTGTCTTAAAAGACCCCTGATTGGGCTGAGCGCAGTGGCTCACACCTGTAATCCTAGCATTTTGGGAGACTGAGATAGGTGGATCACCTGAGGTTGGGAGTTCTAGACCAGCCTGGCCAACATGATGAAACCCCATCTCTACTAATAATACAAAATTAGCCAGACATGGAGGCACATGCCTGTAATCCCAGCTATTTGGGAGGCTGAGGCATGAGAATTGCTTGAACCCTGGAGGTGGAGTTTGCAGTGAGCCAAGATTGCGCCCCTGCACTCCAGCCTGGGTGACAGAGTAAGTCTCCATCTCAAAAAAAAAAAAAAAAAATGACCCCTGACCTGAGCCATCAACTGGCCCTGTACCCCCAGCACAAACCACTCCCTAACTCGAGACACTGCCTGAGCTTTGCTTCTGGCCATAGACCATGGCCACAGTGCACTGCTAGGGTGACCAACTAGTCCTGGTTTGCCTGAGACTTTCAGTTTACTACTGAAAATCCCATGTCCCAGGAACCCTCTTAGTCTTGGACAGATGGACAGTTGGCCACCCTACCCACTGCTCCCATGACCCTGTAAGCCTTCTCACAGATGAGCCCCTCACCTCCCACTGAGGAAGGAGAATCATACCCTTCCATCACTTTGTTCAGTTCAGTTCTGTTTTCTACACAAAACCTCTAAGTGAGTGGCAGATAATTATACGTATGATGCTTTCGGCAGCAACAATTATAAACAACTAATATTTATTGGGTACTTACTAGGTACCAGACACTTTTCATAAATATTCTCCCTAATGCTCACAGAAGCACTGTATTATAAGAACTATTATTATCCCCATTTTACAGATGAGGGGACAGGAGCACAGAGGCTAAGTAACTTGCCCAGAGCCCCCATATCTGGAAAGGGTGGAGCTTCAACACGAACCCCAGAGGCCTGACTCTGGAAGTCACACCCTTGGCCCCAACACTAAACACTGAAGCGCTTTAGAAGGATTAATGCTGTCTGGGATGGAGACAGGGAAGGTCAGGGAAGCTTCCGGGAGGAGGGGAGGATGAGCACATTTTGAAAAGGTAACCCTGTTTCAGACCCAGAGCCAAGCTTTGTCATGATGCCAAGGCTGACCAGGGCTCGGTGACACCCAGAGAAGGCCCTTCCAGGCTTGATTGTGACTGATGGATTGACAAGTTTGCCGACTGACCGCTGGGCTTGCTGCCCACCTGGCTGGCTGGTTGCCTGGCTGCCCAACTCGTACATGTCTGCCCATCTGTCATTTCTCACAGGCCCCCCGTATGATGTCCGGGCTTCCGAGGTTCGGACCACATCCCTGTTGCTACAGTGGGAACCCCCCACTGTACACAGGGGCTGGGCCTGTCACAGGTTACCACATCAGTGTCCAGGAGGAAGGCTCTGACCAGTGGAAGCCGGTCACCCCGGGCCCCATCTCTGGCACCCACCTGAGGGTAAGTTCTTGTGCCTTTGTGCCCTGCCACTAGAGCATCAGAGATGGAATGACCACCAGACATCACTGCTCTCACTTAATGGCAGCAGAGGACCAGAGAGGGGGAAGCGATTTACCTAGGGTCACACAGCAAGTTGGTAGTAGGTCTGGCTAGCTGGTGCCCATATCCTGCTCCATGCTAGGCAGATGCTTCCCTAAAGACTCACTTGCTGCCGGGTGCTGTGGCTCATGCCTGTAATCCCAGCACTTTGGGAGGCTGAGGCGGGTGGATCACCTGAGGTCAGGAGATCAAGACCATCCCAGTCAACATGGTGAAACCCCATCTCTACTAAAAATACAAAAATTAGCTGGGCGTGGTGGCACGCACCTGTGGTCCCAGCTACTTGGGAGGCTGAGGCAGGAGAGTTGCTTGACCCTGGGAGGCGGAGGTTGTGTTGAGCTGAGATCACACCATTGCACTCCAGCCTGGGCAACAAGAGTGAAACTCCATCTCAAAAAAAAAAAAAAAAAAGACTCACATGCTATCAGCCAGGTATATCAGCCTTTGCACAAGCATACCCCTTGATCCAGGAATTCTGCTTCTGGGACTGAATTATAGAGAAGTAATTAGCAAATATGCAAAGATCTAAGGACAAGGATGCTTCTTGAACCTTGTTGATAATGACCCAAGCTGGAAACAACTTAAACGTCCATTAGTAGGGGCGTTGCTTAAGTTAACCACAGTGCACCTTAAAAGTGGAATCCTGTGCCAGGCAGTACAAAGAATAAGGCAGTTAAAGGAACAAGACAGTATAAAGAATGGAGATGGGCAGGGCTTGGTGGCTCATTCCTTTGATCTCAGCACTCTGAGGAGGCCAAGGTGGGGGGGATTGCTCAAGCCCAGGAGTTCGAGACCAGCCTGGGAAACATGGAGAAATTTCATCTCTACAAAAAAAGTTAAAAAATTAGCCAAGTATGGTGGTATACGCCTGTAATCCCAGCTACTTGGGAGACTGAAGTGGGAGGATCACCTGAACCCAGAAACGTCCAGGTTACAGGGAGCCATGATCGTACCACGCACTCCAGCCTGGGGGGACAGAACAAGACCCTGTCTCAAAAAAATAAATAAATAAATGAGGTGGACCTACGTGCATGTACTGACACAAAAAGATATTCATCCTATGTGGCTAAGAAAAACAAAGCAGAATACAGAGTAGGATATTTATATATTCATAGCATATGATACACATAACGTGTTGTATATCATACAGATAAATAAACGTATGCAGATACATGTTCCTTAATTTAAATGTGAAACAAACTCTTAGAGTCTTTGGCTAAATGGAAGTCTAGCAGAATCACTGATTTTGTTCTCCTAGAGTGGTGGTTGTTTTAACTTCCACACATGCAGGAGGGAAGGAAATCACAAATAGTCTTCTCCTGGCCTCACCAAGACAACTCACAAATATTTATACATGTCAAGAAACAAAGATGTCATCTGAAGCATTATTAGCAGACATAGATGACCAACTTAGCCAGTCAGAGTTAGACCTCCAGGTGACTGAAGGCCGCTTTCGCAGGCCATAGCGTCTACACCTAAGGCCAGTGTGTCTCAGGGGCCTCCATTTTCTGCAGCCCTAGGGAAAGGGGAAAATATTTTTCCAGCACGTTCTCTTGGGTGCTTTTCCCCAGCAGGCAGGAGGATATGTGGTTTTCAAGCTCATTGGTCAACATCTCATTAGGGAGCACTCAGAGGAAAGAAGGCTGGCTCAAGAAGCCCAAAACAATAGGAAAGAATAAGACATTCACAAATAGGGTACAGTGCATATCCTGTTTCTAGGCAGATTATGGGCTGGTAAAAGTCTAAAAAGATTTTGGCCAGGTGCAGGGGCCTCATGCCTGTAATCCCAGCACTCTAGGAGGTTGAGACGGGTGGCTCTCCTGAGGTCAGGCGTTCAAGACCAGCCTCGCCAATATCATGAAACCTCATCTCTACAAAAAAAAAAAATTAGCCACGTGTGGTAGCACATACCTGTAATCCCAGCTACGCGGGAGGCTGAGGCAGGAGAATCACTTGAACCCAGGAGGCGGAGGTTGCAGTGAGCCAAGATCCCACCACTGCACTCCAGCCTGGGTGACAGAGCAAGACTCCATCTTAAAAAAAAAAAAAAATTCTAAGAAGATTTTTACCAAATTGTTCATTCTGGTCATCTCTGGGGGACGGCCTGCCAGTGGAGCGTTAGTCCTTCATTTCATGTTCTACTCTATTACTTAAAAATTTTCCCAACTAGTGTATATTTCTTTTATAATCGGAAAAAGTTAAAATATTTTCATTTTACAAAACAATGAAATAAGATCACCTCAGACAGAATCAGGGAAGACGAGTCTCAGCCAGAGGACTCTGCTGAGACCTTGAGGTCTTCACCTGTATGAGTGGTCTCGCCTTGTCCACATGTAGGTTGGCCCAGGCCGGGGCCGGACAGCCTAGGTGACCTGGCACCGGCTTCTGCGTGTGGACAGTTGGCCACCATTCGGTTGGGAAGTTATTGGCTAAACACTTCTTCACACTGCTTTAATGCCAGGCCTGGACCAATTCCTAGGCATGAGAAGCTAAATAAGTCACAGTTGTTGGGTAGCAGGCACTGACGATACTGTGTGACAAATGCAGCAATGGAGGGGGTCTAGGGAATTCTGGATGCTCAAAGGAGAAGGTGCGAGGGGCTTCCTGGAATCCATGCATCTGCCCAAACTGGGTGGTGAAGCACAGGCTACATTGGAGTGAGTCAGAGAGGGAGGCGGAAGGGCATTCCAGCCAGCGCGCTCAGCAAGGGCAAAGGCAGGGAGGTGTGAAATGACGTGATGGATGTGGGGGACGCTGAGAGAGCTATGAAGTGAAGGGGACAGATGGAGGGGCAAGAGGACAACAGGCGAAGGCCAGGTTAGGAAGACTAGAGGTACTCAACCTTGAAATTTGAACTTGACCGTGAAGGCCACTAAAAGATGTAAGCATCATCAGATTGGCAGAGGGAAAGATAGACAGGGGGGAGAAGCATCCCAGGGTAGAAACGCCCTTTAGGAAACTGCTGGATTACCCCAGGTGAGGAGAAATGAAGCCTCCATCACAGCCGTGGCTGGGACCTGGAGGGAAGTGGCCATGTTTAAGAAACATTAGGAAGACCAGGCGCGGTGGCTTACGCCTGTGACCACAGCACTTTGGGTGACCACGGCAGGTGGATCACCTGAGGTGAGGAGTTCAAGACAGCCTGGCCAACATGGGGAAACCCTGTCTCTACTAAAAATACAAAAATTGGGTGTTGTGGCGGGCACCTGTAATTCCAGCTACTTGGGAGGCTGAGGCAGGAGAATCGCTTGAACCCAAGAAGTGGAGGTTGCAGTGGGCAGAGATCGCGCCACTGCACTTCAGCCTGGGCGACAAGAGCAAAACTCCATCTCAGAAAAAAGAAAAAGAAACATTAGGGAAGTAAAACAGATGGAACCTGGTGATTGGTGGAGAGGGCCCAAGAAAAGGATGGCAAAGACAATCCCTGGATGTTGAACGGATGTCTGTGTCACATGGAAAGATGAGGGACACAGGAAGAGAGAGGGTTTTCTTGTAGAGAGTGGCTCCCTGAGTGGTTCCCTGCACCCCGGGTCCCGGGTTTCAGGAAGAGTCACTGTTGTCCTCACTGCTGGCTCTTGCCCTCTGCTCCCAGGTTTCTGACTTGCAGCCGGGAAAGAGTTATGTGTTCCAGGTACAGGCCGTGAATTCAGCTGGTCTGGGGCAACCGTCCATGCCCACTGATCCCGTGTTCCTGGAGGACAAGCCAGGTAGGGGTGGCCAGAGAGGCCAGAGCTCTGCCACTGGGCTGTGCCATCAAGGACGGGTGGGGTTCAAGGGTAGTTGGGAGAAGCCTGATGCTGTGCTAGGCCCTCACACTTCTCTGGCCCTCCAGCAAGCCCCTGAGAGAGGGGTCATCATCCCACATTGGCACTGATCTTATTATTGGTCGCAGAAGTTTAACCAGGTCACATGCTAGTATATGACAGAACACTCAGCTCTCCCAACTATATAAAGCACGTTCTCTTTCCATTCTTTCAATTATTCATTCATTTAAAAAATATTTAGTGATCCCCCACATTGCATTGGGAATACAGGAGTGAATGAGAAAATGTAGGGGTGGGGGGAAGCAGAGGACAGTCAACAAGCGAACTGTTGCATGAGGAAAGCAATTTAAGATAGGGGTAAGTGCTTTATTATAAAAGAAATAAAACAGGGTTATAGAAAGGGGCAAGGTTGCCTAGTGAAGGCAGTCAAGGAGGGCCTCTCTGAGGAGGTGACATTTGAGCTGAGAAGGAGCCAGATCATGCAAGGCCTTGGCAGCTGCAGGAAGGAATCAAGTTTATTATTATTAAGTGCAATGGGCAGTCCCCGGAGGTTTAAGCACGGGAGGGATATGACCTGGTTTATTATGCACAAACATCCACTGCCCTCTGTTGGATCTCGCCCTTAGATGCCCATGAGATCGAGGTTGGTGTGGATGAAGAGGGCTTTATCTATTTGGCTTTTGAAGCCCCTGAAGCCCCTGACTCCTCGGAGTTTCAGTGGTCCAAAGACTACAAGGGTCCACCGGACCCCCAGAGGGTCAAGATCGAGGATGAAGTTAACAAGTAAGTGAGGGGAGAGGAGAAACAACTGCTCAACGGGACCCAAATGCTGTCAGAGGAGCTGGCAGAGGCTCCTGGCTGAGGCCACAGGGCAGGACTCATCGGTGATGGCTGAAAAGCTCTGCTCGGTCTTTCACTGAGGATGCTGACGGCCACCTTAGTGAGAAGAGTGGAGAGTGCATTTAAGGGGCTGAAATGGTGCTATTTTTTTTCTTTTCTCTCTTTTTTTTTTTTTTTTCTGTTCGAGACAGGGTCTTGCTCTGTTGCCCAGGCTGTGCAATGGCATGATCTCGGCTCACTGCAGCCTTGATCTCCTGAGCTCAAGCAATCCTCCTGCCTCGGCCTCCTGAGTAGCTGAGACTGTAGGCACATGTCATCATGCCCAGCTAATTTTTGTATTTTTTGTAGAGATGGGGTCTCACTATGTTGTCCAGGCTGGTCTCTAACTCCTGAGCTCAACCAATCCTCCCCCCCTCAGCCTCCCAAAGTGCTGGGATTACAGGTGTGAGCCACTGCACTCAGCCAATGGCACCATTCTTTTGGAGATTCCTTTCCTGTAGGGAACTATATGTGCCTCTAACTCAGGACCTTCAAGGAGACCTTCAAGGAGGACTTGGTTTCTAGCCTGGGTGCCAGGGACTTGCTCTTGCAAGTTGTCTGTACTCAGGTTCCTCATCTATAACGTGAAGAGTTGGACCAGATGACCACAGGGGCCCCGTCAAATGCCCCATGTCTCACTCCTCCCCCAGCTCGTCATGGCCTCAGTTGTGTCCAGCAAGGCATAAATCCTACGCCTCAAGCCCTGGAGGAGGTCAGGGTGGTGTGGCCAGTGCATACCCAATGCCAGAGAGCCCAGATTATGGCACTATTGAAGGTGCCAGGCCAGAGGGGACTCTGAGAAGGTGGAAGGAGCCAGCTGCCCCTGCTTCCTGACTTGGCCAGGGTCTGCATGGGGCACAGGCTCACCAGAGGCAACCTGGACTCCCTGGCTCCCAGGCCTCAAGTGCACAGGACTAAGAAGCTCCTCTCAGAGCCTCTGCGCTCCTCTCTCTGCCAGGTCCAAGGTCATCCTGAAAGAACCTGGCCTCGAGGATTTGGGCACCTACTCAGTCATAGTCACTGATGCCGATGAAGACATCTCAGCAAGCCACACGCTGACTGAGGAAGGTAATGCACCTGCCCCCTCCCTGCCACCTCCCCAGAGAGAGAGTCCCAAACACAAATAACCACAGAGGTCAGGAAGAAGCAACCAAAATGAGTAAAGTGGCAATTTCCACAGAGAAGTCAGTCCTCACCCACCCATTCTTTCCATCAGTAAATACCTATTGAGCACCTGCTGCATGTCAGGCAGGCCCTGGAGATTACATCAGTGAACTCAACAGACAAAAATCCCTACCCAGTGAAACTCACATTTTTTTGGTCTCTCTTTTGTTTTCCCTTTTTTTTTTCTTTTTTCTTTTTTTGAGACAGAGTCTTGCTCTGTCACCCAGGCTGGAGTACAATGGCGCAATCTCAGCTCACTGCAACCTCCATCTCCCGGGTTCAAGCAATTCTCCTGCCTCAGCCTCCTGAGTAACTGGGACTACAGGCACGTGCCACCAGTCCTGGATAATTTTTGTATTTTTAGTAGAGACGGGGTTTCACCATGTTGGCCAGGATGGTCTCCATCTCCTGACCTCATTATCCTCAAGTGATCCACCCGCCTTGCCTCCCAAAGTGCTGGGATTACAGGAGTGAGCCACCGTGCCTGGCCTGTTCTCCCACTTTTAGTAAAAGCAAAGGTACTAGAATTATTTTTGCTTCCTTCTATAGCCCCAAAAAACAAAAGTGCAAGTGTGATGATAAATTGCAAACAGCAGTTGGTCTGAGAAATGGGGTGACAATAGGGAGTGTTGGGGACTGTGGGTAACCAGAAAGTGGGACCATCCATATTTGATAAATTAAACTGAACCAAAGCCTCACTCTCATCATGACCGATGAGACTCACGCTCTGCTACCTCCATAGCAACTGGGACAGCCCTTGCCCATTGTCTGCCCTGCTCATGGCACATGAAGCCTTTTGATTTTAAGAATCAGAAGCCGGAGAGACCCGGGTTCCAATTCCAGTTCCATAATTTGCTCGCTCATTTTAGACAAGTCATGCCACCTTCCTGGGCCTCACCCGTGAAAAGGGATTATAATCCCTGGCTGCCCCCACCTGAAGCAATACAATCAGATCATCCTATCCAAACTAAAGCCATCCACAAAAATGATAGCATTTTTTTTGGTTTTGTTTGCTGTGTGCTTGTCATGAATCGAGACTCATTGTGTTAAGGATTCTGGGGCTTACTAGGGAAAATGAGGCATCGGCTTTGCCCCTGCCAATTCATCCACATGGTCCACATTGACCGAGCACCTACTGTGTACAAAACACTCATGTAGGTTCAGAGCTTGCCTTAGCAGGAGAGGCAACATGAAGAAGCAGTCAGCAAGCTGGGCGCAGTGGCTCACGCCTGTAATCCCAGCACTTCGGGAGGCTGAGGGGGGTTGGATCACCTGAAGTCAGGAGTTCAAGACCATCCTGGCCAACATGGTGAAACCCTGTCTCTACTAAAAATACAAAAATTAGCTGGGTGCGGTGGCACATGGCCTGTAATCCCAGCTACTTGGGAGGCTGAGGCAGGAGACTCGCTTGAACCGGGGGAGGCAGAGGTTACAGTGAGCCCAGATCACACCATTGCACTCCAGCCTGGGCAAGAAGAGCAAAACTCCGTCTCAAAAAAAAAAAAAAAAAAGAACAAGAAGAAGCAGTCAGCAAATAAGACAGCATTCTAGAACAGTCCGAGACTTCTGGGCTGCAATGCTTGGTGTGTGGTCCAGAACCTGGGGCCCTGGGACAGCATATGACAGGGGTGAGCAATCAGGTCCTGGCACCAGTGGTCCTAGAGTGACCAGAGGTGGATGGTAATGCTCAGCCCACAGCACTACAGAGGACTAATGAGGTGTGCAGAACCAGGCACATGCCAGGAGCTCCTCCAGGGAGGTGGGACTTGATCTAGGCCGTGAAGGACAGAAAGAAGACGCAATCTCAGGGTGACCAGCAGTAGTGCTGGCATCACCCTCGGTGCCCCACGGCAAAGGCCCACAGAGCTCATCATGGCCCTTATGAAGCCAAGGGACCCCATGTTGGGGGGAGGTGTCTCTTGGAACTTTAACCCAGCACAGGATCCTAGGATGGCTCCCATGGGCCCCCCCACTCCCCACCATGATATCTCATTCTCTCTGGTTTCTTCCTTACTCCTCCCATCCCAGAGCTGGAGAGGCTAAAGAAGCTGAGTCACGAGATCAGAAACCCAGGTAAGCAGTCCGCGTTGTCAGCCTTGCTTATGCAGCTCCCACTGGGCCCACTGGCATGTTCTGAACAGAGCAGAGTCAGGCCAAGGACCAGGAAACAATCCCAGAGGGACGGAGGGTTGGGGAGACACAGGGCTAGAAGGTCAGAGACCACCCAGGAAGCTCACGGAAGGAAAAGAGCATCAGGAAAGGGAAGGGATGCGAGGCAGGGAAATGTGGGTGTTTTCCTCTTTTTTTTTTTTTTTTTCTTTTTTTTCATTTTCCTCTTTTATAATTACTATCACTGGCCCTTTAGTCATTAGGATTTGGGATCTTCTAAACCTCTGCTTCCCTCTGTTGGCTAGGGACAGTGCGTGCAGTCCCTAGAGCAGGGGAAGTCACAAACTTGGCTGCACAGCAGAACCATGCTGACACCTGTCCAAATCCCAATACCTAGGCCAGGCGCCAGACATATCAGAATCTCTGATGGTGGAGCCCAGGGTTTTTGAAAGTCCTTGGGGATCCAATGCCCTGCCAGGGTGAGAACTTCAGCCCCAGAGCTCTTAGAAGAGGAAATGCTTTGCTGAGATTAATTAAATCTGGAGTGGGCATTCGGAAATACCCTCCTCTGAGCGCCACCCAGTGGCGTCTCCTTCAGGTTCTCTAAGTGTTTTGCATGTCATATACGAAGGGTGTGCTCGAGGTGGGGCTGGAGGGGAGGGGGGAAAGGGAGAAGGGGGCTCAACCCAGCCCCTTCCCGTCGTATGCCTCCCAGTGATCAAACTGATCTCCGGCTGGAACATTGACCTCCTGGAGCGAGGGGAGGTGCGGCTTTGGCTGGAAGTAGAAAAGTTATCTCCCGCCGCTGAGCTACATCTAATCTTCAACAAGAAGGAGATCTTCAGCTCTCCGGTAACTGGGTGCTCACAACCCCTAAAGTGAGGCTCCCCTGCCTGGGAGGTGGCCTCTCGGGGCAGTGATTCTGCACGGGCTGGTACTTCCCCCTAGTGGGCATTTCAGAAATGACAGTGTGCTTTTGCTGTCCAGTGATGGGGGAAGGGATGGGGACGTTTGGCTTTTAGTATTAGTGCTGGTGTTGGGGGTGGGGGTTGACAGGGACACTAGAGGCTGGCCAATGCAAGAGACATTCCCACAAACAGAGAACTTCCACACATCCCATTTTTTATTACCCCACCAGACATTCTTGAGATGAAAAACCTGTATTCATGCCTATAAGTATCCAAGCCTAGACCCTAACTCTGTTTTAGATATAAATACAAAGTATTTTTGTACAATTTTTTTCTTTTTTTAAGACAGAGTCTCACTCTGTCACCCAGGCTGGAGAGCAGTGGCACAAACTCAGCTCACTGCAACCTCCACCGCCTGGGTTCAAGCGATTCTCCTGCCTCAGCCTCCCGAGTAGCTGGGATTACAGGCGCCTGCCACCACATCCAGCTAATTTTTGTATTTTTAGTAGAGAGAGGGTTTCAACATGTTGGCCAGGCTGGTCTCGAACTCCTGACCTTGTAATCTGCCCGCCTCAGCCTCCCAAAGTGCTGGGATTACAGGTGTGAGCCACTGCGCCCAGCCAGACTATTCAGGTTTTCTATTTCTCCTTTAGTTTCAGCAGGTTGAAATTTTCTTTCTTTTTCTTTCTTTCTTTCTTTCTTTTTCTTTTCTTTTTTTTCTGAGACAGAGTATTGCTGTGTTGCCCAGGCTGGCGTGCAATGGTGTGATCTCCACTCACTGTAACCTCCATCCACCTGCCTCCACCTCCCAAAGTGCTGGGATTACAGGCATGAGCCACCATGGGGGGCCAATTTTTTTTTCTTTTTTAAAAATCTTTTAAATTAGAGATGGGGGCTCACTATGTTGACCAGGTTGATCTTGAACTCCTGGCCTCAAGTTATCCTTTGCCTCAGCCTCCCAAACAATTTTATTTTTTGTTTTCTGCTTTTGTTTGTTTTTGAGACAGAATCTTGCTTTGTCACCCAGGCTGGAGTGCAGTGGCACAATCTCAGCTCACTGCAGTCTCAACCTCCTAAACTCAAGCAATCCTCCCACCTCAGCCTCCCGAGTAGTTGGGACCACAGTCACACACCACCACACCCAGCTAATTTTTGTATTTTTTTGTAGAGACGGGGTTTTGCCTTGTTGTCCAGGCTGGTCTCAAACTCCTGAGCTCAGGCGCTCCTCCTGCCTCAGCCTCCCAAAGTGTGCAATGTTACTATACACTGAATGGAGAATTTGTATTCTGCTGGCCACTTTACCTGTGCTCATTCATTTTCCTGCTTTTGTACTGAATAGCTTCTGATTTTTTGCTTTTCTTCTCTTAAAGTCAAACCAATTCATTATATATCAGTGCAGCATGATGGAGGTCATATCCAAGCATCTGTATATTGAAATATTTTTATTTTATTTTAATGACTTATTTTTCCTTTACACTACAGTTGATATTATTTTGTAAATATTATTTTATAAATATTACAGTTGATATTATTTTATAAATCATATCTGTAGATAGGTTGTATCAGATTGAACCACACGATTTGTTGATATTCAACTGTTTACCTGCTCATGTGGCAATTTCAATCTCACGAGAGATTCAAATTCATGATTCAATCTCATATTACTTGTGAATTTCATCTCCAGATGGCAAAGCAGCCATGAGAAAATATGTGCTGTGGCCAGGTGGGGTGGCTCACACCTATAACCCCAGCACTTTGGGAGGCCAAGGCAAGCAGATCTCCTGAGGTCAGGAGTTCAAGACCAACCTGGCCAACATGATGAACCCCCATCCCTACTAAAAGTACAAAAAAGGTGGTATGCACCTGTACTCCCAGCTACACAGGAGGCTGAGGCAGGAGAATCACTTGAACCTGGAAGGCAGAGGTTGCAGTGAGCCGAGATCACGCCACTACACTCCAGCCTGGGAGACAGGGTGAGACTGTCAAAAAAAAAAAAAAAGAAAGAAAGAAAATATGTGTTATATATATCAAAGGTCCAATGACCAAAAAAAATAATAATATATGCATTCTAGAAAGGGGGCACCCGTTCAGACAGGAGGCTCATGTCCACCCCTGTGGGTTATGTGATCGTGGCAGGTCTCTTCACCTGTCTTGTGCCTCTGTTTCTGCATCTGTGCAATGGGGCTGGTTGTCCCAGGATCAAAAGGTGCAAGTCAGAAAATCGATTCGAAAGTTCTGCATAAAGATTATGCAGTGACCTTACCACATGGTGGAGGAAGTGTTACAGAGTCTGGACTCATTAGTATTCAGTGGTGGGACCATCAGTTGACCCTATAGGAAAACAAAATTAGATCACTCCCCCAAATCATATATACAAATAAAGCCCGAGGGAGAAAGAACCTAGATGAGGATAAGGAAACTTTAATAACTGTTAGAATATGGTAAAATGTAAATGAGTGTTAATTCTGGGTAGCAAGTACAGGGGTATTTTTTTCCATTATCCTTTACACATGTTGATGGGGTTTTTTTCCTATTTGAAAAAAAGCAGAAAATAAGTAGCTGGGCACGGTGGCTCAGGCCTGTAATCCCAGCAGTTTGGGAGGCTGAGGCAGGGAGATTACCTGAGGCCAGGAGTTCAAGACCAGCCTGGCCAACATGGTGAAACCCTGTCTCTACTAAAAATACAAAACTTAGCCGGGTGTGTTGGCATGTGCTTATAGTACCAGCTACTCGGGAGACTGAAGCAGGAGAAGTGCTTGAACCCAGGAGGCAGAGGCTTCAGTGAGCCAAGATTGCGCCACTGCACTCCAGCCTGGGCAATGGAGTGAGACTTCTAGATGGGGCAAGATTCCACCTCAAAAAAAAAAAAAAAAGAAAATGAGCAAAATCATGGCACAGCAGGAGTTGGGGGCTTATTATTAAATTGTAACTGATCGCGCTACTGCACCCCAGCCTAAGCAACAGAGTGACACTGTCTCAAAACAAACAAACAAACAAACAAAATTGTAACTGATTCAAGCATCCAGGGACTGGGTGTGGCGGGAGCCTCAGAGGGTTATCCAGTGCCCCGCCCCAGTCTCTGAAGGCTGACAGCTCTGCACTTGCCACCCCAAGCCCACTACACCCTGATGTGCGCCCCACAACAAAGTTCCCAGAACAGGGAAAGTGCAAAAAGGACTTTGGAGTTTGTCCTTTTCAGAACCGCAAAATCAATTTTGAGCGAGAGAAGGGCCTGGTGGAAGTGATCATCCAGAACTTGTCTGAGGAGGACAAAGGGTCATACACCGCTCAACTCCAGGACGGAAAAGCCAAAACCAGATTACCTTGACACTGGTGGATGACGGTGAGCCCCGCCCCACCCCGCCCCGCACACCCGGCCTGCCCTGTGGTCCTGAACCCTCTGCTCTGCAGCCTGCTGAGCACACCCCTTGCCTTCTGTCCATGCCAAGTTCCCTCTCTGGACTCACACTCCTCTCGGCTCATGCCAGTTTCTCCCTTTGTGTTCACAGATTTTGACAAACTTCTGAGGAAGGCAGATGCTAAGAGAAGGGACTGGAAGAGAAAACAGGGTAAGAGCTGCTGGGGTGAAGTTCAAAATCCCTGGCCACTGGTTCATGCTAGAGATGCTGGACTAGGGGTTAATGGGACCCCCAGCCCTGCTGGGCCCCCAAGGGAGGTGCACCGCTATTCAGTCCAGTTCTGTCCCAGTGCCAGATCAAAACAGCTCTTGGCTAACCTGAGGGTGAGAGCCAAGCCCTCTTAAATTTTGCAACCTGAGGCCAGGTGCAGTGGCTCATGCCTGTAATCCCAGCACTTTGGGAGGCCGAGGCGGGCAGGTCACTTGAGGCCAGGAGTTTAAGACCAGCCTGGCCAACATGGTGAAACCCCCTCTCTACAAAAAATACAAAAATTAGCCTGGCATGGTGGCACACCCCTGTAATCCCAGCTACACAGGAGGCTGAGGCACGAGAATCCTGGAGCCCAGGAGGCGGGGGTTGCAACAAGCTGAGACTGTGCCACTACACTCCAGTCTGGGCAACAGAGCAAGACTCTGTCTCAAAAAAAAAAAAAAGAAATTTGCACCCTGAGCACCCTTGTTGCCTCACCCCAGTCCCAGCCCTGGCGGAGCAGCTCTAAGGAGCCCATAGGCATTAGCTGCCCCGCCCCCCCCCCCCACCGCCTGGGCACGAGTGGCACCCTGGCTCTCTGACGGTGGGCACATTTGTTTTGCACACACAGGTCCCTATTTTGAGCAGCCGTTGCAATGGAAGGTCACGGAGGACTGCCAAGTGCAGCTGACATGCAAGGCAAGTCGTGCCCTTCCTCCTGCCCTGCCCCCAGGCCCAGTGGCTGTCCCTGCCCACCCCTCCCCTAAATTCCATACTCTGTGCTTGGCTCATCCCACACACGGGAAGTACCCCCAAGGAGACTACATTTAACCCCAAAAACAAACCCACCTTCCCAGCACCCACGGGGTAGGAAAGTGTGAGATGGGCCAGCCTTGAACTAGGTCCCAGTGGCTCCAGAAGGGGTTCCGAGGGGTCGTGGGATCTGGGAGACTGCGAGGTTCATATGTTGAAGAGTAACCCTGTCCTTTTATTATTAGCCTGTGCTCAGAGTCTCACAGTATGATTTCATCGCCTCACAATCATCTGTGAGATAGGCATTATTATCCCCCACTTTATAGATGAGAAGACAAATGGGGAAATAGCTCAAGACCACACAGTAAGAGGTAGAGCCCAGGTTTGATCCAAGTCTATCTGACTCTAAAGCCTGAGGTCCTTCTTCGCACCCTCCAGTCTCTTTAGGTAACTGGGGAAGGGGGAGGTGGGTGTTCTCCCAGAGCGTATTCATCCAGTAAACTGAGAGCATCTGTTACGTGCCACTCTGCAAGGTACTGAACATACAAAGATGAAGAAGTGGTTGGTCTCTGTGGGGCAAGGCAGGATCCCTGGGAAACAGCATGCCTCATTCGTGATCCAGAGAGGGGCAGGAAGGTGATTAATCGTGATGGAGGGTGACTATGGGGTGCTTCAAAAAAGGCTTCCTGGAGGTGACATTTAACAGAGTCAGTAAGAAGCATATGGACATTTACAAGCAAAATAGAGTAGGCCAGGCATCAAGAGGCAAAGGGAAAATTCTTAGCAAGAATCCAGCAGAGGAGACACACAGTATGTGAAAAGAATCGGCTGAGATGCCTGAAAGGGTACACAGGTGTGTTTTTACTCAAAAAGAGAACAAGCCTGACAGAGTCTCCTCATTCCCCACCTTCCCCAGGTGACCAACACCAAGAAGGAGACTCGCTTTCAGTGGTTCTTCCAGAGGGCAGAGATGCCAGAGGGTCAGTATGACCCAGAGACGGGAACGGGACTTCTCTGCATCGAAGAGGCAAGTGTGACTCCAGCTTCAGGGCTCACCTTCTCCTTCGGCTGCGAGCTAGGGAGGGCCAAGAGCTCTGGGCTGTGAGTCAGAAGCAGGGCCGAGGCTCGGTTGATGCAAGTGAGGCCCTGAGCACAAAATTTAAGGGGCACCAAAAAACTCAGTAATCAAGGTAAATAATATTGTATGCAACATTCTTTTAAAAAATCAAAATTAATGCGAAAACCTACTTTTAAAAAAAATTTTTTTTTTTTGTTTTTGAGACGGAGCCTTGCTCTGTAGCCCAGGCTAGAGTGCAGTGGCGCAGTCTCAGCTCACTGCATCCTCTGTCTCCCAGGTTCAAGCAATTCTCCTGCCTCAGCCTCCTGAGTAGCAGGCACACACCACCACGCCCAGCTAATTTTTGTATTTTTAATAGAGACGAGGTTTCACCATGTTGGCTAGGATGGTCTCCCTCTGTTGGCCTCGTGATCTGCTGGGCTCAGCCTCCCAAAGTGCTGGGATTTCAGGTGTGAGCCACCACGCCTGGCCAAAACCCCCAGATTTTCAATAGAAAGAGAATCAGTATTACTGATTTTTTTCTTTAGCTCCGTTACTGGCCCTGCCAATGACTGTGCAGGCTTGGGCTGGCCCCTGTCCCTCTCTGACCTCAGCTTTCATCTGCAACGTGAGCCAGTTGGAAGGAATGCTCTCTCAATGCCTCCTTCCTGCTCCAACAGTCTAGGATTCAGGACCAGAAGGGAGTCTCCATGTGAGGCAGATCTGGGCAGAATAAAGCAGGCCTGAAGCTCAATTCTCCCTCCAAGTCCCCCCCCCGCCCCCGTCCCAATGGCCTTTGGCGGACCGTGGCCTGGTTAAGAGAGAAACACAAGGCTTGCTCTTAAACATCAACCTTTTTCTGCCCTGCTGCTGATGTCTGTGGCCTCACTGGGTGCCCAGGAGGACTGAACAGAGGTTTGCTGATTAGGAAGAAAACAATGATTTCCAGGTCTTCTCCCAAATCCTGCCCAGGCTGATGCCAAGTCAGCCTTTGCCACCACTGTGCAAGCTCCTCAAACAGGGTGTGGCACCAAGTTGGTGCTCAATAGTTACAGAGTAATCATCAGTCCCATTGGTGCAAACTTTCCGGCCTCCTAAGAGTTACCTTCCTTGATCCCCCACAGCAGCTGTAGCACAAAGGCAGGGCAAGGATGGTGCTGTAATTTTACAGATGAGTAAACTGAGGCTCAGAGGATTTCAGTACAAAGACACAAGTCTAGAGGGTGGGGTCAGAAGCCACTCCAGTCACCCACCCTGGATTTGGCTGAGACCTTGGAGCCTTCATGGGATGGCAAGACATAAGAGAGGATTTTGGGGCTCAGCACTTCAATCCTCAGGTTAAGAGCTGCCTCTGTCTTGGACCCTGCCCCAAACCCACTGTGTAGAGATGGTCCCGGTGGGAAGTATTGAGAGATGAGTGGCTGAGCACGGTGGCTCACACCTGTAATCCCAGCACTTTGGGAGGCTGAGGCAGGTAGATCACAAGGTCAGGAGTTCAGGATCAGCCTGGCCAATATAGTGAAACCCCGTCTCTACTAAAAATACAAAAAAAAAAAAATTTGCCAGGTGTGGTGGCATGCACCTGTAGTCCCAGCTACTGGGGAGGCTGAGGCAGGAGAATCACTTGAATCTGGGAGGCAGAGGTTGCAGTGAGTTGAGATCATGCCACTCCACTCCAGCCTGAGAGACAGAGCAAGACTCCATCTCAAAAAAAAAAAAAAAAAAAAAAAGAGAGATGAGGGGCTGGGAAGACAAATATTACTCCCAGGCCTCAAGGAAGCTGCTGTGTAATGAGAGGTCACTTCTGATCTCTGGACCTTGCCTTGAAAGCACAACTCAAGTTCTTGCTTTGCTGAGATTCAGACTTAATTTTGGGCTGACAAACATGGGTCAAAAGGACCCCCTTGTCCTGGGCAAGAGAAAACATGCTTCCTCCTGGGGAGCTGCAGGTGGTGGGGGATCCCTCCATCCAGGAGCCCCCAGGGAGTGAAAGCTGTGCCAGGTCAGACAAGCTCACAAAGTGAGGTTCACTGTAGTGCTCAGAGCAGCTGCCTGTGAATGCACATGAAGGTGTCTAGTTCGACCCTCAGCTCCTCCTACTCCACCCCTTCCCCAGGCCCAGACAAGCCCCGAGCTAGGAATCCAAGGGCTCTGGAGCTGAAAGGAGCCTTAGAGATCACCCAGCCCAGATGAGTAAACGGAGGCCCAGGGAGGAGAAGTGTCTTACCTGAGGTCGTGCAGAGAGCTAGGAGCTCCTCATCAGGCTGATCAGCTCAGCCTGCAAAAACCTGTCAGGTTTGCATGTTTGTCCTCCTGATTTGGTATCCATCTCTCCTTCTGGAGCCCATGCTGACAGCACCATCGCTCATCCTTCTTTCCAGTTGTCCAAAAAGGACAAGGGGATTTACAGAGCCATGGTTTCTGACGATCGAGGGGAGGACGACACCATATTGGACCTCACGGGTGACGGTAGGAGCTGATGCTGGGTCAGGGGGCTGCAGAGGGAGTGCAGTGGAGCAGGCTGTGATGTGATCTGTGCAGTAAGATTTATGGGATCCCCATGTCACTTGGGGAAATTGAGGCACAAAGAGTTTAAGTGACTTGCCCAAGTTTCCACAGCTAGTCAGTGGCAGGAACCAGGTCTGTGTAACTCTGATGCCTGTGTTCACCACAGTATATCACAGTGAGCCTAGGCTTGGAGACCCGAAGCCTGAGTTCACTCCTCCGTCCCACAGCAGGCCCACGCTCCTCATCAGGCTGATCAGCTCAGCCTGCAAAAACCTGTCAGGTTTGCATGTTTGTCCTCCACACCTAGTGCCCTTCTCCCCAGCCTACTGCTGAGTACCCTGAACCTTCCTATCCCCAAGCCATGACAGTCATCCTGCAAAGTTCCCTGTCCCCCACTAGAGCAGCTCATGGGCTCCATCAGCCTTTTTCCAGGATGTCCCCACTCTTAGCACATCCCTAGGGGAGCCCTCTGCCAACTAATCCTTCTCTCTGTCTCCCTCCAGCCCTGGATGCCATCTTCACCGAGCTGGGCAGGATTGGTGGTAAGCAGCCTGCCTCTTTGCCCAGCCCTGCTCTGATGCCCAGCAGCCTCCAAGCAGCCTAACACCAGCCTTGGCAATCGGGAGTGGGTTTAGTTTCCAACCTCAAACATTGAAGAGAAAATCCTGCCTCTTCACAGCCCTGCATTCCCCCCACAGCACCTGCACCTACCCCTCCCCAAGATCAGAGGCAGACAAGCTGGCCCCAAAATGTGATGCCCAAATGGACTCAGGGAAGACTCACCCTTCTCCTCTGTCTCCCCAGCCCTCTCTGCAACGCCACTGAAAATCCAGGGGACCGAGGAAGGGATCCGGATCTTCAGCAAGGTCAAGTACTACAACGTGGAGTACATGAAAACCACCTGGTTCCACAAGTAGGTCCGCCTTGCCCCAGAGCCCCAGCCAGGCTGGAAAGGTTTCAGCACCTGCCCCACGGGGTTCCCATCCCTTCTCCCTGCCCAGTCCTCCAAGCAAAGCCCAGTCCAGGGGGTTGGCAGAGACAGGGTCTCTCACTGGTCCTGCTACTTACAGAGGAGTTGAGGATAGAGATTAGCAGTAGGAATAGGAAAAAGGCTTTGCCGAGATCCCCCCAGGGAAGATGGGAACCTTGGTGGGGACAAGGTTCTGGAAACTCTATGGCCACAGCAGGATCAGTCTCCGAGCAGCATCTGGGGGAGAAAGGATGAAGGGACAAAGAAGAGCCAGGTGGTCAGGCAGGTCAGGGCGCCCTTGTGGGCCTCTGCAGCCTTAGCAAACTTGATCAGCCAGGCTTAGGAGAAACATGCAGGAGAAGGGTGTGTGGGGCTGATCACTCGCTGAGGGCCAGGGCTTGAAGGCAGGATAGACGAGGTGCCCACCGAGACTCAGCCACTCTCTGAGAGACCCCAGATAATTTGACAGCAGAGTTTTCCCGGTGCTTTTTATCATGTGCATGCCTCAGCCTTGTGGAGCAGACATTACTACACCCATTCTATGGAGAAGGCAAGACTGATTTGGTCAAGGTTGTCAAATGAGTGAGAGCCAAGGACAAATGGAATTTCAGGACAATAGGTTCCTTCTCCAGCTAGAGTTTCTGAGCCCTGGGACTAAGCACAGAGGTGTCACCTCTGCAACACAACACTGGGTACAGAGGACAGTGTCTCTAGGAATGAAATTTAAGTAAAGAAGGGGAGAAGTTTAACCTTATGTGGTTTCTAAAGGTTAGAGAAGAGTGCTTGCAGGAGGAAAGCCTGGGAGGGTTTAAAAGGAGGAGAATAAAGAGGTGAGGAACCTGGCTCCTGAGAGTGAGGGAAGTGGCAGCCACTTACCCTGAAGCATCATTTCCTTAGGGTCCCTGCCTGCAGCACACATCACAAATGCAGACTCAGCACTGACACATAATTGTCATGCCACAAGAACTGATGAATGAATGAATGAATGAATGCATGAAGTATTGAATGATGAATGGAGAGTTGAGTAATGAGGGAGAAAGTGAATAGATATTTATCCAGTGCCTCATTAATGGCCACCACCCACAGCCCATGGATCTCGAAACAAAATCACGGGTGAGGATTTTGGGGCAGGGGGTGTCTGTTGACCTGCAGACAGGCAGCCTTAACCATTGCTCTGCCCTCACATTCAGAGACAAACGCCTGGAGAGTGGTGATCGCATAAGGGTGGGCACCACCCTGGATGAGATCTGGCTGCACATCCTGGACCCCAAAGACTCAGACAAGGGCAAATACACTCTGGAAATAGCTGCAGGGAAGGAAGCCCGGCAGCTCTCGACGGATCTCTCAGGGCAAGGTGAGCCATCCATCTATGTCTGCAGAGAAACCTGCTTAGAAAATCCCATGGTTAGGCCAGGCACAGTGGCTCTCACCACTGTAATCCCAGCACTTTGGGAGGCTGAAGTGGGAGGATTGCTTGAGCTCTGGAGTTTGAGACAAGCCGGGGCAACATCTCTACAAAAAATAAAAATAATTTATCATGGTGACATGTGCCTACATTCCCAGCTACTCGGGAGGCTGAAGTGGGAGGATTGCTTGAGCCCAGGAGATAGCGGCTCCAGTGAGCTGTGATCACCGACTGCACTCCAGCCTGGGCAACAGAGTGAGGCCCTGTCTCAAAAAATAAAAGAACAATAATAAAGATTACTCTGGGATAGGTGTTAAGGAAAGAAAGATTTTTTTTTAACTAAATAAAAAGAAAAAGAAAATCCCATGGTCTTTCAAGGGGACGACTACCTTCCCACCCAATCCTGGCACTCACCCAAAGGAACATTGGAATGGGGAGGAGAGTGGAAGACAATCAGGGATAAGCTCTGCTCCCAGGGTCACGTTGTCCCCACCATCGGACAGCAGCGGCCCTGATGCCCCCCCTTCTCCTCTGTCCTTCTTACAGCTTTTGATGATGCCATGGCTGAACACCAGAGACTGAAGTAAGTTTCCTCTACATTTCTCAGTGTGAATTACAGGCCCCTCCAGGGTGTGGCATGAACTAGGCTCAGGACCCCTTCCTGGGAGTCCCGGCCAGCTCCACCTTTCCCTTGTCACCCCTCACCTCCACGTGGGCAGGACTGTCCTTTAGCAAGTGGAATTTCACATCTTGTTCTCATTTCTGTTTTTCAGAGCCTTGGCCATCATCGAGAGAGTAAGTCTGCCGATATTTCTGTTGTTTTTGTTTCTGAATTTGGGGCAAACTTCCTGGAAGCTTAAGGCTCTCGGTGGGACTGCTGAAGGCCTCATTCCGCAGTGGGGTCTGTGGGGCTCTAGGGTCTTACAGAGCTGCAGGGGGAGACCTGGGCAGGACAGATACAGAGTCCGAGGACACGTGGGATTGTTGTGGAAGCCCCCAACCCGAGCCTGGTCCTTGCAGGCACATAGACTACATTGGGGGGGACCCAAAAGGAGGGGACAGACAGGAATGAGGCTGGGCAAGCCTTCCCGAGTGATCTGTGGGGGACAGGGTGACTTTAAAGCTGAAGAGTCATAGCTTTCTGCCCACCACTGCATCATACTTCATAGCTGAAGAGCTATGGCTCTCAAGGCACTGGAGCCTCACTGAATCCAGAATGAAACCCCAAACCCAGAGGCACATGGCACAGCCTCTGGGCCACCGGGGAAGCCACCACCAAGTCCACGAGCTCAAGCTTGTCCCATTCATCAGCCCCTGCAACCCAAGCCAGTTCTAAGTGGCCCGGTGGTAGGAGTGTGGCTGTCTGTTCTCACTTCCTAGCAGATGACGAGGAGGGATTCCAGTGAGGGGAAAGACCCGGGCAGGCAGCAGAGCATAGATGCGGCCATAGGAGACTGCACAGCTCTAAGAACAGACAAGAAAACTCACATCACCAGCTTGAGGCCACTCATGAGAGGGGGTAATTTGCTCTGCATGGCATCATTGTGCCTGAGTGTCTCCACTTGACAGCAAGTGCAGGCCGCAGGCTCACAGCTGTTATCGGGAAGGGGCAGTTGAGGAGTGTAAGTGGCCATGGAGTGAGAAACTCCTGCAGGGGACTGGGGGTGCCTTGGTGGAGGCAGCACAGCCCAAGACCAGCTCAGCCTCAGGCCAGGAGGAGGCTCTTGTACCGTAAATCTAATCATTTACCCAGAAACAATGTCCCTGTCCATCCTGGAATGCCACATCCTGAACAGGAGCCCCATCCAGGACCCTAATAGAAGAAAGCTGAATTCACCAATACTGGGTTGCTGGGGTGTGTGGAATCAGAGCGGAGGGGAAATGATCATTTCGCCCCCACTGTGGTGACACTTTCTGCCCAACACTGCATCCATCTGTGGGGTCTTCCCCACCCCATCTGGGGTCCCGCTCCCTTTTTCAACCGCGGCGAGCTCTTTGCATGTCCCTGACTCCTGGTCTAGGCCGTACTGACCACTCCTCCTTTTCCCGCAGCTTCCCCTAAGTAGACTGGCTTTCTGCTTAGTGATTACAGCCACACTCTTCCTGCTCACCCACAATGGCCACCAGGTCCTTTGCTTGATCAGATTCAAAGTGTCCCAAAAGCTTCTGTCTGGCTTTCTCTGACCCCTCTTGGTTCGCTCCCTAAGCTTGTTGGTCATGCCCGTTGTGTGGATTTTGCCAG
Organism: Ateles fusciceps; assembly: GCA_036589455.1. Classification (NCBI taxonomy): domain Eukaryota; kingdom Metazoa; phylum Chordata; class Mammalia; order Primates; family Atelidae; genus Ateles; species Ateles fusciceps. Next base: position 3,897,911 of record JAZHEH010001321.1, read on the forward strand.
TTGAAGTCCCAGAGTAGTCCCATTTACCTTCTTCCTGGTTCTTGAGGGCAGGGGTATTGCATGGTCTCCTCCAGGTATCGCCAATCATAGCAAAGGACCTCACATCAGTAACAGAAGCACTTTATGTCTCATATCTTCTACTTATGAATACAAGGAAGTCTGTAATATAGTTCTAGAGGTTTCCACCCAAGGCCAGGTGTGGCGGCTCATGCCTGTAATCCTAGCATTTTGGGAGGCCAAGGCAGGAGGATTGCTTGAGCCAGGAGTTCAAGACCAGCCTGGGCAACATGGCAAAACCCCGTCTCTACAAAAAATACAAAAATTAGCTGGCATGTGGCACATGCCTGTATTCCCAGCTCCTCAGGAGGCTGAGGGGGGAGGATCGCTTGAGCCCAGAAGGCAGAGCTCGCAGTGAGCTGAGGTTGTACTGGTGCACTCCACCCTGAGCAAAAAAGTGAGACCCTGTCTCAAAAAATTAATTTTGAAAAAATAAATTCAAAAAGATTTATATCCAAAATGATGAAAATAGAAAAAAGAAAAAAAAAGAAGCTTTGCTTAAAAATAAACCTCAACTCTAAGAAACTTCTGGGAAGCAGCTGACAGAAAAAGATTCATTGCTGAGGTCTCTCATTTCCCTTTCAGATCGTGCCAAAGTGGTGAGGGGTCTGCCGGATGTGGCCACAATCATGGAAGATAAGGTACTGACCCTTCCCCGCCCACAGCCAGCAGCCCCCTGCTGTGTTCCCTCGTGCGCCCATCACAGACCACGGAACAATGCAGTGCCATGGATTGGAAGCCAAAGCATGGCTAAGTGACCACACCTCATTGATTACATGTGGTACAAAGGAAAGCCACTGGGCCTGGTGTCCACCCTCAGTGGATGCTTGACCCAGTTCTATCTCCATCTGTCTACACAGCCCTGAGCATCATAGACTTTGGCCTGTGAACTTCAGCGTCCACAGGAAATGTCTATTGGATGATCCCTAAAAGCCCGTCTAGGACCGAACTTATTTATGCAAAGCTAGTGTTTCTGAAAACAATTGCTGACATTTTTATGGTGCTTCCTTTGTGCCAGGCACGATTCCATGTATGTTACCTATTTTAGCTTATTTACCATCAAGGCAATCACATGAAATAGGGTTTTATGCCAGCCGGGCGCAGTGGCTCATGCCTGTAATCCCAACATTTTGGGAGGCTGAGGCGGTCAGATCACCTGAGGTCAAGAGTTCGAGACCAGACTGACCAATATGATGAAACCCTTTCTCTACTAAAAATATAAAAATTAGCCAGGCATGGTGGCATGCCCCTGTAATCCCAGCTCCTTGGGAGGCTGAGACAGGTGAATCTCCTGAACCCAGAAGGTGGAGGTTGCAATAAGCCGAGATCACGCCATTGCACTCCAGCCTGGGTGACCGAGCGAGACTCCATTTCAATAAAATAAAATAAAATAAAAGGTTGAGGATGCAGGATGTGGGGTTAAAATAAAATCTCTCTCCTTTATAAATTACAATAAAACACATGTATTAAATTATCACAGGGAGCAACCCGTACTGGGAGCTCTCTGGGGGCATGAAAGTGAATGCCAAGTTCATGTTACAAGGAGGTGAGACTGTCCCCTTCCTGTCTTTTCAAACAGACCCTGTGCTTGACTTGCGTCATCTCAGGAGACCCCACCCCTGAAATCTCTTGGCTGAAGAATGACCAGCCTGTCACCTTCCTTGACCGATACCACATGGAAGTGAGGGGCACAGAAGTCACCATCACCATTGAGAAGGTCAACAGTGATGACAGCGGCCGCTATGGTGTCTTCGTCAAGAATAAGTATGGCTCCGAGACGGGCCAGGTCACCATCAGTGTGTTCAAGCACGGAGATGAGCCCAAGGAGCTGAAGAGCATGTGAAGCGTGTGTCTGGGCACAGTCTCAGTCTAGTCAGCATGGACCAGTAGGGACACCAGTGGGTCACAGCCTGGCACAGGCTACAGGGGGTGGGGCAGAAGGAAAGGGGACAAGATAGAACCCAGGATGTGAGGGTGGGGGTGGAGCGGAAGCACCAAAATGGTGAAGCAAAGATCCTTCTGGGGTCCTGAGAGGCCTCCAGGAGAGCGGGATGAACCCTGGACCCGGAATAGAAGACCCGGCTGCACTAGCGCTGTCTACCGGTATTGGCATCTAATAAGTAGAGATGAGGGCTGGGCGTGGTGGCGCACGCCTGTAGTCCCAGCACTTTGGGAGGCCAAGGCGGTGGATCATGCGGTCAGGAGTTCAAGACCAGCCTGGCCAACATGGTGAAACCCCATCTCTATTAAAAAAAATTTTTTTTAAGTAGAGATCAGGTACTAAACACTAAACACTAATCAGGTACTAAACACGGCTCACTGCAACTTATACCTCAAACACTAACCTCTAAACACTGCAGCTCCTACCACACAGAATTATCCCAACCCAGATGTCAAAAGTGCCAAGGGTCACGAGCCCTGCCACATACTGATACATCACACCCCTCTTTTAGGATACCATAGTTTCAATTCACATAAGTTCAAGAGACATTCATCTGAAGTCTAGCATGTGGCAGGCTGAGGATGGAGCTGGGAATACAAAGGTAACTGATAAGCAGGCTCTACTTGCAAAGAGGCCTTAGTCCAGTAGGAGAAACAGACCTGGGTGCAAACAATTCCAGGACGAGGCAGGACATGATAAAAATGATAAAGTACGTTCAAGGAAAGTGCTGCCAGTGGTCCAAGGAGGGAGACAGAGGGTTGTCCCAACACGGGGAGGTAGGGCTTTTAAAACACCTTCATCCAGGCCAGGCAAGGTGGCTCACGCATGTAATCTCAGCACTTTGGGAGGCCAAGACAGATCACCTGAGGTCAGGAGTTCGAGACCAGCCTAGCCAACATGACAAAACCCCGTCTCTACTAAAACTACAAAAATTAGCAGGGGGTGGTAGCAGGCTTCTATGATCCCAGCTATTCAGGAGGCCAAGGCAGGAGAATCCCTTGAACCTGGGAGGCAGAGGTTGCAGTGAACCAAGATTGCATCACTGCACTCCAGCCTGGATGATAAAGTGAGACTCTGTCTCAAAAAAAAAAACAAAAAAAAAAACCACACACCTTCAACCAATTAGCAAAATTGGTGTTGGGCCCTGAAAAATTAGTCCAATTTTGCGGTAGTAATGGGGAAAGGACATCTCAGCAGCAGGGTCTGGTGGGAGCAAAGGGAAGGAGGAGGCTGGGGCTGTGCAGGTGGCCTTGGGTACCAGGCTTGGAGCTGGTAACCTCCAGGGCTTCCAGCAAGGGGCCTCTGCCTAGTGACAGATACCGGCTGGCCTCACTGGATGGATCTCAGTAGTGAGCTGGGCATTTCTTTGCCTCTCAACTGCTTTCTTTTTAAAAATTAGATGGGGAGGGTTCATAAAATTATAGATGTTTGTTGTAAAATTTTGGAAAACCCTGGAAATTACAAATGAGAAAATAAACATAACCTATACTCCCAACACCAGGAAATAACACCTCCTCTGATTTCTGAAATGACTTCTGAACTGAAGGATAAGTGAATCACCCCTACAGCCCCCACCTCTGCACGTATCAAGGCATTGTGGGTAACATATTCCCCAGCAGCTCACCTTCCAGGCTGCGTGGTGCAGGCAGGCCATGTGTTTGATGAGCCCTCTGCAGGGAGCGGGGGTGGGATCAGGGTAACCTGACGGGAGTTTGGGGCATCATGCAGATCATGGAGGCAAACGCCGCTCGTTCAAAGCACCTCTCTACCACCCAGTCGCTGTGTGACCTTGCACAATACTTTTGCTTTTCTGGGTCTCAGTTACCCATCTGTAAAACCAGCAGGCTGGAAGGTCATTTTGAGGGTCCTTCCAATGGACCAATGGACACAAAGTTTTTGTTTTATTTTGTTTTTTGTTTTGTTTTGTTTTTTGAGACAAGGCCTATCTCAACTGCCCAGGCTGGAGTGCAGTGGCACCATCCTCACTCACTGCAACCTCTGCCTTCCAGGATCAAGTAGTCCTCCCACCTCAACCTCCTGAGTATCGGAGACTACACGCCATCACGCCTGGCTATGTTTTGTATTTTTTGTAGATATAGAGTTTCACCATGTTACCCAGGCTGGTCTCGAACTCATGAGCTCAAGCAATCCACCTGCCTTGGCCTCCCAAAGTGCTGGGATTACAGGCATGAGCTACCCTGCCCAGCCAGATTATTTTAATACTTCCCAGAACTCCATCCTCTTTTGCTTTTCTCTTCTTGTGAATGTAGTTACCTTTGTATGTAGAATATGTAGTAAACAAAAAGACACCATCCTAGTCCATCCTCCCACTCTTATACTCCCAACATCAGAGGAAGGTCTTGACTGCTTTGGTGTGTCAGTGAAAAAATGTCACAAATTTCAATGAAATAGGACGGCCTGTTGGCCTCGGTGGAACATGACGTGAGTGTCCCTGTTGGTGCAACTTGCACTTACACTCTAAGAAGCTGCAAGCTGCACTTCATGGGGCTGGAGATGCCGTGAGCTTTGTGATTGCTGATAAGCCAGTTTGGGGGCAGAAGCCCATCCCTGGTCTGGTGCATTATCGTCCTTAACATATGAATCACAATTTTTTTTTTTAAGACGGAGTCTCATTCTGTTGCCAGGCTGGAGTGCAGTGGCGTGATCTCAGCTCACTGCAACCTCCCCCTCAAGCAATCCTCCTGCCTCAGCCTCCTGAGTGGCTGGGACTGCAGGTGCGTGCCACCATGCTCAGCTATTTTTTTTTGTATTTTTAGTAGAGACGGGGTTTCACCATGTTGGCCAGGATGGCCTCGATCTGTTGACCTCGTGATCCACCCGCTTCAGCCCCCAAAGCTCTGGGATTACAGGCATGAGCCACCACACCCAGCTGAATCATGACTTTTTAAAATTCCTGACCTGGCTGGGCGTGGTTGCTCACGCTTGTAATCCCAGTGCTTTGGGAGGCTGAGGCGAGAGGATCACCTTAGCCTAGGAGTTCAAGACCAGCTTGGGCAGCATGGCGAGACCCTGTCTCCACAAAATAGTAAAGAAAAACTAGCCAGGCGTGGTGGCATGTGCCTGTGGTCCCAGACACATGGGAGGCTGAGGTGGGAGAATTGCTTGGGCCCAGGAGGTCGAGGCTGCAGTGAGTCATGATGGCACCACTGAACTTCCAGCCTGGGCTGCAGAGTGAGACTCCATCTCAAAAATGTAAATCAATCAATCAATCAATCCATCCTGGCCTAATAATTCCAGGATGCTTGGCATATCTCAGTCTAGTTTTAATGTTTGATCTTTCTCTTCTGTGTGTTTACCTTTTAGCATGCCTTGTAATTCCTTGTTAAAAGGCATGCACAGCATAAAAAGGAAATGCTGTAAATGGGCTTTAGTGACGTGGCAGTGAAGTGTGGGGGAGGAGAAGCATTCTAGAGTCTATTACTAGGTCTTGGCAAACACTCTATGTGAATGTGTCCCCCCCAAGTTCATGTATTAGAACTGAATCCCCAGTGCAACAGTGTTGAGAGCTGGGGCCTTACGAGACGTGACAAAGTCATGAGGGCTCTGCCTTCAAGATTGAATTTTTCTTTTTTTGTTGTTTTGTCTCGCCTCTGCCGCCCAGGCTGGAGTGCAGTGGCACCATCTCGGCTCACTGCAACCTCCGCCTCCCGAGTTTAAGCAATTATCCTGCTTCAGTCTTCCAAGTAGCTGGGATTACAGGCACCTGCCACCACACCTCATTAATATTTGTATTTTTAGTAGAGGTGGGGTTTCACCATGTTGGCCAGGCTGGTCTTGAACTCCTGACCTCAAGTGATCCACCCTCCTCGGCCTCCCAAAGTGCTAGAATTATAGGCGTGAGCCACCATGCCCGGCCATGAATTAATTACTGATCCATAATGGATTATTATCATGGGTGTGAGTTAGTGATCTTGGGAATGGGTAAGTTATCATGGATCCCTGATAAAATGATGAGTTTTCCCCTTCCCCCACACTCTGTCACCATGCGATGCCCTCTGCCACATGATGATGCAGCACAAAGACCCTTGCCAGATATGTTCCCGTAACCTTGGACTTCCCAGTCCCCAGAACTGTAAGAATTAAATTTATTTACAAACATCCAGTCTGGGCCGGTTGTGGTGGCTCACACCTGTAATCCCAGCCCTTTGGGAGGCTGAGGTGGGCAGATCACTTGAGGTCAAGAGTTTGAGACTAGCCTGGCCAACATGGTGAAACCCCGATCTCCACTGAAAATACAAAAATTAGTTGGGCATGTAGGTGCGCACCTGTAATCCCAGCTACTCTGGAGCCTAAGGCAGGAGAATTGCTTGAGCCTGGGAGGCAGAGAGGTTGCAGTGAGCCAAGATTGCACCATTGCACTCTGCACTCCAGCCTGGGTGACAGAGTGAGACTCGGTCTCAAAATAAATAAATAAATCACAGTCTGTGGTATTCTGTTATAGCAACACAACATGGATTAAGAGACACATATAGGCTGGGCCTGGCTCACGCCTGTAATCCCAGCACTTTGGGAGGCCAAGGAAGACAGATCACCTGAGGTCGGGAGTTTGAGACCAGCCTGACTAACATGGAGAAATCCTGTCTCTACTAAAAATACAAAATTAGCCAGGCATGGTAGCACATACCCATAACCCCAGCTACTCGGGAGACTGAGACAGGAGAATTGCTTGAACCCGGGAAGCAGAGGTTGCAGTGAGCTGAGATCACGCCATTGCACTCCAGCCTGGGCAACAAGAGCAAAATTCTGTCAAAAAAAAAAGACACATATCATCCCAGCATTCTCAGAAACTCTCCATGGACCTCCCAGCATGCTGGACTCACAGCTGGAGTCTAGGCAGGGCACACAGCTGGAAAGAAGGCTGTCCAGCCAGGCAGGTTCCCCTACACTCCTCCTCTACACCTGTTGGGTCACCTTTCACATTCCAACCAGGATGCAGTCCTTGGCTGTTGGAAATAGATGCTTGGTGCCGCAAAGAAAAATTAGTATTGGGACAAAAGATCTTTCAGCAATGCAATTTTTATTTCCTGGACTGCAAGAAGGGTACTCTCACTAGCCATCTTGCCACGAGAGTACAAAGAGCAAAGAGAATACACACAAATTTATTTCTTATGCATTTGGGGTTGTCCTTACTGCTTTGCCTGATCTCCGTTGGCTGGAGCCAGACCTCACAATCTAAACTAAAACTCGATTGGCTAACAACTTAAAACTTTTCTAAACAGGTAAAAGCAATGGAGAGCTAGGACATGCCTGTGAGCACGTTCAGCACAGATATCGTGGTTAAAGTACAAGGACCTAGAATGCACTATTGTAAGGCCAGTTGCCTCGCCGGGAGCTCAGACACGCCCACCCCCTCCCTAAGCCTGGAGACTACGTTACCATTCCGCACTTACCTGAGCTCCGTCACGTAGCTTCCCTAGCGCCCACTCCTGCACCCCCCCACCCAAATCTGCACTTGGCACCTAGCCCGCCAAAAAACCCCGCCGAAATTTGAAAAACCCTGCTTCCCAATATCCAATAGATTGCCCCATGCTTTGTTTCCCAATATCCAATCAATTACCTCTAATGCCCGCGCACCGAAAATCCCGCCTACCTACCAGTAGCAGCTCACCCCATCCAAGCTTGATTTCCCAATACCCAATCAATTACCCTATGCTTTGTCTCCTAATGTCCACCCAATGGCCCCTGACCCTATAAAACTCCTTGCCCTGGGAAGTTAAGCGCGACTTCTCTGGCCCCCCCTTCCCGGACCACAGAACCTCGCCCGGGAGCTCAATAAATTGGCATTTAATTTTCCTCGGCTGATTTCAGTTTCCTCATTTTAAACTCGGCGATATTCCTTACATTTGGTGCCGAGAAACCCAGGAGGAGTTGTAAGCCCCTTCTGGGGGAAACTGGCCCCTCCTGGGGGAAACTGACTCCTCCACCTAAAAGCCGGACCAGGGAACCGCTCCGCCGTGAGGTAAGACTTCTGTCGCCCATAGCCCCTCCCCGCTGCCTGTTCCGCGGACTCCCTGCCTGTAACCGTGGCCGGTCAGGGACTCCTTACCGCCGTGGGCCCGCAGCCCCGGTTCCGTTCCGAGGACCTGAGCGTAGAGGAGACGTCCCTACACTCTTGTCTTCCCCCCCCCCCCCCCCGTAAGGGGTTTGCTGGGGGCCAGGAACCCGAGGGAGACGTCCCCGTCTTCCTGAGCCCTCTCCGGTGTTCGGCAGGGCAGCCCAAAACGCCTTCCGATCATCTCAGCGGCAGCGAGTGAGGTTTGGGTGATAAGAAGCCCTGTTTACAACCCCCGGCCCTGCCCAGACCTCGGCTTTTAGTCCCAAATTAACCCTTTGGCAAGCTAGCTCCTGCCTAAGTACTCTTAGTTCTTCTTCTGCTCCCGAGCAAGTGTGTGAGTGAGTGAGTTTATGTGTAGTCTCTACCAGTAAAACCTCACTCTCTTAGCCTTGTTCCTATCACTTCCTCTGATTCTCCCCTGTGGCAGATAGCTCTAGCCTTATCTCTATCTTTTTCCCAGTGTAATCATTACAGCTGGTAAGCTCTCCCAGACACCCCCCTCCAGGAAAAGAACTCTTCTGCCCGTGTTGGGTGTAATACCTCACACCCCACCCCCGAAGTTAACTAATTATGGGCAACCAGGGATCCCGCCCAGACCCTAAGTCACCACTAGGATGCCTGGTTTCAAATCTTCCCAAACTGGGCGTCTCCATAAAAAAGAAAAGGCTACTCTTCCTCTCCACTGTAGCCTGGCCACAATATCCCCTAGACAACCAGTCCAAATGGCCTCCGGAAGGCACACTCGACTTTAAAATCCTGATGGACTTGGATAACTTTTGCCAAAGGAATGGCAAGGGGGGAGAAATTCCCTATGTTCAGGCTTTCTGGGATCTCCGTGCCCGCCCTGATCTCTGCCCTTCCTGCAGCACAGTCCAAGTACTCCTAGCAAAAAAATCCCTCGCTTTGCCTTCAGCCCCGCCACTGGCCTCCTCCTCCCCCCTCCTTCTGTGACCCCAATCTGCCCGAGGAACTCTCTCTGTCTCCGGCCCGACCCACTAACCCCCCACCTTATGTACAACCCCTACCCCCCTCCTGCCCCCTCAGGTCCTAACGTGGCCTCTTCTGTCAGTGCTCACACTCCTTCACCCAGCATTGAACCCCTAATTCCTCCTCCTTCTCCCTCACAACCCCAACCTCTTCCTACTCTCCCAGATCGTGCCATGGCCTCTCCTGTTAGTGCTCACACCCGTTCTCACAGGACTAAACCCCAAATCCCTCCTCCCACTCCTTCGCCTGGCATTGAACCCCTAATTCCTCCTACTCCTTCTCCCTCAGAATCCCAACCTCTTCCTACTCTCCCAGATTGTGCCATGGCCTCTCCTGTTAGTGCCCACACCCATTCTCGTGGGACTAAACTCCAAGTCCCTCCTACTCCTTCTCCTCCAACACCCCGACACCCTCCTACTCTCCCAGGTTCTAACATAACCTCATCTGTTAACGGTCGCACTCACCCACCCGGCACCCCCACCGAGGAGAGCTCCCTCCTCTGTCCTCTCCCCGAGGTGGCTGGGGCGGAAGGCGTCGTTCGAGTACATGTTCCTTTTTCTCTCTCTGATCTATCCACTATTGAAAAACGCTTAGGGTCCTTCTCCGCCAATCCTACCGTTTACATTAAAGAATTCCGCTACCTCACACAAGCCTATGACTTAACCTGGCATGACATTTACGTAATTTTGTCCTCTACCCTTACTCCGGATGAACATAATCGCATCCGTGTGGCAGCTCGGACACACGCTGACCAGGTACACCTTACTCATCCCCCAAATGCCAGTAGGTGCAGCAGCGGTCCCCGATGCTGACCCTAATTGGGACTACCAAACTGGCCAAATGACCGCCGCCGCCGAGACCAAATGCTGCAGTGCCTCCTAGCGGGCATGCAAGGTACAGCCCAAAAAGTAGTTAATTATGATAAGCTGCGTGAAATAACTCAGGGTCCTGCTGAAAACCCAGCTGCTTTCCTTCACCGATTAACCAACGCTATGGTCCTGCATACCCGAGTGGACCCGGACTCCCCAGCTGGGACCACCCTCCTAGCTGCCCATTTTATCTCCCAGTTAGCACCGGACATTAGAAAAAAACTAAAAAAGGCAGAGGAGGGTCCCCAAACTCCCATACGAGACCTGGTAAACATGGCATTTAAAGTTTTCAATGGCCAAGAGGAAAAGGCTGAGGCCGTTCGCCAGGCCCATTTACAGCAACAAGTAAGCCTCCAAACCCAAGCTATTGTAGCAGCCCTGAGGCTGGCAGCCTACCCAGCGTCTGGTGCAAGGAGCTCCTCAAAACTCCTCCCAAAAGGTCCCCCAGGACCTGCCCAGGCTGCTTCAAAGTTCCCGCCTGGGCCCTGCTTCAAGTGTGGCCAGGAGGGACACTGGGCCCGGCACTGCCCCAGTCCACGTCCGAGTCCCAGACCCTGCCCAGCTTGCAGGCGAGCTGGCCATTGGAAGGATGACTGCCCGCTTCGGACTTCAGGCCCGCCTCCTGCACCTCTATGTGGGGGAAAAGTCGGTCCAAAGGATGCAGTCCCTTCACTTGAACTCCTTGGCCTCATGGACGACTGATGTGGCCCAGACTCGGAGACCCCCATCACCCTCACCGAGCCCAGGGTAATGCTACAAGTAGCGAGTAAGTCCATTTCCTTCATGGTGGACACAGGGGCTACTTACTCTGTATTGCCTTCCTACTCAGGACCCAGCATTCCTTCCCAGGTTTCGGTCATGGGAATTGATGGGAAGCCCTCCTGTCCCAACCGGACTCATCCCTTAACCTGTAATCTCGAGGGACATCCGTTCACACACTCCTTCCTGATCATACCCTCGTGCCCAGCTCCCCTACTAGGACGGGATATCCTCCAGACTTTAGGGGCTACCCTCCAACTCACAGGCCCCCCGCAGTCAAACCCATCCCCTACCCATCTCCTAGTACTAACTCTGACTGACAATGCGCCTAGTCATAGCCCCTCGCCTCAACCCCCTATCCCTCCTGAGGTAGTTAACCCCTCAGTATGGGATACTTCTAAGCCTGTAGTGGCCACACATCACACGCCAGTTAAAATATTTCTCAAAGACCCCACCAATTTTCCCTCCCGTCCTCAGTTTCCCATCTCAAGAGCCCACCGCCAGGGCCTAAAACCTATTATTTCCCGACTTTTAACCCAGGGGACTCCTTATTCCCACCAGTTCCCCCTGTAACACCCCTATCTTGCCAGTCCGAAAACCATCCGGTGATTATCGCCTAGTTCAGGACCTGTGTTTAATTAATGAGGCAGTGGTACCCCCTCCATCCGGTGGTTCCCAACCCTTACACGTTATTATCCCATGTCCCCTCTAACACCTCCCATTTCACAGTCATTGATCTCAAAGACGCCTTCTTCACCATTCCCCTTCACCCGGACTCTTACTTCCTCTTTGCCTTTACTTGGACTGACCCCGACTCTAACTTGTCACAACAGCTAACCTGGACAGTCCTGCCTCAGGGTTTTAGAGATAGCCCCCACATATTTGGGCAAGCATTAGCAACTGACCTTGCCTCTTGCCCCCTTCAGCCTAGTCTCCTTTTACAATACGTGGATGACCTGTTACTCGGCAGCCCCTCTCTTCCCATGTCACAGCAGCACACTGCTACTCTCCTTAATTTTCTTGGGTCTAGGGGCTACCGGGTCTCTCCCTCAAAGGCACAGCTGTCAGCTACCTCAGTAATCTACTTAGGTATTCACCTTACTCCACAAACTAGAGGCTTAACAACAGATCGCCGAAAGGCATTGCTTGCATTACAGCCCCCGGAAACGGCTGACGAAATCCTCTCCTTCCTAGGCTTTGTAGGATTCTTTCGACACTGGATTCCCAATTTTGCTACCCTGGCAAAGCCCCTGTACACGGCAGCTAAAGACACCCCAACGGGACCTCTCTCCCATCCAGGGGTTGTCAAACAAGCTTTTAAAACCTTACAGACTGCCCTGTCCACCGCGCCTCCCCCTCTACCTGCCGGATCTTAACCGCCCTTTCCACTTGTTTACTGATGAAAAACAGGGAGTTGCAGTTGGGGTTTTAACCCAATCTCTGGGCCCCACGTATCGTCCAGTAGCCTACTTATCAAAACAGCTTGACCCTACTGTCAGAGAGTGGCAGCCTTGCCTGCGAGCCCTAGGAGCGGCTACAGAGCTGACCAAGGAATCCCTCAAACTGACCTTAGGCCAGCCCACTTCAGTGTTCTCCCCCCATCGACTAACTGACCTTCTCTCTCACAAATCCCTCGCACATCTAGGGCCCTCCCGCCTACAAGAGTTTCATCTGCTCTTCATTGAAAATCCTTGAGTCAGCCTCCATCCTGCTTCTCCACTTAACCCGGCTACCCTGCTTCCTCTTCCGTCTCACTCTCCTTCCCCCAACCCACTCCTGTCCTGAACTCATAGATACACTTACCAAACCCCGAGAAGGCCTAACCGACCTTCCTCTACCTGACCCAGACCTCACTCTATATGTAGATGGGAGTTCTATAATAACAGCTGAGGGACAGCGAAAAGCAGCTTATGCAGTAGTCACAGATTCAGCCACCCTTGAGGCCCGCCGCCTTCCCGATGGAACCACATCACAAAAGGCGGAGCTCATTGCCCTAACTGGGGCCCTTGCACTAGCACAGGGAAAACGGGTGAATATCTATACTGACTCAAAATATGCTTTCCTTATTACCCACTGTCATTCTGCCCTCTGGAAAGAAAGGGGATTCCTTACTACCAAGGGATCCCCCCATAATCAATGCTATTCAAATTTCTAATCTTTTAAAAGCCCTGCCACTGCCCAAGGAAGTTGCTGTCATTCACTGCCGAGGGCACCAGGCCCAGCAGGACACCGTGTCTCGGGGCAACGCAAGGGCGGATGCAGCGGCTAAATCCTTAACCAGTACCAGACCAGTCCCCACCCCGGTCCTTTTTTCTTGCCACGACCACGCAGCCAGTTTACTCAGCATCAGAAAAACAGGCCCTCATATTAAGGGGAGGGACCGAGTCCGATCAGGGCTGGATCTTCCTAAATAACAAAATCGCCTTACCTTAGGAACAGGCTTCAAAGATAATTACTGAAATACACCACTCCTTGCACATAGGACCCAAGGCATTACATCGCTTCATACAACCCCTCTTTTTCTCACCGGGGTTACAGCAGGTAATTGAACAGGTACACAAGGCATGTGTTACTTGCTCTAAAGTCTCGCCTCAGGGGGGCTTGAGACCGCAGTTTCCTACCCACCAGATGCGTGGCAACCTACCGGCCCAAGACTGGCAGATCGATTTTACTCATATGCCACCTCACAAAAAACTTCGCTACCTCCTAACCTTTGTAGATACCTTTTCTGGATGGATTGAAGCCTCTCCTACCTCCAGGGAAACTGCTGATACGGTGGCCTCCCTTTTAATCCAGGAAGTCATTCCTCGCTTCGGCTTGCCTGTAACCATCCAGTCAGACAACGGCCCAGCATTCGCTGCTCAGGTAGTCCAGCTGGTCGCTAAGTCTCTCAACATCTCTTGGAAACTACACATCCCATACCACCCTCAGTCGTCGGGTAAGGTTGAACGGGCTCACGGCATCCTCAAAAACCATTTGGCCAAACTCACCATAGAGGTAAAACTCTCTTGGCCCACACTCCTACCCCTTGCTCTAACCCGGGTCCGAGCCACTCCACGGGAGCCAACAGGTCTCTGTCCCTTTGAGTTGCTGTACGGCAGGCCTTTCCTGGTTTCTCACAATCTCCCGGTACAACCGCCCCCTCTGGCCTCCTACCTTCCCTACCTCTCCCTCCTTCGTCACTTACTCAGGGAACACGCGGATCGTACACTCCCGGTAGTTCCAGGGCCAGAGGATTCCTATTCAGTTATACCTCTCCAGCCGGGCGACAGTGTCCTCCTCCGGGAACTCAAGCCAGGGTCTTTACAACCCAGGTGGTCGGGACCACACATCGTTATCCTAACCACCCCAACTGCCGCCAAGCTCTTAGGCCACTCCTCTTGGTACCATGTGTCCCGCCTCAAACGGGCTCCCGAGAATAACCAGTGGAGGTCCGAGCCCTTGGGCCCCACTCGCCTCCGCCTCACGCGGGGCTCCTGCCCGTCACCCTCTGAACTTCCAGATCCTCCTCCTAACGACTGCCCTAATTGCCCCCGTTAATGCCAATCCCTACTATGCCTGGCGGTTCTACCTCCAGGAGTCCTGGACAGATGGCCCTACCACTAAAACTCATACCCTTGCCCAAGCAGATTGCAAACCTGTGGGGTGCCAATCTGCCATAACACTTGAATTCCCAAAATCCAAGTCCAATACCATCAGAGACTCCTGGGATAACTTTGCCCTCTGCTTTCTATATCAGCAAACTAAGGACAGATGTCGTTTATGGAATGACACCTACGGTGGATGCCCATATGCTGGCTGTCTTATACACAGGACCTTTAGTACTGAAAACTCCCCCAGCTAGTAATATGCTCCTCCTCAACCAAGGTAAGGTGTCTCTTATCATCCACGACCCCTGGAACGTCCGCTGGGAAAAGGGTACTGCAGGTAAAATATATTCCTATTTTCAGCAAAGCAAGCCCAGTGGTACATGGCTAATATACCGGTCCTATACCCGCACTCTGCCTGTAGAGATAGACCAACTCAACTCCCTGAACAATGCCATCCAACAAAATGAGCTTGACTTAACTAATAAAATCAAGCCCGCCAGTGACACTCCCCAGCCTTTCTCGTGGATAACCTTAGTACGGCAAGGTGCTAAAATGCTGAGCTTAACTGAAACCAACAATTTCACTAATTGCTTTCTATGCGCCTTCCTTAACCAACCCCCTCTAGCCGCAGTCCCCCTCCGAACCGGGTTCAATCTGTCATAGTCACCCACGGGGCCTGACACCACCTTAACAGGCATCCCCTTATTCAAAATACACTCTCAATCCCTTGCTCTATGTTATGGGACCGCCAACAGCCCCAGCCTCAAATGCAACACCACCGTACAAGTAAAACCCCCCTTTTTGCACCCCCAGGGGGATACTTTTGGTGTAATGGAACCCTAACCAAAGTTATTAAAACATCCCCTCCCGTTCCCCTGTGTGCCTGTCACCCTGGTCCCGCAGCTAGAAGTATATGGACAAGCCGAGCTATTATCCCTCATCACACCGTCCCTTAACCACCGGAACAAACGGGCAGTCTTCCTCCCAATAGTTATAGGTCTCTCCTTAGCAACCTCTCTAGCAGCAGCTGGAATAGGGGGTGGGGCCATGAGCTACAGTGTCACTTCAGCCGCTCAACTGGAAGACAAGCTCCGTGTGGCCATTGAGGCATCAGCCGCCTCTTTGGCATCCCTCCAGCGACAAATAACGTCACTGGCTCAGGTAACTCTTCAAAATCGGCGGGCCCTAGACCTGTTAACAGCAGAAAAAGGGGGTACCTGCCTGTTTCTCCAGGAACAGTGTTGCTATTACATCAATGAAACAGGCCTCGTAGAAGAGAATGTCAACACACTCTACCGCCTCCAGGAAGACCTCCATAACAAACAGAATATACCAGACTCGCCTCTCAACTGGTGGCGATCCCCCATGCTCACCTGGCTAGCCCCCATCATCATTCCCCTTATCATAGTTTGTTTCTTGCTAATGTTAGCCCCTCTCTTCCTCAGGTTTCTACAGGCCCGCATAAGGGAAATTTCCAGGGTGGCCGTAAACCAAATGCTGCTTCACCCTTATGTCCGAATCCCGACCGAGGCTCCGACCAACTGACCACCCTCCTAATTTTCACTCCGCCCCTACTCAGCAGGAAGTAGCCAGAAGAAGCGGCGTCCTATATCATCAAAAGGGTCTGAATGTAAGGCCGGTTGCCTCGCCGGGAGCTCAGACACGCCCACCCCTCCCTAAGCCTGGAGACTACGTCACCATTCCGCACTTACCTGAGCTCCGTCACGTAGCTTCCCTAGCGCCCACTCCTGCACCCCCCACCCAAATCTGCACTTGGCACCTAGCCCGCCAAAAAACCCCGCCGAAATTTGAAAAACCCTGCTTCCCAATATCCAATCGATTGCCCCATGCTTTGTTTCCCAATATCCAATCAATTACCTCTAATGCCCGCGCACCGAAATCCCGCCTACCTACCAGTAGCAGCTCGCCCCATCCAAGCTTGATTTCCCAATACCCAATCAATTACCCTATGCTTTGTCTCCTAATGTCCACCCAATGGCCCCTGACCCTATAAAACTCCTTGCCCTGGGAAGTTAAGCGCGACTTCTCTGGCCCCCCCTTCCCGGACCACAGAACCTCGCCCGGGAGCTCAATAAATTGGCATTTAATTTTCCTCGGCTGATTTCAGTTTCCTCATTTTAAACTCGGCGATATTCCTTACAACTATGTGCCTGTAAGCACAGCATGTCTAACAGCTACATAGGATAGGTCTTAACAAAGTTTTTAGCACACTTATGATTTAACAAGAAGGAAACTTTAAAAAGGAACTTTTCTACTTCCCACATTGGCCTAAAGCATTAAAACCATTAAACAGAAGGGCACAGAAAGCAAGAAGCTGGATGGGAAATGACAGCCTGTGTAATAACTTACCCACTCAGCCTCAACCATGGCTCTAGTGAGATGCTTTCCATACTTTAAAAATTCCAAATCACTTCAAGCAACTTGAGTGATATTTTCATGCCAAAAAGAGTCTCAAAAGCAGCACTCCCCAGAAATCTCTAGCTGGGAGAGGCCCGATGTTTGACTTTCGGCATTTGAGAAAAGTATTACTGCTGGAGACGGAGTTTCAGTTAAGGGCAAAACAAACTGCATAGCCTGTGAGGAATGTGCCTCTTTTCACCTGGGCCTCCAGAAATCCACGTGTGCTGGGATGATTTTTACATCATCACTTCCTGTACTAGCAGATCTAAGGAAAGAAAAATGCAGGGCCACACAAAATCTATAATTGGAATCAATTATAGAAATGTTCACGGTGAAATGAGTCTTTGGATTTGGTCTAAAATACTTTCGTTTACAAAAAAGTGGGAGGAGGGGAAATAAATGGAAAAGTTAGCAAAATAGTGATGCTCCTGAAGCTGGCTGATGGGTGCCTTGGACCTCACACTACCGTTCTATGTATGAATATGTTTGGAATTTTTTCATAGTAAAAAAATTTTAGAGACCCCATGAGAAACAAATCTTCAGCAGTCTTTTTCACACAGGAGTCATGCTTGTTATTTATATCCGGCAATTAGTCAAAGATATTAGATACAGGAGAGTGTGCACAGAGTTCCTCTCCTGCAGGCAATTTACATAACCTGTTATTTTTCAACTGCGCAAGTTAAAATGAATGGGTGCTCTAAAGAAATAATTATCAAGTAATGGCTGCAGTTTTCTTTTAGAAACTTATATATCCAAGGCATTCACTGACTCCACATTCATTCAACACAGACTTTCTAGAGATTACTATGTCTCCGGAACCTACAAAATTAAAGCCAGCTGCTGTATTCTGAGATCCAGCTTCCTTTTACCCAATGTATGACTTGATTAACTTATTCAGCCTGTCTGCTTCTCATCTGTAAAAGCAAGGCTGCTATGAGAATTAGACGAGACGATGCTTGCTTGCCAAGTAACCAGCAGGGTACCTGACAGGAGCTAAACAAATGATAGATTTCCCCACCCACCCATTCCCTGGAGATGTCATAGTCGACTGGGAAAGAGAGAGGTGTCAATCGAACCCCCACAGAATTCAACAGTTCCTTCCTTCTGCACAATATTGACTGATCATAGTACAAACGCTTCCAGAAATGAAAGCCCACAACCTCACAAGGGATTTTTAAAGCAGTATCTGTCATAGTTTTTCAACAACAGAAATTAGAAATGCTTGTTGTAGAAAAATTAGATGAGACAGAAAAGAAGAAAAAACACCCAGAAACCAACCAGCCAGAAAGTAGTACAGTGGAAATGAAATCGCTTATCAACTAAGCTAACAGATATTCCCAATTCCCCATTGCTACCTCCACTCTAGAGACTGGGACGTTAAATACTCACTTTCTCAGGTTCTCTTGTGGTTGGGGGTAGCCACGGGACACAATTCTGATCAAAGAGAAATAAGTCAACATCTGCTGGGGCACCTTGGTAGGTTCTTGGTGTTCCTGATCAAAGGGACAGACACTGCAGGCACCATACAACTCCCCTTCCCCCTTCCTGACCCAAATGTGGTCATTCTGGAGCTGCGGCAGCCCTCGATTTTCTTTATGGCAGCCCAACCATAATGAAAAGAGAATCGCAGTCCAGGCACGGTGGCTCACACCTGTAATCTCAGCACTTTGGGAGGCCAAGGTGGGCGGATCCCGAGGTCAGGAGATCAAGACCAGCCTGTCCAGCATGGTGAAAGCCCGTCTCTACTTGAAATACAAAAATCATCCAGGCATGGTGGCACATGCCTGTAATCCTAGCTACTCAGAAGCCTGAGGCAGAAGAACTGCTTGAACCAGGAGGTGGAAGTTGCAGTGAGCAGAGATCACGCCATTGCACTACAGCCTGGGCGACAGAGCAAGACTCCATCTCAGATAAAAAAAAAAAAAAAAAGAACCACAGCAATCCAGCCCTGACATCTCCACACTGCTGTCATCAGACCCTCAACCACCCACCTCCAGGGTACAGGTTATACATGAGAGAAAACTTTTTTTTAAGATGAAGTTTCACTCTTGTCACCCAGGCTGGAGTGCAATGGTGTGATCTCGGCTCACTGCAACCTCCACCTCCTGGGTCAAGGATTCTCCTGCCTCAGACTCCCAAATAGCTAGAATTACAAGCATCTGCCACCATGCCTGGCTAATTTTTTGTATTTTTAGTAGAGACGGGATTTCACCATATGAGCCAGGCTGGTCTTGAACCCCTGGCCTCAAGTGATCCACCCGCCTCAGCATCCCAAAGTGCTGGGATTACAGGTGTGAGCCACTGCGCCCGGCCCATGAGAGAAAACTTAACCGCTCTATGTTAAGCCACTGTGAGTTAGGTTTTCTGTTCCTTGGTGCTGAAATCATTCCCAACTCACACACCACGTGTTAGCATGTTTGGTGTAGTTCCTGCTAAGTTTAACAGAGTTGAAAAATCCTACGAACAATTTAACACTCTGGTTCTGTGTATGCCATGACATCATAAGAACTTTCTCACATCATCAAAACATTCCAAAACCCCATGTTAGTGTTTGTGTTGTAATTATGTATTATTTTCATATCGCTAGAAATTATTTCGAATTTTTCCCTCGTAAAACTGGGATGATCATCCTTATATATAAATTTTGTCTGCAGCTCTGAAAAGTTCTTTAGGATAGATTCTGGAAGGGGAATTACTAGGTCAAAGAACATGAATTACTAAATTAAAAGCTATTCAACAGACTAACAGAGGCCAGCAACCAGTGATGGTACCTTGAGTCTTCCCCTTAAACACAGGTCACAAGTTAGTCAAACAAACATGATCAATTTATGTTAATCAACACAAATTTTATTTATTTATTTATTTATTTATTGAGACAGAGTTTTGCTCTTGTGCCCAGGGGGAAGTGCAATGGCACGATAAAGATATCTCGGCTCACTGCAACCTCCACCTTCCCCGTTCAAGCGATTCTCCTAACTCAGCCTCCTCACTAGCTGGGATTACAGGTGCCCGCCACCAAGCCTGGCTAATTTTTGTATTTTTTTCTTAGTAGAGACCGGGTTTCACCATGTTGGCCAGGCTGGTCTCGAACTCCTGACCTCAGGTGATCTGCCTTCTGCAGCCTCCCGAAGTGTTGGGATTAAAGGCGTGAGCCACCACACCCAGCCTATTTATTTATTTTTTCAGACAGGGTCTCATGCTGTCCCCAGGCTGGAGTGCAGTGGTGCAATCTCTGCTCACTGCAGCTACAACCTCTTGGGACTCAGGCAGTCCTCCCACCTCAGCCTCCTGGGAATCTGAGACTACACATTAATTTTTGTATTTCTTATAGACATGGGGTTTTGCCATGTTGTTTGGGCTGGTCTGACTCCTGGGCTCAAGTGATCCACCTGCCTCGGCCTCCCAAATGCTGCGATTACAGGCTTGAGCCACCGCACTTGGCCACAAATTTTGTGAGTAGTTCTTCCGCTCCAGGTACTATGCTAGGCACTACCAATACAGTGGTAAACAAAAAAAGACATGGATCCTGCCCACATCAGAAATGCCATTTATCATATGTTTACCCAGAGAGATGGGGGTTGGGTTTTATTGGACCACAGCCAACTGACGAAGGACAGGCTCACCATAAAGTTGAAAAGTGGAAACCAACTGAGAAAAATGCTTGTTGTTCATGTGGAAAATATAAGACTAACACACTTAATAATCAATCACAATCTAGTCATATTGCGACTGGTATACAGTCACCAACAATGATATCGCATGGCTGGGCATGGGGGCTCACACCTGTAATCCCAGCACTCTGGGAGGTGAGCCCAGGAGTTCAAGACCAGCCTGGACAACACAGTGAGCCCCTGTCTCTACAAAAAAAATGCTTTAAATTAGCCAGGTGTGGTGGTGCATGTCTGTAGTCCCAGCTACTCAGGAGGCTGAGGTGAGAGGATCGCTGGAGCCCAGGAGGCTGAGGCTGCAGTGAGCCTTGATCACACCACTCAGCCTGGGCAGCAGAGTGAGGTCCTGTCTAAAAAATATATATATATGGTTTTTGAGACAGAGTTTCACTCTTGTCACCCAGGCTGGAGTGCAATTCGTGATAAGATATCTCAGTCCTTTATCGTGGCTACAGTGAGCCATGATTGCACCACTGCACTCCAGCCTAGGCAACAGAACAAAATCTTGTCTCAAAAAAAAAAGATAAATATATATATATATATATATATATATACACACACACACACACACACACATACACACACACATACACACACACATATGTATATTGCTATATATATGAGAGAGAGAGAGCAAAAAAAATTTAGAAACATGGGGGAAAAAAATGGCTGGGCTCTCAGTGGCTCAGGCTTATAATCCCAGCACTTTGGGAGGCCAAGGTGGGTGGATCACTTGAAGCCAGGAGTTCAAGACCAGTTTGACCAACATGGTGAAACTCCATCTATACTAAAAATACAAAAATTAACCGCTTGTGGTGATGTGTACCTGTAATCCCAGCTACTCAGGAGGCTGAGGCAGGAGAATTGCTTGAACTTAGGAGGCGGAGGTTGCAGTGAGCCGAGATGGTGCCACTGCACTCCAGCCTGGGCAACAGAGAGGTGAAAAAAAAAAGAAGCATGGAAAAATTTTCAGGATAGGTTTTAAAAATCAAAAGACAGGCCAAGCACAGTGGCTGCCATCTGTAATCCCAGCACTTTGGGAGGCTGAGGCAGCAGATTGCTTGAGTCCAGGAGCTTGAGACCAGCCTGGGCAACATAGTGAGACCCCATCTTAATTTTTAAAAAGTAAATAAAATTTTTTTTTCTCTTGAAAAGTTTATTAACATAAGTAACAATAAATCATTCAACTTTTCAGTCTTCAGGAAGTTTTTAAGGATTAAATTTCAGAAGTCCTCATGTAAACAAATCAGATAAGAATAAAGCCCTTATGATGAACTTTTCAAATAAATGTTTAAAAGATCTTTTTCTTAAGATGACAATAGTATTAGCATGATAGTATTAACTTTTCTTATTTTTATTAAAATTAGCTCTTCAAGATTGTTTCTAACAAATCTTGATTTTTATTACTGTGCTACGGTAAGATTTTAATCACTAAGTTCTTCCTCATCACTGAAATATGTGCTTTTCTTTATCCTTGGGTGTCTTGAATCATCTGATGCTGAGGGGCTTCCTGAACTGGGTTTCCATTTTTTTTGTTTTTCCTTCAATTTTGGCTTGCTGGAATGCCATGGCCTGACCGAGGCTGTCAAGAGCAGGATCCTCCCCCTTCATCTTCACTTTCTTCTGCTTCCTCAATTTCTTCTTCGGGTTCAGGAGCTTTCTTTTTTTTTCTTTTTTTCTTTCTTCTTTGGCGGCTCACGTTCTCCAGGCATATTTTTCGGACAGGCATAACTTAAGTGTCCACTTTTCCCACATTCATAACACTTAGATTTATCAAAGTAGTTTCGCCTTTGGATGAACTCAGCTGCTCTTCCATTGTCAATAGCAACGCTTGCTTTATCACTCTACCAAATAACTGTTTGTTGTTTATTGCCCTGGTGCAGTTTTGTGCAGAGTCTTTATCCAAAAATAAAATAAATGCAACGCCTTTACTCTTCCTGATATCTTTATCTTTCATTATGGTAACCTTTACAACTTTGCCATACTTGGAAAATAACCGGTACAAGTCATTGTTTGTCAGGGAAAAAGGCAAGTTGGACACATACACTGTGCTCTTACTTGGAGCGAATCCACCACTCATTTCTTTAGGTGGGGCGGGCCTGGGAGACCAGAAGAGTGCGAGCCCTCGGCTCAGCTTGGGCTCAAACCCGACTCTTCCTCTTCGTAGCCACTTACAGCGGCCTTGGCATCACAAGTCCTGGGAGGGGGTCGGGTGTGGAAACAAGATGGTAGCAGCCGCTGGGCATCTTTCTGCTTGTTCGTAAATAAATATTTTTTAAAAAGAAAAGAAAAAAATTAAATTAAACAATGAGAAATTCATCCTGTGCCATTTCCTTCTTCCAAGTGTTGACTCCTCTTCAGAATCTGCCTGCTTTTATTTAATCTCCAGTGCTTCTGATCTTCTTTTCTCAGAGTTAATAGTTGGAATCTACAGGGAGCTCAGTCTAGTTGGAGCTTACCGTCACACCATGAGCGGAACTCCTCACTGGGACTTACTGTCCTGGATTCTGTCTTCGGACGCTCCCTCCAGGTGAGGAGTTCACAGAGGCAAGAGGACATGTCACACAGAGCAACCCTCCTCCTGGGCGTCTGCCTTCTGACTCATAACACGAATTTTGGATAGGGCGGGGCACCCCCTTGCCTCGGCACTCTAGAGAAAGCCCAGCAGGCTGGACCTTTAAGTGACATCCACAACTGAACAGTTAGAACTCAAAGTTCATCCTCTTCAATCATCTCAGCAGCAGCAAATTACTGAGCTATGAGTGTGAGTTTATTTTCAAAGGCTGGGATTACAGGCGTGAGCCACCATACTTGGCCCAAACCTGCCTTTAGAGGTGTGGGGTGACCACTGAAAGAACTAAAAATAGAATCATTGAAGCTACTTGAGAGGCTGAGGAGGGAGGATTGCTTGAGCTCAGGAGGTGGAGACTACAGTGAGCCACGATTGCACCACTGCACTCCAGCCTGGGCGACAGAACAAGATCCTGTCTCAAAAGAGAGAGAGAGATTCTCAATGGCGTTTTTCATCTGCAGGATGGAGTGATAAAAATAAATAAATAAATAAAGTGATTGAGTCCAGGTTGTTTTCTGAGGGTGGGAAGGCAACTAAATGCACTTAGTTTATTTAGTGTTTCTCTAATGACATAATCTCTGGTCTCTAAGGCAGCCTCAGGGCTAACAGCCCAGGCCCAGGGTCAGGTTCCAGGGGTTCGACTATCTGCTTGCTTATCCAGCCCTAATCACTTAACCTCTGCAAAATAATACTTTCATCTGCCAAGGAGTGATAACAAATGGGCCTCCCTATTTAGGTGAGGTGTGGAGGAGCCCATAAATGCTCTCATTACCATTCCAAGGGTTGGCTGGCTTTGAGGCAAGTCAGCTTCCAGCAGCGCCTTTCCCTTTCATTCTGAGTCAGAGATGGAAGTGAATACAGTCACACAGAAGATTACAAAAGCCTGCCGCTGGCCAAAAAAACTCAAGTCTCCCAAGCAGTAACCCCTGCCCTGGCTGTCAGCTGGGGTCAAGCCGAGTGGGCAAATGGGCTGGTGGCGCAGAGGAACTGGCTCCCCCCCGACTCTGAACAGATGAGCCGGCTTTCCCAGCTCTCACATCTTGTGACATCTTTAGCTGCTTCCCACTTGCTTTTGTCACTGATGACACAGTTTAAGATGTTTAATAAACGTGTCTAATTATCCACCTGGTGCTCACCACATGACCTTTTTTTCAAATCATTTATTTCTAGAAAAATAAAAATAACACTTTGACTCTCAGATGTGGCACTAGCAAATCATTTTCATGTGTATCTTTCCTATGTGCTACCTCATCTGATCTTTACAATTGCCCTTTGGTAGATATTCTACCCAAGAGGGAACGGAAGATTAAGAAGGTTAAGTAACTTGCCAGTGATTTGCCCGGCCTCTTTTTATTTTTTTAATATGGCTATTAGAAAATTCAGCTGGGCACAGTGCCTCATGCCTATGATTCCAGCACTTTGGAAGGCCAAGGAGGGAGGACTGCTAAAGCCTAGGAGTTTGAGATCAGCCCTGGCAACATAGCCGAGATCCCCGTCTCTACAAATAAAAACAGCTGGGTGCGGTGGCACGTGTCTGTAGTTCCAGCTATCAGGAGGCTGAGGCGGGAAGATCACTTGAGCCCAGGAGTTCGAGGCTGCAGTGAGCTGTGATCATGCCACTGCACTCCAGCCTGGGTGACAGAGGAAGACCCTGTCTCCAAAACAACAACAACAACAACAAAATTTAAAATTCTCTATATGGCTCTTGTTATATTTCTCTGGGACAGAACCAAGTTAAACTCTTCAATTAACAGAGACATCTGGCTGGGCTTGGTGGCTCACACCTGTAATCCCAGAACTTTGGGAAGCCAAGAGGGCAGATCATCTGAGGTCAGGAGTTCGAGACCAGCCTGGCCAACATGGTGACACCCTGTCTCTACTAAAAATACAAAATTATATGGGTATGGTGGCACACACCTATGTCCCAGCTACTTGAGAGACAAGGCAAGAGAATTGCTTGAACCCGGGAGGCGGAGGTTGCAGTGAGCCAAGATTGCACCACTGCACTCCAGCCTGGGCGACAGGGTGAGACTCCGTCTCAAACAAAAACAAAAAACAAAGACATCTGTCGAGTGCCGTGACTCACACCTGCAATCCCAACACTTTGGGAGGCTGAGGCGAGTGGATCACCTGAGGTCAGGAATTTGAGACTAGCCTGGCCAACATGGTGAAATCTCTACTAAACTACAAAACCTCTAGTAAAACTACAAAAATCAGCCAAGCATGGTGGTGCATGCCTGTAATCCCAGCTACTTGGGAGGCCGAGGCAGAATTGCATGAACCCAGGAGCTGGAGGTTGCAGTGAGCCGACATTGCGTCACTGCACTCCAGCCTGGGGAACAGAGCAAGACTCCATCCACCTCAAAAAAAAAAACAAAAACCCAGAGACATCTGTGGTTCCGTAGAAAAATGGTGGTGAAAAAGTCAAGGGACCCTAGTTCAAGTCCTAGCTTTGACAATATCTGGCTGTGTGCCCTTAAACAAAACACTTAACATCTCTGAGCCTTGGTTTCTCACTTCAGAAATGAGCAGCTGGATCACATTATTTCACTGAGCCCCTCCATCCTGACAGTCTGTTCGCACCAGCAACTTCCTTAGTCCATCTTGGTCTTGGGGTGGTTTCTCTGCTGGGAATCCTATCTGCCCTTTCTTGATAATAAACTCCTTGTGGATAGAAAGATAGTAAATTATTGCCCCTCTCGCCCCAGGCCCCGGTCTCACTGCATGCACTATACCAAGGGCAATGCTGGCGCCTAACGATAACTGGCTGGTGGTTTGACACTTGTTTGAAGCATATTGTTAATAGCTCCTGCTTCCTTGTCCTTCATCTCTCCATTCCTCCTTCCCAGGATTTCCCCAGAGAGTCACGTATTACAATTGCAAGGAGTGTGAAATCATGGTGCAGTTTGGTAAAATTTAAATAACTTCTTACCACCAGATTATGCAATAGGCAAAGTGAAAAGCTGCAGAACGGATGTCATCTTCCAGCCCAGGACTTCGGATCCTATGTGTGACCATCAGAAGGAGCAGAAGAAAAGAAATAAGTGAGGCCAGGCGTGGTGGCTCACGCCTGTAATCCCAGCACTTTGTGAGGCCGAGGCGGGTGGATCACCTGAGGTCAGGAGTTCGAGACCAGCCTGACCAATATGGTGAAACCCCGTCTCTAAAATAATAATAATAATAGCAAATAAAAAAAGAAAAGAAATAACTGGACAAGCTTTTGTTCTGGGTCTGTTTTCATTTATTTTCCACAGGTATCCCAAGTCACATTGTCAATTATGAAACTAATTTGATTGCAAATAAAACACAAATTAATTCACTCCATGAACAAGTTCCTTAATTTCTGCTTTTAAAACAGCGTTCTGGCTGGGCACGGTGGCTCACACCTGTAATCCCAGCACTTTGGGAGGCTGAGACGGGCAGATCATGAGGTCAAGAGATCAAGACCAGCCTGGCCAACATGGTGAAACCCCATCTCTACTAAAAATACAAAAAATTAGCCGGGCATGGTGGCACATGCCTGTAATCCCAGCTACTTGGGAAGCTGAGGCAGGAGAATTGCTTGAACCTGGGAGGTGGAGGTTTCTGTAAGCCAAGATCGCGCCACTACACTCCAGCCTGGTGGCAGAGCAAGACTCTGTCTCAAAAATAAATAAATAATAAAACAGCATTCTAAACTTAATTTAACTATGAATTGCCTAAAGGATAGGTGAAGGGTCCCAACCATTTTTGGCATTTTGGTGGCCTCTCAGCATTGGACAAATTCCAAAATATCAAAACAATATTTTCTGGCAGCAGAGAGTTCTACAGAAGCCACAAAAGCAGTCATCAACTTTAGGAACTTGGGCTAGATGAAGGGTTCATTTAGAGATAACGTAAATGGACTCTTACTTGGTGCTAGAGCTCTGTGCTAGGACATGAGTGATTGCATTTAATCATAGAGCTCTTAACAGCTCTATGAGGTAGGCTATGAAATCTGTAATATGCATACTATCCCTCGATAGAAAAAAGAAGGAAGGAAGTGGAAGAGGGATCCTTTCTTAGGAAGCATCCTAAAAAATCAAATAGTCTGCATGCCTGTAATCCCAGCATTTTGGGAGGCCAAGGCAGGAGAATCGCCTGAGCCCAGGAGTTCAAGACCAGCCTGGAAAACACAGGGAGAACCCCTCTCTCTACAAAATAAAAAAGACATCAAATTGTCTATAATTATCTGCTGACTGCTCAAAAAGAAATATGTGCTTAAATCTGCCAAACATGATGCATCTTTATAAATCAAGATAAACACATTATAAAGAACCAATTATAAACAAAATTCAAGTTGCTGTAAAATTTCTAAAGTTAATACTATTCTTTGCCACAGGCTGGACAACTCTTCCTGGCCATAAGCCCTTGACAGACACTAAGAAGGAAAATCCTTAAAGCAAAAAAGTCTGTCCTGTTGGTTTCATGCCTGTATTTCCTCTTCTGACAAATAGTGATACCCTAAATCTTCCTATGGACAAATAAAACAGCCCCTGACCAAAAAGACATTTATCCAATACATGCATAAATCTGAAAAAGAAACAAACAAAACAGTTTTGATATAACGCTTATCCAACTATAGTTTGATTATTACAGTGGGAGGCCGAGGCGGGTGGACCACCTGAGGTCAGGTGTTCAAGACCAGCCTGGCCAACATGATAAAACTCCATCTCTGGCCGGGCGCAATGGCTCATGCCTGTAATCCCAGCACTTTGGGAGGCCGAGGCAGGCGGATTAAGAAGTCAGGAGATTGAAACCATCCTGGTCAACATGGTGAAACCCCATCTCTACTAAAAAATACAAAAATTAGCTGGGCGTGGTGGCGTGCGCCTGTAGTCCCAGCTACTTGGGAGGCTGAGGCAGGAGAATTGCTTGAACCCGGGAGGCGGAGGAGGTTGCAGTGAGCCGAGATCGCGCCACTGCACTCCAGCCAGGCTCCTGCCAACAGAGCAAGACTCTGTCTCAAAAAAAAAAAAAAAAAAAAAAAAAAAAAAGGCCGGGCGCAGTGGCTCATGCCTATAATCCTAGCACTTTGGGAGGCCGAGGTGGGTGGATCATCTGTGGTCAGGAGTTCAAGACCAGCCTGGCCATCATTGTGAAACCCCATCTTTAAAAAAATAAATAAATAAATAATTAAAAAAACAATCATCTCTACTAAAAACATAAAAAATTAGCTGGGCATAGTGGTGGGTACCTGTAATCCCTACTCTACTACTGCTACTACTAATCCCCTCAGCTACTCAGGAGGCTGAGACAGGAGAATTGCTTGAACCTAGGAGGTGGAGGTTGCAGTGAGCCGAGTTTCCACCATTGCACTCCAGTCTGGCAACAAAAGCAAAACTCTGTCTCAAAAAAAAAGAAAAAAAAAAGACTTACGAATGATATTCTGATATTTTTCATTTCATATCTTCAGACCGCGGTTGACTATAGGTAACTGAAACCAGAGAAAGTGAAACTGCAGATAAGGGGGAACTACTGTATTCTTTAGAGTAGTACTCCCTAGAATAATAGAGGCAAGTGTGAAAGTTTGGCTGGCACTCAGCATTTGGACAAACATTTCAAAAATTATGCTTCTCTGTCTCCACAGTAAAATATAAATATCTGAAATCACCTAACCAAATTGATGACAAAAGCCAGCTCATGAGTTGTAAGATATTTTTCAAACAGCTGGTCAGCTAAGCAAGTTTCCCCACCTTCATTGAACCAGAGAAGCCTTATGTCACGAATCTCGAAGTCATTGTGATCAGTGATGTTATAAAACTAGAAGTGGCTGGCGATTATTGAAAACTATTGGCCGGGGCACAGTGGCTAATGCCTGTAATCCTAGCACTTTGGGAGGCCAAGGTGGGCAGATCACTGGAGATCAGGAGTTCGAGACCAGCCTGACTAACATAATAAAACCCCGTCTTTACTAAAATAATTTGAAAAATTAGCCAGGCATGGTGGCGGGCACCTGTAATCCCAGCTACTTAGGAGGCTGAGGCAGGGATAATTGCCTGAATCCAGGAGGCGGAGGTTGCAGTGAGCCAAGATCGCACCATCGCACTCCAGCACGGGCGACAGAGCCAGACTCCGTCTCAAAAATAAATAAATAAAAATAAATAAATGAATAAATAAAAATAAATAAACTAGATCTATTTACGTATTTACAAGGAAAAGTATCCCCTATATACAATGAATTATTTTTAAAGCCACAGAATAATATGTATAGACAAGCTTTTTCCCTTCCATTTCAATGTCTACACAGAAAACAAGAATGTCAATTCTTCCCTCCACCAACAGATGGCATTAGCTATAATGAATGATCATGGTGAACGATACACAATTCAACAATGTTGCTGTTCTTGTGTCCAAGTAATTTTTCACATATTATCAACCCCATAACAGCCAAGAAGAATAAAGCCCGGGAGAATTCTGAACATGCTAATAAGAGGCAAGCAACTGTAAAAGAAACAGACACGGAAATAATATTTACTTTGAAAGTGGTGAGAAAACAAGAAACATAATATTGCATGTGACTGTGGAGGAGATTGCCATCGTGGAAACAGTTTTTGTTTGTTTGTTTTAGAGGTGGGCGTCTCACTGTCACCCAGTCTGGAGTGCAGTGGTATAATCATGGCTCAGGACACCCTTGAACTCCTAGGTTCAAGCAATCCTCCCACCTCAGCCTCCTGAAGAAGTTAGGACTATAAGCAGGTACCATCACACCTGGCTAATTTTATTACTATTATTAATTTTGTAAAGACAGAGTCTCACTATGTTGCCCAAGCTGGTCTTGAACTCCTGTGATCCTCTCACTTCAGCTTCCCAAAGCACTGGGATTACAGGCATGGCTGCTATGCCTGGCCAGGAACAGTTTTAAAGGACAAAAATAAGGCATGCAGTACAGGAAAAGTGAGAATGATAAAACGGAAAAAATTTCAGTTTGTGACTAAATAATCAGAATCAAATGAGATATCTATCAGCTAATTTGTCTGGAAGTACGTAGTGAGGAGGAGTCAATGTTTAGGGCTGAATTTAGATCAACTCTCATGAATTCAAGGAGACAGAGGGAGATGAGCCCCAGGACCAAAAGCCCCCTTCACCCCAGATCACCCCGGGAATGGTGGCTGGTTCCCTTTGCCTGCAACCCCTCTGAGCACCTCCACTGCCTAAGGTTCCACCTCAACCCCTTAGAAGAAGAGACCCTGAGATCAGGTAGTCTCGCTATACTGATTCCACAGCCCGGGGGGTGGAGAAGAAGGAAGGGTGACAGATGTTCCTGCTTGCTTCACCCTTGCAGGACTTTTGTATTGCCAATGTCACCCCACAGATACCTGCCTCTGAAGAAAGTGAAGGTTTGTCCTAAAAAGACTCTAGCAAAAGGCAAGGCAGAACCAAACCAAACAGGTCCTAGTCAAACAGGCAGTTATCCAAATATATCCAAAAATTTTAAATATATCAATACATTTTAAAAAAGGAAAACCTCTTCTTCCAGACTGTCCACCATCCCCACCACAGCCCTCTACCCCAGGCCACAACTGCCTACCTCCCAGACACAGGTTTAAGACAGCCTCGGCTGAGCACAGTGGCTCACGCCTGTAATCCCAGCACTTTGGGAGGCTGAGGCAGGTGGATCACCTGAGGTCAGGAGTTCAAGACCAGCCTGACCAACATGGAGAAACAATGTCTCTACTAAAAATACAAAATTAGCTGAGTGTGGTGGCACATGCCTATACTCCCAGCTACTCAGGAGGCTGAGTCAGGAGAATCACTTGAACCCGGGAGGCAGAGGTTGCAGTGAGCCGAGATCGAGCCATTCCACTCCAGCCTGGGCAACAAGAGTAAAACTCCGTCTCAAAAAAAAAAAAGTCTCAATCTGGCTGAGTGCATTGACTCACATCTATAATCCCAGCACTTTGGGAAGCCATGGCAGGAGGATCACTTGAGCCCAGGAGTTCAAGACTAGCCTGGGCAACATAAGGAGACTCTGTCTCTACAAATAATTTTAAAAATATATTTAATAGCCCGGTGGCTGGGTGCAGTGGCTCACACCTGTAATCGTAGGATGCCGAGGTGGGCGGATTGCCAGAGCTCAGGAGTTCCAAACCAGCCTGGGCAACATGGTAAAACCCCCTCTCTATTAAAAATACACAAAATTAGCCAGGCATGGTAGCGTGAGCCTGTAGTCCCAGCTACTCGGAAGGCTGAGGAATGAGAATCACGTGAACTCGGGAGATGGAGGTTGAAGTGAGCCAAGATCGCACCACTTCACTCCAGCCTGGGCGACAGAGTGAGACTCTGTCTCCCCACCCACCCCCCCACCAAAAATAGCCAGGCATGGTGGTGCACACCTGTAATCCCAGCTACTCAGGAGGTTGAGGGAAGAAGGATTGCTTAAGCCCGGGAGGTGAAGGCTGCAGTGAGCTGTGATGATTGTGCCACTGCACTCTAGCCTGGGCAACAGAGTGAGACTCTGTCTCTAAAAAGAAAAAGATCCACATAGATGCACTCTGCATAGCTGTCGAACAAAGAAAGAAAGAAAGAAAGAAAAGTAGAGGCAAAGAGGAGAAGAATGGCCTCATTTTTATTTTCTGTTGGTTCTGGAATTTATGTTTCCCCCTGGCTTCCACAGTATCTCCAGGGTTGACTTTAAGGAAAGGAGGTAGCAATCCAAGCCAGTTCATCATCTAAAATTTGGGGGTTCACTGCTTCTTTTAAAATTATGGTTGAAGTATAATTTACATGCAGAAAAATGCACAGGTCTTGAGTGTACAGTTTGATTAATTTTGACAAACATATTCCACAGTAAAACCAGTATCCCCAACAAGATATAGGGCATTCTAATCAACCCAGACGTTTCCGCCACGCCACACACCAGTCAATCCCCTTCAGAGGCAACCACTGTCCTAATTTTCATAACCACAAATTAGTTTCTACCTGTCCTCCTGGTCCATATGAAGAGAATCACTCAGTATTGCTCTCTTGTATCTTGCTTCTTTCACTCAATCTGTTTGTTTGTTTGTTTTCACACAGGGTCTCACTCCAACGCCCAGGCTGGAGTGCAGGGGTGCGATCTTGGCTCACTGCAACCTCCGCCTCTCAGGTTCAAGCAATTCCTCTGCCTCAGCCTCCCAAGTAGCTGGGACTATAGGCATGCACCACCACGCCCGGCTAGTTTTTTGTATTTTAGTACAGACGGGTTTTCACCATGTTGACCAGGATGGTCTCCATCTCCTGACCTTGTGATTCACCCACCTTGGCCTCCCAAAGTCCTGGGATTACAGGCGTGAGCCACCTCGCCTGGCCTAGGTGACAGCATTTTAAAGGGAGAATGAGGGTGAGAGTGGGTGGAGGCAAGCAGGGACTAAAGGGAAAAATTATCAAGTATAAATGCAGTCAGCCAGCTGTGTCTGCTAGCTGTCGATCAGCAAGGTTGGGATTCTGTCTTCCCACAGAGACTAGGAGACAGAGGCCTTCCTGATAATCACATTTCAAAGGAATTGCTTTCAGGTCTTTGAGACAGGAAAGTTGTAGGAGGTACACACACATCTCAAAGGGGCAGAGGAAGGAGTCTCACAGGAAACCCTTTTCATGAATGCTTTGTGAAAGGGAGATCAGGGGTCTATGTCAGCCGCTGGCTGCAACAAACAGTGAAGACTTTTGATAGTCCGGAGATTTTACAGACAGGAACTTAAAAAGGGGCTGGATGGTCCCAGAGATGCCACCGTAGGCTGCTAGAAGCCATGATAAAACTGGTCAAATCTCTTAGCACCGAGGTTTGGACAGAGTCATTAGGTGACAGGAGTTCCTGGCAGTTCTAACTACCATCATCCCAGACCCCAATCAGGGACACTGACCTTGCCCTTGCTACTTGCCTGCCTTCCAACAACCTCTATTCTTGCCCATGAGCTGCCAACAGCCTCACCAATAATTGCTACTTACATCATATTTGACTTGGAGGCTCACAGTCTGCTGCTGGCAGAGGAAGGACTCAACTTTGCAGCTTGGGCTCCTGGTGCCACACACAGTTCCATTAGCTTTTTTTTTTTTGCCCAGGTTGGAGTGCAATGGCATGATCTTGTCTCACCACAGCCTTCACCTCGAGGGTTCAAGTGATTCTCCTGCCTCAGCCTCCCAAGTAGCTGAGATTACAGGCATACACCACCACACCCAGCTAATTTTGTATTTTTAGTAGAGACGGGGTTTCTCCATGTTTGCCAGGCTGGTCTCAAACTCCCAACCTCAGGTGATCTGCCTGCCTCAGCCTCCCAAAGTGCTGGGATTACAGGCATGAGCCACTGCACCTGGCTCCATTAGCTTTTATACCCAAATTAGTTTTCTTCCCCAGTGCAACCATGAGCCACCACCCAGAAGTCCCAGCTACAGCCACACCCCGTGCAAAGAGCAACTGCCTACATCCCATCCAAGGCCCCACGTCTGAGCCTAGCATCGCATATTCCTTCTTCATTGTGGCCTCTCTCTCTGGAACACAATTCCACCTATGGTGTGGCTCCATCCCCCACCAAACATGCCCAGGTAAATTTGACCCCCGAGTGAGGGCAAAGCTCATATTTTTCACCTGGTGCTCCTAGACCTGTGTAAATAAACAGTTGTAACCATGCAGCCAGATGCTATTTTATACTGTTATCTAATGTGGGTTTTGTTTCTGAATCTTTCCACCCATTTCAGAAGTGGGTAGGACATTTGAAGCTCATTCCCTCAGGAAGTGATTGGGGGATACAGCAGAACAAAGAGTCCATTCTTAGCTTTTCAGTTTCAAATAGACCTTTGAAATTTACACCAGAGAGCATATTTGTGGGGGAAAATAGGGGAAGGAGTTGAATTTTTAAATCTAAAGCCTGGGCCAGGCGCAGTGGCTCACACCTGTAATCCCAGAACTTTGGGAAGCCAAGGAGAGGACTGCTTAAAAATCCAGGAGTTTGAGACCAGCCTGGACAATATAGCGAGACTTGGTTTCTACAAAAAATAAACAAAAATTCACCAGGCATTGTGGAGCACCTGTAGTCCTAGCTATTTGGGAGGCTAAAGTATGAGGATCACTTAAACTGGGAAGTTTGAGGCTGCATGAGCCACGATCGCGCCACTGCACTCCAGCCTGGGCAGCAGAGTAAGATCCTGACTCATAAAATAAAACAAAATCTGGCAGGGTGCAGTTGCTTATGCCTGTATCCTAGCACTTTGGGAGGCCGAGGCAGGAGGATCAGCTGAGGTCAGGAGTTTGAGACCAGCCTGGCCAACATGGTGAAACCCTGTCTCTATTAAAAATGCAAAAATTAGCCAGGCATGGTGGTGCACACCTGAAATTCCAGCTACTCGGGAGGCTGAGGTGGGAGAATTGCTTGAACCCAGCAGGTGGAGGTTGCAGTAAGCCAAGATGACACCACTGCACTCCAGCCTGGGTGACAGATTGAGGATCCGTCTCAACAAAAAATAAAATAAAAGCTAAAGCCTGAAAAAAGTTTATGTCTCAATAAATTCAGTATGATGAAGTAAGTACAGCAACTGCAGCTTCAAGACTGAGAGGACAGAGGCAGGTTGGGGAGGGGGGCACTTAGGCATTGTGTCACTGAGAAGGGGCCCTGTTCCATGTCGTGCTGGTTCCCTGGCCCATTCGCAAGGGTAAGAATGATCTCAGACCACATCAAGACTCATTGGGGATCCAAGAGCAGAGAAGACCAAAGGCAGATGTTCTGGGAGGCTCCCACAGCTCAAGCTTTGGCCCCTTTACCTGCATTGGCCTCTCCCAAGGCCCTGGATCTAATTTCATAGTAATGGTTTCATTGTCTTTTTTTTTTTCTCAAACAGAGTCTTGCTCTGACGCCCAGGCTGGAGTGCACTGGCACGATCTCGGCTCACTGTAACCTCCGCCTCCCGGTTTCAAGTGAGTCTCTTGCCTCAGCCTCCCGATTAGCTGGGATTACAAGTGCACACCATCACACCCGGCTGATTTTTGTAGTTTTGGTAGAGCCAGGGTTTCACCATGTTGGTCAGGCTGGTCTCAAACTCCTGACCTCATGATCCGCCCGCCCCAGCCACCCAAACTGCTAGGATTACAGGTGTGAGCCACCACACCTGGCTAATGGTTTCCATTTTCTTTAAAGAAGATCCCTAGAACTGCATAAGCTTCAGGATCTACCCCTGAAGAGGCCCCGAGCCTCACTTCCTCAGAAAGAAGCCCAGGACACTAGCCTGTTGGATGTAAGACCACAAAGAGCAAAAACACACCCTGGCTGAAACCCCAGATCAAACAGCTCCCAGCCAAAGCCCCAGCTGACTGCAGTTGCAAGCGATCTCGGACAAGATCAGCGGAAAAACCATCCATCAAATAGCTGAGCCACACAATCCTAAGCAAATAAGACGGCTGTTGTCATAAGCCACTAAATCCAAGAGTGTTTTGTTATACAGAAATAGATAACTGATGCAGTGAATTTGGACAAGTCATCAAAAAAAAGAATTTTTGGACGAGTCACTTGATTCACTCAAAATAATATTTACTGGGGAAAAAGAAGTGAAGGGCGACAGAATACGCCACCACAAAATATGCCATTTTGGCTTAAGCATTATTTTGAGTTAAAGGTGTGAACACTGACGCTTCTTCTTTCTGAAAGCAAATCCCCAGTGAAAGTTGTTCTTTCAGACCAGTCCAGTGGCTCACACCTATAATCGCAACATTTTGGGAGGCCAAGGCAGGAGGATCATTTGAGTCCAGGAGTTCAAGACCAGCCTTGGCAACATGGTGAAACCCCATCTCTATTAAAAATACAGAAATTCTTGAATGTTAGCTGACAGGAAGTTTAAAAAAAAAAAAAGAAAAAAAAAAAATACAGAAATTAGCCGGGCATGGTGGCACACGCCTATCATCCCAGCCACAAGGGAGGCTGAGGCACAAGAACTGCTTGAACCCAGGAGGCAGAGCTTGCAGTGAGCCAAGATCACACCACTGCACTCCAGCCTGGGCCACACAGCCAGACTTCATCTCAAAAAAAAAAAAAAAAAAAGAGAGAGATGGGCTGGACACAGTGGCTCACGCCTATAATCCCAGCACTTTGGGAGGCTGAGGTGGGTGGATCACTTGAGGTCAGGTGTTTGAGACCAACCTGGCCAACATAGTGAAACCCCTCCCCCTATTAAAAAAAATACAAAAATTAGCCAGGCATGGTGGCAGGCACCTGCAATCCCAGCTACTCGGGAGGCTGAGGCAGGAGCATTGCTTGAACTCCAGAGGTGGAGGCTGCGGTGAGCCGAGATCATGCCACTGCACTCCAGCCTGGGCGACAAGAGTGCGACTCCATCCCCCCCTCCTCCCGCCACCACAAAAAAGAAAAATATCCTGTGTTAGCGGGACTCTCAAAGGCAAGCTCTGAATATATCAACTGGAATGGCAAAACTGAAAGATGCTCTCCCCCGTACCTAAGCAAAGCTATCCTCAATCCTAAAGCTGGGGGGCCCTGGAGTACCCTCCCCAGAAGTCTTTCTTACCCAGGATTCAGTGTGCACAAATTCAAAGGCTGAGGGAATGAGTAGGTTTCCTAACTCAGTGCTCCATGCCAAAGTTCATCCTCCTACGGGCTAAGAGCAGGCTAGAACTATTTCAGGCCCAACTGTCAACATCCTTGAGAAGTTCTTATCTGGAAAGAGTGGGGAGGTTGCCATGGTAACCTTTCCCAGGCCCAGCCCTGGCAGCATTCCAAGGCACACAAATAAAGCCATTAGAATGTGGTGCAGGGCTCAGGCGGGGATAACTAGAAAGTTGCCAAGTTTCCATGAAAACCAACAACATGAGGCCTCAGCTCCTGGAAGATGTCAGTAGGGAAGGTTGGGTCCTCACAGTGTCTACCCATGGAAATATAACACATTCCTCAATAGCACATATGTGCGTGCACACAGGATCACATGCACACAGCCTGCCTGGAGGACAGCGACACTGCTTCTTGAAAAGAGGCTTGTTGAAAGGAGAGCACTGACCTTAGAGCCAGAGATTCCAGTGCCCACCCTGACAAGTCCCGGGAAACCCAGGCCAGTTTCTGAACAAATCCTGATGGCCACTTCCCTTGCCTTCTCCATGTGTTTGCTCGAGGGTCATCTTTGCAAGACATTCCCGGGTCTCTCTCTCTTCTCTCTCTTTCTTTCTCTCTCTCTTTATTTCTTTCTTTTTCTTCCTCTTCCTTCCCTTTCCTTCTTTCCTTCCTCCCTCCCTTTCCTTTCCTTCTCTTTCCTTCCTTCCTTCTTTCTCTTTCTTTCCTTCTTTCTTTCTCTCTCTCTCTCTCCTCTCTCTCTCTTCTTTCTTTCCTTCCTTTCTTTCCTGGACACAGAGTCTTGCTCTGTTGCCCAGGCTGGAGTACAATGGTGCAATCTCAGCTCACTGTGACCTCCACATCCCAGGTTCCAGCGATTCTCCTGCCTCAGCCTCCCAAGTAGCTGGGATTATGGGCATGTGCCACCATCCCTGGCTAATTTTGTATTTTTAGTAGAGACGGGGTTTCACCACGTTGGTCAGGCTGGTTTTGAACTCCTGACCTCAGGTGATCCACCCACCTCAACCTCCCAAAGTGCTGGGATTACAGGTGTGAGCCACCTTGCCAAGCCACCCTGGTCACTTTAAATAAAATTGCAGGCTGGGCACAGTGGCTTATGACTATAATCCCAGCACTATGGGAGGCCAAGGCGGGTGGATTGCTTGAGGACAGGAGTTCAAGACCAGCCTGACCAACAAGTTGAAACCTCATCTCTACTAAAAATACAAAAGTTAACCAAGTGTGGTGATGCATGCCTATAATTCCAGCTACTTGGGAGGCTGAGGCAGGAGCATTGCTTGAACTCACGAGGCCAAGGTAGCAGTGAGCAGAGATTGTGCCACTGCACTCCAGCCTGGGTGACAAAGCAAGACTTTGTCTCAAAAAAAAAAAAAAAGAAAAAAAAAAAAATCAGGCCAGGCACGGTGGCTCACACCTGTAATCCCAGCACTTTGGGAGACCAAGGCAGGTGGATCACAAGGTCAGGAGTTTGAGACCAGCCTGACCAACATGGTGAAACCCCGTCTCTACTAAAAATACAAAAATTAGCCAGGCATGGTGGCATGTGTCTATAGTCCCAGTTACTCAGGAGACTGAGGCAGGAGAATTGCTTGAACCCAGAAGGCAGAAGTTGCAGTGAGCTGAGATCACACCATTGCACTCCAGCCTGGGCAACAGAGCAAGACTCCGTCTCAAAAAAAAAAAAAAAAATCAAGTTGCAGCCTCCCTCATCCCCCATGCTCCCACTCTTCTTTATTTTTCTCCACGCTCTTAGCACCATCTGACTTACTCTGTATTTTACTTCCTATCTTATTTATTGCCTTGTTGATGTCAGTTCCACAGGGACAGGGATTTTTGTCCATTTTGCCCATGCCCTATCTCCGGCGCCTACAACAGTGCCTGGCAGGTAGCGGATGCATGAGGAACATTGTCGAGTAAATGCATGGACTTCTGTGAACATTAGTTTTGTCATTAGCCAAATGGGAATCATTCTACCACCAAAGGATTAATGTGAGGGTTGAAGGAGACACTATGCCATAAGTGCCCAGTCCTTAGGAGGGGTACTAGCGTCACTTCTGGTTACATCCTCCACGTGGTCAGGCCTCCTCATCACCTTCCTTTAGTATATAGATCGCATTTAAGAACAATTTTCATGGAATCTTACTTTCTGCCTGGGTAGGGGTATACCTGACCCCTGAGCCCAAGAACTTATCTGTGTCCTAGTCCTGCAAAACTACTAGACATCAAGCCAAGTGTGGTGGCTCACACCTGTAATCCCAGCACTTTGGGAGCCCAAGGCAGATGAATCACGAGGTCAGGAGTTCGACACCAGCCTGGCCAACATGGGGAAACCCCTTTACTAAAAATACAAAAATTAGCCAGGTATGCTGGTGGACGCCTGTAATCCCAGCTACTCGAGAGGCTCAGGCAGGAGGATTGCTTGAACTTCGGAGGCAGAGGTTGCAGTGAGCCAAGATCGCGCCATTGCAATCCAGTCTAGGTGACAGAGTGAAACCCCGCCTCAAACAAACAAACAAACAAAAACCACTACACATTAAAGACAGTGGAATCAGAGATTCAGTCCACAGAGAATTTTGCCCTAAATGTTTGTTAGGAGACTGTGTAAATGAACTAATTCATTAATAGGAAAGCACATCTCCAAAAATATAAAGAAGATTTCAACAAGCAGGAAATGTTTCACTTGTAAAAGGAGAGAACAGGTTATTGCTTGCATCCTTAACACATAACAGGTGGTGTGTTAGGCACCTGACATGTCTTTTGTCATTTCCTTCTGTGTCAACCTTATAAGTAAGATATTTAAAAATGAAGAAACTGGCCAGGTGCAATGGCTCACACCTGTAACCCTATCACTTTGGGAGGCTGAGGCAGGCAGATCACTTGAGGTCAGGAGTTCAAAACCAGCCTGGCCAACATGATGAAACTCCGTCTCTACTACCTAAACAAAAAAATTAGCCAGGCGTGGTGGCAGGTGCCTGTAATCCCAGCTACTTGGGAGGCTGAGGCAGCTGAATTGCTTTAATCTGGGAAACAGAGGTTGCAGTAAGCCAAGATTATGCCACTGCACTCCAGTCTGGGTGACAGAGCAAGACTCTGTCTCAAAAACAAGAAAAGAATGAAGAACAGGCGTAGAGGTTACAAAAGCGGCCTGAAGTTTCACAGCGGTAAGCGGTGCAGCAGGAGTTGAACCCAGAATCAATCAAGCCCTGAGGCCTGTGTTCTTCCTATTGTCCCACCCGCCTTCTTTGAAAACTCATTTAATAAGAGGCCTCTGCCAAACCAGGGAGTTTGGATGTATTCTGTAAAATACATGCTAAATGCAATGCAATTCTAAAAATAATAAAGCAACTGAGTGTAAGTATTTGGGATCTACTAAGGAAGGAGAAATTATTCCTGCCAGAGATAAATTAGATAAGCTACAGAGAGGAGATGGCACTTCCTCCCGGCCTAAATGCGTTAGAGACTCATATTCCATTAACTCATCTTCACAGAGTTCATCGCTGGCTTTGGTTCTGACACATGACTGTGAACAGCAGTCTCTACTTATATGTTTTCCATCTTGTCATATTTTCAGCAGGTCATTCCTTTGGGATCGTTTATTTTTATTTATAGCCTTTTGCATCATGTGATTGCAAGACTTTCGCATGTTCTGGCAACAGGCAGTGTCTGGGGGATGGGAGTCTCTAAGCACTACAGATCTTTAAGAAAGAGGCTATGGGGCCAGGCGAGGTGGCTCATGACTGTAATACCAGCACTTTGGGAGGCCAAGGCAGGTGGATCACGAGTTTCGGAGATAGCCTGACCAAATGATGAAACCCCGTCTCTACTAAAAATACAAAAAATTAGCCAGGTGTGGTGGCACGCGACTGTAGTCCCAGCTGCTCAGGAGGCTGAGGCAGGAGAATCGCTTGAACCTGGTAGGTGTAGGTTGCAGTGAGCCGAGATCACGCCACTGCATTCCAGCCTGGGCAACAGAGCGAGACTCCGTCTAAAAAAAGGGAAAAAGAAAGAGGATATAATTCAAGGACATGCGAAGAAAAACAGAAAAAAAAAAAAAAAAAGAGGATATGGAATTTTCTCCAGCACAGAAACCTGCAAAGTCTAACAAAGTCTAAAATCAGGGGCTATATCTAATAGTGTGCCGGAGTCAGCTTGAACCAACTCTTATGTTCAGTTACTTCAGGTAGCTTGAAATTAGACAAGGTAGAATTATTTATACCACAGAAATTAACAAATGTTATAAATCAAGAACTTTTTTTGTTTTCCTCCTAAGGAGCCAGTTGTTAAACATTTACCAGCACATAACTGGCTATACCAGGTCTCCTGAAGCCCTGTCTATTATAAAAGAGCAGAAAGAATCCTGGATTCAAAGTCAGAAAACTTGAGTTTTAGCGTGGCACCATTATTAACTCACTGTAAACCTTAGACAAGTCATTTCGCTTCTCTCGGCCTCAGTTTCTTTACCCGGGGGAGTTGGCTGAATTCAAAACCCAGGATCATCAGGTCATAAGTGATTTCCCAAAAAAGAAAACAGCTTGGAGATTCTTCAAGCTGTTTTCAATATTTTAAAAAGAAAAAAAAGTAAACCATGCATTAATCCTCTGGTAAGTCCACATAGGTTAACTTAATAAATAATTGTGTTTGATGCTTAAAATCTTTCAAAATATGAAACTCACGGAGAAAAAGATAGTAGGAGGAGTCAGCCCTCTGTTCCCCTAAATCCAATGAATTGACCACCTGAAATGAGACAGTCATTGCTCGTTACTGATGTTTCAGTGCTGAAGAAAACACTGCCCTGCCCTTGGGAAATTTACAGATTAGGGAGGAAGATAGGCAAGTGGGCATCATAATAAAGAGAATCCGTGCTCTACTGGGGTAAGAACTGGGCTTGAAGAGAGCATATAGCAGGGGCGCTAACTGTTCGGAGAAGGCTTCTTGGCAGAATGGACAGCGAATGAGAAATTAAAGCCCAGAGGTGAGGCTGGGTGTGGTAGCTCATGCCTGTAATCCCAGCACTTCGGGAGGCTGAGGCGGGCGGATCACTTGAGCTCAAGAGTTTAAGACCAGCCTGGCCAACATGGTGAAACCCGTCTCTACTAAAAATACAAAAATTAGCCAGGTGTGGTGGCAGGCACCTGTGGTCTCCGCTACTGTGGAGGCTGAGGCAGGAGAATCTCTTGAACCCGGGAGGCAGAGGTTGCAGCGAGCTGAGATCGCACTACTGCACTCCAGCCTGGGCAACAGAGCCAGGCTCCATCTCAAAAAATAAAAATAAAAAAGCCCAGCGGTCAGACAGTAGGAACATTGGGGGAGCTGCAGTCATTGAGAGCAACAAAATAAGTCTGGTACAAGTTGCTGCTGGGAAGGCACACAGGGCCTTGTGTATCACGTGAGGGAATTCAAAATTTATCTTTAGCCTCCTGGGAAGCCACTGAAAAGTGTGTGAACAGGTGAGTAATTTGAGCTTTAGAAAACTCATTCAGGCTGTTGTGTGGAGCACGAATGGAAAGGAAGCTTCCCCTGGAAGCTCAGAGACCAGTTATAGAGGCTCTTGCAGCAAAATGAGAGCCTGGTGACCTGGAGAGTGGATGGATGAGAGGGTACACTAGGGCTGCAGGAACCAAGTGCCACACACTGGGTGGCTGAAAATGACAGAAATGTATTGTCTCACAGTTCTAGAGGGTGGATAGTCAAAATCAAGGTGTCAGCAGGGCCTCCGCCCCCTTAAGACTCCGGGTGGAATCCTTCCTCCCCTCTTCTTAGCCATCTCATGCCACTTTCTACCTGGGCCATCACATAGGGCATTCTCCACCTGTGTCTTCACGTCATCTTTTGGTAAGGACATGAATCATATTGGATTAATGGAGAGGGCAGACCCCCTCACCTCCTTCAATTTCACCTCCTCCCTCCCCCTCTTCCAGATGGGAAGGAGGGTGAAGAAGGGAAAAAATATAAAATAAAACACCAAAGAGCTGGGAAAATGACTCCCTTTTAGTTCCCAGCGTCTCTGCTATCTGTTAACCTTGAAAGAGCTGCAAATGAATTTATTCCTGCCAGCTGAAGCCCGGCACTGGGTCACGCCCCCACGTCTCCACAGACCATGCTCCCTCCTGGAAACCCCTCTGCCAACAAACAACTTGTTGCTATTGTCTTGTCTCTGTAAGCCCCCTCCCCTGCTCACGCTGCATACGAATCAGCAAATCAATAAAGCCAAAAGATTGTAAGGTCAGACGTCCAGCAATTGGACAATGACGTAGTTCTGCCTCAGTTTCCCCTTTAGCATTGTAAGCCTATAAAAGGGGAGAGAAGCTGCAGCTCAGGGAGCTCGGTGGATAAGGCTGTAGCCCCCTACAGCTCTTGGCCATAAAACGCCACTTCCTTCCTAGTTCGTTGTTCAAGAGGTTTGCTCCCCGCCGCTCCTGCTACACAATGACCCACGCTACTCCATTATTACTGTCTTAGATTATTAGGGCTTCCATAACAAAATGCCATAGACTGGGTCGCTTATAAACAACAGAAATTTTTTGCTACAGTTCTGGAGTCTGAGAAGTTCAAGATCACGGTGTCAGGGCTGGGCATGGTGGCTCACACCCGTAGTTCCAGTACTTTGGGAGGCCAAGGCAGACAGATCACTTGAGGTCAGGCGTTCAAGACCAGCCTGGCCAACATGGTGAAACTGTCTCTACTAAAAATACAAAAATTAGCAGTATGTGGTGGTGTACACTTGTAGTACCAGCTACTCAGGAGGCTGAGGCAGGAGACTCACTTGAACCCAGGAGGTGGAGGTTGCAGTGAGCCAAGATCACGCCATGGCTCTCTAGCCTGGGCAAGAGAGCAAGACTCTGTCTCAAAAGAAAAAGAAAAAAAAAAGAGATCAAGGTGCCAGCAGATATAGTGTCTGGTAAAAGTCTAATTTCTCATAGAGCCTTCTCACTGTGTCCTCACATGTTAGAAGGGGGTCTATTTCATGAGCACACTAATCCCATTCTTGAGGGCTCCACCCTCATGATCCTATCACCTCCCAAAAGCTCCCCCACCTCCTAATGCCATCACCTTGGGCATCAGGCTCTCAACATATGCATGGTGAGAGGGTGAATATTCATTCAGACTATAGCAACGACTTCATCTTAACTAATTATGTCTGCAACAATCCTATTTCCAAATACAATCACATTGTGTGATGCTGGGGGTTAGGATGCAAACATAACTTTTTAGAGCCGGGCGTGGTGGCTCACGCTTGTAATTTCAGCACTTTGGGAGGCTGAGACGGGTGGATCGCCTAAGGTCAGGAGTTCAAGACCAGCCTGGCCAACTTGGCAAAACCCCATCTCTACTAAAAATATATAAATTAGCCAGGCATGGTGGCAGGCACCTGTAGTCCCAGCTACTCGGGGAGGCTGAAGCAGGATAATCACTTGAACCTGGAAGGCGGAAGCTGCAGTGAGCTGACATTGTGCCACTCCAGCGGAACAGAGCAAGACTCCGTCAAAAAGAAAGAAAAAAGGAAAGAGGAATCCTTACCCACTTCCTGATCCCAGGTATTTGAGAAGTGTACAAGGAGTGTCATCCTTCTGAGAGAGCTACAGGAATTAGGGAGAGGCAGAACAGAGAGGACTA
Organism: Ateles fusciceps; assembly: GCA_036589455.1. Lineage (NCBI taxonomy): Eukaryota > Metazoa > Chordata > Mammalia > Primates > Atelidae > Ateles > Ateles fusciceps. Next base: position 3,942,025 of record JAZHEH010001321.1, read on the forward strand.
TATCTTGGGTCATAGCAGAGTGGAAAGACCAAGGGACTTTCTACTAGAAATGGTTCAGAAGTAGCCCTGAAAGGAAATCTCAGATGATGTCTGCATTTCCATCAGTCACAGAGATAGAGGTAGAGACAGAGTTTCCATGAAGAGCTCATATTCTAGAAGGGTTTGCATAGCATGGGATGAGCCTTCAGCAGGTGCAGGGGGAAGCTTTGGAGGAGCAAAGCAATGGGAAGAGGCAACACGGAGAAGAATGGAGAGGAGGCTATAAAAGAAGAGGTTCATGCTTGTAATCCCAGCACTGTGGGAGGCTGAGGCGGGCGGATCGCCTGAGGTCAGGAGTTTGATTCCAGTCTGGCTGACATAGTGAAACCCCATTTCTACTAAAAATACAAAAAATTAGCCAGGCGTGGCGGTGTACGCCTGTAATCCCAGCTACTCCAGAGGCTGAGACAGGAGAATCGCTTGAACCTGAGAGGTGGAGGTCGCAGTGAGCTGAGATCACACCATTGCACTCCAGCCTGGACAACAAGAGTGAAACCCATCTCAAATACAACAACAAAAAGAGGTCATAGCGTAATAGAGGGTATTATAGATTACAGGGATGCTTATATTTTGAGCATTAAATCAAGGATTAGAGGATTGTGAGGGAGGGCAAGTCCAACTGGCCACAACATTTGCAAAGAATCTGCCCTGGCAGTCTGTTAATGGGCAGGGGAAATTCAGAGCATTCTGGAAGAAATCAGTCTGTCCTAAGTTGGTAATGCTTTTGAAGACACTCTCATCCAGGTAAACTGATCAGTGATTGTTCTATTGAATCCTAAGGACTCTATCAACAGTTGAACAAAGAGGGAGGGTAGGCGACAGAGCGAGTCTCCCATCTCAAAAAAAAACCAGAATGCTATCACTTAAAAAATGTGGCTCTTGGTCAGGCGCAGTGGCTCACACCTGTAATCCCAGAACTTTGGGAGGCTGAGGCAGGAGGATCACAAGGTCAGACTGGCCAACATGGCGAAACCCCGTCTCTACTGAAAAATACAAAAATTAGCTGGGCATGGTGGCTCGTGTCTGTAATCCCAGCTTCTTGGGAGGTTGAGGTAGGAGAATTGCTTGAACCGGGACCCTGGAGGTGGAGGTTGCAGTGAGCCAAGATCGCGCCACTGCACTCCATCCTGGGCAGTGAGACTCCATCTCAAAAAAAAAATGTGGCTCTCTAAAAGAAGAGTGAGTGGGCATGACTCAGGCCTCCAGGAATGTGTCAGCAATGGCCTGCATTGATTTATTTCTAATGTGATCATATAGCACAACAGAGATAAGCCTGGAAGTTCCTGGACAAGAAATACTATGTTTATTCAGCTCTGAAACTCCAGAATATAACAGATTCCCACTGCATATACTAGAAGGTGGCTCACTAAATGCTTGTTGAAGAAATAAATGAACAAATTATATAAGTATATATATTATATATATATATTATATATATACTTATATATAATATATACTATATATAAAGTATATATAGTATAAAGTATATATATGTATATAAAGTATATATATACTTAGTATATAAAGTATATATATAGTATAAATATATATATATATACACTTTATACTATATATAAAGTATATATATATATAAAATATATATAATTTATACTACTTGTGATGGCATTTAGCACAGCCATATAGCAATATAGAGTACTATACAGCATTCAAATTCCAGATTAGATCAATAGGCCCCTCTTCCCACAAGAATAATCCCTGAAATAGACTGGATGCAGTGGCTCACGCCTGTAATCCCAGCACTTTGGGAGGCCGAGGCAGGTGGACCACCTGAGGTTGGGAGTTCGAGACCAGCCTGACCAACATGGAGAAACCCCGTCTCTACTAAAAATACAAAAAATTAGCCAGGTGTGGTGGCGCATGCCTATAATCCCAGCTACTCAGTAGGCTGAGGTAGGAGAATTGCTTGAACCCGGAAGACGGAAGTTGGAGATCTTGCACTACAGCCTGGGCAACAAGAGCAAAAAGTCAGCCTCAAAAAAAAAAAAAAAAAAAAAAGAAAGAAAAGAAAATCCCTCAAATACAGCAAACTTTTATCATAATGAAACTCCAGCCTGGGCAACAAGAGCAAAAAGCCTCAAAAAAAAAAAAAAAGAAAGAAAGAAAGAAAGAAAATCCCTGAAATACGGCAAACTTTTATCATAATGAAAGTAGCTCTGAGATCACAAATGAATACATTTAATGTAAGGAAGAAAATGAAGATTACTTACATGATGGGGAAAATATTCAAGGTAAACTGATATTTTCACTGAAAACCCTCATTATTTTAAATGTTGGTTTTGGAACTGAGCCTGCAATTTCTCTAGACTACATTTCCCAAGGCACTCAGTGCAACACTAGACCTTCTGTTTAACACAGCAAAGCTGATGCTATAAAACAAGGTGCAGCCATCATCATTAAGTAAAAGCGCTAAGCGAAACTAGTAGTATTTGTGGTTTAAAAGTTGCCACCTGAATTATGCATCCATTGCCAATGTTAATATAAACCCCTTTAAAGACATGGTAAAGGCTGCATGTGGTGGCTCATGCCTGTAATCCCAGCACTTTGGGAGGCCAAGGCAGGTGAATAACCTGAGATCAGGAGTTCAAGACCAGCCTGGCCAACATGACAAAACCCCATCTCTACTGAAAATACAAAAATTAGCTGGGTGTGGTGGCACGTACCTGTAATCCCAGCTACTTGGGAGGCTGAGGTGGGAGAATCTCTTGAACCAGGAAGGCAGTGAGCCAAGATTGTGCCACTGCACTCTAGCCTGGGTGAGGATGCATATCTGTGCCAAAAGGAAACAGGAGGGGCTGAGCAACGTCCTGGCCACCAATGAGGAAAGCTGCAGCCAAGAAAGACTGATCCCCTTGCCCTGCCCTCTACCTGAAATAAAGAACAGCTTGATGGGGGGAAAAAAAAAAAGGCTGAATACAAAATGGTATAAAAAGTATATTCTTTTTTACTTATTTTTTTATTTTTATTTTTTTGAGATAGGGTGTGGCTCTGTCACCCAGGCTAGCATGCAACAGTGTAATTATAGTCCACTGCAGCCTTGAATGTCTGGGCTCAAGCAATTCTCCTGCCTCAGCCTCCCAAAGTAGCTGGGACTACAGGTGCATGCGACCACACCCAGCTAATTTATTTTTTATTTTTTTGTGGAGATCGATCTCACTTTGATGCCCAGGCTGGTCTCAAACTCCTGGCCTCAAGTGATCCTCCCATTTTCATTTCCCCAAAGTACTGGTTTTACAGGCATGACCTAGCACATCCAGCCCCCCAAAAGTGCATTCTTAAATTTGATGAAACATGTGCAAAACTTCAATCCTGAATACTCTGGCAGAACATCACTAAGAGAAATTAAAGAAGACCTAAATAAATGGAGAGATATACCATACTCATGGATTGGCACACTCAATACTGTTAGAATGCTTTAGTTACCTTAAGACCACAAATGCCCATCATCAATAATTCATTGTTCAGAATGGTTGCTTACATTTTACATTATTAACATCTGAAAAGTATAACCATTTGTATTCAACTTAGTTTGTTTCTGGGTAAGCTTAACAAAAAATTAGTTTCTAAACCCATGAAGGAGTTGACTAGAGCTTAGATTGTAGGTTTCTTTTCTTTTTTTTTTTTTTATTGCATTTTAGGTTTGGGGGTACATGTGAAGAACATGGAAGATTGTTGCATAGGCATAGATTGTAGGTTTCTTACTGAGGGAATATCCTAGTAATGAGCAAATCTCTCTGACTCTTTTTAGCTTTAACAGTCTGAGATTAAACCTCAGCCTCAGAGGTAGAAGTAATATGTGAAATATTTTCTCAAGATGATATTCCTGAAATAGTCCTTAGGGCAAGAAATCTTCCATTTTCTCACATGTAAAATCAGATAAATTCTTATGTTGAGCAATAGGGCTATATTACAGATAAAGTTAGATCTTCAGAACAAGGGAAAGAAAATCACTGTTAGTAATTTTTATGTGAAAATCCTTCCCAACATTAAGAGTCAGGTTTAAAAGGAAGAATGAGCAAGGAAGACTGAAAATGAATGTCTGGTAGAATGGGAGGAAAAACCTATGTGGCATCCTAGAAGCCAAGTGAAGAAAGATGATTAGGTACTGTATTAATCAGGGTCTAATCAAAAAAATCAGACGAGGTATTTCAAAAAGAATAAATTAATAATGAGGCCGGGTGTCATGGCTCACGCCTATAATCCAAGCACTTTGGAGGCCAAGGCGGGCGGATCACCTGAGGTCAGGAGTTCAAGACCAGCCCGACCAGCATGGTGAAACCCCCTCTTACAAAGAAAAAAAAAAAGAAATGTATTAAAAAAGAATAAATTAATAATGAAACTGGCTACAAGAATATCAAAAGGGGAGAGATGAGATTACTCAAAGATCAGTAACTTCAGGAAACCATTACCATCTTGGGACAGAGGAACAAAAACATTACCCAAAACTCAGAGACAGAATCCTGTTGGCTGTGGGATCCCAGTGGTCTAAACAGGAACCGAAGAGTCTGTACTTCGTTTTTTGGGGGAGGAGGGGGGACAGAGTCTTGCTCTGTTGCCCAGGCTGAAGTGCAATGGGGTGATCTCGGCTCACTGCAACCTCTGCCCCCAGAGTTCTAGCGATTCTCCTACCTCAGCCTCCCAAGTAGCTGGGATTACAGGTGCCTGCCACCATGCCTGGCTAATTTTTTTATTTTTAGTAGAGAGAGCGTTTTGCCATGTTGGCCAGGCTGATCTTGAACTGCTGACCTCAGGTGATCTGCCCGCCTCGGCCTCCAAAAGTGCTAGGACTACAGGCGTGAGCCACCGCACCTGGCAAGAGTCTGTACTTCTAAGTCATTGCTCCTGTCCCTGCAGCCACCTCCCAGATCCATTACTACCATTTTCACTGGAGCAGTGTTATCACTGTCAGTCACCTCTGCTGGCCAAAGATGCCACTAGAATCCAAAAGCAGGAAGAGAGTCTATTCTCTCCTCCTTCCATCCTCCAGCATCACACCAATGCCTTTCACTGGCAGAACATAAACAGAGGCCAGCAAGGAAGCCTAGAAAATACAGTTCGTCTCTCTCTGAAATGTCTACCAGAGTGCAGAAGGGCAGGTGAGAGCAATAGCACAATCTACCCCAATGGTTACCCAGAATGTTTTGTCACTCCACCTACATTTAACTTTTTCTTTCCTTTTTTTTTTCAGATAGGGTCTCACTCTGTTGCCCAGGCTAGGGTGTATGGCAGTGGTGCCATCACAGCTCACTGAAGGCTTGACTTCTCAGGCTCAGGTGATCCTCCTACCTCAGCCTCCTGAGTAGCTGAGACTACAGGTCACTCACTGTGTTGCCAAGGCTGGTCTTGAACTCCCAAGCTCAAGGGATCTGCCTGCCTTGGCCTCCTAAAATGCCAGGATTACAGGCATGAGCCACTGCTCCCAGCCTATATTTCACATTCATACAACAATTAAAACTACTGTATGCTTTCCTCCTTAAGAGTATGCAAATAATCTCTCTCACAGACACATTCTCTTCCTCAAAAATGTGAGATATAAAATCCACTTCTGGTCGAGCGTGGTGGCTCACACCTGTAATCCCAACACTTTGGGAGGCTAAGGTGGGTGGATCACCTGAGATCAGGAGTTTGACACCAGCCTGGCCAACACGGTGAAACCCTGTCTCTATTAAAAATACAAAAAAAAAAAAAAAATTAACCAGGCGTGGTGGCAGGTGCCTATAATCCCAGCTACTCAGAAGGCTGAGGCAGGAGAATCGCTTGAACCTGGCAGGCCGAGGTTGCAGTGAGCTGAGATGGTGCCACTGCACTTCAGCCTGGGTGACAGAGTGAGACTCCATTTCACAATAAAGAAATTAATCAATTAATTTAATTAAATTCATCTCTGGCTGAAGCCAAATCATCTTTTAGCCCAATCACAATCCCATCTGGATATTCAATAACTCAAAGACTAAGTGGAAGTTAGTTATCAACATTGCCTCATCATATAATGTTGTTGTACATAAACCTTCTGAGGCTCCCTGTTTATCTTCAGATTATATATAGTCAAAATCTATCTGGGTTCGGTAGCTCATGCCTGTAATCCCAGCATTTTGGGAGGCCAAGGTCAAAGGATTGCTTGAGCCCAGGAATTTAAGACGAGCCTGGGCAACTGGTGCTATAAGTAAAATTTTGATGCCGCAAAAGAAATAGCACTCGAAGATAAATCCTCTCAGCAGGGCAGTTTACTTCTATAGAAAGGTGCAGCGCACAGATGGAGCAATGGCAACCACACACTTGGACAAGGGGGAAGGGGTTCTTATGCCTGATGGGGGTCATCCCTAATGCTGTATTGTTCCCCTACTGGCTAGGGTTACAGGCACAAGCTAGACTAATCCTGACTGGCTATTTTTTTTTTTTTTTTTTTAAGATGGGGTTTCACCATGATGGCCAGGCTGGTCTTGAACTACTGACCTCAGGTGATCCACCCACCTCAGCCTCCCAAAGTGCTAGGATTACAGGCGTGAGCCACCGCGCCCGGCTCTGACTGGCTATTTTAAAGAGAGCAGGGGTCTGAGCTGCAGCGGCAGGGTGGGTGTTTTGGCAGGAAGGATGGTTATAGGTGGGTCACAGCAGGTAGTCAGGGTGACCTAGGTCAAAGAAGGTGACCAGAGCAGGTGACTGGAGCAGGTGACCGTGATGAGTCGGGATGGAGCCGGGGGCCAGAGGAACAGATGTGAACTGCTGATTAGAACCAGTGGAGAGGGTTGTTTACTGGAATTACAAGGAAGTTGAACTTTTAAAATAGAGAATTTAAGAATAAGAGAGCTGAACATACTGACATACTGATTCTTTGAAGAGAAACTTGGAGTTCACTATAACAATAGGGAAACCCCATCTCCACAAAAAATTCTTTTAATCCTAGCTGGGCATAGTGGCACACCTGTAGTCCCAGCTACTCAGGAGGCTGAAGCAGAAGGATCATTTGAACCCAGAAGTTCAAGGCTGCAGTGAGTTGTAATTGCACCACTACACTCCAGGCTCAGCAACAGAGTGAGATCCCATCTCAAATAAATAAATAAAGTCCCCAACATTTGGGGTTTAAGGATCTACCAAGTTAAACCAAAGTCCTTTTCTTTCCTTTTTTTTTCAATTAGCAACAATTGAGCCTAGGATAAACCTCATTGGCTACATATTGCCACTGCATAAAGCTCAATCTTCCTTTCATACTTCTCACTACTGATTAGATTGATCTATATTTCATTTACCAAACACACCTTGTAAATTTCTCCCTCTAAGCTTTTGAGCTTGTCATTACTCCCACCCAAAATGCTTTCCCCATTCTCTTTTTCTTTCTCACCCCCCTCTGCTCTAAACCTACCCATTTTTCAAGGCATAGCTCAGGTTCAATTTCTGCACACAGCTCTCTCCCAAAGGCACCAGTCCTCTGGGACAAACTTACTCCCTTGAGTTTGATTCTTCCTGGCTTTCCCACAGCACTTAGTGGCACAATGCCTCCCACATATCCGTTTACTGACAAATACCTGGCTGTGCAGGATAGGGAAAAGGAATTGGCAATGCATAGCTGGCTATTAATTTAAAACCCAAGGCACTTAATGCCCAACATCAGCTTCCTGTAGTCTCCCATCATCCCTACTCAGGCTCTGTTTGATTCTGAATTAAAATCTGAAGCAGTACATCAATTCACCACAGCAAACTTCGAAGGAGTTCAGCTGGTCTTCAGACACTGTCCTCAGATTACTACCAAGCTAGCAACCTGGTTGAGGTCATTAGCAAACCACACCACTTGCCAGCTAACATCAAGTCAAAGACAGAGCAAACAAAATGCTTTCAAAGGGGCATTTCTCAACAGGAATTGTTCACCCTGAGAAAACATGCAGGACACTGAAGAGCAAAGGCCCAGAACTCAATGAATTCCTGCTTAGCCGTCCTGGGTTTGTTCCCCACAAAGCCTAGAAGATGCAAAGCAGTTGCAAGTCTTCCTTCTCTCTAGGCGTTTTAAGATGTGATTTGGAATGCTAACTCCTACCAACAATGAAATTTTCGTAAACATAAAGGGCAATTAGCAAAGAGCCTCGACACACAGTTCTTGTCCCAGTTCTGCCCCGGATGAACCTGGTATTTTTCCCTCCCTGGATCTGTCTTTTTATCTGAAATATGAGGGGGGTTGAACTAGATCATCTCCAAGGACCCTTCCAGTCATGAAATCCAAAAACATCTTTAATTGCTTTCTGCTTTCCTTGTTACAACATGCCCAATTGTTCATTGAAGACCATTACTGTCTGTTATCTTGGAGGCTACTAGCTATTATCTTGGAAGCTACCATGTATGACTGTTAGAGTTGTGCACTGAACAAATCCAGAGAGCGCCATTCACATTACAGTCTATGCAAACTATATTACCGTGTTGAGCAGCGTGCAACCGGAATATCCATCTGTAACAGCCCTGATTATGCTCTTCGATTTTGTAAATAGTTAAGATTTTACTTTTATTTTCCTTTTTTTTTTTTTTTGAGACAGGGTCTCACTCTACCGCCCAGACTGGAGTGCAGTGGTGTGATCCATGGCTCACTGCAGCCTCAACCACCCAGGCTCCAGCAATCATCCCGCCTCAGCCTCCCAAGTACATGGGACTACAGGCATGTGCCATCATGCCCAACTAATTTTAATTTTTTTGTATTTTTTGTAAAGATGAGATTTCACCATGTTGCCCAGGCTGGTCTTGAACTCCTTGCCTCAAGCAATCTCCCCACCTCCGCCTCCCAAAGTGCTGGGATTACCGGCATGAGCTACCACACCCCAGCCTGTTTTATCTTCTTTTTTTTTTTTTTTGAGACAGAGTCTCACTCTGTCACCAGGCGCCAGGCTGGAGTACAGTGGCGCAATCTCGGCTCACTACAACCTCCGCCTCCCGGGTTCAAGCAATTCTCCTGCCTCAGCCTCCCGAGTAGCTGGGACTACAGACGCAAGCCATCACGCCCAGCTAATTTTTATATTTTAGTAGAGATGGGGTTTCACTATGTTGGCCAGGATGGTCTCGATCTCTTGACCTCGTGATCCTCCCGCCTCGGCCTCCCAAAGTGCTGGGATTACAGGCGTGAGCCACCGCACCCGGCCCCTCTATTATCTTCTTAATATCCATTATTTCCTGACCTTGGTTCCTGCTGGTAGAGCTAAAATTATATTAATATGTAGTACTGACTGACGCAAGTACTCTCTTAATAATTAACTCCTAATTATGTACATTAAATGAGAATAACAATGTTAATATTTATTGACACTTGTAAATATGTATTGATCACCTACCATGTGCAAGATGCTTGACATGTATTACTACATCTGTTCCTTATGAAATCCAATTAGGGACCGGGCGTGGGGACTCACGCCTGTAATCCCAGCACTTTGGGAGGCCAAGGTGGGTGGATCACGAGGTCAAGAGATCGAGACCATCCTGGCCAACATGGTGAAACCCCGTCTCTACTAAAAATACAAAAATTATCTGGGCGTGGTGGCATGCGTCTGTAGTCACAGCTACTCGGGAGGCTGAGGCAGAATTGCCTGAACCCGGGAGGCGGAGGTTGCAGTGAGCCGAGGTCTCACCACTGCATTCCAGCCTGGCTCCCAGCGATGGAGCGAGACTCTGTCTCAAAAAAAAAAAATCCTATTAGGTATAAATTACTATCCTTATCCTTGGATGATGACAGTTTGGATGTGTGTCCCCTCCAAATCTCATGGTGAAATGTGACCTCCAATGTTGGGAGGTGAGCCGGGTGAATGGCATGGTGCCATCCCCATGGTAATGAGTGAGTTCTTGTTCTGGTAGTTCACACAAGATCTGGCTTTTGAAAAGAGCCTGGCATCTCTCTTGCTCTTTTTTATCTCACCATGTGACATGCTGGCCTCCCTTTGCCTTCCACCATGATTGGAAGCTGCCTGAGGCCCTCACCAGAAGCAGATTTCGGCACCACACTTACTGTACAGCCTGTAGAACTATGAGCCAAAACAAACCTCTTTTCTCTATAAATTACCCAGCCTTGGGTATGCCTTTATAACAACATGAATGGACTAACACAGATGAGAAAGCTGATGCTCAAGGACTAAGTAAATGGCCAAGCATCCATAGCTATAGCTAGAAAATGGCTGAGACAAGGACTCAAACCCATCTCTGACTGCGAAGCTCATCCTCCTTCCACTCCACTATCCATTAGAGAAACTTCTCTGTGCTCCGTGATCCCCCTACAAGCTTGACATCCTCGTGACATCGGTAAACAAGTGCAAGTACCTAGATCCTTCCGTTAACTGGAAACAAGGGTAATGTCGCATAAACACACTGAAAAGAAAGTCATGACTCCAATTTCCATTCTGATGTTGTCTCCAACTAAATAACATGCTTACCTCTCTGTGGGTCTTGGTGTTTTCATCTGTCAAATGGGGTGATGTCTTGGGACCATGTTAGAATATTTAAATATCAGTAATTCCTATAGCAATAAGCACTTAATTATTTGCATTCTCTTTTTTCAGTTTATTAGTCTTGTTGTCACAGCTGGACTCTTGTGTCACTCTTGTGACCACTTTAGGAGAGTTCCCTGTGGCCCCTGCTTCTTCGTGGTCCAGCTCTGCTAAGTTAGGAAAAAGGGCATGGGATTGGTGATGCCTCAATCAGGCCCACATCTTAGCTGCAAGGGAAGCTAGGAATACAAGCATCTGCTCTATGGCATCTATGCCTAAAGGAATTCCCCATACCGGGCATGGGGTTTAGTTGGACAGGAAAAAGAACTACAAATGTTTATATAGCTATTACCTGTGGATATTGGGGGAACCTCTCATCCTCTGTTAGCTTTAGCATGCTCAGCTAAAAGAAAAACAATAATACCTGCTTCATAGGGTGAAAGCCCAGGAGGCAAAGGCAAACCCAGATCCAGCCTCCCTGTCTCTCCAGGTGTGGCAGGATGGGGAAAGCGGATACTGCTCTCCCAGGAGAGGACTGAGATGGTTGTAAGCAGTATGAGCAAAGGTGATAATATTTTGATCCTCAAGGCAAAGATCTAAGCTGATACGCCCATTCGAAGTGAGAATAATACAGAAGCCATTTCTTCCCAACAGTTATCACTGAGCAAAGAAGAAGAGTCAGACTTAAATAAAGAAAAAACACAGAAAAAGATGCTCTGAAGTCAAACACTCTGTGTACAGAGTCCAGAGAGGGAGGAAGTCAAAACCTAGGACAGTCCGGGCCAGGACACGGTGGCTCACGCCTATAATCCCAGCACTTTGGGAGGCTGAGTTGGGGGAATCACCTGAGGTCATGAGTTCGAGGTCAGGAGTTCAATATCAGCCTGGCCAACATGGTGAAACCCCATCTATACTAAAAAAAAAAAAAAAAAAAAAAAAAATTTAGCCAGGTGTGTAATCTCAGCACTTTGGGAGGCCGAGGCTGGTAGATCAACTGAGGTCAGGAGTTCAAGACCAGCCTGGCTAACATGGCAAAACTCTGTCTCTACTAAAAACACAAAAATTGACTGGGCATAGTAGTGTGTGCCTGTAGCCCCAGCTACATGGGAGGCTGAGGCAGGAGAAGCACTTGAACCTGGGAGGCGGAGGTTGTAGTGAGCCAACATCACGCCACTGCACTCCAGCCTGGGCAACAAGATTGAAACTCTATCTAAAAAAATAAATAAATAAAATAAACATGCTTTTAAGATGTAAAGGTTTAATCTATAAAAAATAGCAACTTTTTTTTAAGATAACACCCAGAATAGGTGAAGATGGCTGACACAGGCTGAGAAAACAGCTTGGTGTCCTTAGATATCACCTCCCTTACTAAACAAGAGTGAATCAGGGCCAGGCACTGTGGCTCCCGCCTGTAATCCCAGTGCTTTGGGAGGCCAAGGCAGGTGGATCAGTTGAGGTTGGGGGTTTGAGACCAGCCTGGCCAATGTGGTGAAACCCTGTCTCTACTAAAAATACACAAATTAACCGGGCATGGTGGTGCATGCCTTCAGTACCAGCTACTCGGGAGGCTGAGGCAGGAGAATCGCTTGAACCAAGGAGGCAGACGTTGCAGTGAGCTGGGATACTGCCACTGCACTCCAGACTGGACGACAGAAGAAGAGTCCATCTTGGGGGGGAAAAAAAAGAGTAAATCGAGTCCTCTTCCTTTGGGTTTCCAGTGTCACCTTAAATTTACATATATTGTACCTTATTGTTGCTGGCTATTTACATGCCTATATCACCCAGTTAAATTTCAAACCTCTGAGAACTGTGGCTTATTCTTCCATATATACCTGGCACAGAGTATAAATTCTACACATGTTCACTCTGTGTTTATTGAATGAGTAATGAGAGTGAGACCGATGCAACCTTCCCAAAGGGTATTTTGATCTCGTATATCAAGTTCTTAAAATTATTCATGTTCTTGCTGGGCGCAGTGGCTCACGCCTGTAATCCTAGCACTTTGGGAGGCTGAAGCAGGCGGATCACTTGAGGTCACGAGTTCAAGACCAGCCTGACCAATATGGTGAAACCTCGTCTTTAAAAAAAAAAGAAAAAAAAATTGTTCATGTTCTTTAACTCAGCCATTCAACACTTCAGAATTTGTTCTTAAAATTTTGTACTTCTGAGACAACAATGATGGTTATCTCAAGGTTAATGTATTAGTCCATTTTCATATTGCTATAAAGAACTGCCCAAGACTGGGTAATTTATAAAGGATAGAGGTTTAATTGACTCACAGTTCAGCATGGCTGGGAAGGCTTCAGGAAACTTACAACCATGGTGGAAGGTGAAGGGGAAGCAAGGTACCTTATTCACAAGGCATCAGGAAGGAAAAGTGCCTAGCAAAGCAGGAAGACCCCCATTTAAAACCATCAGATCTCGGCCGGGCGCGGTGGCTCACGCCTGTAATCCCAGCACTTTGGGAGGCCGAGGCGGGAGGATCACGAGGTCAAGAGATCGAGACCATCCTGGTCAACATGGTGAAACCCTGTCTCTACTAAAAATACAAAAATTTAGCTGGGCATGGTGGCGCATGCCTGTAATCCCAGCTACTCGGGAGGCTGAGGCAGGAGAATTGCTTGAACCCAGGAGGCAGAGGTTGCGGTGAGCCGAGATCGCGCCATTGTACTCCAGCCTGGGTAACAAGAGCAAAACTCCGTCTCAAAAAAAAAAAAAAAAAAACCATCAGATCTCATAAGAACTCACTCAGCATAAGTGAAACCACGGCCTTCCCCCTCTACCCCACCAAGATTTAATAACCTCCACCTAGTCTCTCTTGACACATGGGGATTATGGGGCTTACAATTCAAAATGAGATTTTGGGTGGGGCACAGCCAAACCATATCAGTTAGTTTTAATAATAAAAAAATGGGGCCGGGCCAGGCACAGTGGCTCACGCCTGTAATCCCAACACCTTGGGAGGCCAAGGTGGGCTAATCACCTGAGGTCGGGAGTTGGATACCAGCCTGACCAACATAGAGAAACCCATCTCTACTAAAAACACAAAATTAGCCAGGTGTGGTGGCACATGCCTGTAATCCCAGCTACTTGGGAGGCTGAAGCAGGAGAATTACTTGAACCTAGGAGGCAGAGGCTGTGGTGAGCCAAGATCACGCCATTGCACTCACTCCAGCCTGGACAACAAGAGCAAAACTCTGTCTCAAAAAAAAAAATAAATGGGGCTGGGCCAGGTGGCTCACCCCTGTAATCTCAGTGCTTTGGAGGCCGAGACGGGCAGATCACAAGGTCAGGAGTTCAAGACCAGCCTGGCCAATATGGTGAAACCTCATCTTTACTAAAAATACAAAAATTAGCAGGGCATGGTGGCAGGTGCCTGTAGTCCCAGCTACTCAGGAGGCTGAGGAAGGAGAATCGCTTGAACCCAGGAGGCAGAGGTTGCAGTGAGCCAAGATCATGCCACTTCACTCCAGCCTGGGGGACAGAATGAGACTCCATCTCAAAAATTTTTTTAAAATAAATAATTTTTTAAAAATAGGAAATAGGGCCAGGTGCAATGGCTCATACCTGTAATCCCAACACTTTGGGAGACTAAGGCAGGCAGATTGCTTGAGCCTAGGAGTTTGAGACCAGCCTGGGCAATATGGCAAAATCCCATCTCTATAAAAACAATGCAAAAATCAGCCAACCCTGGTAGTGTACTCCTGTAGTCTTAGCTAATCGGGAGGCTGAGATAGGAGGATCACCTGAGCCTGGAGAGGTCAAAGCTGTAGTGAGCCATGATTGTGCCACTACACTCCAGCCTGGGTGACTGTCTCAAAAAAAAGAGAGAGAGGGAAACTTCTCAAAAAAAAAAAAAAAGAAAGAAAAGGCTGGCCGCGGTGGCTCACGCCTATAATCCCAGCACATTGGGAGGCCAAGGCGGGTGGATCACAAGGTCAGGGGTTCAAGGCCAGCCTGGCCAACATGGTGAAACACCATTTCTATTTATTTAAAAAAGAAATTATATTAAAAAAAAAAAAACAACTAGGAAATAACGCAGGGCCGGGCGTGGTGGCTCACGCCTGTAATCCAAGCACTTTGGAGGCCAAGGCGGGCGGATCACCTGAGGTCGGGAGTTCAAGACCAGCCTACCAACATGGTGAAACCCCGTCTTTAAAAAATAAAATAAATAAAATAAAATAAAATAAAAAGGAAATAATGCAAATGTCTGACATCCAGTAACAGATCAATTTTTTTTCTATTTTTATAGCCTATTTTTTAAATTGTGGTAAAATACACATAGGATACAATTTACGATTTTAACCATTCTGAAGTGCACAGTTCCGTGACATTTAGTACATTCATAATGATGTGCAATCATCACCACTATCTAGTTCCAGAATTTTTTCACCACCCCAAAAGCAAACTTCACACCTATTGAGCAGTTTACTCTCCTTAGCCCCTGGGAACCACTAATCTGCTTCTTTTTTTTTTTTTTTCTTTTTTGGGTATCTTGCATTGGTATCTGCTTCTTGTCTCTATGGATTTTCCCTATTCTGGATATTTCATGTAACTGGAGGCATATATTATGTGGTCATTTGTGTCTGTCTTTCCCTTAGCATAATGTTTTCAAGGTTCATCCATGGTGTAGCATGTCACAGTACTTCATTTTTTTAATAGCTGAATAATATCCATTGTATTAATACACCATATTTTATTTATCCATTCATCAGCTGAAGGACATTTGGCTTGTTTCTAACTTTTGGCTATTGTGAATAGTGCTGTTATAAACATTCGTGTACAAGTTTTTGTTTAAACACCTGTTTTCAATTCTTTTGAGCACATACCCAGGAGTGGAATTGCTCTATCATACGGTAATTCTATGTCTAACTTATTGAGGATCTGCCAGACAGTTTTCTACTGAGACTGCACCATTTTACATTTCCATCAGCCATACACAAGGGTTCCATAGATTAGCATGCTTTTCCACAGTTTTGCTGTGCCAGACTCTTCTGTCACTGATAAAACAAAGCCCCTGCTTTTAAGAAACACAGGGTCAGCAGAGGAAATCAGTTTATAACACAAACACTGTAAATCAATATTAATCTTCTTTGACTAATATCAAAGAAATGGCTGATTTTTTTCAACCATTTAAAACTGTAAAACAGGTGGGTGCTGTGGCTCATTCCTGTAATCCCAACTCTTGGGGAGGCCAAGGCAGGAGGACTGCTTTAGGCCAGGAGCTCAAGACCAGCCTGAACAACATAGTGAGACCCTGTCTCTTAAAAAAAAAAAAAAAAAAATGAGATAGAGTCTTGCTCTGTCGCCCAGAATGGAGTTCAGTGGCATGATCTCGGCTCACTGCAACCTCCAACTCCTGGGTTCTAGTGATTCTCCTGCCTCAGCCTCCCGAGTAGCTGGGACTACAGGCGTGTGCCACTACACCCGGTTAATTTTTATATTTTTAGTAGAGATTGGGTTTCACCATGTTGGCCAGGCTGGGCTTGAACTCCTGGCCTCAAGCAATCCACCTGTCTCGGCCTCTCCAAGTGCTGGGATTACAGGCGTGAGCCACTGCACCAGGCCAAAAAAATGTTTTTAATTAGCCAGGCATGGTGGCTCAAGGCTGTAATTTTCAGCTACTTGGGAGCATGAGGAAGAAGGATCACTTAAGCCCTAGAGTTCAAGCTGCCATGAGCAACCTACTGCTGCATCATATAATCATAGCACTGCACTTCAGCCTAGGCGACAGAGCGAGACCTGGTGTCCTAAAAAATACCTAACAAAATAAAATAAATAAATAAAAATGCAAAATCCATTATTAGAATGTGGGCGATACAAAAACAGGCTGCAAGCCAGATTTGGCCTGAGGGGTATAGTTTTCCAACCCCTGATACAGACTCCCATTTACCAAGACTTATCTAGCTGCTGCCTACCTACCAGCTACAAAAACCAGCGCTGTGGCTGGGTACAGTGGTTCACGCCTGTAATCCCAGCACTTTGAGGGACCAAGGTGGGCGGATCATCTGAGGTCAGGGGTTCAAGACCAGCCTGGTCAACATGGTAAAACCCCATCTCTACTAAAAATACCAAAATTAGCATTGTGAGCACCAGTAATCCCAGCTACTCAGGAAGCTGAGGCAGGAGAATCACTTGAGCCTGGGATGCGGAGGTTGCTGTAAGCCAAGATTGTGCCACTGCACTCTAGCCTGGGCAACAAGAGCGAAACTCCGTCTCAAAAAAAAAAATGCAGAACAAAAAATTTAATTTAATTTAATTTAAAAAATGCTGAACCACCCCAGCACTATTCCTTACAACTGGTCTCAATTAACCCTCCTCAACAGGAAAAGATAGAGTTATTATTCTAGAATGGGGATTGGGGCCGGGTGTGGTGGTACAGGCCTATAATTCCAGCTACTCAGGAGGCTGAGGCAGGAAAATCGTTTGAACCTGGGAGGCGGAGGTCGCAGTGATCGTGCCACTGTACTGTGGCCTGGGCAACAGAGTGAGACTCTCAAAAAAAAAAAAAATAGAATGGGGGTTGGGATGAAGATACATGGAACCCAGGTGATCTATATGAGTGTCATTTCCTTTGCCAGTTGTAAAGTGAATGGACAAGTGCTGCAACCTGGCCTGAGAAGGGTGTAAGGAGGCATGACTTTCTCTACCTTCTTAGAGTTTTCAACTGGGTCTGCAAATTAAATTGACATAATACAAATTAGCAGGAGAAAAGCATACAGATAATCTACATGGGAGCCCCCACTGGAAAACAAAGACCTGTGTAGGAAAAACTGTGTTTTTTATTATTGTTTTGTTTTGTTTTTGAGGTGGAATTTTGCTCTTGTTGCCCAGGCTGGAGTGCAGTGGCACGATCTCCACTCACTGCAACCTCCGCCTCCCGGGTTCAAGCAATTCTTTGCCTCAACCTCCCGAGTAGCTGAGATTACTGGCATCCACCACCACACCCAGATAATTTTTGTATTTTTAGTAGAGATGGGATTTTACCATGTTGGCCAGGCTGGTCTCAAACTCCTGAACTCAGGTAATCCACCCACCTCGGCCTCCCAAAGTGTTGGGATTACAGGCATGAGCCACCACGCCCGGCCAAAGCTCTGTGTTTTTTCCCGTACTCTGATACCACAACAACCAAATCAACACAAAAGAAGATTTCTGTAACCAAATGAGTGGGTTTTTTCCCCCCTCACACCAAACAACAGACACCAGCTGGGTGTCCTCCAATTCAGTTCTAACACCACGTACCCTGAGACAGTGCCAGATCCCACAGGTTGAGGGCTCAGTCCCCAAGATTGCCCCTGCCCCTCCACAACACACACAAACACCAGTCAGAAGTCCAGGCCTCCAGAATTTCTGACCAATTGGCTTCAAGTTAAGGTACCATGACCCTCCTCTTTGAGTTCAATTAATTCGCTGAAGCGACTCACAGAACTCAGAGAAACGCTTACATTTACTGGTTTATTATAGGCTATTGCCAGGATACAGATGAAAGAACATGTAGGGCAAGGTACGGAGGACGGGACTCGGAGTTTCCATGGTCTCCCTGGCTGTGCCACCCTTCTGGAGGCTCCACTTTTTCAAGTATCCAGAAGCTCCTGAACCCTGTCCTCATGGATTTTCATGAAAGCTTCATGACATCAGCATTCCTTACCTCAGGGTATAGGATGGGACCTTCTTATGGGAGAAGTCTAAGACCCACAGTCAGTTGGGCTGGGCACAAGCACTTTGGGAGGGTAAGGCCAGTGGATCACCTGAGGTCAGGAGTTCGAGACCAGCCTAGCCAACATGGCGAAACCCCATCTCTACTAAAAATACTTGCCAGACGTGGTGGTGTGTGCCAGTAATCCCAGCTACTGGGGAGTTAGAGGCAGGAGAATTGCTTGAACCCAAGAAGTGGAGGTTGCAGTGAGCCGAGATGGCACCATTGCACTCCAGCCTGGGTGACAAGAGCAAGAGTCTGTCTCAAAACAAAAACAAAACAAAATAAAACAAAGAACAAAAACCCACAATCAGACAATCAGAAAGGGCCAGGGTTCATTCTTCACAGAATTAGAAAAAACAATTCTAAAATTCATATGGAACCAAAAAAGAGCCCACATAGCCAAAGTAAGACTAATTAAAAAGAACAAATCTAGAGGCATCACACTACCTGATTTCAAACTATACTACAAGGCCATAGTCACCAAAAGAGCATGGTACTGGTATAAAAACAGGCACATAGGCCCAGGCGAAGTGGCTCACGCCTGTAATCCCAGCACTTTGGGAGGCTAAGGTGGATGGATCGCCTGAGGTCAGGAGTTCAAGACCAGCTTGGCCAAGCTGGTGAAATCCCATCTCTACTAAAAAATTAGCTGGATGTGGACCTCCATCTCAAAAAAAAAAAAAACAAAAAACAAAGATAAATAGCTGGGACTTAATTAAACTAAAGAGCTTTTGCATAGCAAAAGGAACAGGCAGCAGAGTAACTAGACAAGCCACAAAGTGTAATAAAATTTTCATAATCTATACCTCTGACAAAGGACTAATATCCAGAATCTACAGCAAACTCAAACAAATCAACAAGAAAAAAAATCCCATCAAAAAGTGGGCTAAGGGCCAGGCACGATGGCTCATGCCTGTAATCCCACCACTTTGGGAGGCAGAGTTTGAGACCAGCTCTGGCCAACATGGCAAAAACCCATCTCTACTAAAAATATAAAAAATTAACTGAGTGTGGTGGCATGCACCTGTAAATCCAGCTACTCGGGAGGCTGAGGCAGGAGAATCTCTTGAGGCTGGGAGATGGAGATTGCAGTGAGCTGAGACTGTGCCACCGCACTCCAGGCTGGGCAACAGAACAAGACTCCATTTCAAAAAAAAAAATTTTTTTTTTAAAGGGCTGGGGAATATGAGAGTCTTGGCATTGTGCAGGTGAAAGGAGGGCAGGAGGTCAAAGGGACTGCTCCTGTAGCCTAACACACCCAACATTAGAACAAAAAACTGTAACAAGGGTGATGGGAATTATGAGCCAGGAACCATGGTTGAAAACCAATAAATAGGACAGGCATGTTGGCTCATCCCAGCTCTTTGGGAGGCCAAGGCAGGAGGATCACTTGAGCCCAAGACCAGCCTTGGCAACATAGTGAGACCTTGTCTCTACTAAAAACAAATAAATTGGCCGTGTGTAGTGGCACATACCTTTAGTCCCAGCTATTTGGGAGGCTGAGGTGGGAGGATCACCTCAGACTGGGGAGGTCAAGGCTGCAGTGAGCCATGTTCGTGCCAATGCACTCCAGCCTGGGCAACACAGCAAGACACTATCTCAAAATAAAATAAAATAAAATAAAATAAAATTATATATATATATACTACAGACCCAAAGAAGTGGAAAAATCTAAGTGCTTGTATTCCATGTTGAACAGAAAAAGGCAATTGCACAAAAGTAACTAAAATAGGTGGGGAAAATAATGAGTATTTTAATAAGGTCTACTTGTACAGATTTTTCTCAGCCTTGACTCCCTATCTCTGGGGCAAGAATGTTGCTTCCTCCTGGCTTAGGGAGAACATCTTTCACATGGGAGTTTTATCTCCTGCTTTCAGGAAGAAGGAAGAGAGGCCAGAGTCCCCCTCTTATATCTGCTGTTTTTCAAGTGCCTTCAGTTCAAAATAATCCTATGTCAAAGTGGCATATTCTGTAGCGTCATATTCTGCCACTCTTCACGGACATGGTAACAGGAGCTCAGGTTAACCATCAAGATATCCCCCTCTCCTTTCACAGGGTCACATCCAGTCTGAAGACCCTGTTCAGGTCCGCCTTCTCCTGTTCTGTGTGTCTCATTTATACTTCACAGGTATTAACCTCCATAGATTTATTGCATTTTTTGCACCATCTTGGCATCTGCTTCCCAGAGGATTCACCATAGGACCTAGTAATTCCACTTCTAGACATTTACTCATGAGAAATAAGACCATACATCTACAAAAAGACTGGTGCACAGATGTTCATAGAAGCTTCATTCTTTTTCTTTCTTTTTTTTTTTGTTTTTTTTTTTTCGCATCCAAAATCTTTTTATTAAGAGGGTAGGATCCAGGGTTAGTTTTTGTAGCCTCGGCTGGCCCGTCGGCCTCTGGCGCGCTCGAACTGCCGGCCCTCGGAGCGGACGCAGGGTTTGGCGTGGCTGTGCGGGGTTCCTGGGACCTTGCCGAAATGCCGGTACACCTCTCGGCCCTTGCGAGGACCGGAGAGCAGGACGGTGCCGCAGCCCTTAGGGGGAGT
Source organism: Ateles fusciceps (assembly GCA_036589455.1). Lineage (NCBI taxonomy): Eukaryota > Metazoa > Chordata > Mammalia > Primates > Atelidae > Ateles > Ateles fusciceps. Next base: position 3,962,779 of record JAZHEH010001321.1, read on the forward strand.
CCAGGGCCAGCTGGTCGAAAGTGGGGATCTCACCCTCCCCGCCCCCGCCTTGAGGATACGGCTGCGGGCCCGGCTGGTCACACGCAGCGCACACACCTTCAGTTTAGGCACCTCCTGAACCCGCACGCCATCCGTTATGGTCCTCACAACCACGGCCGTTTTGTTTTCCCGGCCAGGAAGCTTCATCTTCCGGATCATCCGGGAAAGGGACAGAGGTGGCCGGTTGGTGCGACTCATAAACAACCTCTTCAGCACAACCTGGTTAAATGTGGAGTTGGTTCGCCTGGCCAGAAACCTGCACAGCTTGACCAACAGCCTCAGGTAGATATCCTGGCTCTTGGGCTCCTTGCGCCGAACCTTTCCGTCCTTGTTGTGACGGATGTCAACTCCCACGATGGCGCCTCCTGCTCGGTCAGGTCCAGAAAAACGTTTTGTTTTTTTTTAACAGTCTCTTTCTGTCACCCAGGCTGTTCAGTGGCTCAGTCTCAGCTCACTGCAACCTCTGTCTCCCGGGTTCATGTGATTCACGTGCCTCAGCCACCTGAATTGCTGGAATTACAGGCACGAGCTACCACATCCAGCTAATTTTTGTATTTTTTGTAGAGATGGTATTTCACAGTGTTGTCCATGCTGTTCTCAAACTCCTGGCCTCAAGTGATCTACCCACCTTGGCCTCCCAAAGTGCTGGGATTACAAGCATGAGCCCCCGCACGTGGTCTAGAAGCTTCATTTTTTTTTTTTTTTTTTTTAATAAAGACAGGGCTTCACCATGTTGGCCAGGCTGGTCTTGAACTCCTGACCTCAGGTGATCCACCCACCTCAGCCTCCCAAAGTGCTGAGATTACAGGTGTGAGCCACCATGCCCGGCCAGAAGCTTCATTCTTTTTTCTTTATTTTTTATTTTATAAAAAAAAAAGACGGGGTTTCACCATGTTGGTCAGGCTGGTCTTGAACTCCCGACCTCAGGTGATCCGCCCGCCTTGGCCTCCCAAAGTGCTCGGATTACAGGCGTGAGCCACCGCGCCCGGCCCAGAAGCTTCATTCTTAATGACCCCAAATTGGAAACAACCCAAATGTCCAGCAACAGGTGAGTGGATAAAAATATAAAATAGCCACATGTATTCATCAAGGTTCCCCAGGGAAACAGGACTAATAGTATGTGTATATCTATCTAGAGACCAGAAATAGTGACAGATGTAAAAAGATTTATGATGAGAAATTGGTTCATGTGATTACGGAGGCAAGAAGGCCCAAGACCTGCAGTCAGCAAGCTGGAGACCCAGGAGAGCTGATGGTGTCATTTCAGTCTGAGGGCAATGTCCCAGCTGAAGGAGTCAGGCAGGTGAAGTTCCCTCTTACCCAGCCTTTTTGTTCTATTCAGGCCTTCAATGGATTGGATGAGGTCTACCCCCACTGGCGAGAACAATCTGCTTTACTACGTCTACTGATTCTCATCCAAAAATATTCCCACAGACACACCCAGAATAATGTTTAACCAAATGTCTGGACACCTCATAGCCCAGTCAAGCTGACACATACAATTAACCATCACACCATACAATAAGATACTACTTGGTCACAAAAAGGAATGAATTACAGGATTGCTCAAGCAATCCTCCTGCATCAGCCTCCAAAATGCTGGTATTACAGGGGTGAGTCACTGCACCTTAACTTGTTTTTTTGTGTTTTTTTTTTTTCCTTTCCCCAACAGATACAATTCTATATATTGGATTTCTGATAATAATTTGTTTGAAAAAGAAGCTCTGTGGCCTTTTAAAGATGACTGAAATCCACTGACAGGATGACCTCTATTTATTTATTTTTTTTTTTTGAAACAGGGTCTCCCTCTGTCACCCAGACTGGAGTGTAGTGGTGCAATCATGGCTTACTGCAGCTTCAACCTCCTGGGTGCAGTGATCCTCCCATCTCAGCCTCCCAAGTAGGTGGAATACAGGTGCGTGATTTTTTTTAGAGGTAGGGTTTCACTGTGTTGCCCAGACTGGTTTTGAACTCCTGGCCTTATGCAACCCCCCCACCTCAGCATTGTCACACAGTCATGCATGGCTTAATGATGGGGATTTTTTTCTAAAAAATGCATCATTAGGCAATTTCATCAATGTCCAAACATGAAAGTATACTTACACAAACCCAGATGATACAGGATATGCTCCTAGGCCACAAACTTGTACAGCATGTTACCGTTCTGAATACTACAGGCAACTGTCACACAGTGATACTGTACTGAATAGTATAGGCAACAGTCACACAGTGACCATGTTGGCCAGACTGGTCTCAAACTCCTGACCTCAAATGATCCGCCTCCCTCGGCCTCCCAAAGTGCTGGGATTATAGGCGTGAGCCACTGCGCCCGGCCCAGAGGCTGCTTTACAGTTAACTTTCTAATAAATAAATAGAAGATGTACACTTTAAACTATACTTTTTAGTGGTTATTAAAAACTATTAATATTTAATATTATATGCGTATATATTATAACCCATGAATATATACATATCCTATGTATCCCCAAAAATTAAAAATTAAAAATTACCCAAAATAAAAAGCATAGTATAGTAAATACATAAACCAGTAACATCATTTATTATCATTGTCAAGTATTATGTACTGTGTATAATTGTATATGCTATGCTTTTTTTTTTTGAGACAGACTCTCACTCCCACCTTGGCCTCCCAAAGGGCTGGGATTACAGGTGTGAACCACCACACCTGACCTATGCTATACTTTTATACAACTGACAGCCCAGTAGGTTTACTTACACCAGCAACACCACATAACATAATGACATTAACCTATGACATTAAGACAGCTGCGACATCACTATAATGCCATAATCTTTATAATCAGCTCATTATAATCTCATGGGAGCACCATTGTATATAGCTGGGGTCCCCAAACCCCAGGCCACAGAATGGTACAGTCTGTGGCCTGTTAGGAACTGGGTCACATCGCAAGAGGTGATCAGCAAAGCTTCATCTGTATTTACAGCCACTCCCGTTGTTGGCATTCCCGCCTCATCTCCACCTCCTGTCAGATCAGTGGTGGCATTAAATTCTCATAGGAGTGCGAACCCTATTGCGAACTGTGCATGCAAGGGATCTAGGCTGCAGGCTCCTTACGAGAATCTAATGCCTGATGATCTGTTATTGTCTCCCATCACCCCCAGATGGGACCGTCTAGTTGCAAGAAAACAAGCTCAGAACTCCAACTGATTCTACATTATGGTAAGTTATATAATTATTTCATTATATGTTACAATGTAATCATAAAGTACACAAGCAATGTAATGTGCTTAACTCATCCTGAAACCATCTCCCATCCTTGATCTATGGAAAAATTGTCTTTCATGAAACCAGTCCCTGGTGCCAAAAAGGTTGGGTGAGACATCGGTCACCACCTGCGGAAGTCTGACCTGCAGACCCTGACTCAGCGACAGATGAGTGAATGCACTCCCATACCATTACAGTGATTCAAGTGGGCTAGGGATGGCCGTTGACTGCTTTCTGAGGGTGAAATGCAACCAATGCCCCAGACTCCCTGTTTATCCACACATGTATTCCCCCAAGATTTTACAACAGAGGTTCTAAGTTAACATACTTGTGGATAATTAACATGGTTAAAAGAGTGGTTTTACGAATGATAAAAGCTTTAGGTTCTGGGCCCCACACTATTAACAGGTAATTCCCCTTTGATCTCCCCCTGAGAGGCACAAAGTTTACCTGAGTAAGCAGAGTAGAGACAAAGGGATGTGGGGTAAACAGACTTAAGCTGGGAAAAGCCTCTTCCCTATCTTCTCCCTAACTTAATGGACCAGCCAGCTGCCTTCGGCCTGCCCCAATAAAACCTTTCGGCCTTCCAAAAGGTTTGAGACTAATCTATAACTTTCCCTAAATGTTTTCTGTAATATTTTGCCAATCACCCCAAGTGAATTACAACAGTTGCGGACTGCTGGTATACAGGGCCGGTTGTTGACCAAAACCTCGTTATGAAGTTCATGATTATATTTCTTCAGTTCTTTCCCGTGCCCTGTTACATGATACCAATTGTTACATGTTAGCCTAGATAACCAGGCTACAAAGAACAGTAAGCCTTGGCAATTCCGCAAAGTCTTAAAGCAAAGGTTCTTACCTTTGCTCAGCCCCAACATGCACTCCTTGGTAAATCAGAGCTCCCCTGATCCACTTTTCTAGGGAGATGTCATGTGACATTTAAGAGTCAGGCTCCAGGCTGGGGGCGGTGGCTGATGCCTGTAATCCCAGCACTTCGAGAGGCAGAGGTGGATGGATCACTTGAGGTCAGGAGTTTGAGACCAGCCTGACCGACATGGTGAAACCCCATCTATACTTAAAATACAAAATTAGCTGGGCGTGACGGCGGGCGCCTGTAATCCCAGCTCCTCAGGAGGCTGAGGTAGGAGAATCTGGGAGGCGGGGTTTGCAGGGAGCTGAGTTCGTGCTACTGCACTCCAGTCTCAGTGACAAGACAAAACTCCTTCTCAAAATAGTAATAATAATCCAAGTTTTAATAGTAATTAGTTCTGGGTAGTAGGGTAACAGGTGATTTTTGCTTTCTTTAAGTTTTTCATTTACAAAGTTTTAACATGTTATTTGAAGACATTAAGCCAGGAGTAGCGGCTCACGCCTGTAATCCCAACACTTTGGGAGGCCCCAGTGGGAGGACCACTTGAGCCCAGTTTAACACGGGCCAGCCTGGGTAACATAGTGAGACTCTACCTCTACAAAAAATTAAAAAAAAAAAAAATTAGCAGGGAGTGATGGGTTGTGCCTTAATCTCAGCTACACAGGAGGCTGAGGTGGGATGATCTCTTGAGATTGGGAGATCAAGGCTGCAACAAGCCATGATTGTGCCACTGCATTCCAGCCTGGGCAACAGAGTGAGACCCTGTCTCAAAAAAATAAAAATTAAGAAAATAGAGAATGTGGTAAACAATTATGCCCATTAGCCATGAATTCTCCCACAGAGCAGAACTAGTTAGAGCAGGGGTTAAAAGGAGAGCCTGCACATAGATATCAATAAATTGATAAATGTGTACATATGTATGTGCCCAAAAGTTTCCAACTCACAAGTAAGGAATGTTTAAACGAGAACACTGAGTGCTCCGCAGTCTGAGGATCTTGGCTTGCTGCCCACTCACTAGAGTGAGGCGGCTTATAGGAAGCATCAGGCATGTCTTATTAAACAAATTAAATGAACATGCTTCTAACTGATTGCTTGCTCATGGAGATAGAGACACAGCACCAAGCACTGTCTGTGGCAGTTGTCTGAATTAAGCAATTGTACCAATAAAATTAATGTTGTATTGACTCAAGGCTTTGGTTCTGCTTCTGGAGTCGGACTCATAATTCCACTGACTTATTAATATACAGAATTTGTCCCTGTGAGTCTCCCTCCAGCAAACAGCATGGCTCAATGAGTATGATGTCTGTGCCACTGCCCACAAATCAAGGAAGAACTATTTCAGGATCAAGGAAATTCAGTTATATTCTTTACATTTGGGTCTTATTTGTGGTTCTGAGAACAGTACCCAAGGAAAGTGGTTTTCTAACATAAATCCCAATAAAACATAATGTCTTCAAGAAGAGGTGCAGTGCCCAACAGATCATTTTCAGAAATTAATGTTTGGAGGCCTGGCACAGTGGCTCACACCTGTAATTCCAGCACTTTGGGAGGCTGAAGCAGGATGATTGCTTGAGCCCAGGAGTTCGAGACCAGCCTGAGCAATACAGTAAAATCTCATTTCTACAAAAACCTTAAAGAATTAGCCAAGCGTGGTGGTTCGAACCTGTAGTCCCAGCTACTAGGGAGGCTGAGGTGGGAGGATCATTTGAGCCCGGGAGCTGGGGTTTGCAGTGAGCTATGATTGTACCACTACACTCCCGCCCAGGAGACAGAGAAGAAGGAGACTCTGTCTCAAAAAAAAAAAAAAAAAGGAAAGGAAGAAAGAAAATAAAGAAAGGAAGAAAGAAAGCGAGAGAAATGAACATTTCAATCTTCAAAAAATTACCAGCCCTGGTATTATACTCAGAATTAAATACAGTGCTCTTAGCACATTAGGCAGCACTTCTGGGATTCAACGTTGTACTTCCAAAATTCCTTAGTGTATCTTCCCTTGTTCCTCTCCCCCAACCCCCAGCAGATTTTTAGTTTGGTAAATTACCCAGCTCAAGCCCCATCTCTGTCAGAAAGGAATTCACTCTTTCTCTACTTTTCTCACCATCATCTTTTTCTTGGTTCTGGGATCCTACAGCAGAAAACATCAAAGGGACACTTTGTGGGCTGGGTGCAGTGGCTCATGCCTGTAATCCCAGTACTTTGGGAGGCCAAGGTGGGTGAATTATTTGAGGTCAGGAGTTCGAGACCAGCCTGACCAACATGGTGAAACCCTACCTCTACTAAAAATACAAAAATTAGCTGGTGGAGGTGGCGCATGCCTGTAATCCCAGCTACTTGGGAGGCTGAAGCAGGAGAATTACTTGAACCTGGGAGGCAGAGGTTGCAGTGAGCCAAGACTGTGCCACTGCACTCAAGCCTGGGTGACACAGCTATCTATCCGTCTCAAAAAAAAAAAAAAAAAAAAAGGGACAGTTTGTGTGTGAGGCAGAAAGCAATTCTGCTGTGTAAATATTTGTCCTTCAGTTGCCTGTATTATTTCTTAAGGCATTATGAATAATAATAATTGCTCGCATTCAGGACCAGCTTCTTGAGTGTGCTGCTTGTACACTGGAATGGACCCATGCTCAGAAGGACCCTGCACTTGGCTTATTACTCTGAGATTGTCATTTTGAATTTCTTAATAAATAGTGAATGAAGAGCCTTGCATTTTCGTATTGTACTGGGCTCCTGTGATCCTGTTAACATTTTAAGGCACTTTCTATGCATCAGACTCCATTCTAAACCTTCACCCTATTAAACATGAGTGGCTGGAGTACCACCAGACTGTATAAATTTCCTCCATTACTTAAGGTAATTTGCAGGAATCTGTTTCCTTGCCTCTGAAAAGTGCTTAACTGAGAGAGGCAGGGGAGACACAGGGCCGAGGGTGCAGTGCCTCACACCTGTAATCTCAGCACTTTGGAAGGCCGAGGCAGGCAGATCACTTGAGGTCAGGAGTTCGAGCCCAGCCTGGCCAACATGGTGAAACCCCATCTCTATTGAAAATAGAAAAATTAGCCATGCATGGTAGCAGGCGCCTGTAGTCCCAGCTAGTCGGGAGGCTGACACAGGTAAATTGCTGGAACGCAGGAGGCAGAGGCTGCAGTAAGTTGAGATCCAGACACTGCATTCCAGCCTAGGCAACAGAGCAAGACTATGTCTCAAAAAATAAAAGTAAATAAAAATCAAAAACAAGAAAAACCTATTGCATAACTGTTTCTTTCATATCACAAATCTGCAATTACTTTGTTTACTTATTTTCTCATTGTCCCTTCTAGAAATATAAGCTCTATGCTTTTCATTACTGAATTTCAAGCTTCTATCACAATGTTTGACACATAACAGGTAATCAAACTTTTTGTTTTGTTTTTCACCTCAGCCTCCCAAAGTGCTGGAATCACAGGTGTAAACTGTCAGGTCTCCATATGCAAGCCTGGAGCCTGAAAGTCTGAAGTCCTGCTTGCCTCGGCTGAAGTCTCCCACCCCCTGCCTGCATACGCCATTGTCCCTGATGGCCCAGCTGAGCTTCCTCGGACAAGCCCCTCACCCAACCCTGCCATCTTAACTATTCTCATGATAATGTAAATACCTCTCACCCAACCCCACCACTGTAACTGAACTCACTCTGCAACACCCCCGCCCCCCAAAAAACTACCCAAACCTATAAAGCCAACTCCTATCCCACTGCCCTTTGCTAATGCCCTTTTCGGCCTTAGCCCACCTGCACCCAGCTGAATAAACAGCCATGTTGCTCACACAAAGCCTGTTTGGAAAGTCTCTTCATTCAAAGCGCCTGTTTTTTCAACATAAACCACCTTGCCTGGCCCAATATTTTAATAAATTAAGCATGTAAATCTTCCTGGGAAACAAAAATTACCACCTGCATCAAATCACTTAATTGTCTTAGATGCTGATTGATACAAAACTAATGCTTTTATGGCTTTTTATGAAATAAAAGCTCATTTAATTAAACAGTAGTTGAATCCCTGCTACTTGCTTGGCACTGTGCCACACGCTGGAGGCATTCTAACTGGAGTTCCCTCTTCTCCAGAAGTTGACTCTTACGGAGCAGGAAATGGCTCTCAATAGGGTCTCCAAAGTCAAAACTATACTAAAGATTATTTGCTATTTTCTTGCTCATTCACTTACAAACTGTTAAAAACGCACGCTTTGAAAGAAGAGACTCCCCAAACAGGCTTTGTGTGAGCAACATAGCTGTTTATTTACCTGGGCGCAGGTGGGCTAAGGCAGAAAGGGCGTTATCGAAGGGCGGTGGGATAGGAGTTGGTTTTATAGGTTGGGGCGAATCTTTTGGGAAGGGGGCAGGGGTGCTACAGAGTAAGATCAGTTACAGTGGTGGGGGTAGGGGCAAGGAGTATACATTACTATAAATTCAGTTACAATGGCGGGTGGGGTAAGAGTAGTTAAGATGGGAGGGTCGGGTGAGGAGTATTCATATTATCATAAGAACAGTTAAGGTGGCAGGGTAGGGTGAGGAGGATTACATTATCATAATAACAGTTAAGATGGCAGGGTGGGGTGAGAAGCTTCATGTCCGGGGGAAGCTCCTCTGGGCGATCAGGGATAATGGTGAATGCAGGGGGGTAGTGGGGGGGGTAATCAGCCGAGGCAGGCAGGACTTTAGACTTTCTGGGTCCGGGCTTGCACGTGGAGGCCTGACACAAACGTGGTGTTTTCCAGAGGGTACATGTTGTGATGTGTGATAAAGGGTAGTGGACTGTGTCAAAGTTATCTCCATTGTAAGTTCTCATTCAGTAACTACTTATTAATAGGTATAACCCATACTTAAAAAAAAAGCTCTTTGGAATCTTCCATCATCTACAAGAATATAAAGGGGTTCTGAGACAAAAAGTTTTGAGAACAGGGGTGGGGATTGCAAAAAAAAAAAGTTTTGAGAACCACTGCAATACAGGTCCGTTGCATACCCCTGGAAGCCGTCAGCAACAACGGATACACTACAGATGACCACGTGTTGTACTGGCCAGAGCATAGACAGTCAACACCAAGACAAAAGTATGCCAAATTGCAGGGTCTTTATTGCCGGCGGCCACGGAGGACTTCGCGTCTCTCCAACCCGTGGCCCTGAAAAGAGGGTGTCAAGATATTTTATACCCATAAAACCACTTCCAGGGTGAGGGCCTTCAGACATTCGGTGGGCTACTTGATTCTGTGAATCAACTCCTGGGCGGAAATGAGGGTGAGGGGCTCCAGACATTCCGAGGGCCAGGGGACTTTTGACATTCTGATTGTTACTTAAGTGGTTCACAAAAGTCAAGATAATCATTTGTTTACACATTGTCTGGGTAGGGTGGAAATCACAGACCTTAATTACTTATTACAAGTGGCAGGGGCCAAGATGGCGTGGGTTTGGACTGCTTGCCTGTCACATTAGGGTTACAGAGAGCAGTTTCAACAGAAAGCCGAGGTATGGTTGAGGTATGCAGTTTTATGGGGCTTTTACCATGTCACACACGCAGCCTACAGTGTGAGGTTTGGTCCCACCCAGAAGGTTGGGAGCCAAATGTGTGGCTAAGTGGAGATGGCCAGGGTTTGGGTGAGGGGCAAAGGCGGGTTGAAAGCACTGGAGAGACAGGCCTGACTCCGCGCTAGGGAACACACCTCCTTCCTTTGCACACTTAATACAAGAAGCTATAACTCCTTCTCTTGCTGGTCAGGGCATAACCTGGACCAAACGGGAAATTTAAGGCAAAATAAAAGCAGAGCATAACTTGGACCAAAGGGGAAATTTAAGGCAGCCTCTCTAAATTACATAGCTTAAAAATCGGTCCATTTAGTAATAACTGCAAAGTTCGGCCTAAAGACTAAAACACCTGCTTCCTCATTTGGGGGTGGGGATGAAGGGGAGTGCAAGGAAGAAAAGGGCGGGAAAGTGAAGACCTAAAGAAAGAAAGAACAGGCTCGGGGGAGGGGGAAGAGGCACCGCAAGAGGCCAATGAATGAGACCGAGGCTGAGGCGCGTGCGCCAGCTCTCCGCATGCGCAGGCGCACGCCTGGTGATCTCGCGGGAAAGAACCGTTGCGGGCCCGGCTTTGCGCCGAGGTAGGAGGGGGGCGTGGAGGCGGGAGTGAAGTCTCGCGAGAAGAGGCGGTTGCCGTAGCGGAGCCCTCTGGCTGTGTGTGTCTGAGGCTTCGGCGCCGGAGCCGCGGACGGTTTGCTGAACCCGTTAGTGCGCCCGGCCGAGACACACCGCCGCCATGTCCCGCTACCTGCGTCCCCCCAAACACGTCTCTATTCGTCAGGAACGTGGCCGACGACACCAGGTGGGTACAAAGCAGGTACTCCGGGCTTAGGCGGGGGAGGCCGCAGGCTCCCAGAGAGGACCCTGGCGGTGGCGGCACTGGGCCGGGGGAGGGGGACAGGGTGAAGATGGCGGGCCCCGGTCCCGCTTTGGCGCCGAACTAGGCCGCGTAGCCGGCCTCAGCCGCCGTATGGGAGCGAGGGCCGCGCCTCTGCCCTCACCGGCCGCGTGGCGGGGTTTTTCGATTCCCCCCCCTCCCCCTCCCCCTCTGCAGTTCGCAGCCCCTTCTCCCCGCTTCCTCCCGGCGCGGGCAGCCCCCGTCGCGGCCTTTCCGCCACCCGACGGCCGCCCCCCATTGATTCCAAGTTCACGTTCTTGGGGGTGCACGCCCCCTTGGCCCAGAGATTTTTCTTTTCCAGCTAAAAAAGAGTGAGGTGAAATAACGGGATCGAGGGAGAGTAATGCTGCTTTTATCCTTTTTGTTGTTGCCGTTGTTAATATTTGGGGTTTTTAATCAGTTGGAGGTGTTTGGAGAAAGGGAACGTTGAGATTTGGGGAGTTAGATTCTTCCAGTTACATGTTGCGAGTAGCTTATTTCCTGGAAATTCTGGTCACCCTTTGAAAAGGGAGGTTTAGGTAGGAAGCCTCAATCATTAGGACGTTGACGGCCAAATTAGATTAATTCGGACCTACGTTAAATAGGCTTTGTTCTCACCATTCGCTTGTTTCGAGTTGCTTTCAGATTATTTTGGAAGAGGTCTTAACTACATATCAGGCTTCGTATTTCACAAATAATCTACACACAAAATACATGGTTTGGGTTTTTTGGTGTTTTTGTTGGGTTTATTTATTTTTTGCTAGCTTTGTGATTCTTTTTTTGTCTTAAATTTAAGCAGGAAAGACATAATAATATTAGCGTCTAGAGAAATTTTCCCTTTACGTCATTTTGACATTATTTAAGGAATTCGGTATTTGTGACTTTTTCAGACCATATTTGCCTACTGTTAAGTGTCTAAACCTGTCGCTAAAATTGGGGATTAGAAATAAGTGCTTGGTGTTTTTCAAAGTACTGGAGTGGATTTGATGCTGTAAAAAGTAAAAACAAAAAATAGCAATGCTTATATGCAACCTAATGCTGTTGTACCTTTTATGAAAAACAAAGGCTATAGATTAAAACAAAATGTGGTCATTCCCTTGTACTGAATGTCTGCTGTTGTCCTGTTAATGTAAACTGCATTTTTATCTTTCAAATTCTTGAACTTAGCTTTCCTTTATCAAAAAGATGTATTGCCTATACATGTTAAGGACTTGAACATAAAAATTTGAGGTCTTTTTATGATGTTTTAGGTCTGAAGATTTACGGCGTGAATTTGGTCGTTATGGTCCCATAGTTGATGTGTATGTTCCACTTGATTTCTACACTCGCCGTCCAAGAGGATTTGCTTATGTTCAATATCCTTTCTTCAGATGGCTGATTAGTGAGGGGTGTTGAAGTTTGAAATTCAAGTTTATGTAAGTGGTAACATCTAAAAAGTAGTTTGTTTTTGTCCTCTAATGTCTGTCTTCAAATTTTTGAAAATTAATTTCTGACTCACACATTGCTCTTACTTCTTAAAGTTAATCCAAAAATGGTAAAATATTTAAATTCCCATTCATGCTTCTGAAACTCAAATCAGTGATTATATGTGTGATTTAAATTTGAATGCACTCTGGTTGCTACTACCTTTAAGTCCATTAAAAGTTAATATGTTCTTGTGCTTAGCAATTAAAATTTGGTATTCTTGTTTGTTAATTTGAATCACTTGATCAAAAACAAATTGTATAACAATGAGGTAAACTTCTTTAATATTGTCCCCTAATTTGCTGTCCTCTGTTGTTACCTCAGAGAATGTAAAGCTGTACAGTTATGGCGACCCAAAGAGAAAGCATGAAAGAACCTTTAGAGTAGAGTTCAACACTTAAGGCAAGTAGACAAGCCAAAGACCTCTTAAGGATCAGGCTTGAAGAGAAGGGAGAGTTTGGGAAAAGAAAAAATAAAGAAAAGCTGGAAGAAGGACAAGCCTAATGGGAGACAAAGCCTCGCTTTATCTACAAAAGGGGGGAAAAGGTTGTTTTTCAAAGTTAAAGATAAAGCCATCTGTCATATTTGGCCAAGCATCTCATGACAAGTCCTTCTGACAAGCACTTAAAGAGTTAAAGGTCAAGATGAAGTTGAATTGAATGATGGCCAAGATTAAAGGAGTCATACCTGATGTATCCTACAGAATAACTATTTTTCTTTTTTTTTCTTTTTCTTTTTTTTTTTAATGTTTTGTAAGCAGTTAATTTTCAAAATTATTCTGGTTTGGTCTAGTGACAAAACCTATAACTTGATTTGTGTGGGCCTTTGATGTTGTGATTGTGGTCTTGTATAAATGCACTCTCTCAGCTTATCAAGTTAAAGTGTAACAGGATGTATATTGTTAAGATTAAATTCAGCATATTTTGGTTTTGGACCAGGTGGTCAGATGCCACAGAGTAGCAGGCAGTGCTCTTTGGAGTAGCGTGGGGTTCTGGGGTTAAGCCACAGAGCCCTGCTTAAAGGAGAGACAGGTGTATGCACTGGGGACTACTTAGGAACAGCTTGGGGTGGTCTTACAGGGTCAGAGCCACTAGAAATTCTGTTTATATATAGCTTTTAAAGTGCTTCCTGGGGACACACAAACCCTTAACTTCTGGAACTTAGGCCTGTGAAGACTGCTAGCCCTGTGCTGCTTTAGCGCAAATGATCAGTTGGCCCTGAGTGAGTTGCACAAGGCATTCTCCCTAATGTAGATTCCTAATTGGGACCTATGAGAGACTGGTCCCTGACCCAGAGTTTCAGGTGATCTTCTTCCTCCTTTCAGTGTGAGATCGTCTCCCTGCAACAAGGGTTTGAGTTGTGGACCTCAGACTAGGAAAAATTCTTCCTGCTTAAATTCAGTGGGCCTCCTGAAACTTGTAATACATTAGTGGAGTCCTTGTGAGGCTTACAGGGAAAAGCCAAAAGCTACTCCTGCAGGGCCAGCTGTCAAGGACAATTGTGAGAATTGGTTGCAAAGCTCCATTACAGAGAAGATAATAGCTGTATCTGGCTTAGTAAATGAAGGTAGCAGTACATTCTGTCTTAACAACATAGACCTAATTTTAACTAGTGTTGGGTGGCCCAGGAATCAAGGTCAGTAGTAGTTTGATTCAAGAGTGTGTGATACTTGAGGCAGAAAAGGGTAGTAATTTAAAGCAATCTAAAGAAGAATGATAATTTTTAATACATATGCAGTAAGTCTGTGGTCTTAAAATAGTTGAAAAGAAGTAACAGGCTTATCAATTTCATTTTTGAAAAGACCATAAAGTACAAATTTCTCCATGACTGACATCAGAGTGATGCTTAGCTGCCTCTGCTGCCGCTGTCTCTGTCTGACTCAATTCCCCAGTTAGCCTTTTTCCTATCCCTGGCTTACCGAGTAAAGTAGAAACTTGCCATCAGCCCAGGATTCTGTTTTTGAGGATAGCCCCAGAGAGGATGCTCTGCTCTCATTAATAATGTTTACGGCTCTCAATAGAAATCCTTTTTATACTTATATTCTGTCTCTTGGGGTAACAAAGTAGTATACCCATTAAGTGAACTTCTTCTAATTAGTTTAGAGCCCAACTGCATTAACCTTGAGTTATGTTCAGTTATAGTATTCAAGGTTCTAAACTCCACATCAGCCTTTGCCTTTTCATGTTGAAAGCCCGGTTGTTTAAACCTTGTTCTTCCATTTAATCTATTCATAATGGCCTCAGGAAGAGAGAGCTGGAAACCTGAAAGTCCTTAATTCCATTCAGAACAAAAAGTGAGTAGTCTAGTAAGGCAGACTTTTAGTCTCTAGAATAAAAGAATACCAGTATCAGTCTCAAAAAAGAAGTGTACAATTTATAAAATTACCTCTCCAAATCTTCAGTCTTGTGTTGTCTCAAATTTAGGAAATAGAAATGTGCAAACTAGAATAGTGATTTTTTAGGATAGAATGAAACTCTATACCGGAACCTAACCTAGCTCTCTTTCCAAACCATTGATACCAAACACTGCCTTGAATGTGTACTTCGCCTCTGTCATGATGATGGTTTTAGGAAAGGAGCTAGGTTTGGACAGAATAACTATGTAAAGCCAGGAGTTCTCATAATATCATTGCTGACATGACCAGGGAGGACAAAGGGCTTAGCTTCTCAGATCAAAAACAAGTACCAGCAGTTCCTGCTTAAAGCTGGTAAATAATGCCTTGAAATTCTCAAGTTGGAAACCAGTCTCAAACCCATTTCTTTGCAAGAAGTTGTATATTTCGGATCATGGTTAGGGTTTTCCGGTCTAGGAGTCCTTACAGTGGTCTGTTGTTTCTTGATAGCATGCTTTTACAGTCTGCCTGGATGTAATAACGCTTTTGGTATAGTGATTGTCTTTAGTACTGCTTGACTCTGTCTCGATGTCCACAAATGGCTAGCGTGCTTGTCTTCCCATGCAGTGCAAGGAAGACAGTTAAATCGTAGTATTAGATATATATGAAAAAGAAAATAGCAAAATTAATTTGAGGTTAATGCTTTCGTCTCTTGTAAGTCTTGCTTACACAAGAACTATTGGCATTTTCTTTTTTTCATTTGAAACAAATATGAAAAACAGTATTTTGGTTTTAAGAAACTTATTTTAACATACAACATAGAACTGACATTTGTTTTTCTTTTTTGTAAACTTAATTCTTAAAACTTAGGAAAATTCTTGGATAGGACAGCTTGGTGATTCAGCTATAACATCTTATTTCAAGAATAACTTTACTGCAATATGTATTCATACATTTTCAAATGTGTCTTAGGAAATCACAAGTGCTTTTATACTGTGAAGTGTTAATGGCTGAATCCAACTGAATCACCAACTAGTAAGTGGGGTCTGGTTGATTTTCTGGAATATTGGGAGATTGTGAATTGTTCCAGACATATGAACTGAACTCTCATTCATTATCAAAGTTTGCAAAACTTCCCAAGCCCCTTAACATTTAGCACATTTGAGGATGTTCGTGATGCTGAAGATGCTTTACATAATTTGGACAGAAAGTGGATTTGTGGACGGCAGATTGAAATACAGTTTGCCCAGGGGGATCGGAAGAGTAAGTACCCTTATACCTGATGTATATGATGGATTATTTTTTAGGTAGTGTTTTGAGATTTTTCTTTTTAGAGAATTTAAGCAATTTGTGTATCTGTTCAAAACTCAAAGGGATCCTTTTTTTTTCTTTTTTTTTTTTTTTTTGAGACGGAGTCTCACTCTGTCGCTCAGGCTGGAGTGCGGTGGTTTAATCTCAGCTCACTGCAACTTCCACCTCCTGGGTTCAAACGGTTCTCATGCCTCAGCCTTCTGACTAGCTGAGATTACAGATGCATGCCACCACACCTGGCTGATTTTTGTATTTTTAGTAGAGATGGAGTTTCACCATGTTGGCCAGGCTGCTCTCAAACTCCCCACCTCAAGTAATCCTCACGCCTCAGCCTCCCAAAGTGCTGGGATTACAGACGTGAGCCACTACACTTGGCCCAAAAGGATCATTTTTAAGAAAATGGGATGTCTTGAATATTTCATCATATTTTTCAAATGTATTATAAAGTTTTGGGGTAAGTATAGGTGGGAAGTGGAGATCAGAATGCCTAAATATATCTAGACTCTTCTGAAAGTTAACCAGCTTTATGCAGGCTCACCAGTTGTTTGCTGTGTACTTACGAGGCAGGAGTACAGGTTTTAGAGTCAAGTAGACCTGTGTTTGAATTCCGGCTTAGCCATTTTGTTGCCTTGGGCAAGATACCAATTAAGAGATTAAAATAGCTGCTGAAGAGAAGAGGAGCACTTGAGTAGACACAAACTATTGGTAACTCTAGTTTTTTAGTTGGGTAATAGATTCCTTGTTATGCATTAATGTACTCCAATACGTAAATACCTGCTTCATTGAATCGAATGAGATAAGAATTGAAGTGTATATAAGGCATTTAGGAATGCCTTATTCTGCTTAGGTTCTTAGAACAGTAATTATATATTACTGCATTTTGACACTGCCGATTATTCATAGGCCACCTATGAATATTTTGTTAATTGTGTTCCTAATGAATAGAATCCATGGCGGGATCATTCCAAATCAGTACGGTTCAGTGGTCATTTTTTTCAACCATTTAAGAATATAAAATGGTAGCATGAAAATAAACTAATACTCTGTGGTTAAGAAAGAAAAGAAATGTAAAATGGATGGATGTGGTAGCTCACACCTGTAATCCCACCATTTTAGGAGGCCTAGGCAGGAGAATTACCTGAGCCTAGGAGTTTGAGACCAGCCTGGGCAGCAAAGTGAGACCTCTGTCTCTAAAAAAAATAAAATAAAAAATTAGCCAGGCGTGGTAGTGCATGCCTATGGTCCCAGCTAGGCAGGAGAATCAGTTGGGCCCAGGAGGTTGAGGCTGCAGTGAGCCATGTTTCCACAACTGCACTCCAGCCTGGGTGACAGCAAGACCCAATCTCAAAAAGCCACTCACTCCCATTTTGAGTTTTAAAAAATCCTTTTATGGTATAGATTCCCAGTGTCGGAATAGTTGACAAGTCTTGGCTAACAAGTTAGGTGGTGAGAAGATTTTGAAAATAGTTGGAGATAGGGCCGGGCAGTGTGTCTCACGCCTGTAATCCCAGCATTTTGGGAGGCCAAGGTGGGCAATCACAAGGTCAGGAGATTGAGACCAGCCTGGCCAACATGGTGAAACACCATCTCTACTAAAAATACAAAAAATTAGCTGGGCGAGGTGGCAAGCGCCTGTAATCCCAACTATTTTAATAGTCTGAGGCAGGAGAATCACTTGAGCCCCGGAGGTGGAGGTAGCAGCTGAGATCGCGCCACTGCACCTGCCTGGCGACAAAGTGACTCTTGTCTCAAAAAAAAGTTGGGTGTAATAGAGAGTATTATTTTTAACAAAAAACAGTCTTCTAGTATATTTTCTTGAAAATAAATACATAAGCCGGGCGTGCTGGCTCACGCCTGTAATCCCACCACTTGAAGCTGAGGCGGGCGGATCGCCTGAGGTCAGGAGTTTGAGACCAGCCTGACCAACATGGAGAAACCCCATCTCTACTAAAAATAAAAAATCGGCTAGGCACGGTGGCGCATGCCTGTAATCTCAGTTACTTGGGAGGCTGAGGCAGGATAATCACTTGAACCCGGGAGGCGCACCATCGCACTCCATCCTGGGCAACGAGAGCGAAACTCCCATCTCAGAAAAAAGAGAAAAACATGCCTTTTCCAAGATGAATATTTGCAGTTAACTTCAACCCAGCCTAGGCAAAATCACTTTATGCATCTGCATCTCACACCAAAGCTTACAGACACCTCTAAAACAGACTCCAGGCTGGGTGCAGTGGCTCACACCTGTAATCCTAGCAACTTGTGGAAGGCTGAGGCGGGCAGATCATTTCAGGTCAGGAATTTGAGACCACCCTGGCCAATATGGTGAAACCTGTCTCTACTAAAATGCAAAAATTAGCCAGGTGTGGTGGCACGTTTCTGTAATCTCAGCTACTCAGGAGGCTGAGGCAGGAGAATGGCTTGAACTGGTGTGGGGTGGAGCTTGCAGTGAGCTGAGATTGCACCACTGTACTCCAACCTGGGTGACAGAGCAAGACAGTGAGCTGAGATTGCACCACTGTACTCCAGCCTGGGTGACAGAGCAAGACTCTGGTCTCAAAAATAAAATTAAAAAAAAAAAAAAACACTCCAAAACACACTTTCTTGTTACTATTTTTTTTTAGAGACAGGGTCTCTTCCCCCAGGCTGACATGCAGTCGTGTGATCACGGTTCACTGCATCCTCAAACTCATGAGCTCAAGTGATCTTACTACCTCAGCCTCCCCAGTAGCTGAATACATATTCGAGCCACCAGGCCCAGCTAATTATTTTTTGTAGAAATGGGATATTGCTATGTTGCCCCAGGCTGGTCTCAAACTCCTGGGCTCAAATGATCCTCCCACTTAAACCTCCCAAAGTACTGGGTTTACAGGTGTGAGTCACCACACCTGGTCATACACACTCATGCAGAGATTTTTTACCCTATTTATTGAGGGCTTCAATACTGTTTTTAGTATTTCTAAGTATTTCTGTTACTTGTATTTCCCAGCACCAAATCAGATGAAAGCCAAGGAAGGGAGGAATGTGTACAGTTCTTCACGCTATGATGATTATGACAGATATAGACGTTCAAGAAGCCGAAGTTACGAAGAAGGAGATCAAGAAGTCGGTCTTTTGATTACAACTATAGAAGATCGTATAGTCCTAGAAAGTAAGTGTGATGCGTAACATAGGGATCTGTTTAAAAAAGATGTATTTGTTAGCATTTAATTTTCTTTTACCTTTTTGTATGCTTTTAATTATATACATTGAATGCTTCACTGAGACAAAAAAATCTTTTAGCATTTTAAAAGTTTTATGGCCGGGTGCAGTGGCTCACACCTGTAATCCCAGCACTTTGGGAGGTTGAGGCGGGCAGATCACCTGCAGTTGGGAGTTTGAGACCAGCCTGACCAACATGGTGAAACCTCATCTCTGCAAAAAATACAAAAATTATCCGGGCATAGTGGTGGGCGCCTGTAATCCGAATTACTCGGGAGGCTGAGGCAGGAGAATCGCTTGAACCCAGGAGGCGGAGGTTGCAGTGAGCTGATACTGCGCCATTGCATTCCAGCCTGGGTGACAGAGTGAGACTCCATCTCAAAAAAAAAAAAAAAAGTTTTATGGTTTGCTTTTAATTAGAAATTTTGCCTCTACGAATAGATATTTGTCACTGCTTTTTCTGATATGCTTTTTAGCAGTAGACCGACTGGAAGACCACGGCGTAGCAGAAGCCATTCCGACAATGATAGGTAAATAACTTTGCTTTGAAAAAGACTCATATGTTTTTTAATTTCAGAGTGAACTTTTGCTCTAAAAATAACAAATTTGATTAATATAGAATCTAATTTTTACTCTAATTATATCTCTCCTCTGTTTTGAAAGATTCAAACACCGAAATCGATCTTTTTCAAGATCTAAATCCAATTCAAGATCACGGTCCAAGTCCCAGCCCAAGAAAGAAATGAAGGCTAAATCACGTTCTAGGTCTGCATCTCACACCAAAACTAGAGGCACCTCTAAAACAGATTCCAAAACACATTATAAGTCTGGCTCAAGATATGAAAAGGAATCAAGGAAAAAAGAACCACCTAGATCCAAATCTCAGTCAAGATCACAGTCTAGGTCTAGGTCAAAATCTAGATCAAGGTCTTGGACTAGTCCTAAGTCCAGTGGCCACTGATAGTATAAACCATGGTCATTTTTAGGCATGTATCATTTACTCATAGTTTGGTTTACTTAAATTATCAGGAATACAATGTTGCAATGATGCTTAAAAAACACTTGTTAGTTTTCCCTGTACCAGGCAATGGTTATAATTAAAATGATATGCTGTTGAGAAGCCACTCTTAAGAGTCCAGTTTGTTTAATGTTATGGGCAGCTACCAATTTGTGGTGTCTCTGTATATTTTTGTAAAGATTCTCATTTTTTATGCTTGAAGTATTTGGTGAAAAGATGTTGGTTGACCATAATTTGCAACATTGTCTCATTAAAAATAAACTTTCATATTCATATTTGGTAGAACTGTTAACCTAGAAATGTAGCTTGCTAATAAGATAGAATGATACAAAAGTGAAGTAGTAGCCACAGTACAGCACTGACTGCTCAGACACATTTAGGTTCAGGGTGGGCCTTTATGTCTTGTCAAAATGTCTAGGCCCGGCCAGGCGCTGTGGCTCACGCCTGTAATCCCAGCACTTTGGGAGGCCGAGGCGGGTGGGTCATGAGGTCAGGCATTCGAGACCAGCCTGACCAACAGGATGAAACCCCCTCTACTAAAAATACAGAATTAGCTGGGCGTGGTGGTGCACGCTTGGAATCCCAGCTACTTAGGAGGCTGAGGCAGGGGAATTGCTGGAACCTGGGAGGTGACAGTTGCAGTGAGCCAAGATTGGGTCACTGCACTCCAGCCTAGGTGACAGTGAGACTCCATCTCAAAAAAAAAAAAAAAGTCTAGGCCCATGATAATTACTTATGATGAAGTATGGATTAGTTCTTTGTTAACCCCACTGTCTTGGGAATGATGCCAGCTGGGTTAGGTAGTATTTTCAGGAAGATTGAGTTTTTGACTGAAACATGGAGCCTTCACTGCTTTTTTTCTGGTTCCTGTGAAGATTCGGAACATAGAAAACACAAAAATTTATCTTAAAATTTGAGCAGGTCGATGATGACAAAAGTAATTTTAAGGAGAAAGGAATATTCTTATGTAGTTATTCTAAAGTTTAAGGAGCGTTGTTGACCATAATATTGCTTAGTTTTCTTACTGCTGTTAGAAGGGAGTAAATTGTTTCAAAGTAGGTTTTGTGTGTGTGTGTGTGTGCATAGTGTAAAAGAACTGAAATTTTTTGATGCTTACAGCACTTGGCCTGTGCATTTGTATCAAAATTTGCCTGCCTCTTTATGAGCGAGGCCTGCTTTTCACACCTCAGTTTATTTAATATGAGGCAAGTTGAAAGACAGCATTCATTCTAGGCGACTCTGTGGTGCCATGAAATTTAAAATAATTTTGGAAAAAGGATTAGTCAGTTTTAAGCAAGAGTCACATCTTCTGAGTTTTTGATTATCAGTGTAGTACCTGACTAAAAATGAAGTAATAATACCCTTAACCATTTATAATTTCTAGTATTTTTCTGAAAGATCATTTTGGGGACAAAAGTGACTTGACATGTCCAATTTCATTTCAGAATAAAAAGCTAGCATCTTTAAAAATCAGATTGCTTGCTTACAGTTATAAGTAAGAATTATGGAGAAACAATTCCTTTTAGAGGATTACTTTTTTCAATTTTGGTTTTTGGAATCTAGGCTTTGCCTGTAAAGAATAAAACGATGGATTTTAAATACTGTTTGTGGAATGTGTTTAAAGGATCGATTATTCTAGAACCTTTGTATATTTGATAGTATTTTTAACTTTCATTTCTTTACTGTTTGCAGTTAATGTTCATGTTCTGCTATGCAATCATTTATATGCACGTTTCTTTAATTTTTTTAGATTTTCCTGGATGTATAGTTTAAACAACAAAAAGTCTATTTAAAACTGTAGCAGTAGTTTGCAGTTCTAGAAAAGAGGAAAGTTGTGGGGTTAAACTTTGTATTTTCTTTCTTATAGAGGCTTCTAAAAAGGTATTTTTATATGTTCTTTTTAACAAATATTGTGTACAACCTTTAAAACATCAATGTTTGGATCAAAACAAGACCCAGCTTATTTTCTGCTTGCTGTAAATTAAGCAAACATGCTATAATAAAAACAAAATGAAGGAAATAATGATTAACTGGAATTATTACAGTATTGAATATGATTCTAAAATAACAATGGAAACAGTCCTTTATAGATTTAGGAATATTTTTAATCAGTGTTGCACTAGGCACAAATAACTTTTACTTTGGAAATGATAGAACTTGCCAGAAAGGTACATCTTTTACACAGTAGTTAAAAATTCATTGTGTAATGTCAGAGTTGTTTAATGATTGCTCATTAAGCCTCTTGGGTTAACTTAAGTTATTTGGTAGTGTTAAGATAAAATTTGGATCAGCTAATTCTAAGTGTATACTTTCATATTGGATGGATCAGTAATTCTCTCCCTCTTCATAAACAAATGCATTGGAACTTAATGTTTATGACATGATTTTAAATCATTTTGAATTGAATGTTGATGAGCAGCTAATATTAAGTGATAACCTCTTCAGGGAAGTAGGTTGTGGTTTGAATTCCATCTACTTTATGACAGTTACAGTTGATAATTTATTAAGTATTCATGATGTGCCGGGCACTTGAAAAGGCTATGTGTTAACTCATTTACTCTTCACAAAACCCTATGAGATACTTTTATTTTCCCCATATTACAGATAAGGAAACTGAGGCACAAAGAAAGGTCTATAAGGCAGAACCAGGATTTGAGCCCAGACCTGGTCCTTAGTTTTGGGGGGGGTTTTGTTTGTTTTACAGACTGTAATTTGAGAGAAGTAGACTGAGAAGATAGCTCATTGAAATTGTTCATTCTCCGGGGCCTGATTTTAGTTTTATTTTTTACTTGTGTCAACTTGTTTTTAAACTTGGACTGAGAACCTTATATGTTGTTTCTAAAGTGACACACCTAACAGCTTCAAAAGGACTATGTTACAGTTGAACCTGTGGTAGTTTGGATCCTACTGGTACTTGAGGATCTTTACGTAGTGTTTTATGTTAGTTTTGGGTGATGTAGTTGAGTCCCCCACTTAATTGAGTGTACCTACTATGTGTGTGGTACTGGGCTCAATAATAATAATGATAGAATGGTTATATCAACACTCAAATGAGGGCTGACACATTTCACCTCTACTTTTACTTAAGATCTCTCTGCATTTTTTTTTTAAGCCCAGTAAGCAAGAAGAAAAATGAGAGATAATGATTCAGTGAGAGAGGAAAGGTGCTACATAGAGTATGAGCTATTAAGTTACATCCCAGGGGGAAAGACCTGGGAACTGTTGTATTATTCTCTTGAAAATTTGGCCCAGTAAGCTGCTACATCCAGTTCAACTAACAAAATCCTGTATACCACAGAGAAGAATAAAGAAAACCAAACTGACAAACATCCTTCTTTTATTTAAGACCAAACTGCAGCTGGAATACCCAGTACAGTTCTGCTTACTACACTTCAAGAAAGATCTGAAAGCGGAAAAAGAACCAAAGAAGGGCAGTTCAAGCGACCAAAGGGTGGGTGGAAGGTGCTGCAGTATGAATACTGTACGAATATTTTGACTCTGGTCTGAAAAGATAAAAGAAATGTTATCGAAAACTACATGGAATAATTGAAGTCCCTTCAAGTTTGAAAGTAAGCATTTTAGGACAAATAAAAGGAAATTCAACTTTGTACTTGTGGAAACTAATCCCTAAATATGAGTAGGTTTATATTGATTCATGGGTACCAGGTCTATAACAAATTATTGGAAAATAGGATGTCTGAATATCAAGGAAGACAGCCATAGTCTCTTACGGTGCCTCTGTTGGTCTGTCTCAAACTGAATTGGGTGGGAAAAGGTATGGTCCAATACAAAAGTTCCATTTTCGCCATTATTGGCAAATCTTGCCTTTGTTTATTTTGGTGCCAGTGTTTTCTGCTTAATCATTTGCTTTGTTGGCATCTGCGTTTATTTACTTGTACACCACATGCAGTTTACATCTTCCTTAACTACTCTCCTTCCCAGGTAAATTCGAGTTACATTTGACATCCAGCTAAGAGGGCCCATCTCTTCTCACCTCTTTCCTAGTCACTATGTTCAGCAAATATTTATTGAGCCCTTAGTGTGGGCAAATCATTGTACTGGATAATTGAGGAGGAAAACAGAATTCCTTATTTGATAAATGTCTACTGAGCACAGTCTAGTGAATCATTACAGTATCACCTCGTCGTTTTGTTTGAGGAATATTATTCATAACAATATTTTACACCATTCATATCTTAATGTAATTATAGAACCAAATATACTATCAAGTAATTATGTGGTTATTCTGCCATTTAAAAGTATCCAGTATTTGTTTGATCCCAATATTACAAATAATGGAAAAACGATTTGTTTTAATCTGTAATAAACTGGTTTATTGTGCAGTGACTGTAATATACTAGAGTTATATTAAAGTGTTCACTCTGCCTCACCAAACACATACTAGGAAATAACCCCCAAAGTAAGTATTTAACTTTGCATTAGATACAAAGGATACTGGGTGCTATAATTAGATTATTTTGAGGCAGACAGCTGTTATCCCAACTGATTTAGTATGTTCTGTAATTGATAAAATGTTCACCAAATTATACTTTTTAGTGATTTACATGTACATTTTATAGGGGACATGTTCTGTGTATAGTGAATAAATAACTTTTATAGTATTACGAAATGTTTTGGATTCCTTAGTTTCTTATTAGGATGTTTCTTTACCTATACATTGATTCCATCACATTTGATTTTTGTCATCTTTTTGCCACATATTTAAAACTTTCCATGTAAAATTATTAACTAAAAATCTGGAAGTGGAGTTTAAGTTTTTAATTTATAGCAATTTTGAAAATAGAGCAGAGGTATATTTTTAAGGGAGGTATGAAATGGTATTTTTGTCTGTATTTTATTTTAGAATTTTTTTTTTTAACTTACCCAGGATCACACAGCAAGTGTCAGATCTTAGGTTAAAGTCCATAATTTTTCACTTGTTTCATCTTTTGTTATATTTTTGTTGTTGAATCAAATGGGGAAATGTTTTTATAGCTTTATTTTCATGGAGATAGTAAAATTGATATAATGGGAACTAGAATTTACTTAGAGCCAAAATGACTAGATTTAATTACAAAAAGTATTTTGTTGTATACAGTTACACACTCATTAACGTAGTGGGTGGTTCTTATGGATAGAGGTTCTCTGTATTTTTAAAAGAATATGTAGAGTTCATAAACGTTTTTTGCCCTTTACCTCCCTTCTCCATTTCCTTTTGAAGTTAAGACATTTAAGGGGGGAGAATTAAGTTGCATATTGAGTTGGGATTTTGTTTAAAAATAGGTGAATACATGTATAAATACAGTAACAATAGTTGGTAGTTCTCTAAAATATTGTAAGTCAGAAAAGGACCTTTAATATTTGCATCTGTTGAATGAATTGCTTTAGGATCTCTTCTGTGGTTGTTTCTCTTTATACTGAATGCTGTCAATATTGTTGAGGACTTATTGTGCCGAACCATGTGCTTTTCAAATATTTAATTCTAAAAACACTCCTGGGAAGTGGGTATACTATTCCCATTTTACCGATGAGAAAATTGTCCTTTGTGGAAATACCCACCATGTGATAGCATCTTGCATATGTTCATTCTTCACAACCTTACAAGGTAAATGGATAATGTTCCTGGATGAGAGATTAAATGTAATCCAAGATCTCATGGCTTTGTGGCTCACAGACTCTAAGCATGGCTTTCCAAATCTCATTCTCTTACAGAGATTTGCCATTGTATTGCATTTTGACCATATTCCTGTTTACAAAACCTAAGATTATATTCTGAAGTAGGGAGGCTGTGACTTGAGCAATAGCTCAGGAATAATCTAATGGCATTCTACTAGGAAGGAGGACTAGCAAAACCTGTAGAAGTCCCAGGCATGAACTGTTCTCATTTTAGATAGGATGACTTGATAAATAGGGTGAAGTGAGCAACATGTTTGGTCTTCAGTTATTGATATCTACAAGACATTCTGCTAGTCAATGTGGAAAAGGTTCCTTCTCGGATTTTTTCCTCTGCCCCTTCCTCTAACAGTGTTGGTTATCTTTATTATGTTTCTGTGTATTTGTAACAGCTATTTCACCCTTGTATTGCACAATGGGGATTTTTCTTGGAATAAAAAGTGAGGCATGTAAACTCATTGAGAACTAACAGTAGTTTGTAAAGAAGTAAAAGGACTTTGTATCTAGTTTTTTGCAGATCACATTTCTTTGAATGCTGGAAAGTGAAATAAACTGGTCTAGGAGCTAAAAAAAAAAAAAAATGTTGGTTTTTTTAAGATTTTGCTCTACCTTAGATTTGTTACCACCCGGGTACACTTTTTCCTAATTTGTATAAGAGGTTTTAGAGATGAACTCTGTCCCTCTCGATTTACAAAGTAATTGCCTAGGAGAGAATGCAACCAAAACAGTGGAAACTGAAACTTACACAAAACCTTTCAAATTTTTTTCCTGTCTTATGGAAGAAGAAAATTTATCAGTGTGTATTTTAAGCTTAAGGTTTTAGACCTGGATTCTATCATAGTGTAACTACCATCAAAAAGATAAATTGAAATTAGTATTTTTTAAAGACAGAATCTCATTCTAACTTCGCCCAGGCTGGAGTACAGTGGCACTGCCTCAGCCTCTGGAGAAGCTGGGATTATAGGTGTGTGCCACCACCCTGGCTAATTTTTTTTTGTATTTTTAATAGAGACAGGTTTCACCATTTTGGCCAGGCTGGTCTTGAACTCCTGATCTCGTGATCCACCCACCTCAGCCTCTCAAAGTGCTGGGATTACAGGCGTGAGCCACCATTCCTGGCGGAATTACATTTACTTAAGGTTCACAGTATGGCTGATTTCACAATTGCATTGATTTGGGAAATTCTTAGCACCATTCCCTATGTAGGCTAACCAAAACTTCTCACTACCTCTCCTAAAGTATGAGGTGTTTATATGGTTACTTTTATTCAGGTTACCTTTAACCTGCTAAAATTTTTACAGGTAACCATTTTTCCCCTCCCACTTCATTTATCCATTGAGTCAAACCAAAAACAGTGTATTCAATATATGGCTTAAAAACAAACAGCTAGGCTGAGATGTGTGTGTTCCGTACACGAAGTTCAATTTTGCAATCCTTGGCATTTTTCACAGAAATTACCCTGGAAACAAAAAAATGAAGGCTGAAATGTTGGCTCTGCCTTAACTCCAGTTTGCATGAAAAAGATAGCTTTGCTGTGGGACTAGTAGAATTTTAAGGATTACTCTCAAACTAGTTTTAAGATGCCCTATCATTTGGAACCTGTATTAGAAAGCAGGTGTGGTTGTGATGCTTTTCTTCTGAGGGTCCCTTGTGTATACTTTTGTCAGCATGTTTAAAACACGAGGGTTCTTAACTTGATAAAATCAACCTAGATCATAGAATTTTCAAAAGCTTTGCAACATTTTCCATGTGTGGCCTTTTTTTATATCAGCAAACTAATTGCTCCTTTTCAAGCCGAAATTCCTGTCACATTTTAGTCACAACTAGCCTTTTTTTTATAATCAGATATTTAGTGGCTTAGAGTTCCGGAGTCTGAGAAGTCCAAGAGTTGTGAGCATTCTGAGAATATATAAGCTTCAAGTCAGTGACAAATAGAACACATTTTAAAAAAATATTAAGTAATCAAAATCATGTTTAAAATAAAACCAAGCCAGTGGGGGAAAACAATTTTATTTAATTTTATGCTTCAAATTCGTATCTACATAAATTTGTCTTTAGGTTATCGATATTTAACTTGGGCAGTACTTCATCTTGATTTATTTGGAGAAATACACCTTAGCCATCTGCTTACCTGCATAGGCATCAGAAGAGGTGCCAATTAGAAAATAGGGCATTAACAAAATTTTTTAACTGACCCACATGCTTTTTTAACTTGTTATTGGTTTCACTTATATTTAAGCATTTACTCTTAAGGTTGGCATAACATGTTATCAATATTATGCAGGAGTTTGTCTTTTGCATAAGCAGTCTGTTGGATGGCCACCCACCCTTGACCAAAGAAAAACCAAACCATACTCTAAACCACTTGTATCCTAGGTTAGAAGATCGTGAAAGCCAAAATCTGTAAGGTTGCAGGGACCCTTTAGTTAATCTTTGGGCTCAGTGGAGGAAAAAAATAATAGTCCCATACTGCATTTCACATCTCTTAAAAATAGTTTTAGCAGCTTAAACCTTCTTAGTTATAAAACTTATTACACTAGAATTTGCTCTGAAATATAGTTTACAACCAAATCAAGTATAACATACATACACTGGCACTTCAGCACAAGGGCACACTTTAAAAACAAATTATTTT
Source organism: Ateles fusciceps (assembly GCA_036589455.1). Classification (NCBI taxonomy): domain Eukaryota; kingdom Metazoa; phylum Chordata; class Mammalia; order Primates; family Atelidae; genus Ateles; species Ateles fusciceps. The sequence goes on from JAZHEH010001321.1 coordinate 3,990,977, forward strand.
GGACCTTTAAAACTAGGCCATACTATAAAAAACAGTCCACGGTCTTACATTCAGCAAATTCATACTAAAATATCCCATTTTTGTAAGATAAAGGCCAAGAAAACTTTACATATGCTACAAGTTCATCACAGGTATTTACATGGCTCTTTCTCCCGTAGGTACTTAAATTTTTCACATTATACAGCTCCCCAAAGCCAGCTTTGCAGGAATGATGAGGCCAGATCACTATTAGAATAGCTTGTGCAGTGCTGTAATACAAAAATGTATTTTGAAAGCTACTGAGTGACCATCAAATACTGTTAAAAAATGGTTTTGGTGTATTTGTTGGCAGACACTTAATCCACTACATTTAATAAACAGGGCCATTGGGGTGTACTATGTCTCATTCTAATGAGCTCCAAATGCCCTTTCCACCCACTGTATAATTCACAAAAATACAATTATTTTAAAAAATTCACATTTTCTTTGAGCAGTGCATCAGATTGTTAGCATATTACTGATTTGGGTGTTTCCAGTATACTAAACTTGCAGATATTTACCTAATTCTGAATCCTTGTTAGACACTTATAATCCTATTCACCAACAACAATCTGGTCCATGAATGAAAAATTACTATCTTCCCCTAACAATAGAAAAAGCTGATTCCTTTACCACTCCCCAAATCTAAACTTGGCTGGTTTCCCCTCAAAGTTACTCAGTTGAGAACACTTAATATCAAGTACAATATTAATTTAGTTTTAAGTTGCACTGATACTACCATTACATCACAGTGCACACAACACATACGTGAGATGCAGTCTATATTTTTTACATTAATTAGCAGTTCTACACAAATAGATTAACTCCCTGGCGAATTTGTTTCAGACCAGTTGACAACTATCCATAAACATAACTAAATTTATGCATAAGTACTTTGTCTTATTTTATACCTGTACTTTAAGTAAGGTTTTAAGTTGAAATGTCATTATTTCCTTGTCTGAAGGATTAAAGGAAACAGGGACCCAGTGGCTTGGTGGTTTGGGAAGAACACTTGGTGATGGCGGCTCACTAAATTTGGCACCAGCATAGTTCTGATTAGCTTGAGATTTAAAAAGTAAGCTGGGACCTGATAGCTAGAGTTCCAACTTTGATTACTTGGAAAATTTTTGTTCTTTCCCCCGTTTTGCATGGCCTGCCAAGCAGCTGCTGATGAGTTATAACCATGTCCTCTTTCTTTTTTCTTATGAACAATCTTCATCTGGGAATTCTGATCCTTGGTCTTCTGTCTGTTAAGCTGTTGTTGGTTCTTACTAACATTTCTAGATTGAGGCGCTGGAATGTTATACCTCTCTCCACCACCCATCTTCAGCTTCTTTGTCACCTACAAATGAATGGAAACAAATATTGAGTAAAATTCCGTCAAGAAAAGTTCAGAATCTTTAAGAAGCTTCTATGGCTCCAACTTACAACTCCAGATATTTTGGACAAGACTCAGTAATAAACTATTCAGCTGCTTTAACTCAAAAAGCAAGCTGTTCAGATTCCAATATATGCACAAGCTTTATTATACCTTCCCTAAGAAAAATGAGCTTACCCACAAATCTGCATAATCTTCTATTTTAAAATAAAAACAATTGCTTTAGGGTGGATCCATCATAAAATGTTTGCCCATTATGATGTTAATCTGCTTACCTTTCAGTCTGTTTTTCAGATTGCAGGATTTCCAGTACCTGTCCTCTTCCTTGCTGCCAAGCCCAAGATAACAAATGTTGCTTTCTGACAGACCCTTTCCTTTGTCTCAATATAGAAGTTTTCATGGGCCGATCTGCTGAGTTCACCCTAGGAGCTGAGGCCCACATCTGAGTCTCCTCAGCACACAAGTTTGAGAGAAGTCCTAGCTAGAAAAGTAAAGATTCTTTCATTATTTCCAGAACACGTTGAGAAAGTTACTTAGATTTACTATAAAAATCGTTGACTGTAAAAAAAGGCTACTTCCAGAACTAAAAGGTAGAAAATGTGTGTTAAGAAGGCTTTCTTTGACCTTACAACCACCACCATTTAAAAAAAACTCTTCACCCTTGAGATCCAGTCACTCCTGGAGAATTTTTTGGAAGTGTCTTCAAGTTCCGTGGTAAGTTTGTATCTTTTTCCTGGGAAAGACCTCCAAATTCTCTCGCGTATAAAATCAAATAAGGAACTGTTAGCTGTTAAGGGTCATACCAAAAAATTGGTTTCTGGCGGATTTTCTAAAGAGACCACGTTTTTAAACTCCCACCAGAATTTCCCAATCTTTCGACACACGCCACATCCATTTTCAGTCTCTTGGAACATGTAGACATCATGCAGTATTTCCTTTGGTTATGAACACCCTCGCCTCCTCCCCGTCTTAAAATAACAAGTTCTCACAAGCCTTAACAGTCTAAGCCCATCTTAAATATATAAAAATGTCTCCCTAGAGGGAACAGCTCAAAGTTTTAATTTGATGTTCCAAGAAAATAAGTTACCAAATAGTTAAGCCCCCTTCCTTTCAAAGGGGTAAGATTGCTTTCCAGACAGAATAACCACCCTTAATAAATTACCATTTCCGGGCTGTGAGTCATTCACAACTCAAACCCGGAAAACTCGCCTCCTCCGACGCCACTCGGGCTTGGCTGCCCAGTGGCCCCATCTCTCCGGAGCCGCAGGGGTCGCGGCGCTGCGCCCACCCGCGGCTGCCCGGGTGCCCGGATCTCGCCTCCGCTTGCCTCCTTCCCCCAACAATGGGGAGCGCGGCCACCAACATGGCTGCACCGGGGGCGCAGCCGCCACTCACCGACTTCAAGCTCGGAACTACAGCGGCAGCGGCTCCCTCTCGACGTCGAAGCCCCCCTCCCTTTCCAGGGAGAGACGAGGCACGGACCGACAAAGCCCGCGAGCACCGATGAGCGCGCTGCCGGCCACTCCAGCTTCTACAACTCGACCTTCTCCTTCTGCCTCTACCGACAAAATGGAGTCTGCAGCGACCGCAAAAGCAGGGCCGGGAGGCTCCGCGGCCAATCAAAACACGACGGCGCGGACTTGGCCAATGAGAAGCGGACCACCGCCTGTTGCTGGGGCAGGCCAGGGGCGAAGCGGGGGAAGTGGGGCTGCCGAGGGTTTGAAATCCGCCCGGGGAGGAGGAGCATGCTGGGAGTAACTGCTGGGTCCGCCGGTCTCTCCGGCCCTGCCCCGGCTGCCTCCCCGAGCCGCTGGCTTTTGGCTCTTCCTTCCGCTCGGCTCTCCTGCGCGCGGGCTCGCCGCCCTTGGAACTGCCCCGGGGGAAAAGACTGACCGGCGGGAGACGTTTGGTTCTCGACTTAGGGCCACTGAGTCACGTAGCCTGTATTGATAGATAGAGGATACTCCGGAAAGCCGCTTGTCAGGGCCCAGCCCCCGTCTGCCTCGGGCCTCGGCTTCTGGGTTGCCTCTCCCCAACCCACAACCCCGCGTCCGAAGCCGGAGCTTCCGCGCGGTTCCCTCCGGTGCCCCTACCCTCCAGCCCCGCAATTACTCAGAAGTTGCCTTCTTGCGAAGGCGGTTCAGACACCGGGCCAAGTCAGTCACTTCCTCCTTGGTGGCCCCATTGGTCCTTAAGTTCAATTAGAGCCCTTCACGCGCCTTGTTAGTTTCCGTGGCTGCAGCTCTCTCCACCCACACACCCTCGAGGGCCACAATCGGTTTTGTTTTTCTGAGCACAGCGCCTCGCGCGTTGCAAGTGCACAGTAAGTTTGCTGAGAGAATGAGGGCTGCTCTCTTCCTCTTTCTGCCCTGCTCGTTAAGTGAAGAAAGGGAAGAGTATGTTGTTCAGTTGATTATGCCAGCCAGATGCGGTTAAGGTGAAAAGAGCAATTTCTTTGGAGTAAATGTATATGCAACCCAATGTGAATCTTTTCAAAAAGAACACTAATTTCAATGAGCGTGAATAATTCTGGGATAAACAATACAAAATCAGTCCCATTACATTCACAGTTCGTTCGTATACACACATAAGTTTATGTTACAGGATTTATATTTACCAACTTTTTATAAATCTCACGTAATTCTTTTTTTGTTTATTTTTGAGACGGAGTCTCGCTCTGTCGCCGAGACTGGAGTGCAGTGGCTCAGTCTCAGCTCACTGCAAACACTGCCTCCTGGGTTTAAGCGATTCTCCTGCCTCAACCTCCTGAATACCTGTAATTACAGGCGCTCACCACCACACCCGGCTGATTTTTGTATTTTTAATAGAGAGAGGGTTTCACCATGTTGGCCAGGCTGTTCTCGAACTCCTAACCTCAGGTGATCCGCCTGCCTCTGCCACTCAAAAGTGCTGGGATTACAGGCGTGAGCCACCACGCCCACCCTGTGATTCGTTTTTTAATCTTCAATTTTTTTTTTGCCACCGTCATCCCCCACCTCCCAATCTCACCCAAATTCCTATATTCTAGCCATTGAATCTTAAGAAAAGTTACTGCATCTTAAAAGATGCAGTTTGTTCATCTAATTTGATAATAAAGAGGTAGTTTTGAGCATAGGGACTTTCTGGTGCTAATTATAGTCAAATAAGAAGTATGTAGTAAACCAACAACTGTCTTAGTGAAAGTGTAATCTGTTTCCAAACACTCAAGAAGTTTGTTTAGATGTCTGGCCAGCTGTGTTTAATGAATTTTTAATGGTGGTGTCACTTCAAAAAAACCCACTTCCTGGCCAGGCGTGGTGGCTCACGCTTGCAATCCCAACGCTTTGGGAGGCCGGCGCAGGCGGATCACCTGAGGTTGGGAGTTTGAGACCAGCCTGACCCACATGGAGAAACACCGTCTCTACTAAAAATACAAAATTAGCCGGGCATGGTGGCGCATGCCTGTAATCCCAGCTACTCAGGAGGCTGAGGCAGGAGAATCACTTGAACCTGGGAGGCAGAGGTTGCAGTGAGCCGAGATTGCACCATTGCACTCCAGCCTGGGCAACAAGAGCAAAACTCTGTCTCAAAAAACAAACAGGCCAGGCGCGGTGGCACACGCCTGTAATTCCAGCACTTTGGGAGGCCAAGGCGGGCAGATCACTTGATGTCGGGAGTTTGAGACCATCCTGGCCACCATGGTGAAACCCTGTCTCTACTAAAAATACAAAAATTAGCCTGGCATGGTGACATGCTCCTGTAATCCCAGCTATTCGGGAGACTGAGGCAGGGGAATTGCTTGAACCCGGGAGGCGGAGGTTGCAGTGAGCCGAGATCGAGCCACTGCGCTCTAACCTGGGCGACAAAGCGTCTCAAAAACAAAGAAACAAAACAAAACCACTTCCGTGGCTCCAAATTGTAATACAGAATAAAATCTAAACTTTAAACATTTAGAAAATTATTCAAAGCCATTGCAATCTAGAATTAGTCTTTTTCACCTGTAATCTCAGCATGTTGGGAGGCCAAGGCAGGAGGATCATTGAGCTCAGGAGTTTGAGAGCAGCCTGGGCAACATGGCAAAACCCCATCTCAACATGGCGAAACCCCATACAAAAAATTAGCTGGGCATGGTGGCACACACCTGTAGTCCCAGCTACCTGAGAAACTAAGGTGGGAGAATCACCTGAGCCCAGGAAGTAGAGGCTGCAGCGAGCTGTGATCATGACACCACTCTTGGGTAAGAGTAAAACACTGTCTCAAAAAAAAATTAATCTCTTCAGCCACTCTGAATTTTATCTGCATAAACACACACATAACATTGGAAATGTATAAACACACACACATAGTTTATCCTTACTCTGCCCCCTACCCTGTCCTAAATTGTTTTGCTTACATTATTTCATTTAATCTTCACAATAATGTTGTGGGGTAGGAGCTGTTTGGCCCCCACTGTACCGATGAAGAATCTGAGGCTCAGACAATTGGAAGTTGAAAGCCGGACACTGGGATTCAAGAGCCCAGGCTCAATATTCCCTGCAGCATCCGTGCTCCCAGCGCCTGAAAGGTATTTTGCCCAGAGCAGACACGACTGACTGTTGACTAGGCTGCCGGGGCTGTTTGGGCAGCAAGAAGCCTCTGTCCTACCATCTGGCAGAACCAGTTTCTTTGCCAGAAGGTCAGAGTCAGGATACCCTTAGGGGAAAGCACTGTTACAGCTTTTACCACATCCCGGACTCCCAGCATCCTCTCCAGCCTCATCATTCATTAGTATTTACCAAGTGTCCTCAACAGCTCAGAACTGAAGAGAAGTTAAAATAATCCCCCCTTTTTTGGGACATCTGATAACAGCCTCTGCCAGTCCCAAGTGGTCTTTAAACTCAGATCCACCAGCACAATCCAATTAGCGGTTCTCAATTCAAATAGGAAAATGTTGATGCCAACAAACAGCTCTTAGGATATAGCTCACCTGGACTGGAAGCCAAATGCAAAATAAATACATGGATGTGTAATACAAAACATTTAGCAAAGATTTATCTGGTGCCTACTTTGTGCCAGGTGCTATGCCACGCCCTGGGGATACAACAGTGAAGGAGGCTCCATCCTGGCCCTAAAGGAACCCAAAAGCTGATTCCTTTACTGTTTATCAGAGGGGGAAACTGGTGTCTGGGGATATTTATTCCCTCCCTTCTTCCCCTGAGAGTCAAGATCAGGCAATGCCAAAAGCAACCTGCTAACCCCAGCAGGGAGGTGCAGGTTACAAACATTGTGACTGGACCCTGCAAATAAAGTAGAAAAGGAGGGAGACTCTCACAACTTGCTAACATTGTTTCACTGGAGGATCTGTTTTGAGCTATGTATCGGTGGCAACCAAAATCAAAATCATTAGGAAAGCATTATCTACCTAATCTGTAAAGTAGAAGTGGAGCAAAAAAAAAAAGTGTTTCTGGGCCGGTCGAGGTGGCTCACGCTTGTATCCCAGCACTTCAGGAGGCCGAGGCGGGCAGATCACCTGAGGTCAGTAGTTTGAGACCAGCCTGGCGAACATGGTGGAAACCCCGTTTCTACTAAAAATACAAAAAATTAGCTGGCATGGTGGCATGCATCTGTAATCCCAGTTACTCGGGAGGCCGAGGCAGGAGAATCACTTGAACCCAGGAGGCGAGATCGCACCATTGCACTCCAGCTTGGCCAACAAGAGTGAAACTCCGTCTCAAAAAATAAATAAATAAATAAACTGTTTTTGAAAGCCCAGCTTTTGGGTAGAGACAAGTTGTAGGCTGAGGCATACAACCCCACCTGTGCCAGGGTGGTTGGAGCAATCACTCAGGTTTGCCGTGGCTTTGGAATAAGTCTATAGTAGAATTGACTGGTTTTCAGTCTGAGTCTCAGTTTCTTCATCTGTAGAATGGCAATCTTCCCTGTCTTGTAGAGCTCATGGTAGGAGCCAATGAAATAATGAATGTAAAGTACTTTTATGATGTAGATTTAGAATATACCTGTAATCCCAGCAGTTTGGGAGGGAAAGGCAAGAGGATCACTTGAGCCCAGGATTTCGGGACCAGCCCGGGCAACATGGTGAAACCCCGTCTCTAAAAAAAATACAGAAATTAGCTGGGGGTAGGGGATGGTGTGCCCCTGTGGTCCCAGCTACTTGGGAGGCTGAGATGAGAGAATTGCTTGCGCCTGGGATGTCGAGACTGCAGTGAGCCATGATCACACCATTATTCTCCAGCCTGGGCAACAGAGCAAGACCCTGTCTCAAAAATAGATAAACACAACATGCTAAAAATGTTAGGTGCTATAATATTGTCTCCCAACTCCACCCCAACCCTATCATATTCATTTCAAAACAAAAGCTGGTTTGGTTCTTTTTCTCCTTCAAGTTCATATATGAAATCAGATGGTCAACTTTGAATGTTTGCAGGTCTATCAGCTCAGGGCTTAATTCAGTTTGAAGAAGAAAGCAAATTCTTGGAACCTGCCAGAAGAGTGAAAGGGAACACCTGCCCAATGTTTCAATGTGCCTCAGAGCTCTGATCTTGTTGCCAAACTGATTTCAAACACACGCCCCTCGCCATACCATGAATTCATTTCCTGGGGAAGCACCTGCTGCCTCCCCTGCTTGCTCAGACGTTCCTGAGAAGGGTCAAATCTGTTCTTAACCATTGCAGCCATTTCGGTCTAATTACTAAATGGGGCATAGGAAGTCAATGCTGAACTCCCATGCCTTCTGTTGACACTGATCCAGGGGTCCAACCTTCAAGACCCTTAAAGGATTCTGATGCCGGGACCCCATCCCAGAATCAGAATCTTTGAGCATAGGGGTGTGGCTATTCCAATCCAGCTGATTCCAGCGTCTCACTCTAGTTGAGAATCACTGCTTTCAGTTTTACTAAGGGCAATCCCCTGGTGTGAAGGCATATTTATGAAGGAGACCCCCCTTTGTCCTAATACCAAGAATTATCACCAACTTTGAGAATTACACAGGACAAAGAAGTCAGAAACTAGCTCTTGAACACCCAGAGTTATTTAGATTAGCTTTTTTTAAAATTTTTTAATATATAAATAAAAAATATGGAACGCTTCACGAATTTGCGTGTCATCCTTGCACAGGGGCCACGCTAATCTTCTCTGTATCGTTCCAATTTTAGTGTATGTGCTGCCAAGAGAGCACTTAGATTAGCTTTTAAAAGCGTTTTCGTGCAGGTGGACTCCCCAGCTTGGCCATGGGGTTCCTTGCTAGTTTGTTGACACCACCTGTCTAATTCTTGGCCCACTCCATGGTCTTGGCCCCAGTCCCCAGGCCAGAAGCTGGCTGAACAGAGAGATAGTCAGCTATCTTGAGAGGAATGGCTGAAACAGATTGACACTGATACTTACATTGGTAGGAAGAGGAAATCTGGAAGACCCACTGCTCATCCCCTCAAAAATAATGGTATATTGGAGCCATCTACTTATACGTAAAACCATAACAATGCCTATCCCCCACTATTCACACCCGTGGCATGAGGAAGAGACACGCCATCCCCAGCTGAGAAATAATGGGAGGCTCTAAAGAGAATCAAAGGAGACATGAAGCCACTGAAGCTCCCACACAGTGTTTGCTTGACAACATTCCCCAGATTCCTGCAAAATACGCTTGCTTTATTGTTTTCTACCTTTTTCTCTTTGTGTGTGTGTGTGGTGTATGTGTGTGTTTTTTGAGATGGAGTCTAGCTCTATTACCCAAACTGGAGTACAGTGGTGCAATCTCGGCTCATTGCAACCTCTGCCTCCCGGGTTCAAGTGATTCTCCTGCTTCAGCCTCCAGAGCAGCTGGGACTACAGGTGCCCACCATCACACCTGGCTAATTTTTGTATATTTAATAGAGATGGGGTTTCACTTTGTTGGCCAGACTTCAAGTGATCTGCCTGCCTCGGCCTCCCAAAGTGCTGGGATCACAGGCGTGAGCCACCACACCCAGCCTCTGTTGGCATTTTCACAGGTGAAAAACCAAGGTTCAGAGCCACCGTGCCCGCCTCTATTTTGTTTTTTGTTTGTTTTTTTGAGATGGAGTCTCGCTCTATCACCAGGCTGGAGTGCAGTGGCAAGATCTCGGCTCACTGCAACCTCCAACTGCCTGGTTCAAGCGATTCTCCTGCCTTAGCCTCCTGAGTAGCTGGGAATACAGGTGCACACCACCATGCCTGGCTAATTTTCATATTTTTCGTTGAGACCTGGTTTCACCACGTTGGCCAGAATGGTCTCAATCTCTTAACCTCATGATCTCCGCGCCTCAGCCCCACAAAGTGCTGGGATTACAGGTGTGAGCCACTGAGCTCTGCACATTTTTTCACTTTTTAAACTCAGTATATTGTGATCATGTTTCCATGTATATACACATTCATCGTTGTTAACCATATTTTATGTTATGACCATTTGTGATTAATTTTACTATTCTCCACTGTTATTTCCAATTTTTTGCTATTATATGCTAAGTTGGATGTCCCTATAAATAAATCTTCATTTCCGTAAATAAATTTCCTTAAAATAAATTCCTTGGGGTGAAAGTACTAGGTCACAAGGTAAATCTATAAGTAAGACTTTTGATACATATTACCAAATACCTTCTAGAAATTATGTATCCATATATGCCCCCACCATCAGGCTAAAAGTCAGCCCCAAGCTTCTGGCGTTGAGATACCGTTCTCCATCCTTATTGTGGCTGCTTCTCTGACATTGGATCTGTAAGAGGAGTTGGTGAATTTACACTAGCGAATTTCTTTGTTTAGTTTTGTTTTTCGAGACAGAGTTTTGCTCTTGTTGCCCAAGCTGAAGTGCAATGGCACAATCTCAGCTCACAGCAACCTCTGCCTCCTGGGTTCAACCGATTATCCTGCCTCAGCCTCTGGAGTAGCTGGGATTACAGGCATGTGCCACCATGCCTGGCTAATTTTTTTGTATTTAGTAGAGACAGTGTTTCACGATGTTGGTTGGCTGGTCTTGAACTCCCAACCTCAGGTGATTCACCCACCTTGGCCTCCCAAAGTGCTGGTGGCATGAGCCACCACACCCAGCAGGGAATTTCTTTTGACCAGAAATAGTCAAAAGAATTTTAAAAGGTGTTTTAAAGATCATGTGCTATGTATGACCTTTGTACAAAGTATGCCTGTGGGACAGCTTTTTCTGGGAAACATGGAGCTAATAGGTCCACTTATTCATCACAGCCTCCACAGCTGTCAATTTAGCAGTTAATGAGCTACAAACATCTGGAATTTTCCACTGACTCTAGGCAGACCAGTGTTTGTTCTCTGGCTGATGGCTTGGGTTTGGAAAGAGACTGTGAGTCCAGCTAACATGGCTCGAGAGCCTGGGTTTTGCCACAGCAGAATAGTACAACAACAACAACAAAAATTTGACACAGTCTTTTATTTTTATTTTTGAGATGGAGTCTTGCTCTTTCACCAGGGTGGAGTGCAATGGCACGATCTTGGCTCACTGCAACTCTGTCTCCCGGACTCAAGTGATTCCCCTGCCTCAGCCCCCTGAGTAGCTGGGACTACAGGCGCACACCACCACACCTGGCTAATTTTTTTTTTTTATTGTATTTTAGTAGAGACAGGGTTTCGCCATGCCCAGGATGGTCTCGATATCCTAACCTCATGATCCGCCCACCTCAGCCTCCCAAAGTGCTGGGATTACAGGCATGAGCCACCACGCCCAACCAATTTTTTAAAATTAAAAAAAAATTTTTTTGTTTGAAACAGGATTTCACTCTGTCACCCAGGCTGGAGTGCAGTGGTGAGATCCCAGCTCACTGCAGCATCAACCTCTTGGGCTCAAGCAATCCTCCCACCTCAGCCTCCCGAATAGCTGTGCCCGGCAAATTTTTGTATTTTTTGTAGAGACAGGGTCTCATCATGTTGCCCAGGCTGGTTTCAAACTCCCAGCCTCTAGTGATCCTCCACCTCAGCCCCAAAAGTGCTGGGATTACAGGCATGAGCCACTGTACCAGCCTGTCCTAAACAATTGATATGCATTATCTTATTTAATTCTCATCACAACCTACTGAGGTCACTGGTAGTATTACCTCATTTAACGGATGAGAAAACTGAAGCTCAAAGAGGTAAGCTAAGTGATTTGCCCAAAGTCACACACCTCGAACTTGAACTGGGGTGAGCCTGAAGCCAAAACCTGCTCTTAGCCACTCTGCTACACCGACCTAGTCTTCAAGGTCCATATTGCTAGAAAGTGCTTGGAATTCAGTATGCTCTAAATAGGAGGTAGCTACCCTTCTGGTTCCATGCTATCACTGGCCAGTAAAGTTGCACGTATATTTTCATGCCTCTTAGAAAAAAAAAAAGGAAAAAAAAAAAAACTAGAGTATCCGTAGACCCTTATGTGGATTTCTTTTTTTTTTTTTTTAGACAGAGTTTCACTCCTATTGCCCACGCTGGAGTGCAATGGTGTGATCTTGGGTCACTGCAACCTCTGCCTTCTAGGCTCAAATGATCTGCCTGCCTCGGCCTCCCAAAGTACTGGGATTCCAGGTGTGAGCCACCTGCCTGGCTGGAGTTATTTACAAAGCCTGCAAGGGTGGCCCCTGCAATGGCAGTCTTACAGCAAGATAGAGTACTAAGAGGCAGAAGCTGAGGGAGCTTCCAGGGCAGTCAGCCTAAGGAAAAGCATTGCCCACTGCAAAGGACTGTAGCCGAGAGAGCTCATGAATAGAATTTGCTTAAGAACAAGTGCCCATGAGAGAAAGAGGCAGCTTTAGCTATCTATCAGGCCAGGAAATGTGACAAGAGTTCTGGTCCAGTAGGAACTTTCTTACCTTCTTCTACCCTTCTGCCTCCCTGATTGCAACCCTTTCCTATAGTTAAGTCTGGCCACACTGGCTCACACCTGTAATCCCAGCAATTTGGTAGGTCAAGGCAGGCAGATCACTTGAGGTCAGGAGTTTGAGACCAACCTGACCAATATGGTGAAACCCCCATCTCTACTAAAAACACAAAAATTAGCCAGGCATGGTGGTGCGTGCCTGTGATTTGAGCCACTTGGAGACTGAGGCAGGAGAATTGCTTGAACCAGGAGGTGAAGGTTGCAATGAGCCAAGATTGCACCACTGCACTTTAGCCTGGGCGACAGAGACCCTGTTGTTTTGTTTTGTTTAAAAAAAAAAAGGGAGGGGGGACAGGCGTGGTAGCTCATGCCTGTAATCCCAGCACTTTGAGAGGCTGAGGTGGGTGGATCATTTGAGGTCAGGAGTTCAAGACCAGCTTGGTCAACATGTTGAAACCTGGTCTCTACTAAAAATACAAAAATTAGCCAGGCCTAGTGACCTGCACCTGTAGTCCCTGCTATTCGGGAAGCTGAGGCAGGAGAATTGCTTGAACACAGGAGGTAGAGGGTGCAGTGAGCCGAGATTGAGCTACTGCACTCCATCCTGGGTGACAGAGCAAGACTGTCTAAAAAAAAAATTGAATTGCGTTCGAAGCTACCGCTGCACTGCCCTCGCTCTCCAACGCCAGCGCCGCCTCCTGCTCGCCAAGCTCCAGCCTAAGAAGAAGGGGGCGAATAAGGAGGACTCTATACCATGGCTCACACAAAGCAGACTGCCCGCAAATCGACCAGTGGTAAAACACCCCAGGAAGCAACTGGCTACAAAAGCCGCTCGAAAGAGTGCGCCCTCTACTGGAGGGGTGAAGAAACCTCATCGTTGTAGGCCTGGTACGGTGGCACTCTGTGAAATTAGACGTCATCAGAGTCTACTAAACTTCTGATTCGCAAACTTCCCTTCCGGCGTCTGGTGCGAAAAATTGCTCAGGACTTTAAACAGATCTGCGCTTCCAGAGCACAGCTATCGGTGCTTTGCAGGAGGCAAGTTAGGCCTATCTGGTTGGCCCCTTTTGAAGACACCAACTTGTGTGCTATCCATGCAACACGTGTAACAATTATGCCCAAAGACACCCAGCTAGCACGCCACACACGTGGAGAATGTGCTTAAGAATCCACTATGATGGGAAACATTTCATTCTAAAAAAAAAAAAAAAAAAAAAAAAAAAAAAAAAAAAGTATATATATAGTCCAGGCGCGGTGGCTCACGCCTGTAATCCTAGCACTTTGGCAGGCCAAGGCTGGCGGATCACAAGGTCAGGAGATCGAGACCATCCTGGCCAACATGGTGAAACTCTGTCTCTACTAAAAATACAAAAAGTTAGCTGGACATGGTGGTGTGTGCCTATAGTCCCAGCTACTTGGGATGCTGAGGCAGGGGAAACGCTTGAACCCGGCAGGTGGAGATTGCAGTGAGCCAAGATCTCGCCACTGCACTGCAGAATGGTGACAGAGCGAGACCCTGTCTCAAAAAAAACAATTCTTCTTACTGTTATTGGTAGTTCTGAATGTTAGGTATTTTTTCCCATGGGGTCAAAAGGTACCTAAGTATATGATTGCGAGTGGAAAAATAAGGGACAGGAATCAGGTATTGGCAGTTTTTTCATTTTCATTTGTGTGTGAATTTTTAATATAAATGCAGAGATGTAAAGCATTAATGTAAATTAAAATGTTTCAGTGAACACATTTCAGCAGTTCAACTTTATAGTAAGTATAAATAAACCTGTTAAATTTTTCTGGACAACGCCAGCATTTGGATTTTTTAAACACAAGTAAATTTCTTATTGATGGCAACTAAATGGTGTTTGTAGCTTTTTTTTTTGTAGTCCTTAACAAAATACAATACTATCAAGCTGAATTCACCAGCATACTAAAAGGATTATTTATACACATGACCAAGTAGGCTTTATTCCTGTAATGCAAAGATAGTGAAAATCAAAGTAATATACCACATTAATAGGATGAAGAGGGAAAAAACCCACATGATTAGCCCAATTGATTCAGAAAAAGCATTTGACAAAATTCAACATTTTTTCATGATTAAAAACACTCAACAAACTAGGAACAGAAGAAAACACTTAAACATAATAAAAGCCATATATGAAATACTCACAGTCAACATCATACTCACTGGTGAAAGACTGAAAACTTTTCCTCTAAGACAAGAAATAAGATAAGAATGCCTGCTTGCACCACTTCTGTTCAACATGTTACTGAAAGTCCTAGCCAAAGCAATTAGGCAAGAAAAAGAAAAAAAGGGATGGAAATTGGAAAAGAAGACGTAAAATTGTCTCCACTTGCAGATGGTATAATCTTATATGTGGAAATGCATAAAGATCACACACACACACACACACATACACACGAAACTGTTAGAACTATCTGAAAATTTCCCAGGTGTGGTGGCTCATGCCTGTAATCCAAGCACTTTGGAGGCCAAGGCGGGCAGATCACCTGAGGTCAGGAGTTCAAGACCAGCCTGACCAACATGGTGAAACCCCATCAAAAATAAAATAAAATAAAACAAAACTATCCAAAAATTTTGACAAAGGAGCAGGGTACAAAGCCAACATACAAAGGTCAGTTGCCTTTCTAGACATCAGTGATGAATAATCCAAAAAAAAAATTAAGAAAACAATTTCAAGCTGGGCACGGTGGCTCATGTCTGTAATCCCAGCTCTTTGGGAGGCTGAGGTGGGCAAATCACCTGAGGTCAGGAGTTCAAGACCAGCCTGGCCAACATGGTGAAACCTCATCTCTACTAAAAAACACATCCATTTATAATAGCATTAAAAAGAATAAAATACTTAGGAGTTAACTTAACCAAGGTGAAACCCTTATTCAATGAGAAATTAAAAAACACTGCTGAGAAAAAGTAAAGACATAGGAAAGTGGAAAGACACCATAAATTAGAGAAGACTTACTACTGCTAAGATGTTGGCCAGGTGTGGTAGCTCACGCCTATAATCCCAGCACTTTGGGAGGCCGAGGCGGGTGGATCACCTGAAGTCAGAAGTTCAAGACCAGCCTGGCCAACATGGTGAAACCCCATGTCTTAAAAAAAAAAAAGATTTTAATACTACTCAATATATTCTATAGATTCAATGCAAAATCCCAACTTTTTTACAGAAATAGAAAAATCCACTGACAGCAAAGTGGAAATAGACAAGCAAAAAAAAAAAAAAGAAAGAAAGAAAAAGAAAAATCCACCCTAAAATTCATATGGAATTTCAAGAAATGAATAGCCAAAGCAACCTTCAAAAAGAGGATCAAGGTTGGACATTCCACATTTCCTGATTTCAAAATTTACTACAAAGCTACGATAATTAGCTTTGCGCAGTGGCAGTATCGTAGCCAATGAGGTTTATCCGAGGCGCGATTATTGCTAATTGAAAACTTTTCCCAATACCCCGCCGTGACGACTTGCAATACAGTCGGCACTGGCAATTTTTGACAGTCTCTACGGAGACTGATTAAAAAAAAAGAAAAAAAAAGCTATGGTAATTAAAACTGTATGGTACTGGCATAAAGACAGACATACAGACCAATAGCAAAGAATAAAGAGCCCAAAAATAAGCCTTCACATACGTGGTATAATTTTTGTCAAAACCATTCAATGGAGAAAGGACGGTCTTTGAACAAATGGGGCTGGGAAAACTGGCTATAAAATACCAAAGAATGAAGTTGGACCCTTACCTAACATCATATGTGAAAATTAACTCAAAACGAATCAAAGACCTAAATATAAGAGACAAAACTATAAAACTCTTAAAAGAAAACATAGGACAAAAACTTCATGACTTTAGATTTGCCAATAATTTCTTGGATTATAGCACCAAAGGCACAGGTAACAAAAGAAAATATAGAAAAATGTGACTGCGTGAAAATTAAAAACTTTTGTGCATCAAAGAACACTATCGGCCAGACACATGCTAAATGGAAATCAGTAAGACTGCCCAGGTCCACACAATGCAGGGTACTGGTAGGGATAAATTCTCGACTTGATAACCCTCTGTGGAGCATTTCCTGGGGCTCTGGCAAAAGCCTCTGAGCACCTCCCAGCAACAACCACTGGGACTTCGGACTAGAGAATTTTCGCTCGAGGGGCATTTACTGCCTTGCTATGAAACGTTAGCTGAAGCTACCCCTATGACACCTGAAATATCCATGCTGTCACAGGTGATGTCAGAGAAACATTCTAATGGGGATGACGGTGCCCAGAACTCTCTAATAAAATAGAAATAGTTGATAGAGGATCATGCTGCCTGGGGGATGCAAGGAGGAGACACTCTTGGGTAGAGAGTTTCTTTCTCCTTAGGACTGACTCTGGAACTGCTGAATTCATGGCTGGGCACAGTGGCTCATGCCTTTAATCCCAGCACTTTGGGAGGCTGAGGCGGGCAGATCACCTAAGGTCAGGAGTTCAAGACCAGCCTGGCCAACTTGGTGAAACCCTGTCTCTACTAGAAATACAAAAATTAGCCAGGTGTCGTGGTGGGCACCTGTAATCCCAGCTACTTGGGAGGCTGAGACAGGAGAATCACTTGAACCCGGGAGGCAAAGGTTGCAGTGAGCCGAGATCTTGCCATTGCACTCCATCCTGGGCAACAAGAGTGAAACTCCATCTCAAAAAAGAAAAGAAAAAGAAATTTCTGGATTCTATAGTGCCCAAAAACAGCTCTCTACTGACCAGCCAAAAGCTACTTGGTTAATGGACAGCAATTCCAAACCAAATGGAACAGCCATCCTGTTTGGAGGGGTGATACTTTGATCAAAGAAGGTAAAAGCAGGTCAAAAACAGATCTGCTTGGTGGGCTGAATTGCATGGTGATTTTCTTTATATATATATATATATATATATATTTTTTTTTTAATTGTACTTTAGATTCTGGCATACATGTGCAGATCATGCAGAACTGTTGCATAGGTACATACATAGCAATGTGGTTTGCTGCCTCCATCTCCCTGTCATCTATAGCTGGCGTTTCTCCCTATGTTATCCCTCCCCAACCTGCCTACCTTCTGCTGTCCCTCCCCTAGTCCCCCTCAACCGACCCCAGTGTGTGATGCTCCTCTCCCTGTGTCCATGTGTTCTCATTGTTCAACACCTGCTATGAGTGAGAACATAGTGTGTTTGATTTTCTGTTCTTGTGTCAGTTTGCTGAGAATGATGGTTTCCAAATTCATCCATGTCCCTACAGAGGACATGAACTCATTGTTTTTTATGGCTGCATAGTATTCCATGGTGTATATGTGCCAGATTTTCCTTGTCTAGTCTATCATCGATGGGCATTTGGGTTGGTTCCAGGTCTTTGCTATTGTAAATAGTGCCACAATGAACATACATGTGCATGTGTCTTTATAATAGAATGATTTATAATCCTTTGGATATATACCCAGTAATGGGATTGCTGGGTCAAATGGAATTTCTATTTCTAGGTCCTTGAGGAATAGCCACACTGTCTTCCACAATGGTTGAACTAATTTACACTCCCACCAACAGTGTAAAAGTGTTCCTATTTGTCCAAATCCTTTCCAGCATCTGTTGTCTCCAGATTTTTTTAATGATCACCATTCTAATTGGTGTGAGATGGTGTGTCAATGTGGTTTTGATTTGCATTTCTCTAATGACCAGTGATGATGAGCATTTTTTCATATGTTTGTTGGCCTCATGTATGTCTTCTTTTCAAAAGTGTCTGTTCATGTCCTTTGCCCACTTTTGAATGGGTTTGTTTGTTTTTTTTCTTGTAAATCTGTTTTAGTTCTTTGTAGATTCTGGATATTAGCTCTTTGTTAGATGGGTAGATTGCAAAAATTATTTCCCATTCTGTTGGTTGCTGGTTCACTCTAATGATTGTTTCTTTTGCTATGCAGAAGCTCTGGTGTTTAATTAGATCCCATTTGTCTATTTTGGCTTTTGTTGCCAATGCTTTTGGTGTTGCATGGTGATTTTCTAACAGTGATGGAAGTATTGAACCATGGTACCAGCCCCCATGTTTGGGTTTTTACTGACTCATGGGCAGTGACCAGTGGTTTGGCCACACACTCAAGCAAAAGAGCCACATACTCAGGGAGGCCGCGGCAGGCAGATCACCTGAGGTCGGGAGTTCGAGACCAGCCTGACCAACATGGAAAAACCCCATCTCTACTAAAAATATAAAATTAGCCAGGCATGGTGGCACATGCCTGAAATCCCAGCTACTCAGGAGGCTGAGGCAGGAGAATCACTTGAACCCAGGAGGCGGAGGTAGTAGTGAGCCGAGATCGCGCCATTGCACTCCAGCCTGGGAAACAAGAGCAAAACTCCACCTCAAAAAAAAAAAAAACAAAAAAACTAGCTTCCCAGTGTTCCTTCCACTTGAGCTTTCTGTAGCTTCCTTTCTTTCTTTCTTTCTTCATTCATTCCTTTACTCATTCGTGCCTTCAGCCTCCAGTTACACTCTTTGGGCTGCAATGGAGAACCATGCGTTTGGGGACAGCATCACCCTTCTTCCCGATGTGGGGCTTTCTCAAGGCCAGAAGTCTAGGATTCCAGATTGTGGAAGCATCTGCTAGGTCTTTTCCAGCTCACCCCTGGGTCTCCAGTTCCATCCCAGACAGGAGTCTGATGTGGGCTGCAGGCGGCCCCTACTCCCCAGCTCCTTCTGGTCTTTTCCTGTTTCTTGACACCTGGGGCTCTCTGTCCCATTCCTCACTGCCCATGTCTTGCTCTTGGGACAGGTGCAAGGGCGGGAGGCTGTCACTGTTCCGTTTCCCAAATGGACTAACGATCAGATTAAAGGCCCTTCCCAGCAATGTCTTTGCACTGAAGGAGCCAGGCAAGGTCCAGACCAGGGTTCGCACGTTAGCACTTTGAGCTGGCTCATTCCTTGCTGTAGGGCTGTCCTGTGCATTGCAGGATGGTTAGCAGCATTCCTGGCCTCTACCCGGCAGATGTCAGTAGAATTCCCCCCGCCAGGTTGTGACAACCGAAAATGTCTCCAGATATTGCCAAGTGTCCCCACTGGGTGGTGTTGCCAGATAAGACACAGAATGCCTGGTTACATTTCTTTGTTTTGAGACAGTCTCTCTGGAGCCCAAGCTGGAATGCAATGAGGCAATCTTGGCTCACTGCAACCTCCGCCTCCGAGGCTCAAGCCATTCTCGTGCCTCAACCTCCTGCGTAGCTGGGACTACAAGTGCGTGGCACCACACCTGGCTAATTTTTCGTATTTTAGTAGAGACGAAGTTTCACCACTTTGCCCAGGATGGTCTTGAACTCCACCTACCTTGGCCTCCCAGAGTGCTGGGATCACAGGTGTGATCACCACGCCCGGCCGAGCAATCTAATCACAGATAAGCAACAAGTAATTTTATTTTTTGAGACGGTGTTTTGCTCTGTCGCCCAGGCTGAAGTCCAATGGCGCAGTCTTGGCTCACTGCAACCTCTGCCCCCCAGGTTCAAGCAATTCTCCTGCCTCAGCCTCCTGAGCAGCAGGGGTTACAGGCATGTGCCACCACACCCCGCCAATTTTTGTATTTCTAGTAGAGATGGGATTTCAACCATGTTGACCAGGATGGTCTCAATCTCCTGACCTCATGATCCGCCCATCTTGGTCTCCCAAAGTACTGGGATTACAGGTGTGAGCCACCGTGCCAGGCCACAACAAGTAATTTTTAGTGCCTGAAATGTCTCAACTATTGTTGTGTTTTTCTTTTTTACATATATATAGATAGATAGATAGATAGATATAGATATATATATATCTTTCTTCTTTTTTTTCTTTTCTCTTTCTCTCTCTCTCTCTCACTTTCTTTCTCTTTCTTTCTTTCTTTCTTTCTTACTTTCTTTCTTTCTTTCTTGAGATGGAGTCTCACCCTGTCACCAGCCTGGAGTGCAATGGCACAATCTCAGCTCACTACAACCTCCACCTCCCAGGCTCAAGCGATTCTCCTGCCTCAGCCTCCCGAGTAGCTGGGATTATAGGTGTCCGCCACCACACCCAGCTATTTTTTGTATCTTTAGCATAGACAGGATTTCACCATGTTGGTCAGGCTGGTATCGAACTACTGACCTCATGATCCACCCGCCTCGGTCTCCCAAAGTGCTGGGATTACAGGCATGAGCCATTGCGCCCAGCCCATTGTCTTGTATTTTCTACTTGAAGAATCTTGCAACTCTACCTCAGGGGCAAAATCTTCTCCACTGGTCCATATCAGGGTCTGGGGTGTGGGGGAGCAGTTAGTGAGAGGACTGATTAGATAATCATAGATCATGAGCTTACAAGGGCAAAAACTTTGCCATGATCATCTCTGTATCCCTAGAATATAATGGAGTCTCATTAAATATTTGACCTGATAGTAGGTGTGAGGACACTTGGAACTGTATCAGATACCACACCTGAGTATTTACGTCCAGCCCAGGACTGGACATTAGAGACACACTCCCTAATAAATGTAAACTGAAGATAATGTTTTGTTTGACTCACACAGCATTTTTTAAAAGATGTGACTTTGGGCTTTACATTCTAAAATTGGCAACTGGCTGAGCATGGTGGCTAACACCTATAATCCCAACACTTTGGGAGGCTGAGGTGGGAGGATTGCTTGAGCCCAGGGGTTCAAGACCAGCCTAGGCAACATAGTGAGACTCCCCATCTACACAAAAAATTAAAATAAAAAATGAGCCAGGTGTGGTGGCACATGCCTGTACTGCCAGCTACTTGAAAGGCTGAGATGGGAGGATCACTGGAACCCAGGAATCTGAAGCTGCAGTGAACTATGATAGTGTGACTGTACTCCAGCCTGGGCGACAGAACGAGACCCTATCTCAAAAAAACATAAAATAAACAGGAAGAGGCCAGGCTTGGTGGCTCACACCTGTAATCTTAGCGCTTTGGGAGGCCAAGGCGGCCTGACCTCACTTGAGGTCAGGGGTTCAAGACCAGCCTGGCCAATATGGTGAAACCCCGCCTCCACTAAAACTACAAAAATTAGCTTGGGTGATTGCGCGCTCCTGTAGTCCCAGCTGCTCAGGAGGCTGAGGCAGAATTGCTTGAACCCAGCAGGTAGAGGTTCCAGTGAGCCGAGATCATGCCATTGCACTCCAGCCTGGGCAGTAGAGCAAGACTCCATCTCAAAAACAAAAAACAAAAAAACACATAGGAAGCTATCACCTAAGTCAAGATTTCTAGTATCTCTTGGAAAATACAGCACAACTTCCAAATACTTGGAACATCTGGCAGTTCGTCTGTACTCCCAGTCAGAAAAGCTTGGCTGGAACTAACAGGTACCTGCCCCTCTCCACCGGCCCAGATCAGGGTCTGGGGTGTGGGGCAGGTACCTCTCTAGCTGGGCCGGTGGAGAGGGGTCAGGCACCTCTCAACTCCAGCCAAGCTTTTCCACTTGAGCCCTGTGTTCCCCCTATTGCCCCCAGTCCCTATTGCCCCACACCAGTACCCATCCCCCCATTATGTTAATCTGCCTGTAGACATTTGCATTTCAAAGCTCTGGCCGGCCAGGCGTGGTGGCTCAAGACTGTAATCCCAGCACTTTGGGAGGCCGAGATGGGTGGATCACGAGGTCAGGGGTTCAAGATCAGCCTGGCCAAGATGGTGAAACCCCATCTCTATTTTGTCTAAAAAAAAGCTCTGGCCTAGTGGTAAAGGGGCCTTGGAATGGCATGTCCTTTAGGTGATCTAGTGTAAGGCTGGTGCGTTATCCTCATTTTACAGATAAAGAAATTTGCCTTTAGGGAAGTTAAGTGAATCAACATCATAACGAGGCAGGATTAGAACCCAAGTCCCCTGACTCCAGGCTCTAGGCCCATGCCCCACCCTGGCCAGAGTTTGTTGTGAGAAAGAACCCAACCGCTGGGGCATTTTGCCACACCGGGGACCTGGAGGGGGAAGTGGTCACAGGCACGGAAGGCCAGACCTCCTCACACTCACTCATCTGTGAAAAAGTACAAAAGCAAGAGAAAGCTGGCTGGGGGATGGCAGCTCAACAGGTGCTCTGAGTGCTCTGAGTGGCACCCAGGGTCTGGTCCTGGGAGAGGACAGAAAGCAACTGGGACCCCTCTACCCCCGGCAGCTCCCGGTGCCCAACCACCCACAACTGTGAGTAGCTTTTTATGTTGTTTATTTTAGGCATCTTCCTCATTCCAGAAAACCTGTATTCTTTTTTGTTTGTTTTTGAGATGGAGGACTTTTTTGCTCTGTTGCCCAGGCTGGAATACAGTGGGGCAATCTCAGCTCAGTGCAACCTCCACCTCACAGGTTCAAGCGATTCTCCTGCCTCAGCCTCCGGTGTAGCTGGGATTACAGGCATGTGCTACCACACCCGGCTAATTTTTGTATTTTTAGTAGAGACAGGTTTCATCATGTTGGCCAGGCTGGTCTCAAACTCCCAACCTCAGGTGATCTGCCCACCTTAGCCTCCCGAAGTGCTGGGATTACAGGGGTGAGCCACCGCACCCAGCCAAAACCTGTATTCTTACCTTATCCCTTCCCTGCAGGGACACAAGAAGCCAGGTGGGCCTGTCTGGGGCAGGGGACAGATGCCATTTCAGGACACCTGGGGTTTTGGAGGACCAGTCGCAGGAATGCTCAGGGCCGATATCCTCCTCCTAGGACCAGGAATCAGGACTTTGGGTTTCATTTCATTACAGGGACAAGAATCACAAACACACAGTTGGCCTTACTGTGTGCCAGGCACTGCCCTAAGAGTTTTTAGTGGTTTGATTTATTTAATCTTCACAACAGCTGTATGCAGTAGGCACTATCACTGTTGCCCACTTGATAGGTGTGGCTAGGTGACTTACCCGAAGTCACGTGGGCATTGAATGAGAGCATTGGCTTGAGCCTAGGCACTCTGGCTTCACGGCTCACCCTTTAGCCTCCAGGCTATCCTGCCTTACTGCCAACTGCAACAGTAGATGGGGGCCAGGAAAGGGCAGGGGCTGGCAGAGGCCTCTGAGATGACCAGGTGAGTTCCAAGCTCTCATTTTATAAATGGGAAACCACAAGGTAGTATTAGGGGCACACTGGACTCAGGAGACCAGAGGTCTGCCTTGGGGTAACTTCCAGTCAGCAGAGGGAAGAGCAGTCTTTTCCAGTGTGCCCTGGGGTCAGCATCTAGGTCTGAATCCCAGCTCTGCCGCTGGTATCTCGATGGCCTCAGGCAATTCACTCCATTTCTTTCCCCGCTCAGCTTCCTCTTCTGAGAAATATGGGCCCCAGAAGGTCACTCACAGGCTTGTTGCGAGAGTCAACTGTCTGACGCAGGCACAGGGAGGGCAGCAGCACAGGGCGGGCAGCGGCACAGGGCTTGGGAACGGCCCTGGTGGAGAGTTTGATCTTCACCCCATCTGCCCTTGACGTGGATTTGAGATGCGGATGAAATGAGGCCTGGCTGCTTTTCCCTGGAATGAGTGGCAAACAGACACCTTGGCGGCATGACAGCCAGGACGGAGGCTGGGGGAGCAGTTCAGGGAGACCTCAGGAGGTGGAGTCCCAGCAACCCTGGCCACAGCTCTGTAACCACCTTGTGGCGCACCAGAATGACCCCCTAAACTGCCCTGGGCTGGTGAAGTGCATCCTTTACTCTTTGGCCAGCTAAGGCCAGGCTAAGGCAGTGAAGACGGGAAAATGGCAGCCTGGCTCAGCCAAGCAGAGACCTCTAGCACCAGCCCCTTCTCTTCCCTCCTCATTTTACAGTAACAGTCACTCTTTTTTTTTTTTTTTTTGAGATAGAGTCTCACAGTGTCACCTGGGCTGGAGTGCAATGACGCGATCTCCGCTCACTGCAACCTCTGCCTCCTGGGTTCAATGATTCTCCTGCCTCAGCCTCCCAAGTAGCTGGGATTACAGGTGCCCACCACCACACCTGGCTAATGTTTTTGTATTTTTAGTAGAGACGGGGTTTCACTATATTCGCCAGGCTGGTCTCGAACTCCTGACCTCGTGATCCACGTGCCTTGGCCTCCCAACGTGCTGGGATTACAGGCATGAGCCACCATGCCCAGCCACTGGTCACTGTTACTGCACACCCTCAGATATGCATAAAATGTTCTTTCCTTTATTCAGATTAAATCACATTCAGTAGGACTCGGAGCCTCATCCTATTGGGCTAGGAGGAATGGAGTCTCCAAGTGCACTGAGCTTCCCTCACTCCCACCCTCACCTCTCAGCATCGCACGTTGACCCGGAGGGTCACACATAGAGCATAAGTGTGAGGGGAGGCTCCTGGGTCCTCCTACGATGGATGCCCATTGCCCAAATGGGCTTGATCATCTGAAGTCCAGCCTTACCCACTTCCCTGGCATGCCTGGAGTCCACATTCTTTGCAAGACCTGAAACCACTGTGTCTCATTTTGACCTCCAGGATGTACCACCCAGTGACTTCCCGAGAGGTCCCGCCATTTCCCCAGAAAGCCAAGTCCAGGTGCCCATGACCTCTGGTCCCCCCCCCACCAGGGACAATCTCTCCTCTCCCCTTGGCTGTGGATGGTAGATGGATACTCTTCTCTTCCCACCCCCCACCTACCTGGCCTAACCTTCTCACTGTGCTTAGGTTCTCAGTTCTCAGGAAAGGACAGGAAGAAGGGTTGTCTTCAAATAGCTTCTGCTTCCTACTCTCACCCTTGCAAAAAGTCCCTGAGCCAGGAGACACAAAGGGCACTCTTTGAAAAGAGACAGGCAGCCCTATCTTACAGACAAGAAAAACCAAGGCTCAGCAGTGTCACACAGCCAAGGAACAGTGGAGCCCACGTGAGCAGAGTCCCGCGCTGTGGGCTCAGAGCTTATGCTATCAGTCACGGAATCATGTGGAGTCACATGGAAACCCAAGTCTCCCTCATCACTCAGGTGACCTGGGGAAGTCACATCACCTTTCTGAACCTCAGTTTCTTCAACTCTAAAAATGATGCTATCATAGCATTCCCAACCTGCTTCAAAGGAGCTCTCTTTTTTTCTTAAGCAAACATTGATGAAACATTTGCTATGCATTTGAGCTCTGTGACCTTTCCTCATTCACTCCTCACACAGCTTAAGAGGGAGCCACTATCACTAACCATGTTAACAAGGTGAGAAACTGAAGCTCATACAAGCTTACCACTTGTCCAGGAGGCTGGGCATGGTGGTTCACATCTCTAATCCCAGCACTTTGGGAGGCCCAGGCAGGAGAATAGCTTGAGCTCAGCAGTTCAAGACCAGTCTGGGAAACATAGTGAGACCCTGTCTCTACAAAACAAAAAATTAAAAATTAGCCAGGCCTGGTGGCACATGCCTGTGGTCCCAGCTACTCAGGAGGCTGAGGTGGAAAGATTGTTTAAGCCTGGGAGATTGAGGCTGCGGTGAGCTATTATTGCCTGGGCAACTGAGCAAGATCCTGTCTCAAAAAAAAAAAAAAAAAAGACAAAAAAAGAGAGGCTTGTCCACGGCCCCACAACTGGTGGTAATGGCAAAGCTGAGACTCAAGTCCAGGTCAGTCTGGGTCCAGAACCAAGCCATGTCGTGGTGGGAATCAAACTGGAGAACAGGAGTGGAAACGCCTCTGGGTGCAGAGAGTCAGTGCAGGCTCAGGAGCCATCACCAGGGCTGTCTTTATTGTGCTGCTTTCAGGGTTGTTCAGATGCCATCACATGGACAGCCTGAGAACCTATGCTGGGGAGGATATGGGGGGGATATCATATTAATATGGCTGGCTTCTCTCCCCCCCACCCCCAAACTGAGCAGTCCAATCCAGTCCTGCGAGGTGTCCATTCTGTGCCAAGACCCTGAGGCTCTAGCCCTTGGCCCAGGGTGACTTCCCGTTTTCATGATGATCTCTGACAAACCTTCCCTGCCTGTGCTTAGGGCTGTCACTAGCATTATTTTATGTAATCCTCACCTCGGTCCTGTAAAGGCACTTCTCTTCTCTCCCCAAGCTATAAACGAGGACGCTGAGGTCTTGGGAGAGGGCAGAGTAGGAACCCACACACAGCCAAGGCTCTCAGCCCCCAGCTATGCTACAGGGACCACCAGAAGAGTAAGATCGGGTCTCAGCCCTCTTCCAGCAGAGCCCAGAACAGTGTAAACTGCTCCCTTTTCCCTCCGTCTCCTGGGGAGGGAAAGGATGTACTCAGTCTTCACGCCATGCAGCAAAGACCTCAAATGCCAAGGAGAGGAAATGGCAGACAAGGGCAGATTAATGGGGCAGGTCAGCAGGGGAGGAACTGCTCAGTGGGGTTGGGGCCAAGCAGGGAGGGAAGGATTCCCCAGCAGGTGAGGGAGTGAAAGCTGCTGGGGCTCCATCCAGTTGGGGAGGACGTGTGTGAGCCCTTGAGCAGAGATGACTTCGTGGTTCAGTGTCCCGTGAGCTTCATGGTTTCTCCTCCCCTACCCAACTTGCTCCCATTGCCCAGAGAGCAGGTCTTTGATCTTCTGCTTACACAGTGAGTCTGAGGCAGCTTTTCCACTCCCTACCCCGCCAACCCACCCCTCTCTCAGTGGCTCCATCGCCTCCCCAGAGGTTGAGCCACCCCTAAGTTCCTCTTTGAGAACCACAGCTTCGTTCATGGTGTTGCCTCGGCCCAACTTCAATGAGTTTGTCCTCTGTTTCTCCCCCAGGATCTGTTTGGGTTCTGGGAAATCTGACTGAGCTGGAAGCTGGGGAATAGAGCCCACTGAGGGCCAGGGAGGAGCCAGAGGGTGCTTCACTGACCTTCTGTACCCCTCCCTCCCTTCCAACAGGCCCATTTGACAGATGAGGCCACCAAGGCTTAGACACGACAGGCAGAGACAGGAGTCAAACCCAAGCCTGTCTTCCCACTACTTTCTACCATCTTTTCCCACCAGGGAGGGAGATGTTCCAGAAGGTTCACATCATTAGAAGGTCTTGATGCCTGTTTCCATTTTTTAAAAAGTAGTGAATAATTATTGTAATATTTAGAAGATATTTTTCTCAATGTGTGAGATCTTCCTAGGATAAGTGGAAGAATCAAATCCGGCAGTTATAGCCTGGCATGGTGGTGCACCCCTGCCGTGGCAGCACCTCAGGAGGCTGAGGTGGGAGGATTGCTTGAGCCCAGAAATTCAAGGCTACAGTGAGCCGAGATTGTGCCAGTGCACACCAACCTGGGTGACACAGCAAGATCCCCATCTCAAAAACAAAATAATTTTTAAAAAGCCATAGTTGGCCAGGCGTGGTGGCTCACACCTGTACTC
Organism: Ateles fusciceps; assembly: GCA_036589455.1. Classification (NCBI taxonomy): domain Eukaryota; kingdom Metazoa; phylum Chordata; class Mammalia; order Primates; family Atelidae; genus Ateles; species Ateles fusciceps. Next base: position 4,018,413 of record JAZHEH010001321.1, read on the forward strand.
CCAGCACTTTGGGAGGCCAAGGTGGGTGGATCACGAAGTCAGAAGATTGAGACCATCCTTGCCAACATGGTGAAACACTATCGCTACTAAAAATACAAAAATTAGCTGAGCATGGTGGCCTGTGCCTGTAATCCCAGCTACAAAAATTAGCTGAGCATGGTGGCCTGTCCCTGTAATCCCACCTACTTGGGAGGCTGAGGCAGGAAAATCACTTGAACCAGGGAGCCGGAGGTTGCAGTGAGCCAAGATCGTGCCACTGCACTCCAATCTGGTGACAGAGCAAGACTCCATCTCAAAAAAAAAAAAAAAAAAAAGGCGATAGATTGAACAAACAATTATCTCATGACTCACCAACCAGGTAATTAATCATTCATCCATAGCTTTGGCTGATACATGACTTTACATAGTTTTTGCTCTTAATCTGATATCATTTAATTTATACACTTACTGAGCCAATGATTAAAGACAACATAGAAACTGATGTCGAAAGAAACTGATGTCGAAAATACAAGGAGGCTGGGTACAGTGGCTTCCACCTGAAATCTCAGCACTTTGGAAGGCTGAGGTGGGTGGATCACTTGAGGCCAGGAGTTCGAGACTAGCCTGGCCAACATGGTGAAACCCTGTCTCTACTAAAAATAAAAATAAAAATTAGCCAGGTGTGTTGGCACATGCCTGTAATTCCAGCTACTTAGGAGGCTGAGGCTGGAGAATAGCTTGAACCCAAGCAGCAGAGTCGAGATTGCACCTTTTTTTTTTTTTTTTTTTTTTGAGACAGAGTTTCGCTCTTGTTGCCCAGGCTGGAGGGTGGTGCAGTGGCGTGATCTCGGCTCACTCCCTCCACCCCCGGGGTTCAAGCAGTTCTCCCACCTCAGCCTCCCGAGTAGCTGGGATTACAGGCATATGCCACCACCCCCAACTAATTTTTTTTGTACTCTTAGTAGAGATGGGGTTTCACCATGTTGGCTAGGCTGGTCCCGGACTCCTGGCCTCAGGTAATCTGCCCACCTTGGCCTCCTAAAGTGCTGAGATTACAGGCATGAGCCACCATGCCTGGCCTGCTTCAAGATTCATAAATGACATTTATCTGATCAAATTTCTTATACGACATATCAGAGAGGTCCTAGTACTTCACAACATTTCCAAGATTGGTAGGAAGAAAAAATAATGTGTATTCTTTCTTTTCCGGTACTGGGCATAAAAGAGATCTCCACCTGTGAGGCATACAGAGAGGCATGCAAATAGGGGCCTGAGACATATTTTTTTCTTTTTTTTGACACAGAGTCTCGCTTTGTCACCCAGGCTGGAGTGCAGTGATTCAAATATGGCTCACTGCAGCCTTGACCTCCCAGACTCAAGCCATCCTCCCATCTCAGTCTCCCAGTTAGCTGTGACTACAGGCACATGCCACCACTCCCAGCTAAGTGAGACCTATTTTCTCTCATCATGTAACAAACAGAAAATTACTTTTCAAAAGTATAAATTGCTCATGCCTGTAATGGCAGCACCTTGGGAAGCTTAGATAGATGGATCGCTTGAGCTCAGGAGTTTAAGACCAACCTGGGCAACATGGCAAAACTCCACTCAGAGAGAGTAGGAAGGAAGGAAGGAGAGAAGGAGAAAGGAGAAAGAAGAAAGAAAGAAAGAAAGAAAGAGAAAGAAAGAAAGGAAGAGGAGAATTTTCAAATGATACACTTACTGAAAATAGTACATTTGATTTTAAATCACTTCCTTTTCATGGGCCATAGGAAATTATGAAATGGCTCCAGTAAGTCCCACTGGGGTTTGTAAAATTATGTTTTCTCTGTCCCACACACCCCATTTAATCCTCACAACAGCATGAGTGGAGGTATTTTCATTATTCCCATTTTACAGATGAGGACACTGAGGCTCAAGGAGGCGACATAATTTGCCCAAGAGACCACAGTTTTAATAAGGGGCAGGAGGCAGGCACAGTGGTGTGGGCCTGGACTCCCACTACTGGGGAGTCTGAGGGGGGAAGACAGCTAAAGCCTAGTTCTCCAAAAAACGTCAGAGTGGGGAGCAGAATCAGAACTCACAATTATGATTCAGGCTGCCTCTCTCTACCTATTTCCTCCTTGTTCTCAGTTGGTTCTGAGAATAGGTTCAGGACCAGCTGAGAACCTGTGTTCAGAACCAACTGAGAATCTGTTTGTTGTACACAGAACAGGAACAGGAACTAGAAATCCAGGCCACCTTGCAAGTTTGGCTCCCAAGGCCTGAGATTGGCTTGATAGAGTGTCCCGTGATCTCACTAGATCCCAAATCCCAGGCCAGAGATTGTAACATGCTTTCTTTGTTATGATCCCAGGGACCAAAGGCCAGCAGATGCATAAATGCACATTAATTAATTCTACTATAGAGAAGTAGAGGGAACTCACAGGAGGGTCAGCTCCCCAGATGTCTGGCCTATCCCTGGCTGTTCCTCATCTCTCCATAGCCTGAGCACCCACGCCAGGTTTAAGTCATCCATCAGCCTCTGCCCAGCTGTCCCTTTGTCCCCTCTAGCCCCTTCCATCTTGCCTGCTGCCTAGACAGAGCCAATTCATCAAGACAGGGGAATTGCAATAAAGAGTAATTTACGCAGAGCCGGCTGTGCGGGAGATGGGAATTTTATTATATTACCCAAATCAGTCTTCCTCAGCATTGGAGAATCAGAGTTTTTAAGGACAACTTGGTGGGTTGGGGGGAGCCGATGAGCCAGGAGTGCTGACTGGCCAGGGATGAAATCACAGGGAGTCAAAGCTGTCTTCTCGCACTGAGTCAGTTCACGGGTGGGGGCCGCAGATCAGATGAGCCGGTTTATAGATTTGGGTGGTGCCAGCTGATCCGTCAAGCGCAGGGTCTGCAAAATATCTCAAGCACTGATCGTAGGAGCAGTTTAGGGAGGGTCAGAATCTTGTGGCCTCCGGCTGCATGACTCCTAAACCTTTATTGATATTGATTGATTGATGGCGACTCCTCTGTCACCCAGGCTGGAGTGCTGTGGCACGATCTCGGCTCACTGCAGCCTCTGCCTCCTGGGTTCAAGTGATTCTCCTGCCTCAGTCTCCTGAGTAGCTGGGATTACAGGTGTGCACCACCACACCTGGCTAATTTTTGTATTTTTAGTAGAGACAGGGTTTCACCATGTTGGCCAGGCTGGTCTTAATTCCTGACCTCAAGTGATCAGCCTGCCTCAGCCTCCTAAAGTACTGAGATTACAGGCATGAACCACCACACCCAGCCCTAAACCATAATTTCTAATCTTGTGGCTAATGTTAGCCCTACAAAGACAACCTAGTCCCCAGGCAAGAAGGAAGTGTATTTTGGGAAAGTGCTGTTATCATCTCAGTTTGAAACTATAAACTAGTTTCTCCCAAAGTTAGTTCAGCCTAGGCCTAGGAATGGACAAGGACACCTTGGAGGTTAGAAGCAAGATGGAGTCGGTTAAGTTAGATCTCTTTACCGTTTCAGTCATAACTTTGCAAAGGCGATTCCACATCTAGGCTGCCCAACTTCTGTGGCCGGGGTCTGGCACCAGGTATATGACAGCAGCCTGGGTTTGAATTCTGACTCCGCCATTTACATACTTTGTGACCTCGGGCAAATCCGTTCTAGCTGAGCCTCTTGTTCTTCACAGATAAGATCGTGAAAATGAGACAGTCTACCTCCAAGGGCAGTTTGGAGGATAAAGGAGACAGAGCATTTCTATGTGGTAACAACATTTAAAATCTACTCTTTTAGCAAGTTTGATATATGTATCATAACATCACACTGCTATTCCATAAATATATAAAATTATTATTTTTCCATCAAAAATAAAATGAAAACATTTAAAAATAATATAGAGTACGGGGCCGAGTGTGGTGGCTCACACCTGTAATCCCAGCACTTTGGTAAGCGGAGTCCCAAACTCTTGATGCCAGGAGTTTGAGACCAGCCTGGCCAACATGACAGAACCCCATCTCTACTAAAAATACAAAAATTAGCCGGGCATGGTGGCAGATGCCTGTAGTCCCAGCTGCTAGGGAGGCTGAGACAGGAGAATTGCTTAAACCTGGGAGGCAGAGGTTGCAGTGAGCTGAGATCGTGCCACTGCACTCCAGCCTGGGCGACAGAGCAAGACTCCATCTCAAAAAAAATATGTTATTTCAGGCCGGGTGCAGTGGCTCATGCCTGTAATCCCAGCACTTTGGGAGGCCAAGGCAGGCGAATCACTAGGTCAGGAGTTCGAGACCAGCCTGGCCAACAGGGTGAAACCCTGTCTCTACTAAAAGTATAAAAATTAGCCAGGTGTTGTCCTAGCTACTTGGGAGGCTGAGGTGGGAGAATCACTTGAACCTGGGAGACAGAGGTTGCAGTGAGCCAAGATCATGCCGTTGTACTCCAGCCTGGGTGACAGAGCAAGACTGTCTCAAAAAAAAAAAAAAAAAGTTACTTCTATTAACATGCAATAGGAATATTAATTTTCTTTAAGTTCTCAGTTTTATTCTCCAATACAGCAAGTACTAATAGATGTAACCTACATCAACAAAAGCTCTTTACTGTCAGGGTGACTTGTAAGACAGTAAAGGGCCACTGAGACCACAGAGTTTGAGAAGTGCTGCTCCAGGCGTTTGTGATCTGCCTTTCTCACGCCAGCTCTTTTGCAGTCTGACAACACCGCCGTCTTCTGCCCCGTGTGGCTAATTGCATAACTTCCATGTTGGAAGGACCTTTTGAGATCTCATCAAAAAACCACTCCTGGAAGGGTGCGGTGGCTCACGCCTGTAATTCCAGCACTTTGGGATGCCAAGGCGGGCAGATCACTTGAAGTCCAGAGTTCGAGACCAGCCTGACCAAAATGGTGAAACCCTATCTCTACTTAAAATACAAAAATTAACCAGGTGTGGAGGCTGAGGCAGGAAAATTGCTTGAACCTGGGAGGAGGAGGCTGCAGTGAGCCGAGATCATGTCACTGCACTCCAGCCTGGGGGACAAACCAAGACTCTGTAAACAAACAAACAAACAAACAAACACAAAACCACTCCTGGTGCAGATGGACCTACTGAGAAGGGGACTCTTGTGTCTGAGGTTATGCGTCCATCAATTCCACCCGGGACTAGAACAAGCATCCTGTCTGTCTCCTTAATCTAGGGCTCTCCTCACGCTGGCAAGCTGGCAGGTGCTCCCTGGCACGATCTCAGCTTCCTGTTCTTTCATCCCCAAAAGTCCTGAGTGGAGACAGAGTCTTTCCCCCTCTGCTTTCCTGTCCCCACCTTCCCTCCTGCCTCTCACCTCCCTCTTTGACATTCCCCCTACCAGCCCGAGGGCACAGCAGAGATGACATTGTCACTCTCATTGGTTACCAACTAGCAAAGAACTTAAGAAAGTGAGGAGAAAGTTCTAATGGGTACACATATATAGGATATATAAGCTGCCATTCACGGAGGGCTTAGTGTGTGGCAGGCACTATATTAGGCTTGAGCTAACTCAATTAATCTTCATGCCTCACCACCACTGATGGGACAAGCACTACTTGTTATGCCTGTTCTATGGATGAGGAAACTGAAAGAAAGAAATGAATGAAGTGACTTTACTTGAGAGCGCAAAACTAATAATACCTGGCAGAGCCAAGACTGGAACTCAGTGCTATCTAACTGCAAAGCCCAACAGGCTGATGGGCAAATCCCTGTGGGTGAGAAGGTCAGGACTCTACCAGGAAAGTGGGGGAAAGGACTAAAGTCTAGGGCCTGGCCGGGCTCAGTGACTCATGCCCAGAATCTGATCATGAACTTTGGGAGACCAAGGTGGGAGGATCACGTAAGGTCAGGAGTTTGAGACAAGCCTGGGGCAATATAGTGAGACCACCATCTCTACAAAAAGTAAATAATAGTAACAATAGCCCAGGCCAGCTAATGGTAGCAATGAAGGCATTATTGGGAAAAAATGGTCAGAAAAATGCAAAGTCAAAAGAGAGAGAAAAGAGACGGGATTTGCTTCTGGAAATAAAGACAGAAGATTGTGCGTGGTGTCAGGGCCCCTTGCCCTGTGCAGAGTCATGCATTCGATCCTGCGTCTTTACCAATCTGACCTTGTCATGACACAAGGACCCCAGTCCTGGCATTGCCTGCCACTTGCTATGGGTTTCTGGGCAAATGACTTGCCCCCCCTCTGAATCTATTTGCTCATGGAATAGTTGAGCAACACCTGCCTCACATAGTAGCCGTGAGCCTTCCCAGGCTGTGTAAATTGTCGAGTGTGTTATGAATGTGAGTATTATTAGCTCATTCTCTAAAACGGAAGTTGCTGAAGTATAAAATAATTGAAAGAGGAAGAAGATATTCGAAAAGACTCAACAAAACTGTCCTGTTGGCAGATTTCTTTTCTTTTTTTTTTTTTTTTTGAGATGGAGTTTCCCTTTATCACCCAGGCTGGAGTACAGTGGCTTGATCTCAGCTCACTGCAACCTCTACCTCTCAGGTTCAAGAGATTCTCCTGCCTCAGCCTCCCAAGTAGCTGAGATCACAGGCATGCGCCAGCATGCATGGCTAATTTTTTTGAGTTTTTAGTAGAGACTGGGTTTTGTCATGTTGGCCAGTCTGTTCTCAAACTCCTGACCTCAGGTGATCCGCTTGCCTCAGCCTCCCAAAGTGCTGGGATTACAGGCGTGAGCCACTGGGCCCTGCTGTGTTGGCAGATTTCTAATTAGTTAATTTACCAAGTATTTGTTTGGAGGTGGGAGGGAAGAATGCAAAGCAATTGGATGGGATCCTAGGTTTCCAGAGAAAGGGACAAGAGCATGGATTCCAATGTCCTCAGCAGGTTTCTTTTTCTTTCTTTCTTTTTTTTTTTTTTTAGACAGAGTCTCAGTCGGTTGCCCAGGCTGCAGTACAGTGGCAGGATCTCCACTCATTGCAGGCTCTCCTCCCAGGTTCAAGTGATTCTCCTGCCTCAGTCACCAGAGTAGCTGGGACTACAAGCGCACGCCACCAATGCCCAGCTGATTTTTTTGTATTTATACTAGAGAAGGGGTTTCACCGTGTTGGCCAGGCTGTTCTTGAACTCCTGGCCTCAAGTGATCAACCCTCCTCAGCCTCCCAAAATGCTGGGATTACAGGCATGAGCCACCGTGCCTGGCCAAGTTTCTCTCTCTCCCTTCCTTCCTTCTTTCCTTTACTTGTTTCTTTCTTTCTTTCTCTGTCTCTCTCTCTCTCTTTCTTTCTTTTCTTTCTTTTTTTTTTTTGACAGAGTTTTGCTCTTGTTGCCCAGGCTGCAGTGTAATGGCACCTTGGCTCACTGCAACCTCTACCTCCCTGGTTCAAGTGATTCACCTGCCTTAGCCTTCAGAGTAGCTGGGATTACAGGCATGTGCCACCACATCCAGCTACTTTTGTATTTTTAGTAGAGATGGGGTTTTGCCATGTTGGTCAGGCTGGTCTCAAACTCCTGACCTCAGGTGATCTGCCCACCTTGGCCTCCCAAAGTGCTGGGATTACAGGTGTGAGCCACCATGCCCGGCCTCTCTTCTTCTCTTCTTCTTCTTCTTTTTTTAATAAAAAGCTGCAGAAACATCTTTCTTCTCTTTTTCTTTGAGACAGGGTCTTGCTCTGTCACCCAGGCTGGAGTGTAGTGGTGCGATCACGGCTCACTGCAACTTTAATCTCCTGGGCTTCAGTGATTCCCCCACCTCAGCTTCCTGAGTGGCTGAGACTACAGGCACATGCCAGCACACCCAGCTAATTTTTGTATTTTTTGTAGAGATGGAGTTTCACATTGCCCAGGCTGGTCTCTAAGTCCTGGGCTCAAGTGATCTGCCTGCCTCGGCCTCCCAAAGTGCTGGGACTATAGACTTGAGCCACGGTACCCAGCTCTCAGAAAGTTTCTTAACATTCCTGAGCCCCATTTTCTTCATCTATAAACTATGGAAAATAATAGTAAGATTCTTGCAGGGTTGTTTGAGATTTAAATGAGATAATGTGTAGAAAGTACTAGCACCGTGCCAAGCACTCATCAGTATCCCCCAATCTTCTTTTCAAATGGCAATATTGGGACAAGAGAGAGTAGGTGGCTTCTCAATAGAGCCAGCTGGTGCCAGTGCCAGGGCTCAAACCCTGAGCACCTGATTCCGAGCTCGGGACCCTTTTCTTTCCACCACATCCAACACTCTTGATAGTTCACTCAGGCAACCAAGCTCCTGCTTAATTAGTTTTAAATAATTATTTAATCTGCACACACAGAATATAGGGATTAGTTTCCCCATTCACAGAGGAAGAAACTGAAGCTCAGAGAGTTTGAATAACTTCCCCAAGGTCACACAGCCTATCAGTGGGTGACCTGAGATTTGGACCCAGTGATGTTTCACTCTAAAGCCTTGGCACTTAACCTTGACTAAAGTGGAAGGAGGCCTTAGACATCATTTAGCTCAACTTTGCCCAGGAGGGAGGCTGGAGTTGATGATGCAGAAGGAAGCTCCAGGAGAATGAACGAATCCAGACAGCCGGGATGGGGGTGATGAATGCTAAATGGACAGCACGCTGGGGATGGAATCCTTCAGCCCCACAGGGAAGACTGAGTTTCTTTGATAACCCACAGACATTTGAGAAAGGAACCATACAGAAGACCTAAATAAGAATCCTTTGATCTTAACCTATAAATTACACATTCTTTCGTTTTTTCTTTTTTTGAGACAGAGTCTTACTCTGTTGCCCAAGCTGGAGTACAATGGCGCAATCCCTGCTCACTGCCACCTCCACCTCCCAGGTTTAAGTGATTCTCCTGCCTACCTCCCAAGAAGCTGGGATTATAGGCACCCACCACCACACCCAGCTAATTTTTGTATTTTTAGTAATAATGGGGTTTCACCCTGTTGGCTGGGCTGGTTTTGAACTCCTGATCTCAAATGATCCGCTCACCTCGGCTTCCCGAAGTGCTGGGATTACAGGTGTGAGCCACCACAACCAGCCTACACATTCTTTCCTGAAAGGACTAGAGGTGGCTACATTACAAATTGGGGCGGTTAAAATAAAAGCAAAGCATTAGAAACCACTAAAGGGGCCGGATGCTGTGGCTAACACTTGTAATCCCAGCACTTTGGGAGGCCGAGGCGGGTGGATCATGAGGTCAGGAGTTAGAGACCTGCCTGACCAAAATGCTGAAACCCTATCTCTACTAAAAATACAAAAAAATTAGCTGGGCGTGGTGGTGCTTGCCTGTAATCCCAGCTATTCTGGAGGCTGAGGCAGGAGAATCTCTGGAACCCAGGAGGCGGAGGTTGTAGTGAGCCAAGATTGTGCCACTGCACTCCAGCCTGGGCAACAGATTAAAACTCTATCACCAAAAAAAAAAAAGAAAAAAGGAAACCACTAAAAGGAGCAATAAATAAATCAGGAACTGACCTCGAATGGCCCTGTAACTGCACTTCCACACTGCATTTAGCTCTGGGCTTGCTGGCAGCCAAGGGAAAAAGCAGCACAGAAGTGGGTCTGAAGAAGCCTGCTTTTCTCCTAATAGATATTCACAGATTCTATAAATCCATTTTAAATATTTAAGTGCTTACTTTGTGCCAGGCTTCATTCCAGTTCGGGTGCTGGAAACCCCAGGAGGAATTTATTAAAGGAACTGACTCAGGAAACAACCCCTTTGGCAGCCCTTTTCATCTCTCCTCTAGGGAAGCTTCCCTATTTTGCCTTCCATCAGTAAATCTCCCTGGGGCCTATATCGCTAGAAAGATTTTAAGTTCCCTTGCTGCCCAGTGCTGTCCCACTTCCCCTGCTAAACCCATTTTAGGAGTGGCTGTCCTGGTGGTCTGTTCACAAGGTCAAGAGCCTGGGCAGGCACCATCCTTCTAGTCCACAGTCTGCTTCAGGGCTGCTGCTTGTGGGTCCAACCTCTTTCTGCAAGTCTAGTTCTCCGGGCCAGGAGCACTAGGGTGAGAAGCACGGTGAGGTTCAGGGGGCACGAGGACTTGGAGTAATGAGAAGTGTCCGCCACAGGCTTGTGATTGAGGAGTGAGAGCCTGAGGCCGTCAAATTGCCTTGCCTGGCTGGGCTGAGTTTCATCTCCCCAAGACTGCTCTGCTCAGCTCTGGCTCTTCATCAGAAGACCTCCACCAAGAGTCTACTGTGGGCCTGACATTGTGCTAGGAGACACTTTTTTGGGCAAGTGAGATACAAAGATGACTCCACTCCCAGACTCGGATTCTACTCTCAAGACTAGGAGCTCACAATCCAGGAAATGAGATGTGGAATGGACACAAATAATACAAGGTATACAGTTACATGCGGTAGGACTCAACAAGGGGAGACCAGAGGATGCTTCTTGGAGGAGGTGGCTTTTGATATCAAAGTAGATATAAAAAGAGGTAAGATTTGGGCTTTCTTTCTTTTTTTTTTTTCCTGAGACAGAGTATTGCTCTTCTTGCCCAGGCTGGAGTGCAGTGGCATGATCTCAGCTCACTGCAACCTCTGCCTCCCTGATTCAAGAGATTCTTCTGCCTCAGCCTCTCAAGTAGCTGGGATTACAGGCACCCGCCACCATGCTCAGCTAATTTTTTTTGTATTTTTAGTAGAGACGGAGTTTCACCATGTTGGCCAGGCTTGTCTCAAACTCCTGACCTCAGGTGATCCACCTGCTTCGGCCTCTCAAAGTGCTGAGATTACAGGCATGAGCCACCACACCCAGCCTGACTTGTGTTTTCAGTATAATTCATAGATTCACACACAAACACACACACACACACACACACACACACACACACACACATACACACATACAAAGATTGGGGCCAAAAAACCCCGCAGTCTACAGCCCCAAACTCCAGAAAACCTTTATTGCAACTGCAATCAAGAGTTACAAACAACAGGCCGGGCGTGCTGGCTTATGCCTATAATCCAAGCACTTTGGAGGCCAAGGCGGGCGGATCACCTGAGGTCGGGAGTTCAAGACCAGCCTGACCAACATGGTGAAACCCCGTCTTAAAAAAAAAAAAAAAGAGTTACAAACAACAGAGGGAGGCCAGGCACAGTGGCTCACGCCCGTAATCCCAACACTTTGGGAGGCTGAGGTGGGCAGATCACTTGAAGTCAGGAGTTCGAGACCAGGCTGGCCAACATGGTAAAACCCTGTCTCTACTAAAAATACAAAAATTAACCAGGTGTGGTGGCTCACGCCTGTAATCCCAGCTACTTGGGTGGCCAAGGCATGAGAATCGTTTGAACCTAGGAAGTTGAGGTTGTAGTGAGCTAAGATCACCCCACTGCACTCCAGCCTGGGCAGCAGAACAAGAATCTGTCTCAAAAAAAAAAAAAGAAGAAGAAGAAGAACAGAGGGGGACTAGGAGAAGGAATGTGGTAGGAAAACCCCATGACACCCTTCCTATGACTGGACACAGCAGCAGGGTCCCAGACAGCAGGGGGAGCAGGTCAAGAGGGTCATTCTTGCAAGTTGAACAGGTTTTGCAAAATGTGATGATTTGTCCTCAGTGGTGGTAAAGTGTCAGCTGAGATTAAGTAGGGATTGTTCTATCTGCCTCGGCTCTCAGGCAAAGGTCAGGCATGACTGGCGCACAGAATCCTTTTTTTTCCTTCTTTTTTTTTTTTTAATTCTTTGTCATTCTGTTGCCCAGGCTGGAGTGCAGTGGCACGATCTCAGCTCACTGCAACCTCCGCCTCCCAGGTTCAAGTGATTCTCCTGGCTCAGCCTCCCAAGTAGCTGGGACTACAGGCATCTGCCACCGTGCCCGGCTAATTTTTGTGTTTTTAGTAAAGACAGGGTTTCACCATATTGGCCAGGCTGGTCTCGAACTCCTGACCTTGTGATGTGCCCACTGCAGCCTCCCAGAGTGCTAGGATTATAGGTGTGAGGCACCGTGCCTGGCCTCTTTTTTTTTTTAAGACAGGGTCTCACTCTAAGCCAGGCTGGAGCACAGTGGCACAATCACTGCTTACCGAAGTCTTGACTTCCTGGGCTCAAGTGACTGTCTTGCCTCAGCCTCCGAAGTAGTTGGGACTGCAGACATGTACCACTATACTCAGCTAAGTTGTGTATTTTTTGTAGAGACAGAGTTTTGCCATGTTGGCCAGGCTGGTCTCGAATTCCTGGGCTCAAATGATCCACCTGTCTCTGCCTCCCAAAGTGCTGGGATTACAGGCATGAGCCACCATGCCTGGCACAGAATCCTGTAAGAATCCTATAAACTAACTCTATTAAGCATCTCCTGCCTTTGATTAGATACCTACTGCAAACCAGGCACAGTGCCATGAATTTGGTCAACTTCTATCATTATCTGTATGATCATGTGATATGGATAGTATCTCTCCTAGTTTACAAATGAATGAAACAGAGGCTCAGAGAGGTGCAGTAACTTGCCCAAGGTCACACAGCCTGAAAGTTGCAGAGCTGGATTTGAATCCAGGAAGGTCTGGTTCCCAAACCTGTGACACTGTCATCCAACATGCTAAGTTTCCTGGAGGAGACCTTGGGAATCACCCCATCAACCCAACTGCTTTGAAAATGAGAAAAGAAAGGCCCAGATGTTCAGGCAAGATGGCTCATGTCTATAATCCCAACATTTTGGGAGGCTGAGGGGGAAAGGACTGCTTGAGGCCAGGAGTTTGAGACCAGCCTGGGCAACATAGCAAGACCCTATCTACAATTTTTTAATAAAAATTAAGTAAAGAAAAGAAAGGCCTTAGATAGGAGAAGGACCTGCCCAAAGTCACTTGGTAGCAGAACAAGCACTAGAACCTGGCGCTCCCTATTCCCAGCTGGAGATAAAAACGATGAAGCTTGTGGCATCCAATTTCAGCTTCCCACTGCAGGTGTGGTACCACAGGCAGGGCATCCTCCTCCTCCTTGCTTCCAGCTCTGAGAGATTTAAACAAAGCAGCAACGGGGGGGGCCAGCTGCTACTGTGGCTTCTTTCACTTCACACTTTCACTTCAGGTCAGAAAAACCCCCAGGCACACCTTTTCTGAGCAGTTTCTCAGGTCCCAAGGTTCCCTTCCCAGATGCTCAATATGATCCAGGCTCCAGGCTGCAGCCCCTAACACCAACCCAACCCCACCGTGGACGCTCCCTGTGGAAAGTGCCGACACGTGGTTTCTGCACAGTGGTATTTTTGTTAGGTGGAGAAAGCACTTGGTCATGGTGGTTCACTTTCTTTTCTTTTTTTTTTTTTCCTTTGAGACTGAGTCTCCTTCTATTGCCCAGGCTGGAGTGCAGTGGTGCAATCTTGGCTCACTGCAACCTCTGCCTCCTGGGTTCAAGTAATTCTCATGCCTCAGCCTCCCGAGTAGCTGGGATTATAGGCACCTTCCACCACTCTCAGCTAACTTTTGTAATTTTAGTAGAGACAAGATTTCACCATGTTGGCCAGGCTGGTCTCAAACTTCTGACCTCAAGTGATTTACCTGCCTCAGCCTCCCAGAGTGCTGGGATTACAGGCGTGAGCCACTGCACCTGGTCTTTTTTCTTTTTTAATCAGGCAGCCCAGAGTAGGTTCAGAGAGACTCGCTTCCCTTTTACTCTTATGTCTGTACAAAATGTTTTTGCATGCATCAGTGATTTTTAATGTTCAGAACTCTGCTGGCACACTGATATAAAGTGTGAGTCTTTCCCCCAAACCAAAAAATGCACAGACATAAAGTTTTATATATGCCTTGAAAGGACCAATACTCCCATCAAAGTCCACCCATGGACCCAGGGTAAGAAGCTATGATGGAGGTCATCAGCCCATTTGGCATCTCAAGGAGAATAGGACAGGTATTGTTACTGTCATTTCGCAGATGAGAAAGGGGGCTCAGAATGTTGAAGGGACTTCTTGCCCAGTCACCTGATGAGCCCGGGGGGAGGTGGAACTAGAACACTGTTCAGTGTGGCAAGCAGTAAGTCTGTCTCTGTGCTGGATATTCAGACACAGTCTTCGCCCTGGAAGAAGGCCCCGTCTAGAAACCAGAGGTTGTGACTCCGAAAGGGATTTCTCTCTGTCCAAAGCGAAGACAGGGAGCTGGGTTTCCTGTTGCTCTGTGTGTCCCATTGTCAGACGTTGGCTTGTTAAGACCTGCATCTCCAGGAGCTCTTCAAACGCAATGCCGAAAAAAGAAAAAAGAAAAAAAAAAAAGACCTGCATCAAAACGCCTGCATTTCCTGCCCTTACCTTGGCCGGACATGGTGGTTCACGCCTGTAATCCTAGTACTTTGGGAGACTGAGGCAGGTGAATCACCTGAGGTCAGGAGTTCGAGACCAGCCTAACCAACATGGTGAAACCCCGTCTCTACTAAAAAAATACAAAAATTAGCCAGGTGTGGTGGCGTGCTCCTGTAATCCCAGCTACTCACGAGGCTGAGGCAGGAGAATCACTTCAACCCAGGAGGCAGAGGTTGCAGAGCTGAGATCGCACCACTACACTCTAGCCTGGGTGACAGAGCAAGACTCTGTCTCAAAATAAATAAATAAATGAATAAAAAATAAAACTACACATGTTGGTGACCATGCCAGGCCTAGATGAGACCTAAAGCCAGCTGCCATCAGCCCTAGCATCCCTCTTCTAGGCTGGATTCTACGTGAGGTAAGCCATTTTCTAACTGGAGGGGGAAACAAGGGAAGAGAGTCCCTGGGTAGCAGGGGCTGGGGCAGGGGTTCCTGGCAGGGGTGCAGGGAGCCTCTTAGCCTCCTGAGCTGAAAACTTCCAGAAGTAGCTAGGTGGGGGATGTGGGAGCTGAGAAAGGCTTGCACTGTCTGTCACTGGTGACCAGGGTGGAGAGGTGAGCTGGCACTGTTTTCTGTCTGAGCTCAGGTGTGACCTTGACAACACTCAGCAAAGGTTACCAGCCTGGCCAACATGGCAAAACCCTGTCTCAACTAAAAATACAAAAATTAACCAAGCGTGGTGGCGCACACCTGTAATTCCAGCTACTTGGGAGGCTGAGGCAGGAGAATCACTTTAACCTGGGAAGTGCAATTCGTAGTGAGCCAAGATCCACCCCACTGCACTCCAGCCTGGAAAACTCTCTCAAAAAAAAAAAAAAAAGACAAAATCAGGACACACAGAGCTACAGAAAACCCAGCTCCCTGTCTTCCCTTTGGACAGAGAGAAATCCCTTTTGGAGTCAGAACCTCTGGCTTCTAGACAGGGCCATATCTACCTGTTTTATAAACCAAGGTTACACAGATTGTAAAAAGCGCCTATCCTCTTAAAAATTTTAAAGTCACTGGGTTATAATAAGGTCTGACATTTATTGAGCTCTTATAATGTGCCAGACATATTATTCTTCTAGGGGGGTGGGGAGGGGAGACAGATTCTTGCTATATTGCCCAGGCTGGAGTGCAGTGGCACGATCTCATCTCACTACAACCTCCACCTCCCGGGTTCAAGCGATTCTTCTGCCTCAGCTTTCTGAGTAGCTGGGATTACAGGCACACGCCACCATGCTTGGTCAATTTTGTATTTTTAGTAGAGATGGGGTTTCACTCTGGGAGCTAATTCATAGTGTCATTTGCTAAAAAAAAAAGAAAAGAAAAAAATAAATAAATAAATAAAAAGAGATGGGGTTTCACCATGTTGACCAAGCTGGTCTCAAACTCCTGATCTCATGATCCACCTGCCTTGGCCTCACAAAGTGCTGGGATTACAGGTGTGAGCCACCACACCTGGCCTATTATTATTTAAGAATAATAGGCCCAGGCATATTATTCTTAAAAACCTCATGGAGTAGGTGAACTAGCCCCATTTGAAGATGTGCCTAAGAATAATAATAACAAAATGGCAACAAGGAACACTTCCAAGTGTTATAGTAAATTATCTAAATCCTCAGAAAAACCCATTTTACAGATAAGAAATGAGAAAACCGAGGCATTAGGTATTTTGAATGAGGTCACTGGCTAGGATTTAAACCTACGTGGCTTGTTCCCATCTCCCTCACACTCATACTTGGGGTCTACGCTATTCAAGACAGCCCCTTTCCATTCAAGTGGATTTCATTATTTAACAGTTTTCTTTATTTCTTTTTTTTTTTTTTAAGAGATGGGGTCTTTCTCTCTTACCCAGGCATGAGTGCAGTGGCATGACCATGGCTCACTGCAGCCTCCAACTCCCAGGCTCAAGGGATCCTCCCATCTCAGCCTCCGAAGTGTGCGATTACAGATGTGAGCCACGGCACCCAGCCTCAAATAATAGTTTTTGAGCACCTACTCAGCAGCAGGCATTGTGCTGAGCCACTAAAGGTCCAGAAATAATAAAGCCTTGGTTCCTGACCTTGACAAGCCATGTGGCCTCAGCCCAGTGGTTTAACATTGCCAAGTTTTATTATCTGTGAAATAGCAATAATCATAAATCTAATATCATAGAATTGTGGGGATTAAACTAGCTGGTTGGCCAGGTGCAGTGGCTCATGCCTATAATCACAGCACTTTGGGAGGCCGAGGCGGGTGGATCACCTGAGGTCAGGAGTTCGAGACCAGCCTAACCAACATGGTGAAACCTCATCTCTACTAAAAGTACAAAAATTAGCCAGGCGTGGTGGTGTGTGCCTGTAATCCCAGCTACTTGGGAGGCTGAGGCACAAGAATCGCTTGAACCTGGGAGGCGGAGGTTGCAGTGAGCCGAGATCATGCTCCGGGCTAGCCTGGGTGACAGGGGGAGACCTTGGCTCAAAAAAAAAAAAACAAAACTAGATGGTGGCTGTGAAAGATATTTTGTGGAATTTAAATTCCATTCAAATGTTAGTCAGCATGTTTAGTGTTCTAGTCAAGGGGAAAGACTAGTGCAGCGCTGGTAACCATGCACGCAGAGTGGGCCAGGCGCTTCCAGTGTCACTGCGGGGCACTGGGCAGGAGATGAGCCCAGAGGGAAGGTCAGGAGGGCAGTGGGCCAGGGAAAGGACCCCTGGGGCAAAGGTGTGGAGGCAAGAAAGCAGGACTGTTTGGAACTGTGAGGCATCCAGCTGAGCCTGGCCAGGGAATGAGTTCTGATCAGACTAGGCAGGCAGGGCTCCTGGGGTCTAGCACTGTCCCACAAAGCTATAACATGAGACACGTGGGTAATTAAAAATTTTTCCATAGCCATATTTTTTTTTTTTAATAGAGACAGGGTTTCACCATGTTGGCCAGGATGGTCTCGAACTCCTGACCTCAGGTGATCCACCCGCCTCGGCCTCCCAAAGTGCTGGGATTACAGGCGTGAGCCACCGCGCCCAGCCCTAATATAGTCTTTTTTTTATTTTTTATTTTATTTTTATTTTTTTATTTTTTTTCATAGCCACATTAAAAACTTTAAAAATAAAAAGAAACTGGTGAAACAAATTTTTATCCAACCCAATATATTCCAGAATATTGTCATCTCAACTTGTCATCACTATAAAAAGTTACTGAGATATTTTATATTCTTCTTTATGTAACTTTGAAATTCAGTGTGTGTTTTCTGACTATAGCCCATCTCCATTCAGACAAGCCATACTTACAGCACAGCCCAGTTCTCATACTTAAAAAACTAGGTCAGACCAGGTGCAAGTGGCTCATATCTGTAATCCCAGAGCTTTGGGAGGGCAAGGAAGGAGGATCGCTTGAGGCCAGGAGTTCGAGGATGCAGGGGGTTATGATTGCACCACTGCACTTCAGCCTAGGCGACAGCCACACTCTGTCTCTAAAAAAAAGAATCTACTCGTGTATATATATTCTTAATTTTTATTTTTAAAGAAGTTTTAAAAATACATATATCTTTAAACTTTATAAAATAATATCGTGGGCCAGGCATGATGGTGGCTCATGCCAAGAATACTAGCAGTTTCAGAGACTGAGGCAGGAGGACTGCTTGAGGACAGGAGTTCAAGACCAGCCTGCTGCTGGGCAACAAGCAAGTAAGACTCTGTCTCAATTTTAAATATCAGTTATATATATATTTTTTGAGACAGAGTTTTGTCACCCAGGCTGGAGTGCAGTGGCTCACTGCTACTTCCACCTTCCCACATTCAAGTGATTCTCATGCCTCAGCCTCCCAAGTAGTTGGGAATACAGGCGTGAGCCACCATGCCCAGCTAATTGTTTTATCTTTTTTTGTACTTTTAGTAGAGACTGGGTTTCACCACGTTGGCCAGGTTGATCTCAAACTCCTGACCTCAAGTGATCTGCCAGCCTTGGCTTCCCAAAGTGCTGGGATTACAGGTGTAAGCCACCATGCCTGGCCTCTATTTTAAATAATAACAGTAAAGTAATATTTTGTGTTTTAATATTCTTACCATTCAATTTTTCAATTGTAACTACTAGTGTTTTAATATTTAAAGTTTTGAGAAAAAATAATCACTAAAGAATATGTAACTGGGTATGGTGGCTCACGCCTCTAATTCCAGCACTTTGGGAGGCTGAGGCAGGCAGATGACTTGAGGTCAGGAGTTCGAGACCAGTGTGGCCAACATGGTGAAACCCCATCTCTACTAAAAATACAAAAATTAGCCAAGCATGGTGGCACATGCCTGTAATCCTAGCTACTAGGGAGACTGAGGCACAAGAATCACTTGAACCCGAGGGGCAGAGGTTGCAGTGAGTTGAGATTATGCCACTGCACTCCCAGCCTGGGCGACAGAGTGAGACTGTCTCAAAAAAAAAAAAAAAAAAAGGAATATTTAAAGACGTCTATAGAGAGGCACAGATTTTCCCTTTTGCCTCAGGCAAGGCTCTGTTTTCTGGTCCAGTCCGGGGGAAATCCCTCCCGATTCTCTAAAATGCTGTATTGCTACCTGCAAGTTCTCTTCACTTTTATCTACTCATAAATCCTCTAAACTCTCCTAAAGGATTAGGCTTTACAAGGGATTGGCCCAACACTATGATTTTTTTGTTGTTGTTATTGTTATTGTTGTTGTTTGTTTTTTGTGGGTTTTTTTTTTTTTTTGAAGACTGAGTCTCGATCTGTCACCCAGGCTGGAGTGCAGTGGCGCGATCTTGGCTCACTGCAACCTCTGAATCCCAGGTTCAGGTGATTCTCCTGCCTTAGCCTCCCAAGCAGCCGGAACTACAGGCACACACCACCACGCCTGGATAATTTTTTTGTATATTAGAAGAGACGGTGTTTCACCGTGTTGCCCAGGCTGGTCTCGAACTCCTGAACTCAGGCAATCTGCCCGCCTCAGCCTCCCAAAGTGCTAGGATTACAGATGTGAGCCACCGCTCCTGGCCTAACACTGTGTTTTTTTTAAGATTCATCATTGTTGGCACATTTTCACCACTTCATGGTATTCCTTATATGGATATATATTACAACTTATTTATCCATTTTCCAGTTAATGGACACTTCGATTTTTTTTTTCCATTTCAAAAATGCTAAAGCAAACATTCTTGTACATGTCTCCCTGGAGACACGTGCAGGAGTTCCTCTGGAGCACATTCCTGGGGCTGTAGCTGATGCATCTTCAACTTCACTAGATTTTGCCAAACTGCTCTTCAAAGTGTCTGTGCCAACTTACACCCCCAACACAATGAGAGTTCTTTGGCTCCACGCCGTTTCCAACACTCAGTATTGTCAGCTTTACTTTTTTACCGACCTGATGGGAGTGAAACACATTTCTCTGTCTACTGTTGAGGTTAAGCTTCTTTTCAAAGGATTATTGACCATTTCTCTTTCACACCCTGTATTTTTCTTCATTGTGGTTGCTCTCATTTTTCCTCTAGTAATCTTGCCTGTGGCCATCTATTTTATAATCTTTTCAAAGAGTCAGCTTTGACTTTGTCAGTTCTTTCTCTTCCCTGTAGTTTTGCCATGTCATTAATTTCTGCTCTTATTATTATTATTATTATTTGAGACGGAGTACTGCTTTGTTGCCCAGACTGGAGTGCAGTGGCATGATCTCAGCTCACTGCAACCTCTACCTCCCAGGTTCAAGCAATTCTCCTGCCTTAGGCTCCCGAGTAGCTGGGATTACAGGTGATGGCCACCATGCCTGGCTAATTTTTTTTTTTTTGTATTTTTAGTAGAGACGGGGTTTCACCATGTTGGCTAGGCTAGTCTCAAACTCCTGACCTCAGGTGATCCACACATCTCGGCATCCCAAAGTGCTAGGTTGACAGGCATGAGCCACTACGCCTGACAGTATGAGCATATAAAGCTGTAAATTTCCCTTTGCATACTATGCAGATGAATCCCACACATTTTAATGTCTCATAATTTCATAGTCATTCAATGCCAAGTATCTTCCAATCTCCTTTATGATTTTTTGACCCAGGAATTATTCAGAATCATGTCTTTTTTTTTTTTTTTTAATGTCTGACTGGTAATGTGCCAACGTCATCACACTTTTTTTTTTTTTGAGACAGAGTTTCGCTCTTATTGCCGAGGCTTGAGTGCAATGGCAAAATCTTGGCTCACTGCAACCTTTGCCTCCTGGGTTCTAGCAATTCTCCTGCCTCAGCCTCCCGAGTAGCTGCGATTATAGGCACATGCCACCACACCCAGCTAATATTTTGTATTTTTAGTAGAGACCAGGTTTCACTATGTTGGCCAGGCTGGACTTAAACTCTTGACTTCAGATAATCCCCCTGCCTTAGCCTCCCAAAGTGCTGGGATTATAGGCGTGAGCCACTGCACCCGTCTTCATCACAGGTTTGAGGAAGGAACATCTCACACATGAGCCTGAAAACCAGTCATCATGCTTATGAACTACAAAGGGATCCTGAAGTGTGTTTTTAAAGATCCATACCTATGAACTTTATTAGTAATGTTTTTTCTTTCTTTCTTTTTGTTTCTTTTGAGACAGAGTCTTGCTCTGTCGCCCAGGTTGTAGTGCAGTGGCACGATCTCGGCTCATGACATCCTCCACCACCTGAGTTCAAGCGATTCCCCTGCCTCAGACTCCCGAGTAGCTGGGACTACAGGCGCGTGCCATCACACCTGGCTAATTTTTTTGTATTTTTGGTAGAGATGGGGTTTCACCATGTTGGCCAGGATGGTCTTGATCTCCTGACCTCATGATCCGCTTGCCTCGGCCTCCCAAAGTGCTGGGATTACAGGCGTGAGCCATGGTTCCCGGCCCTCTTTCTTTTTTGAGACAGGGTCTCACTCTGTCCCCCAGACTGGAGTGCAGTGATCACTGCAGTCTCCACCTCCTAGCTGTAAGTGATTCTCTTGCCTCAGCCACATCAGTAACTGGGATTACAGGTGTGTACCACCAGGCCTGGCTAATTTTTGTATTTTTAGTAGAGATGGGGTTTACTAGAGACAGGCTGGTCTCAAACTCCTGGCCTCATGTGATCTGCCCACCTCGGCCTCTCAAAGTGTTGGGATTACAGGAATGAGCCACCATGCCTGGCCAGTAATATTTTTTTAATTCTTAATTTCTAAATAAATTTTATGTGGTCAGAATACAATTTTACACTACAGATCATTTTATATATTTTGAAATTTACTTTTCACCTAGGACTTAGGTTTGGTAAGTGTCCACATTTGCTTTAAATCAATGTGTATTCTCTAATTATTGAGTGCTAAGTTCCATATATGACTATTAGATTAAGTTTGTTGGCCAGGCACAGTGACTCACTCCTATAATCCCAGCACTTTGGGAGGCTGAGATAGGAGGATCACTTGAGCTCAGGAGTTCAAGACCAGCCTGGGCAACAAAGTGAGACCCTGTCTCTACATCAAATTTTGAAATTAAGCAGGCATAGTTAGTGGTGCTTGCCTGTAGTCCCAGCTCCTCAGGAGGCTGAGGTGGGAGGATTGCTGGAGCCCAGGAGTTAGAGGCTGCAGTGAGCCATTATCGTGACACTGTACTCCAGCCTGATCAACAAAGCAAGACCCTGTCTCAAAAACAGAAAAGTTTGTTAATTCTAAGTTCAAATATTTCACATCTTTATTAATATGTTCTCTGCTTAATCTACCAATTTCTGAGAAAGAAATGTTAAAATTGCTTGCTATTCAATTTGAATTAAATTCAATTCCACACATATTTATTGAGTGCCTATTATGTAACAAAGACTATTCTAAGCCTTCATGATACTTCAGTGCACAAAACAGTCAAAGGTTCCTGACTTCATGGAGCTTATATTCTAGTAGAACAGACAAACAGTAAAACACAGAAAGTAGGTAAATTATGTAGGATAAATTATACATATAATTTAAATTATATTATATGTTAATTTACATTTTAAAAATATATATTATATGTTAATTTATATTTAAATTATATATATAAATTATAGGCCAGGCATGGTGGCTCACATCTGTGATTCCAGCACTTTGGGAGGCCGAGGCAGGCAGATCACCTGAGATCAGAAGTTTGAGACCAGAGACCAGCCTGGCCAACATGGTGAAACCCCATTTCTACTAAAAATACAAAAAAAAAAAAAAAAAGGAGACAGGCATGGAGGCAGGCACCTGTAATCCCAGCTACACAGGAGGCTGTGGAAGGAGAATTGCTTGAACCTGGGAGGCGGAGGTTGCAATGAGCCAAGATCATGCCATTGCACTCCAGCCTGGACAAGACTGAAACTCCATCCCAAAAAAATAAATAAATAAAAATAACAGATCAGCTGAGGTGGTTCATGCCTGTAATCTCAGCACTTTGGGAGGCAGAGGCAGGTGGATCACAAGGTTTAGCAGAGACCCCGCTTCTACTAAAAATACAAAAATTAGCCGGGCCTGGTGGCACATGCCTGTAGTCCCAGCTACTCAGGAGGCTGAGGCAGAAAAATCGCTTGAACCCAGGAGGCGGAGGTTGCAGTGAGCCAAGATTGTATCACTGCACTCCAGCCTGGGCGACAGAGCGAGACTCCGTCTCAAAATAATGATAATAATAATAATAAATTATATATGTGGCCGGGCGTGATGGCTTACGCCTGTACTCCTAGCACTTTGGAGGCCAAGGCGGGCGGATCACCTGAGGTTGGGAGTTCAAGACCAGCCTGACTAACATGGTGAAACCCCGTCTTTATTAAAAATAAATAAATAAATAATTTTTTAAAATAAAAAAAAAGAAATTATATATGTTAGAAGGTGATGGTAGTATGGAAAAAATGAAGAATAGGTCAGTGTAAAGAGAATCAAAAGAGTCAGAGGTTGGGATGAGTTAGTGTATTACATGGGATAGTCGGGGGTTGGTGTTGAAAAAGTAAGATCTGAGCAAAGACTTACAGGTGAGAGCAAGCCAAGTAAATGTTGAGGGAAAGGTGATCCAGGAAGAGGGGAACAGCCAGTGCAAAGGTCCTGAGGCTGCGGAGAAGACTGATTAAGAAGCCAATGTGGCTAAAGCTGGATCACCAAAGGAAGGATCGTAGAAGGGACAAGAACACTAAGGACTTTGGCTTTTACATACTGTACTAGGGAGCTATTCAGGGTTTGGGACAGAGGAATGACAAGATCCTATATTTTTAAAGGATTACCCTGACTGCTATGTTGAATTAGAAATGGGCCTGGTTAAAAGCAGGGATCCAGTTAGAAAGCGATTACAATAAACCTAATAAGAGATGATGCCTGGTTTTATTTTAAGCCTAAAATCAATCAATGTCTTTACCCATTTCCTAGATAAAGCTTTAACTCTATTCATCTCTTTCTTGTCTTGCATTTTTGTCATTCACAATTTTATTTCTATTTTGTTTCTGTTTTTGTTTGAAACAAGGTCTCATTCTGTCACTCACACTGGAGTGCAGTGGCACAATCGTAGATTACTGCACCCGTGACCACCTGGGCTCAAGCAATCCTTTGTCCTAAGCCTCCCAGCTAACTGGGAATACAGGCATATGTCACCATGCCCAGCTAAATTTTTATTTCTTGTAGAAACGGGGTTTTGCCATGTTGCTTCTTAAGCTGGTCTTGAACTCCTGGGTTCAAGCAATCCTCCTGCCTTGCACTTCCAAAGTGCCAGGATTTCAGGCATGAGCCACTGTGCCCAGTCTCCACTTTGGTTTTTTTTTTTTTTTTTTTTTTTTGAGACGAAGTCTCACTCTGTCATCCAGGCTAGAGTGCAGTGGTGTGATTTTGGCTCACTGCAACCTCTGCCTCCCAGGTATAAGCAATTCTCCTGCCTCAGTGTCCTGAGTAGCTGGGACTACAGGTGTGCGCCACCATGACCAGCTAATTTTTGTATTTTTAGTAGAGACAGGGTTTCACCGTGTTGGCCAGGCTGGTCTTGAACTCCTGACCTCATGATCCACTTGCCTCGGCCTCCCAAAGTGCTGGGATTACAGGTGTGAGCCACCGTGCCTGGCTCTCCACTTTGTTTTTATACCCTCTAAATTACTCACTATTATCATTGTCATTTTATGAAAGCATTTGCTTTGCTTTACTCATATATTTGTCAACTTACTTGCTAGCTATTCTTCTTCTCTTCCCTTTGAGTTGAAGTTCCTTCTAAAATGCACATCTTTAGATGATTCTTCAGTGAAGATCTGTTAGTAAATGATTTTCTTTAAAATTTTTTAGATCGGCCGGGCGCAGTGGCTCACGCCTATAATCCTAGCACTTTGGGAGGCCGAGGTGGGTGGATCACCTGAGGTCAAGAGTTCAAGACTAGCCTGGCCACCATGGTGAAACCCCATCTTTGAAAAAAAAAAAAAATTTTTTTTTAGACCTCATTCTTGAATGATAGTTTAGCTAGGTATAAAATTCTAGACTGATAGCTTTTCTTTATCTTTTGGCTTCTATTGTTGCTACTCAGAAATCTTCTTTTAAAATTAATTATAGTTCTCTTACAGGTCATTTGTCTGTTCATTCTACTGCCTTATATTTTTCTTTGTCTTTGGTATTCTGATATGTATGCTATATGATATACGTGAATATGGAATGTGTTTTTAAAAATTCTGCCTGGGGCTTGGCATGGTGACTCACACCTGTAATCTCAGCACTTTGGGAGGCCAAGGTGGGCGTGTCACTTGAGGCCAGGAGTTCAAGACCAGCCTGGCCAACATGGCGAAGCCTCATTTCTACTAAAAATACAAAAGTTAGCTGGGCATGGTGGCGCACACCTGTAGCCCCAGCTATGTCAGGAGGCTGAGGCTGGAGAATCACTTGAACCTGGGAACTCTGTCTCAAAAAAAAATTCTGCTTGGGGTCCTCTGTGATTTTTAAATCCGAATAGTCATATTTCTCATGGATCCTGAATACTTCTTTTTTTGTTGTTGAGGCAGGGTCTCATCCTGTTGCCCAGGCTGGAGTGCAATGGCATGATCATGGCTCATTGCAGCCTTGACCTCCCTGGGCTCAGATAATCCTCCCACCTCAGCCTCCCAAATAGCTGAGACTATAGTCATGCACCACCATGCCCAGCTAATTTTTATATTTTTTTGTAGAGATGGGGTTTTCCCATGTTTCCCAGGCTGGATGGATAATTCTTTACTACCGTCTCTTTAACTATTGCCCACCACCAATTTTCTCTATTTATCCACACCAACACTCCACTGAGATATAAACCTTTTTATTCAATCCTTTGTGTTTCTTTTTTTTTTCTTTTTTTACATTTTTTTTTTTTTTTTTTAAATAAAGACGGGGTTTCACCATGTTAGTCAGGCTGGTCTTGAACTTCCAACCTCAGGTGATCCGCCCGCCTTGGCCTCCAAAGTGCTTGGATTACAGGCATGAGCCACCACGCCCAGCCTCCTTTGTGTTTCTTAACTTCTCTTTCTTCCCCCGCCTGCTTTTTTTTTAGTTCACTAGACTTAATCAGTATTCCTGGATCTTAACTTCTCTTTCTTATTTTCCATCTCTTCCTCTCCTTGTTCTGCATTGTGAGAAATTTCTTCCAATCTACTTTTTTTTTTTTCTGGAGACGGAGTTTCACTATTATTGCCCAGGCTGGCGTGCAGTGGTGGGATCTCAGATCACTGCAACCTTCGCCTCCTGGGTTCAAGTGATTCTCCTGCCTCAGCCTCCTGAATAGCTGGGATTACAGGCATCTATCACCATGCCCAGCTAATTTTTTTTTTTTTTTTTTTTTTTTTTTTGAGACAGAGTCTTACTCTGTCACCAGGTGCCAGGCTGGCGTGCAGTGGTACAATCTCGACTCACTACAACCTCCGCCTCCTGGGTTCAAGCAATTCTCCTGCCTCAGACTCCCGAGTGGCTGGGACTATAGGCACACACCACCACACCCAGCTAATGTTTTTGTATTTTTAGTAGGGATGGGACTTCACTATGTTGTCCAGGATGGTCTCCATCTCTTGACCTCATGATCCGCTCACCTTGGCCTCCCAAAGTGCTGGGATTACAGGCATAAGCCACCACGCCCAGCCTAATTTTTGTATTTTTACTAGAGACAGGGTTTTAACATGTTAGCCAGGCCGGTCTCAAATTGCTAACCTCAGTTAGTCCACCCGCCTCGGCCTCTGAAAGTGCTGGCATTACAGGCATGAGCCACAACGCCCAGTTACAGATCTGCTTTCTAGATCAATGCTTTGCAGTTGTTCTGTTTTGCTCTTTAACTCATCTCTTAAGGATTTCTTTTTCAATGATTTTATTTTTCACTTCCAGAAATTCTACCTGAATCTTTTTCAGATCTACACAGAAACAATCTCATTCTGTACTCATGTTTTTAATTCTTTATTGTTTTCATATCAAACATATTTTTATAAGGTATACCCAAGAATTATATGAAGTTCTTGAAAGTGTGATTCTACTGTCTGACGTTTCTGCTAACTCTTGCTCATGTTTTCTTTCTTTTTTTTTTTTTTAAGATGGCGTTTCATCATGTTGGCCAGGCTGGTCTCGAACTCCTGACCTCAAGTGATCTGCCCACCTTGGCCTCCCAAAGTCCTGGGATTATAGGCGTGAGCCACCACGCCTGGCCTGCTCATGTTTTCTTATGCATTTTGCATTGTGAGCTCAAATTTCACGGGCCTTTATATGTGGTACTCCTATGCAACCTGTTTATAAAGTGAATTGCTCTAAATAAATGATTAGTTTGCTTTCTAATAATAAACCATATAATATTTAGGTTCCCTGAGGGTTTTTTCTTCAATATTTGAGACATATGCTAAAAAATTACTTATTATTGGCATTCAGATTTAACTGGGCTCCTATATTTTATCTAGTATAAAATATTTTGGCCAGGTGCAGTGGCTCAAGCCTGTAATTCCAGTATTTTGGAAGGCTGAGGTGGGTGGATCACCTCAGATCAGGAGTTCGAGACCAGCCTGGCCAACATGGTGAAACCTGATCTCTCTTCATCGAGTTATAGAAACCTGGTATCTACTAAAAGTACAAAAATTAGCCAGGTGTGGTGGGCGTCTGTAGTCCCAGCTACTTGGGAGGCTGAGGCAGGAAAATCGCTTGTACCTGGGAGGCGGAGGTTGCAGTGAGCCTAGATCATGCCACTGCACTCCAGCCTGGGCAACAAAGCAAGACTCTGTCTCAAAAATAAGTAAATAGGCCTGGCGAAGTGGTTCACGCCTGTAATCCCAGCACTTTGGGAGGCTGAGGCGGGCAGATCATGAGATCAGGAGTTCGAGACCAGCCTGACAAACATGGTGAAACTCTGTCTCTACTAAAAATACAAAAATTAGCCAGGCATGGTGGTGTGCACCTGTAATCTCAGCTACTCAGGTGGTTGAGGCAAGAAAATCACTTGAACCCAGGAGGCGGAAATTGCAGTGAGCCAAGATCGCACCATGCACTCTAGCCTTCAAAAGGAAGTCTTAGGATTCGTCTTTTGGAAAACAAAAGGCCAAAAAATTTACAGGTCACTTCTGCTTGTTGCATTCTTACATACCCTCCCCTGAGGCAGCCAGGACAGATCTGGCTTCCCACTTGGATGGAGAAAGGGCAAAATACAGGGGAACAAAACAGAAACTGATTTTCAAACATACAATCCATCCATACAGGTAGCAGTTTGGCTACAGTCAGTTATCAGGTGAGATCATTCTTGTGCTTACTGAAAAAGATTATTTTCTTCTTCTCATTGTACTGCAGCAAAGCCTTCTAGACAAGTTCAGTGGAATCTGAAGGGCCCACCCCATGGAGGGATGCTGGGTGACAGAGATAGCCAATGGCTCCATGGATGGCTTGGATTCCAACCCTATGAAGGATTACATGATCCTGAGTGGTCCCCAGAAGATAGCTGTTGCAGTGTTGTGCACTCTTCTGGGCCTGCTAAGCGCCCTGGAGAACGTGGCTGTGCTCTATCTGATCCTGTCCTCCCACCGGCTCCGCCGGAAGCCCTCATACCTGTTCATTGGCAGCTTGGCTGGAGCTGACTTCCTGGCCAGTGTGGTCTTTGTATGCAGCTTTGTGAATTTCCATGTTTTCCATGGTATGGATTCCAAGGCTGTCTTCCTGCTGAAGATTGGCAGCGTGACCATGACCTTCACAGCCTCTGTGGGCAGCCTGCTGCTAACCGCCATTGACCGCTACCTCTGCCTGTGCTACCCACCTTCCTACAAAGCTCTCCTCACCCGCGGGGAGGGCACTGGTGACCCTGGGCATCATGTGGGTTCTCTCAGCACTAGTCTCCTACCTGCCTCTCATGGGATGGACTTGCTGTCCTAGGCCCTGCTCTGAGCTTTTCCCACTGATCCCCAATGACTACCTGCTGGGCTGGCTCCTGTTCATCGCTTTCCTCTTTTCTGGAATCGTCTACACCTACGGACATGTTCTCTGGAAGGCCCATCAGCATGTAGCCAGCTTGGCTGGGCACCAGGACAGACAGGTGCCAGGAATGGCCCGAATGAGGCTGGACGTGAGATTGGCGAAGACCCTGGGGCTGGTGCTGGCTGTGCTCCTCATCTGTTGGTTCCCAGTGCTGGCCCTCATGGTCCACAGCCTGGCCGCTACACTCAGCGACCAGGTCAAGAAGGCCTTCGCCTTCTGCTCCATGCTGTGCCTCGTCAACTCCATGGTCAACCCTGTCATCTACGCTCTGCGGAGTGGGGGAGATCCGCTCCTCTGCCCATCACTGCCTGGCACGCTGGAAGAAGTGCGTGAGGGACCTTGGGTCAGAGGCAAAAGAAGAAGCCCCAAGGTCCTCAGTCACAGAGACAGAGGCTGATGGGAAAATCACTCGTGGCCAGATTCCAGAGATCTAGACCGCTCCCGTTGCTGATGAGGTGTCTTCCCAATTTAAACAACTCAAGTCAGAAACCAGTTCACTCCCAGGAGGAGAGAAGGGTCTTGGCACTCTCATCCTACTTGGACCAGCCTCAGGCACCTAGACACAAACCCCTTTTTGCTGATGAGTGTTGGGACTGACTCCTGGAAGGCATCCTGGCCATGCCTACCTGTACACAGTCTGTTGGATAGGTAGAGCCCACGAGGAATAGCCAGGTGATTGAGACGCAAAGGGCCTGGGACAGGCTCAGTACGAGTCAGGTCAGGCTTTGTGCCTGCATCCTCCAGAGACCACAGGAGCCGGAGCGAACCTCCAGGTCCAGCAATGGGGGACTTGGGAGAAATCTGAGAAGAATGGATTGTTCTCTTGGGAAGTCAGGGTATCAGATGGGATGGACAGCCAGGTCTTCTTCCTGCCTAATTGTCAAGGCCTCCTTGCCTCTGGAGCTATGAAAGGCCCCATTTTCAGGTCACCCTTGCCACTGAGGACCAAGAATTATGCTGTGATGAGGATCAGTGGTGTTGACTTGCTTCTTTCAGAGATAAATGACAAGCCTTCAGTTCAGGGCATCCTGTTGTTTGGGTGAGGACCCTCTCTGATATCCTAATAATCCCCACCCACAGCCCCTATAACCTCAGGTTCCTGGAAATATAGAGGAGGCTGGGATCACTTGAGACATAAAAATCTTCAGAAAATTTTTTGAACCTCTGAAGTCCTTGCAGCAGCAGTCCTGGGGGTGCTGCTTGAAGCAGGCAATGTCCTAGTCCAACCTAACTCTAAGAAAAAGGAAGATATTCACAAAGATTGTATACATCCCCAAACTGTTCCCCATCTCCCTTCAATTCAGCTCCCTTACCTCCTTCATGCCCCTATAATATATAAATGCCCTTCCTATATGCCAGGTATGGGGCTGACATTCCAGTCCACTGACCACAGCTAGAATATAACTCCATACTTTTAAAGATCTAGGGGCTGGGCCCGGTGGCTCACACCTGTAATACCAGCACTTTGGGAGGCCAAGGCAGGTGAATCACCTGAGGTCAGGAGTTTGAGACCAGCTTGACCAGTATGGTGAAACGCTATCTCTACTAAAAAGACAAAAATTAGCCAGGCATGGTGGCAGGTGCCTGTAGTCCCAGCTACTTGGGAGGCTGAGACAAGAGAATTGCTTGAACCCAGGAGGTGGAGGTTTCAGGGAGCTGAGATCACGCCACCACACTCCAGTCTGGGCGACAGAGTAAGACTCTGTCTCAAAAAAATAAAATAAAACAGATCTCACGGTACCCATTTTTCAGGTTAGGGAGGCTGGGTTCCTCCCAGAGTAGCCTAAAATAGCCGACAAGAGAAATTGCTGGTGGCAGGAGGATTGCAGAGGAATTCTAATGTAGTTGAGACCAAAGATGGAATAAAATGAAAGATATTGGTTAAACATGTCTTCCTTTAATACTTTTTTTTTTTTTGAGACAAAGTCTCGCTCTGTCACCAGGCACCAGGCTGGAGTGCAGTGGCGCCATCTCAGCTCACTGCAACCTCTGCCTCCTAGGTTCAAGCAATTCTGCCTCAGCCTCCCGAGTAGCCAGGACTACAGGCATGTGCCACCATGCCCAGCTAATTTTTTGTGTTTTCGTAGAGTTGGGGTTTCGTCATGTTGGCCAGGATGGTCTCGATCTCTTAACCTCGTAATCTGCCCACCTCGGTCTCCCAAAGTGTTGGGATTACAGGAGTGAGCCACCGTACTTGGCCTCATTTAATACTTTTAAGACAAAGTATCCACAAGCCATTCACTTATCCATTCATCTCATAAACCTGAGCCAGGTTCTGTGCAGGGTCCTGAGTACCCAGCCATAAATGAGACTGTGCCCCTGTCTCATGGGGCTTACAGTCTCTATCTGCTTGCAGGATGGCCAATAAGTCAATAAAGAAGATAACTGCAGGTGGTACAACAAAGGTAATCTGCAGGGTCATGTAATAGGGATTAATTGAGTTAACTCAATTAATGGTAGGGTAGAGCTACCATGGGCTCTGGTCATACAAGCCCGATCACTTTTATTGAGCCTTTACTATGTGCCAGGCAGCTGGCTAAGTGCTTTTAAATGCCTTATTTCACTTTGTCTTTCCCAATAACCTGATAAGAAGGTCTTACTTATTTTCATTTTATAGATATGGCAACCTCAAAGATGCAAAGTCACTTGCCTAAGGTCACCCTGCTAAGTACCAGAGCTGGGGTCTCCAACCTAGTTCTGCGACTTCAAACAAAGCCTGCCTTTTTTTTTTTTTTTTTTTTTTTTTTTTTTGAGACTCACTCTGTCACTCACTGCAACCTCTGCCTCCCAGGTTCAAGCAATTATTTTCCTGTCTCAGCCTTTGGAGTAGCTGGGATTACGGGTGCCCGCCGCCACCCCTAGCTAATGTTTGCATTTTTATTAGAGATAGTTTTACCATATTGGTCAAGCTGGTCTCAAACTCCTGACCTCAGGTGATGTGATCCCACGCTTGGCCTCCCAAAGTGCTGGGATTACAGGTGTGAGCCACCGCGCCCGGCCAAAGCCTGCCCTCTTAACCACTAACCTTTTGGCCCAGTTCAGTCAAATTCTGCTTGATTATTGCTCATTAGGGATAATATTAACCATCTGTAGCATCAGATTGCTGAAAAATTAACTCATGATAGATTCTCAATATACTCCATTTTATTCAATGGCCCTGTATTAATCTTCTGTAATAAATTTCTACAAACCAGGTGGCTTAACACAACAGAAGCTTATTCTCTCATACATCTGGAGGCCAGAAGTCAAAATCAAGGTATGATAGGGCCCTGCTCCCTCCACAAGTTTAAGGGGAGGATTATTCCTTGACTCTCAACTTCTGGTGGTCTCTGTCATTTCTTGGCCTGTGGAAACATCACTCTCACTTCCTCTGCCTCTGTCTTCATATGGCATTTCCTCTGTGTCCTTGGTGTCTTTTTGTTTTTGTTTTTTTTTGAGATGGAGTCTCACTGTGTCGCCCAGGCTGGAGTGCAGTGGTGTGATCTTGGCTCACTGCAACCTCTGCCTCCCAGATTCAAGTGATTCTCCTGCCTCAGCCTTCCAAGTAGCTGAGACTACAGGTGCCCGCCACCACGCTTAGCTAATTTTTGTATTTTAAATAGAGACGGGGTTTCACTGTCTTGCCCAGGCTGGTCTCGAACTCCTAACCTCAAGTGATCCACCCACCTCCCCCTCCCAAAGTGCTGAGATTACAGACGTGAGCCACCATACCTGGCCTTTTTTTAAGAACACCAATCACTGGATTTGGGCCCACTCTAATCTAGTATGACTTCATCTTAATTTAACTAATTATATCTACAGAGACCGTTTCCAAATAAGGTCACATTCACAGATTCCAGGGGGACAAGAAGTTTAGAGGGACACTATTCAACTCAGTATGGATCCAGGGAGAAAGTCTACCCTCTGGGCTGTGTTGAGTGGCAGTCACTAGTTTACTCTCCCACCACGAGATGAGCTCCAGGTTTACGCCAGTGCTCAGTCAGAACCCAGCAAAGAATCGGAAGGGATCTGGTCAATATCTGTGGAACTAAACTGTTTCTGAAAAGCTCTGAAGTATGTTTTGGAAAATCAAATTTCATTTTAACCCAGACACCAATCTTTTTGTAAGGCAAAGAAATGACATAAATGTTTAAAGGTGAATTTGCATGTTTATATATTGTAATTTCTTAAAGTTGAAGCATGCCTTTATTTTTTCATCTGTGAAGTCCTTTCTCATTTTAGCAAAGAAAATGTCCAAGTGTCTGGCACAAACGAACACTGAGTAAATATTTCTTTTTTTTGTTGTTGTTGTTCTCTGAAGTGAATGAATTGAACCAGAGTAAATATTTCTTGAATGAATAAAACTGGATTCTAAAAATCATTTAATTAAATGTACCTCCACACTTTCTACTTCTCTCATTTTACAGCCACACTATATTTCTGTATTTCTGCTTTTTTTTTTTTTTTTTTTTTTTTGAGACCGAGTCTCACTCTGTTGCCCAGGCTGGAGTGCAGTGGTGTAATCATGGCTCACTGCAACCTCCACTTCCTGAGTTCAAGCAATTCTCCTGCCTCAGCCTCCCAAGTAGCTGGGATTACAGGCACATGACACCACGCCCAGCGAATTTTTGTATTTTTAGTAAAGACGGGGTTTCGCCATATTGGCCAGGCTGGTCTTGAACTCCTGACCTCAAGTGATCCACCCACCTCGACCTCCCAAAGTGCTAGGATTACAGGCGTGAGCCGCCATGCCTAGCTTCTATTTCTGCTTTAAGTAGAGAAGCAGAGCTTATGGAGGAGGAGAGCAAGGGTGCAAAGGGGACCTAGACATCACTGAGAACTGTCCTTGTTGTTTGGTTGAGGAAACAGAGCCCAGACAGTGGACAGACTTGCTCAAGGAGACAAATGAGATGGTGTCCAGTGTCACAAACCCAGGTTTCCTAACTTCCACTTCTGACCACTTTACATCAGTGCCTCTCACCTGTCCCTGCAGGTTCACCTTTTGGTTACGTGGATAAAGAGAAATAAATGAAGATCTCAATGTCCCATTTTATCTTCCCCAAGACAAGCTCTGAAACATCAAAGACCACCATGGAAACTGATTACTAGAAAATATGTGTGGATGGCTTTGGTTTTATTCCTAAGGTGTTCATGCTTACTGTTTTGGACAATATTTCAACAAAATCTGGCAGAAGAAACAGAAGATAAAGAAAATAGCTGTGGCCTAGGTGCAGTGGCTCATGCCTATAATCCCAGCACTTGGGAGGCCAAGGTTGGCGGATCACTTGAGGTCAGGAGTTCGAGACCAGCCTGGCCAACATGGTGAAACCCCGTTTCTATTTAAAAAAAAAAAAAAATTAGCTGGGCGTGGTGGCATGCGCCTGTAATCCCAGCTACTTGGGAGCCTGAGGCAGGAGAATCGCTTGAACCTGTGAGGTGGAGGTTGCACTGAGCCGAGATCGCGTCACAGCACTCCAGCCTGGGCAACAGAGCAAGACTCCATCTCAAAAAAAAAAAAGAAAAAGAAAATAGCTGTGATTCAGCAATAGTCATTGTCTCTCCTTGTCACTGACAGATGAGGAAGTGCTGGGTTCTGTCAACATAGGATCTGACTTCTCATGAGGTGCAAGAAGAAGCTGCGTGAACAAAGGCATAAATCTCACACCTGGAAACCTGGATTCTAGTCCCACCTCTGACCCAAACTAGCTGTATGACCTTGGGCAACCCCTAGCCCTCTCTGGGCTTCAGTTCCCTTCTGTGTACAATGGAAGGGTAGGGAAGAGGACGGTGCCTAGGATCTCCAAAATCCCTTCCAACTCTAACGTGCTGCCATCCTCTCACTTGCATGTGGAAACTGAGTGTGCCACATGGGTCGTTAGACTTCTGACTTCTTTTTTTTTTTTTTTTTTTGAGATGGAGTCTGGCTCTGTCACCCAGGCTGGAGTGCAGTGGCGTGATCTCAGCTCACTGCAACCTCCACCTCCCGGGTTCAAGCAGTTCTCCTTCCTCAGCCTCCCAAGTAGTTGAGATTACAGACATGCACCACCATGCCCAGCTAATTTTTGTATTTTTAATAGAGTTGAGGTTTCACCATGTTGGTCTGGCTGGCCTCGAACTACGATCTTAGGTGATCCGCCTATCTCGGCCTCCCAAAGTGCTGGGATTACAGGTGTGAGCCACCACGCCCAGTCAGAGACTTCTGACTTCTGTATTTCCCTCACTGATGGCCTCGCCTCCTGTTTTAGCATGTGCAGCATGTACACATTGTAAAGGTAATGGAGAACTTCCCTGCCAGGCAATCCTTGGGGGGTCCTCTTGGCTCTCCACTTTCTTCTTTTCCTTTCCTTTCCTTTCCTTTCCTTTCCTTTCCTTTCCTTTCCTTTTTTTTCCCTCCCCTCCCTTCGTTCATTTCTTTCTTTCTCTCTCTCTTTGTTTCTCTCTTTCTCTCTTTCGTTTCTTTCTTTCTTTTGACATTGTCTGGCTCTGTCGCCCAGACTGGAGTGCAATGGCACGATCTTGGCTCACTGCAACTTCCACCTCCCAGGTCCAAGCAATTCTCCTGCCTCAGCCTCCCGAGTAGCTGGGATTACAGGTGTGCACCATCACGCCCAGCTAGGCTCTCCACCTTCTGCCCCTGCTTTTCTAAAAATCGTCCTCCGTGGAGACCTGTGCATGGGTCTTCTTTTCCCAGGCAGAAGCTAAGCTATTTGAAATGCCTCAGAGTTCCCCCAAGAAAGCTCAGTAAGTACCTGACAGATGAGACGGTCACACCTGCTCCCCCTCTTTCAGTACCCACTTTTCTCCCTCCTCTCCCCTCATGTTTCCCCCCATCATCCCTCTATCTCCTTATTTCTGTCAGGGCTGTTAGATATCCTTCCAGTCTAGTGTCCCTGCCTCCAGCCTTGTGCTACGGGACAACTCAAAAGCCCCTTTGGCTCCTAAGTGACCACTAAAT
Source organism: Ateles fusciceps (assembly GCA_036589455.1). Lineage (NCBI taxonomy): Eukaryota > Metazoa > Chordata > Mammalia > Primates > Atelidae > Ateles > Ateles fusciceps. Next base: position 4,053,888 of record JAZHEH010001321.1, read on the forward strand.
GAAACTCGTGATCTGACTTCAGCCTAACCCTGCAGGATTGTTACAGCAAAATGGACTACTCCAGAGGCGTGATCACTGTTCAGTTCACTGCAGCCTAAACTTCCCAGGCTCAAGCAATCCAGAGTCTCCCACCTCAGCCTCCCGAATAGCTGGGACTCAGGCGTGCATCACCACGCCAAGCTCATTTTGTTTATTTATTTAAACAGAGTTTTGCTCTATTGCGCAGGCTGGAGTGCAATGGCACGATCTTGGCTCACCGGAACCTCTGCCTCGAGGGTTCAAGCGATTCTCCTGCCTCAGCCTCCGGAGTAGCTGGGATTACAGGCATGTGCCACTACGCCCGGGTAATTTTGCATTTTTTTTTTTTTTTTAGTAGAGACGGGGTTTCTCCATGTTGGTCAGCCTGGTCTTGAACTCCCGACCTCAGGTGATCCGCCCGCCTCGGCCTCCTAAAGAGCTGGGATTACAGACGTGAGTCACTGCGCCCAGCCTGTTTATTTTTTGTAGTGACAGGCTAGTCTTGATCGCTCAGAGCGATCCTCCGCCTCGACTTCCCAAAATGTTAGGATTACAGGCGTGAGCCACTGCGCCCGGTTCAATGGACTTCTTAAATGTGAGTTCTCCGCACACACTGGGCCTTCCTCACCTCCCCGATTTAACCTCGCAGTTAAGTCCCTTTCCAAGGTTTTATTCGTCCTTCAGTGAAGCGCTGTCAACGCCTCCCTGTCTTTTTCCCACTTTGAGCACCAGAGGGCGCTCCTCCAACCCGAAGAGGAAGCGACTCGGGCCAAACCGTCCGGGTTGTCCCGCCCCTTTCCTTCTGGGCCAATCGTTAGCCAGAGTGGGCGGAGCGCGCGCCGGGTAGCTGCGGGTTAGGAGTGGGCCGCGTCGCCGCAGGGCAGCGATGCGGGCTTTGGGGGTGAGGTCGCGGTCGGCGTGTCCCGCGCTGCTGCTGCTGCTGCTCCTCCTCCTCGGAGCCGCCGAGTCGGTGCGTCGGGCCCGGCCTCCGCGCCGCTACACCCCGGACTGGCCGAGCCTGGACTCTCGGCCGCTGCCGGCCTGGTTCGACGAGGCAAAGTTCGGGGTGTTCGTGCACTGGGGCGTGTTCTCGGTGCCCGCCTGGGGCAGCGAGTGGTTCTGGTGGAACTGGCGGGGCGAGGGGCGGCCGGAGTACCAGGGTTTCATGCGCGACAACTACCCGCCCGGCTTCAGCTACGCCGACTTCGGGCCGCAGTTCACCGCGCGCTCTTCCACCCTGAGGAGTGGGCCGACCTCTTCCAGGCCGCGGGCGCCAAGTGAGTGTGGTCGCGGGGGGCGACGCCCCTTCCCGGCTCGGGCGGCAGACGGGAGGTAGGGCTGGGCGGCCAGCCGGGGCGCGCAGCTGCCGGTCACCTCCACGACCCCAGGGCCCGCCTGTGACCTCCTGCGGCTGCAGGAGTGAGCGTGGCACACCTGATGAGGAGGAGGCGGTGCGTCTCGCTGGGGACTGAAAAATGAAGGTTCAGGGGGATAGCGGGCTGGGAGGCCCTCAGTATCTACACCTGTGCACCGAGAGGGCTGGGCTAGGCCATACCTGATGCCCCTTCCAGATTGATAGCATCATCAGGACTCCAGGGTTTCAAATCAGCGGTGTGGAGCCTGGGCCTAGTTCAACTGTGAACTTGGACAAGTCACTGCAGCCTCCCTGCAGCATCTTGTATAGTTACAGAGAGGGATTGTATCAGTTCCTTTCAGCCCTAATGTCTCTAGGAGGGGAAAGGGAGGGGTCTGCAAACTGGCCAGAGGGATTGGTCCTGTGCCAATTTTTTAAGGCCTAAGAGGTGAGAATGGTTTTTACATTTTTAAAGGATTGTAAATTTTTTTTTTTTTTTTTTGAGATGGAGTCTCACTCTGTCGCCCAGGCTGGAGTGCAGTGGCATGATCTCGGCTCACTGCAGCCTCCTTCTCCTCCTGGGTTCAAGCGTTTCTCCTGCCTCAGCCTCTGAAGTAGCTGGGACTACAGGCGCCCACCACCACGCCCTGTATTTTTAGTAGAGACGGGGTTTCACCATGTTGGCCAGGATGGTCTCCATCTCCTGACCTCATTATCCGCCCACTTCGGCCTTCCAAAGTGCTAGGATTACAGACATGAGCCACCGCGCCTGGCCGATTGTAAAGTTTTTTAAAGAATATGCTACAGAGAGGAGTGTGGCCCACAAAGCCTAAAATAAAATACTATGTGGCCCTTCTGTTTCTGGAGTTCCCTACTCTGGCTGGTGATTAAATCATAATGTGCAGGCATTACCTATTTTTCTGCCATAAAAGCAAATTAAATGTTGAGTGATTTGGTTATTATTTCAACACTTCCCTTTTCTCCCAGTTACTGGGTCTTTTGTCACCTCTATAATAAATGAGAGGCAATTTACATAGGCTTGATAAACCAAACAGCTTAGTTTTCTGTTTTTGTTGTTTTGAGACAGAGTTTTGCTCTGTAGTTCAGGCTGGAGTACAGTAGCACGATCTCAGCTCACCGCAACCTCCACCTGCCAGCCTCAAGTGATTCTCATGCCCAGCCTCTCAAGTACCTGGGACTACAGGCACGTGCCATTATGCCCGGCTAATTTTTATATTTTTAGTAGAGATGAGTTTTCACCGTGTTGGCCAGGTTGATCTTGAACCCCTGACCTCAGGTAATCTGCCTGCCTGCCTTGGCCTCCCAAAGTGCTAGGATTACAGGTGTGAGACACCATGCCTGGCCAGCAAACAACTTAGTTTTCTATCATCTACCATTTCTAGTAGAGACAGTAGAGATCTTTCTACTTCAAGGCAAAGGGTGGAAGAAAGTTAATCATTTATACCAGAAGTGTTGAAGAATCAGAGAGCTAAGGTGCACTTCTTTCCCCTTACCTACTCCTTCCTTCCCTCTGGGCCTCTTCCTTCACTGGGGACTGAGGACTGGGACTTCCTCAAATCTGCTGCCATTCTTGGAGCAATGCCCAAGGGGAATTGTGACTGCAGCAGCTTCCTGGATATCACTCATAGTCACTGGTACAAGTACATTTGTTGTGGTCAAGTTCTTTCAGCCATTTAAAAAGCCTCAGGCATGCTGGGCAAGTTCATGCAAGTTCACTGCCCACTTCCTTTGCTCATGTGGTTTTGCTGTCCACAGGTATGTAGTTTTGACGACAAAGCATCATGAAGGCTTCACAAACTGGCCTAGTCCTGTGTCTTGGAACTGGAACTCCAAGGATGTGGGGCCTCATCGGGATTTGGTTGGTGAATTGGGAACAGCTCTGCGGAAGAGGTGGGTGTCTAGGGATGGTTACTCTGTCATCTCTTTGAATCTGGCTGTCCAGAGTTCTATCCCTTCTCTACTCTTGTGTGTTTTCTAGGTTTGTATTTAGCAAGTAGCCTGAAGGGCTTCTGGCCTTTGAATTAGCAGTGTTTGATGCTTCACAGTTTTCACGTGACCAAAGGGGGACACCATTAGAGAAGTTAATGGCTGTGTCCGGTTAGACGGATACATAACATAGACTACAATGCTACTTGATGTCCTGTTTGAGGAGTAGTGTCTGTTTGTATAAATCATAAAATTTGATTGGAACACAGTCATGCTTATTCATTTATGCATTGTCTATGACTGTTTTTGAGCTGCAATTTGAGAGCTGAAATAGAGACCAAATGGCCTGTAAAACCTAAAATACTATCTGGACCTTTAAGAGTTTGCTGACTTGGCTGAGCATGGTGGCCCACGCCTGTCATCCCAGCACTTTGGGAGGCCAAGGCAGGTGGATCATGAGATCAGGAGATCGAGTTTATCTGGCTAACATGGTGAAACCCCATCTCTATTAAAAATACAAAAAATTAGCCAGGTGTGGTGGCACACGCCTGTAGTCTCAGCTACTCCGGAGGCTGAGGCAGGAGAATCACTTGAACCTGGGAGGCAGAGTTTGCAGTGAGCTGAGATTGCGCCACTGCACTCCAGCCTGGGTGACAGAGCAAGACTCCATCTAAAAAAAAAAAAGAGTTTGCTGACTCCTGTCACCTGCTCATTTTGTTTCTCAGCACTGTGCTTTGCTTATAGTCCTGCTGTAAAACTCTGAGATGTTGATTAGATATGGACTTCAGGAGTCACGATTTGTACCTTCTTTATATCTGTCGAGTCCCTGGGTCATATGAGGAAATACTTTAGTTGTTTTTTATCTGTGCCATTGCTTCTTGCATTGTAAGGTTTTTGTAACACTCACCATTCTTAACCCAAAATAAGCTTTTCTTTATGTGAAAATAGGTCATCAACCACATTTCATTTTGGGCATGTTAAGAACTATTATGTAAATCTTAGATAAATAAAACAATAAACCTACATTCATTTCAACTGTGTGGAAAATATTACTAATGATTGTTTCTGAGTAAGAGTACTTTGGATATTTTATTTTCTATTTTCTAGTTTCTTTAAATATAAAATTTTATAATTGACAGGGAATATATTTTGTTAAAACAGGACTATATGGTTTTTTTGTTTTGTTTTGAGACAGAGTCTCACTCAGTCACCTAGACTAGAGTGCAGTGGCACAATCTCAGCTCACTGCAATCTCTATCTCCTGGGCTCAAGCCATCCTCCCACTTAGTCTCCCAAGTAGCTGGAACTACAGGCTCGCACCACCACACTTGGCTAATTTTTTAATTTTTTGTGGAGATGAGGTCTCACTATGCTGCCGAGGCTGGTCTCACACTCATAGACTCAAGGGATCCTCCCACCTGAGGCTTCCAAAGTGGTGAGATTACAGGAGTGAGCCACCGCACCCGGCAGGACCATACGCTATTGAGATAATTGACTTAAAAGATAAAAGATGGTTTAAATAACACTGGTTTAAATAAGATTTTGGAGTTAAGATATTTATGTATAAAAGGTAGTTATGTGTATAATCAAAAGCATAGTAAACCCCATCATTTTACTTAAGTGAATGGTGAATAATTTAAGGAAATGATTTTGGATCCCATCCCTCTCTACATGCTCTTACGGATGAGTTTCACTGACGTGAAAAAATGCTAAAACTGATTTTCCTTAAAATATTTGTTCTATGCCTAATGACAGTTGCTATTCTGTTTTTCTATTTAAGGAACATGCGCTATGGACTATACCACTCCCTGTTAGAGTGGTTCCATCCACTCTATCTACTTGATAAGAAAAATGGCTTCAAAACACAGCATTTTGTTAGCGCAAAAACAATGCCAGAGCTGTACGACCTTGTTAACAGGTAAGACACAGAAGTATTTTGGCCTTATGACTTCTATCAGTGAAATCAGAGCTTTCTATATAGGGTGCTGTTAGTGGAAGAGGGACAGGTAGGAAAAAAAAATCTAAAAGACATCAAATAATAAAAAGTGGTGGTTTTATTAAGACAAAATAAGTTCTTTCCTCCTGCATTTCAGTACTTCTGTCATGTGGTCATATTGCCTTATGCTTTGAAACAATCACACAAAACCCAGGATGGTAGAAAGTCAAAATTTTAGTTCCCTTCTTGCATGCCATTTCCCTATGTCAGGACCCTGGAGAGAGGGGGTGTTTGGCATAACGCAGATTTGTGTTTGAATTCTGGCTTCTGTTACTTACAAGCCTTAAACAGAACACTCTCCTGAGCTTGATTCTCACTCTGTAAAGTGAGGATGATAACGCCTTCTTTGGCCGGATGCAGTGGCTCACCCCTGTAATCCTAGCGGAAGTGCGTGGATCACCTGAGGTCAGGAGTTCGAGACCAGCCTGGCCAACATGGTGAAACCCCATCTCTACTAAAAATACAAAAATGGCCGGGCGTGGTGGCTCACGCCTGTAATCCAAGCACTTTGGAGGCCAAGGCGGGCGGATCACCTGAGGTCGGGAGTTCAAGACCAGCCTGACCAACATGGTGAAACCCCGTCTTAAAAAAAAAAACAAAAACAAACAAACAAAATACAAAAATTAGCCAGGCATGGTGGTGCATGCCTGTAATCTTAACTACTTGGGAGTCTGAGGAAGGAGAATTGCTTGAACCTGGGAGGTGGAGGTTGCAGTGAGCTGAGATCACGCCACTGCACTCCAGCCTGCGTGACAGGAGCGAGACTCCATCTCAAATAATAATAATGCCTTCTTTGTAGGGCTCAGAATAGAATGTGAAATGAATCTGTCATGGTGCCTGGTACAAAGTAAGGGTATTGTTATTATTATCACTATTCGTTAAATGATCACTTTCACTTAGGGATTTGTCACTAGTCTTCACTATGTTTTATCCCTAGTTTGCCTTTCTTGAGCCTGGGGGCTCATAGAGGACAGTAGACCCTTAAAGATTCAGAGGCAGCTGCCTGGGCTCTCACTTTAGAGCAAAGGAAAATCACCTTTAGCCAGGCACAGTGGCTCATGCCTATAATCCCAGCATTTTGGGAGGCTAAGGCAGGTGGATCACTTGAGGTCAGGAGTTCGAGACCAGCATGGCCAACATGGTGAAACTTCATGTCTACTAAAAATACAAAATTAGTCAGGTGTGGTGGTGCATGCCTGTAGTCCCAGCTACTTGGGAGGCTGAGGAAGGAGAATCGCTTGAACCCCGGGGGCGGTTGCAGTGAGCCAAGATGTGTTACTGCACTCCAGCCTGGGCTACAGAACAAAACTCTGTCTCCAAAAAAAAGAAAAAAGAAAAAGAATTACCTTGTATCGAGATTCTATCCAGTTGACTTCTCTTAAGAAAATAGTAACAGTTGACTGGATGTGGTGGCTTATGCCTGTAATCCCAGCACTTTGGGAGGACGAGGTGGGTGGATTATGAGGTCAGGAGTTCAAGACCAGCCTGGCCAACATGGTGAAACCCTGCCTCTGCTAAAAATACAAAAATTAGCTGGGCATGGTGGCATGTGCCTGTAATCCCAGCTACTCGGGAGGCTGAGGCAAGAGAATCACTTGAACCTGGGAGAGGGAGGTTGTGGTGAGCCAAGATTGCACCACTGCACTCCAGGCTGGGCAACAGAGCAAGACTCCATCTCAGAAAAAAAAAAAAAGAAAGAAAATAGTAACAGTTGTAAGGACCATCAGGGGCATAGACAGATTTAGACATTACTGAATCTGAAATCCCCATTCTTTTTTCTTACTTGGCTGTGTTGCCTTGAACCAACTACTTAATCTTTCAAGATCTTGGTTTCTCTATCTCTGAAGTGGGGATAATAATATATCATGGAGTCCAGAGAACTAATGAGGTAATGAGTTTAAATTGCCTAGTACAATTTCTTATACACAGTAAATCACAGACCATCTGTGTGATATCTTGCCACTTAGTGATCTTCCTAGAGTTTACTTGCCTAATTATGGTGTACAGTGGACAGTTTGGCATCAGGCAGATTTGTATTTGAGTTCCAGTTCCTGTTACTTACAAGCCTTGTCACCTAAAACAAATTGCCCTGCTGAGCATCAAATTCTTGCTGCTCAAATGAGAATAATAATGCTTACCATATAGGTATATACATATGTATTTATATGCATGCACACAACACACATGCCTTATAAAGCTCAGAGTAATGATACACTAAAGGTACAAATGGGGCTCCAGTGGATTCTATAAATCCTCTACAGTACAGACTTTGGTAATTATCGACAAAAATGCATTTTGGGAATAGTTCAAACTCTTGAAACATCTTCAAAGCAAACTTAGTCTTACAGTCCTGAAGCACCATTTTGTTTTCTTTGCTTCCTGGAAACAGCGTTCTTAATTGGAATTAGTTGCTGAAAGGAAGCCAAATTGCTTGTATGCTGACTACACCTCCATCTTCTAAAAAGTCATAAAGAAAAAGATTAGGCCAGGCACAGTGGCTCATACCTAAAATCCCAGCACTTTGAGAAGCCAAGGCAAGTGGATCACTTGAGGCCAGGAGTTCAAGATCAGCCTGGCCAAGATGGCAAAACACAGTCTCTACTGAAAATACAAAAATTACCCAGGCGTGGTGGTGCACACCTGTAATCCCAGCTACTTGGGTGGCTGAAGCATGAGAATCTCTTGAACCCAGCAGGTGAAGGTTGCAGTGAGCTGAGATCACAGTACTGCACTCCAGTCTGGGGGACAAAGCAAGACACTGTCTCAAAAAAAAGGAAGAAAGGAAAAGATCAGGAGGAAATATACCAAAATGCTGTGTTTGTTTTAAACAGTGGTTTTATTAGCAGACTGATTTGTTGTTGTCATGTCTTCAGCTTTTCACATCCTCTACACTGTGACAATTTTTATGTCACATACTTTCAAAATGGAGGAAAATTAATTTTAAAATATTTGTTGCAAAAATGAGTCCACCAGTCAGGTGCAGTGGTGTGCACCTGTAGTCTCAACTACTCAGGAGGCTGAGGCAGGAGGATCACTTGAGCCCAGGAGTTGGAGTCTCTAGTACACTATGATTGCACCTGTTTATTGATAGCCACTGCACTCAAGCCTGGGTAACATAGTAAGACTCCATCTCTAAAAAAAAAAAAAAAAAAAAAAAATTGGTCCATAAGACTTTACTGTGAACACATTCAGATAATAAGCTCTGTCCTGATTACATGTCTTCCAGCTATAAGCCTGATCTGATCTGGTCTGATGGGGAGTGGGAAGCTCCTGATACTTACTGGAACTCCACAAATTTTCTTTCCTGGCTCTACAGTGATAGCCCTGTCAAGGTATGTGATTATATGACTTCTTCTTATTTATCTCTTATGAAGAAAGGAAGTACAAGGAGTCAAACTCTGGAGTAGACAGCAGCAGCAATAATAAACAGTAATATCAACATGGGGGGCAGTGGGACTGGGGCACTTAATGGATGTTAAAGGTTTCTCCTTTAATCTTCCCTGGCTCCCTTAGAGTATAAGCTTTCTTCTCCTTTAGTTCTCCAGCACCAGGCTAGAGTGCAATGGCATGATCTCGGCTCACTGCAACCTCTGCCTCCCAGGTTCAAATGATTCTGCATCGGCCTCCTAATTAGCTGAGATTACAGGTGCCCGCCACCAGCCCAGCTAATTTTTGTATTTTTAGTAGAGACAGGGTTTCGCCATGTTGGTCAGGCTGGTCTTGATCCCCTGACCGCAGGTGATCTGCCCACCTTGGCCTCCCAAAGTGCTGAGATTATAGGCATGAGCCACCATGCCCGGAAATCTCCTTTAGTTCTTAACTTTGACAACATAGGTTTAAACAGTGGTAAATTTACATAGTAGAATAAAAATAGTAATTACAATTCCCAGACTACTACAGAGAAAATAAACTCTATTAAGCAAACAAATGTTATACATGAGAAAAACACCCAAAAGATATTAAAACATGTAATAAAAGATAAAGAAAACATATAAAAGACATGCAGGCCAAGCGCGGTAGCTCATGCCTATAATTCCAGCACTTTGGGAGGCCAAGGCAAGCAGATGACTTGAACCCAGGCGTTCAAGACCAGCCTGGGCAACCTAGTGAGACCTCGTCTCTACAAAACATGAACAAAATTAGCTGAGTGTGGAGGCACGGACCTGTAGTCCCAGCTACTCAGGAGGCTGACGTGGGAGGATCGCTTGAGCCCAGGGGTTCGAAGCTGCAATGAACCTAGATCACACCACTGTACTCCAGCCTGGGTGACAGAGCCAGACCCTGTCTTCAAAAAAAAATATAAAGAAAACGTATAAGATATACAAAACATAAATAGCTACCTAAGTACCACCAAGTAAAAAAATAAATAAATAAATAAAAAGATATACAAAACATACAAAATTAAATGGTAGAAATAAAATGCAAATGTCTACAATCCTACCTATTCTATGTTGATTTTATAGTTTACCTCTCAAGGGGCATACTCACTTCCCTTATATCTAAATTCTTGGGGGAACGTTGCCACCCAGTACCCCTCCCTGTCATCAACACTATTAGGCAGTGCATAATGGCTGCCCATTTACAGTTTGTATTTTAGTGTATTTGCAAAGTAGCAGAAACCCTAATCTTCACTATGGAAAATTTCCAAATTGCACATGTTCTAGATTTGTTGTGGATTGAAAAGAAAAATCTTTAGTGTAAAACCAGTTTGTACTGATGTACCTTGGTAGTTCATAAACCTCTAAGGGTCTTATTGGGTCCCTATTACTAAACTCAGAAAATGGGAAGAAAAAAAAGAAATTCTATATGATGCATAGAGACGGATTAAGAGTGGTTTTCTGGAACTTGATGAATGCGTAGTACCTTGCAGGTGTGCAGTTCATCCCTGGGTAATGAACTCTGATGTGATATCATAATTGTCCACATATCTGTCTCTGCGAGTCTCTGCTGGATCGTTGAGGGCAAGAACTCTGTTTTATTTACCTTAGAAACCCAGTGTCTGCCACAGTGTGAGCCTCATGGTAGTTGCTGAATAAATAGGATAAGTAGGTGGGTGTTGAACCAAGAACTCAGATTGTTAATACCCCATTTTTCTCTGAAATGGCATCTACATACCTGTTCAGGGTGTATACCCATGGAGCCAGGTTGCTTGCTGTGTGAGGTTACAGTCAAGTGTTTGTGATGAAGGAACATTACAGAAGGAAAAACAACTAGCCAAAGCTGCAGGATTGGAAAAGGGAAGAAAATATCAACCCTAGTGCCATTTAAAAAGCATGACTAGCTAGACAGCCTGAGTCTTTTTGGCCTCTCTTAAACAATAATTCCTCAGCAACCAACCAGGACCTTCTGTGTGGCTGTGTCTCAACTTATCTACACACTAGCTTTGTAGACATATGCAGCCTGTAGAGTCTCCTTTGTTACTTTTTTTTTTTTTTTTCCGAGACTGAGTTTCACTCTCGTTGCCCAGGCTGGAGTGCAGTGGCGCGATCTCGGCTCACCGCAACCTCCACCTCCCCGGGGGTTCCAGCAATTCTCCTGCCTCAGCCTCCCGAGTAGCTGGGATTACAGGAATGCGCCACCATACCCGGCTAAGTTTTTTGTGTTTTTAGTAGAGACGGGGCTTTCTCCATGTTGGTCAGGCTGGTCTTGAACTCCTGACCTCAGGTGATCCGCCCCCCTCAGCCTCCCAAAGTGCTGGGATTACAGGCGTGAGCCACCTCACCCAGCTATTTATTTTTATAGATAGGGTACCTAGACTTAAAAGGTAAAGTTAACTGCCTAAGACCCTTGACTACTAGGTGCTGGAGCCTGCTATGAACCTCAAAGCCCTTGATAATCTTGTAATCAGGTAATAAACGGTGATATGATGTCATATTGTAATTGTCCACATATCTGTCTCCTCTGCTACTCTCTGCTGGATTGTTGAGGGCAAGACCTCTGTTTTTTGTTTGTTTGTTTGTTTTTTGAGACAATGTGTCACTCTGTTACGCTGGAGTGCAATGGCGTGATCTCAGCTCACCGCAATCTCCACCTCCCGGGTTTAAGCAGTTCTCCTGCCTCAGCCTCCAAAGTAGCTGGGATTACAGCCACCATGCTCAGTTTATTTTTGTATTTTTAGTAGAGATGGGTTTCACTATCTTGGCCAGGCTGGTCTCGAACTCCTGACCTTGTGATCCACCCCCCGTCAGCCTCCCAAAGTGCTGGGATTACAGGCGTGAATCACCACGCCTGGCCTTTTTTTTTTTTTTTTTTTAATGTGAGATTAGCTTAAGACTTATTTACCTAGGTAAGGTTGAGATTATATAGTTGTAAAACACTCTGCCATGGGTTCAGATACCTGATTTGTAGTTCCAGCTTTTGAAACTGCCTAGGGGCGTGGCCTCAGGCAGATCCTCTCCTGTCCATTTCTCCTCTTATGGAATAAGTGGTTTACCAGATGTTCTTTAAAGCAGGCTTTTCCAGCCCTAACATGTATCTCTGCAGCAGGGTTTCTCTGACTCTAGTACTGTTGACACTTAGGGCTGAATATTTCTTTGTTGTAGAGGCTGTCCCGTGTATTGTAAGAATGTTTAATAATATCCCTGGTCTCTACCCAATAGTTGGTGTACCACCCTAATTGTGACAATCAAAAATGTCTCTAGACTTTGCCAAATGTCCCCTCCAGAGCAAAACTGCCTCCAGTTGAGAACCGCTGCTCTAGACTAACTTTCTTGCTTCCAAATAGAGCCTTACCAAAGTGCATTACATAAAGAAAGTCAAGTGGTTTTACTCCTCATGGCCAAGTGTTCTTTCCCTTCTTAGGATGAGGTGGTAGTAAATGACCGATGGGGTCAGAACTGTTCCTGTCACCATGGAGGATACTATAACTGTGAAGATAAATTTAAGCCACAGAGCTTGCCAGATCACAAGTGGAGATGTGCACCAGCATTGATAAGTTTTCCTGGGGCTATCGTCGTGACATGGCAATGTCTGATGTTACAGAAGAATCTGAAATCATTTCGGTAAAGAGCACCTTTGAGTTTTTTGTTTTTTTTTTTAAGACGGGGTTTCACCATGTTTGTCAAGCTGGTGTTGAACTCCCGACCTCACGTGATCCGCCCGCCTTGGCCTCCAAAGTGCTTGGATTACAGGCATGAGCCACCATGCCCGGCCAAGTTTTTTGTTTTTTTAATGTCATGCAGGCAAGAGTGCAGCGGCACGATCTATACCTTACTGTAACCTCAAACTCCTGGGGTCAAGTGATCCTCCCACCTCAGCCTCCTGAGTAGCTAGAACTACAGGTGTGTACCACTACATCCAGCTGATTTTTACATTTTTTTGTAGAGACAAGGTCTTGCTATGTTGCCTAGGCTGGTCTCAAGCTCCTGGCCTCAAGAGATCTTCCATCCTCAGCCTCCCAAAGTAATGAGTGATAGGCATGAGCCACGGCGCCTGGCCTGAGTTCATTATTTTTTAACTACAGATCTCAAACCAGCTTTTTTTTTTTTAATTACCTTTCTAATGCACTTATATGATTGATCTGATTTTAATTTTTTTTTTCCTTTTTTTAAATTTTACTTTAAGTTCTGGTATACATGTGCAGAATGTGCAGGCTTGTTACCTAGGAATACATGTGCCATGGTGGTTTGCTGCAAACTATCAACCCTTCATCTATGTTTTAAGCCCTGCATACATTAGGTGTTTGTCCTAATGCTCCCCCTCCCCTTGCCCCCCATCCCCCTACAGGCCCCAGTGTGTGATGTTCCCCTCCCTGTGTCCATGTGTTCTCAATGTTCAATTCCCACTTATAAGTGAGAACATGCAATGTTTGGTTTTCTATTCCTGTGTCAGTTTGCTGAGAATGATGGTTTCCAGCTTCATCCATGTCCCTACTAAGGACATGCACTCATTCTTTTTTATGGCTGCAAAACTAGCTTTTTTATGTAAGAGTGATGGAAGCACTCTGGATAGAAGTGCAAGTCAATAGAACCCTTTTAAGGTCATTGAATAGACAAACAGAAACCTGTCCTAAGGAAATAATTAGAATTACACAAGAAAGTTGTGCAGACAGAGGTCCTTCCCAGGATTATTTTTGTTTATTTATTTATTTATTTGAAACTGAATTTTGCTCTGTCACCAGGGTGGAGTGCAGTGGCTCTATCTCAGCTCACTGCAATCTCTGCCTCCTGGGTGATTCAAGCGATTCTCCTGCCTCAACCTCCTGAATAGCTAGGATTACAGACACATGCCACCATGCCTGGCTAATTTTTGTGTTTTTAGTAGAGACAGGGTTTCTTCATGTTGGCCAGGCTGGTCTCGAACTCCTGGGCTCGAGCGATCCACCCTCCTCGGCCTCCCAGAGTGCTGGGATTACAGGCATGAGCCACTGTGCCTGGGCCCCAGGATTATTTTTAATTGAACATATGTATTGTTTCAATTTCTTATAACTGTAAAGGGATAATTAGGTAGATTTGGAGGTTTTCCTTAACCATAAAAATGTTGACAAATGTAATATGGGTTAATGCTTAGAGCATTGAGTGAAAAATAAGTTGTATATTGGCTGGGTGTTGTGGCTCATACCTGTAATGCCAACACTTTGGGGGGCCAAGGTGGGAATATTCCTTGAGGCCAGGAGTTCAAGACCAGCCTGGTTAACATAGCAAGACCCCATCTCTATTTTTTTTTCTTTTTTGTGTGTCTTGAGAAAAAAAAAAAAATATATATATATATATATTTATTTTTTTTTTTTTTTTTTTTTAAACAAAGTTACATATTGGCTGGGCATGGTGGTGGCTCATACCTGTAATGCCAACACTTTGGGAGGCCAAGTGGGAATATTCCTTGAGGCCAGGAGTTCAAGACCAGCCTGGCTAACATAGCAAGACCCCATCTCTATTTTTTTTTTTTTCTTTTTTGTGTGTCTTGAGAAAATATATATATACACATATTTTTTTAAACAAAGTTACATATTGGCTGGTCGTGGTGGTGGCTCATACCTGTAATCCCAACACTTTGGGAGGTCAAGGTGAGAGGATTGCTTTAGGGCAGGAATTCAAGACGAGCCTAACCAACACAGTGAGATACTCATCTCTATTTTTAAAAATAAAAATAGTGGCCGGGTGCAGTGGCTCACACCTGTAATCCCCGCACTTTGGGAGGCCAAGGCGGGTGGATCACAAGGTCAGGAGTTTGAGACCAGCCTGGCCAATATGGTGAAACCCTGTCTCTAATAAAAAATAAAAAAAAAATTAGCCAGGTGTGGTCGCACACACTTGTACTTGGGAGGCTGAGGCAGGATAGTTGCTTGAACCTAGGAGGCAGAGGTTGCAGTAAGCTGAGATTGTGCTCCTGCACTCCAGCCTGGGATGACAGAGCAAGACTCCATCTCAAAGAATATATATATTAAATAATAAATAAATAAAAGTTACATATTATTACAACTATATAAAATTAACTACATAAGAAGAAGACTGGAAGAACACATCAAAAGTTAATGGTGTGGTATCATTTGGAGTACTGTAATGAATTCTTATAATGAATTCTTTAAGTTTTTTTTTTTTTAAAGGCTAGAGTGCAATGGCACAATCTCAGCTCACTGCAATCTCCGCCTCCCAGGTTCAAGCAATTCTCTTGCCTCAGCCTCCCAAGTAGCTGGGACCACAGGTGCCTGCCAACAAGCCTGGGTAATTTTTGTATTTTTAGTAGAGACAGGGTTTCACCATGTTGGCCAGGCTGGTCTCGAACTCCGGATCTCAGGTAATCCACCTGCCTCAGCCTCCCAAAGTGCTGGGATTATAGGCGTGAGCCACCGAGCCTGGCTGAACTCTTTAAATTCTATAATGAATTTAAAATTTTCTATATAGAACCCTAGTTTTTCTGGGCTGCCTAGATATGCATAATACTTGTTTAAGGTCTCAGTAAAAACATACACACTAGGCTGGGCACGGTGGCTCATGCCTGTAATCCCAGCACTTTGGGAGGCCGAGGCAGGAGTTCAAGACCAACCTGGCCAATATGGTGAAACCCCATCTCTACTGAAAAATAATAAAAATTAGCCAGGTGTTGTGGCACATACTTGTAAATCCCAGCTACTCAGGAGGCTGAAGCAGATCACGAGGTCAGGCGTTCAAGACCAGCCTGGCCAACATAGTGAAACCTCATCTTGGCCAGGCGCGGTGGCTCATACCTGTAATCCCAGCACTTTGGGAGGCCGAGGCAGGTGGATCACTTGAGGTCAGGAGTTTGAAACCAGCCTGACCAACACAGCGAAATCCCATCTCTACTTAAAATACAAAATTAGCCGGGCATGGTGGTGCATGCCTGTAATCCCAGCTACTCGGGAGGCTGAGGCAGGAGAATCGCTTGAACCTGGGAGGCAGAGGTTGTAGTGAGCCAAGATCATGACACTGCACTCCAGCCTGGGCAACAAAAGCAAAACTCCATCTCAAAAAAAAAAAGAAAAGAAAAAAAAAGAAATCTCGTCTCTACTAAAAGTACAAAAATTAGCTGGGCGTGGTGGTGCATGCCTGTAATCCCAGCTACTCAGGAGGTCGAAGCAGGAGAATCGCTTGAACTCGGGAGGTGGAGTTTGCAGTGAGGTGAGATTTTGCCACTGCACTCCAGCCTGGATGACAGAGTGAGACTCAGAAAAAAAAAAAAACAAAAACAAAAAGCACGCGCGCGCACACACACACACACACACACACACACACACACACACACACTGGAATCCCACTCTAGAAGACTTAAAGAATGTATCTCTTTATAGCAGTTTTCCCACAGGGTCAGCCCAGTGCAGAAAGAGTGTCCTGAAATTCTCAGCTTCGCTGCCCACATGTCATGTTTCCAGGGCATGACCCTTCCCACTGCACCCAGCACTGTGAGAAGTATAGTGTCACAGGAAGTGCCCCATGACCACTCCCTGAAATTTAAGTTAGTATATTTCTCCATCTTAAAGCATGATTTTTCAGTTTACTCATATGAGCCTAACCTGCATTTATAGTGACAAAAATATGTATATAGAATTTTTAGGCTGGATGCGGTGGCTCATGCCTGTAATCCCAGCACTGTGCGAGGTCTAGGTGGGCGGATCACCTAAGGTCAGGAGTTTGAGACCAGCCTGGCCAACATGGTGAAACCCTATCTCTACTAAAAATACAAAAAAATTAACTGGGTGTGGTGGTGCATGCCTGTAGTCCCCAGCTACTCGGGAGGCTGAGGCAGGAGAATCCCTAGAACTAGGGAGGTGGAGGTTGCAGTGAACTGAGATTACACCATAGTATTCCCGCCTGGGCAACAAGAGTGAAACTTGAAACTTGGGCTCAAAAAACAAACCATTTTTTTTAAACAGCAGAAAATATGTACAAAACAGAGTGTGCCTTAGATCCTATTTCTTCTCTTACTGTGTATTTTAAGCATGATGCCAGGCTTGGCAATCATAGTTAGACTTTCATTGTTTCTGTTCTCTCCAGGAACTGGTTCAGACAGTAAGTTTAGGAGGCAACTATCTTCTGAACGTTGGACCAACTAAAGATGGACTGATTGTTCCTATCTTCCAAGAAAGGCTTCTTGCTGTTGGGAAGTGGCTGAGCATCAATGGGGAGGCTATCTATGCCTCCAAACCATGGAGGGTGCAATGGGAAAAGAATGCAACATTTGTATGGTGAGTCTTGTCTTCTGTTGTGTGTAAGAACAGAACTGTGCCCCATCCAGAACTGGTATCTGCACAATGTTATAAGCCAGGCTGGAAGTTCCTCGAGAAATCCAAAAGCTGCTTAGGAGGCTGAGGCAGGAGAATTGCTTGAACCTGGGAGGCATAGTGAAACTGTCTGAAAAAAAAAAATCCAGTCTGTAGGATTTAGTTATAGCAACAGAAAATGGACTAAGACAACCACTAAACAGAAACTCATCCAAAACAGAGGGATTAGTGGAGGGATTAGATCCAGAGACCTAAGCTCTCTGGTATAATATAAGCAGTTCCCTTTAATTGAACACTTAGTTTGTGCCTGGCACTCATCTCATTTAATCCTCACAACAACACTATAAAGTATCATCACTCCATTCTGTAGCAGAAAAAACTGGGTCCCAAGATCAAATAACTAGATCCAGAAGTCCAGTATAAATGGAAAGAATTTAGAATGGGGCCCTAGGTGCAATCCAAGCATTCATTATTGCTGTTTTTAGGGGGCAGGGTAATAATCTCAATAAATCGACTGATGCTTTGTTGCTTCTTCCCTTGTCACCAAACCCACTCTCTCCCCTCACTAGTCAAAGATAACCTAGTAGCCTAGGACATAACCAATTTGGAATAGAAAAGGGTTTTGAATAATAAGGTAAATGGCTTCATTTATGTGAAGTAACTGGGAGGCCGAGGTGGGTGAATCACCTGAGGTCAGGAGTTCAAGACCAGCCTGGCCAACATGGCGAAACCTTGTCTCTACTAAAAATAGAAAAATTAGCCAGGTGTGGTGGTGGACACCTGTAATCCTAGTTACTCAGGAGGCTGAGGCAGGAGAATCGCTTGAACTGAGAAAGCAGAGGTTGGAGTGAGCCAAGATCATACCACTGCACTCCAGCCTGGGCGACAGAGCAAGACTCCATCTCATAAAAAAAAAAAGGAACTTAAGGAGCCAAGCGAGGTGGCTTATGCCTATAATCCCAGCACTTTGGGAGGCCAACGCAGATGGATCACTTGAGGCCAGGAGTTCGAAACCAGCCTGGTCAACATAGCAAAACGCCCCCTCTACTAAAAATACAAAAGTTAGCTGGGCATGGTGGTGCACAGTTGTAATCCAGTGACTTGGGAGGCTGAGGCACAAGAATTGCTTGAACCCAGGAGGCGGAGGTTGCAGTGAGCCAAGATCACACCACTGCACTCCAGCCTGGGTGACAGAATGAGACTGACTCAAAAAAAAAAATTAAAATTAAAAAGGGGGAATACATAAAGTTATATATCAGGATAACAAACCAGGTATCTTTGACAGTGTTGTGTCTGTTTTCCCAGGTATACCTCAAAAGGATCAGCTGTTTATGCCATTTTTAAGCACTGGCCAGAAAATGGACTTTTAAACCTTGTATCCCCCATAACTACCTCAACTACGAAGGTAAGCAGCCCCTGTCAGTCCTAAGATGTAACTTTCTGTAAAGGAATTGGCAGATCCTTCCTTTCTTCCTTCCCCCACCTGGTTTCTCCCATATTCATACCTCTTTTAGACTGGCTTTCCTGCCCTAGCCCAGTGTGGCTGTTTTCCACCATATTCAGCTTGTATTCTATACTCATTAGTGCATTACCAGTTTTTTTCATTCCCTTTTGTTTTCTGCAGATAATGATGCTGGGAATTCAAGGAGATCTAAAGTGGTCCACAGATCCTGATAAAGGTCTCCTCGGTCTCTCTGCCCCAGTTGCCACCCTCTGCCATCCCTGTAGAGTTTGCTTGGACTATAAAGCTGGCAGGAGTGAAGTAATCATTTGTGTGCAAGAAGGAAGATGCACTGCCTGCTGTTTTGCTGCTTCAGCTTTCCTCTTATAGTACCATCACTATAATCAACGAACTTCTCTTCTCCACCCAGAGGTGGGCTTTTCCAACACATTTCAATCAAAGGAACAGTACATTACCCTGATGTCTTAATGAACCAAAGATCTGAGATCCATTGAGATTATATCTGTATCAGGTCAGCAGAAGAAGGGACTGAGCGGTTAAACTCTGAGTTCATCAGTTCTAATATTTGGAAATTATCTACAGTGGAATCTTCCCTCTGTTCTCTGATAACCTACTTGCTTGCTCAATGCCTTTAAGCGAAGTCACCCTGTTGCCTACAGGAGGAGGTGGAAAGGATTTGGCAAGCTCAACCAAATGCTATTTAGTCAGTATCAGTTGTCACCAACATTCTTTCTGCAAAGGGCAGGAGAGCTTTGTGGGAAAAGAAAAGGCTTACCAGGCTGCTAATGGTCAACTCTTCAGAAATTTCCAGAGCAATCTAAGAGCACCAAAATTCGCTATGTTTACAGTGATACTATTAATAAAATGAATGTGATTCTGCTCTGTCTTTTTAAATGTGATCAAATAAAAAAATTTATGTGTCACATCATTCTACCAAAAAAACATGGTGTAGCTTTCTTTTCCTGGTTTCAACTTAGACTGCTTATAACTTTATGATCAGTTTCTGGTGTTTTTTTGTTGTTTTTTGTTTTTTAAGACGGAGTTTCACCATGTTGGTCAGGCTGGTCTTGAACTCCCGACCTCAGGTGATCTGCCCGCCTTGGCCTCCAAAGTGCTTGGATTACAGGCATGAGCCACAGCACCTGACCTGGTTTTTTTTTTTTTTTTTTTTTTTTAAAAGCTTGTAGAGTCTCCTTAACGCTAAACAAAAAAGTAATTCCTGTGTTTTTTCTGCTTCTCACTTCTAGTACCATTCTTTTGAGTTGACTGCCAGTTCAGCCTCTTTGTTATAGAACTAATCAAGTTTTCTATTTCATTTTTACTTAATATATTTAGAAATCTTGTTTTGTTTTGAGGCAGAGTCTTGCTCTGTTGCCGAGGCTGGAGTACAGTGGTGTAATCTTGGTTCTCTGCAACCTCCACCTGCCAGGCTCAAGTGATCCAAATTTTTTTTTTTTGGGCGGGGGGAGGTGAGGGATGGCGTCTCACCATATTGCCCAGGCTGGTCTCGAACTCGTGGGCTCAAGTGAAACACCCACTCAGCCTCCTAGAGTGCTGGGATTACAGGTGTGAGCCACCACACCCAACCAAATCAATATATTTAGAAATCTTTACCTAACATTTAAGGAATGTATGTTTTTCTCAAGCACATACTGGAAACATTTGCAAATCTCAAGTACTAAAGAAGCAGCAGCATATAAGCTATTTAGTGTGTCTACAACATAATTAAAGAACAATAACAAAAACTTGGAGAAGGAAAAACCTATGTTTGGAAATTTTAAAATACACTAACTCGTGTTACTGATTCATAAATGTATGGATTGTGCCATGGAGATATAAGAATTCCACATACATAGTTCTGGTGGAGACAAATGAAGTGTGGTTGTGAAAGGAAAAGTAGAAATTAGTGTAAGTAGATTAGCATAGCCAATTTTAGTTAGATCTCTTTGTGCCCAGAGTTAGCAAGTTGGTAATAATATTATTGCTTATATGGTTCTTCACAGTCTTTTTTTTTTTTTGAGACTGGATCTCGATCTGTACCCATGCGATCTTGGCTCACTGCAACCTCCACCTCCTGGGTTCAAGCAATTCTCTGCCTCCGCCTCCGAAGTAGCTGGGCTCACAGATGCCTGCCACCACACCCAGCTAATTTTTGTATTTTTAGCAGAGATGGGGTTTCACCATCTTGGCCAGGCTGGTCTTGAACTCCTGACCTCAGGTGATCCACCGGCCCTGGCCTCCCAAAGAGCTGGGATTACAGGCATGAGCCACCACGCCCAGCCAAGCTTCTTACAAATCAAGATCCAGGTGTGTTGTTTCCTTTTCCCTGAGCAGGTGGAATAGGTCTGTGGGAGAGTGACAGGCACAGATGGTTTGCTATGAAGACATGGATGGAACCCCTTACAAAATGTAAGTCGGGCCGGGCGCAGTGGCTCACGTCTTAATCCCAGCACTTTGGGAGGCCGAGGCGGGCAGATCACCGAGGTCAGGAGATCGAGACCATCCTGAATAACACAGTGAAACCCTGCCCTTATTAAAAATACAAAAAATTAGCCAGGCATGGTGGCACATGCCTGTAGTCCCAGCTACTGGGGAGGTCAAGGCAGGAGAATCCCCTGAACCCAGGAGTTGGAGGTTGCAGTGAGCCTAGATCACGCCAGTGCACTCCAGCCTGGGCGACAAGAGCGAGACTCTGTCTCAAAAAAAGAAAGTGACAGTCCAAGGTGTGTCCTGTTTCTTAAACTTGAACTCCTGACCTCAAGCCATTCTCCCACCTCCGACTCCCAAAGTGCTGGGATTACAGGTGCGAATGAACGCGCCTGACCCAAATTCTTAAACTTTCCAGACTGTATCAGATGTTGCTAATAAATCTGTATTCAATAAATCAAAGTTGGAGGGTCTTCCACGATGGAGATAATAAATCGAATGCCTTAAAACATTTGACCTCAACTCAAATGTCTAAAGTCATCCAGTGTTGAAATTGCTAGGCAAGATCAGGATGGATTGCAATGAAGAGTGGTTGAACCTCTTATATGGGCTCACAGTGTGTTTCAACTCTTCAGCTAGGGACCTTGGGAGGCCACTCACTCTCATTTGCCACAAAATCCTAGTATGACAAATTATTATTTTTTTATTATTATTTATTTATTTTGAGGTGGATTCTGGCTCTGTTGCCCAGGCTGGAGTGCAGTGGCCCAGTCTCAGCTCACTGCAACCTCCGCCTCCAGGGTTCAAGCAATTCTCCTGCCTCAGCCTCCCAAGTAGCTGGGATTACAGGCACCTGTTGCCACACCCAGCTAATTTTTGTAATTTTAGTAGAGATGGGGTTTCACCATGTTGGCCAGGCTGGTCTCAAACTCCTGACCTCAGATGATCCGCCCACCTCAGCCTCCCAAAATTCTGGGACTACAGGCATGAGCCACTGCCCCTGGCCTCACATCTTGAATTATAAACGTCATTCACTAATCTTCAACTGCCTTTTTCAATACAAGCATTTAAGCCTTTAATATATTTCCATTATCATTTAATTCTAAGTATATTATAATTTCTTTTTTTTTTTTCTAATGGAGTCTTGCTCTATCACCCAGGCTGGAGTGCAGTGGTATGATCTCGGCTCACTGCAGCCTCTACCTACCGGGTTCAAGCTATTCTTCTGCCTCAGCCACCCAAGTAGCTGGGACTACAGGTGGTTCCTGCCACCACACGTGGCTAATTTTTGTGTGTTTAGTAGAGATGGGGTTTCACCATGTTGGCCAGGCTGATCTCAAACTCGTGAGCTCAAGTGATCCATCCACCTCAGACTCCCAAACTGCTAAGATTACAGGCGTGAGCCACCATGCCTGGCCTATCGTTCCCATGTTTATGTCTATGTGTACTCGATGTTTAGCTCCCACCTATAAGTGAGAACATGTTGTATTTGGTTTTCTGGTTTCACTTAGGATTATAGCCTACAGCTCCATTCATGCTGCTCCAAATAACATGATTTCATGCTTTTTTATGGCTGTGCTTTTCCCCCTATATTTTCTTCTAAGAGTCTATTAGTTTTCGTTCTTATGTTTAGGCCTTTACCCACCTTTTACCCATTTTGAGTTAGCTTTTTTTTTTTGAGATGGAGTCTGTCGCCCAGGCTATAGAGCAGTGGCGTGATCTTGGCTCACTGCAACCTCCGCCTCCCGGGTTCAAGCGATTCTCCTGCCTCAGCCTCCTGAGTAGCTGGAATTACAGGCGCACGCCAGCATGCCTGGCTAATTTTTTATATTTTTAATAGAGATGGGGTTTCACCATGTTATTCAGGATGATCTCGATCTCCTGACCTCATGATCCACCCTCCTTGGCCTCCCAAAGTGCTGGGATTACAGGCGAGAGTCACCGGGCCTAGCCTTGAGTTAGCTTTTGTATATGGTGTCAGGTTATGGTCCAGCTTTATTCTTTCACGTGTGGATATCTAGTTTTCCCAGCATAATTTGTTTAAAAAGACCATCTTTTCTCTATGGAATGATTTTGACACCTTTGTCAAAAATCATTTGACCATATATACAAGGGTTTGTATCTGGGCTCTCTATTCTACTTCATTGGTCTACGTCTGTATTTATTTCAGTACCACACTCTTTTGTTCACTATAGTAAGGTTTGAAATCAGGAAGTTTGAGTCCTCCAACTGTCCTTTTCAAGATTGCTTTGGCTATTCAAGGGCCATTGAGATTCCATGTGAATTTTAGGATGAGTTTTCTATTTCTGCAAAAAATTCCTTGGGGTTTTAATAGGGATTTAATTCAATCTGTAGATCATTTTGGCTAATTACATTATAACAATATTTTGGGAGGCCAAGATGGGGAGATCACCTGAGGTCAGGAGTTCAAGACCAGCCTGGTCAACATGGTGAAACCCCATCTCTTCTAAAAATACAGTATTAAGTCTTCTCGGCCGGGCGCTGGGACTTACATCTTTAATCTCAACACTTTCGTGCCCCTAGACAAGAAGGGTCACTTAAGCCCAGGAGTTCAAGACCAGCCTGGGGCAACATGGCAAGACCCTTATCGCTACAAAAAATTTAAAACTTAACTGGGTGTAATGGCCCATGCACCAATGGTCCCAACTACTCAGGAGGCTGAGGAAGAAGGATGGCTTGAGCCCATGAGGTTGAAGCTACAGTGAGCTACGATTGCTCTGCTACACTCCAGCCTGGTCAAGAGAATAAGTGAGATCCCATCTAAAAAAAAAAAAAAAAAAAAGAAAGGCTGGGTGTGGTGGCTCATATCTGTAATCCCAGCACTTTGGGAGGCCGAGGAGGGGAGATGATTTGAGGTCAGGAGTTCGAGACCAGCCTGGCCAACATAGTGAAACCCTGTATCAACTAAAAGTACAAAAGTTAGCCAGGTGTGGTGGCGTACGCCTATAATCCCAGCTACTCTGGAGACTGAGGCAGGAGAATCACTTGAACCCGGGAGGCAGAGGTTGCAGTGAGCTGAGATCGCACCACTACACTGCACTCCAACCTGGGTGACAGAGTAAGACTCTGTCTCAAAAACAAAACAAAACAAAAAAACCAGGCCGGGCACGGGTGCTCACGCCTGGTAATCCCAGCACTTTGGGAGGCTGAGGAGGGTGGATCATGAGGTCAGGAGATAGAGACCAGCCTGACCAACATGGTGAAAACCCATCTCTACTAAAAATACAAAATTAGCCCCATGTGGTGGCGCGCCTGTAGTCCCAGCTACTCGGGAGGCTGAGGCAAGAGAATCGCTTGCACTGGGAGGCGGAGATTGCAGTGAGCCAAGATGGTGCCACTGCCCTCCACCCTGGTGAGAGAGCCGGACTCCATCTCAAAACAAAAAAACAAAAACAGTGCTCTAAGCATTTTATTTGCCTCAGGGCCACTGCAAATGCTACAACGTCTGGAAAGTTTTTCTTGTATCCTCTTCACCTGGATAGATCTTTTTCCGGCCCTTCAGAAAGTACACCTAGATAGGTCTTAATCATTTTTCAGGTATGAAATCTAAGGATGCACCCCTCTCTGGAGCTGCCTGCCTGTGTTTGAATCCTGAAGATCGTGATGCATGAGTTAATTGGTGCAAAACTCAGAGAAGTGAGTGGCGAATCGTAAAGCTGCTCCTTAAGTGCAAGTTAGAAATGATGACATGACTGTTTGTGTATTAATATCTTCTTGTCTTCTCATACCTTCCACACTCTAAACACAAGAAGCCACAGACTTTGGTTAATTTCTGTTCATCTTTTTGTTTATTTGTTTGGTTTTGGTTTTTTTGTTTGTTTGTTTTTGACAGGCTCTCACTGTGTCGCCCAGGCAGGAGTGCAGTGGCGGATCTCTGCTCGCTGCAACCTCAGCATCCCAGCCTCAAACGATCCTCCTGCCTCAGCCTCCCAATTAGCTGAGATCACAGGCATGCGCCACCATCCCTGGCTAACTTTTTTTTTTTTTTTTTGAGACAGAGTCTTGCTCTGTCACCCAAGCTGGAATGCAGTGGTGTGATCTCAGCTCACTGCAACCTCGCCTCCCGGGTTCAAGCAATTCTCCTGTCTCAGCCGCCCGAGTAGCTGGGATTACAGGAGCCCACAACCATGCCCTGCTAATCTTTTTTGTATTTTTCTTTTTAATTTTTTTTTTTTTAGATGGGGTTTCACCATGATGGCCAGGCTGGTCTTGAACTCCTGACCTCAGGTGATCCACCCACCTCGGCCTCCCAAAGTGCTAGGATTACAGGCGTGAGCCACAGCGCCCGGCTCTTTTTTGTATTTTTAATAGAGACCGGGGGCGGGTTTCGCCATGTTAGCCAGGCTGGTCTCGAACTCCTGACCTCAGGTGATCTACCCGCCTTGGCTTCCCAAAGTGCTAGGATTACATGTTGTCCAGGTTGTTTCTGTTCATCTTTATATTCCTAGCGTCTCAGTTGGCCGGGAATGTAAGAAGCGCTCGGAAAAAAAATGGAGAGAGACTGGGGGTGGAGCCAGCTTGATCGTCACTGCCGAGGGGCGAGGCCTCGCCCATCCGGCTGGCCGTCGGTCACGTGAGGCCCAGATGGGCTGCCGCGGGGGATGCTGGACCAAGATGGCAGCAATGAGGAAGGCGCTTCCGCGGCGACTGGTGGGCTTGACGTCCCTCCGGGCTGTAAGTGCCCCGGGCCGCTAAGGCGGCGGCCCTGCAGGCACTCTGACTGTCAGGGTCGGGGACTTGGCCAGTGGTGGCTGCTCTCTTAGAGGCGAGGCCGGACAGCTCTCAGGCCAGAGTCGGGAGGGCCTTGGAGCCTTGGACCCTCCTTGTTCCCCCCCAAATCCTTTGAAGGGGATGGGAAAACTGAGGCCCGGAGAGGTGGTGGATCATGGAGACCTAGGACGCCATCGTAGGCGTCCTGATTCCCCCGCTCAGGGCTCTTTCCCGTGACCCTGGCCCCTTTCTCCCTCTAATTGTGCTTCAGACCTCTTCAACTCTTCATTAGTGAAAATCACGAACACCCTTCCATTTCCTTCGCCTGCATTTCCAACTCTTGTCGCTTTTAGAGACGCTTGGGGGAGCGATCAAAGTGTATCGAGCGGGACTTGAGTTGAACGGAGCCAAGCTGTGATTACCTTGGAATTGCACTTTGATCCTTTTCGATCCTGATGTTTTCCCCCTCTCCTGTTCTCAACGGAGGAAAAGTGTAGGAGAGGTAGCTGTATAAAGGGTTGAATAGCCGGGCGCGGTGGCTTACGGCTGTAATCCCAGCACTTTGGGAGGCGAGGCGGGTGGATCACGAGGTTAGGAGATAAGAGACCAGCCTGGCCAATATGGTGAAACCCCCGTCTCTCCTAAAAGTACAAAAATTATCTGGACATGGTGGTGCATGCCTGTAATCCCAGCTACTCGGGAGGCTGAGGCAGAAGAATCGCTTGAACCCGGGAGGTGGAGGTTGCAGTGGGCCGAGATCGCGCCGTTGCACTCCAGCCTGACGACAGAGGGAGACTTCGTCTTGAAAAAAAAAAAAAAAAAAAAAAAAAAGGGGAGGGGGTTGAATAAATTGTGTTGGTTAAAGCCCAAGGCTGTTCTGGGCATATCGCCTATGGATGGGGTAACCCTGCTCCGCAAGGAACAGTCAAAATAAAAGGTGAAGCTAGGGTGTCCTAATAGTTTTGCCACTTTCTAGGCTGAATGACATAGTTATTTACTTTCTCTAAACGTCAGCTTTTTCATCTGTAAAACGGACAACATTCCCTTGGGGTTGTTTTGGAGATTAGAGAAAATGTAAGTAATGCATTTGGCAGTGTTCTGGCTCCTAATAAGTTATGAGTCCATGGTGGTATTTTTACCTTAGAGGGTTGAGAAGGCGTTATAGCTGTATAGAGGGAAAAATCATACACTTGTGGCACTGGGTCAGGCTCAGAAAGCCAGTTAATGTCTTTACTAGTCCATTCACCGGCACCACCAGCTCATGTGTAAAATGAAGATGGCAATTCCAACTTGGAAAGTTAAGAAAATTAAACAAATAGTAGATATTAATATATTTTAAAGAAATACTTGTTGTAATGAGATGGCCTTCCATGGGGTTCCAAGCATAGAAACTAGTATTAGTATTAGAACCAGATACGGGTTCAAGTCCAAGCTCTGTCACTTTCTAACTGTGATTTTTGGGTAATCGCTCTGAGGCTCAGTTTCATCTCCTACAGAGCTGGGATAATAATAGTCCCTGCCTTGAGGTTGTGATGACTGTAGTTTAACACTGAGTTTAGCCAGCATTCGCTGTTGATGTTGATGTAGATACACCATACCTCAGGACACTGTGGCACAGTACTTGTGTGGTTAGGGGGAATCCTCTTTGAGCAGAACTTTACAGAGAAGTTACAGGATTGTAACCAGGAGAAGAGAAGACCGTGGACCAAACGGTGGTAAGGAGGCAACAGTGGCCTGGAGGTTAGGAGCTTGAGCTCTGCAGCCAGACTGGCAGGTTTAGATACTGCCTCAGTGACTAGCTC
The DNA here is from genome assembly GCA_036589455.1 of Ateles fusciceps. Classification (NCBI taxonomy): domain Eukaryota; kingdom Metazoa; phylum Chordata; class Mammalia; order Primates; family Atelidae; genus Ateles; species Ateles fusciceps. The sequence continues at coordinate 4,081,302 of JAZHEH010001321.1, forward strand.
TCCATGTCACCTAGGGAAAGTTACTTAATCTCTTTTTGCCTTAGATTTATTGCAGTAAAATGGGGATAATGATAGTTCCTACCTGATAAGATGGTTGAGAGGACCAGTATGGGTTAATATGTAATGGGTCTTGTATGTGCCTGGCAAATATTAAGTGTTTAAAAAATGTGAGTTGTGGCCACGTGCGATGGCTCACTGGGGAGGCCAAGGCAGGTGGATCACCTGAGGTCAGGAGTTCAAGACCACCCTGACCAACTGGTGAAACCCCATCTCTACTAAAAATACAAAAATTAGCCAGTTGTGGTGGCAGGCGCCTGTAATCCCAGCTACTCGGGAGGCTGAGGCAAGAGAATTGCTTGAACCAGGGACGCGGAGGTTACAGTGAGTCGAGATCATACCACTGTACTCCAGCCTGGGCGACAGAGCGAGACTCTGTCTCAAAAAAAAAAAAAAAAAGTGAATTATTATGTGAAGAGCTGTCACAGGAAAGGAAGTGGAATGGAGCTTCTAATGTTCTAATACAAGCAACTTGGAAGCAGGTTATTCTTTCAGCAACACCCAACCATTATTTATTGAATGCCTATTATGCCCCAGGGCCTTAGAAATACAGCATTGAATAAACAAAATCTTTGTCTCATGAAACTGACATTCCAGTGAGATGGTTTTAGGGTGATGTACTAGCAGAGGCTGAACATCCCTGTTGGAGATTCAAGTTGCAGGGACTTTCCAGTATAGCCTGTTTACTTCATGAAATTTAGTGGCTCATCGCCTCAGTCTCTAAGAAGCCTTGTTGGCTAAAAACAAGGCCAGTTAGGTGAGTTGTTCATGTTCCAGTTGCTTCCTAGCAGGGAATTCCTGAGGGGCTTCAGGGGGTTGAGATCCTTAGCAGATTACACAGTGTGACTCCCTCTTGGCCCCATGGTGGTATATTTATCCACATTAAATCTGTAAAACAAAGTTGATTTGAAGAGTTACGGTATCAAGACAGGTAGAGGAAAGAGGAAAAAGAAGTCTTGTGTTACTTGATAGGGAAGACTAAGATTTGGAGCAGACTTTATGTAGAGGAGACAAGGCATTTTATAAAAATGTCTTCAGCTACTGGGAGTGTCATTTCCTGTTAGACCCATTCTTGTCATCACCCAGCCTATGACTGTAACAGAATAGAGTCCTCCTGCATCTCGCCCATACCCTGAAAAGTCCAGGACTGACTACTCTTCCCCACATTCAGTAATCGCTGTCTTCTGGGACAGCTGTGTCCTTCATGGTTTATTTGTTATTTTAATAACTTTAATGAGTGCCTACTTTGTACCAAACACTATGTCCCCATCCATGAATCATCTGTGTGTGCCCCTATTTCTTTTCTCTTCTTTTTTTTTTTTTTTTTTTTTGAGATGGAATCTTGCTCTGTTGCCCAGGCTGTAGTGTGATCTCGACTTACTGCAACCTTTGCCTCCCGGGTTCAAGCAGTTCTCCTGCCTCAGCCTCCTGAGTAGCTGGGATTACAGGCACCTGCTACCATGCCCATCTAATTTTTTGTATTTTTAGTAGAGACAGGGTTTCACTGTGTTAGCCAGGATGGTCTCGATCTCCTGACCTTGTGATCTGCCCACCTCAGCCTCCCAAAGTGTTGGGATTACAGGCGTGAGCCACTGCGCCTGACAGCGTAGGCATTCTTTATCTTGCTTTGAAGAAAATAATTATAGCTCTGATATAGAAAATAACGGGAGTGGGAGGAATGGCAGCTTTGCGAAGGGTGGTCAGAGGAAGCCTCTCTGCAACTGAAAGATGAGAGAGGGAGATGTGATAAGAGCCAGGGTAAAAAAAAAAGCCAGATGAGGAGCCTTGGGACAGAGGGAAGCCCTGCTGTGAGAGAGAAGGCAGGGAACTTAGCTACCTGTTGGGTGGAGGTTGGGAGTGGAACAGTAGGGGCAAATGATGGTTTCAGGAGGTCAGCAGGAGCCAACTCATACAGAGTCCTATCTTTTTTTTTAATTAGAAAGAATCAAGTGTCATATAGAGTCACTTAATTTTTTTTTTTTTTTCTTTGAGACAGGGTCTGGCTCTGTTGCCCAAGCTAGAGTGTAGTGGGACAATCATTGTAGAGCACAGTCATGACTCACTGCAACCTGGACCTTCTGGGCTCAAGCAGTCCTCCCACCTCAGCCTCTTGAGTAGCTGGGACTACAGGTCCATGCTGCCATGCCTGGCTAATTTTTATATTTTTAGTAGAGATGGGATTTCTTTGTGTTGGCTAGACTGGTCTTGAACGCCTGCCTTGGCCTCCCAAAGTGCTGGGATTACAGGCGTAAGCCACGTCGCCTGGCGTTTTCTTTTCTTTCTTTCTTTCTTTTTTGAGATGGAGTCTTGCTCTGTCACCCAAGATAAGATGAGATCGAGTACCGTGATGCAATCTCAGCTCACTGTAACTTCTGCGTCCCGGGTTCAAGCGATTCTCCTGCCTCAGCCTCCTGAGTAGCTGGAATTACAGACACCCACCACCATGCCTGGCTAAGTTTTGTATTTTCAGTAGAGACAGGGTTTCACCATGTTGGTCAGGATGGTCTTGATCTCCTGACCTCAAGTGATCCGCCACATCAGCTTCCCAAAGTGCTGGGATTACAGGCATGAGCCACCATGCCCGGCAATGCCTGGCCTTTTAAAACTACTTCTAATGTACATACAGCAGCATATAGAGTCCTATGGGCCATGGTGAATAGGTGAAAGGGATGAATCAAGTTCTGGCTTAAGCAATAGGATACATGTGATGCCTTTTATGGAGATGGAAAGGATGGAGTCAGCCAGGCTTTAGGAGAAATTAGAGTTCTGTTTCGGGATGGCTAAATTGGAGAGATGTAAATAGAGCTGTCAGGTAGGCAGTAGAAAATGAGTCTGGATTTCAGGGGAGAACCTGCTATGGTGCGTGAATCTCTTGCTTGTTCCTGTTACTAAGTGAAATAGTCTTTTTGTTCTTAATTCTAAAACAGACCAAATGTGAATTAAATGGTGAGAAATATTTCTTCTTGTCTCATTAGTGAAGGTAGATCCATTCTTTCATATTGGTCTTCCTGGGAATTGTGGCAATCTCTTCCTCATACTTTTTGTTTCCTCTTTTAAACCAAAGGTCAGCACCTCATCTATGGGCACTTTACCAAAGCGGGTGAAAATTGTGGAAGTTGGTCCCCGAGATGGACTACAAAATGAAAAGGTAAAGATGGAAATGAGCCAAAAAAGGTTTTTAGGCCAGGCACGGTGGCTCAAGCCTGTAATCCCAGCACTTTGGGAGGCCGAGGTGGGCGGATCATGAGGTCAAGAGATCAAGACCATCCTGGCCAACATGCTGAAACCCCGTCTCTACTAAAAATACAAAAAAAAAAAAAAATTTGCTGGGCATGGTGGCGTGCGCTTGTAGTCCCAGCTACCCGGGAGGCTGAGACAGGAGAATTGCTTGAAACTGGGAGGCGGAGGTTGCAGTGAGCCGAGATCGTGCCAGTGTACTCCAGCCTGGTGCCTGGCAACAGAGCGAGACTGTCTCCAAAAAAAAAACAAAAACAAAAAAAAAAGGTTTTTCAAGCATCTGCTTTGAGTATTCCATGTAGTAGGTGCCATGGCGGCAGACAGAGCTATGCAAGACGTGACTTCTCTGCATGAGTTAGGGGAGAGAAGAGGAGGCCAGACAGGGACAGGCACCTGTGACAGTTAAATGATCTAAAATGATGGGGCAAGCTGGGTGGGTGACTCATGCCTGTAATTCCTACTTACTTGGTAGGCTGAGGTGGGAGGATGGAGTTTGAGACGAGTCTGGGCAACACAGCAAGACTCCATTTTATTTAAAAACAACCACCACCACCAAAAAAAAAAAAAAACCGAACATTGAATGGTGGTGCAACAGGTTTGGTGTCCCCCAGGTCCACAGCCCAGTGGGGTGGGGTAGGAAGACCAAATGCAGAGATTTAGCCTTGGGGGTGTTCCTTATGAACCTGTTGGTAAGAGTAGAACAGTTGGAAACAACCTAAATGTTTAGTATGAGGAAAGTTGGGTCAGATACATTATGGACTTTTTATAAAATGAAATATTATGAAGCCATTAATAACATAGGTGTATATTAAGTGGCTCAAGCAGGTTATAAAATAGTGTGTGTGGCCGGGCATGGTGGTGGCTCATGCTTGTAATCCCAGCACTTTAGGAGGCTGAGGCAGGTGGATCACTTGAAGCTGGGAGTTTGAAACCAGCCTGGCCAATATGGTGAAACCCTGTCTCTACTGAAAAACAAAAACAAAAAACAAATAGCTGGTCATGGTGGCACACACCTCAGCTACTCCTGAGGCTGATGCACAAGAACCCAGGAGGCAGAGGTTATAGTGAGCCAAGATCACGCCACCATACTGGTTTGTTTGCAAAGCACAATTCTGTCTCCAAACAAAAACAAATACTGCATGCATGCACGCACGTTTGTGTGTGTGTATATATATATATTCTTTGAGACGGAGTCTACCTCTGTCACCCAGGCTGGAGTGCAATGGCACAATCTCGGCTCACAGCAGCCTCCACCTCCTGGGTTCAAGTGGTCCTTCTGCCTCAGCCTCCTGAGTAGCTGGGATTACAGGCACCCGCTACCACGCCCAGCTAATGTTTGTATTTTTAGTAGAGACGGGGTTTCACCAGCTTGGCCAGGCTGGTCTCGATCTCCTGACCTCAGGTGATCCACCCACCTTGGCCTCCCAAAGTGCTGGGATTACAGGCGTGAGCCACTGTGTCTGGCCGGACCTGAAGTTCTTAGAATTTTTTGTCTAATCCTGTAAGTACTGGGGAGCTATAGAAAGCTTTTGATGCAAGAGAATGAAATATTGGAGGCTGCGTTTTAGGAGGATTCTTGTGTAGGGTGAATTAGTGGCGTGAGACCATAATACAGGATAATGATGGTAGATTTGGAAAGAGGAATCCATAGAATCTGGTGAGCGACTGGATATGGTGGGGAGGAAGAGAAGAAGCTATATGCTGAACACATGAGGCTGAAGTCCTATGCCAGTTGAGAGACAGAAGAGAGAAGGGTGTGATACTTTGGGGGCCCCATCCCATACCCCCCCCAGAGGGTTAGTCATCTCTGCCCTTTAGGCCATCACACATTGCTCTTAATTTGTTTATGAAGGGATTACAAATTAACACACATTTACTGAAGGGAAAGCCTGCATGGCAGAAAAATGCTTCTATGTAAATAACTCCTTTCCGGTGAGAAGCTGCATCCACTGCAAAAAATTATCTGTAGTTTTGAACTAACAAGCACTGCATTCTGAGGCTGTTTTACGACTAACTTTGCTGACCTGGTGTTTCTCTCTCCACTATAGAATATCATACCTACTCCAGTGAAAATCAAGCTGATAGACATGCTTTCTGAAGCAGGACTGTCTGTTATAGAAGCCACCAGCTTTGTGTCTCCTAAGTGGGTTCCCCAGGTGAGCCCTAGCCCTCAGTAAGAGGCCTTTCTCCAGGGATGAAAAGTTTCGCATTTGCCTTTGAAGCAAGTAGAAATTGACAACATAGATTTCCAAGCCCCTGGCTTTGAGAGGTCTCAGGTGATTCATAGCACTGTGTTGCAGCAAAAGAACATGACCTGGGGGGATTCAGGCCCTTGGGTCCTGTCTTGGCTCTGCTCTGACTTTCTCAGTGACATTGCTAAGGCCTTTCCCTTCTCGGTGTTAGAGATGACCTCTTCTAGCCCTAAAGTCTAAAACCTCTATGTGGTTTCTTTGCTTGTAAAAGAGGAGGACTGACAACTCCTGCTTCACAAAGATAGTTAAGTGGAGAAGAAACATCCTGTTACAAAATGGGTGTTTAACACAGAGCTGAGCTCAGTGCCTGGCCCAGAGTACGTTCTCAATAAATGGCTGGTAGTAGTATTCCTGCTGTTTCCGCATAGGTAAAGCTGGAAGTATGGGCCATATGGAGAAATTGGGATCTCACCCAAACCAAGGGCCCTTCTGGCCCATCAGCAGTCAAACAAACAGTAAAAGTATTGGGGAGACTCAGCTCTGCAGAAAGAATTATTATCTAAGAGTTCTGGAGAACAGAGGTTTTATGATGAAAAGGTTTTCTCTAACTGAACTCTCTGCCTGCTCTTGGTGATTACTTGGTAATGTCTCTTGGTTCCTAGATGGCTGACCACACTGAAGTCTTGAAGGGCATTCAGAAGTTTCCTGGCATCAACTACCCAGTCCTGATCCCAAATTTGAAAGGCTTTGAGGCAGCGGTAAGAGGACAGCTTGTTGGTGGGGCTCCTGAAATGAGATTGATGGCATTGGTCCCTGCTTTGACTTGAGGCCTCAGTCCCCTGTCCTGGGATGTCCATCTGAACACTTGTCTGTCAGCCAGACCCTGGGGCAGGCCTGGCCCTGCCACTCGCTACTCTGTTGACAAGCCTATAAACTAGGGCTAATGATAGTACGTGAAGTCGGGAGCATTTCAGAAGACAGGATGCATGTACATTGCTTAGCAAGAGCCTGATAAAAGGTAACTGCTTGATAAATGTTAGCTCTTTTGATTAACCACTTCTTTAGAGAAAGGTAACCAAGCTCTCCACAAGAGTTTCAACAGTAGTTGCTGGCATCTGCCAACTTCCTTACAATTTTAGACAAGAACATCTTTGGAGATGTTGGTTCTGCATTTAGGCCAAAAGCTTTTTTGGCTGGACACAGTGGCTCACATCTGTACTCCTAGCACTTTGGGAGGCTGAGAGAGATTAGCTTGAGGCCAGAAGCTTGAGACCAGCCTGAGGAACATAAGGAGACCTGTCTCTACAAAAAAAAAAAAAAAAAAAATTAATTAGCTGACTGTGATGGCCTGCACCTGTAGTCCTAGCTACTCAGGAGGCTGAGGCAAAGGATGGCTTGAGACCAGGAGTTTGAGGCTACAGTGAGCCATAACACCACCACTGAACTCTCTGCCTGCTCTCGGTGATGACTTGGCAATGTCTCTTGGTTCCTAGACGGCTGACCATACGAAGTCTTGAAGGGCACTCATCAAGCCTGGGTGACAGAACAAGAGAAAAAAAAAGCTTTTTCTCAAGAGTGACTTCCAGGGTGGTGATGGCAATGGTGGTGGTTTCCTTGGGGAAAGTCAAAGTTGTTGTTTTTTTTAATTGAGAGAATTTACTGTGTTTGCTTCCTAGTGCTACTGTAAGAAAGCACTACAAACTGGGTGGTTTAAAACAACAGGAATGTATTCTCTCACAGTTCTGGAGGCCAGAGGTCCCAAATCAAGGTGTCAGCAGGATTGGTTCCATCTGAGGCCTCTGGGAGAATGTGTCCTGTGCCTCTCTGGGGGGTCTGGCAGTGGCTGGCAGTCCTTGGCATTGCCTGGCTTGTAGATGCATCTCTCCAGTCCCTGCCTCCATCTTCCCAGGGCCATCTTCTCTGTGTCTCTGTGTCTTCACGTGGCCATCCTTTTTTAAGGTCACCAGTCCTATGAGATTAGGAGCCCACCCTATTCCAGTACGGCTTCATCTTAACTCATTATATCGGCAATGACCCTGTTTCCAAATAAGGTAACATTCTGAGGTGCTGGGTTTTAGTTCTTCAACATATCTTTTTAGGAGGGCACAATTCAACCCCTAACATTCACATAACATAAAATTTACCTTAAGAGAAGTTTTTTGGCCGGGCGCAGTGGCTCACACCTATAATCCTAGCACTTTGGGAGGCTGAGGCAGGCAGATCACAAGGTCAGGAGTTCCAGACCATCCTGGCCAACATGGTGAAACCCTGTCTCTACTAAAAATACAAAAAAATTAACTGGGCATGGTGGCGTGTGCCTGTAATGGGCCAGCTACTCAGGAGGCTGAAGCAGGCAGATCACAAGGTCAGGAGTTCCAGACCATCCTGGCCAACATGGTGAAACCCCATCTCTACTAAAAATACAAAAAAATTAACTAGGCGTGGTGGCGTGGGCCTGTAATCCCAGCTACTCAGGAGGCTGAGGCAGGAGAATTGCTTGAACCTGGAAGGCGGAGGTTGCAGTGAGCCAGGATTGCACCACTGCACTGCAGCCTGGGCGACAGAATGAGACTCCATCTCAAAAAAAAAAAAAAAAAAAAAGCTTTTTGCCACTCTGTGTCAGTGTCCCTTAAAGAGCAAAGTGCTGACAGGACTCCACCTGGGTGTTGGCAGGTGGCCGCTGGAGCCAAGGAAGTGTCCGTCATTGGAGCTGCCTCAGAGCTCTTCACCAGGAAGAACATGAACTGCTCCATAGAGGAGAGTTTTCAGCGGTTTGATGCAGTCTTGAAGGGAGCCCAGTCAGCCAATGTTTCTGTGCGAGGGTGAGTCAGAGCACACTGGTATCTTTTCCTCTGTACCGTTCTGGAATGGAAGTAGACTCAGACTCAAGTGGTCCTCCTGCCATAAGCTTCTTATCCTGGGTGGAGGCAGCCCAAGCTCCACACCTAGGCATCTTTTTCCAAGTAAGCGTGGTCAGAAGAAATCCTAGCCAAGTACTTTCTCTCCAACCTGAATTTTGGGTCAGCTGTTGAACTGCTGACTGTGACGGCACGTGCCTAGCACCTTGCAAGACTGAGACAGAGGATGGCTTGAGACCAGGAGTTCGAGGCTGCAGTGAGCCATGATAGCAGCACTGCTGTCATGTTAGAGGAATCTACTAGGACAGGACACTGATTGGGGTTTGTGGAGGTCAGTTGAGTCCTGGCTTTAACACTAGCTCTTCACACGTCCCTGGAGAGTTCCCTCACATCGTGTCTCTAATGTCAGTAGTTCCAGGGATTGTGTATTATCTATGATAAATGAAACCTCACAGTAGCCCAGCAGGGAGCAGGTTATCCCCACTTCATAAATGACAAAACTGAGGCCCAGTGAATAGTCTACTGTAAGGTCACACTGCCGTGCAAATTGAAGCCAGAGGCCAGGTGCAGTGGCTCACATCTGTAATCCTAGCACTTTGGGAGGCCAAGGTGGGTGGGTCACCTGAGGTCAGAAGTTTGAGACCAGCTTAGCCAACATGGTGAAACCCCATCTCTATTAAAAATACAAAAATTAACTGGGCGTGGTGGTGGGTACCTGTAATTCCAGCTACTCAGGAGGCTGAGGCAGGAGAATCACTTGAACCTGGGAGATCGAGGTTGCAGCAAGCTGAGATCATTCCACTGTACTCCAGCCTGGGCCACAGAGCAAGACTCCGTCTCAAAAAAAAAAGAAAAAATTGTGGCCAGATGATCTTTCAAAAATGCACATCTGGGCCGGGCTTACTCCTATAATCCCAGCACTTTGGGAGGCTGAGGCGAGCGGATCACCTGAGGTCAGGAGTTTGAGACCAGCCTGGCCAACATGGTGAAACCCTGTCTCTACTGAAAGTACAAAAATTAGCTGGGTGTGGTGGCACATGCTGTAATCCCAGCTACTCAGGAGGCTGAGGCAGGAGAATCACTTGAACCTGGAAGACAGAGGTTGCAGTGAACCAAAATCAGTGCCACTGCATTCCAGCCTGGGTGACAGAGCAAGACTCTGTCTCAAAAAACAAAACAAAACAAAAACACAAAAGTGCACATCTGATCACATCCCTCCTGGTTAAAAACCTTTCAGTGACTAACCAAGTGCAGACTTTTTAATGAGGTTTACAAGACCCTGCATGATTTGGTCCCAGCTATTTTCTGTAGCCCTGCTGTTCACATTCCCTTCTGGCCCCTGCCTCCTCTGCATGTTACACTCCAGCCCAACTAGAACTTCTTTCTGTTTGTCACATGGCTCCACTCTCTCTTGCCTCTGGGCCTTTGCATGTGCTTTCTGTGGACTCAGACACCCCTCCTTGGGAGGCCAAGGTGGGTGGGTCGCTTGAGCCCAGGAGTTTGTGACCAGCCTGGGCAACATGATGAAACCCTATCTCTACAAAAAAAAAAAAAAAAAAAAAAGCCAGGTGTGGTGGGATGTGTCTGTAGTCCCAGCTGCTTGGGAGGCTAAGATGGGAGGATCACCTGAGCCTGGGAGATCCAGGCTGAAGTGAGCCAAAATCATGCCACTGTACTCCAGCATGGGCGAAAGAGTGAGACTCTGTTTCAAAAAAAATAAAATAAAACAAAACACTTCCTCCACATCATCATGCTTCTCGGGGATAACTCCTGCTCATCCTTCAGGTCTTCCTGTGGGAGTCAGTTCCTCTGAGGAGCTGCCCCAGTCCTTCAGCTGGAGTTAGCGCCCTTCTCTGGGACCCCATAGTGTCTGGGCATCCTCTAATGTAGCACTTAGCTGCTTTTAAAATTCCCTTCCTGCCCCACCTCACTAGACCGTGCACTCCATGAGGGCAAAGCCCTCATCTCTCCCAGTCCCTGGGGTGCTCTGCTATCCCAGCTCAGGGCCTAGCACACAGTGGACACTCAGTCACTGGTGGGCAGGTGGATGAATGGGGAAGCAGGGGCTCCAGTGACATTGGCCCGACTCCCACATCTGTGTCTTCCTCAGCATCTCACTTACCTTTCTCTTGCTCAGCAGTGGTTGGAGAATAAGTGGGAGCATTAAAATGGAAAAGTACACTGGGATCTTTGAGTCTGAAATTATTTATCTGTTGAACATTTATTATGCCTCTTAATATGCAGAATACTTTGATTGACTCTAAAGGGTTTTAAAGACACCTCAGCTCCAACATGGCAGGTAAGAATAGAAGTCATCTAGGTCCAAAATCCACACTCCTTACCATAGCCCACAGACCCATGATCAGACCTGTGCCCACCTCGCTGACCTTCTCATCTCGTACTTCCTTGCCCCTTGCTCTCTCTGTCTCAGCTATCCTTTGTTCTGCCTGGAACACGCTGGCTCTTCTGTCTCAGGGCTTTCCCTGGGCTCTTGTCTCTGCCTGGAATGCTCTTCTCACAGATCCCCTCCTTCTCCTGGGTCCAACATCCTGTCCTCAGAGGGGTCTTTCGTGGACCCTCACTGCAGTTGGCCTCCTCCACTTGCTCCTGTCATTTCACGTCTTTTCTCTGCGGCACATCACTTCTGAGATTTTCTGTTATTTATTTGGTTGCTTTTTTATTGTCTGTCTCCCTAACTTGAGATAAGTTCTGAGAGGGGCAGGTCTTGCCCACTGCTGTATGCCCAGTGCTTGGCGCATAACAGGCAACTCAGTAAACATCAGGCGAATAAATGAATGAATGAATCATCTAGCAACTCACTGGGGCAGCTCATCCCTTGGTCCTCAGGCCAGCCCAGCCTGTTATTGACTCATATCCAGCTCAGCTCTTGTTCTGAGTTTGGTTTCACCCAGTCCTTGGTCTCTTCCTGGAAGTAATGGCCCCAGCTCCCTTGGCACGCAGTTCTGCTCCGTCTCCCCCACTGTACAGCGCAGCTGCTTGCTCTCCTTGCCCTCTCTTTCTTTTCTTTTTTTTTCTTTCTTTTTCTTTTTTTTTTTTTTTAAAGACGGGGTTTCACCATATTGGTCAGGCTGGTCTTGAACTCGTGACCTCAGGTGATCCGCCCGCCTCAGCCTCCCAAAGTGCTAGGATGACAGGCGTGAGCCACCACGCCCGGCTCTCCTTGCCCTCTCTAGCTTCTCCTCCTCTGCTTTATTGTAAATCCTTGGCTGCCTCTCCTGAGGCCTGTGTAACCTCTGCTTCCTCAACTGTAGGTCCCTTGTCCCCCCAGTTTCCTGCCATGGCTCTCTACTGCCTCCTCCTGGCACTGAGTTGTACCACCCTGCCCTTTGCCCAGCTGCAGTTGTTGATTGCACACTGATCAGAAATGTTTGTTAAACAGCCCTGTCTCAGCCCTGCTGGCCAAAGAGCTCAGGACACTGACCTCATTCCTCCCCTGTCTTCCCACAGGTACGTCTCCTGTGTGCTTGGCTGCCCTTATGAAGGGAAGATCTCCCCGGCTAAAGTAGCCGAGGTGTGTGCACGTGTCAGGGTGGGGGGTTTGGTGAGGGTTGGCCACCTTGTCTGCCCCTGAGCGCATACCCCTGAGGTTCCTCTCCCCACCTTTTCCTGGAGGTTCCTGATTTCATTCATTCACCCACCTCCTTCAGTAAGCGCCCCATCCCATGTGAGCAAAGCCCTGCACTGGCTCCCTGGAGGCCCCCCTCCTAGCCAGACATGTAGTCTTTGAAGTCCCTGGCCTCTACCCTAGCCTGAAAACCTCTGATTCAGTTTCCAGTCTGGTCATTGAGGTGATCCTCTGAGGAGAGGCTCCTTACCCAGGAGTTCCCACAGCTCCTTGCAGTGATTGAAAGACCACGAAACTGACGCCCTCTCAACAGTCACTAGGACAATGCTGAGAAGAACACAGTACAGGAATTGTGTTTGACCAGCCCAAGAACTTAACGTCATTTAGTCTCCAAAACCACTGTACAAATTTGGTATTATTATTCCCTTTTACAGTTGGGGAAACTGACACTAAATAATTTGCCATACAGGTTACAAATGCTGAAATCAGGTCTCAAACCTCAGTTTGTCTCCATCCAAAGCCCTCTTCTTCCCAGGATACTTGGTGGCATCCAGATAGAGGGATGGTAACAGTAGCAACTGTTCCTTGAGAGCAGCTGCTCTCCTCCATGTCTTAGCCTTAGTTGCTACCAGTCCTCTTCATATGACCAAAGGGTCATCACCATTTTTCAGAAGCAGAAATTGAAGCTCAGAAAAGTTAAGTTCCTTGCCAAGGCCCACAGCTAGTGAGCAGCAGAACAAGGACTTTAACCCAGCATCTCATTATTTCAAAGGCCCGCTCCTTCCCCTGCACCCTGCCGGCCCCTGAAGGCCAGCCACTACCGCCCCACTCTCTGCAGGGCCATGGGGGGCAGTGACATCACTATTTCATTTATCTAGCAGCTCACTGGTGTCTTCTGGTCCCCTAACCCCACCACATCCCACGGCACCTTGTCCAGTAGCCCCGTGCCAGCAGCAGCTCCTTGGGTGAGGTGCATACTGCTCCCATTTCACAGTGGTTTTAGAGGTGTGCAAATGGACTCCTAAAAATTTAAATAGTGATGTGTCTCTATTAAAAAATACAACTATCGGCTGGGTGCGGTGGCTCACGCCTGTAATCCCAGCACTTTGGAAGGCTGAATCGCGTGAATCACCTGAGGTCAGTAGTTTAAAACCAGCCTGGCCAACGTGGTGAAACCACATCTCTACTAAAAATACAAAAAATTAGCGGGGCATGGTGGCAGGTGCCTATAATCCCGGCTACTTGGGAGGCTGAGACAGGAGACTCTTTGAACCCAGGAGGCAGAGGTTTCAGTGAGCTGAGTTCACACTACTACACTCCAGCCTGGGCGACAGAGCAAGACTCCATCTCAAAAAAAAAAATTATATATAGTTCATATATTATATATTATAACTATTACCCGGGCATGGTGGCGCACGCCTGTGGTCTCAGGTACTTGGGAGGCTGAGGTGGGAGGATTGCTTGAACCTGAGAGGGTGAGGTTGCAGTGAGCTGAGATCACACCACTGCACTCCAGCCTGAGTGACAGTGAGACCCTGTCTCAAAAAAAGAAAAAATATATAACTAGCGTCTCAGACTCATAATTTCATGGATTTTATTGCTGAGGATAAAACTACATGAAAGGAATGAACTTCACTGATTCCAGCACCTGGGTCTGCCAGTCTGCTGTGACAGTGGTAAGTGAAGGACTGAAGTCTGAGGGACACAGGCAGGGAAGAAGAACAGGGGTTGGAGCCTCAGGACTGTGAGCTGGCTCCAGCAGCTGGCTCTGCCCCTTAAGCCTCAGCCTCCTGATCATAAAATAAGGATCATCATTCCCAGTCGGAGTTGTGAGGAGCACATGATCCTGTGGGAACTGAGTACTTCAGACACAGAAGTGTTCTGCCCAGGCACAGGCCCCCTGCTTCTGAGTGCTTGGATCCCCTGGCTCAGGGATTTGTATCCTCCAAGTACCTGCTTGCTTCCCTAGGTCTCCAAGAAGTTGTACTCAATGGGCTGCTATGAGATCTCCCTGGGGGGACACCATTGGTGTGGGCACCCCAGGGATCATGAAAGACATGCTGTCTGCCGTCATGCAGGAAGTGCCTCCGGCTGCCCTGGCTGTCCACTGCCATGACACCTATGGCCAAGCCCTGGCCAACACCTTGATGGCCCTGCAGGTAATCAAAGGCATATGCTCATTCTCCCAAAGGTCGTGGTGGGCAGGACAGCTTGTTATCATTTATCTCTCAGCAAACATTTACTGATGCCAGTATGCCAGGTCCTGGGCTGGCAATGGTGGACACAGTCGTCGTGATTCCCAGATGTGAAGTGTACACCTCTGTTTTGGGGGAGACAGTCAAGGGAGTTACATGGTAATCCTACTGCATTATGACAGATGCCATGAAGGGAAGAAGCACAGGGCTCAGGAAGCCTAGAGGGGCCCCATCCCAGCTGAGGAGATCAGGGAGGAGATGCAGAAGAGGCCTGAGCGAAGCTTGAAGGACATAAAGTAAGCCGCTGGCAAGGAAAGAGGAAAGGTGACGGGGCAGAACTGCACCTCAGGACTGATGGGGGTTCAGGGAGGACTCGTACAACATACAGGGTTGTGAGTGTGCGCGTGTGTGTAGCGGAAGCAGGTGAGGAGACAGGAGGTACAGAGGCCAGCAGAGGTCACTCAGAGGGAGAGGCTTTAATGCCGTTCCCCACGGATTGAGCTAAGACCTCAGATTTGGTTTCCCTTGAGGTTTGCTTGTCATGGGCTGGCCCAGAATGGGGCTCCGTTGGCTGGCAGCCAGATAGAAGGAGCATTGTTAGTGTCTGACCTTGCTGTAGCACGGACCTGACCTTCCATCTCTAGGATAGTGATGGCAGTCCCAGCCACCCTTTTTTCCTCTCAGTAATCCCCTAGAGGTTCATGTCTGAATCAGGTGAGTGTGTTACATTCTGGGCCTGTTTCCTCAGAGTTGTGACTGTCAAGGTTAAGGTTGGTAGCTCTGTGGTCCCCTCATTTCTCGGCTTACTGTGACACCCTGCCCTGCTTCTGGGCTTTCCTTCAGCTCATGCGTTTCCTGGCCAGGCAGGTAGGGAGAGTGACTTCCTCTCCCATGGCTTGCCAGGCAGGTAAAGGGGATTTCTGCACAGCTGAGGATTTCTGCTGAGTCTGAGGCAACACTTCATCCTGAGCAGGCTCAGGACACTCCTGCTCCTCTGTGCTTCTCTGTTTCATGGCACCTGATGTCTCAGAATCCCCTTTTTGAAAATTTACCAGGGAACAGATTGAGCTGTGTGAGGTCTGGCAGTAGCTTCCTCTGACCTCCCCTTCCATCAGTTATTTCAGAAATATGGATCGATGTTCCAGGTTAAGTGCTGACTTAGATGATAGAAACGAGACCCAGTCCCTGCCCTCTGGGAACTCATGTCATGGTGGGTGGGGAAGACGGATGGAAGATTATGGGTGTGTAAATAACAAATTGTAAGACCACTTATTCACCTGTTAAAACCTAACTCCTTCTGTGTGCCAGGCTCTGCTCTCAGCATTGAGGAGTCAGCTGTGACCAAAACAGAGTCCCCGATCTCATGAGGCTGACAGTCTAGTAAGACGAGGCAGATAATAAAGCAGCATATAGCAGGGCAGGTGCTCATAAGCACCGTGGAGAAAAATGAAGTGGGTTAAGGGAGTGCCAGGTCTTTCTGTAGAGTGGTCTCACTCAGAAGGTAGCATCTGAGAGAGACCTGCAGACCCCTAGCCGGGAGGGGAAGGGAGGGGAGCCCCATCCAGGAAAGCAGGTGCAGAGCCCTGGGGGGAGGAGGAGCATGAGGAGGCATGTGGCAGGAGCAGTGTGACCGAGGAGAGGGGCAGAGATGTCAGGGTTAGAAGAAGGCCATATCCGGTGGGGGCCTTGTAGGACTTCGACTCTTTTAAACTGAGCTGGGAAGCTAACAGAGAGTCTTTAGCAGGGGCAGGGAGGGAGATAATCTGAAATATTCCCTTTAAGAGGCTCTTTGGCTGGGCACGGTGGCTCACACCTATAATCCCAGCATTTTGGGTGGCCAAGGCAGATGGATCACTTGAGGCCTGGAGTTCGAGACCAGCCTGGCCAACATGGTGAAACCCCATCTCTACTAAAAAATTAGCCAGGCATAGTGGCAGGGGAGTAGCTGTAATCCCAGCTACTCAGGCGGCTGAGGCACGAGAATTGCCTGAACCTGAGAGGCAGAGGTTGCAATGAGCCAAAATCATGCCACTACACTCCAGCCTGGGCAACAGAGCAAGACTCCTTTCAAAAAAAAAGAGGCTCCTCTGCTCCTCTGGCTGCTGTAGAGAATACACTGTAGAAAGACAAAGACAGAAGAACCACTTTGGAGCCTACAGCAATCCAGGTGAGAGACGTGGCAAGGGAGCCTGGAGGGCACAGGTGCATGACTGGATCTCAGGAGTTCGTGTTCTGATCTGTGAAGCCTGAGACATCTATAGGCAGGTGTGTTAACCTGGGTGCAGTTGCTTGGGAGCGAGTGGAGATGGAGAAGCTGTCTGAGGAGTGAGCAGTAAGGGCTCCAGCCTTGAGAGATCGGGGAGGTGAACAAGAGCCACCGAAGACTGGGTCTGAGGCCTCAGGAAAGGCCAGAGCACCGCAGGAGGAAAGCCAGGGGCATGTGGAGCCCTGGAGCCACATGGAGGAGGTGTCCAGGATGATTCGGAGAGTCAAGTGCAAAGATGAAGACACTTGACCTTTGTACTTAGCTACAAGGAGGCCACCAGTAACCGGGACTAGAGCTGTTTCAGTGGAGGAATTGTGGGGGACTCGAACCTATTTTGAATGGGTTCAAGTGAGAATGGCAGATGTTAAGTGGGAACAGCTCTTTCAGGAACTTTGCTTTGAATGGGAGCAAAGAAATGGGAGGTTGGAGGCTCCCAAAAGGGTTTATAAACGATGGGAGAGATCACAGGCTGCTGTGTGAGGATGACCCAGTGGAGGCGAGGCACAGGTTGCAGGAGAGAAAGGAGAGACTTACTGGAGCACATGCTGGAGCAGGTGGGAATGGGCCTCATGCTGAGGTGGAGGGGTTGGCCTTGGCTGGGAGCTCAGGGTCCATTCCCAGGCAGCATGAGGGACAGTGGGTCTGTAGGCCCAGATGCAGGCAGGTGGGTAGATGAGACGGTGGGAGTCAAGGGAGACAGTCTCTTCTGATTCCATCTCTTTCCATGGAGAAGCAGATGAGAATGTGGATGGGGGAAGGGGGTGATAGAGGTTTAAGAAGAGAGAAGAAAGTGAAATAGTCATCTGGGAGAGTGGGAAGCGACTGACCTGGGAAGATGGGATGTGGCTCTGGTGTGGTGAGGCCCTGACTGAGTAACAGCAGCCTGGAGGTGGGGGGGGTGTAAGCGGCGGCGGGGGAGGGGGGCTGGGGAGTAATTACTGAACCACAGTAAACAACAGGGGTCTGAAATCTCAGCACTGGGAGTGGGTTAGGCTGGTGATCAGAAAAGGTCTCCCTGAACAGGTGACTTTTAGACTGGAACCTAAAGGGTGAGAGTCCACCAAGAAAGGAAAGATACTGCCAGCAGAGGAAACAGTGTAACAGAAACTAAAAGGAGAAGCACTGTCTGTTTCAGTGGGACTTTTGTGCCCACAGAATCATATGCCAAAGGAAAGAATGACTCTGGAATTTCAGGCAACAGACTTTTGGAAGGTTTGCAAGGCCCAGCTCTGTGGGTTCTTGTTCCCAGTGACAACTGTGTTTCATCATCCTTATGTTTCCAGATGGGAGTGAGTGTCGTGGACTCATCTGTGGCAGGACTTGGAGGCTGTCCCTATGCACAGGGGGCATCGGGAAACCTGGCTACCGAGGACCTGGTCTACATGCTAGAGGGCTTGGGCATTCACACGGTAAGCCCGCCCGCCCCCCTGGTGGTGACAGCCCTGAACTGACCAGGGCTCACCCTGAAGCTGAGAACAAAAGCGGATGCAGGTGTTTGGGGCTGTTAAGGTGCTGAGTAGTAAATAGGAAAAGGGTTGGCCACGCGCAGTGGCTCATGCCTGTAATCTCAGCACTTGAGAGGCTGAGGCTGGAGGGTCACTTGAGCCCAGGAGTTTGAGGCTGCAGTGAGCTACGATCCTGCCAGTGTACTCCAGCCTGGGTGAAAGAGCAAGACCCTGTCTCTTAAAAAAAAAAAAAAAATGAGGGGAAGGATACCTGGGGATTATGGATATTTGATCTAATGTTTTATTAGAGTAGGGCTGAGTGAGGCCACACCCATGGCCACAAGGAGGCTGGGTTGTCAGGGTGACTTTGATAGTTCAGTCCTAGGACGCACCAGGGAACATGGAAGGGGCCCTGGAAAGGGTCAGATTCATGACCTGAAACGAGTCAGTTCTCTCTTGCCCTTTGTTTTGTTCTATGTAAAATAAGGACAGTAGCATTAGCTTGCCAGGGATCTGCCAGGGTCCATCAGGGCCCTCAGTGGTGAATGGAAGCAGAATAGCATCTGTGCTTGAGGATAAGATTGAACTGGGTTTAAAGCCTACTCCTGCCACTCACAGGCTATGAGAAATCAGACACATTATTTCATCTCTCTGAACCTAAGAAATGGGAATAATAGCATCTGTCTCATGGAGCCATTGTGAGGATTAAGTAAGAAAACGTAGGTAGAGGGCCAGGCACGGTGGCTCACACTTGTAATCCCAGCACTTTGGGAAGCCCAGGCAGGTGGATCACCTGAGGTCAAGAGTTCGAGACCAGTCTGGCCAACATGGTGAAACCCTGTCTCTACTAATAATACAAAAATCAGATGGGCATGGTGGTGCACCCCTGTAACCTCAGCTACTCGGGAGGCTGAGACAGGAGAATCACTTGAACCCGGGAGGCAGAGGTTGCAGTGAGCTGAGATTGCGCCACTGCACTCCAGCCTGGGCGACAAGAGCAAAACCTCCGTCTCCAAAAAAAAAAAAAAGATATGTGGAATGCTTAGCACGGAGCTGAGCATGGAGTGCACATCAGCAAATATGAGCTACTCTATGAACAGAGGGTTTCTGCCTGGCCCTTTCAGTTGGTATTTTTATTCTTCACTCTCTGCCTTACCATCCTCACTTGAATGTCAGTTTTTTACCTCTGTGGGCCAGGCCCTGTGCTAGGCCCTGAAGAGGGAGCATTGAACAAGACTGATGAGATCTGTGCCCTGGTAGTGGCACTACAAACCATTATACAGACTGGGCATCTTATGCGAGGGGGAGTCAGAGGACTAACCCAGGTGCCAGACAGACAGGAGCTCACTGGCAGCTGGTGTCCCACTGTCAAGGGAAAAAGCCTGTTTATCTTCACCTTTACTTTTTCAGTATCAACAGTTGTCTGTCCATGCTGATGTTTTCCCTGATGTTGAGGGCTTACCATGACTTACTGCATCCTCTAACTTATTTCTCAAAGGGTGTGAATCTCCATAAACTTCTGGAAGCTGGGAACTTTATCTGTCAAGCCTTGAACAGAAAAACCAGCTCCAAAGTGGCTCAGGCTACCTGTAAACTCTGAGCCTCTGAGCCCCTTGCCCACCTGAAGCCCTGGGGACGGTGTGGAAATAGGGGCACAAGGCCAGGCGAGGTGGCTTATGCCTGTAATCCCAGCACTTTGGGAGGCTGAGGTGGATGGATCACGAGGTCGGGAGTTCAAGACCAGCCTGGCCAAGATGGTGAAACCCCGTCTCTACTAAAAATATAAAAATTAGCCGGGTGTGGTGGTGGATGCCTGTAATCCTGGCTACTCGGGAGGCTGAAGCAGGAGAATTGCTTGAACTCAGGAGGTGGAGGTTGCAGTGAGCCAAGATTACACGACTGCACCCCAGCCTGGGAGACAGAGCAAGACTCCATCCCAGAAAAGAAAAAGAAATAGGGGCACACACAGATGATTTACGGATGGGGACATGGAAATGAGAATGAGGTTAATGGCACAGGTACCTCACAGCCAGCTCTACACAGAGGTCTCTCCTGGCAGAAAGCAGGCGAGGGGCAGGAGGAGCTGCTTGGCCTCAGGCCCTTCTGCCAGACCTGAGTAGGAGCAAGAGGCTTTGAGGGCTGAAGTCTCCCTTCATCACAGACACTGGCCCAGGAGTTGAATGCCTGAGGGCATGTGGAAACCCCATTCCCTACTCGGCATGATCCTCGAGTCTCCTCTCTGGATGGAATCTGCAAGCTGGCCACCTCCAGCCTGGCATGCCCTTGGGGCCATTGCACTCTGACTTCTCAGGACACAGGTCCTGGAGGTTCTTCCCAAGCTGGCAGAGACCATTTGCGGAAAGTGGAGAGCTTCTGCCAACTCCAGCATCTCTGGAAAATCTCCGCGCTGAATGTGATTTTTGAAAACAGCTTATGTAATTAAAGGTTGAATGGCACAAAATCATTCAGCATTCGGTTGTGCAGCTGTGTGTATACATGAGTCTGGAGGAGGAAAATACCATGTTGCACTCTGGGAGGAAAATGGAGACTATGAACTAGTTTATTAATCTTTGTATTCCCTCCCTGTTTCCCCACCTCAGCCCCAAATCCATAGTGACTGGAATTCAGTGGCTTACTCAGGAGGCTGCCTGCGACAGTTTGCTGGCCAGAGCACGCGGTGGGGTTGTTTCTGACCTTTGCCTCTGTGACCGGGCTGTTGCAAACTCCCCTGCTTTGGGCCTCGGCGGCCCAGCCACTCCCTGGCTCTCACAGGCCCGGGAGCTCTCACCTGTGGGTGCCCGGGCGCTGATTCCCAGCCGCGGGGAACACTTGTGTGCTCGTGCATTTAGGGCCCCTTTGCTCTGGTTTCATCACGCAGTACGTCACATTTGGTGCATATTATTCTCCAGCCCTACCACTTTTCGTTGTAAACATTTTCTAACCTGCCGTCGTGGCAGGCAGAGTGTAGGCAGGCCATTCCCGGCAGGTGGGGGCCGCGGTAAGGGTGGCGCTGGAATCTCTAGTGTGGCCTGACAGCTTCCTCCAGCTCCTTGGTTTATTTGCAAACTGGACTTCCCAGCACCACGGACCCGAGACCCCGCTCCTGCCTTAGTCCCGTGGGATTGGGAAGTTCAAGATTTTGAATTCAGACACCGGCAAGTTTGAAAACCTGCGGGTCAGAGCGGGGCGCAGGCGCGGGCCCCCTACCCTCTGTCCCCTGACCCCTCGGAAGCGCGGCGCTGCTTCCAGGGGTTGGGACGAGCTGGCGCGGGGACCCGGGGCACCAGCAGGACCCGCCCGCTTCGGGGACCTAGCGCCAGCGTCGTCCCTCGCGGGGTAACACCGCCCACTTCCGCCCTCAGCGGGCGCGCGCCGCACAATCGCCGTCACAGCGCTCAGGCCTTTTGTCCTCCCGTCGTCCCCGTAGTGGCCGTAACCCGAGTGACACGTTTCCTTGGGGGCGTGGAGGGGCGGGGTCGGAGTGGGCCGTCAGCACTTAAAGGGCCCGCCACTCGGGCGCGGGAGGCGGTGCCTCTGGAGCCAGCGCGGGGCGCGGGAACCCGAGCAGGTTCGGGAGGCGGAATGAAGGGCCGGGTGGGCTCGCCAGGGGCCGGGGAGTCCGTGGGCAGCGAGGGAATTTCCGAGGGGCCGGGCCGCGTTGCGGGCAGCGTCCCTCCGTCCCAGTTCCCCGCTTCCTGGGCTGGGGCGGCTGGGGTTCATTCATTCCCGGCCTGGGGACTCCTAGCTCGGTCCCACTCTGCGCCACGGCCCAACGCCCAGCCTGAGAGCCAGCCGCCCTCGAGTGCTCAGGGCCCAGCGCCCCTTCCCTGCAGCAGACAGACTGGGAAAACCGAGGGGGCGACGGCTGAGCAAGGTCACTCCGCGGGTCGGGGGCGCAGCCGGCCTCAGACCAGCTTTCCTGCCTTCCAGGGCCTCTCTGCGACCACCTTAGGGGTCCGCGCCGGGCGCGAGGCGAGGGTGGGGGCGGCTTCGGCGCGGCGGGCAGAGTCCAGCAGGGAGCGGTGGGGGAAGGGCGAGCCGTCTGGGGAGGGGGCCGGGCTGCGAGCCTGGCGATCTGGATTCTAGCCCGCTGTCGCCAGCTGTGGGACTGAAGGCAAACTGCTTCACCTCTCTGACCCTAGTATCTTTATCTGCAAAGTGCCAGTGATAACACCTGCCTTACCGAGATGCTGGGGGGAATTCAGGAAAATCATGCAGAAGTGCCTGGGACGGAGCCTGGCACGCAGAGCACTCTTGGTCCAGTGGGTTGGAGCTGCGTGAGCCCAGAAGGGAACAGAGGCAGCCTGGAGGAAGGCGGCAGCGGGCTCGGACGCTGGGAATGAAAGGCCTCAGTATCTGAGGCTTCCTCCGGTCCCGCCCTTTCTGCCCGTAGTTTGCTCAGGGTGGAGGTGCGCACCTGGCCAAGTCCACGTCTACACGGCCCACCCAGGGCGGCCTAGAGTTGGGCGGGATCACTAACTACTCCAAGCCAGGAGTGACCGGACTGGCCCTGGCATGGGCAGAGGCTGAGCCTGCCTGGCAAAGGACCTCACCCTTGAGGCCATGTGATCTATTTCCTGCTTCCTCCCAGCTCACCCTTGAGGAAAAGGGGGTGGGGGCCGCCTGGAGCAGGAGGCATTAGTCACTGAGCCCAGGAGCCAGTTTACACCTAGCCATGGCAGAGGCATTGGGCCGGCCTGGGTCTGAGCCTACAGAACCCCTTCCTGGGACCCTGGAGTCCCAGTCCTGCTGCCATTTTCCTTCTGCCCAGGACTCTACAGTCCTCAGTCACTTCGGAGAAGGAAGTGTGGATCCTCAGATTCCATCTTTCCAACCCCAAGACAAATGGAACTAGAAAACAAGGTGCCTGTGTGTCAGTCTCCCCAGCTCTGCTGTGGCAGGCCCTTAAGGTCACCTCATTGAACCCCCCACACTGCCTCATGATGTTTATACAATTATTAGCAAGCCTAAGGCCAGAAAGTAATAGTATCCAGACTTGCCCCAGGGCTGACTTCTGAGCCATCCTGGTAGCTAGGGCACACTGCTGCCAATAGAAACTGAGGCCAAGAGGCTGATTTCCAAAGCCTAAGGCCAGAAAGCGATGGTATCCAGACTTGCCCCAGGGCTGACTTCTGAGCCATCCTGGTACCTAGGGCACACTGCTGCCTTCTTTCAAAGTGAGCTTAGAGGGCCAGATTCCAGGGAGAAGGAAGCTCTAAGCCAGCAGCCTCAGCCACCTCTGAGACTCTGTATCCTGGGCCAGGTGCCATGGCAGACAAGGTGCTGGTAACAGGTGGGGCTGGCTACATCGGCAGCCACACGGTGCTGGAGCTGCTGGAGGCTGGCTACTCGCCTGTGGTCATCGACAACTTCCATAACGCCTTTCGTGGTGAGCAGCAGTGGGGCTGGGGCTTCTTGAGGGGGATGGCAGAAGCAAAACCCTGGGTTCCACTTCTACCACGGAGTGGGAGATGTGTGTCTGGCTTGTCCCTGGGAACACAGCACCCCACTTCATGATGATGTGGCCTACATGTGCCCCACCAGGAGGGGGCTCCATGCCTGAGAGCCTGAGGCGGGTCCAGGAGCTGACAGGCCGCGCTGTGGAGTTTGAGGAGATGGACATTTTGGACCAGGCAGCCCTACAGCGTCTCTTCAAAAAGGTGGGTGCAGGCTGGGCCCGGTGGCTCACGCCTGTAATCCCAGCACTTTGGAAGGCTGAGGTGAGCAGATTACTTGAGTCCAGGTGTTCAAGACCAGCCTGTGAAACACAGTGAAACCCCGTCTCTACAGAAAACACAAAAATTAGCTGGGTGTGGTAGCCCATGCCTGTGGTCCCAGCTACTCAGGAGGCTGGTATGGGAAGATGGCTTCCGGGAGGTGGAGGTTGCAGTGAGCTGAGATGGCACCACTGCACTCCAGTTTGGGCAACAGAGCGAGCTGTCAAGAAAAAAAGTGGGTGCAGGCAGGCAGGCCAGGGGCATTGCCAAGGACTAAGGCCAGTAGAGCAACCTCTGACCATGTCGCCCCTGCAGCACAGCTTTGTGGCGGTCATCCACTTTGCAGGGCTTAAGGCCGTGGGCGAGTCGGTGCAGAAGCCTCTGGATTATTACAGAGTTAACCTGACTGGGACCATCCAGCTTCTGGAGGTGAGAGGCATGGGGCAAGGCACGGACACTACGAGGGTGTCCAGCTGGGCCCTAGCCTGGGAGGCAGTGCCAAACACGGAGCCCAAGCTGTATCATCCTGGACGCATATCTTTACCTCCCAGCCTCAGTTTCCCCATCTGTAAATGACAGTGCCCGTAACCTCAGCCCCATCCTCCCGTGGAAGAGTAATAGGGTGGGAGTAATGTGTGAGGCAGAGACCACTGATGCCACCTCTCCATGGCCAGATCATGAGGGCCCATGGGGTGAAGAACCTCGTGTTCAGCAGCTCAGCCACTGTGTACGGAAACCCCCAGTACCTGCCCCTGGACGAGGCCCACCCCACGGGTGGCTGTACCAACCCTTACGGCAAGTCCAAGTTCTTCATCGAGGAAATGATCCGGGACCTGTGCCAGGCAGACAAGGTGAGAACCCCCTTGACTGCACCCTGGCTTCACTGACTGACAGACTCCTCAGGGCCCACCATGAGCCCAAGAGTGGGATTCTGAAAGCCCCACTATGGAGGAAGCTAAGGCTCAGGCAGTCGCAGTGGAACCCCACTCCTGCTTGTTTCTAGAGATAATGAATAGGTAACTGGCCGGGCATGGTCGCTTACGCCTGTAATCTCAGCACTTTGGGAGGCTGAGACGGGCAGATTACCTAAGGTCAAGAGTTCAAGAGCAGGCTGGCCAACATGGTGAAACCCTGTCTCTACTAAAAATACAAACATTACCCGGGCATGGTGGTGAGGCCTGTAGTCCCAGCTATTCAGAGGCTGAGGCATGAGACTTGCTTGAACCTGGAAGGCGGAGGCTGCAGTGAGCCAAGTGAGGCCACTACACTCCAGCCTGGGACATAGTGAGACTCTCTCGGCAAAAAAAATTGGCATGGAGGTGTGGAAGAGGGCTCTGGGTTCAGCTGGGCCTCACTGCCTGACCTACATCCCACAGACCTGGAACGCAGTGCTGCTGCGCTATTTCAACCCCACAGGTGCCCATGCCTCTGGCTGCATCGGCGAGGATCCCCAGGGCATCCCCAATAACCTCATGCCTTATGTCTCCCAGGTAATGCAGAAGGGGAGGGACAGGGAGTGGCCCCAGGGTTACAGATGGTGCCTGGGACCTGGGAGGAACTGACCTCATCTCCACCTCCAGGTGGCGATGGGGCGACGGGAGGCCCTGAATGTCTTTGGCAATGACTATGACACAGAGGATGGCACGGGTGAGCCAAGGAATGGGGGACCTAGGAGTGGGAGCCAGGAGGGAGAGTCAGGGGAAACAAACTCCCATCCCCGCCGCCTCCTCTGCAGGCGTCCGGGATTACATCCATGTCGTGGATCTGGCCAAGGGCCACATTGCAGCCTTGAGGAAGCTGAAGGAGCAGTGTGGCTGCCGGGTAGGAAGAGAAGGGAGAAGTGAGGGAGGGAAGGGGGCAGATCCAGGCAGAGGGGCCCAGAGCGGTGGTTAGTGCAGCCCCTTCCATAAACCCTGTTCTCCGCGGGGCAGATCTACAACCTGGGCACGGGCACAGGCTATTCAGTGCTGCAGATGGTCCAAGCTATGGAGAAGGCCTCTGGGAAGAAGGTAGGCCCCCCACCCACCCACCTCACCCCACCCAGCTCTCAGCACCAGAGCAGCTTGGCCCTTCCCACTTACTCTCTGGTGGGCACCTGCTACTGCCCAGTCTCCTGACCCTGCCTTGCACCCAG
Organism: Ateles fusciceps; assembly: GCA_036589455.1. Lineage (NCBI taxonomy): Eukaryota > Metazoa > Chordata > Mammalia > Primates > Atelidae > Ateles > Ateles fusciceps. Next base: position 4,106,989 of record JAZHEH010001321.1, read on the forward strand.
CACCAGGTGCCTGTGGGCAAGCACTGCTCTGTTCTTAAAGACCTGCTAGCTAAGCTCCAACTACCTCCTGTCTTGCAGATCCCATACAAGGTGGTGGCACGACGGGAAGGTGATGTGGCAGCCTGTTATGCCAACCCCAAACTGGCCCACGAGGAGCTGGGGTGGACAGCAGCCTTAGGGCTGGACAGGATGTGTGAGTGCTGGCCTGACCCCTGCAGAGTTAGGGGCCGGGGGAGGGGCTGATCAGATCTAGGCACACCCACCCAGGGCGGGCTGTGAGGTTGGGGGAGGCTCTGCATTCCACCGTGGGCCCTGAGCACACACCTCACATGTTGCAGGTGAGGATCTCTGGCGCTGGCAGAAGCAGAATCCTTCAGGCTTTGACTCGCAGGCCTGAGGACCCTCCCCTACCAAGGACCAGGAAAGAGAAGCAGCTGCCTGCTCTCCAGCCTTTGGCAGGAACCCAGGGCCCTGGAGCTGCTGGGGCCACGCCAAGGCCTCCCCCTACCTCAAACCCCAGCTGGGCCTGCTCAGCCCACCAGGCATGAGGCCAAGGTCTCCAACTCTTATCTTCTACAGGGTCCAGGAGTTCATCAGGACCACCAAGAGCGAGTGACGGGGCAAGGCTCTGGAACAAAACCTCCTCCCAGGCACTCATTTATACTGCTCTAAAAGAGCTTTCCAAAGTATTTAAAAATAAAAAGTTTTCTTACACTGAGGCAGGTTCTCACAGATGATCACTATCTACCCCTGGAATAGAATCAGTCAGGCCTGAGCACCGAGGAAGCAATTTCTTTAATTTTATCGGAATCCAGGACACAAGAAAAACACCCAAAACCACATGGAGACAGAAGACGAGACACAACTCCCCCCCACAACACCTCCCTGCTCTAGAGTTAGGACAAAGTGGGGGTGAGACAGCTGGGGGGGGGAGACCTGAACCTCAGTCCAGCCCTGCAGGCTCCAGGCCTGCAGGGAAGGAGGGTAACGGGAGGCAGGGCCCAGCCCCCCAGTTGGGGGGAAACAGCTGAGGGAAGGCCCCCCTCAAAAGGCTCCACCTCCTCACCAGCACTCCAGCCCAGGGACAGGGAGCCCACAGCAGCAAGGGGGCCCCGGGGCCATGGCCACATTCAGGACTGAGAAGCAGCTGGAGTGGAGGCAGGAGAGACACACGATTATCTGGGCAGGATCAGTTGGGGCAGGGGCCTGGGAGGGCCCCATGGGCCAACCCTGAGGTCACAGGAGGGGGCCCAAAGCGGGGCTAGTGAGTGAGGTCCTGAGTGAGTGGGTCAGCGGCTGGGCCCCTTTCTCCAGCTGCCTGTAGCCCCTCCAATACTGCTGCCAGGGGGGCCCGCCTCCATGGAAATGGGATAAGAAAGCAGCCTGCCCCTGCTGCAGAGAGCCAGGTGGCTGAGGCCAGGAAGGAAGGTCCGGCCAGGCCTCGCCACCTGCCCTAGAGGCCTGTGGGAAAAGGACAGGTCAGGAAGGATGGGGACACGGGCTCGACCGGCTCAGATCCAAGATGGTGCCACGCTTGCTTGCTGGGTCCCCCATGAGCTGGGGGACCACACTGAGGCCAGCAACTAGTTAGACGGGAGGCAGCAGCTTCTCAAGAAATTCCTTCACAGCTGCCATCTCCTGCGGGGATTAAGAGGGGATCACAAGAGGCTCCTGGCTGGAGGCAGAGAGGTGGAAGTGGGGAATTGGTCTCCCCCACTGACCTGAGGACAGGAGCTGTGCATGACACCCGGGTATGTCTTGAACTGGACCCTGGCAGGTGTGACAACAGACCGGAGCTTCTCAGCCGTCAGGGCCCCAAACCGTACGGGCACCATGGGGTCCAGCTCCCCATGGCACTGGAGGATGGCCAGGTCCTTGGCACTGCCATTAGCTGCCTGGGGGCCAGACAGGACTCAGCGCAAAGCGAGGGCTGCAGCAGTCCCCAAGCCACGAGGATGCAGACACAAAGGTAGGGGGTGGGGGGGACGTCAGTGGGGGACATTCACCTGAGGGAAGGCCCGGTGTAGAGGCAGCCAGCAGCTCAACGCCACGATGCCAGCCAGAGGGTGGGGGCAGGTGAGGGCTGTGTAGAGGGACAGGGCCCCACCCTGGAGGGGAGGAGAGAGAGGGGTCATGAGGGCACAGCTCATCCACCTGCCACCCCTGCCCCCACCCCTCTCCCCTCACCTGTGAAGCCGCCCAGGACGATTCGATTGGCAGGGATCCCATTCTTCATTTCATGCTCAATCAAGGCCTTGACTGGGGGGAGGGGGCGTGATTGGGTGGGGGGAAGTTGCCAAGGGGCCCAAGAAGGGAGCCAGGTGGAGGAACCACCCAGTGCTTTCCTGGGGGGCAGGGGAAGGAGGATGTAGAGCAAGGCCTGGGTCTTACTGTTCTCTGCTGCCTTCTTGATGCCAGCCTCGTCCTCTGGGGCATCTGGACTGAGCCCCATCAGGTCAAACCTGGGGAGCAGAGGTATTGGCAGCTACAGAAAACCCTGGCCAGCACCCTGTAGTTCCCTCGGCTCAAGTGTCCTTGTCCCCCTGCCCACCACCCACTCCCAAACTCACCAGGAGGGCATCACCATCTTCATGTTGAGGGTCACAGGGATCCTAGGCCTGGGGAAGGACAGCCAGAGGGCCCATCATACTCAGGAGGGATGAGGAAACCGCAGCCTAGAGCCCGGAATGGGGCCGCGCCTCCCCTGGGGGCTCCTCCCAGCAGGCAGGGCCTGTGTTTAAGGTGTTGCCAGGCAACCTGCCACGTGGGGCTGGAGGCTGTGGTTGGGGCAAAGCACCAGCGATGGAGAAGCAGGGCCCAGCTCTTGGTGTGATGGGGTCCCAGGCAGTCGGTGAGTACTTGGGGGAAGGGGCAAAGGGAGGTGTGGGTCTAGGAGAGCTCAGGTCTAAAAGGCCCTAGGGCTGGGGGCTGGTGCTGGACCCCACTCCTGGGGGCTCCACAGGAGCTAAGGCTGAAAATGTCACTTCTGACTGCCCTGGGCCCAAGCCCCAGGATGCAGCTGACAGGAGAGAACAGGCCTGGGACAACAGGACCACCCCCAGATGATCCCCAGCTTCAGCCCCTCCCTTGCTGGGGTGACACTCACGCATGGGGACAGATGTACTTGACGTGAGGGAGCCGGATGGTGGAGAGGGCGTCAGCCCAGCTGTGCCTGTAGGAGGGACGGGGAGAAAAGGCTCCGATGCAGTAGGAAGAGAAGGGGACGGCCGGTTGCAGTGGCTCACACCTGTAATCCCAGCACTTTGGGAGGCCGAGGCGGGCAGATCACCTGAGGTCAGGAGTTCCAGACCAGCCTGGCCAACATGGAGAAACTCCGTCTCTACTAAAAATACAAAAAAATTAGCTGGGCATGGTGGCAGTCGCCTGTAATCCCAGCTACTTGGGAAGCTGAGGCAAGAGAATTGCTTAAACCCAGGAGTCGAGGTTGCACTGAGCCGAGATTGCGCCATTACATTCCAGCCTGGGCAACAGAGCGGGATTCTGTCTCAAAAAAAAAAAAAAAAGGAAGGGAAGGGGACGTGCAGGCCTCTTGGTCCGCTGCTGGGCCCAGGCCCCCTCCCTAAGGAACACCCCTCCCCAGTCACTTACCCTGTGTCTCCAAGTCCATGTAAAAAAATGACCTGGAAAAGGATGGGACATGGGGAGACACGAAGGTTCCCCCTAGGTCCACCAACTTCTGCCCAACCCTCCCCCACCCCTAAGGATCTGGGGGGAACCCAGGTAGCAGTTGAACAGTTTACTGCCCCAAGCCTCCTGACCTAAGGATACTGCCTGCTCATCACTGCCACCTCCATTTTCCCACACCTGCTCCAGCCAGTCTTCCAGCTGCCCCAGTGGGTCTGGCCATGGATGAAAGGGGACTCTTACCGCGGCCGTTTCCCGCTCAGCTCCAGACACGGTGGCAGCATCGGTGAGCAGGGGCACAGACATGGTGTTACCACACATACACCACACGGCTCCACGGCGGGGGCCTGCACACATCAGGGATGGCGGTCAAGAGCAAAACCAGGCACAGGACACAGTCCTGGCCCAAGAGGCCACCAGGCCATCAGCCCCCACACAACACCCAGGTTCTGTCCTGGGCACAAAGAATAGGCAAGAAGAGGAAGTCTGCCTCCACTCCAGGGCTGAAAGGCAGAGGAAGCCACCCTAGTGGCCCAGAAGGTGTGTCTCTGGTTCTGGCCCAACACAGGACCTGAGTTTGCTGGAGATAAAGAGGCAGGGACTGTAGGGCAGTGGGTGAGGGGGAGGCAGCCACACCCCTGCTTCGTTCCCCCTCTAACTCCTCTGGGGTCAGTGCCTTCCCACTGCTCTCCAATCATTCCTGGGTCCCTGCCTCCCCAAATCCCGGCCCTATAGGAAATGGAGAGAAAAATGCCAGGGAAATGAGCTTCCAGACCCTACTCAGTGCCGCCCCCCACCCCCATCTCAACCTCCCCCCACCCAGCCCCATTCAGCCTCCACGCAGTTTCTTCTGGCTCATCCATTCCCAGAACCCCAAGGGGCTGCCCATGTTCCCAGAGAGCATAGAACTCCTGTCTGCCACCCACCCCCAAACTGGTGCTCCACACCCCCCTAAACAGAGCTACCTGCTGCTGCGGCCACTGACTGCAAAGGATCCCAGCCTAACCACGCTCTGGGACTCCCAAACACACAAAAGAATGTCAGGCTGGCTGGCCCCTCCCCATCCTCAGCGTCCTCCAAACTCGCCGGAAGCTTCCACTACCTGCCTCCAAGTGCCTGTCCACCCCTCCCACTGGCCTCACCTTCCATCTCTGACCCCTGAGGGCACCTTCCAACAATGGGATTGTTCACCTGTGATCCGGGGTTCCTCTTCCCACTGGGAATGCACCTCCCGCCCTGAGCTGCGATTCCTTTCCTTTTCCGCCGTGGAGACTTGGACCTCCCGCCCAGGCTCCCTCCTCAAAGGGGTACCTTCCCCCTGACCTGTCTCCCTCTCCACCTTGAGAACTTCCACCCTGACCCAGGATCTCCCGCTCCCCCACAATGGGAACTTCTGTTCTGACCACCGCTCGCCCTCCCCAGTGACATTTTCTACCCTGACCCAGGACTCGCACCTGCCCACAATGGGGCTTTTTATTCTTGACTCTGGGGAAGTCCCCGCCCCCACAATGGGGTCTTCCACTTCCGACCCCGAAGTCTGTCTCATTATACCCAGACACCCCCTTGCCCAGTCCCGCTCCACTCCCGAAGTCCCCAAGACAGGACAGCGGCTTTGTACCTCTCTCCCCACCCCCACCCTCCCCCCATCGCGGCTCCCCCCTCCCCGCTCTCCAGGACCCTCCCGAGGCCGATGTCCCCCACACGTCCTTCCTCCGCAGCCGCAGGCCGGGTACCTCCACTCCCTGGGGCTTCCGAGGCCGCTTAGGCGATTCTCCTTTCTCCCGCAGACACAGTCTTCCCCCTCGGCCGCCCCCGCCGGAACTTCCGTTCGAGTCCCGGGAACCCAGCCAGCGCGCTGCCGGATGTAGCCTGGCCAACGGTACGGAACCCGGAAGCGGGGACCCTGCTTCGCCGGATAGAAGCTGCCATGTTGGAGACGGCGGAGCCACTCCCTGTCATTCAGCCGCGCAGTCGCTGGGTTCTCACCCGCTCCCACCTTATAGAATGGAGACAGGGCACCCAAGACTCCCACTTGCTACCACTACCCAGGCGCCTCCTGGAGGAGAGCTGTCCGGAAGGAGAGGCATTCCTCACACTATTGTTCGCGGAAACTTCACCACCTTTCCATCCCCATGGGACATACCTCTTAAGGCCTTGGGTGTCTGCCACTGGCTTTCATGGCCCTATTCCAGGATCATGAATGGAATCACATAGTCTGAACTGAAGAGACCTTACAGATCATCTAGTTCTCCAGCCTTAAAGATGGGGAAACCGAGGCTCAAGGAAGGGAAGTAAATAGCAACCTTGGGGTTCCACTGAAATTCTGCCTCTGGATCTGCTTCCTGAGCTATAAAACGGTAATAACCACCGTCTCCTTCACAGCTTTATTGGTAGGCTTAAATGAGGTTGTGTGAATATACTTTATACACTGTAAAGTCACAGTTTGAGGTGTTAATCACACAAAACAGGACTTAGGGAAAATATACAAAGGTTGTAGCAGGAGAGCTGGACAGGCACTGGCGGTGTTAGCGCTGCCCTTCACAAGCAATGCCGTGCAGACAGTGCACAAAACGCTGCCAGCAAGTTGAAGTGGAAATAGGGATCAGGGACCACAGAAAAGTCAGAGGGGAGGCAAAGGTGAGTTGAAGCATCTCCCTGACAATGTGTGGGGGATCTGCAAGTACAAAAGGAGTCACACTTGCCCCTCAGCCACTTAGAACTCATTCTCCCAGCTTAACCTATAGTAGTGTTTACTTTGAACAGAAAGAAAACAGTACAAAGTTGGAAGCTCAACAAAGGACTTTCCCCCAGGCCTAGAGGCAATTCGGTCCTAAGTCTCAACAGGTCAAGGAGCCTACACCACCAGGATTCAGGGCAGGAAAACTTTGGGCCTAGGGGACCACTGCAAGCCAAGGACTCAGGACTGAATGTCAAAAGAAAAAGGGGGTAATGTCCCCCACTTAGGGAAAAATGAACACTTCCTCCTGCAACCTCAATCACCTGAGACATCATGGCACTTTCAACAAATTCTTCAGAGCAAAGCTTCAAATTCAGACACTTAGTCCCAGGAGCTGTGATTAGTGCTTTAATTAGTGGAATTAGTGAAGGGCTAGTCTGCTCTAAGACTTATAACTTTATTTTTCCCCCTACTCCAAATTTAAACATAACCCTTCTTTTAACTCCAAAAAACAATCCAACTGAAATAAAAAGGCTGTGTCTTGAGTGAATAGGACTCTTAGTGCTCTTCAAGAACACATTTGCATTCTGGTTAATTTGAGATTTGATTTTAGAAATTTTGAGGGCCAACACGGTTTGGTGGTAGCAGACTTTTCCTAGGACAGGCTGGAGAAACAGTGGCTATATACTCCTAACAACAGAATGGGTCAATCCCTCAGAGGAACTCTCCCAAGAGGATCAGATTCAACACTAATTCCATTTATCACCTGTTCCTGTTTTCTGCAAGGGAGAGAATACTGACCATTTCACATCCCCTTTTTAGATACTTATATTCTCTCCAATTGCCAAACTGACTTTCAAAATTTAAGTCCAATGACTCTGGTCCACCTTCAGACCACACGAGCTGCTCAATTACTTTCCACACTCTCATTTCTTCTGATGAGCTCCAGAATCAGTTCTCCCTTATTTTTGTAAATGTCATTCTACAAATTACTTCCTTTTGTGCAAAATGAAATATAGGTTTTTTGTGGTTGAGACAAGATCTCACTCTGTCACCTCAGGCTGGGGTGCAGTGGCACAATCATGGCTGACAGCAGCCTCGACCTCCTGGCTCCAGTGATCCTCCCACCTCAGCCTCCCAAGTGGCTGGGACTACAGGTGTGTGCCACCATGCTCAGCTAATTTTTGTGAAATACAGGTTTTCAACCCCACCTTCCCCTTTACATGTATGGGTAGGAGTGTTTTTGGCCTACTATACAAAATTGAGCTTGACCTTCCCTGGAGACACTGATCCAGTCTTGACTGAATTGTGGCACTTCCTATAATCTACCTAGTCCAAAACAACAACAAACAATTTCAAAGTTCAGTACGGTTCCCCACGAAATGCAAGTTGCATCAGTACTATCATGAACTCAAAAGAAAGTACAAACATTAAGTCTGGCAAGGATTTATTAAGAAGCTTATTAGTCACAGTGAATAAAAGCCATGAAAAGAGGAACTCAGATCTCCAAATTCTGGCACTGGACTTACAACACTAGTTAGAAGCTAATAAACATTAAGGATGTTCCAAGGGGAATCTTAACTAAGTCTCAATCTTACTGACCAGGTAACCCACACACACAGAAATGATCCCCATGCTCTCCCCAGACCACTTAGCTAGGCAGTGGAAAAGACCTTCTCCCCCAAGCTTAGCTATCACGCATCAGCAGGAGACTCCTGGCCTTCTAGCTATAACAACAGGACACATATGCGTGACAGACAACTCCAAGCTGGGAAACTTGATAAAAATGCTGAACAATGAGAGGGGAAAGGAGCAAGCAGGAACAAGTGTTTCTAGTTGGAGACCCTCCTGATGGCTACTACTAACACAATCCTGAGGCGTCAGAAAGCTTCCTACGGCCCACAGATAGATTCCTTTAAACAAAAAAAAACAAAACAAAAAAAAAAGTCACACAACATTCCTGCCACAAAGCAACATGACACTTGGAATCACATGGTCACATTGACTGGAAAAGCAAGCGTTATCCATGACTGCCAGATGCCACCCAGCCCAAGACCCCATTTCCGCAGTGCCCTAGAAAACCACGATTGAAACCACGATTGTTCCCTGGCACCTATACAACCCTCCCAGTGGTGTTGTATCTTCTGTAGGCCAGGTTTCTGCAGCAAGCCCCAAAGACGAAGCTTGGCAGAGGCTGTGGCAGCCAACTCTCTCTGGAACCTCATCCCTTTGTCCTTCCCAACAGGTAGTCGTACGTCTTCACTGACATGGCGCCTCTATGGGAGCCTTGGCCAGCCCTTAGGAAATAAAGTGTGTCTGTGGGGTAACCTGATGGACCCTATGGTCTGCTGGGTTGGCGGATGCTTCGTAATTGCAGATGGTCACCTCGTGTCGGCGAAGCTGCAAGAAAATTGAAGCTGGGTCAGCCGGCCATTAAAAGAACTGTCCTTTTCCACACCACACACATTGCTGGAAGTCCTTATTCAGGTTCATTTCTAGAAGTCATCATTTAATATCTCCCAATTTTGATACTTAGAACTTATCATCTAGTATCGCCCAATTTTGATACTTTTTAACTTCAGAAAGCTGCAAAGATCATTACCAATGATTGACCCTGTAACTGTGAAGATTGAGTCACCCTACTATAACGGGGGTACCATGAGAACAGGAACTTGTCTATTGTATTATCTTATTCCTGGTGTCTGAACAGTAAAGATTATCAGAAGTATTGAAAGAATCTGAAAGTGAAAAACTGTGAATTAATATAAACAACAATTTCAGGCCAGGCGCAGTGGCTCACACCTGTAATCCCAGCACTTTGGGAGGCTGAAACAGGCAGATCACCTGAGGTCAGGAGTTTGAGACCAGCTTGGCCAACATGACAAAACCCCTTCTCTACTAAAAATACAAAAAAGTTAGCCAGGCGTGGCAGTGGGCGCCTATAATCCCAGCTACTCAGGGGGCTGAGGCAGGAGAATTGCTTGAACCCAAGAGGTGGAGGTTGCAGTAAGCCGACATCTCGCCACTGCACTCCAGCCTGGGTGACAGAATGAGACTCTGTCTTCCCAAAAAATATATATGACAATTTCAACCTCCTTAAAAATACCTGTAGTTTGTCAAATGAAACGAAAGTGTATACTGATAAAACCAAGAAAAATCATGAACAAACCAGGAGTAATTGTAACACTTGCTCTCTTCCCTTCCCCTGGTAGCTCCTATCACCACAGTGTGCAGATATGTAGGCATGAGGGGACAACCTTTCCAATCCCATCTTACCTCAGTCCACTCTCCTCTCAGGCCAATATAAAAGACCTTTGTGGTATCTGCTCCGAAATTTTTTGAAATATGAATCGAGAGATGATAGACATTTGAAAAACGAGAAATTCTAGAGGATGACAGGAATAGGGAAAGAAGATGTAAGTTACAGTTCAATGAGTATCTCACCACCATGTAAAACAACAATTCAGCTCCAACTCGTAAAACCCAGGCAAAGTCAGAGAACACTCGGAGTTCTTCCTTCTCCTTTGGACAGGTAATTAATTCAATGACCATTTACTGAGCATCTGCCAGATCCTGTCCAAGGCAGTAGGGATAACACTGCTCCTGCCCTCAAGGAACAGGAACGAGAAATGCTGCATAACCCAGCAGGGATTCTAAAGCACATTTAGTGTTGAACTAAACTAATGGGAGATACAGCAGTAACTCCCTGTTATAAGCTCACTATGCAAAGAGGAATTCTGAAAGCATCTTTACTAAAACCACCCTAGGAGTTCATTCAGACCTGCCAGTTGCTTCCAAGTTAACAAGTCTGTGGCTTGCACTGAATCTCTGCCAAAAATTGACCAAGTCAAAGATCAAGTCTCTTCCACTGTTTGAACTCATTTCTGATGCTAAGAGAGCAGGAGACTGGCCAAAAATAAATGGCGAGCCGTATAAGAAGCCACAGAAAATGGAAGACAGGCCCCATACTTACTTTGTAGCATATTCTAATTCTCCTGTAAGATCCCGGTTCAGACTAAAGGTCTGATCTGGCTCCCTTTCTGTATCATCAAAGGACATCTGTGGAATATTCTTGTACCTGAGAAAGGAAAGGGAAGAAAGTCAAGAAATGCGCATTATCACGTTTCAGGTTTTCAAACTTTTCTACTGACTGCTTAACTGGCTTTGGTTCTATCAATAGGAGATTGAATTTAGGGGTCAAATTTTAGAAATGGCATTTTATTGGCACTTATATACAAATATCTCCAAACATTTTTTTTTTTTTTGAGTCACCCAGGCTGGAGTGCAATGGGTGGCTCACTGCAACCTCCACCTCCCATGTTCAAATGATTCTCATGCCTCAGCCTCCCGAGTAGCTGAGACTACAGGCGCACACCACCACACCCAGCTAATTTTGGTACTTTTAGTAAAGACAGGGTTTCGACATGTTGGCAATGCTGGTCTCAAACTCCCGACCTCAGGTGATCCACCCACGTTAGTCTCCCAAAGTGCTGAAATTACAGGCATGAGCCACCATGCCCAGCCTACAGTATCTTTAATCTAACAAAAAAGAGCTGAGATCTGCAACATAACTCTGTGGTATCTCTGAGTGGGTTAATATCACATGAGAAGCAATACACAAAGAGACGGCTCAAACTAGGTCACATGCAGCAAATGCATGGAGGAAATATAATAACTCAGCACATTCAGACCAAACTGAGGATGTTATTAAATAAAACAGCTTACTCATGGGAAAAATACATACTTTGGCAGAAACATACTACACACAGTTAAGAGATAAAAGATCACTTAACCTAATGCTCAAGCATTTTTCTGTGTCCAGAAACTACACCATATACTCAGTCACCTTACAGTTCTTAAAAAAAAAAAAAAAATCCAAAAAACAAAAAATAATTTGAGGGTTTCCATTTTGAAAGAACACGAAAGACTGCAACCTCACATCTAAACTGCTAGAGAGGTTGCAGTGAACTGAGATCGTGTCACTGCACTTCAGCCTGGGTAACAAAGTGAGACTCCGCCTCAAAATAAATAAAAAGTAAAATGCTAGAGAAGAAAATGTTTTTGAAAGAGTAATCTAGGCTGGGCACGGTGGCTCATGCCTCTAATCCTAGCACTTTGGGAGGCCGAGGTGGGCGGATCACAAGGTCAGGAAATCGAGACCATCCTGGCCAACATAGTGAAAATCTCTATAAAAAAAAAAGAGAGTAATCTAAAAAGTAGATGTCTCTATAACCCACAAATTCTCAAAGACTAAACCACATATCCCCACCAACTCCAGGATGTTTTATTAGCACACCCACACAGAAGAGGCCTAGACATTAGCTGAAGCAAAATGCATGTAATTTAAGAAAGCAAATCTTTACTTCAAAGTGTTTCTAAGAATGACGCACCACAGAATAATAACAGTGAACATTTATGAGCAGAATAATGAGAAGCAGTATAGCACTGTAGTTAAAATCTAGAGCTAGACTTTCTAGGTTTCAAGCCTGGCTCTGTCACCAGCTGAGTAAATCTGGGCACCTGATTTAACCTGTTTCCTCATCTGCAAAATGGGAATAGTAATAGTACGTAATCCACACAATAGGTATGGAGATGAAACTGAATCAATTCTAAGTGATGCATATATTTTAAAAACTTCAATATGGAAAAGTTCAAACTTACACAAAAGTAGAGAGAACATATGAATCTCCACATACTTTTCACTCATATGATCGACATTACGTAGATTTTGCCTATCAGAAGCCAGGAGGCAGAGGTTGCGTGCGTGTGTTTGTGTGTGTGTGTGTCTGTGTGCATGTATATTTCAGTATGTACCTCTTGAGGTGTGTGTGTGTGTGTGTGTGTGTGTGTGTGTGTATTCCAATATGTACCTGTAAAAAGGGCTTTTAGACTGGGTATGGTGGCTCACTTGAGGTCAGGAGTTCAAAACCAGCCTGGCCAACACGGTGAAACCCCATCTCTATAAAAAATACAAAAATTAGACAGGCTTAGTGGCAGGCGTCTGTAATCCCAGCTACTTGGGAGGCTAAGGCAGAAGTTGCAGTGAGCCAAGATCACGCCACTGCACTCCAGCCTGGATGACAGAGTGAGACCTCATCTCAAAAAAAAAAAAAAAAACAGGGGGGTGGATGTAATACCATTTTACAACTGACAGTATCAACAAATAAAAAAATTGACAGCAATTCTTTTTTTTTTTTTTAATTTTTTTTTGGCTGGGTGCAGTGGCTCACTCCTGTAATCCCAGCACATCGGGAGGCTGAGGTGGGCCAACCGCTTAGCCTAGGAGTTTAAGACCAGCTTGGGCAACATGGCAAAACCCCATCTTTGTAAAAAAATACATAAATTAGCTGGGCATGGTGGCACACATCTGTATTCCCAGCTACTTGGGAGGCTGCAGTGGGAGGATTGCTTGAGCTGAGGAGGTTGAGGCTGCAGTGTGCTATGATCACAACACTGTACTCCAGCCCAGGTGACAAGGTGAGACCCCATCTCAAAATATGTAAATAAATAATTTTATTTTTTTTAAGCCTTTCTCTGTTGCCCAGGCTAGAGTACAGTGTATGATTTTATGATCTTAATTCACTGAAACCTTTAATTCCTAGGCTCAAGTGATCCTTTGGCCTTGGCCTCCCCAAAGTGCTGGGATTAAGGCATAAGCCACTGTACTCAGCCCAATGGTAGTTATTTTATTTATTTATTTTTGAAACAGAGTCTTGCACTGTCGCCTGCGTTGGAGTGCAGTGGCGTGATCTCGGCTCACAACAACCTCGGCCTCCCAGGTTCAAGCAATTCTCCTGCCTCAGCCTCCTGAGTAGCTGGGATTACAGGCGCCTGCCACCACACCCAGCTAATTTTTGTATTTTTAGTAGAGATGGGGTTTTGCCATGTTGGCCAGGCTGGTCTTGAACTGACCTCAGGTGATCTGCTGGCCTCAGCCTCCCAAAGTGCTGAGATTATAGGCATGAGCCACTGCGCCCAGCTGAATGGTAATCCTTTAATAACACGTTATGCCTCATCTGTGTTCAAATTTCCCTGATTTAATACTCTCAATCTAACTTTTCTGGATGTGTCAATGGCATGTCATAGTTGAATAGTTTTTCCGTATTACTTGTACATAAAATAGTGGTACATTTTAAAATCAATGACATCTTACATTTGACAAAGTATAATATATGTAGTGTGCTTAGAACTGAGGGCTATGCAATCCATTCAATCAGCTCCACTGTTGTATAAAATAAAAGAACTGAGGGCTATGTATTTGTGTCTGTTCAACCAAAATTGGGCACTTACTGTGTTCCAGACCTAATCTAAGCTCTTTACATGTTATAACTCATTTAAGCCTCTCCACAATCTTATGAGGTATGCACTGTTACCATTTTCATGTTACATATGAGAAAATTGAGGCATAGAGAGGATAAGCAAGGTGTCAAAGTCATGAAGCTAGCAAGTGGTACAGCCATTATTTGAACCCAGTTTACTCCAGAGCCCACACTCTAAATCACAATGCAGCATGGATATCTAATATTCTTAGGTCAGTCCATCAGCTTTCAAGTAAATGAGTCTCCAAAAGCATCAGATCAAAGGTACTATTTCCTTAAAATGATTAAATACATGGATTTGCTTTCAAATTCATGTTTCTAATACTCAACTATAGTCTTTTTTTTTGAGACAGTCTCACTCTGTCACCTAGGCTGGAGTGCAGTGGCACGATATTGGCTCACTGCAACCTCTGCCTCCTGGGTTCAAGTGATTCTCCTGCCTCAGCATCCCAAGTAGCTGGGATAACAGGTGCCCGCCATTATGCCCAGCTAATTTTATGTATCCCTGGCCTCCCAAAGTGCCGGGATTACAGGCATGAGCCACTGTCCCCAGCCAGTATCACTATCTTAAATCTGTCTAAAGTCCATTTAAATTGATCAATTTTTCAGATGAAAAAAAAATTTTTTTTTTTTTGAGACACCGTCTCGCTCTGTTGCCCAGGCTGGAGTGCAGTGGCACAAACTCAGCTCACTGAAACCTGCACCTCCCCGTTTCAAGTGATTCTCATGCTTCAGCCTCTCCAGTAGCTAGGATTACAGAAGTGTGCCACCGTGCCCAGCTAATTTTTGTATTTTTAGTAGAGACAGGGTTTCGCCGTGTTGGCCAGGCTGATCTTGAACTCCTGGCCTCAAGTAATCCACCCGCCTCGGCCTCCCAAAGTGCTGGGATTTGAATTTTTATTTATTTTTATTATTATTTTTGAGATGGAGTCTCACTCTGTCACCCAGGCTGGAGTACAGTGGCCAGATCTCAGCTCAGTGCAACCTCCGGCTCCCAGGTTCAAGCAATTCTTCTGCCTTATCCTCCCTAGTAGCTGGGATTACAGGTGCACACCACCACGCCTGGCTAATTTTTGTATTTTTAGTACAGAGGGGGTTTCACCAGGTTGGCCAGGCTGGTCCCAAACTCCTAACCTCAGGTGATCTGCCTGCCTCAGCCTCCCAAAGGGATTACAGGTGTGAGGCACCATGCCCGCCCTATTTATCATCTTTTATTGGTTTGTGGGATAAGCCACTGTGCCCGGCCTGAAATTTTTAACTGTAAAGTTCTTCTTATATGTTTCTCCAACACTCAAAAAGCAGTTTTCCCTTTCTTTTAGGAAGGCTGTCCTGGAATAAGGTAAGCTGCCAATAAGAGTACTAGCTCTGGTGGCAAAAGATTCAGTGTTGCAAGAGGTATACACAACTTTGCTAACTAAATGCCACACAAACTCAGGTGGAGTAATTCCATGTCAATAAAACACAGGCTAAGACCATTACTGTATGAAATAGGAAGGAAAAATGTTGAAGCTAACCCCAAGAACAGACTCCATAAAGATCATATAAGATCTCCAGCTAGTTATTAAGAAAACTGCAAAGTCATCAACAAATGACATTTACACAATGCTCTCTGAATGAATTGTGTCATAGTAAGTGCTTTGAAATATGAGACAAGCGATTGGGGCTAAAAATGCTTAATCTAAAAAACCCACTAATTCCGAAAGAAATATGTGTATTCCAATGCAGAATAAGAACAGGACCAAGACATTTTAAAAGGGGAAATGTTAAACCCAGTAAGAAGAAAAATGATACTATTCTGGAATAAAATGTTACAAGAGAGAATTAGGAGCTCCTTGAGGGCCTAAGCCTTTGCCACTTACAGTCTCATCTCAGAGGGGTGTGAGTCATCGTCCTCTCCCATTATAATGATGCCTTTGAGCTTGACATTGCCCGTAAATCTGCCAGAATGCAAAAAAGAAGGTTGTCAGCCTGGGTTTGAATACCTGTTTAGTTGCGTGACCCTGGGCAGGACCCTTCCCCCTGTATGGGCTTCAGTTTACTCATCTGTCAAACTGTACTAGATAATTTCTAAGATCCTGTCTACCTCTAGCATTCTACAATTCTAAGAAATCTACCTCGATTTCTCAGGTATTGTTCAACAAATACATCTGTTTCCAGTCTGTACCAAAAAAGCTATGATGCTTTCCTCCTCAAACCCACCAAAGTAAGTTACCCCGTTTCTAGAAGCAAATGTGTGCTCTTGACACAACCAGTGAATGAATTCATCTGAGGAGGCAACTGGGTACAGCCTATTCAGCCTGAGGTAGGCACCAGGGGAGATACTTACGGAATATTAAACAGAAGCTCTTCATCTGCATCACTTTCAACAAACTGGAGGGGATGGGGAGGGGGGAGGAGAAAGCAACAAATATTTGCTGAGAGCCTACAATTTCAGGCATCTCCCACCCTGTTCTACAACTGGGGTGCAATGGGAACAGTCACTCTCCCTTGGTTTTCCAAGACTTACTAACTTGAAGCTAATCAGTATTATCCAGTGTTCTAACAGCCGCAGGCCATCCAACTGGAAGGTTCTTAATAAAAACCCCATGAATAAATTTCAAGGGTCGAAGAGCCTCCTGAAGTGTGAACTGAAAGGTAGGTGTTTAAAGTGCATTTTTCTGGGGGAGAAGGTCCACTGCTTTCAAATAGATAGCAAAGAGACCCGCGACCCCACAATGTAAAGAACCTTTGCTCTACACGGGAAACACCTTTCATCTCCCTAGCTCGTCTTCGCCAGGTGATATGATGAGGCAGCCATTAGGACCAATGGCCCTCACCGTCATCCTCTCTAACCCACACAGCCCTGGAATAGAGCGTTAGATTGTGTAGCGACAAAACTGTTCCTTTTTCCTTCTCGGTCTGTTTCCCTATATGCTCGCCTCCCAAAGAGCTGGCCGGAGACAGGCACGGAAAAGCGCTTGGCAAACAGGCTGTCGTTATTTTTAACATCAGGAATGAGTACACAGACCGCCCGAGGCCCCACGCGGACCCCGCCCCGCCCGCCCCGGGCCCCAGGCGGCCCACCTTGGAGCGGTCGGTCCGCTCCTCCCACGGCTTGAAGACACCGCGGCCGCTGCCCTCGCGGCTCTCGTTAAGGCACTGCAGCCGCTCCAGGTCGATGCGCAGGTACAGGCCATAGGCCAGGCCGCGCTGCTCAGGCGGCTCCTCCCGTTCAGCGGCGCAGCGACAGCCGCCCCCGCCGTGGCTGTGACCGTGCGACATGGCGACGCCGCCACCTGCGCGTCCTCTCGGCCCGGCCGCCGTGCTAGCTGCGCCCGGCTCCGCTCAGTTCAGCTCCGGCCGCCAAGCGCGCCGCGTCCGCCGCGTCCGCCGCGTCGTAAAAGGCGCCCCTACGCGGCGCATGCGCCCGGGGAGAAGGCGGGGGGCGGGGTCGGGCGGAACTGACGTTGGACGCGCGCCTCCCACGTACCAGAGTTCGTGTTGACTCCTCGGCCCTGGCGTGGAAGCTGCTTTCCCAGCTTCCCAGGTGTGGAAACTGAAGGACAGAGAGATTAAACGGGTGTTCTGAGTAAACTCACAGGCTGAGATTCGAATTGTCCTCCCCCCTCGAGGCTGGAGCCTGTGCTCTCTTCCTTGACTGTCACGTTTCTTTGCGAGCTGATAGAGGAAAGCGTGCGGAATGATAAGGCCCTGGAGACTGGAGAACTCGAGCTTATCGCTGTCCCACACACGCACGCTTAGGTGTCCGAGAGCTCCCAGGCCCACTTGCATAACCACTTTCTTGATAGCTGAGTTAGAGCTTGAGAGCACGGGGCTTTGTGCACGGCCAAACCTAGAGACTAGTCCTTGGTCTGCTACTGGCCGTTGTTACAACTTCAGTCATTTCCCCTATTCTGAGACTCCGTTTCCTCGTCTGTAAGGTGGACAGAATAATATCTGTTTCATAGGATCACAGTGAGTATTAAATAATGCAATTAAAGAACTCAGCAGGCCGGGCGCGGTGGCTCACGCCTGTAATCCCAGCACTTTGGGAGGCCGAGGCGGGTGGATCACTAGGTCAGGAGATCGAGACCATCCTGGCCAACATGGTGAAACCCCGCCTCTACTAAAAATACAAAAATTAGCTGCGCGTGGTGGCGCGCGCCTGTAGTCCCAGCTACTCTGGAGGCTGAGGCAGGAGAATCGCTTGCACCCGGGAGGTGGAGGTTGCAGTGAGCCGAGATCGTGCCACTGCACACTCCAGCCTGGCGACAGACCGGGACTCCGTCTCAAAAAAAAAAAAAAAAAAAACACCTCAGCAAATGTCTGACACATGATAGGCATTCAGTAGCCAGATGGTTTTTATGTGAAATCCAAGCATAGCCACTTACTAGCTGCGTGGCCTTAGGCAAGTGACTTGATCTCTCTGAGACTCAGTTCACCCCCCCTGTAAAGTGAAAGGATTGAACTAGATGATCTTTACGTTTCCTCCCCCCATGTGATATTTCAAAGTACTTTTTTCAAACAGCTGGTTGTGACCTATCAATAGGTTTTAAAATCTGTTTAGAGGATTGTGACCAACATTAAAACACACACACACACACACAAACACAAACACACAATAGAATGTATCACATATTTCAAGTCTCAGTTGATGAAACTTTTCAGTTTTGAGTTTGTAGTCAGGCACAATATGATGTGTTTTTCATAGTGTGGGTTGAGATCAAAATAATTAAAAGCCACTGTTTAGAAGTGAAATAATTTTGTTTTCAGGATAGACTGTTTTCCTACTCCCTGGTGGGGAAAAGGATATAGAAAGAGAGTTATGGGATACCTTGGCTACCCACTTCCCTTCACATCTGGCTCTGAAGTGCTCAGTGGGGCTGGTGAAATACAGACCAATATATCCATTTTTTTCAAGTTCCATTCAAAAATATTTTTTGAGCCAGGTGTGGTGCCTCATGCCTGTAATTTCAGTGCTTTTGGGAGGCCAAGGTGGGAAGATCGCTTGAGTCCAGGAGTTTGAGAACAGCCTGGGCAACATAGGGAGACCTCATCTTTACAAAAATAATAACATTAGCCTGGTGTGTTGGCTCATGCCTGTGGTCCCAGCTGTTTGGGAGGCTGAAGTGGGAGGATCTCCTGAGCCTGGGAGGGTGAGGCTGCAGTGAGGTGTAATCGTGCCACTACACTCCAGTCTGGGTGACAGAGCAAGACTCTGTCTCAAAAAAAATATTTTGATGTCCTGCTTTTGTTACTTGTGCAATAAGCAAGCTTAGTTCTGATTCAAAATAGCTCAGTGTCATGAATTATTTCTGCTTTTAGGTCACAGTTTTAGGTAAGGGATCTGGAATGTGGCAATCATGTAATAAATGTTTACTTGGCTGATAAACTCAGTAGCCTTTCTCTGGAAAGACTGTCCTATTTTGACTTTTTTCCTATCACTTTCATTAATGATTTATTTGAGCACTCTGTGCTGAGTACATTGTATAGTTCATCTCAATTATTTGTCACATGAACTTTAAGAGCTAAGCACGGCCAGGTGTGGTGGCTCACGCCTGTAACCCCAACACTTTGGAAGGCTGAGGCGGGTGGATCATTTGAAGTCAGGAGTTCCAGACCAACCTGGCCAACATGGTGAAACTCCATCTCTACTAAAAATACAAAAAATTAGCCAGGCATGGTGGCACATGCCTGTAATTCCAGCTACTTGGGAGGCTGAGGCAGGAGAATCGCTTGAACCCAGGAGGTGGAGATTGCAGTGAGTGAGATGGTGCCACTACACTCTAGCCTGGGCAACAGAGTGAGACTCTGTCTCAAAAAAATAAATAAATAAATAAAAATTTTAAAAAAAGAGTTAAGTACTATTACCTACTGTTCCAATTTGAAGATGAGGAAAACTGAGACTGAAAGAGGTAAATTAACTTGCCTGAGACCAAGTAAAGTTAGGAAGCAACCAGGCTTTGAACACATCTGTAGTGTTCCTGAAACACATCCATAGTTTCCTGGTTAAGGCAGGGAGGTCCACACAAAGTAAATATGTTGTATCAATTAGCTTATGCTCTGTAACAAATTACCCTAAAACATGATAGCTTTATTCAAACAACAACTGTTCAAACAATGTTTGTTGTTCGTTCAAACAGCAAACACTGATTAATTCTCATGATCCTGTGGATTAGCATAAGCACCTTTTAACCCTTACTTCTGTAATCTTTCTATAATGACCCATCAGCAAAACAAGTTTCACAGCCAAATCCAAATTCTAGAGTGGAGAGCTAGACTGTAGACTTCACCTCTTGATTGGAAGAACTACAAAATACTGTGGCTCCTCCCCTCCCAATAGGTCTGTTTTAGTTGTCTTTGGTTGTGTAACAAATTATTCCCGAACTTCTGGCTTAAAACAACAGTTAACATTTATCATCTCACAGTTTCTGTGAGTGGGAATTTGAGAGCGTCCTAGCTGGGTGGTTCTGGCTTGGGGTCTCTCATGAGCCTGAAATCATGTGAAGGCTTGGCCAGGGCTGGAGGAGCCCCAGCTGGCAAGTTTGTACAGGCTGTTGGCAGGAGGCCCCAGTTCTTTGCCAGGTGGACCTCTCCATAGTACTGTTTGACTGTCGTCATGACACAGCAGCTGGCTCTCACCAGACCAAGTGATCTAAGAGCAAGGTAGAAACCACCGATGTCTTTTATGACCTAGCCCCACAAGTCCCATATTGGCAGTTCTGCAGCATCCCATGGTTTCACAGGTCATTCATACTCAGTGTGTGTGGGAACTTCATAAGGGCACAGATACCAGGAGGTAGAAATCATTAGAGGCTACTTTAGTGGCTGGCTACTGTGCTGCCATACATGTTAAGTGGCACTGAAAATGGCTTTATTTTACTGTATTTAATTAGTAGTTTGGCTGTGGA
Source organism: Ateles fusciceps (assembly GCA_036589455.1). Classification (NCBI taxonomy): domain Eukaryota; kingdom Metazoa; phylum Chordata; class Mammalia; order Primates; family Atelidae; genus Ateles; species Ateles fusciceps. The sequence continues at coordinate 4,127,520 of JAZHEH010001321.1, forward strand.
TAGAATTCTTTCATAATTGTGAAGATATTCCTCTGTTTTGTTTTGTTTTGTTTTTTCTAGCGTTGATAAATACAATGCTTTTCTGGCTTCTGACTCTTTGTATGGGTTTCCTCCCCACCCCCATCCCGATTTCTGGAACCTTTTAAGATCTTCTCTTGGTATTTTACAATGTGATAATTTTTGTTGTCCGTTGGTGTGGCTCTTTTGTCGTTCATTGTGTGGATACCTGAGGGACCCTTTCAATTTAGAACCCCTAGAACAGAGTGTGAGCATGCAGGTTGGGTCCTCTGCATGTATGGACACAAGGCCCTGCCAGGCAAACAGATTTAGGGATATGAAGAGAAGGGGGCAGGGCTGGGGTCCTGCTCTCTGCCTCCCACCACCTTCTAGTACAGAGCTCTCAGAGGCCCAAAAATGTGAATGTGGCCTTCTAGGTAATTGTGAAGGTTTGTTCATCGGCGTAGCAGAATAGATCGTCTTTTATTTAATAGTTCATTAGTGTCATTTGTAACTTTTTAAGTATGCCTTCAGCTGTACTCTTGCCCCAGTCCTGCAAATACTACGTTTGGCCTGTTAGGCAAATTGCTTAACCTCTCTAGGTCTCAGATTTTTTTCTTTTTATGTATTTATGTTTTTTTCTAGGCCTCAAATTTGTCTTGTATAAAGTGGGGATAATAAGAGTACCTGTGTTGTGGAGTGTTATGATAATGTGAAATAACACACAAAAAGTGTTTGGTGTAACAGCTGGTCCATAGGGAAAAGCTATTATTGTAGCCACCCCCCTCCTCCGCCCCTGACTCAGTTTTGCTTTCTGTGGTTTCAGTTACATGCAGTCAACCACTGTTCAAAAATATTAAGTGGAAAATTCTAGAAATGCACCATCTGTAAGTTTTAAATTGCACACCATTCTGAGTAGCATGAAGTCTTGTGCTGTCCCGCTCTGTCCACCTGCATCGTCCCTTTGTCTAGTGTCTTCATGCCGTTTACACTCCCTGTTGGTTAGTCACTTACTAAGTAAGTGCCCTGTCGGTTATCAGATCGACTGCCATGGTATTGCAGTGCTTGTTTTCAAGTCACCCTTATTTGACTTAATAATGGCCCCAAAGTGTAAGAGTAGTGATGCTAGCAATTTGGATATACCAAAGAGAAGTCATAAAGTTCTTCCTTTCAATGAAAAAAGTTCTCAATAAGGAAAGAAAAAAAGTATACTGAGGTTGCTGAGATCTGTGGTAAGAATGAATCTTCTATCTGTGAAATTATGAGGAAGAAAAAAGAAATACCTGCTAGTTTTGCTGCCACACATGAAACTACAAAAGTTATGACCACAGTGTATGATAACTTTATTACATCATATTGCTATATTTGTTCTATTTTATTATTAGTTGTTAATCTCTCTCTCTCTCTCTCTTTTTTTTTTTTTTTTTTGAGACAGAGTCTCACTTGTTGTCCAGGCTGGAGTGCAGTGGCATGATCTCGGCTCACTGCAACCTCCACCTCCCGGGTTCAATTGATCCTCCTGCCTCAGCTCCCCTACTTGCTGGGATTACAGGCACGCATCTCCATGCCTGGATAATTTTTGTATTCTTAGTAGAGACGGGGTTTCACCATGTTGGCTAGACTAGTCTCAAACTCTTGACCTCAGGTGATCCACCCACCTTGGCCTCCCAAAGTGTTGGGATTACAGGTGTGAGCCACTGCACCTAGCCCTAGTTGTTAATCTCTGAGTGTGCCTAATTTATAAATTAAACACAATCATAGGAATGTATGTATGGGAAAAAACATAGTACTGTGCATATGTGGTTCAGTACTATTCAGTCATCCCCTGGGGGTCTTGGAACATATCCCCCACAGATAATGGGGGGGAATGCAGATAATCCCGTTTCTGATGGTTCAATTTACGACTTTGTGACTTTACAATGGTGCAGAAGTGATAAGAATTCAGCATGCTCCTTGACAAGCGGAGGAGCATCGCTTCTGTGCCTTCACAGCTGCTAACACTTGCCAGCAGCAAGACTGTCAGCTCAACGCCCCCGTCTGGTTGGGTTTGGAAGGAGCCGGCCAGGATTGCCGGGGTGGCTTAGCTGTGATTTGGAAGTAATGCCTTGTGCCTCTGCTTACTGTCTCCTCTCTTGCACTCCTATGTTACAGGAATCTCTGAGGACAAATGGGAATTCTCACTGATTTCTAGGACTACCCTGGGACAGGTAAGAAAAGCGTCCAAGTTTTTTCTTTTCCCATTGCTCCATTTAGAAACTTTTTTTTTTTTTTTGGTGATAGGTAGAGCCTCACTCTGCCATCCAGGCTGGAGTGCAGTGGCACAATCTTGCCTCACTGCAGCCTCTGCCTCCTGGGCTCAACCAGTCCTCCCACTTCAGCCTCCTGAGTAGCAGGGACTATGGGTACATGCTACCATGCCCAGCTAATTTTTGTATTTTTTGTAGATATGGGGTTTCATCACGTTGCCCAGGCTGGTCACTCAAGTGATCTGCTGGACTCAGCCTCCCAAAGTGCTGGGACTACAGGCCTGAGCAACCACCCCTGGTTGTAAACATTTCCTTAGCTCAAGGATTGCTGAATTTGAATCCATTTTCTTCTATCTGGATTGGGCTGGGTGAAATGATACTAAGTGTTAACTGTTTTCTGTTACTTTTGAATGCTTCTTTGTAGCAAACTGAGGGCATAGTAATAATGTAGCAGCTAACAACCGTATGGGTCCTGAGGGCTTATGTTATTTTTTAATCTTCATAATTGTAGGTGTTTTATTATCTTCATTTTATAAATGAGAACACTGGGGCACAGAGAGGCTGAGTTACTTGCTCAAGTTCATACAGGTGGTTAGTAGAAGAACTAGGATTTGAACCCGGCAGTCAGCCTCCAGAGTCCATGTTATTTTTATTTATTTATTTTTTGAGACAAGGTCTTGCTCTGTCACCCAGACTGGAGTGCATTGTCGTGATCTTGGCTCACTGCAGCCTTTTCACCCCCTGGGCTCAAGTGATCCTCCTACCTCAGCCTCTCAAGTAGCTGGGATTACAGGCACACACCACCATGCCTGACTAATTTTTGTATATTTTGTAGAGACAGAGTTTTGCCATGTTGCCGAGGCTGGTCTCAAACTCCTGGGATGAAGCGATCCGCCCGTGTTAGCCTCCCAAAATGCTGGGATTATAGGTGCAAGCTGCCAAGTCCATGTTATTAACCACACTGAACCTCCTCCAAATATTATTTGACATTTTTGATTTACGATGTGCCAGGCTGAGATCCCAGAGCTTAGGTTCTTCACCACCATGCTGCACTTACCAGCTGTGTTACCTTGGACAAGTCATTTTCCTCAGAGCTTAGGTTATAACAACAACTGTTTACTAAATGCCCACTCTGTGATTGGCGCCTTGCTAATTCATCATCATCATCATCCTGGCTAACGTGTCCTGAGTGCTTTCTGTGTGCCAGGCACTGTTCTAAGCACTGTACATGTTTTGTTTTTTTTTTTTTTGTTTTTTTGTTTTTTTTTTTAGAGATGGGATTTCACCATGTTGGTAAGGCTGGTTTTGAACTCCCGACCTCAGGTGATCCGCCCGCCTTGGCCTCCAAAGTGCTTGGATTACAGGTGTGAGCCACCACGCCCAGCCAGCACTGTACATGTTTTAACACTGCAAGGTTGATTTATTTTCCTTATTTTTTGAGGAAGAAACAGAAACAGATTAAGTGACTTGCTCAAGGCCACACGGCTAAAAAGTGTGGGGTTTGAAGCTGAGTCTGATTGCACAGTCTGTGCCAACAGCTGCCCTGCTCCAAGCCCTGTGGATTATCTAGAAGCCCAGGCTGTCATGATTACCTTTGGAGTCTTTTTTTTTCTGTCAGCATACATTTTTTTCTGGATTTTAATGTTTTTCCCAGTAGGTTTTGGGGGAACAGGTGGTGTTTGGTCACATGAATAAGTTCGTTAGTGGTGATTTTTGAGGTTTTGGTACATCCAACCTTTGGAGTCTTTAATACTATTAGCAAATATTCCCAATTCTCTGCATCCAGGCACATGGATGGATTGTGCTTCCTCACCCCCATAAATTTAGATGCAGCCAATGAAATATGATGGAAATGACAGATGTCACTTCTGGACATAACTTACAGTTATAACAATATTGTAATTAATATATTTTTATTATTATAATTAATGTTAATAATATATTGATATTCCCCACTTGTCTTGAAAATTTTACAAGCATGGGTATGGCATCTCCCTTAGCCTGGGTCCCTGAATGAGGATGACATAAAGCAGATCCGTATCAGACCCACAGTGGACAGGCGGTGAGACCTCTGTTGTTGCAAGCCACTGAGATTTGGTGGTTGTTGCTGCAACAGAACCATGTCCAAGGTTTCTCAACCTTGCCCCTGTTTACATGTTCGGCCACATAATTCTTTGTTGGGGGAGGGGCACTGTCTCTTGCATTGTAGCATGGATGTCAGTATCCCTGGCCTCTGCCCACTAGATCCCCATAGCTCCCCCACAACGGTGACAACCAGAATATCTCCAGACATTGCCAAGTGTCTTACTGGGGGACAAAGTCACCTCTAGTTGAGAACAACTATCAAATCTATTCTTTTTTTTTTTTTCTTTTTTTTTTTTTGAGACAGGGTCTCACTTTGTCACCCAGGCTAGAGTGCAGTGGGCAATCTCAGCTTACTGCAACCTTTGCTTCCCAGGTTCAAGCGATTTTCCTACCTCAGCCGCCCAAGTAGCTGAGACTGCAGGCTCATGCCACCATGCCTGGCTAATTTTTGTATATTTTGGTAGAGATGCAGTTTTACCATGTTGGCAGCTGGTCTCAAACTCCTGACCATAAGTGATCCACCTGCCTCGGCCTCCAAAATTCTGGGATTACAGGCATGAGCCACTGTACTCACCAGCCTTTTTCTTTAAATCCAGAAGAGGTGGCAACACTGGGCTCTGTCTTCTACCTAGAAACAATAAGGTGGAGCTGTGTGAATAACTCTCCTTTCTTTCTGTTCCCATCACTGCCTGCTGTCAAATACCAAACCCCTGGTATTTGAGTTTGTGACCCTAAGAAGAAATTAGATAGTTTTCCTTTTTAGTGGTTGTTGGGAGCTATAGTCTAAGGGACCTGAAAAAATAAGAATGGGGCCCCAAAACAGAAAAACAAAACTAACTCTATCTGGGGAAGCAGGGACTAAGATTTCAGTTATCAGATGGCCAGGTATGGTGGCTCACTCCTGTAATCCCAACACTTTGGGAGGCCAAAGCGGGTGGATCACGAGGTCAGGAGCTGGAGACCAGTCTGATCAACATGGTGAAACCCCGTCTCTACTAAAAATACAAAAATTAGCTGGGTGTGGTGGCATGCACCTGTAATCCCAGCTACTCAGGAGGCTGAGGCAGGAGAATCGCTTGAACCTAGGAAGCGGAGGTTGCGGTGAGCCGAGATTGTGCAACTGCACTCCAGCCTGGGTGACAGAGCAAGACTCTGTCTCAAGAAGAAAAATAGAAAAAAAATGGAGTTATCAGGAAGGACTCGCTGACCTCAAAATAGTTCTTAGCTTGTGACCCTAAAGCTTGTATTCCCATCAGTAAAAACAAAATGTTTTCCTTTCATTCCACATTTAGAGGGAAAGAAGGAAGAACACTAAAATGTGGCTCCCCTTCTGTCATTGAATCCTGATAAGAATGCCTGTGGAGTGTCATAATTCCCATTTACCAATGAGGAAACTGAGGCTCAGAGAGGTGTGGAAGTGGTGGAGGCAGGATTTGAACCTGGATCTCATTCCAAAGGTCACACATGCTTTTTCCACTACACTAGGCATTCCCAAATCAGGCTGCTCATTGAATTCATTGGGGGAGGCCTACAAAAGAGTACCTGTTTCCAGATCCTGCTTTTGACCTATTCAACCATATTTCTTTAATAGGGCCCAAAACCTATACTTTAAGAATTGTTTGTGCAGTTATTTGATAACTGTCTCCTTACTAGATGAAAGCTTCATGAGGGCAAGGGCCATCTCTCTCTCTCTCTCTCTCTCTCTCTCTCTCTCTCTCTCTCTCTCTCTCTCTTTCTTCTCTTCTCTTTTTTCTTTTTTGAGACAGAGTCTTGCTCTTTCACCCACCTGCTCTTTCACAGTGGTACAATCTTGGCTCACTGCAGCCTCAACCTCCCCGTGCTCCAGCAGTCTTCCCACTTCAGCCTCCTGAGTAGCTAGAACTACAGGTGCATGCCACCATGCCCAACTAATATTTTGTTTATTTTATTTTATTTTTGATGAAGCTTCGCTCTTGTTGCCCAGGCTGGAGTGCAGTGGCGTGATCTCAGCTCACCACAACTTTTGCCTCTCAGGTTCAAGCTATTCTCCTGCCTCAGCCTCCTAAGTAGCTGGGGTTACAGGCATGCACCACCACACCTGGCTAATTTTGTATTTTTAGTAGAGACGGGGTTTCTTCATGTGGTCAGGTTGGTTTCAAACTCCTGACCTCAGGTGATCCACCTGCCTCGGCCTCCCAAAGTGCTGGGATTACAGGCGTGAGCCACTGCACCTGGCCTAATATTTTATTTTTTGGAGACAAGGTCTCACTATGTTGCCCTGGCTAGTCTCGACCTCCTGGACTCAAGCAATCTCCCGTCTCAGCCTCCCAGAGTTCTGGGATTATAGCTGTGAGCCACTGTGCCCAGCCTACTATGTCTGTCTTAGTCAGTGACACAGAGTGGGAGGCCATGCAAGTATTTGCTTAGTACTAAATCTACAAGCTTCCTAGCCCTGACCTAGGGACCTGATGTGAAGAGCTATTCCAGTGTGGTGAATTCTCTGGAGCAGTTCTCAAACTTCAGTGTATGCGTTTTTTTGTTGTTTTGTTTTTTTGAGACGGAGTCTCACTCTGTCGCCAGACTGGAGTACAATGGCGCAATCTCAGCTCACTGCAACCTCCACCTCCCAGATTCAAGCAATTCTCCTGCCTCAGCCTCCTGAGTAGCTGGGCCTACATGCACGCACCACCACACCCAGCTAATTTCTATATTTTCAGTAGTGACGGAGTTTCATCATGTTGGCCAGGATGATCTCAATCACTTGACCTTGCAATCTGCCTGCCTCGGCCTCCCAAAGTGCTGGGATTACAGGTTTGAGCCACTGCGCCCAGCCAGTGTACGTTTTAAGAATTGCTTAGTGTCAGCCAGGTGCGGTGGCTCACACCTGTAATCCCAGCACTTTGACAGGCTGAGGCAAGTGGATCATTTGAGGTCAGGAGTTCAAGACCAGCCTGGCCAACATGGTGAAACCTCATCTCTACTAAAAATACAAAAATTAGCCGGGTGGTAGTGATACATGCCTATAATCCCAGCTACTTGGGAGGCTGAGGCAGGAGAATCGCTCGAGCCAGGGAGGCAGAGGTTGTGATGAGCCAAGATCATGCCACTGCATTCCAGTCTGGGCGACAGAGCAAGACTCCATCTCAAAAAAAAAAAAAAAAAAATTGCTTAGTGTCAGACCAGGCACAGTGGCTCATGCCTGTAATCCAGTTCACTGGGAGGCCAAGGGAGATGGATCACCTGAGGTCAGGAGTTCAAGACCAGCCTGGCCAACATGGTGAAACCCCGCCTCTGCTAAAAATACAAAATTTGGTGGTACATGCCTGTAGTCCCAGCTACGGGTGAGGCATGAGAGGCAGGAGGCTGAGGCAGGAGAATCATATGAACCCGGGAGGGGGAGGTTGCAGTGAGCTGAGATCAATTGATCCACTGAACTCTAGCCTGGGTGACAGTGTGAGACTCCATCTTAAAAAAAAAAAAAAAAAAAATTGTTTAGTGTCTCAGTCAGTTCAGGCTGCCATAACAACTTACCATAGACTGGGTGGCTTAGGCAACAAACATTTAATTCTCACAGTTCCAGAGGCTGGAAGTCCAAGATCAAGGTGAGGGCAGATCCTGCGTCTGGTGAGGGCCCTCTTTCTTGTTTGCAGACTGCCATCTTCTCATTTCCTCACATGGTGGAGAACAGGAAGCAAGAGCAAACTCTCACTTCTCTTAGGGAGAATCCTATTCATGAAGCCTCCACCCACATGACCTAATTACCTCCAGAGGTCCACTTCCTAATACTGTCACATTGGGGCTTAGGATTTCAGCATAAGAATTTTGAGGGGACACAAACATTTAGTCCATAATACTTGAGCTGCTGCTTCTTAAATGCATATTCTGAGGCCCCAACCCAAGACTCTGTGCTTGAGAAACGGTGATATAAAATTTTGGTGGCTGGAACTTTCCTTAGCCTTCAAAGAGTTGAGACGATAGACATCACAGATAAGTTCAGGGGACTGGGTGAGGTGGCTCATGCTGTAATCCTGTATTTTGGGAGGCAGAGGCAGACTGATTGAGCTCAGGAGTTTGAGACCAGCCTGGGCAACATGGCAAAACTCCATCTCTACCAAAAAAATACAAAAAACTTAGCTGGGTGTGGTGGTGCACATCTGTAGTCACAGCTGCTTGGGAGGCTGAGGTGGGAGGAATGCTTGAACCTGGGAGGTTGAGGCTGCAATGAGCCAAGATCGTGCCACTGCACACCAGCCTAGGCAACAGAGCAAAACTCCATCTCAAAAATGAAAGAGAAAGAGAGAGAGGGAGAGAGAGAGAGAAAGTCCAGGGGCCTCTGAAGACAAACTGATTCACCATTTAGCAAATAACCAGGAAGAGATGAAAGTGGATGAGAAACCCTGTGATGGGGGCATCTGTCAAGTTGATAAGCCAGGTAGGATTCTGCTGGGCATCAGTTACATGCAGCAGACAAAAGACGTCATTCTTAGAAATGACTGTTGAACTTGAGAATAAAGAATTTTTAGGTTGGGCGCAGTGGCTCACACCTGTAATCCCAGCACTTTGGGAGGCCAAAGCTTGAGGTCGGGAATTTGAGACCAGGCTCGCCAAAATGGTGAAAATCCATTTCTACTAAAAATACAAAAGTTAGCTGGCCATGGTGGCACACATCTGTAATCCCAGCTACTTGGGAGGCTGAGGTGGGGAGCATCGCTTGAACCCAGGAGGTTGAGGCTGCAGTGAGCCAAGATCGTGCCACTGCACACCAGGGCCTGGGCAACAGATCAAGACTCTATCTCAAAAAACAAATAAATAAATAAATAATTAAAAAATAAATAAAAATTTAAAAACCAGAAATTACTGTGGCCTTGGCTCAGGCATCTTTTGTTTTGGACGTTGGCTTTGCTTCAGAGGCCTAACTGGGTATGTGTGTCAGTATATCAGATGGTAAATGTGACTAAGAGCATGTGTTTTAGAGTCAGGCCAATACATAGCACCACTGCTCACTGATTCCGTGACCTTAGGCAAGTTCTTCATCTGTGCTTCAGTTTTCTCATTTTCATTAAAACAGTTTTTAAAAATTTATTTCTACAGACACTATGGTGCCTTAAGTTCTCATTTTTTTAATTTTTTAATACCCTGGATTTACCAGGATTAAGTTCTCATTTTTAAAATGGGGCCATGACTGTTTTCCTCACAGGATCATTGTGATAACAGAGGCAGCATACACAGGAAGGAATGGTGGCACCTAGTAGGTACATAATCAGTAAAGTCAGTTACTCCTCCCCAGCTGTAGTGCCAGAGTCTATTAGGTCTAATACAGGTCCTGGCTGAGCAAATGTTTAATTAATTGATGAAGGACAGATGTGTAGGTTTGATGGCCGGTCCAATCCACTTGCTGTATGCAGGGTTGAAGCCAAACCCGTGGCTCCATTAGCAAGTGCTGAAGCTCTCGCAGCTCAGCCAGAGCCACCACAGCGGGTTCTCATTAAGTCCTTGCTGGCACAACCTTTTTGCATTCATTTTCCTTCTGTTCTCATTAGAACGCCCGTGTAAGCTGAGACTACTGAGCCCTCACAGCCCCTGCAAACTGAAAGGTGGCACAAACCTTGCAGTCAGAGAATCAGGGTGTCAAATCCTTCCTTTTGCCACTTTATTAGCTACGCAGCTTGGCCATGTTAATTTCACTCCTTCCCCTGCTTTTTTTTTCCTTTTTTTTGGAGACAGGGTCTCACTCTGTCGCCCAGGCTAAAGTACAGTGGTGTAATCATGGCTCATTGCAGCCTCAACCTCCTGGACTCAAGTGATCTTCCCACCTCAGCCTCCCAAGTGGCTGGGACTAAAGGTACGTGCCACCACACCCAGCTAGTTTTTTTTGTATCTTTTGTAGAGATAGGGTTTTGCCATGTTGCCAGAGCTGGTCTCGAACTCTTTTTTTTTTTTTTTTTTTAAGGATTTGGCAAAGGTTTATTATTTGTCACTTCCAGTCTTTTAAAGTAGACAGAGATCTGCTTAGAATACAGCTGATTTTAAACGCACACAAAAGGGAGGATTAAATTCACCAGTGCAACGTGAGAGAGGGAAAGACACTGAGCAGGTGGGTCTCGAACTCTTGAACTCCACTTACCCTGGCCTCCCAAAGTGCTGGGATGACAGGCATGAGCCACAGTGCCCCCTGACGCCCTAGTGTTTTGTTTTTTTTTTTTTGAGACAGGGTCTTGCTCTGTTACCTAGACCGGAGTGCAGTGGCATAATCACAGCTCACTGTAGCCTTGACCTCCCAAGCTCAAGTGATCCTCTCACCTCAGCCTCCCATGTAGCTGGGACTATAGGTGTGCCATCAGACCTGGTTAATTTTTAATTTTTGTAGAGACAGAGTCTCAATATGTTGCTCAGGCTGATCTTGAACTCTTGGCTCAAGCAATCCTCCTGCCTCTGTCCTTGTGTTGGGATTACAGGTATAAGCCACCATGCCTGGCCCCATTTTACCTCTTTGAACCAGTTTCTATTTGCAAGATGGGGTTACCAGGGTTCCAAGTATAACAAGGTACAGTGCCTGGTTCCCTGCAAATGCTGAGTTCCCCTCCCTCTGCTCACAGAATTCTTTCCCCCTGAATTTCCCCTTTCCTTGTCCTACTATGTTACCAACAGAAATTCAACATCCTTTAAGGCCCAGCCCAAGGATGTTGTTAAACAGTCTAGGAATCAGGCATTTTCTAACTTCTTTTCCCTGACACTGTAAGTGAAGAAGACACAGTATAAGGAGTTTTTTTTTTGTTTGTTTTTTTATTTAGACCTGGAATTTTCCTTTTCATATAACTTATCTAATTAAAATATTCATCTTGGTAGTTACCACAAAAAAGTAACATAGAAAATTGTATTTACATTTTGGGACCAAAATACAAATGAAGAGCAGGATGACACCTTGCTCCTTTCCCTCCCACTTCCCAGAAAGAAAAAGCCCCAAAGAAACTGCTCAGTACACCAAGGATCACAAAGGGGTAATTCATAATTTGATTTGTATGTAGTGTAGCACAGAAAAAAAATTGTACAACTTTTTCCACAAATGAGACCAAAGGTTCAAATTCATCCTGTGTCAGGTTCAAATTCATCCTGTGTCTACTCTGCAGCCATTTCAGTAAGCTGCGCAAAGAGGTCATTTAGAAATGGGATTTTCGGCCGGGCGCGGTGGCTCACGCCTGTAATCCTAGCACTTTGGGAGGCCAAGGTGGGTGGATCACTTGAGGTCAGGAGTTGAAGACCAGCCTGGCCATCATGGTGAAACCCCATCTTTAAAAAAAAAAAAAGAAATTGGGATTTTCCTCTTTCCACTTACTCTTCGCACCAAGTCACATCCCTGATGCAGATACTCTCGGGGGAGGGGAAAAGGTCTGGCTCTATGCAAGCAGGGTTCATCAAGAATCTTCATGTGCCAAAACGGATACTGACATTGATATGAACAGATCTGTCTTTTCTTTCCTCCCTGCCCAAAGACTCCTAATAAGGGAAATTAAATCATACACAACTGAATCTAAGATATGAAAAACTGGTTTCAATGACAAAGACTTGAACACCCAGTTAAGAGACAAATTCAAGGTGGTAGACACCTAGAAAAAGCTACTCTATGCAGCAGACATCTGGCACCTGACCCAAATGTTCATTTGGTTTCAGGTATGAGGCTTCCTAATATTAATTTTGGGGGCAGGTTAGGGATAGGGGTGGAATGGTGGTGCAGGTGGCCAAGAGAAATAATGCTTTACCCAATTCAAAAATAAATAGCAAATTAAAACACAGCAGCATTTGTGTCCTGTCACAATAGCACTCTGCACAGCAATACACACTGAACAATATTGAGTTTCTGCTGCACAGACTTCCTGCATTGCTCTGGAATTCAAAGTTGGCCTAACTGAGGTCACCAGATGTTACAAAAAACACTGGCTCTGTATCCTGGGCTTTGAGAAAACTTGTCAGGCTGTCATGCTTACCATCCCCTCAGTCTGCTTGTCAGGTTCCTAAAGGACGCACATGTCAAATGTATGGCATCTACCTCCACCTAGGTCACAACCAAGCGGGTTTCTACTAGATCGGTGTTCCTTGACAGCCAAGAAGGGAGCTGACACTGCCCTCGTAAGTTCTGATCTTGCTCCTGTGTCAGCTGGAACTTGATGGATGCCATGTGGTTTCCCCCATCCTGATGCTGTGGCTCAGACACTCTCCCTAAGCTGGTCCTTCCCTCCAAATCCTGCCTTAAACACTCAAGGTAAAAAATGCTTTGGCAGTAAAATTCTCTTCCCAAGCCAGCAGTTGTGTTCTTCCAATCACATGATCTTACCTTTTAAATAAAAGGCAAACCAATTTCCAACATAGCATTACAACTTTTAAAACCATTCACTTCTCATAATGATTCACAGAGAACAAGAGATTAAAGTGGTGGCTTTTTAAATCTCTAAAGTTGCATTCAGGGCTACAAAAAACCTTGCCATGTGTGTGTTTTTATTCCATGCTGTTGAGGAAAAGGAAAGGTAGGGGAGTGTGGGGGAAAACCGTAAAATTTTCAATCAGAAACTGGAAACTGTAAAACTGGGAGGTGGGGAGTTCTGTGCATATCAGTCTCCCAAGGTTCTGTGTCCTCTAGTGAGCCTCAAAGAAAAAAACAAAAAGGTGGGGGACTCACAAAAAGGATGAGGGAAAGGCTCTAGACCTTTACAGAGCACCTCCCTTAATAAATACCAGTTAGTGAGTAAGAAAGAGACGCACCTGCACAGGAATGTGCAGAGACCCTGGGGAGGGCCTGAGGTGGAGTCCACTGAACACCCCGTTGCCCCAGTGAGGCTCCCTTGGGGATGGGCAGTCTGGTGCTCATTCCTCACCCTACGTGCAGCAAGTACCATGCAGGCTCTGGAGACACCCAGTCCTCTGTCTGGACCAGAGTCCACTCAGGAGAGCTGAGCTGGGGCAGGAGAATGGCTTTCACTAGGCTTTCATCTGACTTTAATAAAGGACCTGGAAGATAAAAGACTAAATGTGTGGTAGAGGACAAAAAAAAACAAAAAAAAAAAAAAAAACCCTGGGGGATAATATAAATACAATCTGGGGGCAATATTTATTAATTAAAACTATGTCTTATAGTTTACAAAGATGCTAATGAACAACAAAAGTATAAATGACCTTTAAAATCCTCAGCGAGACAGAGGTTTCACATCTTCTTCAGAATTCTGAAGTGTGCTCCAGGCAGGGAGGCAGGGCTGTGACACACAGCTTCCCAGGGGCACCTGCAGACTGCAGGACTCGGAGACCAAAAGGATCCACAAAGCAAGACTCCAGTCTCCTATAGAATTCCATTCCCAAAACCCGACTATCCTTGTATTCCTGCCCCCGCCCCCAGATTCCACTTCCAAGACAAGTCCTCAGTTTATCGGCGGGAGAATCTGTTCTTGAAAGCTTTAATTGTCTTGGCCATCATTGGGGCAATTTCTGTGAAAAGAGAAACGAGGCAGCTGTCTCTGATCTGTGGTAGCTCAGACACATCCCCAGTGGTTTAGAGTTAAAGCCAGCTCTGCTACTCTTGGCTGTGCAACACCAGGCAGAGATAGAAGTAGTAACTATCTGCTCTGTTCACACTGTAATAAAAGCAACAGCACAGAGCAGACACTTTTGGAGGACGTGCCAGGGGCATAACAACCACTCTCTAATCATCTGCACCAAGGCTCAGAAAGCCTAGCCAACTTGCCCATGGTTGTATAGTAACGGGCAGAATTAGAATTCAATCCTTGTCAGAAGTTTTTTGAAAATTTTTTTTAAAGGAAGGGTCTCACTCTGTCACCCTGGCTAGAGTGCAGTGGCACAATCACAGCACACTGTAGCCTCTACCTCCTAGGATCCAGAGTAGCTGGGACTACAGGAATGTGCCACCATGTCTGGCTAATTTATTTTATTTTCTGTAGAGTCAGGGTCTCACTATGTTGCCCAGGCTGGTCTTCATCTCCTGGGCTCAATCATCCTCCTGCCCCAGCCTCCCCAAGTGCTGGGATTACAGGTGTGTGTGAGCCACTGCACCCCGGCCCTTGCCAGACCCTAAAGGGCATACTCACTCATAACTTTGCCTCACAAATAGCCAAATCAGTAAATAGCACGTCTACCGCAATCTGTCCAGTGTAGCATCAGGTCTAAGGTGCCTATGCAAGTACTACCTAAGGAGGGCCAGCCTGCCTTCTGAATGGTTAATCTGAGCAAAGCTGCAGCTCGAGCCAGGACTCCAACCCTCCCATGGGCCCTGCAATTAATACAGAATAAGACTTCCCTTAAGTTAGGACATCCCCTTAGGATACTGGGGATAGTCTATGGTAATAAAGTTAACAAAATACAAAATAGACCGAACTAAAGAATAATATTTGGAAGACCTAATTAGATATAAAGAATAAGTATTTGGCAGGGCGTGGTGGCTCATGCCCATAATCCCAGCACTTTGGGAGGCCAAGGCGGGTGGATCACCTGAGGTCAGGAGTTCAAGACCAGCCTGACTAACATGGTGAAACCCCATTTCTACTAAAAATACAAAAATTAGCCAGGCGTCATGGCGCATGCCTGTAATCCCATCTACTTGGGAGGCTGAAGCAGGAGAATCACTTGACCCAGGATGTGGAGGTTGCAGTGAGCCAAGATTGTGTCATTCCACTGCAGCCTGGGCAACAAAAGAGTGAAACATTGTCTCAAAATAAGTCAATAAATAAATATTTGGAAGCTAGAGTTATAAGGTTATAGAAACTCAGTAAGATGACCTACCATTTAGCTGTTAACATTAGTAATTATGAACACTGTGGTATTGCCAGGAGAAGTAAGTTTACATTTGGGTGTAAAGAAGAGTGCCAGCCAGGTGCGGTGGCTAATCCCAGCACTTTGGGAGGCTGAGGTGGGGGAACACCTGAGATCAGGAGTTTGAGACCAGCCTGGCTGACATAGTGAAACCCCATCTCTACTAAAAATATAAAAAATTAGCTGGACATGGTGGTGGCCACCTGCAATCCCAGCTACTAGGCAGGCTGAGGCAGGAGAACTGTGTGAACCTGGGAGGCAGAGGTTGCAGTGAGCCAGGATTGTGCCATTGCACTCCAGCCTGGGCAACAAAAGCCAAACTCTGTCTCAAAATAAAAAAGAGTGCCAAAATGGTCACTCACAACGATCGATTGATTATTTATTTATTTATTTATTTATTTATTTACAGTGTCTCACTCTGTTGTCCAGGCTGGAGGGCAGTGGCACTGCAACCTTTGCCTCTCAGTTTTCAAATGATTCTCCTGCCTCAGCCACCCAAGTAGCTGAGATTATAGACACATGCCACCACGCTGGCTAATTTTTGTATTTTAAATAGAGACAGGGACCATGCCTGGCCAGATTATTATTTTCCATTTTCACTTGTTTTTTTTTTTTTTTTTTTAGAGACAGGGTCTCACTGTCACTTAGGCTAGAGTGCAGTGGTACAATCTTGGGTGACTGCAGCCTCGATCTCCCAGGCTCAAGTGATCCTCCCAACTCAGTCTCCTGAGTAGCTGGGACTACAGGTGTGTGCCATTGTGCCCAATTAATTTCTTATAGGGAGAGGGCCTCATTATGTTGCCCAGATGGACTTGAACCCCTGGGTTCAAGGGTTCCTCCTGCCCCAGCCTGCCAAAGTGCTGGGACATAGGCAAGGTCTCACTATAATTACTTAGAAAAAATACAGTTGCACTATGGACAAAGTAGGGGGGAAGGAGGGACTGACATGCAGCCCAGCTATGTGCAAGGCATCATGCACATGCAACATGCAGTACACAAACTGGAATACAGTGAACAATGACATTCACTAGTTCTGAAACAGTATTTGAGCAGGAACTCCAAGTTACTTACTCTTCACAGTGGGTTTCCTAGGATCATAGGAAACAGTGCTGCTGACCACTGGTGCCAAGTGGGCACTGCTGGTGCTTGGGCCATCATAGGCCGGCTCCTCGGGGCTAGGGTTAAAGCTGTTGCTGCTCGCGGAAACATGGCTGCTTCCCGTGGGGTATGGGGCTGGCTTAATCCTGCAACACAGGACAAGGCTGGTTAGCCATGAGCACAAGAAATCTGCCCTGAGCATGAACAGCCTGAAGCTGGCCTGTGTGAGGAGGACTCAGCCTGTCTGTGGCTTTGACCAGTAGACCCTAGCACCCTGGATTCTGGTGGTGGCTCAGAGATGTCTGCATTATCCCTTCAGAATAAATGATAATCTCAAGTAACTTTTCACTGTTTTGGTGTAAATCTGTATTTTGAAAATGATAATGTGGCTCAGACAAAATAACAATCACTGCAGAAATGTGTTTTTTGTTTAAATGGGGAAAGGGGAAGCATAAGGGAATGTTTCCTATAAGCCAGGCTTTGCTCTCCATTTAATCTTGACTTCCCTAGGGCAGGAGTAATTATTCACCTTGCACTGCAGTCCAAGAAGCGGAGGCTCAGGGAAGTCAAGTGCTGAGCTGATGAGGTCTGCCTCCAGAGTCCACAATCTGCACTGCCTTGCTTTCACCAAAAGCCAGTTGCTTCCTGCCACTATGGCTACCTCCAAGGGTTGATAGCACATGAAAGCCAGGTAGAAACAGAGATCTTACTTGATTTTCTCAGGGACAGCTGCTCCTCCAGTTCCAAACTTTTCCTGCCTCCTCCGGACGTCACGAGGTGGCTTGGCCACAGAGTTGACAAAAGCCATCTTTGCTTGTCGGCCTGTGGAATTATGGAGATCAACATCTGCCTTCTTGAGCAGAGATGCTACTATTAATTAAATAATGAACTGCTCTGAAACCCCACTGTAGGGTATCATGTGCTGTGGCAAAGAAACACCCACCCTGCCACCTGATGTAGGGCCAGCAGTCCTATACCAGCCAGGGCCACCAAGACCCTGCTACTGACCAGAACACTCATCCTGCCGGCTCTTCCCCAGCTCTCCCGTCTCTGTTACCTTTGGGCTTATTAGCATGTGCAGATTGGATATTCTTTGTTAGTACTCGTAGCCGCTGCTCTCGGGCATCCTGAAGCCGCAGGTACATCTCTCGCCACGACTCGTACTCTTCAGGTCTTTCTTCCTTAAAGTCTCGGTGACAATGAACTTTCCATAATTGATCTGTTTCTTCAATTAATACCTGAAACCAGAACCAGGACATCATTGATGTACAAGCACTTTTCCGTATCTTTTTTTTTTTTTTTGAGACAGAGCCTTGCTCTGTCAGCTAGGCTGGAGTGCAGTGGCGCAATTTCAGTTCACTGCAACCCTTGCCTCCTGGGTTTCAGCGATTCTCATGCCACAGCCTCCTGAGTAGTCAGGACTAGAGACACGTACCACTACACCCAGCTAATTTTTTATATTTTTAGTAGAGACGGGGTTTTGCCATATTGGCCAGGCTGGTCTCGAACTCCTGGTCTCAGGTGATCTGCCCATCTTGGCCTCCCAAAGTGCTGGGATTACAGGCATGTCACTGCACCCGGCCCCATATCTTTCTTTAATTACCTGGGAATGACCAGTTTCCTAATGACTTTTTGGTCTTCATAGTAATATATATATATTATTTTTTTCTGAGATGGAGTCTGGCTCCCATAGTGCAGGCTGGAGTAGAGTGGGGCAATCTCGGCTCACTGCAACCTCCACCTCCCGGGTTCAAGCAATTTTCCTTCCTCAGCCTCCCCAGTAGCTGGGATTACAGGTGTGTGTCACCATGCCCAGCTAACTTTTTTTTTAGTAGAGAAGGGGTTTCACCATGTTGGCCAGGCTGGTCTTGAACTCCTGACCTCAGGTGATCCACCTACCTTGGCCTCCCAAAGTGCTAAGACACAGGTGTGAGCCACCACTCTTGGCAGTCTTCATAGTAGTAGTATATTAAAATACCATAATTCTAGGAAAAAAATAACTCACTAAATTTTAAAAATGCTAAGTGTGAGGCACTATGCCAGTTGCTTTGGGTAGCTGTGACAGAAGACAACACAAAAACTACTATAAGATCAGTCTTTTTCCTTTAGAAAATGAGTAAAGGGTAGAACTGGGATCAGGTTAAATCAGGTGCTTCCCAGCACTATGCTGAACTGTGTTTCCCAGCACTATGCTGTGATGGGAAGGAAACAACCTGAGAAGGATGTTAAGTTATTGGCCGGGATGCGGTGGCTCATGCTTGCAATTCCAGCACTTCAGGAGGCCAAGATGAGAGGATCACTTCAGGCCAGGAGTTTGAGTCCATCTCTCCAAACAAATAAAAATATTAACCAGGTATAGTGGTATGTGCTAGTAGTCCCAGCTACTTGGGAGGATCACTTGAGCCTAGGAGTTCAAGGATGCAGTGAGCCATGATCAGGCCCCACTGTACAGCAGTGTCTAGGCAACAGAGGTAGACCCCGTCTTCCCCACCGCCAAGAAAAGGCGTTAGGTTATAGAACTCTTAGAATTAGAGATAGCTGATGCAATCAAATGCATATATCCACATCATAAGGAGGATTTCTGGATAGATCCTGATGTCTCTTAAGAGGCATCCAGCCTACCACCGGATATCAGTGTCAACACAAAGTAGTATCCCCACCCTGGGTCCCAGCTGCTCTGCTGCCAGAGTTCTCCCTTGACCTTCATAACGAGGCAAGCTCAAGGGAGGTGTTAAAAGTGTTTTTCTTCTCCCTTTGAATCCCACCCTGATCCTAGCCCAAGAGGCCCACTTAAGATGCCAGGAGCAAGTGCTAATAACATGCTTGCATAAAGGCCCAGTGGCAAACCACATATACCCAGAACAGTGCTGTGACTACTGGTCTGCCCTCAGCCACAGGCAGTCACAAATTTCTGGAGGCACAAGCGAGAAAACTGCCCTCTTCCCACCCAAACAGAATACTCACGTGGTTGTATTCCTCTATGCGATACAGCTGATCAGGTGTACACCTCTCCAAAACGGGTTCAAGAACAGAGTATGGGACTCCCCCCCACTTCAAAGATTGCTGCAGAGAAATCAAAGGTGAAGGCACTGAATAACAGCCAAGCCACCCAGTGATAAGGCCCAAATGCTACACTGTGCTTGAGAGCTAGAGAGAAGCGTGTGACTTACAATCGATGTTGTTTTTTAGTACTCGGATGCATTGCTGGTGCAAGGTCATCATTTTGGGGAGATAGGCACATTTGGAACCAGAATACACCTGCATCTTGGAATTCATTCTGCGCCCAGTAAATCCAGCTTCTTCTTCTTCCTGGGGTGAAGAGAATGCTATAGGGCAAGAAAAACCCGACAGGAAATTACAAAAGGCCCTAAGTGATCCAGTGAAAACTCTCCTTCTACCCAGCTCAGCCGCCCACTTCCCTTTCCCAATGGCAATCAATGCTACAGTTTCTTGTAGATCCTTCCAGAGACTTTAAAAATAAGCTCCTGTAATCCCAGCACCTTGGGAGGCCGGTGGATCATCTGAGGTCAAGAGTTCAAGACCAGCCTGGCCAACATAGCAAAACCCCATCTCTGCTAAAAATACAAAAATTAGTCAGGTGTGGTGGCAGTCGCCTGTAGTCCCAGCTACTCAGGAGGCTGAGGCAAGATAACTGCTTGAACCCAGGAGGCAGAGGCTTCAGTGAGCCAAGATGGAGCTACTGCACTCCAGCCTGGGCAACAGAGGGAGACTCTATCTCAAAAAAACAAAACAAAACAAAAAAAGCAAATGTCTTTTATTCCTTTTAAGCCAATTAATCAATAACATATGCATCTTAGAGATCATTCCATGTCAGCGCATAAAGACGTTCTACTTTTTTTTTATTTCACTGTGGCATAGGATGCCACTGTGTAGATGAACCATCTGTTAGTTTCCTGCTGATGGACACTTATGTGGCTTCTAGTTCTTTTGATATGAAAATTAGACATTTTTTCTTTCAGACAAAAATCATAGGTAACAAATAGAATAAAGGGCTGCTAATAGCAGCATCAATTTACTGAACAGTTACTATGTGATAAGTTCAGAGTTAAAAGGCATCACTTTTGAATTCACTAAACTGAGCCCTATAAGGCAGATAGTATTATAAGTCCCATTTACCCAATATACGACTAAGGTCCAAAGAAATTAAGATATTTCTCAAGGTTATGTAACTTTTAGAAACCAGAGCTGGCATTCAAACACAAGCCATCAAACTTCAGAGTATATGAACTTAGGAAATACACCAAAAATCTGATGGTATAGTGATAGAAGTTTTTTGTTTGTTTTGAAACAGTCTTGCTCTGTCACCCAAGCTAGAGTGCAGTGATACAATCATAGCTCACTGCAGCCTTGAATTCCTGGGCTCAAGTGCTCCGCCCACCTCAGCCTACTGGACCACAGGTATGTGCCACCATGCCTGGCTATTTCTTTTGTAGAGATGGCAACTTGCTGCATTGACTAGGGTGGTTTAGAACTCTTTTTTTTTTTTTTTTGGCCAGGTGCAGTGGGTTACTCCCATAATCCCAGCAATTTGGGAGGCCGAGGCAGGCAGATCACGAGGTTAGGAGATTGAGATCAGCCTGGCTAAAATGGTGAAACCCCATCTCTACTAAAAATACAAAAATACAAAAATTAGCCAGGCGTGGCATGCGCCTGTAGTCCCAGTTACTCAGGAGGCTGAGGCTGAGACCCTATTTCAAAACTTTTTTTTTTTTTTTGAAATGGCATTTCCCTCTTGTTGATCAGGTTAGAGTGCAATGACTCACTGCACCTGCCGGCTCCCAGGTTCAAGCAATTCTCCTGCCTCAGCCTCCCAGGTAGCTGGGACTACAGGCATGCGGCACCATGCCTGGCTAATTTTTGTATTTTTAGTAGAGATGGGGTTTCACCGTGTTGGCCAGGCTAGTCTCGAACTTCTTATTTCAGGTGATCTGCCTACGAAGGCCTCCCGAAGTGCTGAGATTATAGGCATGAGCCACAGCGCCCGGCCAG
The DNA here is from genome assembly GCA_036589455.1 of Ateles fusciceps. NCBI lineage: Eukaryota > Metazoa > Chordata > Mammalia > Primates > Atelidae > Ateles > Ateles fusciceps. The sequence goes on from JAZHEH010001321.1 coordinate 4,148,744, forward strand.
TTTGGAATTCTTGGCCACAAGCAATCCTCCTGCCTCAGGCTCCCAAAGTGCTGGAATTATAGGTGTGAGCCACTGCACCCTGCCTTGAATGAATTTTTAAATCTTTTTTCCATTAAGAAAAAGATTATAGAAAATTACCTTTTCGCTTTGGCTGGAAGGAGGATATCAGCTCCAGGGAAGGCAGTGGACGGTAATTGGCCTGTATTGCCGGTAACGGGAGGTCTGGCAACACCGGCAACACATCAGGCACCTGCAGGGGACAGACCCCGGTGAGACAGTCAGTGAGTACCGGCACACCTCCCTTTCCTACAGGCTATTCCCAGGAGCATTCACTGGACATCCTGCACGGGAAGATCCAGGCTTCGGGGGCCACAGTCATGTCTTGACAACGCCTCAGTCAGGAAATAAATACAGATGGGCCCATCACAACAGAATAATGCTGGAGATTCTTATTTTGGGGTACAATCTACCCCTGACAACCAGTGAAGCCCAGAGGAAATTACTGCAAACTGAAATTCAACGGGTCCCCTAAAAGCAAGCTAAGGAAAACAATGACAGGGCGATCCTCTGAGCTTTGCAGGGCCCGGGTGCTCTGGGTGGGGAAGCCAATGAGGGGTTGAAGGGGTTACCTTTCTCTGCTTGGCTGAATCGGCTCCAGCTGGCTGCACCTTCTCTGACTTGGTTTTGTTCACCTTGGGTAATTTCTGAACTGAGTCCAAGTTTTTACTAGTGCTTTTAGAGTCATTTTTTTTAAGTCCTTTTACTCCAAGTGCTGTGGCTGAAGTTTTCACGATCTTTTTCTTTTCTTCCGGGGCTGGTCATAGCTGAGGTAGGATTCAAAAGACATGGTGGGCTGCTCGAACTCATCCTCCATATCTGTCTCCTCAACTTTAGGGAGGGGAGCCCAGTGACTTTCTATCCGAGTTAGTCTTTGCTTTCCCTTCTTGAGTCTTTAGGTTGTTAGAGCCCTTCTCTTTGACCTTGGGCAACAGGTCCCCTGCTCCTTTTCCTGCATCGAAGCTGTCCAGACCTTGCTTGCTTTTGTCCGATCTGGCTTTCTCCGGGTCTCTGTGCTTTGGCTTTTTCAGGTGGTTGTCTGAAGCAGCTTCCGAGGAGGGCAAAGACCTCTTCTTCAGGCTGCTGCCCTCTCTGTCCTTCTCTTTCTTTACACCACTAGAGGGCGGTTTCTCTCGTGCACTGTCCCCCGAGGGCAGCCTTCGGTTCTCCTCTTTGGAGAGGGCCTTGTGTGATTTCTCTCTGCTCACCACAGAGGCCTTCTCATCACTCTTGGCATCCACAGGGCGTTTGTCCTTGTGGGATTTGTGCTCCTTGTTTTGACTCACAACCCCTTTCCCATGGGGTTCACCGAGGTGTCGTTCTTGGCTGGCCCCCAGTCTGTCCTGAAAGGCATTGCTGTGGCCTTTACCAGGCTTCTGGTGTGAAACAATGGGCTCCTGGTCCTCCTCCAGGGATCTATAGTGGTCCACATACATCTGATGAGGACTGGTACAAGATGGAGGGGGACTGAACGTGGCCGTAATCAGAAGACTCAGGGTCTGAAGAGTAAGTTGGTGACATTCTGTGACACCTCTTTCTGTCATCTCTCCTCTCATGACTGTGAGACACTTTGTGAGGTCTCTCGAGCTCTGAGAGTTTCCTGTGTTTCTTCTGTCTGTGGTCAGGGCTATAGGATTGGCTCCCCGAGGCTTTCCAGGTTTCTTGGTAGTCCCCCCTCCATCTCCTCCTCCTTCTGCAGGACATCTCGAGGGCGCTTTCGGGAATTGCTCTTCTCAAAGTCCTGTTCGTCAGGCTCAGTGTTTCTAAAAGAAAAGAAAAAGCAAACAGAGTAGGTCTAAATCTTGCTTGTTGAGAGACAAAGTCACAGAACCTGAACTCATAGAAGAAGTCAAGATGCAGAGTTAGAAACAACAAGGTAAGTGGGTTATACTTAAAATACTCAAGTCTTAAAACCGGGTAAACCCAAATGAGATTGGTGAGTTTAACTACATGATGCAAAGAAGATCAAATATCTCATATACAGGAAAATGTGAAGATTTTTTAAAACCTGGGGATCTTTAAAAACATTTTAATTTGTTAAATAAAATGAGGGCTGCTGATGATCTAGTTCACAACTATAAAAATGCCGTTTAAGGAGCAGTTAGAAACATACCAAGATGTTCATAATGTTTGTCTCTGCATGATAGAAATAGGAAATTTTGATTTATATTTTTAATATTTTCTAATATTCTACAATGATCATGAATTATTTTTAATAGTTTAAGGCAAAATAGTTTAAGAAGGCAAAAGAGAAACAATAAAGAAAAGCTTTTCTATCTGTAAATACTTCGAGTACCCTATTTAACCACGAAATGGAAGAAACCTAAAGAGAAATGTTCTTACCGTTCCACAGGAACCAGCTTCTTCCACTGAGCCACTAAGTCCCTGGCAAAGCTTCCAACATGCTCGTGTTTTCGCAAGCTATTTACTGTTTTCCCAACCCCAGTCTCCTGCAAATTTGACAAAGTAATTGTTAGAGGGGTCTGGAACTAGGCTAATGTTTTTCTAAAGAAATAAAGCCTCCTACTTTGAGAGACTTCAACAAGTATTACTTCCTTCCTAAAACATACCCTGCAAATCGTAACACTAAATTACTTTGTGCCTATGCCCCAAATCTCTAATGACACAAAGTAGTAGAGCTACCAAGTTCAGAGAAGGAAAAACACTTGTAGAACTTTAATAACAAGAGTGATTAGGGCAGGTGTTAGGCACTAAGATAAGAGCTTTGCGTACATTTCTGAATCAGTCTTTACAATAACTTTTTTTTTTCCTTTAATTTTCCAGGTGGCACTGAAGGAATACAATAGCTCTTTGAGGCAGGAATCAGGCCCTTTTTACATAGGAACAGCTAACGTCTCAGAACTCAGATTTGAATCTTGGACTAGCTGATGCCAAAGTCAATGTTCTTTTAATTCTAATTTTGAAATAAAAGTCACATAACAATATTCACAATTTTAACTGGAAAGTGGTTTCCAGAACATTCCATAATATTGTATAACCATTATAAGTATCTAATTCCAGAATATTTCCATTACCCTAAAAAGAAATCCTGTTCCTCCCAATTCTCCTAGTCCCTGGCAACCACTGATCTACTTTCTGTCTATGGATTTGCCTATTCTGGACATTTCATATAAATAAAATCAGACAATATGTGGCCTTTTGTGTCTGGTGTCTTTCACTTCCAAAGCCCATACCTGTAACCTTACTTACTCTACACACTCTCCAGTGAGAAGGGGATGGGATATCGTTATATAATATTTAAAGTCACACAGTTCTTACCGCAAGAATGTCTACTGTAATAGGCAGGGTGGAGAGTTTCTTCAAATATTTCAATAGCTGCAGAGAAGAAAACATCAGTTTCAATAGTCATATTCACTGCAACGAATAATATCTGATTAAGTGCTTAGTGCTAAGCATTTACAGTAATGAGTATAACTATTATCCCTATTTACAGTAATAAGTAATATCCCTATTTTACAAGTGTGAAAATAGGCTCATAAAAGTTATGTTACTTGTCCCAAGATGCAAGTGGGGCAAGATTCACTCAGGTCTGTGGCTTTAGATTCCCTGCTTTCAACCACTGTGCTACACCAAGGGGAAATAAGATGTAGAGAAGAGAATCAAAACTTACCAACTCTGATAAAAGCCATCAACAACTATCATTTTTGCCCTAGTTTTGACAGAATTTATGGGAAAGGTAACAATTTTAGGAGAATTACCCATGGACCTGGCACAGAGGAAAGTAAAAGGAAGAAAAGGCCTCTACAGGAAAAGACCATCATGTTTCCAGAAGGGCCACAGTGTTTAACAGAATCATTTTCTTCTATATAAGTGGAAAGCCAAGAGCAATTTCGAATTGCCAGAATCAGAGCTTTGATGTTAATGGTTAACGGTGGACACAAAATGCCTGGGTAGATTAGAAAACTGATCTGGGTTTGACCACATTTCCTTCCTATAGTCCCTAAAACTAGGTCAAAATTAGTATAGCAGAGTTATTAAGATGGAGTTCTGGGCCAGGCGTGGTGGCTCACCCCTGTAATCCCAGCACTTTGGGAGGCCGAGGCGGGCGGATCATGAGGTCAAGAGATCAAGACCATCCTGGCCAACATAGTGAAACCCCGTCTCTACTAAAAAATGCAAAAATTAGCTGGGTGTGGTGGCGCACACCTGTAGTCCCAACTGCTTGGGAGGCTGAGGCAGGAGAATTGCTTGAACCCAGGAGGCGGAGATTGCAGTGAGCCGAGATTGCACCACTGCACTCCAGCCTGGCGCCTGGCAACAGAGCAAGACTCTGTCTCAAAAAAAAAAAAAAAAAAAAAAGATGGAGTTCTGGACTGGACACAGTGGCTCACACCTATAATCTCAGCACTTTGGGAGGCCAAGGCAGGCGTATCACCTGAGGTCGGGAGTTGGAGACCATCCTGAGCAACATGGAGAAACCCTGTCTCTACTAAAAATACAAAATTAGCTGAGCATGGTGGCAAATATCTGTAATCCCAGCTACTCAGGAGGCTGAGGCAGGAGAATCGCTTGAACCTGGGAGGCGACTGAGGTGAGCCGAGATCGCACCATTGCACTCCAGCCTGGGCAACAAGAGTGAAACTTCACCTCAAAAAAAAAAAAAAAAAAAAAAAAGATTGAGTTCTGGAGTCAGAAACAGGCTACAGGCTTCACAGTCTGGCTTTGTAACTTCTTGATGGGTGATCTTGAGTGAGAAACCTCCCCCAAACTTCAGTTATGTCATCTGCAAAATAGGAACTTGGTCTCATCTCTACTTCACAAACTATGAGGATGCACTGAGACAAACCATGTGCAGTCCTTGGTCATAGTGTCTAGAACACTATGAAAGCTCACTAAATACTTATCATTTCATTCATCGACTGACAGCTTTCAACTTTCTGCCCTTGATCTTCACCCAGATATCTGTCAGCCAATCCCTACTTGCTCTATTTCTAACAAAAGTCATGACTGGCCACACCTTTCTCTAGGAAATGTCTATATGTATCTAAACATACTTAGCATACAAGGAGTGCTTCAAAGTATAAGTAGTTTAAAATAGATAACTGCGGCTACCTTTACATTTAAATATTAGCTAACAAGATCTGCTCTTTCACCACATGTGGCCCGGGCTATAATTAGTATACCGTATTGCTATTAGGTGGAATAACAAGTCTGTTTTTCTGGTCATTCTACTTCAATCATGACTTAACACGGTCACTAGGCAGAGCAATGGGATCATAATCTTGTTTGAGATCAAGTAAGAGGCCAAGTGGCATATCTAGGGAGTTTTGCCTTCATAGCTGAGTGAAAATTATCCACCACTTCAAATCCTATCACCACCACCATCATCCAACTCACGAAAAATTGTGTTTCTTGCCACCCAAACTATGGGTGCAAAGACTAATGCCAATTCCTTCAATTAAAGGAAAATTTTGAATCACTGAAAAGGTCAAAAACAAGTGGTTCTCTCCTAATGCCATTCCCTGGAAGGGGTAGACTGGGCACATTCATGTACCATCTGTTGTTGTGTGTCAGCTACTACACTAAGTTCTTACATGTGTTACCTCATTTCATCCCCCACTAGCCAACTCTGTAAAGTGGATCTCATTCTCCCCCATTTTACAGATATTGCAACTGAGCCTAATCAGGTTAGGTAACTTGCTTAACTAGCTGGAAAGTCAAACGTGTCTACTACAGTATATAAAAAGCCAGGAGAAGCATCCACCATCAGAACACTTAGGAAAAGAAAATAGAGCGGCACCGCCTATACTTCTTAGCACACTTGGAATCCAAGCAGAAAAATTCCTCCTGTGATGTCATTAGACAGTTCAGAACCCACATAGTAAAGGAGGTCACCAAGGGGACAAAGGTGTCCCAGGACCTCTACAAAGCCAACCTATGAGGATAGGGCTGGAAGTCATTGTGGGTGTCTTTATCTCAAAGCCTAGCGCTAACTGGAAGAACAAATGCTGTCTTTCTGATTTACTTTGGGTTAATAGGGGTGACTTAAAAGCAGATAAAACTAAGTAAAACCCTCAAGATTTTCAGACTCATTTAGTCTAACACAAGAGAAAAAAGGACTTCACAACTCCATTTCCAGTAAATTTCAAGAAAGAACAAAGCAATAACAAGACAAAGGCACACTGGGCATCCTCAGGTGGATGGAAACTTGCTGTTATCAAACAAGGTACCAACTGTGGAGCTTATAAGAAGTGATAACAGGCAATGGAGAAATATCAAACATTTATTTGCACAGTGCATGTTATCTCAGTTGTCCCCTGCACACTTCTTCAACCCAAAAAGCAAAAAATATTTTTAATGGGCTGGGCACAGTGGCTCACGCCTGTAATCCTAGCACTTTGGAAGGCCGAGGTGGGTGGATCATGAGGTCAGGAGTTTGAGAACAACCCGGCCAAAATAATGAAACCCCGTCTCTACTAAAAATACAAAAAATTAGCGGGGCGTGGTGACAGGCGCCTGTAATCCCAGCTACTCGGGAGGCTGAGGCAGGAGAATTGCTTGAAACCGGAAGGCAGAGGTTGCAGTGGGCCGACATTGCACCACTACACTCCAGCTTGGGCAAAAGAGCAAAACTCCATCTCAAAAAAAAAAAAAAAAAAAAAATTAATGTCATCTGCCCTCAAACTGTTCTTGGTAGTTTTCACAGTCAAAATGTAACACAGGACAGGTAACTTTTTTGGGGGGTTGGAGGAGACAGAGTTTTGCTCTTGTCATCCAGGCTGGAGTGTAATGGTACCATCTTGGCTCACTGCAACCTCCACCTCCTGGGTTCAAGTGATTCTTCTGCCTCAGCCTTCTGAGTAGCTGGGATTACAGGTGCCCGCCACCACACCTAGCTAATTTTTGTATTTTCAGTAGAGACAGGGTTTCACCACATTGGCCAGGCTAGTCTCCAACTCTTGACCTCAGATCCGTCCACCTCGGCCTCCCAAAGTGCTGTGATTACAGGCGTGATCTGCTGCACCCAGCCAACTTTTTTTTTTTTTTTTTTTTTTGAAATGCACTTTTGCTCTTGTTGCCCACACTGGGTGCAATGGCACAATTTCGGCTCACCGCAACCTCTGCCTCCCAGGTTCAAGCGATTCTCCTGCCTCAGCCTCCTGAGTAGCTGGGATTACAGGCATGTGCCACCACACCCAGCTAATTTTTGTATTTTTTTTTTTTTTTTTTTTTGAGACAGAGTCTTACTCCATCACCAGGTGCCAGGCTGGAGTGCAGTGGTGCGACCTCGGCTCACTGCAACCTCCGCCTCCTGGGTTCAAGCAATTCTCCTGCCTCTGCCTCCCGAATAGCTGGGACTACAGGCGCGCGCTACCACGCCCAGCTAATTTTTTTGTATTTTTAGTAGAGACAGGGTTTCACCATGTTGGCCAGGATGGTCTCGATCTCTTGACCTCGTGATCTGCCCACCTCGGCCTCCCAAAGTGCTGGGATTACAGGCGTGAGCCACCGCGCCCGGCTAATTTTTGTATTTTTACTAGAGAAGGGGTTTCACCCTGTTGGCCAGGCTGGTCTCAAACTTCTGACCTCAAGTGATCCACCTTGGTCTCCCAAAGTACTGGGATTACAGGCGTGAGCCACCGCACTCGGTCTAAGGACAGGTAGGTAACTTTTATCAGCCATGAACTATGAAACATAAAAACAGAAACCAAGTGGCCCTAGCCTGCTAATACCTTCTCCCTCAAGTGAGCCAACATGATAGATGAAAAAGTGAAAACAGAGTTACAGCAAAGTCTAATACCAGAAAATCCACGAACATAGGTGTGGAATCAAACCCTTGGCTAATAATGGTTTGAAAGCAAGCTATGGTTGCAAATCCAACAGTGCTATATAATCATCTTGCAATTTCACATACAACCTGTAGGAGCTTGTTAGGTTACCAGGAGGTTGAGAGGAACAAGGCCAGCATGCCAGCTTGCAATTTTCCCTCTGCAGTTAGCTCATTTCTGAATGCTATTATGCCCTTTGCAAAAATGATCTCCCAACATTTTCTCTTTATAATCCTCACTTCAAAATGCAATGCCAGAAGTTCAGGGTGATTTTCTATCTACAAAGAGTGAGCCCAAACACTCAAAAAAAAAAAAAAAATTAATAGTTCAACTAGGTTGAACTAATTCCTAATTTTATTTTTCATGCAAATTTACCAATAGAAAAACTACTTCCAAATCTAAATTCTAGTTTAAAAAAAATGACTGTAGATACTACATAGAACTTTTTTTTTTTTTTTGAGAAGGAGTCTCACTCTGTCACCCAGGCTGGAGTGCAATAGCGCGATCTCAGCTCACTGCAACCTCCGCCTCCCAGGTTCAAGCGATTCTCTTGCCTCAGCCTCCTGAGTAGCTGGGATTACAGGCATGTGCCACCGCGCCCGGCTAACTTTTGTATTTTTAGTAGAGATGGGGTTTCAACATCTTGGTCAGGCTGGTCTCGAACTCCTGACCTTGTGGTCCACCCGCCTTGGCCTCCCAAAGTGCTGGGATTACAGGCGTGAGCCACCGCGCCCGGCCCAAAACTTTTTTTTTTTTTTTTTTTGAGAGAGAGTCTTGCTCTGTTGCCAGGCTGGAGTGCAGTGACTCAATCTCGGCTCACCGAAACCTCCACCTCCTGGGTCAATCGATTCTCCTGCTTCAGCCTCCTGAGTAGCTGGAGTTCCAGCCACAGGCGCTCGCCACCAGGCCCAGCTAATTTTTGTATTTTTAGTAGAGACAGGGTTTCACCATGTTGGCCAGGATTGTCTCCATCTCTTGACCTGGTGATCCGCCTGCCTCGGCCTCCCAAAATATAGGGATTACTGGCCTGAGCCATCGTACCTGTCCTACAACATTTTTATCTGACAGAAATAAAGAACAAATAGGGGGGTAGTTATTACATAGCATTGCTTTAAGGTATCAAACGTCAGTCACAGCTCTTACAGTGTTTACAAAAACAAACTAGTACTAAAAAATAATGACCATTTATTAGATGTCCACAAAGGGTTACTGTAAAAAGAAACTTGTAAATATGCCTGACCACTAGGTACTGAAGCTGCAACACAAAATATGGCACAATTGAAAGCATTTAAGTTTTCCCAGACTTGTAACTAAAATGGCTTCCTGAAGAAGTGAATCTTCAAGCTAGGTATGAACGAGGAGCGTTAAAAAGTGTTCTGATAGTGAGAGGTTGCGTACAGCCTTTGGATCTGGAGAAACCCTATCTCCAACAGGCTAGAACAAGGTAAAGAGAAAGTGGCTCTTCAAGAAAAAAAAAAAAAAAAACAAAGAAAGACAATTGGTATCTTCTGAGTACTGACTTCGAGCCTGGTACCTTAGCCTTTCAGGTTAGTCCTAGGAAGCAGCAGGTGAGGAAGAGGCTCAGCAGAGCAGTTCCGCCACGGCCCTGGCGCTCCCTCCACGACTTCCTCTTCCACCAGGACAGAGCTCCAACTCCTAGAACTCCTGCCGCGGCCAGAATGATGACAGAGAATGCCAAACACATAAGTGCTTTCATTGATATATTTCCACTTAAAAAATCCTGACAGCCGAGTTCAAAACCAGCCTGGCCAAGATGGTGAAACCCCATCTCTACTAAAAATACAAAAAATTAGCTGGGCGTGGTGGTGGGCGCCCGTAATCCCGGCTACTCGGGAGGCTGAGGCAGAGAATTGCTCGAACCCGGGAGGCGGAGGCAGCAAGAGCCGAGATCGAGCCACACTGCACTCCAACCTGGGCGACAGAGCAACTCAGTCCAAAAAAAAAAAAAAAAAACCCTGACAGCCACCAAACGCTCTCCTTGAGACCATGGAGAAGTGGGTGACAGAAAGATGGAAAGGTACAAGAACGCGTTTAACTTATTGTTCAGATTGTACAACAAACAACAAAAACTAGTTAACTACAATTAAAAATGGTTGTCCATCACTCGAACGAGAAACGGCAGCTCTTACCTCCCTATTAACGACCAAAAGGAAACCTAGCTAGGACTTCCCCCCCGGACCCCGCCTCTTCTTCAATTCCAATCTAAGTTTTCAGAAGTACGCCGAGGTGATGTGAAGCTTTATTTTGTTTTGAAAAGGATTCAATGAGAAAGCGAAAGGTCCACTGATAGCCAGCCGGCGAGCAGTAACCGCGTCTCCGAGAGGCGCGGACGACACCGCCAGCCCAGGCTCCGCCGCGTTGGGCACCCCGTCTCCTCCCCGGCCAACACGCACCCGCTGGGGAGTCCGCGCCGCTCCGCGGGGAGCCGGGCACCAGCGCAGGCACCGGGCAGTCAGCGAGGCGACGGCCAGCGCCCTCCCAACCCGGGCGCGCTCTCCCGCAGGAAACAGCTGGCTCGGGACGCCACGGGAGCGCCTCCGGGAGGGAGCGCAGGGCACGCGGTGTCCGCACCGGGCGCGCCCCCGTCCCGGGCCCGGGAGAGATGGGGAGCGGCCGGGTCCCACGTCCTGACGCCCGACGTACGGGGTCCCAGCGCGCGGACAGCGGCCAATGGCCGCGAACTTCACGACCCCAGCCCCGCGGGGCCTGGCTCAGGGTCCCGGCCCCCGAACCCCGCTGCGCCCGGGCCCGCGACCGTTATAGGGCCCTCACCGACCCAACGCCCGCCCCGCTCCGCGCCGCTCCGTCCCTCACCTTCTTAGGGTCCGGGTTCGCGGCCAGGCGCGCCTGCAGCTTCTCCACAACTTGGAGCGCCGACTCCGCCGCCATCGCTGTCACTGGCGCGGCCTCCTCGCCGGAACTGGGCTCGCGTCGCGTCCTCGGGCCGCAGCTCCGCCCTCCGTGCCTCCCCGGCGGAGACGGAAGCGCGCCTGGCCCCTTCCGGGCCTCGGCCGGGGGGTGCGGGGGGCAGCGGGCGGCAGGCTCCGCCCCCAGGGCCCGGTCCCCAGCGGCCACCCGGCAGCCGCGCACGTCTCGCGCCACGGGCCCAGGTGTGCGCGCTGGGAGCTGGGGGCTGGTCAGGACGCACGCGCTTCCGCCGCCTGCACCCCCGCTCCCGCTGCCCGCGTGGCAAGCCCAAGCCTGGAAGACCTCTCCGGGGTCTAGTTAAAGAAGGAATGAGGCCACCGCGACAGACACTGGCTTTATAAATCCCAACTACTTCCCCCGCCCTGGGCTTAGCCACGCCCTAATTAACACCTGTCAGGGGTCCCGGGTTGGTACCCGCCCTAGGAATCGGCAGGTATCCGCGGCAGCAGCCACCCTAGGCTCAGCGCACAATGCGTCAGTAGTTAGACTATCTTTCCAGCCTCAGTACAACCTGATGAAGCGAGTTGTATGATCTTCATTTTACAGATGAGGAAACTGAGGTTCCGGGAGACCAAATTAACATGGAGGTGGCCCCAGAACAGGAAAGAACTGAAAATGGAACCTGAATCTAACAAGTCTAGGACCATGGTGAGCGCACTTTTCTGAACAGGTCCAGGAACTGAGGCCCAGAGAAAGGGATTTGTCAAAACCTAAACAGCTTAGTTCCTTCCATGAGGCAAACAGCCCATGTGTCTTGTTTTCCCCACAATGTCTGGCACACAGGCACCAAATAAATACTTCTTGAGTGAAAGGATGGATGGACGGATGTTTCCTCTGATGACCTGCCAATGAGCCATAGGGCTTGAATCAGAAAAGCCCAAGATACCATCCTAGGCCACCTACTCTCATCCTGTCAGCACTAAGTTTTACCATATTACTAATATTACTACTAAAAAGAGAACTAAATAGTTGCAAACTGACTTAAAGTACCAGCATTGATTACATCTCATTTGATCAGATCAAAGTAGATCCCAATCAGATCTTCAGCAGCAAACTGGCAATGCACCTAGCCTGATCTCTCCGTCAAAGCAGGAAAGCCCGGAGATTCTTCCAGATTCCAGCTCTGGAAGAAAAAAAACACCTTAAACACAAGTTGTTTCTTCGAATGAGCATTCGTTCACTCACTATGCTGAAAAGCCCTCCTCCCTACCATGTCCCCAGTCCTCCATCTGGTGCCCCTCTCCCAGTTCCCTAAGCAACTGACCGCCTTTTCAGGGTGTAAATGGTCAGTTTATTTATCTGTCTTGCCACTGGGCTGTTTATCAAGTACAGTAACCGACCTGTCCAACTTTGAATGTCTGCCACCTAGCATCATCTAGACCTTATAATCAGCATTGGATATAAAGTCCATACAAGACTAATCCAGCATTAGATATAAAGTCCATACAGGACTATGCACTTGGTGCCCTAAGGCTCATTTGAGGGATGTTGTGGAAAAGGCATTGAACAGGGTATGAGAAAACTTTGATCCTAGTCCCACAGTAGCATCTCCCTCCTCTGCATAGCAAATACTTACACATTTTATATTCCTTCCCTTTTGAAAATGTAGCACCACGTAATGGAATACAGGCTGGTTCTTGAAGCAGAATTGCTGAGTAACTGGCCTGGCACATACTCGGGACACATGAAACATTCTGCAAATGTTACCCAGGGAGAGCTCAATAACCAAAATAAAAAGAAACAATGAGGCTGGGCACAGTGGCTCATGCTTGTAATCCCAGCACTTTGGGAGGCCAAGATGAGAGGACTGCTTGAGCCCAGGAGTTTGAGACCAGCTTGGGTAACATAGTGAGACCCAGTCTCTACAAAAAATATAAAAATTTAAATATTAGCCAGGCATGGTGGTGCGTGCCTGTGGTCCCAGGTACTTGGGAGGCTGAGTTGGGAGAATCACTCGAGAACCACTTAAGCCCAGGAGATCAAGACTGCAGTGAGTCATGATCACACCACTGTGCTCCAGCCTGGGCAACAGAAAAAAAACAATAAATGCTGCTGGGGGATCCTGGAGTGGGTGCACTGCTCCCCCACCACAACCCCATGTCAGCGTGAGTCAGGCTTACCTGCAAAGTAATCTTACTTTTTTTTTTATGACTTTTTTTTTCTTTTGAGATAGAGTCTTGCTCTGTCACCCAGCCTGGAGTGCAATGGTGAAATCTGGGTTCACTGCAACCTCTGCCTCCCAGGTTCAAGCGATTCTCCTGCCTCAGCCTCCCGAGTAGCTGAGATTACAGGCATGCACCACCATTCCCAGCTAATTTTTGTATTTTTAGCAGAGACAGGGTTTCACCATGTTGGCCAGGCTGGTCTCAAACTGCTGACCTTAAGTGATCCACCCTCCTCAGCCTTCCAAAGTGCTGCGATTACAGGTGTGAGCCACCATGCCTGACCTGGATATATGACTTCTAAGATGAGCAGCTAATTATACTTGTGTGATTCTCTGATTTTTTTTAACAGTTTGAGAATTCTCTGATTTTTTTTTAAGACGGGGTTTCACCATGTAGGTCAGGCTGGTCTTGAACTCCCGATCTCAGGTGATCCGCCCGCCTTGGCCTCCAAAGTGCTTGGATTACAGGTGTGAGCCACCACGCCCGGCCTGTGAATTCTCTGATTTTTTAAAAAAGTTTTCAACCACTTCTAAAATTGGTACTCTGTATGTATTCACTGGGGGGATTACCATTGTAATCCTTGGTTGACGCAAGGGTGTACAACACAGGAATGAGCTCCCTAAGGTCAGAGGCTGTTTGCCTACTCCGTTCAGGAGATGAGTTTAAGGCTATACTGGGGAAGAAGGATGGGCAAGGAGACAGTCATCTGTTCTGTACAGTTTTTTGAGTTTTTGCAGCAAGTATAGTCTATACCTCTTCTTCTTTTTTTTTTTTTTCTTTGAGACAGGGTCTCACTCTGTTGCCCAGGCTGGAGCACAGTGGCATGGTCATGGCTCACTGTCAGTCTTGACCTCCTGGGCTCAAGTGATCCTCTTGCCTCAGCCTGGGACTACAGGTGTATACCACCATGGCCAGCTTATTATTTTTTTCCTTTTTACTTTAATTTTTTGCAGAGAAAAGGTCTCACGAAGTTGCCCAGACCGGTCTTGAACTCCTGGGCTCAAGGGATCCTCCCGCCTTAGTCTCCCAAAGTGTTGGGATTACAGTCATGAGCAACTGCACCCAATCTGGCCTACTTTTATAATGAATATAACTTAAAGGTATTTTAATTTTGGAAAAAAGTAATTCTAGGCTGGCTAGTATTAGGGCGATTTAAAACACTGAAAGACAAGTTAAAAAAAAAATTCAGGCTGGATGTGGTGGCTTGTGCCTGTAATCTCAGCGCTTTGGGAGGTTGAGGCGGGTGGATTACCTGAGATCAGGGGTTCAAGACCAGCCTGGTCAACATGCTGAAACCCCGTCTCTATTAAAAAACTACAAAAATTAGTCAGGTGTGGTGGCAGGCGCCTGTAATCCCAGCTACTCAGGAGGCTGAGGCAGGAGAATTGCCTGAACCCGGCAGGCAGAGGTTGCAGTCAGCTGAGATTGTACCATTACCCTCCAGCCTGGGTGTCAGAGCGAGACTCTGTCTCAAAAAAAAAAAAAAAAAAAAAAAAAGGCTAGGCATGGTGGCTCATGCCTGTAATCCCAGCACTTTGGGAGGCTTAGGTGGGCAGATCACCTGAAGTCAGGAGTTCAAGACTAGTCTGGCCAATATGGTGAAACCCCATCTCTACTAAAAATACAAAAAAAAAGAAAAAAATTAACTGGATGTGGTGCTGGGCACCTGTAACCCCAGCTACTTGGGAGGCTGAGGCAGGAGAATTGCTTGAACCTGAGAGGTGAAGGTTTCAGTGAGCTGAGATCGCACCACTGCACTCCAGCCTGGGCAACAAGAGTGAAACTGTCTCAAAAAAATACATATATATTCAACCATCTTGTCCTCATAGCAGAGAGGAGCCCTTTCATAAAACAGTAAAGTGATGGCTATTTGGCCCCAAGAAAAGAAAATTAAAAAAAAAAAGAAAAACAAAACAAAACAAAAAAACAGTAAAGTGAGATTCTGTGGGCCTGACAGTGTGCTAAGTGAGGGATAATGGCTCAAGCAGGCTTCTTCCTTGGACCTCTCCTGCCTGAGAGGTCTGCCACTCTATTCTTTTTTTTTAAAGATGGGGTTTGACCATGTTGGTCAGGCTGATCTTGAACTCCCGACCTCAGGTGATCCGCCTGCCTTGGCCTGCAAAGTGCTTGGATTACAGGCATAAGCCACCACGCCTGGCCGCTCTATTTTAACAAGTCGGCAGCATCTGAAGTTGCTTGGATGGTGGTGTCAAGAAGGCTTAGTGACAACCTGAGCTCCAATCCCAGCTCCACCAATGCTAGCCTTGGCTCCTGATCAAGTTACTTAAATTTGCTGAAATTGTTTCCTCCTATTTCCTCCTGTGAGGCTTATTAATATGTCAAGTAATTGGCATATAGTAGGTCTTTTTGAAAAAGCAGTAATTGGCCGGGCGTGGTGGCTCACGCCTGTAATCCCAGCACTTTGGGAGGCTAAGGCAGGATCACGGGGTCAAGAGATTGAGACCATCCTGGCCAACATGGTGAAACCCGTCTCTACTAAAAAAATACAAAAATCAGCTGGGCGTGGTGGCACGAGCCTGTAGTCTCAGCTACTAGGGAGGCTGAGGCAGGAGAATTGCTTGAACCCGTGAGGAGGAGGTTGCAGTGAGCCAAGATTGTGCCACTGTACTCCAGCCTAGTGACAGAGCAAGACTCTGTCTAAAAAAAAAGAAAAAGAAAAGAAAAAGCAGCAATAATTAGGGAAAAGGCATTGCCTTGTTAAAGAAAGTGTGGTGCTCTGCAGTAAAGCAAGATAGAACATCCTCCATGTGGGCAGTTTTGTTCTGCACAGCTGTGGCCACTGTTCTCTTCCCCATGGGCTCATGTTTCTGAAATGACTACATTTATCTTTGTTTCATAACCTTCAAACACGTTCAGTTGGTTATTTACTTACGGATGGCATCTTTTTGGGTTTCACAAACTGAATTCACCCTCTTTGAATAAGTAGTGGCACGTGGAGACCGCCAGCTCCAGGGGGAATGTTAGAGATTCCGAATCCACACGCCTTTCACAGGATGCCCCTGAAAGGTGGACTGAACTTTCCACTAACAATTGAAGGATATCAGACCTAGATTCCCTCTGAAGCCTTTTGTCAAAAGAGGGTAGAACACAGCCTTCTCTCTGCTCATGGAGAGCAGTCTACTGAGAATTTATATTTACTGGAGAAGAAAAAAGCTACCATTAAAATTAAAAAGTAGGCTGGCCCATGCCTGTAATCCCAGCACTTTGGGAGGCAGAGGTGGGTGGATAATCTGAGGTCAGTAGTTCGAGACCAGTCTGGCAAAACCTGGTTTCTATTAAAAATACAAAAATTAGCCAAGCATGGTGGTGAATGCCTGTAGTCCCAGATAGATGGGAGGCTGAGGCAGGAGAACTGCTTGAACTGGGGAGGCAGAGGTTGAAGTGAGCCGAGATCCTGTCACTGCACTCCAGCCTGGAAGACAGAGAGCCAGACTCCATCTCAAAATAAATAAATAAATAAAATTTAAAAAATAAAAAGTAACAAGTATACTTTGGAGTATACTTTTTAAGTATACTCAAGTATACTCTTAAAAGTAACAAGTATACTTTTTAAGTATACTCTTAAACTTTATGGATTTATATACATTGTATCGAGGTGGAAACCTACAGGCCTTCCTTTAGCTCTTTATCTTGTTTTATTTTTGTTACAGCACTTAAGACAATTTCAAATTACCTTACTTAAGTGCCACATAGTGCACTTAAGGGAACTTTTTATAGTCTCTTCCCATTATGTAAGCTCCATGAGACATCACTGTAGCTAAAACAGTGCCCAGTACCTTGTAGGCACTCCAGATTTTTTTTTTTTTTTTTTTTTGAGATGGACTTCGCCCCTGTCACCCAGGCTGGAGTGCAATCAATGTCACGATCTCAGCTCACTGCAACCTCCACCTCCTGGATTCAAGCTATTCTCCTGCCTCAGCCTCTGGAGTAGCTGGGATGACAGGTGCCCACCACCATGCCCAGCTAATGTTTGTATTTTTAGTAGAGACAGGGTTTCACTGTGTTGGCCAGGCTGATCTTGAACTCCTGACCTCAGGTGATCCACCCACCTTGGCCTCCCAAAGTACTGGGATTACAGGTGTGAGCCACCGCACTCAGACAGCACTTTGTAAATATTGACTAAGTTGAATGAACACTGTGCTTTCCAGCACTGTTGAATGGATCAAATGACAAAACACTTGGTAAAGTGCTATAAACAATGCTCATTTTACTGATGAGTAAACTGATACTTAGGAAATAAGGAAATAAGTGTCACCATGCCCTCAGCCCCAGAAACTGAGAGTGTGGTTGTAGTCTTTGCTGGCAGTGCCCTTGGAACAAAGTTGTTAGACAAAGTGTGAGCTGTTAGGCATGGCAGCATGCACCATGTAGTCCCAGCTATTCAGGAGGCCGAGGAGGAGGATCACCTGAGCCCAGGAGTTCTGGGCTGTAGTGCGCCATACCAATCAGGTGTCCTCACTAAATTTAGCATCAATAAAGTGTCCCCCCCCCAAGGAGCTGGGGACCAGTTACCTAAGAATGGGTGAACCACCCAGGTCAGAAATGGAGCAGGTCAAAATTCCCATGCTGATGGGTAGTAGAATCATGCCTGTGAATAGCCACTGCCCTCCAGCCTGGGCAACATAGTGAGACCCTGTCTCAAAACAAAACCCAAGCGTGAGCTAAAGGCAACTAGCCTAGAAAGGATGGGGATAACAGGAAAGAGCAAAATGAGGGAGTGGGGGAGAGAGAGGAAGAAGGAGCAACTGACTGACTTCATGGATTAAGTTTTCATCCCCCAGTGCTGGCGACTGTCCCTGAGCTCTCTGAATTTGAGTGTCCACAGATTACAAATTCTCAAAGTGGTCTATGTCTCTTTCCTCTGTTAAAAAAATAAAAGATTAAAAACTACTGAGTTGGCTGGGCATGGTGGTTCACACCTGTAATCCCAGCACTCTGGGAGGCCGAGGCGGGTAGATCACCTGAGGTCGGGAGTTTGAGACCAGCCTGACCAACATGGAGAAACCCCGTCTCTACTAAAAATACAAAATTAGCCCGGGGTGGTGGTGCCTGCCTGTAATCCCAGCTACTCAGGAGGCAAAGGCAGGAGAATCGCTTGAACCCGGGAGGCGGAGGTTGCAGTGAGCCGGAATTGTGCCATTGCACTCCAGCCTGCGCAACAAGAGCAAAAACGCCATCTCAAATTTAAAAAAACTACTGAGTTAAGTAGGGAAGAAGAAAGCAGCAGCGAAAACGGGCTTCGAATGCCTGCCGTTTGTGGAGTGCCTTCTCAGTGGCCCAGCTCTGTGCTACCTTGACAGACATCATTTTTTTTCTTTTTTTTGAGATGAAGTCTCACTCTGTCACCCAGGCTGGAGTGCAGTGGCATGATCTTGGCTCACTGCAACCTCCGCATCTTGGGTTCAAGTGATTCTCCTCCTCAGCCTCCTGAGTCGCTGGGTTACAGGCGCATGCCACCATGCCTGGCTAATTTCTATATTTTTACTAGAAACGGGGTTTCACCATGTTGGCCAGGCTGGTCTTGAACCCCTGACCTCGTGATCCACTCACCTTGGCCTCCCGAAGTGCTAGGATTATAGGCTACACACATCATTTTAAGAACAGAGCACTCGAAGTTCAAATAGGTTAAGTAACTAGCTCAAATTTGGGAAATGACTAACCCAAAATGTGAGCCAAGTCTGCTCAGCTCCGAAGCCCACATTGGCCTGCAGTTCATCTGAATACTGGGTGCAGGTCACCCCTCCTCCCTCCCTAATTCACTTTATGACTCTGGCCATCTGTTTTGTTTTTGTTTGTTTGTTTCTTTCTTTTTTTAATGGAGTCTTGCTCTGTTACCCAGGCTGGAGTGCAGTGGCACAATCTCCAGTCACTGCAACCTCCACCTCTTGGGTTCAAGCAACTCTCCTGCCTGAGCCTCCCAAGTAGCTGGGATTACAAACGCCCACCACCACGCCCGACTAATTTTTGTGTTTTTGTAGAGACGGGGTTTCACCATGTTGGCCAGAGTAGTCTCAAACTCTTGACCTCAGGTGATCTGCCTGCCTCAGCCTCCTGAAGTGTTGAGATGACAGGCGTGAGCCACCGTGCCCCACTGACTCTGGCCATCTATTAACAGAGGACGGTTGATTGGTCAAAGCAATGATAAGAACAACAATGATGACGCTAGCACTAGTTCTTGAGTGCTTACGTGTACCAGGCACTGTGCTAAGAAATTTGCAGTAACTCTCAACTTTATCCTTAAAGTAATCCTCAATAGCCAGGCACGGTGGCTCACGTCTGTAATCCCAGCACTTTGGGAGGCCAAGGTGGGAGGATCACAAGGTCAGGAGCTCGAGACCATCCTGGCCAACATACTGAAACCCCGTCTCAAAAATAATAATAATAATAATAATAATAATAATCCTCAATATAGACATAGTCTCCATTGCACATTTGAGGAAACTGAGGCTTGGTGAGGCTATATGACCTACACCAGGTCACAGAGCTAGTAAGCAGCACAGCCAGGACCCAAGGCAAGTCTGCCTGGAACAAAAACTCAAGCACTTTGACCTTAAGCTGTTTTGCTTCCTGTTGCCCAAGAAGCCGCCTGGGAAGATATGTCCAACACTTCATTCATTCATTCAGTCCAGTTTTGGTGCATGTGGCTGAGGTGGAATAAGAAAAGGGAAGGGTGGAACAAGATGAACTTCACAAGGAAGGCAGAGGTAGATTACAGGGTCTCAGAACCTTATGTAGGATTCATGGTAAGGATTTGTATTTTATTGTAAAGTTTTGTGGATTCTAAGTAGAGAAGTAGCAAAACGTACAATTGTTTTAACACTGAAGACAGTATATCAAGAACTAAGGGCCGGGCACAGTGGCTCATGCTTGTAATCCTAGCACTTTGGGCGGGGAAGGCTGGCAGATCACTTGAGGTCGGGAGTTCAAGACCAGCCTGGCCAACATGGCAAAATTTCGTCTCTATTAAAAATACAAAAACTAATTAGGTGTGGAGCGCACACCTGTAATCCCAGCTACTAGGGAGGCTGAGGCAGGAGAATTGCTTGAACCTGGGGACAGAGATTGCAGTAAGCCAAGATCACACCACTGCACTCCAGCCAGGCGACAGACAGAGCAAGACTCAGTCTCAAAAAAAAAAAAATTAAGAAATTAAGGACGATAATCTATCTGATACTGACTTTAAAACAAACTCAACAATCCCTTGTAAAAGTCACTTGATCACAGAGACCTTTCCTAATCACCCTATGCAAAACAGCACATACATCTCTGTCACTTTATTTTTCTTCGAAGCACTTAACACTATTGTGCATACTTTGTATAGTTTCTCTCTCTCCACCCCTAGAATGTAAGTTCTGTGAAAGCAGGAACTTTGGTTTTTGTGTTTAATTTTTTTTTTTTTTTTTGAGACGGAGTTTTGCTCTTGTATTTGTATTTCGCTAATTTTGTATTTTTAGTAGAGATGGGGTTTCTCCATGTTGGTCAGACTGGTCTTGAACTCCCAACCTCAGGTGATCCACCCAGCTCAGCCTCCAACATGAGCCACTGTACCTGGCCGACATGCTTCTTTAATAATTTCTTAGACTTCTATTGTTTGTGGAAGGGGAGATTTATAGGGAGAGGTGGGTGGACAACAGAATCTAGCAGGAGTTTTGTTTTTATTGAGCTTCTTTTTACAATGACCTTCTTTATATGGGAGGTGATAATGCTTTCTTAAATTTTTGATCTAAACTTTCCTTTTAAAATAAATTTAAGTTAGAAAAGTTAGTCTCAGCCAGGCACAGTGGCTCACGCCTGTTATCCCAGCACTTTGGGAGCCTGAGGCAGGTAGATCATTAAGTCAGGAGTTTGAGACCAGCCTGGCCAACATGGTGAAACCTGAAACCCCGTCTCTAATAAAAATACAAAAATTAGCTGGCTGTGGTGGCGCGTGCCTCTAATCCCAGCTACTCAGGAGGCTGAGGCAGGAGAATCGCTTGAACCTGGAGGTGGAGGTTGCAATGAACTGAGATTGTGCCACTGCACTCCAGCCTGGATGACAGAACAAGACTGTCTCAGGGAAAAAAAGAAAAGTAAAGTAAAGTGAGTATCTCTGAATAAAAATTAAGTGGATTATGGTAGGTAGGCAGGAACTCAGAGAAGGTAAAAATCATGAAGGTGAATAAAAAATGGCAGAAGTGGCCGGGTGCGGTGGCTCACGCCTGTAATCCCAGCACTTTGGGAGGCCAAGGCAGGCGGATCACAAGGTCAAGAGATTGAGACCATCCTGGCCAACATGGTGAAACCCCGTCTCTACTAAAAAATACAAAAATTAGCTGGGCGTGGTGGCGCGTGCCTGTAGTCCCAGCTACTCAGGAGGCTGAGGCAGGAGAACTGCTTGAACCCAGGAGGCGGAGATTGCAGTGAGCCATGATTGCGCCACTGCACTCCAGCCTGGTGCCTGTCGACAGAGCAAGACTCTGTCTCAAAAAAAAAAAAAAAAAAAAAATGGCAGAAGTTAGCCGGGGATGGTGGTGGCCCCTGAGATCTCAGTTACTCAGGAGGCTGTGGCAGGAGTATCGCTTGAGCCCAGGAGTTCAAGGTTGCAATGAGCCTTGATTGCACCACTGCACTCCACCCTGGGAGACAGAGTGAGACCCTGTCTCAAAATAATAATAATAATAATAATAATAATAACAGAAGTTTGGGAAACACTGTAAGGTCCAAGATTCTTAGAGTGACATATTAGCTTGAAACCATATGAAATTGATATCTATTTTGACATACAAAAAAATGACAGTTTCATAGCCGGGCATGGTGGCTCATGCCTGCAGTCCCAGCACTTTGGGAGGTTAAGGTGGACAGATCACCTGAGAACGGGAGTTCAAGACCAGCCTGGCCAACATGGTGAAACCCCATCTCTACTAAAAATACAAAATTAGCCAGGCGTGGTAGGTGCCTGTAATCTCAGCTACTTGGGAGACTGAGGCAGGAGAATCTCTTGAACCTAGGAGGTGGAGGTTGCAATGAGGTGATATCATGCCACTGCACTCCAGCCTGGGCAGCAAGAGCAAAACTCCATCTCAAAAAAAAAAAAAAAAAAAAAAAAATGGCAGTTTTAGGCCAGGTGCAGTGGCTCACACCTATAATCCCAGCACTCTGGGAGGCTGAGGCAGGCGGATCATCTGAGGTCAGGAGTTCAAGATCAGCCTGGCCAATGTGGTGAAACTCTGTCGCTATAAAAATAAAAATAAAAAAATTAGCTAGGTGTGGTAGTACACACCTGTAGTCTCAGCTACACGGGACGCTGAGGCAGGAGAATTGCTTGAACCTGGGAGGCAGAGGTTGCAGTGAGCCGAGATCGCACCACTGCTCTCCAGTCTGGGCAACAGAGCGAGATCTCATCTCAGAACAAAAAAAGGCAGTTTCATGTGGGTCAATATAATAGAAAGTCCGACATTTTCAGGCCCCTGCCTGTGTTCCGGCAAAACCGACTGCTTGTCATTGGTGTGCACATGCAACCTTATTTCTCTCCTCTGTGCCTTTGCCCAAGCCAGTTCCTTATCTGGATGCACACACACTCTTAGGATTCAGGTGTCACCACCTTCTGGAACCTTCCCTGTCATTTGTCCCCCAAGGCAGGTACAGTGCTCCTCCTCAGAGCTTCCCTAATGCAGTCAGCATGGCTGTCTAATTTGGGTCTGTCTCCCCCACTAGCCTATGAATTCCTCTAGAGCAAAAACATTTTTTTGGTAGCTAACCAAGTATGTGAGTGAATGACCGTCTACAAAGCAGGGAGGCCTAACTCGGCCTGGAGAGCCACAGAAGGTTTCAGAGAGAAACCATCTGATCTAGATCTTGACGTGGGAGGAGGAAGGGATTTGCCAGATGAGAAGTGAGTGGAAGGATACTCCAGGCGAGGTGGCAGCAGGTGTAAAGAGGCTAGAATTCTGACGGGAGTCTGCAGTGTTAGAGGAAATGCAAGCATGGCTTGAGAAGGGTGCATGAAGGAGAGCCGACAGAAAAAGGCCACGTTCGCAAGGTATCCCCTCCCTCGTGAATCTTGGTCAAGACACCCTGAAACTGACAAACACATCCATAAATATTTCCCAGTGGGTACTGATTAAAAGACTTGTGAGGCTGGAGTGTTCTTCTTACCTTGAAGACAAAAAAAAAAAAAAGAAAGAAAGAAATTATCTGAGCACAGGTGCAAAACCAGCCACATGGAACCACTGTGTTCAAACTAGCATGACCTTCAGCACTCAAGGAACTACTCTCTAGAGAAGTCACAGTAGGCCGGACATGGTGGCTCACATCTGTAATCCCAGCACTTTGGGAAGCCAAGGTGGGTGGATCACTTGAGGTGAGGTGTTCGAGGCCAGCCTGGTCAAATGGTGAAACCCCATCTCTACTAAAAATACAAAAATTAGCTGGGTGTGGTGGCGGGTGCCTGTAATCCCAGCTACTCGGGAGGCTGAGGCAGGAGAATCACTTGAACCTGGGAGGCGGAGATTGCAGTAAGCTGAGATCGCCCCAGGGCACTCAAACCTGGGCAACAGAGTGAGACTCTGTCTCAGAAGTCACAGTATCAACAAGAAGCAGAGATGGCCACACAGACAAAGATCAGGCCAGACAGGCAGGCCAGTGGGAAGACCATTCCAGGGAGCAGCGTTGCCAAGGACAGGGAGATTGGCTTAGAGACAAATATGGCACTAGATCTCTCCCCCACTAGGTAAGAGGCCCTTCTAACATAGAATGAAGGCAGGCCAGTTATGACAACAACAACTAATGATCAAATGGGAAGCTTAACAATGCTCTTCCTGGCCAGGTCCAGTAGCTTCATGCCTGTAATCCCAACACTTTGGGAGGCGGAGGCAGGAGGATCACTTGAGTCCAGGAGTTCAAGATCAGCCTGGGCAAGATGGTGAGGCCCCATCTCTACAAAAAATTTTTTAAAAAATTTAGCCGGGTGCAGTGATGCACGCCTATAGTCCTGGCTACTCAGGAGGCTGAAGCAAGAGGATCCCTTGAGCCCAGGAAATCAAGGCAGCAGTGAGATATGACCTCACCACTGCACTCCAGCCTGGCCACAAAGTGAAACCTTGTCTCAAAAAAACAAAACAAAACAAAACAAAACAAAACACAAAACACAAATGCTCCTCTCACTTCACCATAAAAGAGTTCCACATTGTGGTTTACCAGAGAAGGAGGAAGCGACTCTGTCGTGAGGGCACTCACATCTCAAGTTTACCCTCATATCAGAATAATTGCTGGCTGGGCACAGTGGCTCAAGCCTGTAATCTCAGCACTTTGGAAGGCCAGGGTGGGCAGATCAGCTGAGGTCAGGAGTTTGAGACCAGCCTGGACAACTTGTACTCTCTCTAACTCCAATGCCCCTTTCAGCAGACACTTCCCTATCACCTAAAAGAATCACTGGGCCAGGTGCGGTGGCTCACACCTGTAATCCCAGCCCTTTGGAGGCCGAGGTGGGCAGATCGCTTGAGGTCAGGAGTTCAAGACTAGCCTGGCCAACATGGTGAAACCCTATCTATATTAAAAATACAAAATTTAGCTGGGTGTGGTGGCAGGCACCTGTAATAGCAGCTACTCAAGAGGCTGAGGCAGGAGAATCACTCGAACCAGTGAGGTGGAGGTTGCAGCGAGCCCAGATTGTGCCACTGCTCTCAGCCTGGGTGACAGAATGAGACTTCATCTCAAAAAAAGAAAAAAAGAATCATTGTTTCCCTCCACCGAAAAAAGAAATTAAAACAAACAAACTAAAAACTAAAAACAAAGGGAAAAAGGTAAAGAAAAAAAAAGAGGCCGGGCGTGGTGGCTCACACCTGTAATCCCAGCAGTTTGGGAGGCTGAATCGGCTGGATCACTTGAGATCAGGGTTCAAGACCAGCCTGGCCAACATGGCAAAACCCCATCTCTTCTTAAAAATACGAAAAAAATTAGCTGGGCATGGTAGTGGGCACCTGTAATCCCAGCTACTCAGGGGACCGACGCAGGAGAATCACTTGAACCTGGGAGGCGGGGGTTGCAGTGAGCCCAGATCATGCCACTGCACTCCAGCCTGGGCAACAGAGCAAGACTCTGTCTCAAAAAACAAAGAAAGAAAAAAAGAAAAGAAAAAAGAATCATTGTTCCCTGAATGCCAACAGGTTCCCCTTTCACTTCCTGGTTTGAATGGGGCAGGACACACGCAAACCTCTAGAAGTGTGTTTCCTCACCAAAGTGGGAGCTGTGATTGTTGAATACGCTGATAACTAAATCAATAATACTTGTGCCAAGAACTAGAGAATAAAGAAGAAATAGCGTGCTCTTGAAATAGGAATAAAGATTCATTCAAATATTTATCGAACCCCTCCTCTGTGGTGGTACTGAGCTTCATGCTTGCCTCCTGAGCTGTGCAGACAGCCCCAAACCTAAACAAGAGTCCAGGCTAGTGGATGTGATGTTATTCAAAGAAATAAGGCGGGGGGGGATCCCGGGGGGGGGGGAGAAAAAAAAAAAAAGAAAAGAAAGAAAAGAAATATTTCACTAGGGAAGAGCTAAATCTCTCCACACCTAGAGGATGATCTGAAGACTTAAAACAAAATTCTGCTGAGGGAGAAGAAAGTTCTATAGATTTCCTTTTTTTTTAGAGAGACAGGGTTTCTCCATGTTGGTCAGGCTGGTCTCGAACTCCCGACCTCAGGTGATCCATCTGCCTCAGTCTCCCAAAGTGCTGGGATTACAGGCATGAGCCACTGTGCCTAGCCAGATGTATTTTTAAAAAATGTTCAATCAGCAGTAATCAGGGAAATGCAAATTAAAATTTTGCATTTTAATTTGAATTGAAACACCATTTCAAGCCCACTAAACTGATTTAGTACCTGACAGGATGACTGAGCCAGCAGGCCTGAGGTTGCAGAACAGTAAACATGACCAGGTACTGGGGGGCTACAGGTAAAGCAGGCACTTAGTAAATATTTTGCTAAGTCAAGCACAGAAAGCCCAGAACAGAGATAGCAAAGTGGCAGCTTATGGGCTAAATACGGCCTACTGACATGTTTTGTTTGCTCTCACAATGTTTACAAAAATGAAATAATTGCCAAGAGTTTTAAATGAGGAGATTTCACAACTTCTCTTGAGAAACAGTAAGATCTAGCAGCTCCTGGCCCAGTCTCCATGGGGCAGCACGCGCCTGCTGCTGAGAGCAACAGAGAGAGCTCCACATCTTTCACCACATCCCACCACTGCCCCCGGCCTCCCACGCTGCGGCTGCTTC
This sequence comes from Ateles fusciceps, assembly GCA_036589455.1. Taxonomy (NCBI): domain Eukaryota; kingdom Metazoa; phylum Chordata; class Mammalia; order Primates; family Atelidae; genus Ateles; species Ateles fusciceps. The sequence goes on from JAZHEH010001321.1 coordinate 4,174,978, forward strand.
ACCATCTTTCATTCCCCCTAGCCCTAGAAGCTCGAAGTGTGTTCCCTCCTTGACTAGAGATTTAATGGGATCCACTCTCAGGGGGAAGATTCAGAAACTGGTATTACCAACTCTGCAATGGGGGACAGGAACTAGAGCCAGGGACAGTTCTTTCAATGAGACAACGACATCCTATTATCCCAAATCCTTAAAGCCCTATAGGGTTGATGCTATAATAAATGTTCTTCATTTGCAATTGGAAACTGAGGTTCAAAGAAGCTAAGAAATTTGCCCAACACGTGGCAAAACTGGAACGGAAACTCAAGAATTTCTGACTTAGCTAATATTGATTAAGCATATTCATATGCTAAGCACTTAAATATATCACATGAGCTAAATAATTTGATTCTCACTTCAACCCTGTGGGAAAGAAACAATTACTAAACCCATTTTACTTGTGAGGAAACTACGGCACAGAAGGTTAACGACTAGTCAAAGGCTACACAGCTAACTGGAGGCAGAAGTGAGATGTGAATCCAGCAGTCTGAGCACAGCTTGAATCTCAGCAAGGCAGTGGCTGCCTGCCTCTAGCAGCTTCTGCAGTGAGTCCCCACTTCACCATCCCCCACCAGTTCCCTTCTCATGCTCACCACTATTAACAGTTCAGTGCCTTTTTTTCAAGACAGAAGCATTGTCTGTGTTTTAATACCCCAATGGGATGCCACATACCATCCTGCCATGAGCTGGCCCTTCTCTTAACAATACACTGTGGAGCAGCTTCCATATCAGCATGCTTCTTACTCCATTCTGCAGACTCACTGTAATTTATTTAACTTATAAATATTTAAGGCTGGGTAAGGTGGATCATACCTATTATCCCAACACTTTGGGAGGCCAAGGTGGGAAGATCGCCTGAGCCGAGGAGTTCGAGACCAACCCAGGTAACAGAGAGAAACCCAGTCTCCATTAAAAAAAATTTTTTTTTAATTGACTGGTGTGATGGCATCTGCCTGTAGTCCCAGCTACTTGGGAGGCTGAGGTGGTAGAATCACGAGCCTGGGAGGTCAAGGCTGCAATGAGCTGTGATGGTGCCACTGCATTCCAGGCTGGGTGACAGAGTGATACTGTCTCAATAAATAGGCCTGGCACAGTGGCTCACGCCTGTAAACCTAGCACTTTGGGAGGTGGAGGCAGGTGGATCACCCGAGATCAGGAGTTCAAGACCAGCCTGGTCAACATGGGGAAACTCCGTCTCTACTAAAAATACAAAAATAAGCCAGGCATGGTGGCACATTCCTGTAATCCCAGCTACTCTGGAGGCTGAGGCAGCAGAATCACTTGAACCCAGGAGGAGGAGGTTGCAGTGAGCCGAGATCGCGCCATTCCAGCCTGGGTAACAGAGCAAGACTCCATCTCTAAAAAAAAAAAAAATATTATATATATATATAAATAAATAAAAGAAATAAATATTTATGTCGTCTTCAGTTTTTCTTTTTCTTTCTTTTTTTTTTTTTGAGATGGAGTATTGTTTTGTTGCCCAGGCTGGAGTGCAGTAGCACGATCTTGGCTCACTGCAACCTCTGCCTCCTGGGTTCAAGCAATTCTCCAGCCTCAGCCTCCTGAGTAGCTGGGATTACAGGTGTGTCCCACCACGCCTGGCTAATTTTTATATTTTTAGTAGAGACAGGATTTTACCATGTTGGCCAGGCTGGTCTTGAACTCCTGACGTCACATGATCTGCCTGCCTTGGCCTCCCAAAGTGCTGGGATTACAGACGTGAGCCACCCCGCCCAGCCTTTTTTTTTCTTATTTAAAAAAAAATTGATGCATTAAACATTGTCACTCACCTAAATTTGTGCAGTTGAACACTGTGGGATAATTCTAAGTAGAATTCTGGAGCCAAGGTCATGCATCTATAAGATTTTGATAGATATTGTAGAATTCTCCCCCCCCCAGAAAGGTTCTGCCAATGTACATTTCCACCACCGCTGTATAAAGTGCCTATTTTCCATGTCCTTGCCTACGATGGGTATATTTTCCTGTTGTGTTTTCTGTACCTCACACAAACTGCCTCCCTTAAGCTGCCTTCTTGTTTTTATAATCTATTCAGTTTCACCAGCATGGTAACAACTATAAAGAAACAACACAAAATAATCTACGTCTAGGAAACGTACCAAAATGATGACAGTGATTGGATTTATGTGGGCATGACATAAGTGATTTTTTTTTTTCAGTATTTTCCAAATGTTCTTAAATGAATGTTACAGAAATTTTCTCCCTATTACCCCACCCAACCTTTTATTTTTTATTTAAAAGAAGAAGAAAAAGGCCCAGAGTGTCAATCTTCAGGGCCACATGGAGGAGAGTGGCTGAAAAGACTGTGGCCCTGTAGTGCAGTCAGGTTTTGTGGGACAACTGATGCCTCCCCTGCTGCCCTCCATGCCTCTCACAAGTGGCTGATGTGAACAGGGAAGGTGGTAAAGAAGAAATGAAAGTAGCTGGAACTACTCAGGGCCTGAGGCAATGTGAAAAAGAGTAAAAAGCCCCCAAAAAAATCAGACAGCTGTTTACAGAGGCCGGTTAGAACTTTACTCAGCAAGGAAACCCTCTGTAAACCTATCTCTGCCCCTACTTCACACTCCAGGAAAAGGCACCATTATTCGCCAAGCTGCTCAAGTCTTAAGTCAGGGGTCTATCCTGGACTCTGACCTACCCACCCACCCACCTCCAGTCACCAGATCCTGTTGATGGTATCGTCCTAAACTCCCTCAAAACCCATTTGCTTCTCCCATCTCATTCTCTCTCAGTGGATTAAGCTGCAACCAGCTCCCACAACCACCCTCTGCACCCTCCCCCACCCATCTCCTGCAGAGCTGTCAATTCAGATTGAGTCTGACATGCAAATCTGATTTCAAGTAAAACCCTTCAATGCTCCCCTGTGGCCTGCAGCCCTGGTACTCAACCCTGGCTGCACATTAGAGTCACCTGGGGGAGCTTTAAAACTGATCCCAACACCAAAAAACAAAAAACACCAAACTGATCCTGACACCAAGTCCCTGTATCTTAAGACTCAGGCTAAATGTTTTTAGTTCTTAAAGCTCTCCAAGCGATTCTAATATGCAGCCAGGGGCAAGAACCACTGGGCTCCAAGATACAGAGTGCACGTCCCTCTGCACTGTGCTCAGGAACTCCATGTCATTCCTGGAGTGCAGCGTTGGGATCACAGCTCACTGCAGCCTCAACCTCCCACCTACCTCCCAAGTAGCTGGGACTACAGGTGCACGCCATCATGCCCATCTCATTTTTTGATTTTTTGTAGAGATGGGGTTTTGCTATGTTGCTTAGGCTGGCCTCAAACTCCTGGGCTCAAGCAATCTGCCTGCCTCAGCCTCCCAAAGTGCTGGGATTACAGCAGGCATGGCCACAGCACCTAGCCTGTCATTCATCCTTCTTTTTTTTTTTTTTTTTTTTTTGAGACAGAGTCTCACTCTGTCAGCCAGGCTGGAATACAGTGGTGCAATCTCAGCTCACAGCAACCTCTGCCTCCTGGGTTCAAGCGATTCTCCTGCCTCCGCCTCCCGAGTAGCTGGGATATGCCACCATGCCCAGCTAATTTTTGTATTTTTAGTAAAGACAGAGTTTCACCATGTTGGCCAGGATGGTCTCGAACTCCTGAGCTGAAGTGACCTGCCCACCTCGGCCTCCCAAAGAGCTTGGATTACAGGTGTGAGCCACAGTGCCTGGCCCTGTCTGTCATTCATGCTTTCAGCAAAAATTTACTAAGCATCTACTATGTACCAGGTGCCTCACTTGCACTGAGGCTATGGCCAAAAATAACATTTAGGCCCCTCACAAAGCCTACAGCCTGTTAGGGTCAATGAGGCTCTTAGTCGTTTTGTTTTGTTTTGTGTTTTTGAGACAGAATCTCACTCTATTGCCCAGGCTAGAGTATAATGGTACGATCTCAGCTCACTGCAACCTCCGCCTCCCGGGTTCAAGTGGTTCTCCTACCTCAGCCTCCCGAGTAGCTGGGATTACAGGCACCTGCCACCATGTCCAGGTAATTTTTTTTATTTTTAGTAGAGACAGGGTTTCACAATGTTGGTCAGGCTAGTCTCAAACTCCTGATCTCAGGTGATCCACCCACCTTGACCTCCCAAAGTGCTGGGATTACAGGCATGAGCCATCACGCTTGGGCTGAGGCTCTTAGTGTTTTAAGCCTGACTTCTGGCCCCTCTTACCTCTTACTCTTTGTTCTAGCTATCATGACAGATTTGAGATTTCCCAAACTTACCCCGGTGTAGCCTCAGAGTCTATAAATATGCCAACCCAAAATTCCAGCCCTCGGCCTCCTGCTAGTTAAGACTCAGTTTGAGAATCACTTCCTCTGAGCAGCCTCTACCTAACCCCACCCCAGAACTGCCCCAGATTATCACGCGCCCATCACTGGAAGAGTCTCTTGCGTAGTCATCACTGTCGTTTCTTTGTGTGGCGTCCTCACTATACTGCGAGCTCCTTGCAAGTGGGGACTGTGACTAAACCATTTCTGAATCCCTGCTGGGGACACTAAATAGCCAGTGAACCCATAAGTACGTGGACTTGAATGGCCCAGTGGAGAGTCTATATGACAGGTATCCACATAGGACAATACACAGTATGAGAGAAGAACAGCTTCAGAAGGGCTAGAAGGCCAGGTTCTCAGCAGGAGTTTCTGGAGCACACAGCCTGTAACCACGAGGAGACAGGCAGAGATATAGAGTCTCGAAGCTGAGTAAGACAGTGCCTTACTTCTCCTTGAAGAGAGGCCTTGTGTGGTGAAAGTAACACATCTGTGTTCTAATTTGAATCCTCACCAGCTATGTGACTTTGGGTTAGGTGGACGCCTAATATTTGCATGGCTGACGGCAAAAGTGCATACAGAGGCCCACATACCATTTGTCTAAATTTAAAAACTACCAAACCATTAACCACAGTTTCTACTCTATCCTCTTCTATTCTCTTACCTTGACAGATATACCTTCATAATGACCTGGGAACTAGGTTTACATTTAAAAGTCTCGGCTGGGTGCAGTGGGTCATGCCTGTAATCCCAGCACTTTGAGAGGCCGAGGCGGGCGGATCATGAGGTCAAGAGATTGAGACCATCCTGGCCAACATAGTGAAACCCCATCTCTACTAAAAATACAGAAATTAACTGGGCCTGGTGGCGCACGCCTGTAGTCCCAGCTACTCAGGAGGCTGAGGCAGGAGAAATTGCTTGAACCCGGGAGGTGGAGGTTGCAGTGAGCCGAGATTGTGACACTGCACTCCAGCCTGGTGCCTGGTGACAGAGTGAGACTCTGTCTAAAAAAAAAAAAAAAAAAGTTAAAATTCTCAGATTCCTGAGAGTTCCTGGGGATATGGTGCCACAGGAGAACTAGTCCCTGGCCCACACCCTGCTGTTCCCACCTGCGGTCGGCAGAATAATGTCCCCTCCCCACCCCAGATGTCCATACCCTGATCCCAGGAACCTGTGAATATGTTATCTTACATGGCAAGGGGGAATTAAAATTGCTAATCAGGTCAATCACACATGTAATCCCAGCACTTTGGGAGGCTGAGGCAGGAGGATCACTTGAGCTCAGGAGTTTGAGACCAGTCTGGGCAACATAGCAAGACCTGATTTCAACTTATATTACAAGGCTATTTATTTAAATACAATAAAAAATTGCTAATCAGCTGACCTCGAGATAGAGAAATTATCCTGGATTATAGGGGTGGCCCAACGTAATCACAAGGGTGCCTCTAAGTGAAAGCAGGAGGCACAAGTCAGAGTCAGAGAGGACGTGATAACAGAAGCAAAGGCTGGAGTGATGGGACTGCTTGCTGGCTTTGAAGGTGGCCACCAGTCAAGGAACACAGGTGGCCTCTAGAAGCTGGAAAAGGCAAGCAATCAGATTCTCCCTGGAGCCTCCAGGAAGGACACAGCCATGGCTATACCTTGATTATAGCCCAGTGAGACCCATTTTGGACTTCTGGCCTCCAGAAATGTAAGATAGTAAGTTTGTGGTAATTTTTCACAGCAGAAATAGGAAATGAATACGCTACCCTAGTCTCTGTCCTGCACCACAGGGCCTCACATTCAGCCCAGGGGTCACACGAGCTCCTAAGTGCAAAGTCACATTCACAAACAGATGCCCCTTGGCCACGCCTTGGGCCTAGGGGTACACATACCAGCGTTCTGGGGAGGAGGAATCCAGGGGAAGAGGCTCTGGAAAACAGCAGGGAAATTGGGTTTGGCATGTGTGGCATGGCCTAGAAGTGGATATGAGCTCAGGGTTGGCACAGCTCCTAGGCTGCATGGCCTCCTCACCTGCTCACTTGGGTCAAATGGCTTCACCTTCTGGAGCCTCATGTGTAAAATCAACCATGTGGATCATTACTGAGCACGTCGTCTGTGCCGAGTGTTCTACTTAGTATCAGAGCTTTGACAATGCTGGGTCCTTTTCCTCAAAGAACTTACCTCCTGGAAACTCTGACCTCACAGGGCTCCTACCCAAGAAGGGAATGGTAGGTAAAGCAGCTGACACGTAGAAAACCCTCAATGAACTTCATTTTCCATCCCTTTCCACTTAACCACATCAAAGGGCTTACCAATTAAAAATAAAAAGCCCTTGCCCAAACTCTTTGATGCATTCCATTTGCTCCTAGGAAGAGCCTAAAATCCTTTGCAAGCCCAACTTCCATCCCTCTCTGTGTTCCATACACAAACCTTGTCATTCCTCAGCTACACCAAAGGAGCGCTCCTGCTTCTGGCCTTCACCTTGCTGTTCCTGCTGCCTGAAAGGTCTTGTCTTCCACAAATGCCCACCCCTTCTCAGCAAGCTTTCTCTTTCAGGGCTTAGTTGAAATGCCATTCTCCTGAGGCAGCCCTTCTTGGCTTCAGAACCCCACTAACCTGAGCAGGTTTACCTGCCATCCCCCTCTCCCAGCACCAGGTAGGGCTCTCTGTAGCACTCACCACGATGGCTGTCACATGGCTATTATTTGTATTACCTTTTGTTGGTTAAGTATAACATGAATTTATCTTCATAATTTTAAATTTAATTCTCTTCAAGAGAAAGTCTCAAATGTATCACCTTTTTCGTATTGGAGTAAAATAAACATGTCTCTGACATTTAGGTATACCGTTCAGCAGCACTACATACATCTACACTGCAAGCACACCCATCTCCAGGACTTTTTCATCATCCCATGTTCTAACTCTGCACCCATTCAACAATAACTCCCTATCCTTTCCTCCCCAGCCCATGGCAACCACAGTTCTATCTCTGTCTCTATGACTGTGACTACTCTAGGTACATCACGTAAGTGGAATCATAAATATCTGTCCTGTTCTGATTGGCTTATTTCACTTAGCATAATGTCTTCGAGGTTCACCCAAATGGTGGCATGTATCAGAATTTCATTCCTTTTTTTTTTTTAAGGCTGAGTAATAATTCATTGTATGGACAGACCACGTTTTGTTCATCTCTTCATTTGCTGATGGATATTTGGGTTGTTTCCATGTTTCGCTATTATGAATAATGCCGCTACACACGTCAGGGTACAGATATTTGTTCCTGGGCTTCCCATTCTTTTGGGAATATACCCAGAAGTGGAATTGCTGGAACAAATGGTAATTCTACACTTAATATGTATTTATTACTTTTTGTCCACTTGTTACTGGTTTATGCTCCCTCCCCCACTTCCACTGTAGTCCAGCACCACGAGGGTAAGAAGTCACATCTGTCTTCCTCTGTGTTTCATTGTGTGCTACCCTCACTAGACTGTGAGCTCCTTGAAGGCACAGATTGTGACTGAACCATCTCTGTGTCCCTGGTGGGGACACTAAATTGCTGGTGAACTCATAAGTAAGTGAACTAGAATAAAGCTCCTAGAATAAAGGCGATACATTGCTGGGTCCAGCATGGGCTTGGCCCTTCAATCAACATTTGTTAAATTAATGAAACAAGGGCAATTTAGCTGGCGTGGCTGAAGGGTGGAAGCCGAAGCAGATGTCACAGAAGAAAAGTGACAGCAATTCCTGACAGGGATTTTCACGCCCAGAAGTCCCAAGGAGACTGCCCATAGATTTACCTGGTTTTCTCCCTTTCTTTTTTCTTTCTTGTTTAGAGATGAGCTCAAGCCATGCTGGCTGGCTGAAATGCAGTGGCTATTTACAGGCGCAATCACAGCATGCTGTGGTCTTGAACTCCTGGGCTCAGCCTCCCATGTAGCTGGGACTACAGATGCAAGCTATGTTTTTGTTTCCTTAAGTTTTCTGACATTCATGCCTTTACATGGGTCTCATCCTCCCTATGTTCTTATCTGAAACTATTTGGTAGAATCATATAAAACTGAGCCAGGCACTGCGGCACGTGCCTGCAATCCCAGCTACTTGGGAGACTGAGTTGGGAAGACTGGTTGAGCCCAGGAGTTTGATAACAGCCTGGGCAACATAGCAAGACCCTGTCTCAAAAACCAAACCAAACAAAATTGAGCCCAAGGGTCTATGGTTCGTATCTCCACTTGAGGCAATAGAGCACAGCGTGTCCTCACTGTGAATCAGAAAGATCAGGGTTAGAATTCAAGTTCCACCATTTCCTGGTGGTGACTCTGAGGCTCTCTTTTCTCTTGTAAAATAGGAATGTTGTATACAATTCATAGGACAACTGTAAAGATTATCTCAAATATGCAAAACACCTAGAACAAAGGAGATACATACTGGCCATAAGTGTTAGTTCTCCCTTATCTCCTCCTATCTTTCTCCATTCCTCTCAATCCTGCTGTGTGTGCTCAGCTGATAGACATATAATCTTTTTTTTCTTACATCAGCATGAGGGAAATTTCTAGAACAAGGACCAAAGGAACATATTGTAGAGCACAGAGGAATTCCTTACGCACACACTCTCTCTATAGAGGTTCAGTCCACAGTTAAAGCTGAGAGATTCTTTACTATTCCCAGATAAGAAATGTTAGACACATTGGCAAACACTGACCACATGGATGATGGCAGCAACTCACAGGCCTATACTGTGGTGGGGTTTGCCTGGCATTCTCACATACATGATCTCTCTTGAACCAGGCAGGAAACAGCTAGAAAGCATAAAGATTTGCCTAAGGTTACACGGCCTGCATAAGGCAGTATGGGGTAATGCAAAGCATTCAGGAGATTTCTGTTCAAATTCTGACTCTGTCATTCCCTCATTCTGTGAGAAGTCTCATTTACTTTATATCACACTTGTAATCCCAGCACTTTGGAAGGCCTAGGCGGGCAGATCACAAGGTCAGGAGTTTGAGACCAGCCTACCCAACATGGTGAAACCTCGTCTCTACTAAACATACAAAAATTAGCTGGGCATGGTGGCAAGTGCCTGTAATCCCAGCTACTCAGGAGGCTGAGGCAAGAAAATCACTTGAACCCGAGAGGCAGAGGTTGCAGTGAGCTGAGATGGCGCCACTGCACTCCAGCCTGGGTGACAGAGCCAGACTTCGTCTCAAAAAAAAAAAAGATAATTACTTGAGGCATATGATTTTTAGACACTTGTCCTCTAGAGTATGATACTGCACCTTCTTTGAGAGAGAGAAAGGACAAACTGAATGCAGAGAGGGAAAGGCCAGTATCAAGTTACACTCAAAGGATGCTTGGGGAGAGGTGCTGGGAGGGTGATGTCCCCAGGAAGGGCACGGAATCTGAGTCCCCTCCCCCATACCTTGGCTTGTACATCTCTTCATCTGGCTGTTCACAAATGTAAGTGTCTCCCTGAGTTCTGTGAGCCATTCTAGGCAAATTAATTGAACCCAAGGATGGGTAGTGGGAACCCTAATTTATAGCCGGTTGGACAGAAGTATAACTGACCATCAAGTTGTGACTGGTATCCGAAGTGGAGGCAGTCTTGTGGGACTGAGCCTTCTATGGAAAAGAGCAGGACATCAGGCAGAATGGCACCTAGAGACCCCCTCTTTTTTTTTTTGAGACAGAGTCTTGCTCCGTCTCCCAGGCTAGCGTGCAGTGGCGCAGTCTCAGCTCACTGCAGCCTCCGCTTTCTGGGTTCAAGAGATTCTCCTGCCTCAGCCTCCCGAGTAGCTGGGATTACCATGCCTGACTAATTTTTGTATTTTTAGTAGAGACAGGGTTTTGCCATGTTGGTCAGGCTGGTCTCGAACTCCTGACCTCAGGTGATCTGCCTGCTTCAGTCTCCCAAAATGCTAGGATTAGAGGTGTGAGTCATCGCCTTTAAAAGTAAATCTTTAAAAGAGACCTTTAAAAGTAAGCCGAGATCTTTAAAAGTAAGCCAACGTCGTTGTAACCACACAAGGTTTGATCCCTATAGGAGACTTGGTGCTCACTGCACAAACCCAAGCCTTAGCATCTTGATGCAAGTATGAGCAAAGCTTCCACCTGGTTTCTCTGATTCTGCTATACCCACCCCTGCAACCCATTCTCCACACTGCCTCTACAGTCACCTTTTCAAAAGTGAAAATGGGGGCTGGGCACTGTGGTCCATGCCTGTAGTCCCAGCTACTTGGGAGGCCAAGGCAGGATTGCTTGAGGTCAGGGATTCAAAACCAGACTGGGCAATATAGCAAGATCCCATATCTAAAATTTAAATAAAAGAAAATGCAGTCATATGACCTCCACAGCTGAAAACTCTCTAACAGCTCCTGATCTCTCTTCATAAACAAACAAATAAATAATGCTTAGAAGACCAGTGGCATCAGTGTCACCTGGGAATTTGTTAGAAACGCAAATTTTTTTTTTTTTTTTTTTTTTTTTGAGATAGAGTTTTGCTCTTGTCACCCAGGCTGGAGTGCAATGGCATGATCTCAGCTTACTGCAACCTCTGCCTCCCAGGTCCAAGCAATTCTCCTGCCTCAGCCTCCCAAGTAGCTGGGATTACAAGCATGTGCTACTACACCTGGCTAATTTTGTAATTTTAGTAGAGACAAGGTTTCACCATGTTGGTCAGGCTGGTCTTGAACTCCTGACCTCAGGTGATTTACCTGCCTTGGCCTCTCAAAGTGCTGGGATTACAGGAGTGAGCCACCACACCAGGCCTAGAAATGCAAATTTTCATCCCCCCTCTAACATCTACTGAATCAGAATCCCTAGGGGGCCCACAAGTCTATGTTCTAATAACGTCTCTGGAAGATCTGTGAGCCTGCTGAAGTTTGAGAAGCACTTTGCTACACACTGTACATAAACTGTTTCATCCTATACCCTGGTAACTTCCCAAGTTTATATCAATTTTCCCACTTACTCGACTGCTTATGTGACATCTCCATTTAGATGCTAAAAGGCATCTCAAGTATAATGTGTCTAGAACCCCAAATTCTTGATTTTCTGCCTTTGAACTTGCTCTTTTTGCGGTCTTTCTCCACCAGGCACTAGCATGGCCATTCACACAGCTGTTCAGACCAAGAATCTAGGTGGCAATCTTGATGTCATTCTGCGGGGCCTTAACCAATCTAATCCATCAACAAATGCTGTCAGTCCAGTCTTCAAACAGGTACATGCCTGTAATCCCCAGCTAGTCAGGAGGCTGAAGCACAAGAATTGCCTGAACCCGGGAGATGGAGGTTGCAGTGAGCCGAGATTTCACCACTGCACTCCAGCCCAGGCGACAGTGAGACTGTGTCTCAAAAACAAAAACAAAACACTAAAGTCTTTATTGTCATGGCCTCTGAGGCCCTAACTGGTCTGCCATCCACCTCTCCAGCCTCTTTGCTTTCCCTTCTCCCACTCTCTTGCTGTATTCCAGTCACATTGGTCTCCTTGCTGTTTTTTAGAGGCCAAGTCCTTTTCATATCAAGGTATTTGTAAGCTCCCTCTGTCTGTAATGCACTTCCCCAGGATATTCGCAAGGCTGTCTCCCTCACTTCCTTCAGATCTGCTCAAATGTAACCTCCCAAGATCTCCCCGACCACCCTTTTTAACACCCTCCATCATTCTCTACATATTCACTTCTCATCCTACTTTATCAGTGCTTGACGTTATATACATGCATACATACATATATATATATATATCTTTTTTTCTTTCTTTCTTTCTTTTTTTTTAAACAGAGTCTCACTCTGTCACCCAGGCTGGAGTGCAGTGGCTTGATCTCGGCTCATTGCAACTTCCACCTCCCAGGTTCAAGCGATTCTCCTGCCTCAGCCTCCCGAGTAGCTGGGATTACAGGCGCCCACCACCACACCCAGCTCTTCTTTTTGTATTTTTGGTAGAGACAGGGTTTTGCCATGTTGGCCGGGCTGGTCTCGAACTCCTGACCTCAGGTGATCTGCCTGTCTCAGCCTCCCAAGGTGCAGGGATTATAGGCGAGCCACCGCACCCAGCCTGACGTTATATTTGTATTTGCTTGATAAATGTAAGCTCCATAAGTAAGTATACTTGGAGCTTAAACAGTACTTGGAACACAGTAGCTGTCAATAAATACTTGCTAGATGAATAACTAGAATGATGGATACAAGGCTGTTTGGAAATTGCCTGCCAGCATGTTGGCGCCAGTGCTTGCTGTGGATCTACCGTATTGCAGACACACTAGCACTGTGATCTCACTTAGTTCCCAGTGATCCTGTGCAAATAAGGAAACTGAAGTTCAGAGAAGTTAATACACAAGCCCAAGCTCAACAGTACTTAGCAGATCTAAATTTAGAATCCTTTCATTTCAGCTCTAACAGCTTCTTCTTTGATTAGTATTTTTTTTATTTTTTTATTTTTTTGAGATGAAGTCTTGCTCTGTTGCCAGGCTGGAGTGCAGTAGCGCAATCTCGGCTCACTGCAACCTCCACCTCCCAGGTTCAAGTGATCCTCCTGCCTCAACCTCCCGAGTAGCTGGGACTACAGGTGCGTGCCACCATACTCAGCTAATTTTTGTATTTTTAGTGGAGACGGGGTTTCACCAGTTGGCCAGGATGGTCTTGATCTTTTGACCTCATGATCTGCCCGCCTCAGCCTCCCAAAGTGCTTGGATTACAGGCGTGAGCCACTATGCCCGGCCTGACTAGTACTTTTTATTCTGTAACAGGCTGTTATGGCTCAGTGGAAGTCAATCTAGGCTGAACTCAGTGGTTTAAACAAGTAGATGCTTCTAGCTTGGCTGCTTGAGATGTGTTTGTGCAAACGATTGAAAACAGCCAAGACACCTTATATACTTTATACCCAGTGGCCTTCCTTGGACCTTACTTTATTTATTTTTTATTTTATTTATTTTTTTATTTTTGGACCTTAATTTATTTTTTATTATTTTGGGTTTTTTTTTGAGACAGAGTCTTGCTGGAGTGTAGTGGCATGATCTCAGCTCACTGAAACCTCCACCTCCCGGGTTCAAATGATTCTCGTACCTCAACCTCCCAAGTAGCTGGGAGGACTACAGGTGCCTGCCACCACACCCGGCTAATATTTGTATTTTTGGTAGAGATGGGGTTTCACCATGTTGGCCAGGCTGGTCTCTAACTCCTGGCCTCAAGTGATCCACCCACCTTGGCCTCCCAAAGTGCTGTGATTATAGGCATGAGCCACTCTGCCCAGCCTGGACCTTGCTTTAATATGTCAACTTCCGTCTTAAAATATAAACCTCTGAATTGACCATAGTCCTCCAGATATGCTCTCATCAGTGGCAGGTATTCTGAAAGACTGGACCAGGATACTAGATTCAGATTACTGTAACTTCAGCCAAGCTCCCTATTCTGTAATTACTTTATAGGACCTATACTAGATAACTTCCAAATTTGTTGTTACCATCTTCAAAAACATGAGAAAAGTATAGACTTAAAAATTATAGACCAACACTTGTCAATTCTACTGAAAACATCTAACATTCTAGAGAATAAAAGTCTTTTGAGAATTCAAGTATATGCCTCCATATAACCGTCTCTGGAATATGAAATTAAATATAACTAGAAAAAGACCCTTGGATACTCACTGATCATATAAATCCAAGACTACAGTGCTTTATAGAGTTAATTAAATTCTCTTTGCAACTTTTGCCTGACCTTTTTCTTCGCTGATAAGTAATTTTTATACTGGATGAAAATGATGAGAACAAATGGCTTTTCCTCCGCTGCAGAATAAACGGTACTGTGTATACCGAGGCTGCCTCCCGTCAAGCATCCAAGTCTCTGCTGAATCTCCCCTCTATCTCCAGCTGGTTTCCGTCTCAGAAATCAGTTTCTTTAGACTGCCTCATTTTCTCTCCTCCTCCATCACCTTCACTAGCAGGTGACTTTCATAACAGACACCCGTTAGGATGTCTCAGCAAAATTATAAATTAACATTTGCTATGGACTTTTAGGGTTGCATGTAAACAGCAGTAATTAACACCAGATGTCACTCAGCCATCTTTACTTGCCACCCCCTCTCCAACTGCCTCAATTAGGCCAAATTATCTCACATCAGGAGTATGGCAAAATGTTCCTGCTGCTTCTGCCTCTGCCCTGTACACTGTCCTTGTCCCCTGTATGCTGTTGCTAGGATGAGTTTTCTAAACACAAAGGTAACTGATAATAGTTACGACCATTTGTGTCATAGTTAAATGTCAGGAACTTACATTATTTTTGCTCCTCATAATCACCAAGTCAGATAGGAATATTTATTTCTATTTACCCAAGAAACTGAATTCAGAGAAATTAAGAAAGTTTCAAAGATGACAAGATTATTAAGAGCCAGAACTGGGACTCCATCCCAGATCTCCATGGCTCCAGAGCCCATGCCCTTCCCACTGCAGCTGACTGGACTTCAAGATCAGGCTCAGGCTCTCTAGGTTGATGTTCCAGGCCCTTCAAATATCTTGTCAATTCAGCCCCATTTCCTGTCAGGCCCCCAACACTCTCTCAACTCCAGACATACCAAATACTTAATATCCCTCTTCTTGCTTCCATACCTTAGTGAGCGATACTGTCTTACCTGAGATGACTTTTCTCCAAACTCTTTTCTTTGCCCGGTTTGCTCATAATAGATTTAAATCAAATGGGTTTTTTGTAATCCCCACCCCCCGCCAGCCACTCCCTCACAGAGTGCTCACAGAACTAACTAAGCAAAATCCTGGCACACCATATGTCATCCTGTCTTCTAACTTGCTGTATCCTACAGTAAGGGGTGGCACTACTGGCAGCACAAATGATTTCAGATGGTACATGGATACCACATTAATAAACACTGAATCACAAAGTGAGAAATTTACTCTCTTTCCAGTTCTCTTTCAAGCTCTCTGACGACAGTGTGCAAGGGTCAGTATGGTACTGGTATATTAAGGTGGTGATTAACAGCATGGCCTCTGGAGCCAGACTGCCTGGGTTCAATCTCTGCTATACCACTTAACAGCTGAATGGCTTCTCTGTGCTATATCCCCCAGATCCCAACACACAGCCAGGCACACGATAAAAATTTGCCGAATGAATGAGTTCAGCAAACATTCTTAGAACACAATCAATGGCAGGCACTCCTAAGGCTTGACAGAGGACAGATGCCTTGCGAGTTCATGAACCTGAATCCAAGAGAGATGTATATAGTCTAACACAGTGGTTCTCAAAGCTTGGTTCTGGGATCAGCCTCAGCATCACCTGGGAACTTGTTAAAAATGCAGATTCTCAGACACCACCCCAGATTTACTGAATCTGAGATTCTGAGGGTGGGGGCCCAGCAATACAGCTTACAAGCCGTACAGGAGATTCTAATGTACACTCAAGTTTGAGCATCACTGATCTCACAGGACAAAGATGTAGAGCGGCTGGAAGGCAAGCAAGGCAGAATCCAGAGAGCACAGACAGGAAAGAGCTGCTCGCAGGACATCTCTGTATCAGAACAGACCTGCAAGTGGAGACACTACCAGGAGGCGGCACGAGGGTTCTATCTTGTCAAGACGGTGAAATGATTGGTTTCTTGTGGATCTGTCAGATGCCAGGCAGGAAATCAGGCCATCTGGGTTAGGCTCGGCTCTGCTGCTAATCAGCTGTGTGATCCTGAACATGGCCCTTTAGGGGCTGCAGTGAGGGTCCTGCCCTCGGGTAGAGTTCCCCACACGTGGCGCAGGACTCTCCCAGTGACTCATCCCTACCTTTATTTCTACTTCACTGAGAAAATGAAAGCAATGTGAAGAGAACATCCAAAGAACTCTATCCCATCCATATCTACCACCAGCCAACATGTGCACTCACACACTCAGGCTCCCAACTTCTTATCAACACCCCAGCCATGCTTCTATCCAAGTCTAAACGCCCTCTGTGTTACAAAACAACCCTTCTCACCCACTCAAGGATATTGCTACCACAGATCTCCCTTCTCCCACATCAATATTTTTCTCTACTGGATTTTCCCAATCATAAAAAGTTGTTTTTCCCACTTTTGTTCTCCTTGACAGCAGAACTCCTCGGAAGCGTTGTCTACCAGCTGTCCCCAGTTGCTCTCCTCACCTTCTCTCTGAAGCCCACTGTAGTCAGGCTTTCTGGCCTATCACCCTGGCAGCACTGCTGCAGGGAGGCCACAAGAGGCCTTCGTGCTGTGAAGTCCAATGTGTCATTGAAAGCCCTCGTTTGACTGGGCTCTTTGGGAGCACTCACCCGAGTTCGTCAGCCCTCCTCCTTCGCACACCCTCACTTTACTTCCAGGTACCAGGCTCTTGGTTTCTCTCCTACGTTACTGGTCCCTCTTTCTTAGTCTCCTTTGTCAATTCCTCTTGTTTTCCCACAGCTCTTTTTATTACTATTGTTATTTGTTGAGACAGCGTCTTGCTCTTTTGCCAAGGCTGGAGTGCAGTGGTGTCATCTCAGCTCAGTGCAGTCTCACGTTGCTGGACTCAAGCAATCCTGCTGTCTCGGCCTCCCACGTAGCTAGGACTACAGGCATGCACCACCATGCCTGGCCAGTTTTTTTTTTCTTTTAAATCTAATAGAGACTCACTATGAGGCTTTGCTGTGTTGCCCAGCCTAGTCTTGAATGCCTGGCCTCAAGCAATCCTCACACCTTGGCCTCCCAAAATGCTGGGATTACAGGCATGAGGCCCTGTGCCCAGCCTCTCAAGCCTCTTAATGCTGAAGTACTCTAAGCCTTAGTCCCAGGTCCTTTTCTCCTTTTGTCATACTCATTCCCTTATGACTTCATCCAGTCTCAGGACCGTAAATATGGACATCTCTCTGCTGACGACCTCCAAACATATATCTGCAGCCCAGCCTCCAGAATGCCTACTCAACATCTTCCTTCAGATGATTAATAGATTTTAAGTTAAACATGTTCAAAATGGAATTCCTAACTGTCAAATCTGTTCCATACTACCTTCTCCAGCTAAATTAACAGCAACTCCATACTTCTTGTTGCTAGGGGCCAGAAACTTGAGTCATTCTCAACTTCACTTTCTCTCGTATCTTTCAACCAGTTGTCCATGGAAATCTTGCTGGTTTACCTTCCAGATGTATCTATCATCTGCCCACGTCTCTCCACCTCCAATGCTGCCACCACGTCTGGACCAGCATGAATGACTGGCCTCGACCTCCCGAGCTCAAGCCATCTTCCTGCCTCAGCCTCCTGAGCAGATGGCACTACAGTTGCACAAGGGCACTCAGCTTACAATACTTTCTGACAGGTCTTCCCTGCTTCCACCCTTGCCCCCCCCATATTCTGTTCTTAATACGCAGCTACTTTTTTTTTTTAAGACAGAGTTTCCACTTTTGCTGCTCAGGCTGGAAAGCAAGGGTGCGATCTCGGCTCACGGCACCTCTGCCTCCCTGGTTCAAGCCGTTCTCCTGCCTCAGCCTTACAGGCATGCGCCACCATACCTGGCTAATTTTGTATTTTTAGTAGAGACAGGGTTTCTCCATGTTGGTAAGGCTGGTCTCAAACTCCCAAAGTGCTAGGATTACAGGCGTGAGCCACCTTGCCCAGCTACAGTTACATTTTAAAATGGAAGTCAGATCATGCGATGCCTCTGCTAACTCAGCAAGGAGTGATTCATTTCGCTCACAGTAAAGTCCACGATCTAACAGCCGACACAGCCCACACAGCAGCTACTCATCACCTCTGACCCCTCCCCCTCTTCCCCTCTCACGCCGTAGTGGGCTCGGCGCCTCTGCCTGAAGGCCTTTGCTCTAGCTGTTCGATCTCTACAAATCTCCTCCTCACAGATCCCAGTGCCCAACCTTTACCCACTTCAAATCTCATCTCCTCAGTGAGGCCTACCCTGACCAGCCTTTCCTCAGCCCCTAACCCCACTCTACTTTTGCTTTCCCCCCCACACAGACCATCTTATAACATTCCGTATAATTTACTTGTGGACTGCTTATCGCCTGTCTCCCTCTGCTAGGATGTAAGCTCCAAGAAGGCAGGGATCTTTGTCTTTGTTCACTGATGTATCCTACACTCCTTAAACAGTGCCCAGCGCATGGTAGACACTCAAAAGAAAGTTACTGAATAAGTGACTTTAGTGAACACATCTTATTTTTTAATTTTTCTTTTCTTTCTTTTTTTTGAGACAGAGTCTTTCTCTGTCCCCCAGGCTGGAGTGCAGTGGTGTGATCTCAGCTCACTGCAACCTCCACCTCCCAGGTTCAAGCAATTCTCCTGCCTCAGCCTCCAGAGTAGCTGGGGCTACAAGTGCCTGCCACCATGCCCAGCTAATTTTTGTGTTTTTAGTAGAAACAGTGTTTCGCCATGTTGCCCAAGCTAGTCTTGAACTCCTGAGCTCAAGCGATCCACCTGCCTCAGCCTCCCAAAGTGCTGGGATTATAGGTGTGAGCTACCGTGCCTGGCCTTTTTCTTTTTTTTTTTTTTTTTAGAGATAGATGTCTCTCACCCAGGATAAAGTGCAGTGGTGTGATCACAGCTCATTGCACCCTTAAACTCCTGAGATCAAGCAATCCTCCTGCCTTAGCCTCCCAAGTAGCTGGGACCAAATATGTGCACCACCATATCTGGCTTGCTTATCTATCTATCTGTCTATTAATCTGAGATGGAGTCTCACTTGTTGCCCAGGCTGAAGTGCAATGGCGTGATCTCAGCTCAGCTCACTGCAACCTCCGCCTCCCGGTTCAAATGATTCTCCTGCCTCAGCCTCCCAAGTAGCTGGGATTAGAGGCACCCACCATTACGCCCACCTAATTTTTTGCCTTTTTAGTAGAAATGGGGTTTTGCCATGTTGGCCAGGCTGGTCTCAAACTCCTGATCTCAGGTGACCCACCTGCCTCAGCTTCCCAAAGTGCTGGCTAATCAAAAAAAAAAAAAAAATCGATTCTCAGCCTTTTGGCTAAGATCAAGTATAAAAAAAGTTTTTGTGGCAATGGGGGTCTTGCTATGTTGCACAGGCTGGTCTCAAAGTTCTGGCTTCAAGCAATCCTTCCACATGAGCCACCACACCTGGCCAGACACATTGTTTTAGACAGTTACATCTTTATTTTAATATACTAGAAAGTAATACAGTAAACATGTCAAACCTGTAAATTCAGTAGTGACAGAGTTCTTTTTTAACTTTAAACAAAATATCAGGTAAATAATAGTATTACCTAAGTAACCTGAAGGTGTTACTTCAAATTGAGAAAGCGTTCCCTCCATACAGCAGGGGCAAATTCAAACCCTCCACCATTCTGGAAGGCCTTTATTAGTAAGGGTTGCCTCAGAGAGCTCCCAAACCTGGCTGTGCATACAGTTCACGTAGGAAGCTGTTAAACTTTAAACAGAGTCCTTTGCTCCATTTTAAACTCTCTGGAGTTGCAGGGTAGAATGCACATTTTTAAACAAATACCTCAGGCGATTCTCCTATATCCAGCCCAGTACTGTGTAAGGTTTAGGGACTGGTGGATTAGATGGCCTCTAAGGGCTCTTCTAGCTCAGAACTTCTGCCTCTGTGGTTGAAACTTGATCAAAGACATCACACACAGCAAGGTTTTTCAAATTGCGGATTAAAATCTACTTAATGGGCTGGGCGTAGTGGCTCATGCCTGTAATTCCAGCGCTTTGGGAAGCCAAGGCAGGATCACCTGAGCCCAGTTAGAGGTTACAGTGAGCTGTGATCACACCACTGCACTCCAGCCTGGGTGAAAGAGCAAGTCCCTATCTCAAAAAACTCAGCCGGGTGTGTTGGCTCACACCTGTAATCCCAGCACTCTGGGAGGTCAAGGGGGTGGATCGCGAGGTCAGGAGTTCAAGACCATTCTGGCCAACATGGTGAAACCCCATCTCTACTGAAATAAAAAAAAAATTAGTCAGGTGTGGTGTTGCGCACCTGTAGTCCCAGTACTTGCGAGGCTGAGGCAGGGGAATAGCTTGAACCTGGGAGGCAGAGGCTACAGTGAGCCAAGATGGTGCCACTGCACTCCAGCCTGGCTACAGAGCAAGATGCGATCTCAAAACAAAACAAAACAAAAGAAAGAAAAGAAAAAAGATCCCGAAGCTATCTAGGGAAAAAAAAAAGAAAAAAGAAAAAACCAGTCTCCTTAATGGGTGATATAATTTGGCTCTGTGCCTCACCTAAATCTCATCCCAAATTGTAATCCCCATGTGTCAAGGGAAGGACCTGGCGGGGAGGTGACTGGATCATGGGGGCAGTTTCCTCCAGGCTGTTTTCCTGATAGAGTTCTCACGAGATCTGATGGTTTAAAAGTTCACCCTTTGTGCTCTCTCTCTCCTGCCACCACGTAAGACTTGCCTTGCTTTCCCTTCTGCCATAGTTGTAAGTTTCCTGATGCCTCCCCAGCCATGTGGAACTATGAGTCAATTAAATATCTTTCTTGATTACCCCAGTCTCAGGTAGTTCTTTATAGCAGTGTGAAAACAGACTAATACAATGGGTTAAAATCAGCATTACGGGCCAGGCACAGTGGCTCACCCCTGTAATCCCAGCACTTTGGGAGGCTGAGGCAGGCAGATCACTTGAGGTCAGGGACTCAAGACCAGCCTGGCCAACACGGTGAAACCCTGTCTCTACTAAAAACAGAAAAATTAGCCCAGCATGGTGGTTGCACACCTCTAGTCCCAGCTGCTCGGGAGGCTGAGGCAGGAGAATAGATTGAACCTGGGAGGCAGAGGTTGCAGTAAGCCAAGATTGCACCATTGCATTCCTGCCTGGGCAACAAAGCAAGACTCTGCCTCAAAAAAAAAAAAGAATCAGCGTTAGGAAAAAAAAATTAAACAGATTGTACAACGATAGGACTGCATTACCTGTAGTAAGGTTGTTTCACAAAGCTTTTTTCAGAGGTGAGTATATATGTACGTAATAAGTAGTGATATATAAAATACATTTTTTGTCCTTCCTTGACCCTGAAGGGTTTTTTTTTTACTGTGAGCTGTAGTCAAAAAACTTTGAAAGCCACTGCTGTTGAGAAAACAATGATTCTCAACCTTTAGTGTTGTAATAATGTGAATTCTTGAGCCCCACAAAATTCAAGTCTCTGAGAAGAGTTCAGGAATCTGTGTGTGTGTGTGTGTGAGATCTGAGATGAAATTTCACTCTTGTTACCCAGGCTGGAGTGCAATGGCACAATCTCAGCTCACTGCAACCTCCACCTCCCGGGTTCAAGTGATTCTCCTGCCTCAGCCTCCCAAGTAGCTGGGATTACAGGCAACTGCCACCACACCCAGCTAATTTGTATTTGGTAGAGATGGGGTTTCACCATGTTGGTCAGGCTGGTCTCAAACTCCTGACCTCAGGTGATCTACCCGCCTCAGCCTCCCAAAGTGCTTGGATTACAGGCATGAGCCACTACACTCAGTCATTTTTTTTTTTTTTCTTTAGAGAGGGTCTTACTCTGTCACCCAGGCTGGAGTGTAGTGATATGATCGTGACTCACTGCAACCTCAAATTCTTGGGCTCAAGTGATCCTTGCCCCTCAGCCTCTTGAGTAGCTGAGACTATAGTTGCCAGGACCCAACTCATCCAGTGTTTTCCCATACTTGGGGGAGAAGGGGGTTGGAATGGCCTCAGGTGGTACTAATCTTTTTTTTTTTTTTGGTGGTGTTAAGAAATAACTTGAAGAAGCATAGTTAATATCACTACACTGTTATATTGAGGAGGAATCTTATTTAAATAAGGCCAAAGAGGGGCACTGGGTTTTTTACCTGAAAAGCAGGCAGAAGAGGCACAAGTATTAGTACTTATTTTTGCTCACCTAGCAGCAGGGACTATATATCCATTTGGTTCAATGCTATGATTCGGGTAGGTAAGAACTAAAATATTAAATGAATTCCTCATCTTCTTTTCTTCACCAGCAAAGAATGATGCTCACGCCACAGAATAAAACCTCTTACATTTAGGCTTACCACAGAATACCAAGAATATACTCAGTTATTACACAGTATTTACAATACTTTAAACCGCTCCTACTATATGCTGAGTGATTTACATATACTATCTTTAATTCTTGAAAATAACCCTGTAAGGTAGGTGTTAAGCCCATTTTACACGATATCTGAGGCCTAGAAAGCCTGGCTGACTTGCCCACGTTCTCACCTAGGTATTCAGTGGCAGCGCTGCTGTCTGGATCCAATCTGAGCAACGAGCTGGTCTCAAGGGCCAGACATTAGCAATATAGAGTAAGACACAGCCCTGTGACCGAGATTACAGAATGTCCACTACAAAGTACACATACCTCCCATTTTAAGAAATGTTTTTCCTTTAATTATAATTCAGGGGCTACTTGGGTGTTTGTCCCTATTTAGGATTTACTCAATTGTTGACAAGTAAAGGCCAACTCCATTTTCATGATTCCCAGCCTGCCTAGGGATTAGGAGGAAGAGGCTAGAAGGATAATCAGTGAAAGTACACACCCTGAGAGTAACATCCATTGCATAACTCTTTCCTAATGTCAGGGCTGGAAGGGGAACCAGGTGGCAGTTAGTAGGCTCTTCATAGAAAACAAGCCTATACCATCTGCCAGGGACCATTCTGAGCACTTTATCCCACATTCGTGCAAGGCATTTGAGATGCTTAAATTTTAAATTTTTAATTAATTTAGAGACAGGGTCTTCCTTGGTTGACCAGGGGTGCAATCATGGCTCACTGCAGCCTCAAACTCCTGGGCTCAAGTGATCCCTGCCTCATCCTCAAACTCAAGTAACTAGGACTACAGGTGCACGCCACCACACCTGGCTAACTTATTTTTGTAGAGACAGAGTCTCACTGGCTAGTCTCAAATTCCTGGCCTCAAGCAATCCTCCTGCCTCTGCCTCCCAAAGTGCTGGGATTATAGGTGTGAGCCACCATGCCCTATTTCACTTTTTTGAGACTGGGCCTCCCTCTGTTGCCCAGGCAGAAGGGCAGTGGCATGATCTCAGCTCACTGCAATCTTCATCTCTTGGGCTCAAGCAATCCTCTCACCTCAGCCTCCTGAGTAGCTGGGACTACAGGGGCACACCACCACGCCCGTCAGGGTTTCTCCATGATGCCCAGGCTGGTCTTGAATTCCTGCACTCAAGTGATCTGCCCACCTAGGCCTCCCAAAGTGCTGGGATTGCAGGCATAAGCCACCGTGCCTGGCCTATTTTATTTTATTTATTTTGAGACGGAGTTTCACTCTTGTTGCCTAGGCTGGAGAGCAGTGGCACAATCTCGGCTCACCGCAACCTCTGCCTCCTGGGTTCAAGTGATTCTCCTGCCTCGGCCCCCACAGGCAGCTGGGATCACAGGCGTGCACCACCATGCCCAGCTAATTTTGTATTTTTAGTAGAGATGGGGTTTCTCCATGTTCGTCAGGCTGGTCTCGAACTCCCAACCACATGTGATCCGCCTGCCTCGGCCTCCCAAAGTGTTGGGTGCCATGAGCCACCATGTCTGGCCTATTTTATTTTTTTATTGATACAAAATAGACGTACATATTTTGGAGTACATGTGATATTCTGATACATTCATACAATGCGTAATGATCAAATCAGTGTAACTGGGATATCCACTACCTTAAACATTTATCTTTCTTCATGGTGGTAACATTAGAATTATTCTCTATTTTAAAATATAAACCATTAACTAGCTACCCTATTGATCTATCAAATACTGGGTGTTATTCCCTCTAACAATATTTATATAATACCCATTAATGGACCTCTCTTCATCCCCCCACCCTTAAATTCCAAACTCTGTGCTCTTAACCACTATGATATGCCATGAAATGTCTGAGCAGAACCAATGTTTAAAGCAAAAAACAAAGCAGTATGTTCCAGAGGCAGTCATCAGAGCATTTCAGAGAGTTGAGTCATGTTATCAAAGCAATACATCCAGCAGAGTAACTGAGAGGGTCTACAATTTCATTTGTGCCTATCGTTGAATGCCTCTGCCTTTCAAACTCCTTTTAGATTCCAGGTAACTACTTACATACTTATTGCATTAAAAATATCAACGTTGACAAAAGATAATTACAAAAGGATCCTAAAATCCTTATATAAAGGTCTTCAACTGGTATAATTACAAGTCATCAGTTTTGTTCAGTGACTTGTGGAAACAAACCATCTGCACTTGTTTCCTAAGCTTTCCAGCATTTGCCACCTTGAGCAGCGTCAAGTTCAGTTCTCCTGGCGCCCCCAGGTGCCTGAGGCTGGATTCCCCCTCTTACAACCACACTGGTTTCCATAACAAGCTGCCTACAAGTAGTTCTGTACCCCCAGGCACTAGCTTGGTCCCCAGGGGCTGGCAGCTTAAACTATA
This sequence comes from Ateles fusciceps, assembly GCA_036589455.1. Lineage (NCBI taxonomy): Eukaryota > Metazoa > Chordata > Mammalia > Primates > Atelidae > Ateles > Ateles fusciceps. Next base: position 4,199,598 of record JAZHEH010001321.1, read on the forward strand.
TGTGGGTGGTTTCTGGGCCCCGACCTAGCTAGACTACCTAGAAGGCTTGGGCTTTAAGCCTTTAGGACTCAGTCGCCTTTGGCAGCCTACTCACTGTGATCTTCACCCACTAGATGGGTTAGGACTAGCGAGCGTTAAACTGCAAGAAAAGGAAGGAAGCTTAAACACACAATTTAGGACATAAAGGGTTATATGCAAAATCCAATGCATTCCACTTGAGAGAGCCAGACTGTAACTTGCCAGGTTTCTTGCCCATGGTCAGAACGCTAGCAGGGGAAGCAGAACCACAATCAGAACATGGGTAACTAGCCTGGACAACAGTGAGACTCCTCTTAAAAAAAAAAATGCTGGGCATGCTGGCATGCAACTATAGTCCCAGCTACTCAGGAGATCAAAGTAAGAAGGATCACTTGAGCACAGGAGGTTGAGGCTGGAGTGGGTCGTGATGGTGCCACTGCACTCCAGTGACAGTGCAAGACTTTTGTCTCAAAAACAAAGATGGATAACCTTTTTCCTGTTTAGTGTTCTTTCTACAATACCACACCATTGAACAGCTCAAGATACCTTGCAAGGACCTTAAAGGTACTCACTGGACAGAGGGCCAAGACAGCAGGATAAAAGAGCCTCTATTGGGACAGTTTTAAGAAACTGACATTCCTCACATTTAGTGCCAGCTACATAATTATGTCCTATACATTTCCAAAATGAAATATTGTATAGCCACTGCGATATACTGAGAACACAACTGTTAAAAGGGGAAAAAAAAAAACCACCCCTCAACTATGTTTAAAAGAAAAAAGAGTCTTAGCTGTGTTGACTATACGGTGTTTCCAATAGTGAAGGAGAACCTACGGTCCCCTCAGTATTGTAATTATCATGTAAAATTTTTAATTTTTTTTTTCTGAGACAGTGTCTCACTCTGTCACCCAGGCTGGAGTGTAGTAGTGCGATATCAGCTCACTGCAACCTCTGCCTCTGGAGTTCAAGCGATTCTCATGCCTCAGTCTCCTGAGTAGCTGGGATTACAGGTGTGTGCTACCACACAGACTAACCGTTGTATTTTTAGTAAAGATAGGGTTTCACCATGTTGGCCAGGCTGGTCTTGAACTCCTCGCCTGAAGTGATCCACCTGCCTCAGCCTCCCAAAGTGCTGGGATTACAGGTATGAGCCACCAGGCTCATCCTGATTAAAGTTATTTAGCATAAAGACAATCCCTGTGGACTGATTATTTTCTAAAAGCTCAAAACAGTAACCTGCGTGTACATAATCGCACTTTTAGGTTTTGATCACATTTTTAAAAGACCCCTAGACTGTTCTTACCTGAATTTTGATCTCTACCCTTTGGTCCTTTGCCTGTTCTATGTGGATGGAAATACCAGTGCAGTGGTACAAAATACATTAACCTAAACTGCTTCCTGGCTTCTCCCCACACCAGCCAGCACCTCAAGTGTAGGATTCCTGCTCACTGTGAGCTGATCTACTCTCCTGCCTAGCTCACTCTCCATGCTGAACAGACTGGGACCTCCTAGTGGGTACAAATGGCTGGTCCCATCATGTATTGGCGTAAGTATCAGTGACTACCCTTGATCCAACCTCCTAGCACTTTACGTATTTATTGGCTTGTGTGGGATTATCCTTAACAGTACGACGTTTGACATTCCTGACCACTACGCACGGACACCAACAGCAGCCAATAATTACTGTAATAAAAACCCACCCCTACAAATTTCCAAATACTTCGGGGTGGAGGTTGGGCAATATTGCCACAGCTTGAGAACTCTGCCATAGAGAACATTCATTTCAGCTAAGCAGCACAGCATTTCTGGGCATAATATTGGGATAGAGACAGATGCCAGCTAGGGACACTACCTTATTCCAAAGACATCCAGAATGCAACACTAGGACAGAGGGTCACCTAACGATCCACTCCCAGATTTTCAGGGCTAGCAGCTGAAGAAATGAGAAAAATAATCACACAGTAAGAACTTCATCGGAACTAAATTTATTAAGGAAATCTTGGGTATCATGCCCATCCTGCTTTTTTTTGCCACTAGGTTGTGGGCACTGCCTCTACACTTAAGGTACAAATCACCTGCAGAACTTGTTAAATCAGATTCAAATTCAGTAGGTCTGAGGTGGGGCCCAAGAGTTTAACAATTTCCCAGGCGATCCTATCTACCCACTTGGTACAAGCTTAACCACAAATGCCAGTGCTTTAGATTCCAGTGGGACATTTGTTTGCAATTCAAGCTTCTAGCCAGAATAGGAGCAAGCCGTCTAGCTACTGGTTAGGTAAGTGTCTGTCTGTAGTGGTTCCAGTCCTCCAGGTGTTTCATGACTTACCCAAAATCTCAATGCTAGTTAGAGCTAGGACTAAAATCTGGTTAGCTCTTTCAACTCCCAACAGTGCTTTTTCCACTGGGTCAGGAGCACAGCAGTTGTTTTTTAATGGAAAGTTAAGTCAACTGAGCACAGACAATGTACAAGGACCAAATGAAGGCTCAGCAGGTTTATACTGTTAAAACTGAGAGACTTTCTACATTGTGTATTTCGTTTTTTTGAGACGGAGTTTCACTCTTGTTGTCCAGGCTGGAGTGCAATGGCGCGATCTCGGCTCACTGCAACCTCTGCCTCCTGGGTTCAAGCAATTCTCGTACCTCAGCTTTCCGAGTAGCTGGGATTACAGGCATGCACCACCACACCCAGCTAATTTTTGTATTTTTAGTAGAGATGGGGTTTCATCATGTTGGTCAGGGTGGTCTCAAACTCCCAACTTCAGGTGATCCACCCACCTCAGCCTCCCAAAGTGCTAGGATTACAGGTGTGAGCCACCACCCCCAGCCTACATTGTATAATTCTGAAATGCTTTATTTACATGAAACTAGCATTTGTTCTCTGCACCGAGCACTAATTACCTATCCATTCACCAAGTCTGTTCTTAAAGATGTTTATTACATGTCATTTAATTCGGAAGTTAGTAAAAAAACAAGTATGGTTCCCCTTTATAAAAATGAAGCTGAATTTTAAGACTGAGACTCCTTCACTCCATTTGAGGTGGGGGCCCCGGCCCTGTAGTAAAAGATTGAGAAATGAATGCACACTTTATATTTTAAATGAAATAAAAAGTATAGGGCAATACGTTCCATGATTCCCCCCTTTAACCAACTAGAGTTCATCTTATTGGGTAACTATTTTCATTAAAAAATGAGGCACACCCAATAATCTATTTCCAAGTTTCAAAATACCTACAAAAGCAGCAAATATGAGAACCTCTGAACAGCAATGAAAAGGTGGCCCACGGACAACTGAACTCAAATTCGTCACAAATTCATAAAAATTATTGAATTGAATTAACATGTGCCCAAAAATTTAAACCCAAAACTGAAAATGATGAACCAATGGCCAAGTATTGTGTCAGAAAAATGACAGCTTTTGCCAGGCACAGTGGCTCATGCCTGCAATCCCAACACTTTGGGAGGTTGAGGAGGGCATATCACTTGAGGTCACGAGTTTGAGACCAGCCTGGCCAACATGGTAAAACCTCACCTCTACTAAAAATACCAAAAAAATTCAGCTGGGTGTGGTGGTGGATGCCTCTAATCCTAGCTACTCGAGAGGCTGAGGTGAGAGGATTGCTTGAACCCAGTGCAGTGGTTGCAGAGATTGTGCCACTGCACACTCCAGCCTGGGCATCAGAGCAAGACTCTGTCTCTTTAAAAAAAAAAAAAAAAAAAAAAAGATGGCTTTCGAGTGTCGGCTTCAGTGAGATACAGAAAACCACTACAGGCAAAATATTTCCATTTTTGTACCAAAGGGAAGCGAACTAGCCTAAGTAGCATTTCTCATATACTCAAACACAAAAACTAAACCACTTTTGTTAAGTATTAAATCATATAATCCTCTGAGAGATATTACCATTACCGCCTCCATGATACAGATAAGGAAACTGAGGGCAGATTAACAATTCACCAGAGGGCAGGGCTGGAAATGGAAAGACCGTCCTCTTATCTACATATACTGCCTCCCAACCTTATATTCTCATTGTAAAAAAAAAACCTGAGCCTAAACAGTGAAGTCTAAATTTAATCTCAACCATTACACCAAAGCCTGTGATTCCTTCACAAAACATCAATGCTGACAAAATTTCTAGTACACAACATTATCACTGAATGGGGGGGACCCTCCTGGAACACAGGGGCACTGCACCCTGCCTTTAATCAAGGCTCTAAATTCAAACCCCCAACACCAACCATACCCTCCCCTCTAATTGGGACTACTGTACCACAGTGCATCAACCAAGGTGTGGCAAGCACAGGCAATGCTATGAAGCTTGGACTTGGATCTGCCAGGAAATACTGGCATCCAACCAGAGGACGACAGAGTTGTTACCAGCTACTCCCATCGAAGCTTTAAGTGGCTTGAGGTCCAAGGACTTGAATATGGCCAGGATCCTTTCACAGAACACACAACAGAATTGTACATTTCACTGAAAACTTTTTATTGATTGGCCTTTTGGATAGAAACGGGAATTTATTTGCCAGGAAGGATGATCCCATCATACTGAAAGAGAAGAGATTTAATTGTTTTCAGAACAGGAGGCAACAGCAGAGATTGCAGCACTGGCTAACATCTGAGAATTCAAATCTGATTGATACATGAACTTGGGGTCTGAATCCCATCCTTTTCTGGACTAAATAGAAGCTGGCTGGTTTTTACACTGTGCTGAACTGCCCTATCATCTGAGAAAGGGGGCTCCTTTTATAAAGCTGTATTCCTCCCCTTCCAGCTACCCCCCATTCAGGTGGGGGAGAAGGCCTAGTTCTGGATGTTCTTTTAAACCATCATCTCTGGAAGCCCCTGATTTGCTAAGGTGCCCAATATTCTAACTTTAAAGAGATACCCACCAAATAGTACTGTATTTTGCATTCCCAAATCCCAACTCCATTCACCAACAGCACATTCCACCACTTCACTTGAGATAAATCAGCTTTACCTTCTGCTGGAACCAGCGCATGGCCTCCTCTTTGCTGATTCTGTGTTTGGCCCCAATGCAGCCTGTCCTGCGCTTCTTGTCTGCGATGCTGAAACCTGGCCTACCCAGCACCTGTCCCAGGAATAACCAACAGTCACCTAGCCAGCTCAGAGTCAAGAGCAGATGGACAAGACTCACACATTGCAGACGGATCTTCAAGAGTCACTGGCAGCCCAATGAATTCTGGAGCAAAACCCAGGATCTCAGTGCCTGACAGAACTGCCACCAGCATCTCACACAACACACGGCCATACTGTAGGTTTGCTTTGGAGGCTGCAACTTTCAGCACTGCCCCCCCACCCAACCTATCTTCCAATGGTGCTGAGGATCCTTCATTACTGCTCCCTAATTTCCAAAACTGTTCTTTTTAAAAATAACATTTATAAATCTATTGCCACACCAGCAGTGTAGAAAACATAAAACTCTCCCAAAGGTGTGCTGTTCCTCCTCCTGTGAGCATCCAATTCTTATTACTTGTTTGGGCATTCAAGTCTAATGAGGGTCCCACCATTTTCCAGGTTCCATGCTACTCATAACTTCTGATTTAGACTATTCAGTTTTATTGTTGGACTATAACACTGCAGTAACACAAAAGGTCATTTCTATGTTAAAACCCTGTTCCTGAGCAAACCACTGCACCACCCAAAGCTGTTTCTATTGGAAGAACCAGGGGAAAAAAACAGTCTCAGTGCAGGCAACACACAGGCCAAACATAGCACCAGTACTGCCTCTCTCCAAAGTTTCAAATCACTGGCTGGATGGAACAGTTTCCTTCATCCACCTTTAAGCCATGTGAGTGCTTTACAGATCCTCGACTGCAAGCTCCCCCAACAGCAGGGATCTTGTCCATCTTTATCAGTGCTGCACCCCTACACTTGCCACAAACGAGGCACATTTTCCCAAGGGGGAGAACACAAAGGCAGACAATATTCAAAGCTGCAACCCAACATGTGAACACCAACATACCACATATGAAATAAAGATTCCCCCTCTCCTCACAGACCAGGAGCGGGGAAAGGATTAAATATTCATACCACATAGAAGTCCAGGCCGTAGATACCAATGCTTGGGTCATATTTGATACCGAGATCGATGTGTTCCTGAATCCCAAAACCAAAGTTTCCAGTATCGGAGAAGTTGTTTTTTCTTAACTCATACTCCCGCACCTGTGGAGAAAAATGCAGCAGTAATAACATTCCTTGTGATCTTCAACTCCCTCCCACCCCCAAATACCCAAATAGCTCAACCTGCAATATGCACCCCAGAGCAAAAACAGAGGTTGATGAAACTTGGCTGGGAGCACAATCTTAACTTCTTCACTACACCCAGACTATGGATTCACACCCCAACTACCCAATATGACCTCTCCCAGCTTCCAAAGGGCAGAGAAAAACCCAGAGAAAGCAGAGGCATGAAATGACTCCCAAGCATCTTTTTTTTTTTTTTTTTTTTCAGAGTCTTGCTCTGTCGCCAGGTGCCAGGCTGGAGGGCAGTGGCGCAATCTCAGCTCACTTCAACCTCCGCCTCCTGGGTTCAAGCAATTCTCCTGCCTTAGCCTCCCAAGTAGCTAGGACTACAGGCACAAGCCACCATGCCCAGCTAATTTTTGTAATTTTAGTAGAAACAGGGTTTCACCATGTTGGCCAGGATTGTCTCTATCTCTTGACCTCGTGATCCGACCGCCTCGGCCTTCCAAAGTGCTGGGATTGCAGGCATGAGCCACTGCACGCGGCACATCTTTTTTTTTTTTTTTTTTTTTTAAGATAAGAGTCTCATTCTGTGGCCTAGGCTGGAATGCAGTGGCACGATCTCAGCTCACTGCAACCTCTGCCTCCCAGGTTCAAGCAATCCTCATGCCCCAGTCTCCCGAGTAGCTGGGACTATAGGTGCCCATCACCTAGCTTGGCTAATTTTTATATTTTTAACAGAGACGGTGTTTCACCATGTTGGCCAAGATGGTCTCAAACTCCTGGCCACAAGTGATCCACCTGGCTCAGCTGGTGCTGGGATTATAGAGCTGAGCCACCGTGTCCAGCCCCAAGCATCTTTTAAACCACCAAGAATAGTTAACCCTGCTGATTGCAGAAAAACCCTTTTAGAAGGTAAATAAATATCAAGGCACCAAAGAACAGATCATTAAATGTAACTTATCTACATGCGTTATTAAGGGCGTGCTGATCAATATCACTCCATTAGGGGATCAGCCTCACCTTTAGACCCTTCTCCAAGATTTCTTCTGCCTTGGCCCCTCGAACTGTGCAGTGGACAGCAATCTTTTCATTTCTCCGGATGCCAAAGGATCTGACAGTGTATCTAGCTGCAGAAAGGGGGTAACAAGGAGTCAGATGCCATCATACCCCCACTACACTCACCTGTTTCCCAGAACACCTCTTCCATGGCTCAAAGAGGCATTACGTATTCATCCACACTCTAAGTTGTGGTGTTCTAATTAGTGTTGCCTACATCTATTAGTAAGATTTCATCCACAGCACAGATTTTCCCATTTCCAGACATCCAGCCATCCTTCAGCAGTTAAAAAGTCATAACGCCAAAGAAGCTTCTACTAAGACTACCATGTTCCAAAGAAAACAAAGCATTATTGACAATATCTAGTATTTGCTGAAGCCTTACTGTACTGTTATCCGTATTTTACAGGTTAAGTTTTGAGAAGTTTATTAACTTGCCAAACATCACAGCTGGTAATGAAAAGCAGGAGCTGAATCCAAAGGCTTTCCATATTTCACTATCCTAAGGCAATTGCACACATAGAATTCATTTTACCTTCCACAATTATAAAGTATTACCCTCTTCATGGAAATAAAAAGGCAAAGGTCCAGAAAGCTCAGAGAGTGAAGCCATCACTCAAACCCAGGCAATCTAGGTATATAACATTTGAGATACCCTGTTCTTATTGCAGCCTATATAACCCTAACTGCTAATCAAACCTAATCATCTTTACTTCGTTCCTGACATGTCCACTGTATCTCATATTCTGGTTACTTGGGCTAGTCTTAGCTTAAAATCTGCTCATATAAAATCCAATGTTCCAATCCCACACCCAATCTTGAAAGACACTTCTTGGTTGGCTCATGAGTTTAACGCTGTAAGTGATGTCAACTGTCACTTTCTAAACAGACTCTAAAGCAAGTAAATTAAGAAACAACCAGGTGACCAAGTGGCCAGCCCTGTATGTCCTTGTCACTACTCACCTTTGGAAAACACAGGGGTCTGCCCTGTGAGCTGCTCCAACACCTTGGCAGCTCGGGTGAGTCTGTCTCCACTCTCCCCAACACAGATGTTGAGACAGAGCTTGCGGATGCGAAGTTCCCGCATGGGGTTCTCCTTTTCACCTTGATCCTGCTGCAACAGGGAAGAGCAGCAGTCAATACACTCACAGCTGACAGCACTGAGTTTTTACTCTATCTGCACAGCATTTTAATTTCTGCTCATCCCAAATCGTAACGAAAATCCTAAATGTTTAAAGGGTATCAACGTGTTTGGGAGGCATCAAGGAAGAAGTCAGCTCCGGACCTATTCTTCCTCCACGAACGGAACGGGTGAAGAGAAATTCAGGATACGTGAGCGCGAACCTTAAGAGGCTCAGGGTACCAAAGGGTGCCCCCCAATTTAAGACCAACTAAGGGGAGTAAGTGAGGGAACAACGTAATTGCGGAGTTAACAGGAAACACGTGGTTATGCGACGTCCTGCATCCCATTCGGAAGCTGTCTAAAGGTTGGCGCCTTCCCTAAGCGGAGGAACCGCTTAAGGTTTCCTAGCAACGAGCAAATCTCAAGTCCCTGGGACCAGGAAAAGCCCCGAACCCCCTGCCTTAGAACCCTCCATTCACCCCATATGCCTTCGCCGCAGGCTCCTAGCTGTGCTGCTGAGCTCTCCGGGTAACTGCCCGGAGCCGCTCCTAGAACGATGGCAGGGGGACGTGATAGGATTCAACCCTGCGTCCTCGGCCCTAACGGCTCTGCCAGTCTTGGGCTGGCAAGCATTGCGGGCTCCATACTCTTCGGGCTGCGGGCGAGGCAGCCCCCGAAGACTCAGCCTGCCATGGATGGCGACGGATAGAGAAAAACAAATCCAAGTCCCAGCTACTCACCGCCATGATGCAGAACAGGAAGAGAAAGTAGAGCTTCCGGCCCAGGGCCTTATGGGCTAGGAGGCGGGTTCTTTTCCCAGGCTAACCACAGAGATGAAGAATAGGAAGAGAGGCGCATTTGGCAGCGTAGTGTAGCGTCGGCTTCCCCCTTGTGGGTAGTGCTAGAACTGCAGGTGAAGCCGGCTGAAGACCTGGATCTGGGTTTTCCAAAAATAGTTTTTGAAAGCTCCCTGAATCAGCAAGCCCTTGAGTTTCCGGACCTCAAGGACGTCTCTCTTCCCAGTGTCAGGAGCTGGTGGTCCTTGTGTGTTGAGACTGCCAAAACTACATTAAATCAATCATGCAAATGATGCAAATTTATTCTGTAACAATGTAAACACATGAATTGACTGAGACAGAGTCTCGCTCTGTCGCCCTGGCTGGAGTGCAGTGGGGTGATCTCGGCTCACTGCAACCTCTGCCTCCCGGGTTCAAGTGAGTCTCCTGCCTCAGCCTCCCAAGTAGCTGGGACTACAGGTGCGCACCGCCACACCCGTCTAATTTTTTTTTTTTTTTTTTTTTTTTTGTATTTTTAGTAGAGATGGGGTTTCACCATGTTGGTCAGGCTGGTCTCGAGCTCCTGACCTCAAATGATCTACCCTCCTTGGCCTCCCAAAGTGCTGGGATTACAGGCGTGAGCCACCGCGCCCGGCACAAATAGAATTTATACAAACGGGCCGGGCGCGGTGGCTCACGCTTGTAATCCCAGCACTTTGGGAGGCCGAGGCGGGCGGATCACGAGGTCAAGAGATCGAGACCATCCTGATCCTGGTCAGCATGGTGAAACCCCATCTCTACTAAAAATACAAAAAAATTAGCTGGACGTGGTGGCGCGTGCCTGTAGTCCCAGCTACTCGGGAGGCTGAGGCAGAAGAATTGCTTGAACCTGGGCGGCAGAGGTTGCAGTGAGCCGACGTCGCGCCACTGCACTCCAGCCTGGCGCCTGGTGACAGAGTGAGACTCTGTCTCAAAAAAAAAAAAAAAAAAAAAAAAAAGAATTTATACAAACGGAACAGAGTGGTGGCTTAAGAGTCCCAAGCTTGAAGACAGGCATATTTGGCCCTGTCTCGACCAGCTAGTAGCTATGTGATCTTGGGCAAGTTACTACAGGGTGAGTATTCCTAATCTGAAAAGTTTGGGACCAGATTTTTTTGGATTTGGGATTTTTCTGGATTTTAGAATATTTGCATAAACATAATGAAATATCTTGAGGATGGGGCCCAAGTCTGAACAAGAAATTAATTTACGTTCCGTACATACCTTATACACATAGCCTGAAGGTAATTTTATACAATATTTTAAGTAAGTTTGTGCATGAAACAAAGTTTGTGTACCTTGAACCATCAGAAAGCAAAGGTGTCACTATCTCAGCCACGCTTGTGGACAGTCTCTGGTTGGTTGGCATAACCATTGTTCCAGACTCTAAATGTATATGCTACTGATAAGCAATAATTTCTTACTCTTATTCATACGTAAGTACTTAACAGCAAAATTTATGCTATGTCATTAATACAGTGAAGAAGTTCAGGGCAACTAAGCAGCAGAGGAGCATCACCGGAAAACCTGGATCAGCTGTAAAACAACGGCGACCCTTCCCTGCCAACACCAGACCAGGTGCCGTGGCTCACACTTGTAATCCCAGCACTTTGGGAGGCCAAGGCAGGTGGATCACTAGAGGTCAGGAGTTCGAGACCAGCCTGCCCAACAGGGTGACACCCCGTCTCTACTAAAATTATAAAAATTAGCCGGGCCTGGTGGTGTATGCCTGTAATCCCAGCTACTCGAGAGGCTGAGGCAGGAGAATCGCTTGAACCAGGGAGAGGAAGCTTGCAGTGAGCCGAGATCACACCACTGCACTCCAGCCTGGGTGACTGAGACCCTGTCTCAAAAAATAAAAACAAAAAACAGCAACCACAAATGGCAGGCTTTCAGTCTCCACCTATGATGCAGTGTTTTGATTAAAAGGTTACTGTACACTGTATTTTTTTTTAGGATGAGAAGAAACATCAGAAGCAGTTGAGGGAGCAGGAAGTGGATCCCCTAGGGAGAAGGAGGCATTCTCTTGGATGGCTTTTTAAAATATTTCCTCCAGAGTCATCTGCATCCGCCCTTTTTTATTGAGGCAGGGTCTTGCTCTGTTGCCCAAGCAGAACTGCAGTGGTGCGATCGTGGCTCACTGCAGCCATGACCTCCTGGGGTCACATGATCCTCCCACCTCAGCCTCCCACGTAGCTGGGACCACAGGTGCACGCCACCATGCCCGGCTAATTTTTAAAATTTTGTGTAGAGATGGGATCTTTCCATGTTGCCCAGGCTGGTCTCCAACTCCTGGACTCAAGTGATCTTCCCACCTTAGCCTTTCAAAGTACTGGGATTACTGGCATGAACCGCCATGCCAGGCCTCATCTGCCTCATTACCAATGGTTTTTACCTTAGACATGGTTTCTCATTTTGTTATGAATGCATACTTCTCTTGTCCTTCAATAAGCCCATCATACATTTTCTTTTCTTTTCTTTTTTTTTTTTTTTTTTTTTGAGACAAAGTATCTCTCTGTCACCCAGGCTGGAGTGCAATGGCATGATCGAAGGTCACTAAAACGTCTGCCTCCCAGGTTCAAGCAATTCTCCTGCCTCAGCCTCCTGAGTAGCTGGGATTATAGGCATGCACCACCAGGCCCAGCTAATTTTTGTATTTTTAGTAGAGACGGGGTTTCACCCTGGTGGTCAGGCTGGTCTCCAACTCCTGATCTCAAGTGATCCACCTGCCTTGGCCTCCCAAAGTCCAAGGTGGACTCCCTGTAAAGGCGTCCACCACCATGCCCGGCTAATTTTTGTATTTTTTTTTAAGTAGAGACGGGGTTTTGCCATGTTGGCCGGGCTGGTCTCGAACTCCTGACCTCAAGTAATCCTCCACCTTGACCTCCCAAAGTGCTGGGATTACAGGCATGAGCCACCACGCCTGGCCCATAAATCTTTAAAAATGTAATGTCATGTCTGTTCTTAAATTTCTGCAACCAGCCAGGTGCAGTGGCTCATACCTCTAGCAGTTTGGGAGGCCAAAATGGGAAGGTTGGCTTGAGCCTAGGTGTTCAAGACCAGCCTGGGCAACATGGCAAGACCCTGTCTCTACAAAAAATTTATTAGCCCGGCATGATGGTGTTTGTGTGTGTTTGTGTTCCCAGCTCCTTGGGAGGCTGAGGTGGGAGGATCACTTGAGCCTAGGAGGCTGAGTCTACAGTGAGCCACATTTATGCTACTGCACTCCAGCCTGGGTGGTAGAGTGAGACCCTGTCCCCACACCCCAAAAAATTCTGCAACCAGCCTGTTGAATATTCACAGTTCCCTTCAATATTCTGTTAATCATGATAGATCTTGCTCGTTGCCTTCAGTATGCCAGTATGATGTTGGATGGATCCATCAGTGCAATGCTAATGGATCTACTCTTTTTTTTATTTTTATTGTTTGAGATGGAGTCTTGCTCTGTCACCCAGGTTGGAGTGCAGTGGCAGGATCTCAAGTCACTGAACCTCCAGGTTCAAGCAATTCTGCCTCAGCTTCCCAAGTAGCTGGGATTACAGGCACCTGCTGCCATGCCTGGCTAATTTTTGTATTTTTAGCAGAGACGGGGTTTCACCATGTTGGTCAGGCCTGTCTCAAACTCCTGACCTCAAGTGATCTGCCCACCTTGGCCTCCCAAAGTGCTGGTACTACAGGTGTAAGCCATGGTGCCCAGCCAGATGGATCTACTCTTTTTTTTTTTTTTTTTTTTGAGATGGAGTCTCACTCTGTGGCCCAGGCGAGAGTGCAGTGGCGCAATCTCTGCTCACTGCAACCTCCGCCTCCCAGGTTCAAGCGATTCTCCTGCCTCAGTCCCCCAAGTAGCTGGGATTACAGGCACGTGCCACCTCGCCCGGCTAATTTTTACATTTTTAGTAGAGATGGGGTTTCGCCATATTGGCCAGGCTGGTCTGGAACTTCTGACCTCGTGATCCGCCCACCTTGGCCTCCCAAAGTGCTGGGATTACAGGCATGAGCCACCGTGCCCAGCCACTGGATCTATTCTTTTAATACACAGTCAAGATCTTCATTTTTCATGCTTTATGCATTTTCTGTTTTTCATTAACTTCTGTTCATCATATTCAGCATCGAACTTCACCAGCTCATCCTTCTGTTTCTTTAGGTCATCTATGGTGTTCATGCCAACACCATACTCTTCTGTAGGACATTTCACACCTAAGCTGCTGTCCAGTTTCTCCAGCAACTTGACTTTCTGTGCGATAAACATAACTGCTTTCTCTTTTCTTTTCCTTTTTTGAGACAGTCTCGCTCTGTCACCCAGACTGGAATGCAGTGGTGCCACCTAGGGTTACGGCAACCTCCGCCTCCTGGGTTCAAGCAATTCTCCTGCCTCAGCCTCCCAAGTAGCTGAGATTATAGGCGCCTGCCACCACGCCCAGTTAATTTTTGTATTTTTGGTAGAGACAGGGTTTCGTCATGTTGGCCAGGCTGGTCTTGAACTCCTGACCTCAAGTGATCCGCCTGCCTTGGCCTCCCAAAGTGTTAAGATTATCAGGCGTGAGCCACCTCGCCCGGCCTGCTTCCTCTTTTCTCATCACTGTTACTCATAGGGGTATCTGCAGGGCTTTCTTTACACTTTGAACAATATCTTTACACCACAGAACAGAAAATAATAGTTAAAAAACCAAAGTGAGTGATGCGCATAGATCTCCATCCTCTTTGAGACAGGTGGGGAACAACCTGCAGTTGGCATGTCTAGCCTGCAAATGTGCCATCGTGTTACCTCCTTTTTTGTTTTTTTTTTGAAATGGAATCTTGCTCCATCACCCAGCCTGGAGTGCAGTGGCACAATCTCGGCTCCCTGCAACCTCTGCCTCCCAGGTTCAAGCGATTTTCCTGCCTAACTAAGCCTCCCAAGTAGCTAGGATTATAGGCACGTGCCACCACACCTGACTAATTTTTTATTTTTAGTAGAGATGGGGTTTTGCCATGTTTGTCAGGCTGGTCTTGAACTCCTAACCTCAGGTAATCCACCCACCTCAGCCTTCCAAAGTGCTGGGATTACAGGTGCGAGCCACTATGCCTGGCCTCGTGTCCCCTCTTATGGGCATGCTTTTGTGGGAGAATCTGAGTGTGAGTGGAAAATAGATATCACAGCTGAAGGGGGCTGGGAGCGTCTTTTTCCCCTGGGAATGCTGAATAAACTGTGTACTGTGTACCTGCATTTTGACTGCTACCTGTCACATGAAGTCAAATGTGGAATTTTCCAGTTTCAGTGCTCAAAGTGTTTCAGAGTTTAGAGCATTCCAGATTTGGGGTTTTCAGATTAGGGATGCTCAATCTTTAATTAGAACTCTTTCAGTCTCAGTTTTCCTCATCTGTAAAACAGGTACCTGTATCTCATAAGGTTGTTGTAAAAAATAAATAAGGTAGGCCGGGCACAGTGGCTCACACCTGTAATCCCAGCACTTTGGGAAGCTGAGGCGGGCACATCACCTGAGGTTGGGAGTTCGAGACCAGCCTGACCAACATGGAGAAACCCCATCTCTACTAAAAACACAAAATTAGCCGGCCGTGGTGGCACATACCTGTAATCCCAGCAACTCGGGAGACTGAGGCAAGAGAATCACTTGAACCTGGGAGGCAGAGACTGCAGTGAGCTGAGATCACCCCATTGCACTCCAGCCTGGGCAACAAGAGCAAAACTCATCTCAAAAAAAAAAAAAAAAATTAAATGAGGTAATTATGTAAAGCACATGATAAGCCTGAAATAAATTGTGACTCTTGTTATTAATATAAACCTGCTATATCCAAGAAACACTCTCCTCTAAAAAGTGTTAGATATGGTATGTAATCAAGAGAAGGTCATCCTGCAGGCACAAAGCTGGCTTGCAGGTTAGCCTCTGATACACAAGGACTTCAACCTTGGACAGTAAGAGGCCCCCCTGGCTTGCACTGAATCCTCAGCAGCAGGGCCCACATTCCAGGCTGCAGCTGCCTTTGAGTCAGCCAGTTCCTTTAACAGGAACAAAGGGATGGAAAAGAAGAACACAGCAGGTCTTGGTAGAGAAGGAACCAAGCCTCTTCCTTCTGCTGCCACAATTCCCTTCTCTCATCCCCATAAGCGAGATAGAAGCCCCAACTCCCCTGGTTTCACCCAGAGGGACCAGAGAGCACTTCCGGGAAATTGAGCTGATGGAGAAGGGCAAATTTGAGCCTCCACCCTCAAGCACCCACTGGCCAGCTCAGAGCTGGGGTTTTAGCCAGATCCCCAGGAGGGGCTGCTTCGAAACTTGAAATAAAAAAACAACTGAATGGGCCAAGCGCAGTGGCTCATGCCTGTAAACCCAGCACTTTGGGAGGCTAAGGTGGGTGGATCACCTGAGGTCAGGAGTTCGAGACCAGTCTAGCCAACATGGTGAAACCCCCATCTCTACTAAAAACACAAAAATTAGCCGGGCGTGATGGCAGCTACCTGTAATCTCAGCTACTCAGGAGGCTGAGGCAAAAGAATCACTCGAACCTGGGAGGCAGAGGTTGCAGTGAGACGAGATCACACCACTGCACTCCAGCCTGGGCAATAGAGTGAGACTCTGTCTCAAAAAAAACAAAAACAAAAACAAAAACTGGGTGTGGTGGCTCACGCCTGTAATCCCAGCACTTTGGGAGGCCAAGGCAGGCAGATCATGAGGTCAAGAGATTGAGACCATCCTGGTCAACATGGTGAAACCCTGTCTCTACTAAAAATACAAAAATTAGCTGGGTGTGGTGGCATGCACCTGTAATCCCAGCTACCTGGGAGGCTGAGGCAGGTGAATCACTTGAACTCAGGATGTGAGGCCACGGTGAGCTGAGATCATGCAACTGCACTCCAGCCTGGGCAATAAGAGTGAAACTCTGTCTCACAAAAAACAACTGAATGCAACACATGGTCCTGGATTTTCTTTTGCTATAAAGCATGTTACTGGGGCAATTGGCAAAATCTGAGTAAGGTCTATAGATTTCAGAAATGTATCATGTTGATGTCCTGATTCTGATTACTGGATCTTGGTTATATAAGAAAATGTTCTTGTGTTTAAACAAAAGCACATTCAGTATTTGGAGTAAAGGGGCATTGCATCTGCAGCTTACTCTCAAATGGTTCAGAATGAAACAAATTTAGCAAGGAAACAATAAAGCAAATGTAGTATGTGGAGGCTAAGGCAAGTTTGTCTTGGATTTTGATCTGCCATATTGACTTCTTTTTTTTTATTTTTTATTTTTAGAGACAGGTCGTGCTATGTTGCCCAGACTGGTCTTGAACTCCTGGACACCTTGACCTCTCAGAGTGCTAGGATTACAGGCATGAACCACTGCTCCTGACTTCTGATTAACCCGAGTTCCAGGAATGCCTCTATGATTTCTACTTTATCTACTATTATGAGCTGTAAATCCTGCCCTTTAGGTCAAAACAACTCCTTGATGTTATGATTTTAAACTCTTACAGAAATTGTTAGAAATGCTCATTCCTTGGTGCCAAAAAGAAGAACTAGCACTTAGACAAAGAATTTTCTTAGCAAGGCAATTTTACTTTCTGCAGAAAGGGTGCTGTCCATCAGCAATCTTGCCCGAGAGCACAATGAACAAACAATGGCAGGAGTATTTATCCCTTACACTTTGGGTCCTTACTGCTGTGTCCTATCTCCATTGGTTGGAGCTGGACCTCACAGTCTAAGCTAAACCTGATTGGCTAACAAGTTAAAACTTTCCTAAATAGCTAAAGGCAATGGAGAACAAAGGAAAAGAGGAAGTTGTTTGTGAATAACTTAGAAAAGTAATAACATTTCTAAATAAGGAAGGGGCATAAGCTGCTAGCTGGGACATGCCTGAGCATGTCTAAAACAAGTATCTTGGTTAAAGTACAAGGACATAGAATGTACTTATTCCTTTACATCAAACAGCTACACAGGATAGGGCATAACAAAGAATTATTAACAAAAAGCAAGGCTTTGAAGGAAGTTAGTCTTTAAAATAAACTATTAACATTTATACTTTATTCTTTAACAAGAAGGGAAACTTTGAAGAGGAACTTCTTACTTTCCACATAAATCCTCTTCTTAAATAAATTAAAGGCTATGTCACACTTTGCCTTTCACAGAGAGCTGACCTCAGTTGTCCTACACATTCCTTCAGAAGCACATATACCCTTTCCCCTATGGTATATGAGTCCTGGGTCTTGTGGGTAACAGTACGGGGATCCACTGTCTCATGGCTGCCTGAGACATGACTTTTGTTCTAATACTCTTACATGTTTCTTTCTGAGAAACTAGATTTGTCATCCTCTTTCTTCAGCCCCTCAGCTCCCTTGGCCTTGGCGGGTAGGTTTGGATATATCTTCTCACTGCAGAACATGGTGAAGTTAGGTTTTAGGGAATCTGCTGGGCATGGTGGCACATACCTACAATCCCAGCGGTGCAAGAGGCTATAAGGCAGGAGGATCCTTTGAGCCCAGGAGTTTGAAGCTGCAATGAGCTATGACCTAACCACTGTACTCCAGCTTAGGTGACAGAGCCAGACCATACTTGGCCCCCTCTCAGTCAATCAATCAATAAAGGATTTGGGCAACTTCTTTGGTGTTTTTTTTGTGTTTTTTTTGAGACGGAGTTTTGCTCTTGCAGCCCAGGCTGGAGTGCAATGGCATGACCTCGGATCACTGCAACCTCCACCTCCTGGGTTCAAGTGATTCTCTTGCCACAGCCTCCTAAGTAGCTGGGATTACAGGCATGCACCACCATGCCCGGCTAATTTTGTATTTTTAGTAGAGACAGGGTTTCACCATGTTGGCCAGGCTGGTCTTGAACTCCTGACCTCAAGCAGTCCACTGACCTTGGCCTCCCAAAGTGCTGACATTATAGGCGTGAGTCACCGTGCCCAGCCTGATTTTCTTTAAGAGCAAGTTTTAGAGTCAAAGTGACCCAGGGCCATTCATAAAGTGCCTAGCCTGGCACATGGGCCTACCACATGATCAGCAAGACTTTAAATTAGCAATAGCAGCAAACACTTATGTAATGCTGACCATGTACTTGGTGCTATTTTAAGCATTTAACTCAGATTATCTCATTTAATGCTTACGACTCAATGAAGTTTTATTTTTTAATTATTATTGTTATTTTACTTTTCGAGACGGAGTCTCACTCTGTTGTCCAGGCTGGAGTGCAGTGGCGCCATCTCGGCTCACTGCAACCTCTGGTTCCCAGGTTCAAGTGATTCTCCTACCTTAGCCTCCGGAGTAGCTGGGATTACAGGAGTGTGCCACCACGCCCAGCCTAATTTTTAAGATTTTTTCATTTTTAGTTTTTGAGACAGGGTCTCACTCTGTTACCCAGAAGTACGACAGAGTGCACTCCTAGGCTGGAGTGCAGTGGTGGCACTATCAGGGCTCACTGTAGCCTTGACCTCCTGGGCTCAAGCAATCCTCCCACCCTGGCCTCTCGAGTAGCTGGGATTACAGGCACATGCACCACCATGACAAGCTAATTTTTTTGTGTGTGTGTAGAGCCTGGGTCTCATCAGGTTGCCCAGGCTGGTCTTGAATTCCTGGCCTCAAGCAATCTACCCACCTCGGCCTCCCACAGGGCTGGGATTACAAATGTGGGCCACCGTGCCCAGTGGTATTTTTTATTTTTTCTTTCTGCAAACACTCTGGTGACTTATTAACGAAGTATTATTACCTCTGTTTTGCAAATGAAATAAGAAAAATGAACTAACTCAATATCATACAGCTAATAAACAGCAGAACCAGGAGCTGAACCTAGGGTGTTGGACTCTAAAGTTCAAGCCCTTGAACGCTACCCTATGGTAAGTGGTAGCTATGACTGATGGTTACACCTGGGAACGTTGCACCTCTTTCTTTCAGCACTGGTAAAAATCAGGCTACTAGGTTGGGTGCAGTGGCTCACGCCTGTAATCCCAGCAATTTGGGAGGCAGAGGCGGGCGGATCACAAGGTCAAAAGATCAAGTCCATCCTGGCTATCATGGTGAAACCCCATCTCTACTAAAAATAGAAAATTAGCTGGGCCTGGTGGCATGCGCCTGTAGTCCCGGCTACTCGGGAGGCTGAGGCAGGAGACTCGCTTGAACCCGGGAGGCGGAGGTTTTAATGAGCTGAGATCGTGCCACTGCACTCCAACCTGGCAACAGAATGAGACTCTGTCTCAAAAAAAAAAAGAGAGGCTACTAAGAGTCAATAGAACATATAGGTTACCATATCAGTCTCACCAGCTGGGAGATACTGGACATTTGTTTATTCCAGCCTTAATTAGAGTGCTGTGCTAAGCCCTGAGGCATAGTGGAGGACAAAAAAGATCAGAGACCAGCTGGCTTCCTCAAGAAAACTAATCAGGTCATTCAGAACAGGAGTAGAACATAGGCGTTCTGACTTTTGCTACTATGGGAACTTTTTTTTTTTTTTTAGAACAAAACAAGTTTATTTGGATTTGGGACTCTAAACAGTTCTGTCTCTATTACCTGACCTCCTCCTCCCACGACTTCGGGACCTAGAGGAACTTTGGCTCCGGCTGCGGCGGCTTCTGCGGCTCTGGCTCTGGCTGCTCCGGCCCCGGCTGCGGTCCCCGTTTCTTCCTCTGCTTCGTGGACTGTGCCTCTCCCGACTCTTTGATGTGCGTTTGTGAGGTTTCTTCCCCCTGTGACTACTCCTTTTCCTCTCGGATCCCCCATTTCTTCTGTAGGAGTGGTCTGGGCTTGGGTTTCTCCTTCCCCCGAAGCCTGCTGTAGTATTCGTCGTGGTCGCCCATCCTCTCCCTCCTCTCAGAGTTCTTGCCCAGGGAGGAGCCAGTCCGATCTGGAGACAAGTAGATGTCTCTATTCGCTTCCCAGAATTCATTGTTGGGATTTCTGAACACATGAAGAAAGTTGCAGTGTTTTCCTCTTGGACATTGTTGTATTTCAAATAAACCACAAATCGCCATTTTCCACCGGGTCACCGGGCAGAATTCGCACCGAAGCTGTCGTCCGGCATACCATCGTCCGTTAAACAGAGAAAGGGCTGCTTGGCATTCTTCTTCCGACTGGTACTGAACGTATACGTTGCCCCCTCAGGTGAGGTTCCAAATTGCGGCTGACCTTGAACTGAATCACTTTCCCCACGTTCTTGAACTCGGGCAGCACATCCTCATAGAAATCTAGGAACTGTTGGTAGGTTTCTTCCTCGCTGTCCTCCAGGCTGGCGTCAGGGTCATAGTCATCCCTCCTGCACTGCTCCATTCCAAACGTTGTGAACATGCTCTTAATAAGAAGGGTAGGACTGGATGTTGGGAAATTATGTCTCCGTGAACATCTATCTCCAAATCTGCAAGCTCCTGTTTTACTGTAGAAGGGACAATTAGCTCGATCCTTCTCCATTTTGAAATCCAGGGGTGGTTCTGGGTTTTGCCATGTGGTACCATTTTCCAACTCATTTTCAGCCTGATCCAGCATCTTCTTCACAGCTTCCTCTTTTTCTTTCTTCTCCTGTCGTTTCTGCTCCTCCTCTTCTCTCTCTTTCCTCTGTTGTTCTTCCCATTGTTCCTTTAACTTTCTCTCTTGTTCTTCTTGCCGTTTTCTAGCCGCCTCTTTCTTTTCCTTCTTTATTCTGAATTCTTCTTGTGCCTTCTGCTCTCTCAGCAACCACTCCTCATGTAATCTTTGCCTCTCTCTTTCCAATCGCTTCTCTTCTTCTAGCTGTTGTTCTTCAATAAAAGTGTCCTCCTTCTCCTCCTCCTGTGAGAGTCCTGAGTCTCTCAGTCGAGCAAGTTCCTGCCTACGTTTCTTTGTTTCTCCTTCTTCAGGGCGGCCCTGTGCTTTTTGTGGCTTGGTTTCTCGGGAAACGTCGTCTCCTCGGGGGCAGCCATCTTGCCGCCTCCGCCCCGCCCCTCAGGAACTTTATTTATAAAGTAGCTTTGACTGGACGCGGTGGCTCACGCCTGTAATCCCAGCACTTTGGGAGGCCAAGGCGGGCAGATCACGAGGTCAGGAGATCGAGGCCATCCTGGCCAACATGGTGAAACCCCGTCTCTACTAAAAAAATAAAAAATAAAAAATTTGTTGGGTGTGGTGGCGCACGCCTGTAGTCCCAGCTACTCGGGAGGCTGAGGCAAGAGAATTGCTTGAACCCAGGAGGCGCAGACTGCAGTGAGCCAAGATGGTGCCACTGCACTCCAGCCTGAACAACACAGCGAGACTCCATTGAAAAAAAAAAAAAAGACTTATGACAAAGTGGAAACACATGGGGGCGCTCTCGCCACAAACTGCAGAGAACAAAGTTCTTAACCAAGGACATTGGAGGGGCCGTGGATGCCTGCTATTACAACACTTTTCTGATCACATTGACACCAATTCTGGTCTTCCCCTTAGGTTAGAGTGGTGGTAGAGAAATGATAAGTGAGTGGATGGTTGGCTAATGTAGCCAATTTCACCTTCCTGTAAGCTTTGTTTTTCACAAATTATTTTGCATCTCGGTGTACTGAAGGAATTTCTTTGCTATCACTCCCGCAAGTCCAAAAAAGGTAGAGTGAGCCCCTGATGACACCCATCGCTGGCCTTTCAGGCCATGGTTCTGAGAGCATCTGTGAAATGTTGGGAAGGAAACTGGCTTTAGCATCCAAAGACCAGGCACCAAGTCTTAGCTTTACCACTTCCTGGCTGTGTGACCTTGGGCAAGTTACTTCACCTCTCTGAGTCTCATTATCTCATCACTAAGAGAAGGATGGTGATAGCTGCCCTTACAGAATTATTGTGAAGATCAGATGAGCAGTGAAGTGGCTTTATAAACTGTAAAGTACTGTAGGAAGCTCTATATTTATTATGACACTGGCCTGTGGAAATATGTAAATAAGTGTCTAATATGTGGTTTTTGAAGATGCTGATTCTTTGCTGACCTAATTCCCTATTGTGTCAGAAATTTCATTTTGCCTCTCAAGAGATTTTTCTGGTATCTGGTTTTTTTAAAAATACAGGGCTGAGCTTTGGCCAGGGTGAAGTTGGTAGTGACCTAATTATCTGGAAAGTCTTTCTGTGCACCAGTCACAGTGCCAGAAATCCACCATTGGCAACCTGCTGCTTTAGATTCTTCTCATAAAATATCACCAACTCCTCCTCTTCTTTCCTTTCTTCCCTCCTTCCAAAAGGCTTTTCCACTGGCTTGCTGATTCTTTAAATTCTACTTTCAGACACCTTTTTTTTTTTTTTTTTGAGACGGAGTGTTGCTCTTGTCACCCAGTCTGGAGTGCTGTGGCGCAATCTTGACTCACTGCAACCTTCACCTCCCGGGTTCAAGCAATTCTCCCGCCTCAGCCTCCCAAGTAGCTGGGATTACAGGTGCACGCCACCATGCCCGGCTAATTTTTTTATTTTGTATTTTTAGTAGAGATGGGGTTTCACCATGTTGGCCAGGCTGATTTGAAACTCCTGACCTCAAGTGATCTGCCCACCTCAGCCTCCCAAAGTGCTAGGATCACAGGCTTCAGCCACTGCGCCCGGCCTACTTTCAGATACTTTGATATGGTCTAAGATTTCAGCTCCCAGCTAAAACTGCTTCTAGCTCTAAGGAAAGCCAATACTGGGGACTCCATGTTTGGGTCCCCTTCCACGAACACTCCCTTCGTGGAAGCCATCTTTCTCTCTCCTGGATTTCCCTTCTGGAGTCCCCTTCCACACTCTCTCGTGGAAGTCTGTCTTGCCCTCCTAAACTCCATCTCTCTCTGTGTTCCCTTCCACTCAGAGTGGAAGCTGCTTTCCTCTCCTGGATTCCATCTTTCTGGATTCCCTCACTCGGTGTGAGAGTTAGCTGTTTCTTCTCTCTCCTTCTTCTGTTCTCTCTCTCTCTCTCTCTAAATAAATCACTTTCTACAAACAAACAAACAAACAAAAAAAAGCCAATACTGGGGCCCAGGGCAGTAACTCACAGTTGTAGTCCCAGCTACTTGGGAGGCTGAGGCAGGAGGATCACTTGAGGCCAGGAGGTCAAGGCTATAGTGAGCTGTGGTCACACCACTGCAGCTTGGGCAACAGAGGAAGATCCTGTTTCTAAAAACAAACACACAACAAACAAACCAACAGAAAAGCTAGTATTGGACACTTTATTAGATTGGGGGTCTTACAGGGCAAGGACCGTGTCTCAGTTACCCTTCCATCCTTCAGGGCCTAGCAAAGAGCCTGGTGCATATTTCAATGCATGTTCTTTCAATGCATGTTCATGGAACTGGCAAGTTTTTTTTGTTTTGTGTTTTAGAGACGGGGTTTAACCATGTTGCCCAGGCTGGTCTCGAACTCCTGAGCTCAAGCAGTCCTCCCACTTCAGCCTCTCAAAGTCCTGGGACCACAGGTGTGAGCCACTGCACCTGGCCGGAAGTGGCAAGTTTTGTTTAGAACCAGACTAAAGCATCTTTCCATCATCCTTGCAGCTGAGAATGAGGTAAGACAGTGTAAGACAGGGGGCTGAGCTCACTCCTTTATTGAGCTTGACCTTATATCAGCTCTCTGTAGGTCTGTCTTTTTTCCCTTGATGTTAATAATTGGGTTTAAAATTTTTTTTCTTTTTTCTTTTTTTCTCTTTATCTTTTTGAAGCTACTGCAAATCAATAGGCTTAAAAATTTTTTAAGAAATATATGCTTAATATAAAGGTTACAGAAAGAAGAAAACCAAATTATTCATGACCCTACAACCACCACAGACTAATCACAGTTAAGTTAGTGTATTTTCATCAGATTATTATTATTTTTCTTTATTCTTTTTTTTCTGAGGCAGGTTCTTGCTCTGTTGCCCAGGCTGGAGTGCAGTGGTGCAATCACAGCTCACTGTAGCCTGTACCTCTCAGGCTCGAGTGATCCTCCTACCTCAGCCTCCCAAAGTGATAGGATTACAGGTGTAAGCCAGAACACCTAGGCTTTTTCTTTAAAGAAAATCGTATTTTTTCCTGTGATTATAAAAGTATATATATATATATATATATATATATATATATATGGAAATGTAACAGGGTATAGACCTTTTGGAAAATAGTTTGGCAATTTCTCTTTTTTTTTTTTTTTTTTTTTTGAGATGAGTCTCTCTGTCGCCCAGGCTGGATTACAGTGGTGCAATCTCAATTCACTGCAACCTCCACCTCCCAGGTTCAAGCGATTCTCCTGTCTCAGTCTCCCAAATAGCTGGGATTACAAGGGTACACCATGACACCTGGCTAATTTTTGTATTTTTTTTTTCTTTTTTTATTCATTGTACCCGCTGAAAAATAATTTTTGTATTTTTAGTAGAGACATGGTTTCACTATGTTGGCCAGGCTGGTCTTGAGCTCCTGACTTCAAGTGATCCGCCCGCCTCGGCCTCCCAAAGTGCTGGGATGACAGGCGTGAGCCACCGTGCCTGGCCTGCAATTTCTTATAAGATTAAACATGCGCCGGGCATGGTGGCTCACGCCTGTCATCCTAGCACTTTGGGAGGCTGAGGCGGGCGGATCACCTGAGGTCAGGAGTTCAAGACAAGCCTGACCAATATGGTGAAACCCCGTCTTTGAAAAAAAAAAAAAAAGACTAAACATGCACTTATCATATATAACCCAGCAGTTGTATTCTTGTGCATTTATCACAGATAAATTAAAGTTTAAATTCACACAAAAACCTGCACAGAGGACCAGGTGTGGTGGCTCACGCCTGTAATCCCAGCACTCTGGGAGCCCAAGGCAGGCGGATCACAAGGTCAGGAGATCGAGACCATCCTGGCTAACATGGTGAAACCCCGTCTCTACTGAAAATACAAAAAATTAGCCAGGTGTGGTGGCGCGCGCCTGTAATCCCAGCTACTCAGGGGGCTGAGGCAGGAGAATTGCTTGAACCCAGGAGGTGGAGGTTGCAGTGAGCCGAGACTGTGCCACTGCACTCCAGTCTGATGCCTGGTGACGGAGCGAGACTCTGTTTCAAAAAACAAAACAAAACAAAACAAACAAAAAAAATTAGTTGGGTGTTGTGGCCATGCCTGTAGTCCCGGCAACTTGGAGGCTGAGGCAGGAGAATCACTTGAACCTGGGAGGCAGAGTTTGCAGTGAGCCAAGATCATGCCACTGCACTCCAGCCCAGGCAACAGAGTGAGACTCTGTCTCAAAAAAATAAAAAAATAAAAAAAAAAGAATTTCACCTCTGGAGAAGCTGGGTGACTGGTATGTGAATCCCTATGTGCTGTTCCTACACTTGCCTTTGAGTGTGTAGTTATTTCAAAATAAACAGCTTAAAATTTGGGCAGGGGAAGTACCTAAGCAAGACCTCTTCACCACTGTTCAGTGTGTTTATTCCAAAGATTCTCCTCTCCAGGGTGGGATGCCACGTTTCCAACATCCTACCTCCTGCAGCTTAGAGAAGGGGTTGGTGTGCATGTGGGCTTTTCAGGTACCTGTGGAGGATGGTGGGAACAGGAATACCTGATGAATGGATGGAAGGAGAGAGAAAAGAAGCAGCAATTGTAGACAGATGAGTCAGGTACGGCACCGAGGACCAGCCTGAACGTGCCTGAAAATCAGCCCATATGCCAAATTGAACAGGAGAAACTTGGGTCTCTGACTCCTAAGACAAAGACCTCTCCTTTTACTGAACTATGTGGTTTTCCAAATCTTTCTCTGATTATGCTTCGGAGAGATTTTGAAGACTGCACAGTCCTAGAACCCTTCCCTTTAGTTGATCCTTATTTTACAATGAACATTTGTGTCCTTCCAAATTCACATATTATAATCCTTATCCCAAACGTGACGGCATTAGGAGGTGGGGTGGCTGGGAGGTGATTAGGTCATGAAAGTGGAGCCCTCATGATAGGGATTAGTGCCTTTATCAGAGAGACCTCAAAGAGCTAGCTAGCCCCTTGCACCACATCAGGACACAGCAAGAATGCCCTCTGTGAATAGGGAAGAGGGCCCTCACCAGACACCAGATCTGCCAGCACTTTGTTCTTGGGCTTCCCAGCCTCCAGAACTGTAAGAAAAACAACTGTCTGTTGTTTATAAGCCACCCAATTTATGGCATTTTGTTTCAACGGCCTGAACAAACTAAGATAATCTTTTTAAACACTTTAAAATCGTGCATTAAAGATCCAGAACACTTCTGCTTCTGGCCAAGATGAGATAACAGAGACCAGATATATTCTCCCAGCTGAAACAACACAACAAAAAACTGGTCAAAAATCTATGAAACAATGGTTTTCCGATATTGGACCTTGTCAGTGCAGGACAGTGATTCCTGAGAGAGAGGAAACAAATGAGGTGAATCTTTTTTTTTTAATTTTTTTGAGACACATTTCCACAAATACCATCAAAACTGAATGCTTTTACAAAGCAATAATTTTCTATATATGGCCTCTTGCATTAACTACCTGTTCTGTCTTTTGATTCTTTATCTGGTGAGGATTTGGTGTCTACTTTTCAAAAAGAATCAGAAGTTTCAAGCTATAGGATTGCCCTGTCCAATATGGTAGCTACAAACCACATGTGACTACTTAATTTAAAATTAATTAAAATAAAATAAAACAGGTGGGGCGTGGTGGCTCTCGCCTATAATCCCAGCACTTTGGGAGGTCCAGGTGGGAGCACTGCTTGAGACCAGGAGTTTAAGACCAGCTTGGGCAACATGGAGATCTCGTCTCTACAAAAAATTAAGAAATCAACCTGGTGTCGTGGTATGTGCCTATGTTTCTTGAGTAATCCCAGTCATTCAAGAGGCTGAAGTGGGAGGATGGCTTGAGGCCCGCAGGTTGGGGCTGCAGTGAGCCATGATGGTGCCACTGCACTCTAGCCTGGGCAGCAGAACAAGACCCTGTCTCAATAAAATAAAATCAGATAAAATTTAAAAATTTGATTCTTCAGCCACAATAGCTAAATTTCAAGTGCTAACAGCCACATGTGGCTTGTAACCACTATATTGAACAGTATGGATATAAAATATTTTTCTCATCACAAAAATGGAAAGTTCTTTTTTTGGTCTTTTTTTCCCCCCCTTTTTGTGGAGAATGGGGTCTTGCTTTGTTGCCCAGGCGGGTCTCAAACTTGTGGGCTCAAGTTATCCTTCCGCCTCTGCCTCCCTAAGAGTTGGGATTACAGGCGTGAGTCATCGCAACCGGCAAAAATAGAAAGTTCCATTGGACAGTGCTGCTTTTGGAGAAATCGCCTGTCTGATAATGTGAGCCTCAGCCATGGTGCTAGGAAACCTGAGTTTCTGTCCAGCCCCATCACTGTCCGGCCCGGCAGTCTTGGACAAACCACATACCTCTGCACCTCATTCCTCTCTGTGGGCAGAGGTGGGATCAGGCAATATGTGGGTCTCCTTCAAACTCTGACCTTCTGGGGAGAATTCCATGAGCTCTGAATTCAGTTTCCAGTTACCTCTACCCCAGTCCCTCCGGAGGCTCTCAGCTGGCCCAGACTTTTCCTGCCTACCGAGAGAAGATCTGATGAACTCACTTGCCCTCGGGCTGTGACGCACTGTGTGTTTCTCAAGGGACAACATCTGATTGGACCTGGCCCAGTGTGAGCCAATCAGAATCTCCCTAACCGGAACCTGGTTTAGGGACTTAGGATCAGTTAGTGAGTCTCTGCAGGTAGTTGAGACTGTCCCTGGGAGAAGCAAATGGCTACAGTCATGACGCTGTGCATGACTGAGTGGAGGAGAAAGCCAGGCTGGAAAGAAGACAGGAGAGGGAGAGAGAGAGGAGGACAGAGAAAAACACAGTCCACCTCCAGGGATTAGTAGAGAGAAGAATCCCCCGCTTCAGGCTCTTGGAATCTGTGCCAGCTTTGTGTTTTTTAATACATTCTCCCCACTTTCTGTTTTTCTACAAGTTCCAGCTTATTTCTGCTCTTGTCACCAAAGGTTCCTAACCCCCATAGGTTAAAGTGAAGGGGTTTGCTTTATCACTTTTCTGAAAAGTTGAGTAAGTTTACAGTTGGAAAAAAGTTAAAAAAGGACACACACACACACATCATGCACACAAAAGTAACAAGAACAAGCGGAAAGGAAAACAGCCATCCGTTACTGATTTGCCGTGTTTCTGGAGCATCTACACCGTGCCAGCCATTGTGTCCAAAGCCTTAGACGCATGGCCTTGTCTAATCTTCCCAACAACTCTTGAAAGGTGGGCAGTGTAAGGCCGGTTGCCTCGCCGGGAGCTCGGACACGCCCATCCTTCCCGGCAACAGGGAATTACGTCACCACTCTGCACCCGACACGTAGCCCCCGCTGAAAAACCCCCACCCAAAAATTTTTGGAAAGCCCCGACAAACCTTGCCTGATAGTACTCCCTTGCCCGATAAGCACTTTGCCCCGTCAAGGTCATTTCTCCCAAGACGGCCCACTCACCGAAGATCCCACCTACCTACCAGTAATAACTGCCTTCACTCCACTTCCTGGGTCCCAATATCCAGTCAAGTGCCTTATGCTTTGTCTCCCCTATATCCAATCAAATGCCTTCACTCCTTATAAAACCCCTTACCCTAAAATGTTAAGTGCGACTTCTCTGGCCCTTACTTGGACCATAGAACCTCGCCCGGGAGCTGAATAAATCGGATTTGCATTTTCTTATACTGGCCTCAGTTTCCTCATTTCGACTCGACAATATACCTTACAGGCAGTTTTCTCCATTTCAGAGACAAGGGAATTGACGCACAGAGAGGTTAAAGTATAGGGCAAGGACACACAGCTGGTCAGCAGCAGAGACAACTTGAGCCAGGGTTTGGCGAGAGGACAGTCAGCTGGGTCTTCCTAACATCAGCACAGCTCCGAGCAAGGAGATTTCTTGGGTGGAGACCCACTTGGCTCAGAGAGTGCAGCAAGCCAGAAAGACCCCACCCTGCCATGAGGGCGCGACCCAGTCATTCTGGCTACAGAAGAGCACAGTGATCTTTCCATGGTTTGAAGCAGGAAGGGTAGGTTCAAGAAGAAAATCCTCCAAAGTAAAAAATACTTGGAATCTTTCATTATCTCTTGTTTTCCATCTTCTCCAGATTTCTCCTATAAAAAAGTCTTTCTGGATTGAGAGTACAAATCATTCCTCTCCTAGCTCCATGGAGAAAGGGAAGAGGCAATACCAAAATTGCTTCTGGAATCAAGAGCTTACTCTGCAGTTGCTCAACTTAATATACAAAAGTCTCCTTGGGCCAGGCACAATGGCTTACACCCGTCATCCCAGCACTTTGGGAGGATGAGGCAGGTGGATCACCTGAGGTCAGGAGCTTGAGACCAGCCTGGCCAACATGGTGAAACCCTGTCTCTACCAAAAAAAAAAAAAAAAAAAAAATTAGTCAGGCATTGGTGGTGGGCGCCTGTAATCCCAGCTACTTGGGAAACTGAGGCAGGAGAATCGCTTGAACCCAGCAGACGGAGGTTGCAGTGAGCTGAGATCGTGCCACTGCACTCCAGCCTGGATGACAGAGCGAGACTGTCTCAAAACAAACAAACAGACAAAAAAACTCTTTCAAATCAATAAAAAGAGGCCACTGACTAGGGTAGCTCATGCCTCTAATCCCAGCACTTTGGGAGGCCGAGGCAGGAGGATCACCTGAGGTCAGGAGTTTGAGACCAGCCTGGCCAACATGGTGAAACCCTGTCTCTACTAAAAATACAAAAATTAGCCAGGTGTGGTGGCGCACACCTGTAATCCTAGCTACTTAGGAGGCTGAGGCAGGAGGATAGCTTGAACCCAGGAGGCGGAGTTGCAGTGAGCCAGGATCGCGTCATTGCACTCCAGTCTGGGTGACAAAGCAAGACTCTATCTCAAAAAATAAATACATAAATAAAAATTAGTGGAGCATGGTGGCACACGCCTGTAGTCCTAGCTACTCGGGAGAATTGCTTGGGCATGTAGCGAGCTGTAAACAAGCCACTGCACTCCAGCCTGGGCGACAGAGCAAGAGCAAGGCGCTCTCTCTAAAAAAAAAAGACAAATTAAAACAGTATGTCATATCTTTTTATCTTCCACGTTTTCAAGCAATAGAAAAATTATAAAAACCGTTGTTGATGAAGATGAAGGAAAATGGGCATCTCACAGTCTCATCCTTTGCTGGTGGGAGTTTCAAATGGCATACTTTTTCTTAAGGCTATTTTGGAAACATGAATCTAAAGTCTTAAAATGTGCATCCTTCTGACTCAGTAATCAATATGAGATACTTATCAAAAGGAAATATAATTACAGAGTGTTCTTTCTTGAGTTTTTTACAACAGTGGAAGTGTCTCTGGGGTGGGTTGAGACTGACAGAGTGCTGAGGGCACTCACAGGGTTTGGAGCAGCTGCTATTTAACAACTGGAGCAGAAATATTTGCATTGTTTATCAACCATACTGCACATCTTCAATGTCAGTTTTTGTTTGTTTTGTTTTGTTTTTGAGATGGAGTCTCGCTCTTGTCCAGGCTGGAGTGCAGTGGCGTGATCTCGGCTCACTGCAACCTCTGCCTCTCAGGTTGAAGCGATTCTCCTGCCTCAGCCTCCCAAGAAGCTGGAATTACAGGCGCCTGCCACCACACCCAGCTAATTTTTGTAGTTTTAGTAGAGACAGGGTTTCACCATGCTGGCCAGACTGGTCTCAAACTCCTGACCACCTCACGTGATCTGCCTGCCTCAGTCTCCCAAAGGGCTGGGATTACAGACATGAGCCACCGTGCCCAGCTAATGCCAGTTTTTAAAACTAAAACAAAAATTAAGGGTTACTCCTGTTTCCTCATAAGATTAGAGGTGGGAACCAGAATGTTAGTTCTTGCCTTTCTAGTTAAGCACAGGTCCTGGGGCTGCAATCCAAGTGGGCACCTATCTGCAGGACCAGCAGCAGGACAAGGTTACCAGGGTCCAGCACAGTGGCTGTGGACACCAGGAGGCACAGCAGGGGAAGAGAACAGAAGCCCTATGTCCAGGGCTCGCTTCCAGCCAAAATCATGGCGGTCAAGGTAATGAGGATGCCATAGAAGGCACAGAAGAGGAAGGGGGCTCTATTCTCTGAGCTCCAGCTGTACACAGGCACCTGCAATATAGGACGGCTGGGATCCTCAGGGGGAAGGCTGCCACCTGAGCCCATTCAACCCATTCCACAATGCCCTGCAGTTTGTGTATGTTATCCCCCAGTTTTTCAGATGGGGAAACTGAGACTCAGAGAAGTGAAATGACTCATGCAAAGTCTGGTAAGTGAGGGGACTGGGATTTCAATACATGCTCTTCATTTTCTTTCCCACTATGCCACTCCCAGCCATATTTGTTGATGGATTGAGACAAGCTGAGTTAACATCTTCACCAGACTGGGGAGGCGGAGGGGTTGGGTGTGTCCTCTGGGGGTCAAGCCATCAGCAAATGAGGTTCGAGTCAAGCTGGATCTTATTCAATGCAATGTTTCCTGTAACACAACACCCCCAGGCTCAGGCTCTTTCCTCTGCCGGCAGCACCCTCCCCTCCACAGTCCAAATCCTGCTTCACATGCCAATAGATGCCCACCTCTACTCCTTCTGACAAACCCTTCCAGATAAGTATGACCACATTTCCCCATTCTAACAATGAAGAGATTCACTCTGGGAGGGGAAGTAATGTAACTAAGATCACCCAATTAGTAAGTTACAGAGCTGGGATTAAAGCCAAGTCTGTCTGAGTCCAGAGAGCTTCTCACCTTTCACCAGACCTTAACTTTGTAATTTAATAGTCAACAACCTTTGAAGTAGGTTACAGATACTATTTTCCCCTTTTACAGATAAGGAAATTGAGGCTTAGAGGAGGCAATTAGAATAGTAGTTAAGTGGTTGGACCTTGGGTTCAAATCCCGACTGCAGCACTTATAAGCTGTGTGACCTTAGGCAAGTGACTTCACCTCTCTGAACTTCAGTCTCCCATCTATAAAATAGGGTGAAATAGTACTCACTTCAGGGCTTTTTGCAATGAGTAAATGAGATGAAGATATCTTATACGTTCAATGATCTAACACAAGGAAAACTCTTAGCTGGATGGTAACTGGTATTTGTTGCCCAAGTGATGTCTGCCTGAATGGGACCACCTAAACAGGAATTTCCTCCTCCTTGATAACAGGTTTCATCCACTGGGCTCTCTCTCCAGGTGAGGCAGCTTAAGATCCCCTGCAGACTAGAAACCTGAATCCAGGGAAGAGAGAGGCTAGGGTGGCTTCTGCAGAACGTGGTACCTTGGTTTGGGGGGGGGGAATGTGTCATATTGGGGTTCTTTGCCTGAGTCTCAGGACAGGTCTCACTGGGGGTGTTGGCTGCAGGTTGCACTGCAGGTATTGCTATGTCTTCTTCATGGTCAGGTACTCCCCACACATGGACATGACCCTGACCTTGGCCATGGTGTGGGGGAGTAGCTGACTGTGAGGAAGACGTGGTATGAGGCCTATCAGGCTGAATGGGAGGAAGCAGAGCCCTGGAACTGGGGTCATGTTCCAGGAACCTCATCCCACCCCATGCCTCCAGAGCTTCTGCTGTCAGAGCCATTTTCAAGGTTTAAAAAGTAGGGCACATGGGTGGATTGTCCCATGTTACCAGCTAATGAGGAGCAGAGCCTGGAGTTGCACTAGGCTTATCTGACCTCCAAGTTCTCTTTCCCACTCTGGGGGATGTCCCTCATTCAACACAAAGTCATGGCTTGTGTCACGTGTCTCCTGGTGGGGGACCCAGGAACCTCCCCTGCAGCATCCTAGTATCTGGCCTGGGGCCTGGCCCTAACTGGAAGCACAGTGAATGTTTGTTGACTGAATAAATGAATGACAGATTCCAAGCAGAGCCAGTTGCAAGTTCTCCCTGCAAACGAGGTGGATGAAAAGTGAACCCACAGGGGCTGTTGAACTCTTGTCCTGCACCCTCAGCCCTGCTCCTCTACCCACAGTCTGGCTTCCAACTCTGTTTCTCAGCCCCCAGCTTCCCAGAGGGGCTTTGGATCTCACAGTCTGCCCCTGGCATCCTTCTCAAAGGTCAAGGACACCAGGGATGAGACGTCCCCAGACCTGCAGATGCTCAGGACCAGGGGTTGAGCAGAATAAAGTCCCTGTTCTCAGGGAGCTCCTGAACTACTAGGCAAGAGAGGCCCCAAACGTGTAGTGACACAAGTGACAAGAATTCTCTATAAGGGAGGGAGCATGGAGAAGCTGTGGGGGGCAGGGAGGAGCCCTCTGTGGACCATGCATGGTAGGGAGGTCAGAGAAGCTTAATTTCTAAGCTGGGGACTGAGAGCCGAGCAGTAGTTGGCCAGATAAAGAGGTAAGAAGGGGAAGAGGAAGAATACATTGGAAGATCCAGAGGAAGGAGATCATGTGGAACACCCAGAGACAGGAAAGAAGGTCTGGCAAGGGCTGGAGAGGTGGCAGCCACAGAGATCATGCCCAGATCTCAGACAGCAGGGAGCTGCCTTTGTCTGCTCGGGATGCCATAACAAAATACCACAGGCTTAGTAGCTAAACAACAGACATTGATGTCTCACAGATCTGGAGGCCAGAAGTCCAAGATCAAGGTGCCAGCAGATTCAGTTTCCGGTGAGGGCTCTCTTCTTGGCCTGTAGACAGCTGCCTTCTCACTGTGTCCTCACATGGCCTTTTCTTTGTGTGTGCGTGTACGGGGGGAAGAGGAGTGTGAGCTTTACAGTGTCTCCTCTTACAAGGACACGAATTCCATGGGATCAGGGTCGCACTCTTATGACCTCATTTAACCTTAATTACTTTCTAGAGGCCCCTTTTCCAAACACAGTTGCAATGGGACTTAAAGCTGCAACATGTGATTCTGGGGGAGGACAGTATTCAGTCCACAGCAGGAGCCATGGAAGTTTCTAAGCAGGGAGGCACTAGGGTCAGATTGGCCTTCGGGGAGCTCTTTCTGGCTGCAAAGAGGATGGGCCAGAGCAGGCAGGACTGGAAGCTGTTTGAATGCTTGCTGTAGTCCAGTGGTGAGAAGTGCCCCTGGACCAGAGGAATGGCATTTGGGAGGGAGTAGGGGGAGCTGCTTAATAAGCTTGGATCTGCAGGACTCCATGTGAAAGGAGGGCTTAGGGAGGGCGAGAGGTCAAGGATGACTGCCAGATTCCCAGCCTGGGTAACAGTTTCACGGGCATATGACCTGCATGGTCCCACACACCAAAGGCCCAGCATTTGTTTGATGCTCTGTTGTTGCTGTCTTGAGTTATTAGTAACTTTTTAACAAGAGGCCCTGCATTTTTATTTTGCACTGGGCCCTGCAAATTTTGGAACCAGTCTGCGTGGATGGGGATCTGTGGACCTCTCTCCTCCACAGATCACCGGACTGGAGCAGGGAGACAGCTGGCCTCCCTGTGACCTCTCTCTCTTGAGATGGTTACTTGATACCGGCTTTATTTCTGCCAAAAACAAAACGTGGACAACAAAAAAAACCCTCTCCTAATTAACACCCTCAGCACCACTAGCAGTTAAGGGCAAGGGCTTTAGAGTCTCTGAGAAGAGAGCAAATCAGTTGCTGAATTGATTGCCTTTAGGAATGTTTAAGACTCTGTTGCCTTATCTTTGGGGTGACCACATACTTTAGTGAGCAGCTCAGTACACTTCTGAGAATAGGAGAGGAAAGTGGGAATAAAACACTCACTATGCTGGGACAACAGGTGCCAACCAGGTCTGTCCCATGCAAACTGGGACACATGGTCCCCTACTTTTCTGTAAAATGGGATTAAATAGAAACATGCACAGAAAGCAGGGGGCCCAAAGTAAGTGCTCAGTGAGCAGCATCTATCATTATTTATTTTAATTTTAATTTTAATTTCTTTGAAATGGCGTCTCACTCTGTTGCCCAGGCTGCAGTGTGGTGGTGGGATCTCAGCTCACTACAAGCGATTCCCGTGTCTCGGCCTCCCGAGTAGGTGGGACTACAGGCGCATGCCACCATGCCTGCTAATTTTTTGTACTTTTAGTAGAAACAGGGTTTCACCATGTTGCCCAGGCTGATCTCGAATGCCTGACCTCAGGTGATCCACCTGCCTCAGCCTCCCAAAGTGCTGAGATTACAGGCATGAGTCACTGCACCCAGCCTTCTTTTTATTTTTTTTCACACAGTCTCACTCTGTCACCCAGGCTAGAGTACAGTGGTGCAATCTTGGCTCACTGCAACCTCAGCCTCCCAGGTTCAAGCGATTCTCTTGCCTCAGCCTCCTGAGTAGCTGGGAACAAGCACCCGCTGCCACGCCGGGCTAATTTTTGTGTTTTTAATAGAGATGGAGTTTCACCATGTTGGCCAGGCTGGTCTTGAACTCCTGACCTCAAGTGATCTACCTGCCTTGGCCCCCCCAAAGTGCTGGGATTACAAGCATGAGCCACTGCACCTGGGCATCCTATCATTGTTTCTACACTCTGCAGTCACTCTCAATTGGTGTCCAAATGTCATTCACTTGTCAATCAACTACTCATTACCCACCACGTGTCAGGCACACAGCATTGGTGCTCCTGATGTGAAGATGTACTGATAATTTATCTATTCAGCCAATATTTTGTGAGCAGCTCATATATGCCAGGCTAGGTTCTGAGGCTAGGCTCACTCTGGGGATCCAAAAGTGAGTGACACCACTTGTCCTCCTGGGGCTGGCAATCTCGTAGGGTATCATGGGTGGAAGAGGATCTCCCAAAAATGCATGTCCATGTAGAACTTCAGAATATGATCCTACTTGAAAACAGGGTCTTTGCCGATGTAATTAAGGTGAGGATCAAGATAAGATCATGCTGGACTGGGGGGGGCCTGAGATCCAACGAGTGTCTTTGTAAGAGACAGAAGAGTGCACAGAAACACACAGGAAAAGGCCTTGTGAAGACAGAAGCAGAGATTGGAGGGCAGGGGCACTCCACAGAATGCCAAGGATTTTGGCAGCAGCCACCACAAGTTAGGAGAAAGGCATGGAATAGATCCTCTGTCACCCAGGCTGGAGTGCAGTGGCATGATCTCAGTGCATTGCAACCTCCACCTCCCACACTCAAGGGATCCTCCTGCCTCAGCCCCCCAAGTAGCTGGGACTATAGGCTGGCTATTTTTTGTATTCTTTTTGTAGAGATGGTGTTTCACCATGTTCCCCAGGCTGGTCTCAAACTCCTGGGCTCAAGCAATCCTCTTGCCTCAGCCTCTCAAAGTGCCGGGATTATAGGTGTGCACCACCACGCCCGGCTAATTTTTGTATTTTTAGTAGAGATGGGGTTTCACCATGTTGGCCAGTTGCTCTCAAACTCTTAACCTTAAGTGTCCGCCTGCTTGGCCTCCCAAAGTGCTGGGATTACAAGCATGAGCCACCGTGCCCGGCCTGTGCAATTTATCTTTTTAAGTTTTTCCTGAAGTATAACAAACATAAAAATACATGAATCCTGTGTATAGCTCAATACACCTTCACAAAATGAACCCACCTCTATAACCTGCCCCTAGGTCAAGAAGTGAACATAACTAGCTCCCTACCTAAGCTACTTGGAGGCTGCCGGAGAAGTGCTTGAACTCGGGAGGCAAAGGTTGCAGTGAGCCGAGATCACATCACTGCACTCCAGCCTGGGCGACTGAGTGAGACTTCATCTCAAAAATATAATAAAAAATAAAATTAAATTAAAAAAAAATTTTAAAAAATTGCACGGGTAGTTGGATAACTATAGATTGTGGTAAGTGCTTTGAAATAAAACTCAAAGGTTCTAGGAGACAGTATTTTTTAGTCAGCTAGGACTGCCATAACAATATACCACAAACTGGGTGGCTTAAGCAACATACCTTTATTTCTCACAGTTGTGGAGGCTGGAAAGTCCAAGATTAAGGTGCCAGTCTCCAGATTCCTGTTGAGGGCTCTCTTCCTGGCTTGCAGACAGCCACCTTCTTGCTGGGTCCTCACATGGTGGAAAGAGAGTGATCTCTTTTCTTCTTCTTATAAAGCCACCCTTCTCTGTTTACAGTTTTGTAACATTGGTAATCAATGATGGTAGCATCTATCATTTATTGAACACCTAAGAAATTTTACTATGAAATAGGTACTATTGTTGTCCCTCATTCCCGATGAGGAGGGTGGTGCTCACTTGCCTGTTCCTGGTAGATGGTGAATCTGTCTCATACCCTCTGACCCCACTGTCACTGTCTCTGAGCCAGCCATGTCTCATGATCAGGCCTGGGGTGGAGGTGGGGGGCGTTGGGGAGCTTTCTATTTCCCTTACTACTGTCCCAGGGATGTAGAGGAGACAGCCTGGAGGGAGGTATCTGGGGCAGCACCTGGCCAGGCACCTGGTGGGTTGGTTTGCCCAACTGCCTGGGATGAGCTGCGTAGCCTCCCCCGCTTTCCTAAGAACCCAGGGCAAGGGGGTGTCTGGGAGGGAGGACAAAGAGAGACCCAGTCACCTGGGTCACCACCTGGAGTGGCAGTTGGGGGAGGAAGTGGGATATGCTGGCTGCCTTCTTCAGCTCTGGCCTCCTTCCTTCCCATCCCCTGGGCCTGACTTCGGTGCTCACCTCCAGGAGGGAGAATCAGAGAACCAGACTCACCTGCCTCTGAGCAGCTATGGAGGCGACAGCCAGGTCTTAACAGCCTCTCCAGGGTCAGCTGAGGCCTGCCACGGGCACCTCCCCCTCACAGCTGGACTGCTGTTCAGAACACTGCAGCTGCAAGAAATTGGAGAAGCGAGGAGGCTGAGCAAGGAGCTGGTGCCGGGGAGATCAGGGAGGAAGGGAATCTTAGGGCACCTCCTGGTTCCCCAGTTCCTGAAAATCTACTGTCAGGCTCTACTTCCCTAAACAGTGTTTAAGGGGAGCCAGCTCACTACCACGGGCTGTGCACTGCTCTGAACAATTCCAGGAGGCGCATCACATAGGTGACCACTCGTGGCCTTGTGGGTCTCCGCTGCTGCCCACGCCAGCCCTACTTGGGTCCCGTCCCCTCATCTCCTCATTCACAAAGCTCGCTTCCCTAGCCCAGTACCCAAACCCATGCTTCCTTGATTCATTCTTTCCTTTAATATGTGTTTGTTAAGTGCCAGAACCACTCATGGGGCTTTTAAGTTCTAGGGACATAGAAGGGCCAAGGCAGTCACCTGGGCCTTTGCAGTCTGGTAGGAAGCTTGGAGAGATGGACATTAAGCAGACATAATGAAAGCTGGCTTGATAAAACTCCAATGAACCCCTTTGGGGATTCACCAGCAGTTTAGGTTCTCTCAATAAAACCCACAGCACGGCACTCAGGAGACCATGAATGTTCAAGGCCAGGGTTTCCCTCTGCAATCTGGCCCTGCACATCTGGTTTTTTTTTTTTTTTTTTTGAGACAGAGTCTCACTCAGTCACCAGGCGCCAGGCTGGAGTGCAGTGGCGCGACCTTGGCTCACTGCAACCTCCGCTGCCCGGGTTCAAGCATTCTCCTGCCTCAGCCTCCCGAGTAGCTGGGACTACAGGCGCGCGCCACCACGCCCAGCTAATTTTTTGTATTTTTAGTAGAGACGGGGTTTCACCATGTTGACCAGGACGGTCTCGATCTCTTACCTCGTGATCCGCCCGCCTCGGCCTCCCAAAGTGCTGGGATTACAGGCGTGAGCCACCGCGCCCGGCCACATCTGGTTTTATCTAAAGTCCTGGTACCTGCCCACTACCAGCTCCAACTGAATCAGAACACAGGGCTTCTACCAAGTAAATACAAATATTTAACCACTTACACGTATGACCAGTACTTGGCAGGAAAAGCATGGCAAGTGTGTTACATGAGAATTCAACCCCATTTTAGCCATCCAGGAGGGCTTCCCAGACAAGGTGACTTTTAAGCTGTGCTGTGAAGGATGACTCAAAGTTGACTCAGACTTCTCGGGGGAGAGAATAAGCCTTCCTGGCCCCTCAACAACCCAGATTGCTCAGCCACAGTCAGACAACCCATGCCACCAGGCTGTCACTGAGATTTGACAGCCGAAACTCTCAGACACTGTCCCTCCCTGGCACACATACACACACGTACCCACAATGACAGCCATGAGACAGCCCGGCAGCTGGACCCCTTTGTTCCCCACTCCCAGCCTGATGTCCACCCCAATAGTCAGTCCTTTGCTCCTTCTCTCTGCTTCTCATCAGAGTCACTGGGTTATGACTCTGGCTTCATATTCACTGGCCATGTGACCCTGGGCACATTACTCAAGCTCCCAAACACTGCACCTCCACTGCCAATGAGGGTCACGATCCTCCCCACCTCTCAGGGCCACAGAGGTGGTTAGGGCTCATAATTCCTGTAAAGCACCCTCTGCAGCATCTGCTTAGTGCAGCTGCTGTCACTGTCATTCGCTGTGGCCTTGCTCTGGCCCCAGCCCCATGGCCCTTCTTCTCCCAGCCTCCTGTCCCCCAACTTCTGCCTGGGTCTCCTCTCTCTTTCTCTCCTCTCCCCTCCTTCCAGAATCTGAGACCCAGAATTCCTGAAGGGCTGGGGGACAGGGGAAAGGGGAGCCAGCTCCCCAAACAGAAATGTCACCTGCTTGTAGTCCCCAGTGGAGGGGCGGGAAGGGAGCTTTCTGCTCGGCCTTGAGAACCTTGGCTTAACCCCTTACCCAGGTTTGACACAGGCTCAAACCTGTGTCAGGTCAAACCCCACCCCAGAGACAGAGGTGGGTAGGTCAGGCTGCTACCTGAACCCGTCCGCCATCTACAAGCCAGCCAGGGAGGGGACTGGCCTCGCCCCCTCCGGGGGTGCAGATGCTCTGGGATCTAAGTCCACACAGGAGAGCGGGAGGCGGAGAGCACCTCACGGAGGGGTGTTGGAATCCCACGGCCTCCTCTACTTGTCCGGGTCATCCTTGAGAAGTCGCCTCTCCTCTCTGAGCCTTGGTCTCCTCATTGGTAAGATGAGGCTGGACAATTCCTGCCTACCGCCCACTCAGGGCTGTTGGGTGAAGCAAGAGTTGAGAAGAGGGAAGAAGGGAACTTGTCAAACCTGGGAACCAATGCCTTTCCGTCGCCGGCCAAACTGTACGTTTTGGCCAGCAGATGGCGCCATAGAAGCGCCAGTGTCTCAGCACCAGGCCCAGGACATTTGTTAAACGTGGCGAAA
Organism: Ateles fusciceps; assembly: GCA_036589455.1. Taxonomy (NCBI): domain Eukaryota; kingdom Metazoa; phylum Chordata; class Mammalia; order Primates; family Atelidae; genus Ateles; species Ateles fusciceps. The sequence goes on from JAZHEH010001321.1 coordinate 4,239,820, forward strand.
CCGTGTTACTCAAGAGCCCAAACTCTGGAGCTGATGGATCTCAGATTCTACCCCCTTAAGCGGCTCATGCCTGTAATCCCAGCATTTTGGGAGGCCGAGGCGAGTGGATCACAAGGTCAGGAGTTCGAGACCAGCCTGGCCCACATGACGAAACCTGTCTCTACTAAAAATACAAAAATTAGCCAGGGGTGGGGGCAGGAGCCTGTAATCTCAGCTTCTCAGGAACCTGAGGCATGAGAATTGCTTGAACCTGGGAGACAAGAGGTTGCAGTGAGCCGAGATCACACTACTGCACTCCAGCCTGGGCGACAGAGTGAGCCTCCAACTCAAAAAAAAAAAAATTATACCTCCTTAATAACAATGTGACTTGGTGAGCTGCTTAACCTCTCTGAACCTCAGTTTCCCCATCTGGCATCCCTTCTTCTGGGGTTGTTGGAGGATTGATTTGCTCCAGGATGCAGAGCGCAGCACCAGTGCTCAGTGACATGACTGGTACAACCCACTCAGGAGAGAGTCTGCAGCTCCATCCATTCCTGCCAAGTGGCCCTGGCTTCAGCCACACCCCATGCCCACTCCAGCCAGGTCCCCAGGTTTCACTCGCACCCTCCACCCTTGGACTGGAATGTTCTCTCCCTCCATGCTTCATGATTTCCTGGGAACTTTGAGACTTCTTGGGTTTTTTTCTAATTGTATTTTTAAAACTTTATCCAGGTATTATTTATAAATCATACAGTTCATTCACTTTAAGGGTACAAGTCAATGATTTTCGGTAAGTTTACCAAGTTGTGCTCAAGATTTGATTTTCAAAATCATGTATCTCAAATTCTACCTCTTTCTTGAGTCCCAGACCATATGTGCTGCAGCCCCTTGGCTGTTGCCCCCTAGCTGCCCCCTGCCCTGCCAACTCGGTAAATCCCCAGCCAGATCCATCACTGTCCTCCCTTCCCTTCTCCTCTCCCAGGTTTCCCATGTCCCTTCTTGGCCAGCAATCCCATCCTTTTTCTCTGTATTCTTCGTACTTTATTCAGGACCTGGTACATAGCAGGTGCTCAATAAAGGTTTGGTGAGTGGGCTGCGCACGTGGCTCACACCTGTAATCTCAACACTTTGGGAAGCTGAGGCAGGCGGATCGCTTGAGGTCAGGTGTTGGGGACCAGCCTGGCCAACATGGTGAAACCTCATCTCTACTAAAAATTACAAAAATTAGCTGGGTGTGGTGGTGTCAGCTGTAATCCCAGCTACTTGGGAGGCTGAGGAGGCAGGAAAATCGCTTAAACCCGGGAGGTAGAGTTGCAGCGAGCTGAGATGGCACCACTGCTCTCCAGCCTTGGCGACAGAGCAAAACTGTCTCAAAAAAAAAAAAGTTTGCTGAGTGAATGAATAAAACCAATGTGACCCTTTACCCAGGTCTGATTGTTCACCCCTCACCTCCCACCACCCAGTCACCTGTTAGATCTACCTTGGAACTATCTGCCTGATGCTTACCCTTCCCACAGCTCTGCTCCCCCTGGCCTCATACTCACCCACGCCCTGCCTCACTGGAGAGTCTGTTTTTTGTTTTTTTTCTTCCTCTTTGCTCCATCCCAGAGTGACTTCTCAGAAAAGCACACGTGATCCCACCTCTCCCTAAGAATGTGCTACCCACTCATCTGCAATTATGTCAATACCCCCAAGTCTGACACCAGCAGCCCCTGGGATCTGGTCCCAGCCCATCTCTTAGCCTCAGACTCAACCCTCTCCTTCCCCCTCTCCAACGCTCTCAGACTCTAATCATCCCAAACCACAAGAGCAGTATGATGCCATGATTAAAAGGCAGGACGGGGTCAGCCTGCTTGGAGTCCACATCCCAGTGGCAGCGCCTCTCTGAGCCTCAGCTTCCTCGACTGTAAAATGAGAGTGATAATAACACCGACCTTGTAGAGTTGTTGGGAGGATTAAACGAGATAATGAAGGTAAAGCACTTAGAAAGGGCTTGATACACGGTCCATACTCAGTCAATGTTAGTTTCATTCCACTGACAACCAGCTGAATTTTCTCTCCACCAGGGGTGCTGCAACCCATTTCACGAAGTTGGGGAGATCCGCTCCATTTGGGAGGCCTTCCCCAGGTCAGGCTTTAGCTAGCCCTTCCTGGGCCACAGAGCTTACTCACTGGGACCCCTCCTGCCACCTCTCCCAGGGCCAATCCAACTCCAAGTCTTGCTCCGCTTACCTCCCAAGCAGCCCTCAAATTTCTCCCCTTCTCTCAACCTCATGCTGTGTCCCTGGCACAGGCTGTCAACATGCCCATGCCTCGTCCACTCTGCCCCCTCCAGTGTTCCACCCAGAATGGACAGCTGTCCTCACTGTCCTTCCCTATAAAGCCTTCACTGGTTCCTCACTATGGTCCACTACAGCCTCAGCTGCATAATGCACCCCTCCCTTCTGTCAGCTGGGTTCCCGCCACACTGGCCTCCCACCACACTGGTCTCACAAGCTCCCTGCTCCCTCCCAGCTCAGGGCCTTCACACATGCTGTTTCTGCCTCCTGGACTCTCTTTCCCCACCCTATCAGTCCTTATTCAACTCCTTCAGATGCTGACCTCTCCAGAGATGCCATCTCTGACCCTCTCACCACCAGGTGATCAAGGTCCCCCGTGATGTCTTCATAGCACTCTGTACTTCCTCTCCTTAACCCTTATCACTGTTTATAATTGTGTATTTGAGTGGCTATTTGAGGAATATCTGCCTCCCCATTTCCTTTAAAAGTTTCCTGAGAGCGAGGCTGTGGATGTCTTTCATTAGGTCCCTAGAGGGCTGGCATATGCCAGAGGAGTGAATGAATAAAAAGGGGCTATTTCCTGATGTGTCTTCTTCCGTGTCAGGTCCCCAAGGGCAAGGCCATGACCCAGGTCTGTATTCCCAGACTGATCCCCTACCCCACCTTGGCCTGGAACTTCATTGGGAATCAACAAATGTTGTACAGATGAATGATAACACCTTTTTCCTGGTTTCCTTAAGCTTGATATTTTAACTACTCTTTTTTTTTTTTTTAAGATGGAGTTTCACATTTGTTGCCCAGGCTGGAGTGCAATGGAGCAATATCAGCTCACTGCAACTTCTGCCTCCCAGGTTCAAGCAATTCTCCTGCCTCAGCCTCCCAAATAGCTGGGATTACAGGCATGCACCACCATACCTGGCTAATGTTTGTATTATTAGTAGAGATGGGGTTTCACCATGTTGGCCAGGCTGGTCTTGAATTCCTGACCTCAGGTGATCCACCCACATTAGCCTCGCAAAGTGTCGGGATTATAGGCGTGAGCCACCGTGCCTGGGTGATATTTTAACTACTCTTAAAGAAACTCGGATGTGTTCTGATAAAATATTATTAATACTATCTACATGGGCATTGAAGTTGGCTGTCACTACCCACTTATTCTCTCAGGAAAGCATATTCTTTGATCATGAATCTCTCTGCAGGCCTCTGTAATTCACTTTCCCAGCCCTGATTAACCCTATTGGCAAAACAATCACTATTTTCCTGCTTTTACAGAAGAGAAAAATAGAAGTTTAGGAAGATTAAGGGGCATGCCCACGGGTGGCTGAGCTGAACTTCTGTGTCCCAGCCCTGTGACTTACCACTCCCCTCCCAAAGCCTAGACTTTAAGCCACCCCACTGTACTCAGGGCCTAGTGCAGTGACTCATGAGAAGAAAGAGGGCTAGTAATGGTTGTTGAATGAATGCATGAGTGAATGAATGCCTCCTGGAAAGTCTTTTCAGGAGAGAGCCTTAGCTGCAGGGGCCAGACCCCAGGACACCCTCTTCCCCTCTTGAGAGACCACCCGAAGATGCTTTCTCTGGTCAGGGCTCTATCTTAGCTGGGAGCCCATGAGGAGAGGAGGAAAAGGGTTCCAGGCAAGGGGACAAAGAGTCTCATACGGCAGCACCTCCTGAGAACAGCACTTTACAGTTCGCAAAGCCCTTGCATTCGCTGCCTCTCCCTGGGATCTCAAAGGAGCTCTGCAAGAAGCCAGGGCAGAACAAATAAACACACAAGGAAAAAAAAGGAGGAAAAGCTTTTTTCCCTCTTTGCAAAGCCAATATGCGTGTTCCTGGTAAACATTTGAGAACTATGCTGCCCAATGCAGGAGCCTCTAGCTACATGTGGCCACTTAAGTTTAAATTAATTAGAATTAAATATAACAAAAATTTCATTTTTCAGTCTCACTAGCCACATTTATTTATTTTATTTTGAGGCAGGGTCTTGCTCTGCTGCTCAGGCTGGAGTGCAGTGTTGCAATCATGGCTCACTGCAGCCTGGACCTCCTGGGCTCAGGCAGTCCTCCCAGCTCAGCCTCCCAAGCAGCTGGGACTACAGGCACACACCACCACACCCAGCTCATTTTTGTATTTTTGTTTTGTAGAGACAGGGTTTTGCTATGTTGCCCTGGCTGTTCTCAAACCCCTGGGCTCAAGTGATCTGCCCATCTGGGCCTCCCAAAGTGCTGGGATTACAGGCATGAGCCACTGGGCCCAGCCAACTAGCCATATGTGAAGTACTCTATATGTGGTTAGTGGCTATGATAATACTGAACAAGGCAGATAGAGAACATTTCCATCATCACAGAAAGTTCTACTGGATAAAACCAATTTACGACATATAAATAAGCAAAAGGAAGGGAGGAAAAACACCTGTCATTCCATTTCCCAAAGAAAACCACTGCTAACATTTTGGCATGGATATTTCCAGTTTTTTCTATGGGTGGGCAACATATATTCTTTTTTTTCAAAATTGGGTAAGAGTCTACCGTCTGTTTTATGGCCTGTTTTTTCACTTACCAAATTACTGTAAATATCTTTTCTATAACATATTTTTAAACGGGTGGAATGTTTGTATGACTACTATACTTTACTTACTCAGTTCTCTATTTACAGGTATTTGTGTTGTCTTCCATCTTTTTTTTTTGAGCCGGAGTCTCGCTTTGTCACCAGGCTGGAGTGTAACGGTGCGATCTCAGCTCACTGTTGCAACCTCTGCATCCCAGATTCAAGCACTTCTCCTGCCTCAGCCTCCCAAGGAGCTGGGACTACAGGTACGTTCCACCACGCCCAGCTAATTTTTGTATTTTTAATAGAGACAGGGTTTTACCATGTTGGCCAGGATGGTCTTGATCTCTTGACTTTGTGATCCACCCGCCTCAGCCTCCCAAAGTTTTGGGATTACAGGTGTGAGCCACCATGCCCGGCCCATCTTTTTAAACTATCAAGACAACTATTGTTTATTTTTAAAATTTAAACATTTTGTGTGATAAGAGTTATACTTCATTTGATATCAATTCATTAGTTGTGTAAAAGTGGTGGACGCTCATTATAGGAAAGCAAATAAAATACATGAAGGGCAAAGAAGAAAAGCAATCTCCCCCACATCCCTCTACCTCTAAATAACCATATTTTCTTTCAAAAAAAATTTCTTTTTTGAGAGGGAGTTTCACTCTGTCACCCAGGCTAGAGTACAGTGGCATGACCTTGGTTCACTGCAACCTCTGCCTCCTGGGTTCAAGCGATTCTCCTGCCTCAGCTGTCCAACTAGCTGGGATTACAGGCACATGCCACCAAGCCCAGCTAATTTTTGTATTTTTAGTAGAGACGAGGTTTCACCTTGTTGGCCAGGCTGGTCTTGAACTCTTGACCTCAAGTGATCCACCCACCTCAGCCTCCCAAAATGCTGGGATTACAGGTCTTCCAATTTTTTATTGTAAGATCTTTCTTTCTTTCTTTTTCTTTCTTTCTCTCTTTCTGCCTCCCTCCGTTCCTTTCTTCCTTCCTTCTTCCTTCCCCTCCCTCCCTCTTCTTTTCTTGTCTTTTCTTTTCCTTTCTTTTCTTTTCAAGACAGGGTCTCATTCTGTCACCCAGGCTGGAGTGCAGTGGCACAATCAGGGATCACTGCAGCCTGGACCTCCTGGGCTCAAAGCAATCCTCTCACCTCAGCCTCCCGAGTCGAGGACTACAGGTGCACACCACCACACCCAGCTAATTTTTATATTTTTTTGTAGAGATGGGGTTTCACCATGTTGCCCAGACTGGTCTCAAACTCCTGGCTCAAGCGATCCTACCAAGGCCTGCTTTGGCCTCCCAAAGTGCTGGGATTACAGGCGTGAGCCACTACGCCTGGCCCAGATTTTTTAAACATCCAGAAAGGTTGAAAGAATAACACAGTGAACCCCTCTTCACACCCCACCACCTTGATTCAACAAAGGAAACCACCATATTTTAAAAATGTTGGTGTCCTCTTTCTAAATAGCTTCCTGGGTCTGAATACACACAAATATGTGTATATAAGAATGACATCACACTTTACATGTTGCTCTGAAATTTGTTGGTTTTTTTTTTTTTCTTTGAGATGGAGTCTCGCTCTGTTGCCCAGGCTGGAGTACAGTGGTAAAATCTCGGCCCACTGCAACCTTCACCTCCCAGGTTCCAGAGATTCTCCTGCCTCAGCCTCCTGGGTAGCTGGGATTACAATCACGCACCATCACGCCTGGCTAATTTTTGTATTTGTAGTAGAGATGGGGTTTCATCATGTTGGCCAGGCTGATCTCAAACTCCTGACCTCAATCCGCCCACCTCGGCCTCCCAAAGTGCTAGGATTACAGGCATGAGCCACCACACCCAACCTGTTGGTTTTAAAGAAATGTTCACTTTATAATAGATTATAAACATATTCTCAAGTTTCATGAAGTATCCTTTCACAATATCATGTTTGATGACCTCTTAGTATTCATTATATGGTGCTATGATAATTTTAACAACCAACCCTCGCATGGTTAGACATTGGTGTCATTTCCAATTTTTCACTATTATGAATAAAAAAGTTCTGTGAACATCTCTGCATCTTTTTGCCATTGGGTAAGAATTTCCTAAGGGTAAATTCCTAGACTGAGGATTCAGGAGTCAAAGGACTTGCCTCACATTAGGGTAATAGCAAATCACACTTTTCACTGATAATGCCTGAGACTCTCCAGCTACCCACATCCTCGCCAATATAGAAACAGTCTCCCTCAGACTCCCAGGCTGGAGTGCAGTGGCATGATCACGGTTCACTGTAGCCTTGATCTCCTGGGCTCAAGTGATCCTCCCACTTCAGCCTCCTGAATAGCTGGGACCACAGGCATGTGCCACCATGCATGGCTACTTTTTAAAATTTTTTGAGAGACAAGGTCTCACTATGTTGCCCAGGTTGGTCTTGAGCTCCTGGTTTCCAGCAATCCACCCACCTGAGCCTCCTAAAGTACTGGGATTAGCACCCAGCCCTCACCAATATTATTATTATTATTTGAGGCAAGGTCACACTCTGTCACCCAGGCTGGAGTACAGTGGACACCAACAAATAGCTTCCCAGTTATGCAAATGCTTTCATGCACTTAAGATATATTTATTCAGCAGCCACCATGAGCCAGACACTCTTCAGGATAATACAGCAGAAGATGAAATCAAGTCTCTGCTGATGATGAGGACTAGAACATTCCAGTGGGGGAGACAAACAGTAAAGAAACGTCAGTTCGGCCGGGCGTGGTGGCTCACGCCTGTAATCCCAGCACTTTGGGAGGCCGAGGTGGGTGGATCACCTGAGGTCGGGAGTTCGAGACCAGCCTGATCAACATGGAGAAACCTCATCTCAAAAAAAAAAAAAAAAAAAAGAGAAACATCAGTTCGAAGGTGATGAATGCCATGAAGAAAAGTAAAGCAGGAGAGGGGCCGGACAGTGGCAGAGGCGGGAGAGGATTGGGTGTTATAGTATGTATAGCAGGATGGCCAGAGAGAAGCTAGCCTGGTGATGAGCAGAAGTGAGCCCTGCCATGGATAAATGGGCAGGGACGGTTATCTTTAGGCAGACAGAATACAAGGGCGAAGGCCTGGAGGTGTGATTGTGCTTGGCTGCTCAAAGAACAGCAGGGAGGTCAGTGCGGCGGGGGAAAGGGAACGAAAAGCAACAGGAGGTAAGGTGGGGGAGGGGTGTGCACAGCTCAGGTTGGACTTTCTGGGCCATGGAACGGTGTTAAGATTTTCTCTGAGTGCGAAGGGAACCCCTGGGGGATTTGAACAGAGGAAGGAAGTAATTTGACTCATGTTTTAAAAAGATCACATTGGCCAGGCGCGGTGGCTCATTCTTGTAATCCCAGCACTTTGGGAGGCCGAGGCGGGCAGATCATCTGAGGTCAGGGAGTTTGAGACCAGCCTGGCCAACGTGGCAAAACCCTGTCTCTACTAAAAATACAAAAATTAGCCGGGCATGGTGGCTGGTGCCTATAATCCCAGCTACTCAGGAGGCTGAGGCATAAGAATCGCTTGAACTCGGGAGGCAGAGATTGCAGTGAGCCAAGGTCACACCACTGCACTCCAACCTGGGGGATAGAGAGAGACTCTGTCTCCAAATAATAAATAAATAAATAAATCACATTGGCTACTCTATGGGGTATAAAGGCTGCAGGGAGTGTTAGGCTGGAAGCAGGGACCTTCACTGGGAGGCTCTTACACAACCCCAGGCAAGAAATGGTGGTGCCTCGGACACAGGTAGGAACAGTGGAGATGGTGAAATTGTGGAAGCTTTGGAAGGTGGAGCTCATGCTATTCTTGATGGGTCAGATGCAGGTGTAAGAAAGCGGAGTCAAGGACAGCCCACGTTGTGACCTGAACAATGGAAGGATGGAGTTGCCTTTGCTGGGATGGGAAGACCCAGGGACGATTACGTTTGGGGGTGAAATGAAGAATTCAGCTGTGGATATATCCAGTTTGGGTTCCTTTTGGATATCTGACTGGAGACATGTGAGCCTGGGGTCGAGCTGGAGGGGCTGGGCTGGAGATACTCATCTACAGCCATCCGCAGAGAGAATGTATGAACGCCTCAGGACTGAGCAAGAGCACCCAGAAGTGAGCTAGAGAAGAGAAGAGGTCCCACGGCTGACATCCGGGGCACTCTGGCCTGTGGAAGTTGGGGACATGAGGGAGAACCAGCAAAGGAAACTGACAAGGGATCCTGTGAGGTGGGAGGACCAGGAGGAGGGGGCCTAGGAAGAAATGGGCGGGACGTCCAGCAGGGAGGAGGGTGCAGTCGCTGGCCCAAGGCGATGTTGAGGACAGATGGGACGGTTGAGTGTGTCAGCAGGAGGTCATCGTTGACCTTGACAAGAGCAGTTTCAGTGAAGCAGTGGGGGTGAGAGCCCCAGAGAGAGCTGGAGAGAGAAAAGGAAGGAGGAATGAAGATGGTCAACTCAGAAAACTCTGTGAGATGTTTTCCTGGGAGGGGGAGCAAAGAAATATGGCGGTGTGGGTGTGTGTGCATGGAATTGTGCATGTGTGTGCACACGCGCCTGGGTGTGTGTGTGTAAGATGAAGAGAACTGCAGCCAATTGTGTGCTGATGTGAATAATAAGCCAGCACAAAAGGGGGACCCCTGGCACTGAGGGAGAGACACAAGGAATTGCTCATTGCTGTCCTGGAGGAGGTGAGAGGACAAGGGCAGTGCCCCGTGGAGGGTATCGAATTTGAATTCACACAAGGCCTCCAGGTAACAGGCACTGGTACAGGCGGAAGTGAAGGGAGAGGTGGAGTCTGAGGAAGTTTCCTTCTGATTGCTTGTTTCTCAGTGAAACAGAAAGCAAGGTCCTTCAACAGCTGACAGCTAACACAGCAGGTTCTTTTTTTCTCAGGTGTTGCTACGGAAAGCTTCGCCTTCCGCTTACCACAGGTGAAATGGTTGGCTTGTAGCTGGGGCCACACCACATAAAAACCCTTTGAACGCTAGGATCACACTCAGCATGATGAGAGCCCATGTGAGGCTGGATGTGCAGGAACTTGGGCCAGTGGGGGGGGACAGGTCACATTGTGGCAGGTCACATTCCCCCTCAAGGGGTGGGTGCTCACCAAGTGGAATGGGAGTATGACTCTGTAGCAGTGATTCATGCACAACATGCTCTCTCCCCTCCCTTTACACGCATGTTTAAATGTGTGCAAATTAGGCCGGGTGCAGTGGCTCACGCCTGTAATCCCAACACTTTGGGAGGCCGAGGTGGGCAGATCACTTGAGGCCGGGAGTTCGAGACCAGCCTAGGCAACATGGTGAAAGCCCGTCTCTACTAAAACTACAAAAATTAGCCAGGCATGGTGGTGCACATCTGTAATCCCAGCTACTCGGGAGGCGGAGGCACGAGAATCACTTGAACCCAGGAGGTGGAGGTTGCAGTGAGCCAAGTTCATGCCATTGCACTCCAGCCTGGGTGACAGAGCAAGACCCTGTCGCAAAATAAAAAAAAAGTGTGTAAGTTAAATGCACCATGATGAAGACTCCACCATAAATGGTGCAGCTGGAACCTCCAGCCGCCTGACTCCATGTCAGTTTTCTCTCTACTATAATACTGCATCTCTCATCGCATGCCACTAGGAGCACCAAAATTGCAGGGAGGAGAGTAACCCAGGCTGAGAGGAGGAGGAGAGAGCCTAAACTAGAAAATTCTAGAACATCAGACCTGGATGGGCCCCCCACAGATCATTTGGTCCAACACCCTTACTTGATAGACATGGAAAATCTGGTTCACTGACTCACCCAATATCACACACCAGAATCCCCCATCATCCCCATCAACATCATCACCACCATCATCACCACTATCATCATCACCATCATCACCACCATCATCATCACCATCATCACCACCATCATCACCATCATCATCACCACCATCATCACCACCATCACCACCACCATCATCACCACCATCACCATCACCATCATCACCACCATCATCACCACCATCATCACCACCATCACCATCACCATCATCATCACCATCATCACCACCATCATCATCATCACCACCATCATCACCACCATCACCATCCCCCTCCTCATCTTCACTATCATTCCTATCATTATCATCCTCCTCCTAATCACCAGAATTGTCATCTGCAGGGAAGCCAGCCTATGTTGATCACTCCCTGCTGCCAAGCTGTGTCCCATTTCATCATTGAAGCCTCTTGAGGGGGCCGCTCTCATTATGTTCATTTTACAGGTGGTGAAACATCACAGAGTAGGTAAGGTGTAAACTGGGAGACCCTCCTCCCACCCACTCTATAAAAATCTTTACTAGAGATCTCGCATTGGGCCACTAACCCTCAGATAGGAGGCAGAAGGGGGCTCCCCTTGAAACCCAAAAGAAGTAAATTTAAGACCAATAAAGGGAAGTTTTGCTTCGCACAGAGGGGGTACTGGCTAAAAATACTAGTGGCTTCAAGAAGTATTTAGATCAGTTCATAGATAGTTGATCACATGGCAGTCAGAGTGATCTTTTAAAGACACGAATCAGGCTGAGCACGGTGGCTCACACCTGTAATTTCAACACTTTGGAAGGCCGAGGCAGGTGGATCACTTGAGGTCAGGAGTTTGAGACCAGCCTGGCCAACATGGCAAAATCCTGTCTCTACCAAAAAAAAAAAAAAAATAGCTGGGTGTGGTGGTGGGCGCTTGTAATCCCAGCTACTCTGGAGGCTGAGGCACGAGAATCACCTGAAACTGGGAGATGGAGGTTGCAGTGAGCCGAGATAGCGCCACTGCACTCCAGCCTGGGTGACAGCAAGACTGTTTCAATAAAATACAATAAAGACACAAATCAGATCACAACACTCTGCTGTCCAACACCACCCACTGCACTTGGAATAAAATCCAGACCCTTTGTCCTTGTGCTTCCCCCACCTTCTTCCTGCTGTCATCTCCGTGTTCACTTGGCTGTAGCCACAGCCACAGCCACGGCCACACTGCTCTCCTTGCAGTTCTTGAAATGCCAAGCTCTTCCTGCCTCAGGGCCTTTGCACCTTCCCTTTTCTTTGCTAAGCCACCTTCTTCTGCTCTTTGCCTGGGTGGCTCTTTCTCCTCCTCCACGTCTCAGCCTAAATGTCAACTCCTACAGGGGGCTGTCCCTGCATGACCCCTCAGCTGAGTCACTGCCTGGTCACTCTCTCTGTCTCATCACCCTCTGTCTTGTCACCTTGTGGTTTTCTTCCTTGCCTTTATCACAGCCACGTTATTTTGTTTATTTACTTGTTTTGTGTTTGTCTCTTTCTGTTGGACAGTGAGCTGCATGATGTCCGTGTCACTGTCTGTCTTTTTAATTCCTGTGTCCCCAGAACGGTGCGCTGCAGGCCCAGTGACTGGCATGTGCTATTTATTTATTCATCACTGACTGTGCACCGCTTGGCCTCCTAAGCCCTTTTATTTGAAATAACTCATTCATCAGTTCTCATACATCAACCCTGTGAGGGAGAGACTTTATTATCATCCTTATTTTATAGAAAGGAAACTAAGGCATGGGTAGTTTAGAAATGTATCTAAGGTCACAGCTAGTAAGAGGCAGAGATGAAAATCTAGGTAGGGGGCTCCAGAATCTACTGCTAACCACAACCATCCACTCCCTCTCCAGTATTTACTGAGAAAGTCATCAGTAGACATTTGAGAAATGAATAAATGAACCAGGTGCAGCAGCTTACACCTGTAATCCCAGGACCTTGGGAGGCTGAGGCAGGCAGATCTCTTGAGGTCAGGAGCTCAAGACCAGCCTGGTCAACATGGTGAAACCCTGACTCTCCTAAAAAAAAAAAAAAAAACAAAATTAGCCAGGTATGGTGGCACACAGCTGTAGTCTCCACTACTCGGGAAGCTGAGGCAGGAGAGTCACTTGAACCTGGGAGGCAGAGGTTGCAGTGAGCCAAGATCACACCACTGTACTCCAGCCTGGGTGACAGAGTGAGACTCCATCTCAAAAAAAAAAAGAAAAAAGAAAGAAAGAAAAAGAAATGAATGAATGAGAGACAAGCGGTGGATACTACGGGCCCTGGAATCAGCCATGTGTACGTTTGGGGCTGGCTCTATCCTCCATGAACTTGGATCTCAGATTCTAATTCTACTAAAAAATTAAAAATTAAAAAAAAACTTCTCCGAGAATGCCTCCAACCAATAAGCAAAAGCGAAACAACCTAACAGAAAAGTGGGCAAAAGGACTGGACAGCCAATTTACAGAAAAAGAAACCAGAATGCAAAATAAACATATGAAAAGAGGTTTCATCTTATTAGGGAGGTGCAAATGAAGACCATGTGAGGAACAGTGAAGGAATCTGGTCATACTATGTTGGGGAGGATGTGGAGGTACTAGAACTCTCATCCACTGTGGAGAAGGAAGGGAAGAATGTTAGTCCATACAAGCACTTCAGAAAATCACTTGGAAACATCTTGTAAAGCTAATTATGTGATGCCAATGACCCACAATTACAGTCTTAGGTATGTAGCTTAGAGAAACTTCTACATGTGTGCACCAAGACATAGGTGTAAGAATGATCATGGCAGCCTTATTGGTGATAATGAAAAACTGGAAACAATCCATGTGCTCATTGACTAGAGAATGGATAAAGTCACTGAATTCTCTCTTTTTTTTTTTTTTTTTTGATGGAGTTTCACTCTTGTTGCCCAGGCTGGAGTGCAATGGCACGATCTCAGCTCACTGCAACCTCCACCTCCTGGGTTCAAGAGATTCTCCTGCCCCAGCCTCCTGAGTAGCTGGGATTACAGGCACGTGCCACCACACCCGGCTAATTTTGCATTTTTAATAGAGACGGAGTTACTCCATGTTGGTCAGGCTGGTCTCAAACTTCCGACCTCAGCTGATCTGCACGCCTTGGCCTCCCAAAGTGCTGGGATTGCAGGTGTGAGCCACCATGCCTGGCCCAAAGTCACTGAATTCTATTTGACAATAGAGTACTAGACAGCTGGAAAAAGGAATGAAGGCCAGCCAAAAATGCAAAATCATGTATGTATTGTAGAAACATAGTGATGCATGAAAAGAATCAAGCCAAAGAAGAATGCACATGCATTGTGCTATTTCCATAAAGGTCAAAAAACAAACAAAATAGTATGTTGCCCAGCATCCTCCCCCATTTGGTAAAATTATTTTTTTTCAAAGCGAGGGAATGATGACCACAAAATTCAGGATAGTGTTTATGTCTGGAAGAAGGCAGGGAGCTGGACTGCGTAGGCACACACAGGTGGCCTCAGTGGTGCTGGTGAAGGTCTAGTTCCTAAGCTGGGGCCATGGGTTCACAAGTATTTGTCATCATACACCAGATATTCAACACACTTTTTTTATTGTCATCAAATATTACATAGTATGTTTTTGTTTTTAAAACTTTTGTAGTTCCTAGGGTGGTTGTAAGAACTAAATGGGGCCAGGCGCGGAGGCTCACACCTGTTATCCCAGCACTTTGGGTGGATCACCTGAGGTCAGGAGTTTGAGACCAGCCTGGCCAACATGGTGTAACCTCGGCTCTACTAAAAATGCAAAAATTAGCTAGGTGTAGTGGCCCATGCCTATAATCCCAGCTACCAGGGAGGCTGAGGCAAGAAAATTCTTGAACCCGGGAGGCAGAGGTTGCCGTGAGCCGAGATTGTGCCACTGCACTCCAGCCTGGGTGACAAGAGCGAAACTCTGTCTAAAAAAAAAAAGAATTAAATGGGAGTGCAGATAGATTTGTTCATTCAACAAACATCTGTCATATGCCAGGCATCCTCTGAGATGCCAGGCAAGATATAAAAAGGAGAAGGCTATGTAACTGGGACGAGATTAGAACAGCTAACGGTACCAGCTTTGGATCCAGAGAGACTGGATACAAATCCCAACTCTGCTACTTACTAGCTTTGTGACCTTGGGCAAACTACCTAGCCTCCCTCTTCCTCAGCTTTTTCATCTGTAAGTCAGGAATAATAATCATGGAAATGGCATGAGGCTGAGATAAAGCTACAAAAATAACTGGCTTGCCATGGTACTGAGCATTAAGAGCACAGTCAGTGTCACTGTGCCAAGTGCTGAGAGGGTGGGGTGGAGAGGAGAGTGTTGCCCTGTCCAGGTGAGCTTTGAAACGAAGGACTTTGAGTTGTACTGTGGAGCCACTGATGGGTTGAAACAAAGCGAGGACAAGATTTGTGTCTCAGAAGGAGCCCCCTGTCTAAAGTAAGGGTGAGACTAGAGCCAGGAAGACCATCTAAGAGGCTTTTAGAGTCATCCAGGTGAGAGATTATGGAGTCCTGAACTAGGGGGCCTGGAGTGCAGAGGGACAGGAAGACTGGGAAGAAAGGGACAGATTCTGGAGCAAAACTGGGGAGATAAAATGGACTGGATTGGAAAACTGATGTGGGAGCTGAGAGCAGAAATCAGCTGGGACAACATCCAGGTGTGTTGTCCTGAGACAGAGACACGAAAAGAGGCAGGTGGCAGGTGAGCGTGAGATGATGAGCTTGGAGCTGGTCGAGTTGAGTTGGGTGCAGGGGGAGTCATCCAGCAGAGATGTCTAGGAGGTGCTGTGTTTATGAATCAGGGGCTCAGGAAGGGTAGAGCTCAGCTTAAGGAACATAACTGGGAATGGATGAGGTTGTCTTGGCTGCGTAGTAGGCTAAGGTGCCCAAGACTGCAGAGGCTGGAGGAGGAAGGGCTGGGAGGAGGGGGCCTGCAAGGGAGCTGCTAGCTAGATAGAAGGAAGATGAAGATGGGGATTCACACTTGCCCCGAAGTTGAGAGAGATGACAGCTTGGAGGAGAAAGGTGAGGCCCACCCCAGAGTCAGGTGCCACAGAAGGGCTGAGAAGAGGCCACTGGATCTAGTCATCAGGGTTGTCAATAGCCTGGGGAAAGAACATTTTCCTGGTGTGAGGGGGACTGAACTTTGGAGAAGCTGGATAGTGAAAGGTCTTTCTCAGGGCACCCAGGGTGAATCACGGCCCCTTTCCAGCCCAGGTCCATCCTGCCGCTTTGTCATCCTGCTCCTCCCACTCCATGGATGGTGCTCCGTGCCTAGTCCCGGCTGGTCTGTAAACTCGAGGAGCAACCACTAGGAATCACGTTAAGTGTATTCTCCATTTGAGCCTTGTTTCAATGCTCCCAAGAGGTCTGTATTATTTTCACCCCCATTTTACAGATGAGCAGACTGAGGCTCTAGCTGACATGCCCAAGACAGGGGATAGGTTCCATCCCTAATTTATGGGTTGCATTTGAGAAAAAGAAACCCACATCATCTGAACCTACAACATCCAGACTCTGTGGTTCTCAAAACTTTAGCCTGCCTACAAATCACCTGCGATTCCTATGAATTCCTGCTCTTGGGCCCCAAACTGCAGGAATTCTGATGGAGCAGGTGTGAAGCCCTGTTTGGGGATGCATGTTGTTAACCAGCACCCCAGGTGGTTCCCATGCAGGTGACCGGAGTCCACCCCTGAGGCAGCATGAGCTCAACCCTGTGCTGTACAGAGGAGGGGATTTCAGGCACTGGACTGCTCTGGACCCCAAGTAACCGGTTTCTGGCGATCAGTTGGAGCTCTGGCTGCAGCTGGGAGCGGATTGGGGCGGAGGGAGGCAGAGGGCGGTAATAAAGAATCAACAGGAAGTTCTGCTTTTATTAGCCCTGGGTAGTAGCAGCTGCAGGTGAGTAATCTGATTTCTGCGGCGTCCTGTTTTCTCCACTGCCTGGCGGTTCCTCGACACCCACTCACCTGCCACCAGCCACGGGAGAGAGGGCGGGCGGGAGGGAGGATGGGCGTGGGCCCCCGCCCGCCCGGGTCCCTCACCCACGCCCACGCGTACGCACCCGCCGCGCCGACGCCGCCACTCGCTGCGCACCTGCCGCGCTAGCTGCGGGGAAGCCGGGCTCAGGCGGCTGGCGGGGAAGAGACGCGGACGCCCACTCGTGGCCCTGCCGCCTGCTCCCCGCCTCCCCGCCTCCCCGCCTCCCCGCCAGAGCTGGGCCACCAGGCTCTGGACGCGCTCCCCCTGATCCGAAGGCTGGGTGCCGTCTCCCAGCTCCGCCCTTGACTTCTGAGCCTCAGTTGCTGCTTCTGTCGAATGAGAACATGTTCACCTACCAGTGTTAGACTGGTGAGAGCAAGGAAGGGGTGCTAAAGTTACAAACTGTAAAGGGCTATAGCGATCACCAAATCATCAGAAGGAAACTGGCCAAGAGAGGCAAGTCTCTGAGCTGTGTTGTGCCTCGGTTTTCTTATTTGTAACATGGGAATGAGTAACCTTCTTCATAAGCGGATGATGCTCATCGCGTGGATGGAACACAGCGCAGGACAAGGGCAGTGGCTGCGTGGGGTCCTTATTACTGTTGCTCTTAGCCCAGTCCAGAACCTGCATTCCCTCTTCTTACTTGGGTTCCCTGGTTTTCCTTGGTTCTCAGCACACGTTTAGGAAATGGGTGGCTTGGATGACAAAAGGATTCTCAGGGTCAGGGGCTTGCTCAAGACTGAGGATTGGTTCCATCCCTCTCTGAACCAAGCTTTCCATCTGTAAAATGGGGTTGATAACACCTTCCCTGACAACCCACAGACTATAAGACCAATGAGAAACTCAGAGACACCTGGTAAACTGGGAAGTACTACCCACATGCAAAGACTACAATTATTTCTTACAGGCGTCTCTTTGCCCTAAAGAGTCAAGGATTAGTCAAGAACCAAAGGAGATGAGCCAGGAGGATCCCTGTGAGAAGGGCCGGGCATTCTGCTTCACCCGTGGAGCTCACTGCAGTGTGCACCGATGGCCCACAGGTGGAGAGGGAGGTCAGGCTGGGTCCTGCCCTTGGGGGCTCATGTCCCAGGTTAGCCCAGGAGGCGAAGGCCCAAGTGTGATGGCAGTACAGAAGAGGGGGAAAGCTGACTCTCTGGGCAAAGGGGCTCAGGTTGGGGTTACAGGGAGGACTTCCCGGAGGAGTCAGCTGTGACCAGACTCTGAAGAATGGTTGTATGTAGCTCAGGTGGGGAGAGGGGCAAGGCACGTGCTGGGCAGACAGAGATTCCAGCAGAAAAGTCCAGAGACAAGAAAGGAGGTAGTATGTTCAGGAAAAGGGTGTGAAATGTGACTGAAATGCAAGGTGGGGAGAAGAAATGAGTTCAAGATGAAGTCAAATTGGAGCCGGGCGCGATGGCTCATGCCTGTAACCCCAACACTTTGGGAGTCTGAGGCAGGTGGATCAACTGAGGTCAGGAGTTCAAGACCAGCCTGGCCAACATGGTGAAACCCTGTCTCTACCAAAAATACAAAAATTAGCCAGGCATCGTGGCACATGCCTATAATCCCAGCTACTTGGGAGGCTGAGGCAGGAGAATCTCTTGAACCCGGGAGGTGGAGGTTGCAGTGAGCTGAGATTGCACCACTGCACTCCAGCCTGGGTGACACAGTGAGACTCTGTCAAAAAAAAAAAAAAAAAAAAAGATGAAGTCGAATTGGGAATGGCCTCCAGTACCACCCTAGGCAGCTCAAGACTTTATCCTGAGGTTGATAGGGAGCCATGCAGTGTTCACAGCAGGAGTGACATGGTCAGGTGTGGGTTCTAGAAAGATCTCTGTGGTAATAGGTATGGAGGATGGACAAAGGGAAGGAGGAGGAAAGGGAAGACAGATTGAAGTTGTTGCAGCGAGTTGAAGGAGGCCTGAACCAAGGTAATGGCAATGGGGAGGGAGCGGGGGAAAGTTGGGCAAGAACTTTCTGAAACTGAACAGCAGTAGATCCAGGAGAACAATTAGAGGGAGAAACAGAAAATAAAGGTGACAGAATTTCCTGTATCAGGAGCTGAGGTAGATGATGACAGCATTGCTGGATGTCTCTAAGGAGACTACCCAGGAAGGTGGCAGGCAGAGTGGGGTCACCTTTGAGGTACCTCCCAGATGTCCATTTCTTCAAGAACTGACTGCACTACACACCCAGATATAGGACTAGATAAGGCCCAAGGTCATCCAGGGAAAGGCAAGAGAGAGAGAATATTAGGAATCTTTTGGTTGTAAGTGACAGAAACTCAGTTCAAATTAGATTATGGAAAACAAAACAAAAAGAAAAAATATACTATAAATATAGTGGCTCCTTTATCTTGGAGTTTCAAGGGTGGGTCTAACTTTGGGCATTGCTGGATCCAGTGTTTCCAATGATGACATTGGGTTAGCTCCCATCACCCCCATCAGTCAGTTCTGTTTGTCTCTGCCTTTCTTTAAGAATGGGCCTTTTCGGCTGGGCATGGTAGCTCACCCCTGTAATCCCAGCACTTTGGGAAGCCAAGGCAGGTGGATCACTTGAGGTCAAGAGTTCAAGAGCAGCCTGGCCAACATGGTGTGAAACACTGTCTCTACTAAGAATACAAAAATTAGCCAAGTGTGGTGGTGCACATCTGTAATCCCAGCTAGTTGGAGACTGAGGCAGGAGAATTGCTTGAACCTGGGAGGCAGAGGTTGCAGTGAGCCGACATCACACTACTGCACTCCAGCCTGGGTGGCAGAGTGAGACTCTGTCTCAAAAAAAAAAAAAAGAATAGGCCTTCTTTCCGATGGCAGATAGGCATTTTCCAATCCCAGTAAAAATGCTCAAATGTATACATCCCACCAGCTCTCAGCTCTCATTTCAGGAGAGAGCCAAGCTTCCCCACTGGCTCCATCGAAAGTTCCAGGGAGTGCCCTGACTGGCTCAGCTTGTATCGCATGCCCAGGCCCAAACTAATCACTGTATCAAGGAAAATGGGGGCACTGTGATTGGCCTACTTGCCCTTCCCAGTGGGTGGGGCCCTGTGATGGATACCCAACCAGCCCACATGGACAGGAAATGAGAGGATTGGAAAAATATGCCAGGCAGACAAAGAGAATCCAGCCCTGCCTCAGTTCACTATGAGGCTTGAGGGCAGAACCCTGGGGAACAGGGTTGGGTGGAACTTGAGAAGGGGACCACCATACCCCAGGGGTATGAGAGAGTTTCTGGGAGAAGCAGGGTCTTCAAGGGGGAGAGAAGTCCTACAAGTAGAGAATGGTTAAAGGCAAATTCTGGGAGGGGTCAATCACACTCTCTGTTCTACGCTCCAACCACCCACCCTCACCTGACATGGAAAGGCTCTGAGGCCCGGTTTCACCAATACTGATTCTGCCGCCTTCCCCAGCAGAGCCTGTTTGCTTATCTGTGAAATGAGGGTAATGACAGAACACCCATCCCATAGGGTGACAGAGAGGGCTGAGTGAGAGACACCAAGAAATGGTTACCCCAGTGCCTGGCAACATAGCAAATGCTCAACAAATGGGAGCTACTTACAGTGCTGGCCAAAGAAATAGTAGTAGTTGGTGGTGGTGGTGGCTGTAGCACCCAGAATCCTGCCATTTTGACAGGGCAGAAAGGATAACTAATAAATTTAGCACCACTCAGGCACCATTCCTTCATTCATTCATTCACTCATTGGACAATCTTTAACTGAGTGCCTGCTATGTATCAGTCCCTATGCCAAACACAGCAGATGTAAAGAAGAACGGGGTCCAAGCATGCGTGCGGTACAGACCTGATGGTGGATGGTTACGGTACAGGGTGCTAAGTGCCGTAGGGACTGGGCTGTGGAAGCCCAGAGAAACTTGGTCCACATGGAGGCCCCAGGGCAGCCCCCTAAGGAGACAACATTTGAGATGACATTTCATGTGCACTCACAATGGATCAGGCACTGGAAATGCCAAGCATTTTCACATTGCTGCTGTGACACAGATGAGGGGATGGGGCCCAGAGAGTGTGGGCAGCTTGGTTAAGGTCACCATGCTCTAAGTGAGGACACCAGGGCTGGCTCAACTCCACTGGATGAGTTTGCCAGATGGGGAGAGAGAGAGACAGGATGTCAGGCAGAGGGCAAAAGACAATGTGATCCAATCCTCTAGGATAGAGAGAGGGAGCTGGGATTCCCATAGGGAAAGCCCACACCTTAGAAGGGTAGGCCAGAGGCAGCAGGACAAGGGCAAGGTGAGAGCCATGACCTCCAGCAAATCCTGTGCCTCCTGGAACCTCCACCTCCTCTTCTGTTAAATGAGGATAAGGACATCTATTATATTATCTTCATCTCTATTTTACAGGTAAGAAACAGATTAGATAAAGGCTATCCAGTTGCAGAGCCCACGAGCTGAGCCATGCACTGTGGTTCTGCTGGAGCAGAGATGTATGAGTTCCCTGCAAACCCTCCTGTTTGTCTCAAGAGTGGGAGCCATGAAGAGTACCCCAAGATAGAGGGGAAACTTTATGAGAGCAGCCCTCAGAGAGTCCCAGAAGATGCTCCTGTGTTCCTACCCAGAAATTCCGTTTCTTAAGGACCTTAGAGACAATTTCATTCATGCATTAGTGGGGAGTGATGCATACAACTTGCAAATGCAGAAACTGAGCCCAGAAAGGAGGGAGTGATTGTCCGAGGTCACACCACAGACTGGTGGTAGAAATCCATCTAGAATGCAGGCCTCCCAACATTTGGTTTTGTCTGTTTCTCCATTCCCCCTACTCTTCACAAATGACTTGTCCCCTTGTCCCCATGATGGCAATCTCTACCGGTCCTGAGCATTTAACATGGGCCAGACACTTCACCTTACTCTGATCTTCCAAACCACCCTATGTAGTGTTATCCAGAGGCAACTGTACATACATGATACATGGCTTATTGATAGTATATTACAAAACCATAAAATAATAATTGATGTATCTGTACTTTATGACCACCCTAGAAATGATACAATCCTTATTTTACAGATGAGAAAACTGAGGCTCAGAGATGAAAAAAAAGTCTCAGGGACACACAGGCAGCAAGCAACAAGGTGAAGAGGTTACCATCCAGGCATCTCTGACTCCGAAGCAGGGGTGTCTTGTTCACACCCCAAGCTGCTGTCGGGTAAGAGATGGGAGAGCCTGCAAGGGGAGGTAAGGGGAAGGTGCTGAGCGCAGTCATGAGGGAGGTGACAGTGATTGTAGTGGCTAACATGTGTCCTCTGAGGTCAGGCTGCCTGGGCTGGAATCCTGCTCAACCACTCCTTAGCTCTGTGCCTTCAGGCAAACCATTCGTCCTCTCTGAGCCTTGACTTCCTTATCTGTAAAATGGGCGTGGTAATAACATGCCACCCTCATTAGGTTCCTGGAAGGGTTAAATGAGTGTGTGGCCCATGGTACCTGCAGTGGAAGTGCTGCCTCTTATTTATGTGGCATTCTGCAGTGACTGTCTCATGTACTCTCAATACCGCTTATAATTCTTACGGGTTCTGGGGCTAGCCACCTGGCCTCTGCCACCACTTCCTAGCAGGGTGGCAGAGCTTAGAGGGAGATTTAAGGTGAGGATGGTGAAGTTTAAACCTTGGGTCCCTCACTGGCATGGCCTTGTACATCATTATTTTTTAAAGAGTGCCCCCACCCCGCCAATATTGTGTAACCTTTACTGACATCTTGCCAAGCCTGGATCTGCCCCTGTGTGAGGAACTCAACCTCTCTGTGTGCCTCGGTTTTCTCATCTGTTAAGTGGGAAGAATGTTAATTGTGCTGAATAAATGAATTAATATGTGTGGAATGCTTTAAAAGTGCCTGGCACATAGTAAATGTCCAATACCTGTTGGCTTCTTAAGTAAATCTCCAGCTAGTAAATGTGCTTCAGCTAGTAACTGTGTTAAATGCTTACATGTGTCATGTTGTTTGATTACGTTTACCCTTCACAACAAACCATTCCGTTTTACAGGTGAGAAAACAGAGGCGAAGTAACTTGCCCAAGGTGACAGCCTTTGGAAGCCAAATGGGTCTGACTCCAGAGCCAGGCCCCTAACCACTGTGCCAGCTACTTCCCTGTTTAGGAGGGTCCCCTTCCCTCCCCCACTGGCAGCTGACTCTAGAGGACTCAGGTGATACCTCCAGCAGGTACTGTCTGCCAGGCCCAGGTCACCTGAAGGTGGCCCATGAGGCCCCTGCAGGAAAGAAGCCCCCACATCCAGCTGGGCCCAGGCCCTGCCCCCACTCTGCACCCTCATTCCTCCTGCCCCCTAGAGCTTCCTCCTGCGCTCCTGTCACCAGAGGCCCTGGCCCAGGTGGGGCGGGGGCTAACGGGTGACAATGACCGATTTAGAAAGTAAAGTTGCTTCTCAAACAAATAAGAAAGAAGAGGAAAGAAATGGCCTGCCCGCTTCCTGCCCCACTCTCTCTCCCAGCACCTGGGGCCCAGCTGCAAGGTTTTCACTGCTTGTTTGTTCATCCTGCCTCGAGGAGCCTCTTCTTGAAGCCCCAGGCCCCCTCCGCATGGGCGTTGGGATAATTGTTGAGCCTGTGGAAATAAGCACCCTCCATGATTGTTGTATTGTCACCGTCTCTAGTATTGTTTTGGACAACAATACCAATAATCCTAACAATCTGGGTTTCCTGCAGTTGGAAGAGGGGCAGTTACCAGCTTTGGTCTTGGGAGTAGCTGCCCTGGCTCTGCAGTTTCTGAAATGTGGAAGCCTGGGCGATCATGACTCCTCTCTGGGCCTCGGTTTCCTTGTCTGCAAAGTGGGGGATGGGGTGACGGTGAGAGCTGAATGGGGCAAGCATGGCTTGTGAAGCATAGTGCATGGCCCTGGTGGCAATCACTCAGTTGAATACTATGAAAGCCAGGATCACACAGAAATAATTTTAAAAGCCTCCTCAGCCATGGTTGGAAAGCTCAGCAGACTCCAGGATACGATGCTTATAAAACCCTTAGTGTGTTTCCAATCACTGCTTTGAGTGCTTTACGTATTATCATTTATTTCATCCTTACCACAACCAGATTAAGCAGATGCTATTGCTGTTCCTATTTTATAGAGGAGGAAACTAAGATGGAGAGAAATGACCTGTCCAAGGTCAACACAGCTGGTAGGTATAATCAGGGATGTGGATGCAGCCTTTCTGGGTCCAGGATGGATCAGTGCTCTAAGCTACATACACTGCCCTGGGTCCAGGGTCTGGCTCTGAATAGTCTGACTTCCCTTGTGACCATGGACAAGTCATTTGCCTTCTAAGCCTCAGATTTCATCTATAAAATGAGCAGCCCATGATACCTGCCTGTAGATGTTATACTATCCTAAAGGAGCGTTGTGATCAGATTAGCAACAATGTAGAGAAAGACAATGAATGACTATACCAGGGGTTCAGGAAGCCATGGCTGACTGCAGTCATTATTATTAAAGTCACAGGCGAGAGGCAGCCTAGAGGATGCTGAGGGCCCTGCCCAGCTTTGAAAGTCTAAATCCTGTGGTTGCAGCTGGGGAGTGACTCCAGGAGGCACCTGGTGAGAGGTGGCTCCACCCGTTGGGGCTAAAAAAGTCCCTGAGGCTGCCACCGTGCAATCTGCCAGTCATCTGCTCCAACTAATGGCAAACTCTCCAACCCTGCTCTCCCTTCCCCTGCCCCCAACCCCTATGAGCTGTGTTGCCTGAAGAAATCACCTGACCTCTCTGTTTCTGGGAAAAAACGCTGACCTTGCACAGTTTTGTTGGATTGGAAATAGTGCCTAGCAATAGGTAGTTGCTAAGAGGCGACGAGAACCTGCACTTTGGGGCCCACCCGTGTTCCAGTCCTGGCTATGCTGCTTCCTGTTGTGTGACTTTGGGCAGGTTGCTTGGCCTCTCTGAGCCTCAGTTTCCACAACTGGAAAATGGATTAGCACAGCACCTGACACACAGTAGGCACTTAAGGGCTAATGATTGTTGTTGGGTATGGCCATTTATTGTTTTTTCTTTTTCTTTTTTCTTTTTTTTTTGAGACAGAGTCTCACTCTGTCACACAGGCTGGAGTGGAATGGTGCCATCTCCACTCACTGCAACCTCCGCCTCCCGGGTTCAAGCAATTCTCCTGCATCAGCTTCTCAAGTAGCTGGGATTACAGGCGCGTGCCACCATGCCCAGCTAACTTTATTTTTTTAAGATGGTGTCTCACGCTGTCACCCAGGCTGGAGTACAGTGGCGCCATCTCGACTCACTGCAACCTCTGCTTCCCTGGTTCAAGCGATTCTCCTGTGTCAGTCTCCCAAGTAGCTGGGATTACAGGTGCATACCACCACACCCAGCTAATTTTTTATACTTTTAGTAGAGACAGGGTTTCACTATGTTGGCCAGACTGGTCTCGAACTCCTGACCTCATGATCCACCCACTCTGGCCTCCCAAAGTGCTGGGATTACGGGCACGAACTACCGTGCCCAGCTGCTAATTTTGTATTTTTAGTAGAGACGGGGTTTCACCATGTTATCCAGGGTGGTCTTGAACTCCTGACCTTGAAAAATGCTGGGATTACAGTTGTGAGCCACTGTGCCCAGCATTTGCTGTATTTTATAAGCATATCCAGAGGTCCTTAAAGATCCTGAGGGTACTATGCTCTTTCTCATGCTGAATCTCTCTGTTTGCCCCTCTAGAACTCCCCCTCTGCCCTTCCTCAACCTGTTCTGTACTTTGATAGGTAACCTTTGTAGGTGACATAAATGGCCCCCATTGCCCTCTGGCTTCTGGCTGGGTGAGGCAAGCAGGGACTGGCATTTATTCCCCAGCCCCTTCCTACAGGGTTGCCACCTTGGCTATGTGCCTCGCCCGAAGCCTACAGCTCTTATCAGGCAGCCCTGTGCATATATCTCTGGCCATGGGTCCAGGTGACCTCTCCCTCCCTACCCTTCAGGCCACAGTTGGTAACAGCTTCCCATATTGCCAGCCCTGGGGTACTGCACCATTCCCCCTGGTTTTCCTAAACCCTGCCCACACCTTTGTTAATAGTCCCTTCATTAAACTTTTTACAGATTACCCATTTAATTGTACCATCTGTTTCCTGCCAGAGCCTTGACTACGATTTATGTGGCATGTATCCTGTTGTTTTCACCTAGAACTCCAGGTATGTTAAATAATAAAATTCTCACTGCAATTCACACTGCTGTCACATAAATGTAGTCATCCACTTTATTAACTACTGCTGAGCATCTGCTGTGTGCCAGGCAAGGAACTGGGAGTAGAGATGACTAAGATATAGTCCCTGCCCTCAAGGAGCTCCTAGGCTAGTCAGAGAGACAGACGCCTAAACAGACAACTACAATATAACTTCTAAAAGCTGTAACAGGTTGGGTGTGGTGGCTCATGCCTGTAATCCCAGCACTTTGGGAGGCCGAGACGAGTGGATTCCTTGAGGTCAGGAGTTCAAGACCAGCCTGGCCAACATGGTGAAACCCCATCTCCACCAAAAAACACAGTAATTAGCTGGGCATGGTGGTGTGTGCCTGTAATCCCAGCTACCTGAGAGGCTGAGGCACGAGAATCACTTGAACCCGGGAGTGGAGGCTGCAATAGGCTGAGATCACACCACTACACTCCAGCCTGGACAACGCAGCTATATAAAAAAATAAATAAAAGCTGTAATAGAGGCACATGCAAACCCTGTGGCAAGGCAGGAGGGAAGCCACCAAACTGTAGGAGAGGCTGGGACGGCTGCACAGCAGAAGGACTTTTGAGCAGCATCTTTTTTTTTCTATTTTAGTAACATTTAACCCAATGTCTCAAAATATTATCAATATGTAATATCCATTATAATGAATTTTAAAAATTATTGAGATTTTAAAGACAGAAAAAATGTTCAGGAAGCTTCCTCTGACTTTCTTGGAAAGAATTAGGCATTTCCATCATCACACATGGCTAGAGGATGAACAGCATCTCGGAGGTGGGAGGTGATGGTAGATGGTACTCTTCTCCCGTTTCACAGACGAGAAGGCAGAGACTCAGAAGAATGAATCCCTTGCCTGAGGTCACAGTAACTCCCCGGGTGGAGCAGGATTCGAACCTGCATCTATGTCATTCCAAAGCCTGTCTCTCCTTGCTGCCCTGTCCACCTCTGGGCCCCTCCTCCCAGAGTGAAGCAGTTGACAAGGGCTAAAAGTCAAAACTTGAACTAAGGCCTTCTGACCGCAAGTCCCATAGTGTTGCCGCTATCAACTGACTCTGGGGGGACAGACTGAGGGAAAGGCAGCAACCCTCCGAACTGGGTTCCATTATCACTTTTAATTTTTTTTTTTCTAGACAAGAGTCTTGCTCTGTCACCCAGGCTGGAGTGCAGTGGCGTGACCTCGGCTCACTGCGACCTCCACCTCCCAGGTTCGTTATTCTTATGCCTCAGCCTCCCGAGTAGCTGGGATTACAGGTACCTACCACCACATCCAGCTAATTTTTATATTTTTAGTAGAGACGGGGTTTTACCACATTGGCCAGGCTGGTCTCAACTCCCAACCTCAGGTGATCTACCTGCCCTGGCCTCCCAAAGTGCTGGGATTACAGGCATGAGCCACCATGCCCAGCCTCAAGCTGGCTTCTGACCCCTATTCTTCTGGGATCTCTGAGGTGGCATGCATGGAGTAGGTGACAGAAGAGAGCTGGGGACTCAAGGTCAGTTGTAAAATTCTCTTTTGCAGAAGGGAGTGTTGTTTGCGGGTGAAGGTACA
This sequence comes from Ateles fusciceps, assembly GCA_036589455.1. NCBI lineage: Eukaryota > Metazoa > Chordata > Mammalia > Primates > Atelidae > Ateles > Ateles fusciceps. The sequence continues at coordinate 4,267,110 of JAZHEH010001321.1, forward strand.
GGCTGTACTGGATGTGGGGGAGGACAGGGGAAGCGAGACTCGGCACAGGAAAAGTAGCCAGCGGGTCATCTTGGCATCTTTGCTAGTGTCATGGCCAGCAATTTCCTCCTAGCCAAAACATTCAGAAACACCCACTCCCAAGCCTCGAGTAGTAGGCAGAGTTCACAGTGACTTCGTCACCATCACCTTCACCCTGATGCTTGAGAAATTCAAGTGGGTTGAGAAAGGTAGGACATTCTAATGGGCAGCTTACCCCAGGCTCTCATGTGGAGTCATGGGAGGATTCTCCGGCCAACATCCATGTATTGGAGGGAAAACCAGAGCCCCAGAATCACGGAAGCAAGGGGAATTTGCTGGCAGGTCCAGGTGTGTGTTTGGTGACTCCAGTGATGTTGTGTGGTGCTAAAAATAATTATCAGGTCGGGCACGGTGGCTCACACCTGTAATCCCAGCGCTTTGGGAGGCTGAGGCGGGCAGATCACCTGAAGTCAGGAGTTCGAGACCAGCCTGACCAACATAAAGAAACCCCATCTCTACTAAAAAGAAATATAAAATTAGCCAGGTGTGGTGGCCCATGCCTGTAATCCCAGCTACTGGGGAGGCTGAGGCAGGAGAATTACTTGAACTGGGAGGTGGAGGTTGTATTGAGCTGAGATCGTGCCATTGCACTCCAGCCTGGGCAACAAGAGTGAAACTCTGTCTAAAAAAAAAAAAAAATTATCAGTAGCTAATTATTCGCTGACCTATTCACTTCATCAGTTATTCATCCCTTCATAAAATCTTTTGTCCATAGCCTGCACAGCCATCCATCTCTTAATTCCTTCATTCATCTATTCATTTACTTTATCCCCATTCTCCCATCCATCCTCCCATTATCACCACTGACTCTGCACATGGTCCTGTGTGGTGCTTGACATGCAACCGCAAGTAAGACTCAGGTCTTGCCTTTAAACCTGGTGAGACATTCAGACACTTAGTCTAAGCAAGGGAGGTAAGTGCAGTGATGGAGGCTTCTAGGAGGGGCAGTGGGAGCTCCAAGGAGGAAATGCCTAATTCTGCCAGAGGGAGTCAGAGAAGGCTTCCCAGAGGAAGGAACACTGCAGCTGGTCTTCAAAGAGGAGCAGGGGCTTGTAAAGCCAGAAGGAAGCCTGGCTGATGAGATGAGCAGTGATTCAGACCTGCCAGGGACCAAAAAGAGCCTGTGACAGAAGCTGATGGGAGGAAGTCCAGCCAAGATTTCACCCCAGGTTCTCAGCAAGAGTGATTTAGGAGTGGTGTCAACTTGGAAGATTGCACCATTCTTTCCTGGCCTTGCCTTCTCTTGGCACAGTGCAGGTTCTGGGATGTCAGACCTGGAGAGCATCCAAGTTAGTCCCCTTATTGCAAGCCAGGGAAACTGAGGCCTGAAGGGAAGAAGAGACATGCCAAAGTTACACAGAGTTGGGGGATCCAAACCCAACTCTCTCACTCCCAGGCTAGGGTGGTGTCCACTGGAGTCTCCCTCCCCCATCCTGAACACACACTAGATTCTAAACACTCACAACTCCTCAGTGGCTGGCACAGTGCTGGACCCGCAGAAGGGGACCTCTCCTACTTCCACTGGGCTCCTGTCCTGTCCCCACAAATAATCGATTGATAGAACTCCTTCACACTCCCTCCCTTGTCCCATTTAATCCCTACAACAGTCCCAGGGGACTGGAATTACTATTCCTTTTTACAGATGGGGAAAGAGGGCCAAAGGGGCTTGCCCAGAGTCACACAGTGCAAATGCAGCAGAGCCAAGGTCTTGACTACACTCTGTACCTGATCCAAGACCCTAGGTGACACCTCACCTAGCCTCGAATGTTCTGGCCCCCAACGGACCCTGTGCCACTAAAGTCAGGGACTGTGGGTAGGTATGTTCTGCAGGGAAGAAACCAAGCCAGGGAATGGGGCTGGGAGGTGGGGGAAGGACTCAGGAAAGGAAACCTTGTTTTCACCTGTAACCTGCTCTGCCCCACCCAGCAATGGAAAATGTGTGTCAGGGGAAGCTGCTGCTGGGGACGGGGCAGGTGTGCGTGGGCAACAGAGTGTGGAGGGGGGCGTTACAGGAGGGCAGGATGTGCTGGGGTTGGGGGCAAGGTCGGGGTGCTGGAGCAGGATTTGGGGTTCTGCCCACTGCCTTGTTTTCTCTAGTTCACACTTTCCTTCTCATGCTCTCAGAACCTAGAGTAAGACTCTCACTTCTAGAAGGATGGGTACACTATCCTATGAAAGCTGTCCCCAACCTCTACAACCCTGACCTTCTTGGCCTCAGCCAATTCTCTGCTTAACGGGTCATTCAACAAGCATTCATTGAGCACCTGCTATGTGCTAGGACCTGAGGGTGAAGAATAGCCCCTTTCCTACCCAGAGAGGAACACGTATCTGGAAGAGGCAGGCAGAGCAGACAGCTCCAATACCATGTGGGTAACACAATCCAGCGAGAGGCTGAGCCAGTGGTCAGGGAGGCATTCTGGAGGCCAACAGGCAAGCAGGTAATAACCACCACTCTAGGCCAGGCGTGGAGGCCCACACCTGTTATCCCAGCACTTTGGGAGGCTGAGGTGGGAGGATCGATTGAGGCCCGGAGTTTGAGATCAGCCTGGGCGACATAATGAGACCCTGTCTCTCCAAAAATAAAAATTAAAAAAATTGGTTGGGCATGGTGACACTTACCTGTAGTCCTAACTAATCTGGAGGCTAAGGCAGGAGGAACACTTGATGCCAGGAGTTTGAGACTAGCCTGAGCAACATAGCGAGACCCCATCTCTACAAAAAGTTTAAACATTAGCCAGGCGTGGTGGCATGTGCCTGTAGTCCTAGCTACTATGGAGATGAGGCGCGAAGATCACCCAAGCCCAGGAGTTTGAAGTGTTAGTGCAGGATGATCATGCCGCTGCACTTCCTGTCTCCAAAATAATAATAATAATAACAGCAACAACCACTTCCGTGTGCTTACTACAAGACAGAGTAAAGAGCTAAGCCCACGTAAGGCTTTTTAATACCTTTCCACTCTCAAACAACCCGTGACATAAGAACTGCTAGTATTCCCCCTTTTACAGGTAAGGAAATTGAGGCATTTAGAAGATAAGGACTTGCCCAAGTTCTCACTGCTAGGTGCTAGGAAATGGCACAGCCAGGACATCAACCAGGCAGTCTGCTCTTATCTGCTCCACTGAGGAAGGGGGAGGTGGGAGCCGGTGTTGGGAGAAAAGGGGGGACATGTGGAGGGAGCAACAGGAGGAAAAGCCCAAACAGAAGATGGTGTGCTGGAGCTGAGAGGGGAAGGGAGGGAAGTTGCTGAGTGGAGGGGCCAGGGAGCAGCTAGGGCCCAGACAAAAAGGCCCTCAAAGCATTGCCCTGGGATTGGGTACCATTGTTCTAGAGAAGAGCCCTCCCTTATAAGTGGTGACCAGTGGGGGCCCAAACAGACAGTAACATGTGATTTAATTTTTTTTTTTTTTTTTTGAGACAGGGTCTCGCTCTGTACCCCACGCTGGAGTGCGGTGGCACAATCTCAGCTTACTGCAACCTCTGCCTCCTGGATTCAAGTGATTCTCCTGCCTCAGCCTCCCGAGTAGCTGGGACTACATGCCTGTACCACCACGTCTGGCTAATTTTTGTATTTTTAGTAGATGGGGTTTCCCATATTGGCTAGGCTGGTCTCAAACTCCTGACCTCAGGTAATCCACCCACATTGGCCTCTCAAAGTGCTGGAATTACAGGCATGAACCACTGCGCCCAGCCTAATTTAGATGCTATTAGTTTCCTAGGCTGCTATAACAAAATACCACAACCTGGGAGGTTCAACCAACAAAAATGTTTTCTCTCCCAGTTCTGAAGACCAGACATTGAAATCAAGACATCCTCGGGGCTGTGCTGTCTCTGAGAATCTGAGTAGAGTCCTTCCTTGCCCCTTCCTAGCTTCTGGTGGTGGCCATCAGTCCTTGGAATTCCTTGGTTTTCGCCGCAGTCTCTGCCTCCATCCCCCCTGTGCATTTTCCCTGTGTGTCTCCTCTTAATATGACACCGGTCATATGGGACCTGCTCCAGTACGACCTTATCTGAACTAATTATATCTGCCACGACCTTGTTTCCAAGGTCACATTCTGAGGTACTAGTGGTTAGAACTTCATATATTTTGGGGGGACACAATTCAACCCATAAAGTATGTCATTAAATGACTTTTCACATAAATAAGTGTCAAATCTGAAAAACTCCTGTGCAGTTCATGTGTCCCAGTTTGATATTCAGAAAATATGGCCTCAATATATCTGTCTACTACACTAGAACTTTGCCCTAGTGATTCTAAATGAATGTTTAAGAAATACTTGACTTGTGGACCCCTAAGGCCCTCAGGTCTTTCCTTAATAAGCCCAAAGAATAGAATAAAAGTCTCCAGGGAACAAAGTCCAGCTGCCCTCTGTCCTGTATTGCCACCAGGCAATTGCTCCATGCTCCACTGACCCCAGCCTCACCTTCTGCATGGGCACTAGCTTGGGGAAATAGCCAGTCATGAAAAGGACAGACGGGCCTCAGCGCACTTGCTCACTGGATTCAACAGAACCCACAGTTGTCAGTCCTCTCCCTCACTTCCCCATCCGAATAGGCTCAGTCTGTTCCATTCAGACAAATGCCCATCTCCATCCCTGCTATTAGACCTGGTTCACGCCTTTGCCTTTACCTCTGGAACTAGACTGATTTTCTTGCCAACAGCAGGCAATCAGGTCACCCTAAATATGAATCTGATCACTTCTCTCACTGCCATAAAACCTTCAATGGCTCCCTATTGCGTTCAGAATAAAGTCCATATTCCTAAGCTTGCCATTTCAGGCATTACAAGTTGGTCCCAGGTATCTATACAGACTTGTTTTACATGATTTCTCTACATGTGCTCTATCTTACAGGTAATGGAGGTTCCAAAATTTCTAATTAAAAGAGATTTGGTGGGGGAGGAGGGTGCATTCTGGTTAGAAGGGGACACAGTGAGGAGGCAAGTCTTTTTTTTTTTTTTTTTTTTTTTTGAGATGGAGTCTCATTCTGTTGCCCAGGCTGGAGTGCAATGGCACGATCCGGCTCACTGCAACCTCTGTCTCCCAGGTTCAAGTGATTCTCTGTGCATCAGCATCCCGAGGAGCTTGGATTGCAGGCACGTGCCGCCAACCCAGCTAATTTTTGTATTTTTATAGAGATGGAGTTTCACCATGTTGTCCAGGCTGGTCTTGAACTCCTGACTTCAGGTGATCCATCCTCCTCGGCCTCCCAAAGTGCTGGGATTACAGATATAAGCCACTGTGCCCGGCCAGCACATATCGAAGTTGTCTTTATAAACAACTTCTGAGCTTGGCTGTGCTTTTTTCTGCATCTGCGTCTTAGCATAAGCTGGTCCCCCTAGATGGAATGGTCTCTCCACAACTCCATTCCAATTCATCCCCCCCAATCACATAATCAAAATAATCCACCTCTCCCTGCTCCAAAGACAGAGTATTCGGGGGCTGGGTATGGTGGCTCACACCTGTAACCCTAGGTCTTTGGTAAGATTGCTTAAGCCCAGGAGTTTGAGACCAGCCTGGGTAACATAGCAAGACCTCATCTCTACAAAAGTTTTTAAAAAGTAGCTGGGTGTGATGTCATGCACCTGTAGTCCCAGTTACTCAGGAGGCTGAGGTGGGAGGATTGCTTGAGCCCGGGAGATGGAGGCTGTATTGAGCTATGATCACACCACTGCACTCTGGCTTGGAAATATAGTGAGACCCTGTTTCAACAACAACAAAAAGAGTATTTTGTTTGAACTTCTTTAAGAAGCTTATCTCGTCCACTTTGTGTCAACTGAAGGATAAACTTTCCTTAGAGCTAGGTTCTAGCCCCAGGCCTATGGTTAAAAGGCAGGAAGATGAGGTAAGGAAAGTGCCAGAATGGAGACCTGGCTGCTAATTGTACTTTGTCAGTGTCTTGCCACATGGCCTCAGGCAAGTCACTTTCCCTCCTGTTTCCTCTCTGTAAAGTGGGATATTGGGAAGATATCAAGCCGTGTTGAAAACATGAGCTACATTTCTTCTTCATCCCAGGTGTGGCCAGACCCGGCTCCTGTAATCGAGAGCCTCTGGGTTCTTATTTTGTGTTAATTTGTATGCATCTGCACATACACTAAAAGAGGCACAAATGACATTTCATTTCATAGAAAGAACTGGGACTGCCATGTAGCCGATGTCCAGGAATGTAAAAGAACGGCTGGCTCATGGTGCCATCCAAATCTTAGCTGTCACAGACCTTTAGTGATTAATGCTCCAACCCCTTCCTTTTACAGGTGGGTAATTGAGGCTTAGAGAGGGAAAATAATGAGCCCAAGGTCACACAGCAAGTGAGGAGAACAAGGCCTCATCCCAGGCTTCCCACTGGTCCCAGGCACTTACACTAGACACCTCATTTCTTTCTCTATGCAGGTGGAAGAAAAGGGGCTTGGCTTTCTTTTGAGGTTCTTTCTGCACCCCAGAATAACAAAGCTGGCTGGTTTGGCAGCCTCTGCAACCACCACAGGAAACCAAATTGTAGTAGAAAGGCAGATGGGAGTGGAAAATTCTCTCAGAGATGTTAGATCGTTGCTTTCACCTGTTCTAAAAATAATCTGGTTTTTATTAGAGATTGATAGATGACAAGATAACCCGCAAGTTATTCCACTGAGGCTGCGGAGAGGAGAGAGCGTGATTCTGTGTGAGCAAAAAGGGGACTGGGAGTCACCGCGGGTGATGGACTGAGCAGAGCCGTCTGAATCCACTGAATCTCAGTATACCACAACATGAACAGAGGGCTGGCTCTGGCAGGCACTGTAGGCTGTAGGAATAGGGTTCCTACTAGGCTATAGGAATCCTAAGGAACAAGACAGGCCTGGATGCTGCCTTTAGGAGATCCTGATCTCTGGAGAAGGTAGACAGACATAAAAATCAACAAATAAAATAATTACAAAGTGCTATGAAGGAAACAAACAGTGCTGAGAAAGACTGACAGGGGGCCAGGCATGATGGCTCACACCTGTAATCCCAGCACTTTGAGAGGCCGAGGCAGGTAGATCACCAGAGGTCAGGGGTTCGAGACCAGCCTGACCAACATGGTGAAACTCGGTCTCTACTAAAAATACAAAAATTAGCCAGGTGTGGTAGTGCATGCCTGTAATCCCAGCTACTCAGGAGGCTGAGGTAGGAGCATCGCTTGAACCTGGGAGGTGGAGGGTGCAGTGAGCTGGGATTGTGCCACGGCATTCCAGCCTGGGTGACAGAGTAAGACTCTATCTCAAAAAAAAACAGCAACAACAAAAACAACCTGATTGAGATATACTTTAGCCGGGATGGGCAGGGATATTTCTTCAAGGAGGGAAGATAAAGCTAAGACCGGGAGGGTGAGAAGAAAAGAAGTCCAGCAAAGAAGGAAGGAAAGGGCATCTCCAGGAGAGGGAGTTTGGTGGCTCACGGAACTAAAAGGCCACTGCACAGTGGGAAGAAGGGTGTAGACTTGGAGAAGGAGTTTGGAAGAGGGCAGGGCCAGACGTGTGCTGGCTTTGAGGACCTGCCCAGGCTTCTGGTTTCACTCCAGAGTGGTGGGGACGCTACTAAAGCAAGGTTTTCAGCAGTGGAATTGGGCGTGTGGTTTGCCTTTCCAGAAGCCTATTCTTGACTGCTGTGTGGGATAAGGATTAGAGGGACAGGCCGCAAGAAGGCAAGTTAGGCAGCAGACATGACATCCAGGCAGCAGTGATGGCAGCCTGGACTAAGATGGGAAAACAGAGAGAACAGAAGATGGATTACAAATATGTCCTTGAGACAAAAGTCACAGGAGCTGCAGATGATGCGATCAGTGGTGGGGTAGTGTGGAGGACACGAGGGTTTCTGGCCTGAGCACCTGCAGGGTGGTGGTGCCATTCCCTGGGCAGGGGAACCTGCAAGCAGTGGGGGTGAGTGTGGGAATCTGGTTTCAGGCATGTTCATTTGAGAAATCTACAAACCACCAAGAAGCTGCCTGGGGGCAGCTCTGGAGGCCCTAGCAGTCTCTGGTCATTTGATGAAACAGGTTATTTCCTCATTTCCTCCCTGTATGAATGGTGAGCTCCAGGGGGCCAGGGACCAGCTCTGCTTTGTTTTATAGCCCCAGCACCTAGAAAGGTGCCTTGCACGTAGTAGGTGCTCACGGAAGAGTTGGTGGATGAATGAAGCTGGAAGCTAGACCACCAGCTGAATGAGTCAGCTCACAGACATGGTGATGTTTTTGTTGTTGTTGTCTGTTTGTTTGTTTTTGAGACAGAGTCTCCCTCCATCACCCAGGCTGGAGTATGGCGGCACCATCTCGGCTCACTGAAACCTCCGCCTCCCGGGCTCAACTAATTCTCTCACCTTAGCTTTCCAAGGAGCTGAGACTACAGGCACACGACACCGTGCCTGGCTCATTTTTTTGTTTTTTGTTTTGAGACGGAGTATTGCTCTGTTGCCCAGGGTGGAGTGTGGTGGCGCCATCTTGGCTCACCACAACCTCCACCTCCCGGATTCAAGAGATTCTCCTGCCTCAGCCTCCCGAGTAGCTGGGAATACAGGCGCAGGCCACTGTACTGTCTATATTTTTAGTATAAACAGGGCTTCACTGTGTTGGCCAGGCTGGTCTCAAACTCCTGACCTCAAGTGATCTGCCCACCTTGGCTTCCCAAAGTGTTGGGATTACAGATGTGAACCACCTGGCCTAATTTTTGTATTTTTTGTAGAGATGAGTTTTGCCATATTGCCGAGGCTGTTCTCAAACTCCTAGGCTCAAACTATCCTCTCTCTCTGCCTCCAAAAATGCTGAGATCACAGGCGTGTGCCACTGCACCCGATCCCGACATGGTGATTTTAAAAATCACAGTGCCTTCCATACACCATATTCCTTTGTAAACATTTAAGGAATCCTTTGACTCCTTTTCTCTCACTCCCATACCCAATCAGTCAATGATTCCTGGAGATTTTACTTTCTCAATGTTTCTCAAATTGGTCTCCTACTCCATGCCTTCTGCTACTGCCACAGTTCAGACTCTCAGCATTTAACTGTACTTAGAGCTACCATAAGCTGTGCCATGCCCTTTGTGGGTATTATTCTTAGCCAACCCTCAAAACAATTCAAAGGGGTGGGAAACATTTCGCTCGTTTTACTCCGAGACATTGAGACACTGCTACACCGTCCGCTGTGTGATTGCACTGCCTTCAGCCCCACCCTTCCACTCCATCCTCCACACTTCCACCAGGGTGTTTGAGAAAAATCAAAATCTGATCTGTTTCTCCCTCACAAGAAACCCTCCATCAGCTACGGGATCATGACCCAACATCTTAACACAGTTTACAAGAACTCTGAGTCCCAGCCGTAGCCTCATCTCCACTGCATCTCAGCTGAAGCCTCTCTCACAGTTATCTGGAGTAGCTAGCGCTCTTTTCTTTCCATGCCCTCGCTCACATGGTACCCCCCGCCAGAATCACCCTCCCTGGTTATTGTTGTTGTTTTTGAGATGGAGTCTTACTCTGTGGCCCAGGCTAGAGTGCAGTGGCGCAATCTCAACTCACTGCAACCACCGCCTCCCAGATTCAAGTGATTCTCCTGCCTCAGCCTTTCGAGTAGCTGAGACTATACAGGCCTGGGACTTTTACCAGGACCCTCGAGGTGGATAGGGAGGGGAGTGACGCGGAGTGTGGCAGAAGAGTGGTTAGGGAGGACCATACCTGGTTAATTTTTGTATTTTTAGTACAGATGGGGTTTCATCACGTTGGCCAGCCAGGCTGGTCTCGAACTCCTGACCTCAGGTGATCCACCTGCCTCAGCCTCCCAAAGTGCTGGGATTACAGCCGTGAGGCACCCCAACCTCCCTGTTGCTGCTTTATTCACACTTATCATTTAAGACTCAACTCAACTCATAAAGTCTTCCTCAACTCCAGTACTGGCTGGCCACCCCCTCCCCACTCCATGTTGACTTTATCAGCCCCTATAATAACTTTATTTATTGAGCACTTTCTGTATGACAGGCATATATGAAATGCTTTAGAAGTATGAAATCATTTCATCCTCACAACAATCTTATGCAGTGGGTAATTACTGCTCCCACTGTACAGACTTTGGAAACTGAGGCACCGAGAGGTTAAGTAATTTGCCTAGGACCACACAACCAGTAAGTGGCAGAGCTGGGAAATGAACCCAGGCAGGCTGGTTCCAGAGCCACATCCTTGGCCTACGTGTCCAAATGCTGCAATCGATTACATGCTGCATGTCTATTTGTCTGTCAGTCTCATTTAAGAACAGGAACTTGTGTCTTTTTATCCTCAACACCCCAAATGGCAGCTGGCACACAGTAGGTGCTCAACCAAGTCTGCCTTAATAGAAACCAGCTTATAACCTTCTTTGGATAGAAGGAAAAGCGCTCCAGGGAAGAAAATGCTCTTTATTTTATGGTATTTTGCAATCATCTAACCTACATGATCATACTCATTGTCCTTATAACCTCTGCTGGGCATGGATTATCAGACCCACCTGTCCAGTGAGGAAACTGAGGCCCAGAGAGGCAGAGAAACTTTCCTAAGTCACCCAGCTGATAGTTGGTGGAGAGGGTACAGAAACCCAGGTCTCCTGACTCCAAGCCCAGTGCTCATTTTACGTATCCCTTAGCCAGGGAAGATATAGCTTGAACCCAAACCCAGTCCAAGGGGACTGGAGGCCCTGCCAGGTCAGGGGTCATAAATCATCCTCTCCCCCAGCATGGGGGAGGCTTTGGGGGACAGAGGCCTGCTTCCCGTCCTCTCAGCCCTCAGGGTCTAACACCTCTTCAGAGCAGGAAACTCTTCCTTGTCACAAAGCTCTGGTCTTCCCTCCCCCTCTTCCCCCACCCTCCACACCACTCCCCTCCCTATCCCCCTCAAGGGTCCTGGTAAAAGCATCCGCTTGTCAGTGTAAATCTGCAGGGTTCAGACCAGCAGCTGGAGATGGATGGGCAGGAAGCAGTAACAATGGATGAAAGACCCTCTGTGCCCAGGTGGGTGGGGGAGGGGAAGGCAGGAAACAGAGAAGCCTCCTGCCTATGGAGCCCTGGAGCCGCAGGCCGGCTGGAGGGAGGCCTGGGATGCCAGAACCCACAGGGTTTATTTGGATTCCCCAAGGATCCAAGCTAGGGAGCCCTTTGCAAACATCAGACCAGCTCATCTCCACGGGGTGCCAGGCCCAGGACCTGCGACAAGAATGTCGCTTTCATTCATCATTGTTTGTCCCCCAGGGCCTAAACCAGGGCGAGCTACACAGTAGGGGCTTGATTTGCTGAATGAAAAAATTAATCTGGCACTACTAATAACTAAAGAATTACAGTTTTTTATTGATTTGCTTGTTTAAAAAAAAATAAAAATAAAAAGGATTCCCGGCCATCCCTCTTCCCCCTCAGAGCTTCTGCATATGCTGTTCCTTCTGCCTGGCGTGCTCTCCCTCTGCTTTTTTGTGAGGTCAGCTCCTTCTCATCCTCTGCTTGCAGCTCTTCAGCGAAGCTCTGGGAGCCTGCTAAGGTAACCCCCTTTCCTTGCCCCCCTCTAACCCAGCCCTGGGTTGATTTCCTTCATGACACTTATCACTATCAGAGATCCTCTTATTTAATATGTATGTTTATTTTTGAATTTCCTGTCTCTCCCACTAGAATGTAAGCTCCAAAAGGGCTTCTTGCTCATTGTTGCATCCCCCAGGACCAGGGACTTAGAAGATGCTCCACAAATAGCTGTTAAGTAGCTAAAGAGACGAACACGTGAATCCCTGTAATAACGTCATTCACACCCTAGGCTCTGCCATCTGCTTCCTTGAGGAAAACAAAAGAGAGTCTTGCTCTTGCTCTGAGGATTGTAAGCCCCCAACCTACAGTGAGCTGCTATTTCCTGGGTCAACAACTGTGATGGCTGCAAGTCATTTCAGGGCTCTGCTTTCCGCACAACAATTTTTGAATTTCATCAAGATCTGGACGTGCACATGGACGGGGGAGGCCATGCATGGCAATGTTCCCTGTCTGTCCAGCATGCCACTGTGGACATGGGTGGACACGGCTAGTTCTGTTACCAGAAAGGGGTTCCGATTCAGATGCCAAGAAAGGGCTCTTTTGTTTTTTTTTAAGACGGAGTCTCACTCTGTCGCCCAGGCTGGAGTGCAGTGGTGTGATCTCAGCTCACTGCAACCTCTGCCTCCTGGATTCAAGTGATTCTCCTGCTTCAGCCTCCCGAGTAGCTGCAACTACAGGCACGTGCCACCACGTCCAGCTAATTTTTGTATTTTTTAGAGACGGGGTTTCACCATGTTGGCCAGGCTGGTCTTGAACACCTGACCTCAGGTGATTCGCCCCCTCAGCCTCCCAAAGTGCTGGGATTACAGGCGTGAGCCACAGCACCCAGCCAAGAGAGGGTTCTAGGATCTTGCACAAGAAAGAATTTGAGGTGAATACATATGGTAAAGTGAAAGCAAGTTTATTAAGAAAGTAAAGGGATTAAAGAATGGCTACTCCATAGGCAGAGGAGCCCTGAGGCTGCTGGTTGCCCACTTTTAGGTTATTTCTTGATTATACGCTAAGCAAGGGATGGATTATTCATGAGTTTTCTGGGAAAGGGGTGGGCAATTCCTGGAACTGAGGATTCCTCCCTTTTTTAGACCATATAGGGTAACTTCCTGTCACGTTGCCATGACATTTTTAAACTGTGATGGCATTAGTGGGAGTGTAGCACTGAGGACAACCAGAAGTCGCTTTTGTAGTCATCTTGGTTTTGGTGGGTTTTAGTCCGCTTCTTACTGCAAACTGTTTTATCAGCAAGGTCCTTATGGCCTGTATCTTGTGCCAACCTCCTATCTCATCCTGTGACTAAGAATCCCTTAACCTGCTGGGAAGGCAGCTCAGCAGGTCTCAGCCTTATTTTACCCAGCCCCCATTCAAGACGGAGTTGCTGGTTCAAATGCCTCTGACAGTTCCATCAAACCTATTCATTTCAAGGTGGGCAAACCAGGGCCCAGAAGTGCCAAAGTCACACACGCATCAATCCAGAGCTTTACCAGCAGAGAGCTCGGCAGAGCTGCAGATTCACTCACTCATTCATCCATCATTTGTTTATTTGGATTCCCCAAGGATTCATTTGTTAAATGAATGTTCATTCATTCATTTAACAAATACTTGCTGGGCACCTATTATGGGCCTGCCATTGTGCTAGCAAGAGCCAAAGAGGCTCAGAGACTCAAAGGAACTAAGTAAAAGGCCCAGCCTACCTGACACAACTACTTCAGTGATTTCCTTTTTTTTTTTTAAAGACGGGGTTTCACCATGTTGGTCAGGCTGGTCTTGAACTCCCAACCTCAGGTGATCCGCCCGCCTTGGCCTCCAAAGTGCTTGGATTACAGGCGTGAGCCACCACGCCCGGCCTACTTCAGTGACTTCTAAAGCAACTCTCTGCTTTGTCAAGTGTGAGAGTTGCCATGGGGTAGGGAAAGAGTGTTCCAAAGTCTTAGAAGGCAGAAAAGATTTAATCTGGGAAAGGCTAAACTTGGGGGCTGGACAGACAGAACCGAAAATGGAGGAAAGTGTTGGCCATGACTAAGAAGGCAGCTCAGCCCCCGCTTCTATGTCTGCTGTCGCCAGCCTGGGCTGCACTGGTACCCAGAAACTGCCTTCGAGTGAAGTTGTTTGTGCTGTCCCAACAGTGTGGGACCCAGTCAACAGAGAAGGTCAAGGCTACTCATTCACTTGGGAAACTCATATTGAGCACCTACTATATGCAAGACCCTGTGCTTGGCACTGAAGTTACCATGGTGAAAGAGACACAGTCTGTCTTTGTCAGTTTCTGCTACATGTGTTAGTCTAATTTTTTTTTTTTTTGAGATAGGGTCTCCCTGTCACCCAGGCTGGAGTGCAGTGGTGTGATCATAGCTCATTACAACTTCAAACTTCCTAGGCTCAAGCAATCCTCCCTCCTCAGCCTCCTGAGTAGCTGGGACTACAGGCATGTGACACCACGCCCACCTAATATTTTTATTTTTAGAGACAGGGTCTCGCTATGTTGCTCAGGTTGGCCTTGAACTCCTGGCCTCAAATGATCCTCCCCATTCGGCCTCCCAAAGTGCTGGGTTTACAGGCATGAACCACCACGCCCAGCCCCTTTTAGTACATGCTTGTACTGCTAAAAAGGAATACCAGCGACTGGGTAATTTATAAAGAAAAGAGATTTTTGTTTTGTTTTGTTTTAGAGACGGAGTCTTGCCCTATCACCAAGGCTGGAGTGCAGTGGTGCCATTTTGGCTCACTGCCACCTGCGTCTCCTGGGTTCAAGCAATTCCCCTCCCTCAGCCTCCTGAGTAGCTGGGATTACAGGCGCCCGCCACCATGCCTGGCTAATTTTTATAATTTTAGTACAGATGGCGTTTCGCCATGTTGGCCAGGCTCCTCTCAAACTCCTGACCTCAGATGATCTGCCTGCCTCGGCCTCCCACAGTGCTGGGATTATAGATGTGAGCCACCGAGCCCAGCCAAGGAAAGAGGTTTAATGGGCTCACAGTTCTGCAGGCTGTACACAAAGCATACTGCCATCATCTGCTTCTGGAGAGGGCCTAAGGAAGCTTCCACTCCTGGCAGAAGGTGAAGGGGAGCCAGCACGTCACCTCGCAAGACCAGGAGCAAAGAGAAAGAAGGGGGAGGGCCCAGACTCTTTCCAACAACCAGATCTCTCATGAACTCACTGAGCGAGCACGCATTCATCACCAAGGGGATGGTGCTAAACCATTCATGAGGATCTGCCCCTGTGATCCAATCGCCAGGCCCCACCTCCAACCTGGGAATCATATTCCGACCGGAGATTTGAAGGGGCCCAACATCCAAACCAGATCACTGCTGCAATAAAATACCAGACTGGGGAATTTATCAACAACGGAAATCAATTTCTCACAGTTCCGGAGGCTGGGCTGCAGGCTATCGAGGCGCTGGCAGATTCAGCGGTCTGGTAAGGGCTGCCGTCTGCTTCCAAGATGGCGCCCAGTTACGCAACCTCTGGAGGGGGAGGAACACTGTGGACTCACGTGGTACAAGGGACGGAAGGGCAAAAGGGCCTAACTAGTTCCCTTAGGCCCTTCTATAAGGTTGCTAACCCCATCCGTGAAGACAGCTCTCATGGCCTAATCACCTTCTTAAGGCCACACCTCTTAATACTGTTGCATTGAGGATTAAGTTTCCACACAAAGTTTGGTGGGGACACAAACATCCAACCCAAAGCGCAGTTCCATCCCTTTTTTTTTCTTTTTTCTTTTTTGTAGCTCCGTCTCTTAAAGTTCTCAGTACTGGTGAGGGTGCACAGATGACAGGCCACCACAGTCCCGAGATACTGGCTATCTCAAGGCAGCATCGATCAGCAAGGAAATTCACCAGCACTCCCTGACTCCCACTTCTGTCTACACCAGCAGTATCAAGGACCATGGAGAACATCATGGAGCCACACAGACTGGAGTCTGAGCCCAGCTCCTCCTCTAGGTCAACACGTGACCTTCAGGAAGTAAGTTCTCTCACCTGTAAAATGGGGCTAAGAATAGGACCTGCTCCTATAGTGCTCTGAGAATTTGGTGAAATGTGCTGCAAAGCTCTTGGCACATGGTAGGCTCTTTAATAAGCCAAAAGCCGCCTTCTCTTTATAGTAGGAGCTGTGTGTGGCTCAGACAGGAGGCTTAGCTTGGTCACAGGTTGGGTTGCTACTAGTGAATTCCTTAGTCTAATTTCCCAAGTCTAATCCTCCCATAGTGCTGGGATTACAGGCATGAGCCACGGCGCCTGGCCAAGTGTGAGAGCTGTCATGGGGTGGAGGAAAAAGCCAGCCTGGGTTGTACTGGTACCCAGAAACTGCCTTATTTTACCTTGCCCCTATTCAAGATGGAGATGCTGGTTCAAATGCCAACAGACTGTGACAGACAGGAGACTGTGTCTCCTTCACTATGGTAACTTCAGTGCCAAGCACCGGGTTTAGCATATAGTAGGTGCTTAATATGAGTTTCCTGGGCACAGTGGCTTATGCCTGTAATCCCAGCAATTTGGGAGGCCAAGGTGGGTGGATCATCTGAGGTCGGGAGTTCGAGACCAGCCTGATTAACATGGAGAAAACCCTTCTCTACTAAAAATACAAAATTAGCCGGGCATGGTGGCACATGCCTGTAATCCCAGCTACTCAGGAGGCTGAGGCAGGCAAATCGCTTGAACCCAGGAGGTGGAAGTTGCGGTGAGCTAAGATCGAACCATTGCACTCCAGCCTGGGCAACAAGAGTGAAACTCCATCTTGAAAAAAAAAATGAGTTTCCTGAGTGAATGAGTAACCTTTGACCTTCTCTGTTGACTGGGTCCCACACTGTTGGGACAGCACAAATCCTGGGCCTGTTTGGTTCTCTCAGTTCAAATCTGGGAGCCCTCACTCTTCAGCTACCATCAGCATTAAATCAGGTCCTCTCAGCCTGCTGAATCCAGTTCTGGGTATTTATAGGCTGTAATACTATGGGCAGAACTTTCCAAGCTCCAATCCCCAGGGCCAGCCTAAACCAGACCTCTCTATACCTGGCTTCTCTAACCTAAGCCCTTGAGTTCCTTGCACTGCCGCCCCAGTGAGTGCTCTAAAACCCATGTGCAGTGCTCAGTCTCATGCTCAACACCCTTCAAAGGCTCCGCATCATCCTCAGGATCAAGTCCAAACTTCTGAGCACCACATTCATCAGCCGTTACCCTCTGGCTACAGTTTTCACTCTATTTCTCTACTCTTGCCGCCATTCTTCTGCCCCCCTGAACATAAAACTCTCTGTCTTTGCACATGCTGTTCCCAATTTCCATTTTTTCTTTTTCTTTTTGAGACAGAGTTTCACCCTGTCGCCCAGGCTGGAGTGCAATGGCACGATCTTGGCTCACTGCAACCTCCACCTCCTGGGTTCAAGTGATTCTCCTGTCTCAGCCTCCCCAGTAGATGGGATTACAGGTGCGTGCCACCACGCCTAGCTAATTTTTGTATCTTTAGTAGAGATGGGGTTTCACCGTGTTAGCCAGACTGGTCTTGAACTCCTGACCTCGTGATCCACCCGCTTCGGCCTCCCAAAGTGCTGGGATTATAGGCGTGAGCCAACGCGCTTGGCTGATGTTCCCCGATTTCTTGGCTTAGTACAGTTATCCTTCATAGCTTAGCTCAGATGGCAGCAATTCTGAGACATCTTCCCTCATGACCCTCTCAAAAGCCCCCTTCCTACTTCCCAGGAGGAATGACCAGGTCTGTTCCTCAGGCTCCCAATGCACTTTGTACCCAACTCTGAATCAGCATCCAGCACTTGCATTGTAATTAGATGTTTATACGCCTGACACCCCCCTGCCCCATCTCAAATAGCACCCATCACACCACTCTCTTATCCTGCTTTCTCTTTCTTTCGAGCACTTTGTATTTTATTCTTTTATTTATGGTCTGTTTCCTCCCCAACACTAGCATGTGAAATGAGGACAGGTACTTTGTTTTGTTCATGTTTTTGTGTTCCTGGTGGCTTGGAAAAAAGACAGGCACCATAGAAGCCATTCAACAAATATTTGTTGAGAGAATGAATGAATAAATGAATGAATGCCATTAGGTGAGAGCAAGATGGTTAGAGCCACTTTAGGAAACACAGTCAGAGCCGGGGTGAGAGATGGCCTGGAGGAAGATGAGCTCTGGACAAGGAGAGGACATTGGGTGGGTGAGAGGCTCAGAGCAGGGACAGTGATGTTCAGGTGAAGAAAGTTCCCCGTGAGGCAGGTGCAGTGGCTCACACCTGAAATCCTAGCATTTTGGGCCGAGGTGGGAGAATCACGAGGTCAGGAGTTCGAGACCAGCCTGGCCAACATAGTGAAACCCCGTCTGTACTAAATATACAAAAAATTAGCTGGGCATAGTGATGGGTGCCTATAGCCCCAGCTACTCAGGAGGCTGAGGTAGGAGAATCACTTGAACCCGGGAGGCGGAGGTTGTAGTGGGCTGAGATAGCACCATTGCACTCCAGCCCAGGTGACAGTGCGAGACTCCGTCTCAAAAAAAAAGAAAGTTCCCTGTGAAAGACCCTAAGTGTAGCAGGAAAGGCCTGGGAGCAGGAGCAGGAGGCCCCAAGTTCCAGTTTTGTCTCCTTGACTTTGCAGTTGAGTGCTGCTGGGCCTGTTTCTGCATTAATAAAATGAGGAACAGGCCTCCTTCGCAGTGTGCCCTGAGGACAGACCAGGATGAGAGGTGCATGAGGGCAGGGTTGGGGGAGGGCAGCCTACGGGAAGCAGTGTGGCGAGCCTTGATCTTGGGGCCAGCCATGCATGGTTCACCTGCCTGCTCGCTCATTAGCTGTGTGCACTGGGCACATCTTCTTTGCCTGCAGAGGCCCCAGGTTCATCCCTGTGGCTTGCTGAGGTCAGGGCCAGGGTACGCTTGATTGACTACCTTCATGGACTCAAGACACGTCTGAGACACACCAGGATCTTCCGTGTTCTGCTTCTTACTGGGGAGTCAGCTCACAGGGTCTTGCCAAGGCTGTTTACCTCAGCCAGAGGATGCCGAGCCAGAAGGACCCTTAGGCCACTGGGTCTAAGCCCTTCATTTTACAGAGGTGAGGCTGAGCCCAGAGAGCCTGAAGGACTTGTCCAAGGACACTTAGCCAGTTGGCTTCAAAGTCAGTTCCAGAGCCCAGGTCTCTTCACTGCCAGCCCAAGATCTTTCCATTCACCTGGCCGTGGGGCTGGTCCTTGTTGATCCATTTCAATGTTGCTCCTCTTCCATGATATAGTTGCCTTCAGGTACGAGATACTGGGGTTCGGTGCTTTGTACAACATGCCTCTTTTAATCCTCACTGTGGCCTCTACAGTCATCATTTCTGTTTCATAAATAACGAAACTGAGGCTCAGAGAGGGTGGGTGATTTTTCCAAGGTCACACAGTAAAGTAAAAACAGGTCCAGGATTCAAGTTCATACCTTCCTGTCTCAGAAGCCTCTACTTACTGTTGTCCTGACCCAGGAGGAGCTCACCATCCAGAGAGGGGCAAATATGGCAATAAATACTTGTAGCAAAATGTGATCAGTGTTATTACAGATATAGTCCAGAGCACAGTAGACAGTTTCCTGAGGTTGCCTCATTCACACCTCACAGTAGTCCTTAATGTAAGGTACATATGGTTATCCCCCATTTCACTGATGAGCAAACTGAGGCTCAGAAAGGCAAATTCCCGTCCAGGGTCATGTAAACCCTCTCTGTCTATCTGTCCGTCTATCTGTCTGTCTGTCTGCAGAGCTCATAGTCTGTTCTCATGAACAAATCCTACTTCTCTAAAGTCCTGAACAAACATTGCTTCATTGAATCAATGTGCATTTCTTGCATCCCTAGTATGTGTTAAGTCCTGTCCTAGGTATTCTTAGAGGTAGAGATGAATAGAACATGGGCTCTGCTCCCACCTCCAGCCAGCAAAGAGGTAGATTGGGGCACCTTGGGACTCTGCCCTGTGTCCTCTGTGTGACACTGATGGAGGACCCTGGGCACTGGCCCAGCCTTCCCCCTTCAATATGTCCATGGGAAAGGCCAAGGGAGGGAGGCTGGGACAGCTTAGGCCCCCAGGGCTGCCTTGTCCTCTCAGCCGGGCTCTGACTCACCGCGCACACCTGCAGTGGCCTCAGGCAGCCACGCTGGAAATAGACAGGGAGGGAGGGGACGTGGCACCTGCACTCTTGGCTGCCATTCCTTCCCTCCCCTGCCAGGAAGCAGAGAAACGTCAGCCAGCAGAGCCCACCTGAAATCGCTGGGCTTGGGAATGCTCCTGGGAGCTGAAGCCCCCAGCTGACTGGAAAGGCTATCCCAGGAACCATGAGGATTACAGTAAAAACCACGATGTTGTCTTGCTTTTCACAGTGCTCGAAGGTTCTTGAGCACTTGTTCCGTGCCAGGCCCTGGCCCAAGTCAGTGCTTTGCATGTCTTAATTATCTTGCTGAAGTCTCACAGATCCTCAGGAAGTTATACTGTGATTAAGGCCATTTTACAGATGAGAAACTTGAGATTCAGAGAAGCCAAATAACTTGCCTAAGACCATGTATTAGGCAACATGGGCCCATCCCAAGCTTCTCACCCAATCCCAGCTCACCTGGCTCATTCCAAGTCACACGTGTTAGCTATGTTCCCATCTGCCCTGCCCAATCAATCACCTTCCCTCTTTGACAAGGCAAGCTCTCCCTTCTTACAACTCTGGGAAGCAAAAATCAAGCTATTACCCTTCTCTTTCCTCCCTACCTATCTCAGCCCCACCCACACTTCGGCCCAAGTCTGATCATGTTGCCTCCCTGTCTAAAACCTCTCCATTGCCCTTGAGGTAAAGTATATTCAGCTGGGCATGGAGGCTGATGCCTGTAATTGCAGCGCTTTGGGAGGCTGAGGTGGGAGCATCACTAGAGGCCAGCAGTTTTGACAGTGAGACCCCTGTCTCTACAAAAATAATAAAATAATTAAAAAGATAAAGTGCATTCAGGACCCTTCAAGAACTGGGCCGTGTCACTCCTCCAGCCTCAGCACTCACCAGTCTCTGCCTGGGCAAGTCAGGACACCTTCCAGGCCTTGTTTTTCTGGTGGGGACGATGACACTTCCTCACAGTGAGGAGGATGGAGGGGCAGATGTCGGTGAAGTTCTTAGCACGGCACTCACCCTCTGTTTGGTGTTCCGTAAACCTTCATGTCCTGCTACTAGCTCGGAGCCAGAGGCTGGGGCAGAGTTAGTGACGTGTGAGACAGTCTCTGCTCTCAGCCAGGCTGGGGTCAAGGGCTTCATGGTGGGCCGGCCAAGAGCTATCAGTGTTACTGGAATTCATTACTTCAAGAAATGCTGAAAAGCTTCAGAGCAGCAGTAATGAACTAGGGAAAAAAAAGGCAAAGGAAACCAACTTTCACGACAGGGCTTTTTTTTAAAAAAACTTTACCATCATCTGGAAGGTAGATATACCCACTCTATAGAAAGGAAAACTGAGGTCAAAATGGTGACAATTGACCAAAAGTGTGAGGGACGAGGTCAGATCTGGAATCAGCTCTGTCAGGCCCCCCAAGCCCATGCTCCTTCTTCTCCTGCACCCAGCCGCTCCAAGCCTGGAGGGTGGAGAGTGTTTGCTTAGGAGAGGAGGTACTGGTATATTGGGGGAGCAGGGGAAGAGGAGTATAAAGAGCTTGAATGGGGGCCCAGAGACAGGAACACAAGGCAGATGTGTGTGCAAGGGAGTGGAGCGCAATAGCTGGGGTGAGGTCATCTACGACAAGCAGAGATGCCTGGGCGTGATCCTCGGAGACTTTTGAGCCCAAACCCTTTCTCCCCCTCCACTCCACTTTCCAGATGGGGAAACTGAGGACCTGTGCCTTGCCCAGGCCTCCATAATGCAGAGGGCAGTGAATGGCTGGAGGAGGCCTGAGAGAAGAAAGGAGGCGGCCCTGGGTGGGCAGCAGCTGCCACCTCTCTCTGCCCGCCCCATGCCTCTCGGAACAGTGCCCCCACCCCCGGCTTGGCCTGGTCGCTTGACTTACAGGTGGGGGGTGACTCAGACTGGGGGCCTGCTCTGGTGGCGCTGGCCCCTGGGCCACAACCGAGCCCTGGGCCTCTCAGCTGTGATGTCAGCGGGCTCTTCCTTCCTCCCGCATCTGCTTGAAAAGGTCACCTATTTTAAACTCTTTCTCACCCCACCCTGCCCTTCCCCCCCAAAAGAGGATGGTTTTCTAACCTGTGTCAACAGCTCAGTTCAATATCCAAACAGCTGTCCCTCCTGGTGCCCACCACCAGCCCTCCACCATTAGAAGGCCCTAGCCCCATCAGGCTCTCTAGGATGCAGAAACCCATCCTAGCAGCTGCTGGCTTCACAAACTCTTGAGCATCTGCTGCGGGCCAGACATGGCCCTGGGCACCCAGGGATAGATCCCTGCCTTCTTAGAGCTTACATTTTAATAGAGGCAAGCAGAAATCATGCCAACAAGCACTGTACTAAGATCATCTCCAGGGGTGGCCAGTGCCTAAAGAAAATAGAACAGGACAAGAAGGTAGTGACCAAGTGGCTCATTGGGTGCATGGTCAAGGAAGACTTTCTAAGGAGGTAAGAAAGGTGTGGGGAAGACATTTCAAGGCGAAGGGAAGGCAAGTGCAAAGGCATTGAGGTTGACCAGGCACAGTGGCTCACACCTGTAACCCTAGCACTTTGGGAGGCCAGGGAGGGTGAATCACCTGAGGTCAGGAGTTCGAGACCAACTTGGCCAACATGCTGAAACCCTCTCTACTAAAAATATAAAAATTAGCCGGGCATGGTGGCACATGCCTGTAATCCCAGCTACTCAGGAAGCTGAGGCAGGAGAATTGCTTGAACCTGGGAGGCAGAGGTTACAGTGAGCCGAGATCTTGCCATTGCACTTCAGCCTGAGCGAAAAGAGTAAAACTCCATCTCAAAAACAAAGAAAAACAAAACAAACAAAGGCATTGAGGTGGGAGGGGAAATGTATGTTAGAGCAGTGGTTCCCACAGTGGGGCTCCCACCAGCAGCACCAGCATCCCTGGGACCTTGCTAGAAACGTCCGTTCTTGGGATGCACCCCAGACTGGCTAAAACTCTGAGGGTGAGACCCAGCAAGCTGAGTTTTTAACAAACCCTCCAGGTGGTTCTGATGCACCTGAAAGTTTAGGGTCAGTGAGTTAGAGCTCAGAAAGCAAGCCATGTGGCTCGTGTGGGAGGGTGAGATTGATGACAGCTGATCTTAGCGTCACTCCAGCCTAGCTCATTCACAGCCCCGCCTCCTCCTCCCTGCTTCTCCATACTGGCCCACTCAAGGCAAAGCTTAAAATCCTTCTGAGACTTCCCCATTGCCTTCTGGGTGAAATTGAAACCTCTCAGCTGGGCTTATGAGGCGCCTCCAGATCTGCTTCCATTCACATCTCCAACTTCACTCCCTCACCCTCCTCTCTCTCACAGTCTTATACTTCTAAATATAGCTGCTCCATCACTTCTCCAGACACACCATCCCCTTTATCTAGGATACTCTTTCTCTACTTATTCATCTGTCTTATTTTAACCCATCCTTCAAAACATAACCCAGGACTCACCTCCTTCAGGAAGTCCTCCCTGATTGCCCAAGGGACCCTGCCTCTCTGCTTCCACACCAGCCAGCCCCTCTACTTCCCCATCATAGTGTTCATCAAATAGGTTTAACAATATCTAGAGGAAAATGGAGTATTTAATTATTTTCTATTAAGTTACACAGATCATACATTAACATATATTTATTATAAAAACTTCAAACATGTAGATGTAGTAAAAGACCTCCCTCTCATCCTTTTCCAATTCCACCGCCCTGCTTTCTAAGAATAACCATTGATGCTAGTTTGGTGTCTATCCATTCATACATTGTTTGGTGCATTGCACACATATACAGAGATATACAGAAATTTAAGGTTTATTTGTTCATATTTTCCACATGTAAATGGAATCATATGTGTAAGTATTGTTCCACAACTTTGTTTTTCTACTTAATGTCTTGGCCAAGCACCGTGGCTCAGGCCTATAATCCCTGCACTTTGAGAGGTCAAGGCAGGCAGATGGCTTGAGCCCAGGAGTCTGAGACCCGCCTGGGCAACATAGTGAGACCTTGTCTCTACAAAAAAGAAAATTTGATGGGCGTGGTAGCTGAAGGAGGATCGCTTGAGCCTGGGCAGTCAAGCCTGCAGTGAGCTGTGATTGCCCTGCTGCACTCCAGCCTGGGTGACAGAGCAAGACCCCATCTCAAAAACAAATGAACAAGCAAACAGCATCAAAAATCCTAAATGTCTTGGAGGTCATCTGTGTAAGTAAGTAGGCCTACCTTACTATTTTTACCTATCTCTCAGTATTCCAAAGTATGAACATAATGTCATTTTCCCGTCATTCCCTGAATGTATGAATCATGGTTTTTATTTTCTGTATTTTACGATGCTTTGACATCTGTGGCCTTGCTAACCCTGAAGAGATGGCCCCTCCCAGGCTAGCTAATTCCTAGAGATGATAAACAACTTGCCTGTGAACATGCCTTTCATATACTAACTAACCACTCACACACCAAGCCACTGTCTCCCCCTGCCCTACAGCACCCCAGGACCAGGTACTAGACAACTAGAGACCACCCCTAGAGCCTACAGCCTGCTACCAGTACTCAAACTGTCCGATCCTAAACTTGCTCAAACTTGCCTACCCTACCTTGCCCATTCCTTTCCGCAAAAACCACACAAAAGACTCTGGGCCGTGCTCTCTTTGCATTCCTGCCTTCTGATTGACCCCGGAGATTCCCCACATAGCCCTTCATGACACAGTGTGCCCGCCCCATCCCCCTTGGGAACTGTAAGGAATAAAACTTTTTCAATGGCCTTGACCTCATTGCATCATTATCTCTCTAAATAAAATCGTAGCCACAGTTAAAACCCTGAATGATGGGCATGTAGAGGGTTTGAACTTTTCTGTTACAGAAAAGCTGTAGCCATCATCTTGGTACATATGTGTGCGATTTCCCTAGGGGGAGGAACTGTAGGGTGGTAATTACCTAATGATGTATTCATCTCTATGGGGTCAATGCCCCCTCCCAAGCCCAGCCTCTGCTCCCCTTGCCATGTCAACTTCATGCCCCTTGAATCACAGAATGAATTAGAGCCAGCCACAGGAGTGGCCTCCGCTCTGATAAGCACCACAGAGGCTCCACAGTGAAAGACTTTCCCCATCACCAGTCAACCCTGTTCCCCCAGTTTCCTCCCATTTGAGTCTTAGCATCACCTGGTCAAGGGAAATTTCCATTGGAAAGTAGAACAGATCAGCCAGAAAGTCAGGTATGATCTCTGTCAAGGGGATACTGCATAGAAAGAACATGGATTTGGGGATCAAAGGACCTACCTGTCTGTATGATTTGGGGCAAGTGACTTTACCTCTCTGGTTTCCTCACCTCCCAGTGGGACTGTCAGAATATATGTTATACATGTAACAATAGTGTATGTAAAGCCCCCCCAGGGCACAAAACAAAACAGGAACAAGGCATGCCATGTATTCTCCTTTTGCCCCTCCAGAGCGCTCCTCCTTCTCTGCCTGGACTTCCCTGGCCTCTGGATTTCACTTGGGTCTGGGTTGCACTTGGGTTTGGCCAATGCAAGCAATGGCAAAAAACTGGGGTCTCAAGGAAGAGCAAGGGGTCAGGGAGCAGATTGTCCTGGCGCCCTCCTTCCTGCTAGGCTGGTTGGCTGTGTCGAGTCCCTCTCCCTAAACCACAGCTCCTCTCTTGCAGCTACAGCCTTCACCACCCCTTCCCTTCCTGCCTTCGGGATAATGTTGCCAGGACTTCCTGCTGCTGCTAGTCCCTGGGTGCCCCATTACTCCTCCCTGTATAGATTAAGTCCCTTCATTCAGCTCTCTCCAGATGCTCCTTTGAGTGAACCACCTATTGGATAACTGGAACCTTGACTGATACAAGGAGCCAGTAGCCAGTTTCCCTTTTTTTTGGTAGAGATGGGGTTTCACCATGTCATCATGTTACTCGACTGTTCTTGAACTCCTGGGCTCAAGTGAGGCCTCAGCCTCCCAAAGTGCTGGGATTACAGGTGTGAGCCACCACGCCCAGTCCCAGTTTCCCTATTTTTATCAAGGTGCTTTCTCTGTCCCTCACCACAGCTGCAGAAAGAAGGTCCCTATACTCCAAAGGCTAGGTCAGTCTCGGGGACCATCTCCAGAGGTATGGAGTTGGAAGGAGAGGCCTGGGAGAAGAGTCTTTGCAGAGCTCCTGTACCAGCTAAGCTCCACAAGTAGCAGCCCTCAGCAAGGCTCTGATGCCCCAGTCCTCCTCCTGAACCTTGCAAGATCAAGGTCTTGTTTGCCCAACCTACTTCCACCAACCCAGGTGTCCTGACTCTGGGACACCGACTCATGCAAGTTAATCCACCCAAGACCAACCAGTATACAAGAAACTGGTACATTAATTGATCCTGAGAGAGTTAGAGGCTGAGCAGCAGGAATTCTGAGGTCACCTGATCAGGAGGGTCTCTTTCAGGAATTAGTAGTAATAATAACAGTGATGGCTGGCGACAGTGGCTCACACCTGTTATCTCAACACTTTGAGAGCCCAAGATGAATGGGTTGCTTGTGTCCAGGAGTTTGAGCACCATGGCAAAACCCTGTCGCTACAAAAAATACAAAAATTAGCCAGGTATGATGGCGCATGCCTGTAGTCCTAGCTACTCAGGAGGCTGAGGCAGGAGGATCACTTGAGTCTGAGAGGTTGAGGCTGTAGTGAGCCATGATCATGCCACTGTATTCCAGCCTGTATGACAGCGAGATCTTGTCCAAAGAAACAAAAAAGTGGCTCACGCCTGTAATCTCAACACTTTGGGAGGCCAAGGTGGGTGGATCACGAGGTCAGGAGAGCAAGACCATCCTGGCCAACATGGTGAAACCCCATCTCTACTAAAGATACAAAAATTAGCTGGGCGTGATGGCACGTGCCTGTAATCCCAGCTACTCAGGAGGCTGAGACAGGAGAATTGCTTGAACCAGTGAGTCAGAGGTTGTGGTGAACTGAGATCACACCACTGCACTCCAGCCTGGGTGACAGAGTGAGACTCTATCTCAAAAAAAAAAAAAGAAAACCAAACAAACAAAAGAAAGCAAAAAAGTCCAAGGCTAGTGGATCATTTGAGGTCAGGAGTTAGAGAACAGCCTGGCCAACATGGTGAAACCACATCTCTATTAAAAATTCAAAAATTAGCTGGACAGTAGTGGCACACACCTGTAATCCCAGCTACTTGAAAGGCTGAAGCAGGAGAATCGCTTGAGCTTGGGAGGTGGAGGTTGCAGTGAGCTGAGATCACACCACTGCACTCCAGTCTGGGTGACAGAGTGAGACCTTGTCTCAAAAAAAGAAAAAAAAAGTGACCAGATACTGGGTATCTACTATGTGCCAGACTCTGTACTAGGACTTTTATTCATTTACTTGGCAATTACTTATTAAGGGTCTACTATTTGCCAAGTACCATTCTAGGTAGGCCCTGGGATATAGCAATGAACACAACAGACAATTCCCTCTTGGAGGGTATTGGAGCTGTCATTCTGTACGAGAGCCCTTGAAGGGCCGGGTGGCTCACGTCTGTAATCCCAGCCCTTTGGGAGGCCGAGGCAGGCAGATCACAAGGTCAGGAGTTCCAGACCACCCTGGCCAACATGGTGAAACCCCATCTCTACTGAAAATACAAAAGTTAGCTGGGCGTGGTGGCGGGCTACTTGGGAGGCTGAGGCAGGAGAATCGTTTGAACCCGGGAGGCAGAGGTTGCAGTGATCCAAGATTGTGCCATTGCACTCCAGCATGGGTGACGGGATGAGACTCCATCTCAAAAACAGAAAAAGCCCTAGAAGATGAGCATCTGCAGTCCTAATTAATCCTTGAATATGGATTTAATGTGGCCATCCAGAAAGTGGCCAAGGGCAAGGCACCCACCGGTAAGGGACTAAGTTGGGATTTGAACCCAGACCTGCCAGGCTTCTCAGCTGGAGCCATCTCCTTAGGTGGAACTACAGGAGAATCAGGAGGCAGCTTGGGAAGAGCCAAAGCCAATCCTCAAGAGAGAGAGAACCTGAGAGCCGGGTGTTTTGAGCTGGGGATAGTGGTACAAGGTTCCCATCTGTATTCCAGATGCCTGCCATGACTAAAGTGTAGGATCAGGGGCTCAGGGTGACACAGCCAGGGAAGGACGCTCTGTGAAAGACACTCCTAGTTATTCCTTTGTAATCTCCTTTTTGACGTAAAATTTGTGAGTCACAGTCTCAGAACTTGTCTAGATTTCACAGTCCACGTGGTTACAGATGCTATGGTGTGTCATGCCTGCATATTGTCAGCGGTCAGTACCCACCTTCCCCCAGCCCCTGGGCCATAAGGGATTCATTTTGGAAGGTTGGAGAGAGCAAGGCCGAGAAAGGTGAGCACAAGACCTGACGTGCCACTCAAACGGCAGTCATGGCAAGGGTCTTGAATACCCTAAGCAGCCTGGTCAGAGCTCCCCTCTCTCCAAACACAAGCAGACATCCTCTTCATCATGCACCTACTATAGGTAGACTGTCTAGAGGACCAGCCAAAGCTGGGCAATGGCTAAAACCATGGGTCCCAGATTGACCGAATTCAAGGTTGAGCTCTGCCACTTTCTAGCTTCGTGACCTCAGGCGAGTCAATTCACCTCTCTGCGGTTCAATTTCCTTATTTGTAAAACGATAAATCATGGTTAAAAAAAGTGTAAAATTGACGCTGGGTGCAGTGGCTCACTTTGGGAGGCTAAGGTGGGTAGATCACGAGGTCAGGAATTCAAGACCAGCGTAGCCAAAAAGTTAGCTGGGCTTGGTGGTGTGTGCCTGTAATCCCATCTACTCAGGAGGCTGAGGTAGGAGAATCGCTTGAACCCGGGAAGCAGAGGTTGTAGTGAGCAGAGATTGTGCCATTGCACTCCAGCCTGGGCAACAGAGTGAGACTCTTGTCTCCAAAAAAAAAAAAAAAAATTGTAAAATTGAGGCTGGGCTCAGTGGCTCATGCCTGTAATCCCAGCGCTTTGAGAGGCAAAGGTGGATGGATTATCTGAGCTCAGGAGTTCAAGACCAGCCTAGGCAACATGGCAAAAACCCATCTCTACCAAAAATACAAAAAATTAGCCAGGCATGGTGGCATGCGCCTGTAGTCCCAGCTACTCGGGAGGCTGAGATGGAATGATCACTTGAGCCTGAGAGGCAGAGGTTGCAGTGAGCCAAGATCGTGCCACTGCACTCCAGCCTGGGTGACAGATGAGACCCTGTCTCAAAGAAAAAAAAATTGTAAAATTGAAAAATATCAGTGCCTACCTTACAAGATTGCTATGAGGATTAAATGAAGCAAAACATCTAAATGCCTAGAAGAGGACACTGCATATTATGGGTGTGCAAAAAATGTTAACAGTTATTACCATCATTAAATGCAAGTGGAGAAACAAGACATCTATCTAATCCATGCACATTACATGCATTTCCAATAATTCAGTTGTGATGCAAATAAACACTCATGGTAATCAGTTTTATCCCTCACGTATTGCTATTTTAGCATTCACATTTAGTATTAATTAGCTAGGTGTTTGGTCACTGAGGTCTCAGTTTAAATATTGCCTATTTTTTTAGAGACAAGGTCTTACTCTGTTGCCCAGGCTGGAGTACAGTGGCACAATCATAGCTCACTGTAACTTCAAACTCCTGGACTCAAGTGAGCCTCCTGCCTTAGCCTCCCAAGTAGGTAGGACTACAAGCATGTACCACCACACTTGGCTAATTTTTGTAGAGATGGGGTCTCACTATGCTGCCCAGGCTGGTCTCAAATTCCTGGCCTCAAGTGATCCTCCGCCTTGGCTGCCACCTGGTAATCTCAACATGCTGCAATTACCTGCATGAGCTGCTGTGCCTGGCCCCAGATATCACCTCTCTAGGGGATTCTCTCCAACTGTCCAATCTAATCAGAAACATACTCTGACTACCCTTTTTATTTTAATAATAGAACTTATTCTCTGACATTTTCTTATTGATTTCTTTTATTACTTGTGTATTATTGACCTTTCCCATAAAAACACAGGTTTCCACGAGAGCAAGAGCCCGACATCCTGATTCTGCCTTGGTTCCCAAAGCCACATACATTGCCTGGCACATAGTAGTTGTTTTCAAAATGTTTGTTGAAAGAACAACTAATAAATTAGGTCCTCCCAGTACTCCTCTTTAGGCACCAGTTTTTGTTGTTTTTGAGACAGTCTCTATCACCCAGGCTGGAGTGCAGTGGTGTGATCTCAGCTCACTGCAACCTCTGCCTCCCAGGTTCAAGCAATTCTCCTGCCTCAGCCTCCCGAGTAGCTGGGGTTACAGGCACATGTCACCATACCTGGCTAATTTTTGTCTTTTTTATTAGAGACGGGGCTTCCCGTGTTGGCCAGGATGGTCTCGAACTCCTAACCTTGAGTGATCTGCCCACCTCATCCTCCCAAAGTGCTGCGATTACAGGTGTGAGCCACCACACCAGGCCTAGGCACCAGTATTATCTTTTAACAGAGGAAGGTAGCTGAGATTCAGTGAGGTGAGGTGATTGCATGCTTAGCTTCAGGCTCACTTTTCTTCATCACTGAGTTGGATTCACTTTGCCTCTGAGCTGTGCCTCCCAGAGTGACAGGAGTGAGGTGGTGATTGCCAGGTATGGGAATCAGAGTTGTCTGACCCACACCCCATGCCTGGTACCACATGGTATAGAAACAGAATCTGGTATAGCAGGAGGCCTGGTTCCTGATTCTGATACTGATTCACTGGGTGGCCACAAATGAGTCACCCCTCCTCACCTGGCCTCAGTCTCCCATCTAGAAAATGAATGGAGTAGAACAGTTTGGAGGATTCTTTTTTTAACTGAGATTTAATTCCCATATGCATAAGATCAGAGGTTTTTTGAACTTTCTTTTGTCACAGTCTTTTTTTCCCAAATTAAATTTGATAGGAAGACTCAGTTCATAAACAAGATAAAAAGTGGGGTTGTTGGGCAGGCACAGTGGCTCACACCTGTAATTCCAGCATTTTGGGAGGCCCAGGTAGAAAGATCACTGGAGCCCAGGAGTTCGAGGCCAGCCTGGGCAATATGGGGAGACCCCATCTATACAAAAATAAGAATAAAAAATTAGCTCAGCATGGTGGCATGCACCTTTAGTCCCAGATACTCAGGAGGCTGAGGTAGGAGGATTGCTTGATCCTGGGAGGTTGAGGCTGCAATGAACCCAGATCACGCCACTGTATTCCAGCCTGGGTGACAGAGTAAGACCCTGTCTCAAAAAAAAAAAAAAAAAAAAAAAGGAATTACTTTAGAGAGTGGAGCGAGTGGCATTAGAACTGAGCCTGCTTAAGGTACCCCTTGCTTCCACCATGCACCACGTCCTTACCTTGAGGGGTCCCTGGGGTACTTCCACAACACCCCAGGGCTTAGAAAAACACAGTTTGAAAACCAATGGGCAAGAGTCACTCTTGAGGGTCCCTCCCAAGGTGTGGGAGCCCTGGGGAGGAGTCAAGGGCCTCTGCTGTTCCAACTTGCAGATGAGCGTTGCTCTGTGAGCTGCAGCCCAGCTGCCTCCCAAGGGTCATGAGAAAGAAAGCAAGGGCAGGCTCAGGGCGCAGGAAGTGGAGCCGGCCAGCTGGGAGGCAGTAACAGGCGCTGGTACTGTGGCCTCCTGGATGGGTGACATCACAACCCCAGGAAGCAGCTGCCCAAGAGGCCCCCGCTGTCCCTCATTCCTCCTCTGGGAAAATCAGCCCCCAGCTGTTGCTGTCCTCTGCGTACTGGCTTACTCTTCCTGATTGTCCCTCCTGAACCAGTGTCTTCAGCAGTAGCATCTTCAGAGAGAAGTGTCCTCTATGTGCTGGAACTGTGCTACCCTCTATGGCACAGCTCATAACAGTGTGCTTTTAAAAATGTCATTTAATTTTTTTTTTTTTTTTTTGAGACGGAATCTCACTCTGTCACCAGGCGGGAGTGCAATGGCGCGATCTCGGCTCACTGTAACCTCCGCCTCCTGCGTTCAAGTGATTATCCTGCCTCAGCCTCCCGAGTAGCTGGGGTTGCAGGTGCCTGCCACCACGTCCAGCTAATTTTTTGTATTTTAGTAGAGACAGGGTTTCACCGTGTTAGCCAGATGGTCTCCATCTCCTGACCTCGTGATCTGCCCACCTCGGCCTCCCAAAGTGCTGGGATTACAGGTGTGAGCCACCGTACCTGACAAAAATATTATTTAATTTAATCATCACATCTACATCAAATAGGGACCAACGCCATTTCCATTTTGCAAACTGTGAGAGGCTCAGAGGCGCAAGACAGATCACACAATTTCACCCAGCTGGTAAATGCCAGAGCCAGGCTTTGAACTTGGTCCTGTCTGATTCCAATATTCATGAGTTTTCACGAGTTATCACGGGGTCAGATTCAAAGCAAAAACAGGAGGTGGAGGTTGCTTCTTATATGGCAATGTGAAATTGTCAATTTCAAACCCAGTTTAGTCTTTGGTGTTCCTGGCCTATTATCATCCAAGCAGAGTCTTAGGATGCAATAAATGGCGTAGCACACTGTCTGGGACTCTACAAATGCAGCTTTACTCTGGCTCTCCCCCTTTTACAAAGGAGGAAGCTGAGGCTCAGGGAAGCAAAGTCAAGACTATAGGACAGGAAAGTGCCAATACCAGGTCTGTCAGGTCCCAGAGTGGAAGCTGTTTCCCCAAAACCCTGAATTTCGTAGGGGGGACAGTCCTCCTGCTCGCATTCTATGCTCATCTCCTAGGGCTGCTGTTACAAACTACGACAAACTCAGTGTCTTAAAACAGTAGAAACGTGTCTCTCACAGTTCTAGAGGCCAACAGTCCAAAAGCAGGTGTCATCAGGGTGGGTTTCCTCCGGAGGCTCTAAGGGGAGTTGCTCCAGGCCCCTCTGCTAGCTTCTACAGGTGGCCTTAACCTGCCTCGGTTTGGGGCTTCATAAGTCCAGTTTCTGCCTCCATCTTAACTTGTACTTCTTCTCTTCTTCTCACTGTGTCTCTGTGTCTTAAATCTTACTATCCTTTTATTTTTTTGAGCTGGAGTCTCACTCTGTCGCCCAGGTTGGAGTGCAGTGGCACAATCTTGGCTCACTGCAACCTCCACCTCCCGGGTTCAAGCGATTCTCCTTCCTCAGCCTTCCAAGTTGTTGGGACTACAGGCACGTACCACCACATCCAGCTAACTTTTTGTATTTTTAGTAGAGATAGGGTTTCACCATATTAGCCAGGATGGTCTTGATCTCCTGACCTAATGATCTGTCTGCCTCAGCCTCCCAACAGATTACAGGCATGAGTCACCGCGCCCGACCAAGGGGTGGTTTTTAAACTAACTGTAGAAATACAAATATGGACTCACAATAGAGAGAACAAGTAATAATACCTGAGATGGAATAACGCAGGGAGCACAGCATATGTCCCATTAATTAATCAAGACACTTTAGGGAAATCTATTTGTGGAAAAAAGCAACAGAGTAAAGAGAAAGTCTGAGCTTCAGCTGTTAAGACAAAAAGCCCTCGAATGCAGACTTTACCTGTCTGTGCCTCAGTTCCCTTATCTGTAAAATGAGAATACTAATAGAATTTGTCTTGTAGTGTTTTGATTAGGTTTAAGCGAAATCACGGAAGCATTCATTGAACCAGTATTTATTAAGCGTCTTCTACATACCAGGCATATTATAGACAGTAAAGAGCTAGCAAAATGCCTGTCACCAAGAAAGCACTTAATAAAGGTCAGTCCCTGTCCTCTTGCCCCTAATTCATAAGTTAGATAAAAGTTCAGGACAGAAGTACAAGAGAGACCATAAGGCAGGCCAGATCATAAGGCCAAAGGCCAAGTCAAGAGCATGAGATATGTGTGTTTAGAGAACAGCGAGGATGTGGCCAGATGGGCCTGCGAATGCTTCCTGGAGGAAGTGGGCTTTGAATCAGATCTTGGAGGATAGACAAGGAGAGGAGGGAGGACTCCATGCAGCAATGAGGGTATAAACAAAAACTGGGGTGAGGAAATTAGATAAGAAATATAAATTTGATCCAGACAGTGACGCTTTCTGTAAGATTCTGGATTTTGGCAGGGCAAATAAAGCATCAGTGAAAGTTCAACGTTGTCTAAATCTAAAACAAAATCGAGGGTAAGTACAGATGAAAATGTGCTTAACCGTATCACAAGCATTTGCATTTCTTTCAATTTTGCTCTAACTTTGGTATCACATTTTATGCAGGGCATTTCCCATGGGAAATATTCCCATGTGTTTCTACTAGGTATATTTAGATTGTCTGCTTTTCCTATTCAGTGTGGCTCCTGAAGGCAGGGGCTGTATTTTATCACCAGTACATTGCTGGTGCTTGGCATATAGTGAGCACTCAGTAAGCATTTCATTGAATGAATGACTTTTACATTTCTATTTTACATAAGAGCATGAAATTTTGAATTTGTGCTAAAATTCTTAATCCTGGCCCGGGGCAAGTATAATACTGATATGTATAAGGAAAGCCAGGCAGGAATGTTTAGCTGGAGACAGCTCCTAGAATGACCAGCCCAGGATCCAGTAGGCCTTGCTGGAGCCATACAGAGGCCTTGCTAAACTGAACCTATGAACTCACAGGCTGTGCTATGAACCCATTAGGCTATGTTGCTTTAAACTCAGGTCAGCCAACCAAAAGGTGGATGCAAAAGACTTGCTTTAAACAAGCCAGCAGCTTGAGGCTTGAAATAGAACAGAAAGGGAATTCACAGGACTCAACCTTGTCTTCTGTTTGGAGCCCTTGAGACCTGAGGACGCTGGCGAGGCGAACTGCATCACGATAAGAAACAGCAGCTTCTTTAAGGTTTGTTTTTGGAGTCACCAGATCCAGTGGGTGGACTGTGTCTTGAAATAGAAGCATCTGAAAGGTCTGTGAATCATTTCTCAGCGCCGGCCTGCTAGGTTTCATATCCTGTTCTCGGAGCTACCTCGGGTTCTGTGTGTATATGTGTGCGTGTGTATTGTTTTCAGGGTTGTTTGCCTAGGATTTAGTTTTGAAACTTTTACTTTCTTTTAATAGCTTTTTTTTTTTTTAAGCTGGAAGAATTTTTCAAATGGTTTTTGCGAGAAAGTTCAAACCCCGGCATGACTAAGTCGCTGGAAGAATTTGGACTTTGTGAGGGAAATTTGCATTTGGTATGAATCACCCAGTCGCTGATTTCTGCAGCGAGAAGACCTTTTGGAAAGCTTCTGGGTCAGCCCCCTCGTTGTACACATAGGGAAACTGAGGCTTAGAGAGGGGAAGGGCTTCAGCCGAGGTCCCACAGGATGTTTGTGGAAATGACAGGACTAGAATCAGGCCTAGCTCCTGGAACAGCTTCGGGTTTGCAAGAAGCTCTCAAGCACCCAGTCTCCATAGGTGGGCACATTTTCCAAACAGTCGGGAAACAGAAAGAGCAAAAGGATTCTGAGGAGGCAGAACTCACCATATAGTTATGGAAGGAATGAGGAAGGGGTTGCCGGAAGAAGGTATTTTATATGAAATAGCTCATTTAATTCTCCCCAGGATCCTGTTAGGCAGTGATTCTCAACGAGGGTTGACTTTGCCCCCAGAGGACATTTGGCAAGATCTGGAGACATTTTGGTTTGCCACAACTTGAGTGGGAGTTGCTACTGGCATCTCATGCCAGCGATTACCCCATGTGGTAGAGGCCAGGGATGCTGCGAAACATCCTGACATCCCCCACGACAAAGAATTAACCAGCTCAAAATGTCAGTGGTGTTGGGGCTGAGAAGCCCTGCTGTGCAGAGGACGCTTGTATATACATATCAATTTAACAGCCAAGGAACAGGCTCAGAAAGTGTAGCCACTCACCAGCCATGTGGTCTTGCGCAAATTAGCCTCTCTGTGTCTCAGTTTCTTTATCTATAAAATGTAGGCAACCGTACCTCTGTCACCTAAATAACTATTTGTAAAGCACTTAGAACAGTGCCTGGAACATAGTGTTATATGAGTGTTTACTAAAAATATATAAACAAACTTACCCAGGAAACACAGAAAGTAGAAGAATTGGTTTTTTTGTTTTTTGGGGTTTTTTTTTTTGAGACAGAGTCTCGCTCTGTTGCCTAGGCTGGGGTGCAGTGACGTGATCTTGGCTCACTGCAACCTACACCTCCCTGGTTCAAAGGATTCTTCTGCCTCAGCCTCCCGAGTAGCTGGAACTACAGGCATGTGCCACCATGCCCAGCTATTTTTTGTATTTTCAGTAGAGACGGGGTTTCACCATATTGGCCAGGCTAGTCTCCATCTCCTGACCTCGTGATCTGCCCTTCTCAGCCTCCCAAAGTGCTGGGATTACAGGCGTGAACCACCACGCCTGGCGAAAGTAGAAGAATTGTAATGAAAGCCCAGGTGAAAAAAGTCTAAGGAGACTTAAGGGCATGGGGGCTGGAATATGAGAGACCTCCTGGGGGAATACGGCTCTGTGAGCAGGTGAGGCTGTCCAGCATGTGGCATCCTGTGTCTCCTGCCAGCCCCCACCACCAGCAGCCATGAGGTTGTCCTTCTCAGACACTGCTACCTTAAATGCAACTTAGTCTAGCTCTAGCTGTGTTGCCCAGGCTGGAGTACAGTAAGTAGCACGATCTCGGTTCACTGCAACCTCTGCCTCCCAGATTCAAGCGATTCTCCTGCCTCGGCCTCCCAAGTAGCTGGCATTACAGGCACCTGCCACCACACCCACCTACTTTTTGTATTTTTAGTAGAAATGAGGTTTCACTGCATTGGCCAGGCTGGTCTTGAACTCTTGACCTCAGTTGATGTGCCTGTCTTGGCCTCCCACAGTGGTGGGATTACAAGCGTGAGCCACTGCGCCTGGCTGCAACTTCGTCTTTTTAGGTTAAAATGATATACACTTCAAGATGAATCTCCTTGGCAAGTCTGACACAAATAGCCTCTATCCGTCACTAAGAATAGTTCAGGATAAATTAGCTGTTCAGTTGCCTCCCAACAAATAGGCCGACTGCAGATTATACAGAGAGTGGGAGGTAAACAGAGGCTGGCAGCTTAGCATTTAGAGGCAGACTGAGGACAGTGCTGGCAGGTGCACAGTTGCCCTCAGCAAGCCTAGGCCATCAGTCATTCCCGTACCAGCCAGCACTACATAGAACAGGCCTCGAGTCTGGGCGCTGCCCAGCCTTGCACCTCCTTTCAGAATCTGCTCCTGACCCTCCCCTAACTTCAGCTTTCCTGACCTTTTTGCTCAGTCTGGGAACTTATTCCCCATTTTCCCACTTTGACCTCTAATCCCGTCCTGAGACAGAGGCCAGATTCCTCCACTGACCGCTGAGACCTGCCAACTTGCTGAGTGATTGCTCTACGAGGTCCTGAAGGCCTGACATCTCAGCGCAGCTCTCTCAGCAAGCCTCAGGGCTGTGAAGGAAGCTGGGCAGCGGGTGTCACGAGTGGAGGGAGAAAAAGCCAAAGCAAGGGTCACCCATATCTCTACTCTGCCCGGAACCTGCCT
This sequence comes from Ateles fusciceps, assembly GCA_036589455.1. Taxonomy (NCBI): domain Eukaryota; kingdom Metazoa; phylum Chordata; class Mammalia; order Primates; family Atelidae; genus Ateles; species Ateles fusciceps. Next base: position 4,304,248 of record JAZHEH010001321.1, read on the forward strand.
TTTATGCCTATGCATTAGAACATTCATGGCCATTTATGGAGTTCTTTTAGCTATGAGTCTTACACACTTACAACAGCTCTCACAGCTGTGCCTCACTCCCCTCCCTGGTGACCTACAAGGACCCATATTAACTGTATTACTTCTGTCTTGATGCTATAACAAAATGACTGCAAACTTAGTCACTTAAAACAACGTAACTTTATACTCTCAAAGTTAGAAGTCCAACCTGATCTCACTGGGCTAAAATCAGGGTGTTGGCAGGGCCTTCCCTTCTGGAGAATCTAGAGGAGAATTGATTTCCTTGCCTTTTCCGGCTTCCGGAGGCTGCCAACATTCTTTGGCTTGTGACCTCTTCCTTAATGTTCAAAGCCAGCAACACAGCATCTCTCTGAGAATCCTGTTCTCACAGCCACCTCTCTTTCTCTGACTCTCTTCTGCTGCCCTCTTCCACTTTTAAGGACCCTTCTGATTCCACTGGACCCACCTAAATAATCCTGCATAATCTCCCTATTTTAAGGCTGATTAGCAACCTCCATTCCATCTGCAACCTTCATTCCCATCTGCCATGTAACAACACATTCACAAATTGTAGAGATTAGGACACAGACATCTTTGGAGGTGACTATGATCCTGCCTGCCATGTTAACCAACACAGAGTGGCAGGGACCATACAACCCAGAGAGCCCATACACTATCCTTCTCAAGGGAGCAACTGCTGCTCAGCTCCAGCTGACGTCATCACGCATCAATATGGGTTCAGTGTGGCTGAGCCTGCCAATATTTCAAGTGAAGTCAGAAAATTGGATTTTCAGGTGAAGACTTCCAATTTTGAAATCATTGTACAGGCCAAAAAAAGAAAAAAAATTTCATAGGCTAGATTTAGCCTGAAGTCACCCATGTGTGACCTCTGGGTCCACCTCCACCACATCAGCTGTGTGAGATGATGAGATTTCTCTGGCATTTACAGGCTCTTCAGGTTCTGGGGGATGGAGAACCAGCCAGGCTTAGAGGCCAGAGAGAATGTGGGCAGGAGCACAGCAGGTACTGAAGGGGGTGCCTCAGGGGAAAGTTCAGAGGGAGAAGGGACCAGCCATCTCCCTAAGGGACCAACCATCACCTGCAGGAAGCAGCAGTGCCTCAAAGGGTACAGGAAATCAGGCTGAGGCCGACCTGAGGAAATCAACCAGAGTAAGGTGGGCTTTATGGCTTGTGACCTCAGAACAAATCAAGCACACCCTTTCTACTTTCAAAAGGTATCAGTTCTTCCCCCTCCTCACAAAACTAGCAACATTAGGTTGCTGTGAAGAGAGGATGGCAGGGGTGGGGGTGAGAAGGAGGCCTTTCACTTTATGCCTTCTCAAGCTTTTTGAGTTTTTAACCAGGTGAAAGGATGACCTACTTAAAACATTACATTGAAAACCTTTTATTCATTAAAAAAAAAAAAATATATATATATATATATATATTTTTTTTTTTTTTAAAGATGGGGTTTCACCATGATGGCCAGGCTGGTCTTGAACTCCTGACCTCAGGTGATCCACCCACCCACCTCGGCCTCCCAAAGTGCTAGGATTACAGGCGTGAGCCACCACGCCCAGCTAAAAATATTTTAAAATACAATCGATTACATTAGGGGTAAAAACACAAAAGCAGTTTTCATGGTGACGCTACTGCACTTCCATGAAGATGGTATATGTGGTCACGTTGCAGGATGGTTTAGAAATGGTGAAATGTTCATACATTTGGCCAATTACTCTGGACCAATCTCCTACCATTCAAACTGAAGGCTGCTTTCCCTTATCCTCACATGACAGCACTTGAATAAACCAGGTTGGTGTCTTCTGGAGTTCTATTCCATTCTGACTGGCACAAAGCTAAGGCTCTGGAATCAGTCGGCTTGCCTCTTCCCTGCTGTGTGACCTTGAGCAACATGCTTAGCCTCTCTGAGCCTCTTTCCTAAACCGTATAATGGGAGGGATAATAATATCCACTTCACAGGCTTGTTATGAAGATTAATGTGTTAATGTATTTATGACTCAAACACATCTGTTATGACTCATAACACATTAACGAGTTAATGTGCAAAGCACTTGAAACAGCACAAAATCAGTGCCCATAAATGTTGACTCTTATTAACTATTTTCACTATTCTTTTAATCTTGTTTATTTTGAGTGGGGAGATTACTAAAACCATAACTTAAGACATGTAACAAAACATAAGTAATGTCGGTGAACTAAAATGGAGTGAATTTAACCTTTGGTCCCCCAAATCCCTACAAGCACCCTCTGATGGGAGTATCATTGTCTCTATTTCATAGAAAAACTGAGGCTTGGGCAAAGTGAGTGAGTTGCTCAAGGACATTGAGTTTGGAAATAGAGAAGATACAAGCTTGAAGCACAGAGTCTCGCTCTGTCGCCAGGCTGGAGTGCAATGGTGTGATCTCAGCTCACTGCAATCTCCGCCTCCTGAGTTCAAGCTATTCTCCTGCCTCAGCCTCCAAAGTAGCTGGGATTACAGGCACATGCCACCACCCCTGGCTAACTTTTGTATTTTTAGTAGAAACAGGGTTTCACCATGTTGGCCAGGCTGGTCTAGATCTCGTGACCTCAGGTGATCCGCCCGCCTCAGCCTCCCAAAGTGCTGGGATTACAGACGTGAGGCACCGCACCCGACCTTGAACCACATTTTCAAGACTCCAGATCCCATGGCTTTCAACTCAAGGCTGTCCTACAGTATGATTATAAAGTAGCAGGTGCTCCTTCCTTCTTCAGTCCAAAAGAAAAAAATTGCAAGGCTGAGAGGGGAACTTAGGTTTTTAGTTTGTTCAGTTTGGGGTCAGCCCCTCCCCCGCTCCTAGAAGATTCAGTAGATTCCAGGGTGGTGGGGGGGGTCAGGTCAGCAGGTCTCTGGCTTATATTCTGGCCTCAGCTTTGGAGCCAAGTTGTTCTCTCCCCTGCGAGGGAGTCAGGGTTGGGGAGCGGGTATCAGAGCCTGGAGACTGCCACAGATGACCCTGGCCCTGCTGTGGCCTGAGCTTTCTCACCAGGAGGCTTTCCCAGCATCCCCACTCTTCCCCTCTAAGATCTCCCTCAGTTCTCACCATCTAAGAAGTAGTTGTTGCAGCTTGAAAACATGGCTGCTACCAAACTTGTGGCTTAAATGCCCCAGAAAGATGGAGGGCATGCCCAAACAATTTCCAGGAAGCAGGAAAGCCCAGAGGTCAGGAACACAGCTTTGCAGCTTTGAAACCTGGCTGTTGCTTCTAGCTCCTTGATCTTAGGCGGGTAGCTTCACCTTTCTGAGGCTTTCACAACTGTGAAATGGAATGATAATAGTATCTGTCACAAAAGTTGTTTGGAAGCCTGAGGAGCATAGAGAGATCCTGTCTCTACAAATAATTACAAAATATTCTCCAGGTGTGGTGGCATGCACCTGTGGTCCCAGCTACTCGGGAGGCTGAGGCAGAAGGATTGCCTAAGCATGGGTGGTTGAGGCTGCAGTGAGCTATGATCAGGCTACTGTACTCCAGCCTGGGCAACAGAGCAAGACCCTGTCTCCAGAAAAAAAAGTTGTTGGGAGAATTTTTTTTTTTTTTTTTTGGAAGGAGTCTCGCTCTGTCTCCAGGCTGGAGTGCAGTGGTGCGATCTTGATTCACTGCAACCTCTGCCTCCCGGGTTCAAGCGATTCTCCTGCCTCAGCCTCCCAACTAGCTGGGACTACAGGCGCGTGCCACCATGCCCAGCTAATTTTTGTATTTTTTAGTAGAGACAGGGTTTCACCATGTTGGCCAGGATGGTCTCGATTTCTTAATCTCGTGATCTGCCCGCCTTAGCCTCCCAAAGTGCTGGGATTATAGGTATGAGTCACCGCACCTGGCCCATGAGAATTTTTTTTAAAGATATTTATTGGGGTTTAATTTACATACCATAAAATTCACCACTTTTAGGTATATAATGCAGTGATTTTTAGCACATTTACAGAGTTGTGGAACCATCACCACGTCAATTCTAGAATACTTTCATCACTCCTACAAAAATCCTGTATCCATTAGCAGCCGCACCCTGTCTGTCCCCCCAGTCCTAGGCTACCATTAATCTACTTTTTGTCTCTATAGATTTGCCTCTTTTAGAAATGTCACATAAACAGAACTGCACAGCATGTGGTCCTTTGCGTCTTGCTTCTTTCACGTAAGCATATTTCTGAGGTCCATGCATGCTATTCCGTATATTCGTAGTTCATTCCTTTTTTATAGCTGAATATTCCATTGTATGAATATACCACATTTTGTTGATCCATTCGTCAGCTGATGGACATTTGAGTCATTTCCACTTTTCGGCTGTCGTGAACAATGCTGCTATGAACATCCCCGTACTAGTCTTCGGGTAGACATGTTTTCATTTCTCTTGGGTAGATACCTAGGAGGAGAACTGCTAGGTCATATGATAAATGGATGTTTAACTTTTTAAAAACTGCCAAGCTGTTTTCCAAAGTTTTGCCTTCCCATCAGCAGCATATGAGGGTTTGTTGAGATAATTAAAGAAGATTATTAACACAAAGTGCTTACCATAGCGCCTTGTCATAGTAAATCCTAGTAAATGATAGCACTAACAGAGGTTTCTTTTTTTTTTTTTTTGAGGCAGAGTCTCACTCTGTCGTCCTGGCTGGAGTGCAATGACGCAATCTCGGCTCACTGCAACCTCTGCCTCCCGGATTCAAGCGATTCTCCCTGCCTCAGCCTCCTGAGTAGCTGGGATTACAGGTGCCTGCCACCATACCTGGCTAATTTTTGTATTTTTAGTAGAGACGGGGTTTTGCCATGTTACCCAGGCTGGTCTTGAACTCCTGACCTCAGGTAATCTGCTCGCCTCAGCCTCCCAAAGTGCTAGGATTACAGGCATGAGCCACCTGCCCGACCCTAACAGAGATTTCAATAGAAACAGGAATTGGTACAGTACCCAGAGAACTGCTGCCTTCTTCCCTGAATAAAGTGGATCTCACAACCATAGTCACTCTGAAGAAAGTGACCAAATTCTTTTTTTTTTCCCCCCTGGAAGTATGCTACATTCTTTGTGCTCTTTAGCCTGGCATTCAAAGCTCTCCAGATACCCCACCTCCATCTACTTATGCAGTCTTGTCCTGCATCCTCTCTACCTCCTTGCTTCTGCCCAATCAAGTGATCTGCACCTAAGCAGCTTTGCTCATACCATTCTCTGCCCTATTCCCTCCAGTCTGCCTCCTGCCCTGTCTTCACGTACCCAAATCTCAGCTGGCCTGGGCGTGGTGGCTCATGTGGTAATTCCTTTGGGAGGCTGAGGTGGTAGGACTGCTTGAGGCCAAGAGTTTGAGACCAGCGTGGACAACTTACCAAAACCTCGTCTCTACAAAATTTCTTTTAAAAAATTAGCCAGATATGGCCGGGCGTGGTGGCTCACGCCTGTAATCCAAGCACTTTGGAGGCCAAGGTGGGTGGATCACCTGAGGTCGGGAGTTCAAGACCAGCGTGACCAACATGGTGAAACCCCATCTTTAAAAAAAAAAAAAAATTAGCCAGATGTGGCACACATCTGGAGTCCCAGAGTTGTCCAATTGGTAGCCACTGGCTATGTGTGGCCACGGAGCATTTGAAATGTGTCCACTCCAAACTGAGATGTGCTGAATTATAGACACCAGATTTTGTGACTAAGTACAAAAAATAATGTAGGAATAGTAGTTTTTCTGTGTTGAAATAATGTTTTGAACATATTGGATTAGGTAAAATATATTACTGAAATTAATTTTAAGGCTGGATACAGTGGCTCACTCTGTAATCCCAACATTTTGGGAGGCTGAGGTGGGAGGATACCTTGAATCCAGGGGTTCTAGAGCAGCCTGGGCAACATAGTGAGACCCTGTCTCTATAAATAATTTAAAAAGGCCGGGCGCGGTGGCTCACACCTGTAAACTCAGCACTTTGGGAGGCTGAGGCGGGCGGATCCTGAGGTCAAGAGATTGCGACCATTCTGGCCAACATGGTGAAACCCCGTCTCTACTAAAAAAATACAAAAATTAGCTGGGCGTGGTGGCACGCGCCTGGAGTCCCAGCTACTCGGGAGGCTGAGGCAGGAGAATTGCTTGAACCTGGGAGGCAGAGGTTGCAGTGAGCCGAGATCGTACCACTGCACTCCAGTCTGGCGCCTGTTGACAGAGCAAGACTCTGTCTCAAAAAAAAAAAAAAAAAAAAAAAAAAAAATTTAAAAATTAGCTGGGCTTGGTAGCATGCATCTGTCGTTCCAGTTACTCGGGAGGGAGAGGATCGCTTGAACCCAGGACACTGAGGCTGCAGTTTGAGCTATGATCACGACACTGTACTCCAGCCTGGGCAACAGAGCAAGACCCTATCTCAAAAAAAAAAAAAAAATTAATTTCACTGTCCTTGCTTTTTTAAACGTAGCTGCTGGAACATTTAAAATTACATTTCTGGCTTGCAATATTGTTCTATTGGACAGCATTGGTATAAAGCATCAACATCCTAACCCTATTGAGTACCTATTTCTTAATTTTTTTATCTATTATCTGATATAATACCACAATTCTGTGGGGGTGGATATAATGAATATTTCTTTTTTCCAGATAAGAAAACTGAGGGAGGGTGTGACCTGACCAGGGTCACAGCTGGACACTGGCAGATTCAGGATTCAAACCCAAGCTGTCTGACTCCAGAGCCTGTGCTCTTCCTCCGTAGGATTTTGCTTCACAGACTACCAAAACACCAAGAGCTTTTGGGGTCTGTCTGGGGTGTCTTTAGCTGGAATTGGGGTATATCTGTTTTGAGAGTCTGTCTAGGGTATCTTTGGCTGGGGTGTCTTTGTTCTTTGAATTAGACCAGCTCTGCATGGTAATGAAGCATGCTAATCAGAAACCCTGACTGAATGCTTGTCTTTCATAAATACAAAATATGAAAGCAGATTCATTCATATAAGCAATACATTTGGAACAAATCAGATCTTAGGATCGGAGGGTGGAAAAAAACGCTGAGGACCACTGATCCAAATACTTCATTTGACAGTAGGGAAACTGATGCCCAAAGAGGAAGAAGGGATTTGCTTAACTTGTCAGGGAGTGGCAGAGCTGAGGCGAAAGCTGGGCTTCCAAGATCTGGGGCTGAGCTCCCCACTGTACCATGCTGTCTTCACATGGAAGGTCTCCATCCTGAGCCACCTGGAAGCCCTTTATCTTGAACCAGCCCCCTTCCTCCCACCAGATTGTCCCAAGGACTACAGAGGAGGGGACCAGGAGACCCAACCCATTTCCCATCAGGGTCCCAAGGCCACCATCCGGTCTTGGGCCAGGAATTCCTTTCAGAGACTGAATTATACTGGGCCAAAAATAATTCCAAACCCTTGGAGGCTTCCACGAGTCCCCCATTCCTGCTCCATCCTGGTCTTAACTGGCTAGGCCTCCCCACAGCTCCTCCCTGGGTCTTCCTGGGCTCCCCAGACTTCCCTGCCCAGCGCCCACCTGGACTCACATGTGTGTGGCAGGAGAGGGACATTTAAACAAACTGCCCACACCCTGGCTTGCCCTTCCCAGCCCTTCCAGATGGGCAGAGAAAGGGCAACAGCAACGGTGCTAAATCCACGACCCAACCCAGGAAAGCCACCAAGAAATAGCAAAAGACACGGAAACAAAGAGGCACAGAGTGTGTCCCAGACAAAGATAAAAAAAAAAATGAATGTATAGATCAAGATAAAGACCCGGGGAGGGAGACGAGGAAAACAGACTTGAGCAAAACACAAAGAGAAAGAGGTGGAGGAAGAGAAAAGGAGACTCGAGAAAAAGAGAATTGGAAGAGAAAGTGGGAAGAAGATAGAGAAGTTAGAATGCGAGGAAATTGACTAGGGGAGAAAAAGCGGCGCGCGATGGTGGCGCGGAGACCCCGGCACGCAGGAGACGCTCAGCGGGCGGGAGGCGGCGTGCAGGTTTCGGGCGGCGTGGGGCGTGGGGACGCCGGGGCCGCGGGGGTCCGCGAGCTCCCGGGGGTCCCAGCGGGGGAGGTGCGGACCCTCCTCCCGGCGCCCGGCCCCGCCGCTGCGGTCCGAGCAGCCACATTCCTCCCGGGTTTCCCACACACTCGCTATCAAAGAGTCCCCCAAAGCCCCAGCTTTTCCCGCGCCCCTCCCCCCGCCAGTGGCTGGAGAAGCTATTTTTCACCCCCTCCTGGTCTTTAATCTGTTGTGGGGGAAAGAAAGCGGCTTTTGTTGGACGAGGGGCTAGGCGGGGGCGGGGAGGGGGCGCCGGCGATTGTGTGTCCCGCAGCTGCGCGCCGGGGATGGGGGGCCACAGGCCGCGGGGCGCGGGCAGGGAGGGCCAGGGAGGGCCAGGGAGGGCCAGGGTGGGGCGGCCGGGGCGCGGGCAGGGAGGGCCGCGGAAGGTCGAGCAGGGCCAGAGAGGGGGCAGCCAGGGCGCGGGGTGCTGGAGGGGACGGCCACGGTGGGTGAGGGAGTGGTGGAAAAGGCCACCCGGGCGCTCGAGCCCATTTTCCTCTGGGCCCGGTTCTGCACCTGCCCGGGAAATGGGGGGAAGATGGACATACACTGAAGCATGCACATAGGAAGCTGCACACCCAGGGAAGACCCTATACCAGACCCGGGGACACACCACACCCCTCAACAGGCTGCAACACCCAGGGAGGGAGACACGTACGCTCAGCCCGAAAACAACCCTCAAGGAGAGCCCCACTCCCAGACAGAGGTGGACAACACGTTCTCGTGGAGGAATACACTCAAAAATAGACCGGGCGCGGTGACTCACGCCTGTGATCCCAGCACTTTGGGAGGCTGAGGCGGGCGGATCACTTGAGTCAGGAGTTTGAGACCAGCCTGGTCTCAACATGGCAAAACCCGGTTTCTACTAAAAATACAAAAAATTAGCTGGGCGTGGTGGCACACGCCGGTGATCCCAACTACTCAGGAGGCTGAGGCAGGAGAAGCGCTTGAATCCGGAAGTTGAAGTCTGCAGTGAGCCGAGATTGCGCCACTTCACTCCAGCCTGGGCAGCAGAGGGGGACTCCCTATCAAAAAGAAAAAGAAAAGAAACAAAAAAACAGACACATACACACACTGCCTGACACCATAACGTTCTGTGGAAAATAATCCATTTCAAATACGTGTTTCCTTCTTCCATCCCCAGTTTCTTTTTTTTACGACTGAGTCACTGTCGCCAAGGCTGGAGTGCAGGGGTATGATCACAGCTCACTGCAACCTCCGCCTCCCGGGTTCAAGTGATTCTCCTGCGTCAGCCTCCCGAGTAGCTGGGATTACAGGGGTGAGCCACCATGTCCGACAAACTTTTGTATTTTTAGTAGAGATGGGGTTTTACCATGTTGGCCAGGCTGGTCTAGAACTCCTGACCTCAGGTCAACCGCCCACCTTGGCCTCTCAAAGTGTTGAGATTACAGGTGTAAGCCACTGTGCCTGCCCCCCAATTTCTTATTAAGACAGTTCCCATTCTTCAGCATTTGATTCCTTTCTCCCTCCAATTGGTGGCTCAGCTCATGCTGCAAACGGTAAACCCTGGACACTGTTCTGCCTCCCAGTTGCTGTGTGACCTTGGGTAAGTTACCTCACCTCTCTGAGCCTCAACTGATAGGAGGATTGAGGGAGATAATACATGTAAAATGCCTGGTTCATGGCTGGCACTCAGCAAAAGTTATCCCTCCTAAGCCTGCTGAATCTTGGGCCACTTGCTTACACTCAGGGACGGCTGTGGCCAGCAGGAGGCTCTCTCTGAGCTGCAGCCCCTGCCTCTGCTTTCTGGCACTCCTGCATCTCTAGTTCACTGCAGAGCTCTGGCCGGTTTAGGGGCAGGGAAGGCCTTTCCTCTCAGGCAGGGTCAGCTCTGTCCCTAGGCCACATCCCTCCCTTCCCAACTTCTCTACTCTCTCAGCCTTTCAACTACTGCTGAGACCCAGGCCAACACATCGGGGCAGGGTGAATATTGCTTTTCAAGGCCTTTTTTGGCCTTCATCTTTTCTCACCTTGGATCCCATCATTCTAAGGCCTTTCCTGAACCCCCATTAGTGGGGTCCCACAAAGAACATTATGCCTGGGAGTCATAGAATCAGAGTCATTCAGCATCTGAGTTTCAAATCCCCCCACAGCCTCCATCTGAGTTTCAAATCCCCCCTCTGTGTTGTCTCCCAAAAGCAATTAATGGGATAGAACTGAATTCAGTACACACTGTGAAGGATACTGACTCCAGGGGAGACAAATAAGACTTGATTACAAAGCAGGTGAGCTGTGTGCCCCATAAGGTGGTGGAGAATGTTAATGAAACTGAATGAAAGTGTTTTGGAAGTAGTGAAACTCTGCCACATACTCTCATAATTCTTTTCTTTTGTTGTTTGTTAAGTCTGAGTCAAATTCCTACATAACCTACTGATGCTCACCAAAATCTAGAAGTTTCAAATTTTTCCCTTAACAGAGAAATGAGGCAAAGGCTGTCTCTGTCCTCATTAGCCTAGCCGTGCAAGGATGAGGGAACCCGTCCTTTTTTGTCTGAACACTGTGAGCAGCTTGAATGTCTCTGTCTTTGTGTGTATCAATGCTTGAGCCACAAGCCTGGGTTCAAATTCTGATTGTTTTCTCCTTCTCCCCATCAGCTGTGTGGACAAATCTCTTTGAACTTCAATATATATATATTTTTTTGATGGAGTCTCGCTCTGTTGCCCAGGCTGGAGTGCAGTGGCATGATCTCAGCTCACTGCAACCTCCACCTCCTGGGTGCAAGCCATTCTCCTGCCTCAGCCTCCTGAGTAGCTGGAATTACAGGTGCCTGCCACCATGCCCAGCTAATTTTTGTATTTTTAGTAGAGACAGGGTTTCACCATGTTGGCCAGCCTGGTCCCGAACTCCTGACCTCAGGTGATCTACCCACCTCAGCCTCCCAAAGTGCTGGGATTACAGGTGTGAGCCACCATGCCCAGCTGAACTTCAGTATTTTTGTGGAGGAAATGATCATGATAATACCTACCCCAAAAAACTCAAGGGCCGATTATTAAGATAGAATTTATGAAACACTGAACACATGACAGTTCTTCAGAAAAGAAATTCCCTTCCTGCTTCCCTGTGGGTGCTCAGCCCTCAATCCCAGATGCCAAGCTGGCCCATGGACATCCTATAGTTACTGCCTACCTGCTGAAGTAAGGGGTTAGTTAACTTCAGGGCGATGTGGCTGAATAAAGCTAGTCTGGCTTTGAAGAGGGAGCTCAACTCTAAAGCTGACTCCTAAAAACAGGAGTAATTACTGTGTACTTGCTTTAAGAATACAGGCGGGGGCACAGTGGCTCATGCCTGTAATCCCACTTTGGGAGACTGAGGCCAGTGGATCACCTGAGATCAGGAGTTCAAGACCAGCCTGGAATTAGCCGAGCATGGTGGTTCCTGCCTGTAATCCCAGCTACTCTGGAGGCTGAGGCAGAATAGCTTAGAACTGGCTGGCGGAGATTGCAGTGAGCCGAGATCGTGCCATTGCACTCCAGCCTGGGTGACAGAGTGAGACTCTGTCTCAAAAAAAAATAAAATAAATATCTCCTAAAGCATGGATAGGAAGGTCTTTGAGGGAAGAAAAGCTTTAGATTTCCAACAAATTCCAATGCTTTCTGAGTCTCTCTGCATAGAAAACAATGTTTTCCTCTTAGCACCCCAACACTTCAGTGTCTGTCTCCCTACCTACTGGATTTGCCTTTGCTTTTCCCTATCTGGTAAAATAAAACCCTCTCAGGTCCAAGCTGCCTTCCCAGGAGGTCATTTGTGAGGGCAGAAGGAACAGCATAGGTGCAGGGGGATACAGGCTTTGGAGACAGGCAGACTGGGTGCAAATCTTGGACCTGCTGCTTATCTAGCTACGTGACCTTGGACAAGCACATTCACCTCTCTGGGCCACTGTCTCTTTGTCTATAAAAGGGATCAATGGGAAAATGTGTGAGAAGGCAAACAGGACTTGGCAAACAGAACTCAATGAATGATGATGGTGGTGGTGGCGCTGAGAGCTTTTAAGCTAGAGTGTAGCCCATCCTGGAGGCCTTTGAAATCCCCACCCCTGTAACGACCCATACCTTAGATCCAGATGCTCCCCACATGCAGCATCTCAGTGTTGTCCACATTCCCGACAACAGCCTCAGCAGGAACCATTCAACTCACCTGGTACTATCTGTCCCACTCAACAGGGGCTACATCACATTACAGCATATAAAAATAACGAATTGGTTTCCACTGCATTTTCCATCCCTTGTCTCCTTTGATTCTCCTAGCTGTGAGGTAGGTGGATGGTATTTTCCTCCCAATTTAATAGAAGAGACAGTTGGGGCAGAGTGAATGTAGGGCTAGTCTGGACAAGGATTGAACCTGGTCTTGATTCTGAATCCCCTGTGCTTTCCTTGTATCACCTGAATCTCAAGCAATACTATGGGCTCTAGACTCTCTGAGGGGAGGAGAAGGAGGAGGGATGTTCTATGTGCATGACAGCAAATCATAAGCACACCTTCTAGGTACTTAGGAGCAAAGAGGTACATATTATGAAATGCGGGATTTGGGAATGTTCTGAGGCCACAGCAGACCATCCCAGTGCTATTAAGAGTTAGGGGGAACCTGAGCACGGTGGCTCACACCTGTAATTCCTGCTCTTTGGGAGGCTGAGGTGGGCAGATCACGAGGTCAGGAGTTGGAGATCAGCCTGATCAACATGGTGAAACCCTGTCTCTACTAAAAATACAAAAATTAGCTAGGTGTGGTGGTATGTGCCTGTAATCCCAGCTACTCGGGAGGCTGAGGCAGGAGAATCACTTGAACCCGGGAGGCAGAAGTTGCAGTGAGCTGAGATCATGCCACTGCACTCCAGCCTGGGCGACAGAGTGAGATTCCTTCTCAAACAAACAAACAACAACAACAAAAAGACCACAAAGAGTTAGTGGGAAGACTGGACAGAGAGTCAGATGAGAGGAGGTCTGGGTCCTGGCCACAGGCCAGTTACTGACATCCCAAGTAAACGTGAGCTAGTTTCTGAGGGCCCCATGATCTCCACGTCTAGAACATAAATGGGAAAAAGATGACAGATAATAACTAGAGGCTCAGTTTAGACAAAAAGACATCTGCAATCCTTGTCATCATTCCTTTGACTTTGAAATCAACGATTCAGAGATCCCACTACCACCACTTGAAATTTTTTAAAAGACAAAACAGTATAACTTAAAGAGTTCTGCCAACTCTTCAAAAAAAAAAAAGCAGAGAGCACAACATTGAATTTCTTTTCTTTCTTTCTTTCTTCTTTTTTTTTTTAATTTTTGGCAGAGGAAGATTCAGTTCCTGGAAATGCTTACAAAATGATTCCTGACACTGGGAGGAGACAGAAAAAAGAAGAAGAAAATTTATACACATATATAGATAAAGGAAGAAGGTAGAAAGAAAGCGAATAGGCAAAAGAAAAGAAAGAACTAAAAGAGAAAGGAAAACAAGACTTTAAAGGGCCCCAATTGAAGGAACATTATCAAGTTCTCAGCATCTGCAATTCACAAGCTGCTCGCGGTTGGGGCGGTGCAGACCCCGCCCCTATCTCGGGTGTCCGGCGCTCATTGGTAAGGGAGGCAGTCGCCGGCCGGTGACTGCCCGAGGAAAGGTTGCCTGGGACACGCATCCCTGTGTGAACGCATGACGTCCCACCCTGGCGCCAGGCTGTCTGGGGCTGAGTCTTAGATCAACACAGCTGTGGGACCGGGACCCACAGCTGGGCAAAGGAGCGGATTCCTCAACAAAAAATAGGATTGTGAGAAAAGTTCTGAAACAAAAACAGCGCAGACAAAAGCCTTAATGACATCCTTTCATAAAAATAAAAAAATGCAAGAGGGGGGGAAAAGCTGGTAAAAGGAGCAGAACTGGGAACAGAAAGTTCAGAGGCATTTGGAATAAGAGGCTGAGGCCCCACCACCGCTCTAAACAAGTTGCAGAAGGCCTGAGCTAGCCTGTCCAGTCTGCTGTGGGGGAAAAAGAAGTCTCGGGTTTAAACTTTTTTAGCGTTCCTAACCGTAACCTGCTTCTTTCAGAATTCGAATCTTAGGCTGGAGAGGATCCTTACATATCACTTGCCATTTGCTTCCTCCCAGCTTCCTACCCACTATCGTTTTTCTTTTCTTTTCTTTTTTTTTTTTTGAGAAAACGAAGCCCAGGAAGGGAGGAAATTCATCCAAGGGCACACTGCAAATTACTGGCATGCACAGAACAGAATTCTGCTTGCTAATCCCACGGCATCCTTCTGCCTTATGTCACACAGCCCTTGGGCATTTCAGCCTGGAAGCATCCTGGGAAATAAATGCGAAGGTGCTTTGCAAACCTAAACCACTATACAAGCCTGAAGCATCAGTTGTAGTAGTGGAGGAAGGAAAAGAAGGGAGGAGAATCTGGGTAGACTGAATGCCTTCCACACAGCTGGCCCCATGCTGGGCCCCCTAGGCAGTAAGGAGACCACGATCAGATGGAGTGAGCACATCAGGTGCTTTGCAGAGAAGGCATTCAATAATTATCAAATGAATGAATGAGTAGACCCAATTAGTTCCATTTTGTAGATGGGAAAATAGAAGCGCCCAGAGGTAACTTAGCCAAAGTTCATACATTTAGTTAAAAAAGAGAAGAATGGGCATTTGCACAGAAATCTGCCTGGCTTATGATTTTTCTAGAACCCCCCTGGACTTGACCATTTTGCATAAGCCACAGAAGTCTGCAAGATAGAAAAAGAAGGATCTTCTCTTTGGTCATTCAGGAGTCCCTACAGCCACTATTTTGCCTTTCCTGACCAAACAGCTGGCACTTGACTTCTGTGGCATATAAAGACTGACTTGCCTACTCATAGGCGATTTTATTCCATTCCTCTTTTCTTACACTAAAGAGCCTGTCCTTGAAAACAGTATTCCAGGAAGTACTATTTCTTGGGACACAGAGCCCTGTGGTTTGATGGAAAAGAACAAGGCTTCAAGACCGGCTCTGCTATTACTTGTAGTGTGACATTGGACATGTCTTAAATGCCCTCCTTGGGCCCCTCAGCCTCCTTCACCTTCCTGTCCAAATTTCACGCAGCCTTAAGACTTCTACAGTTGGAAAGGATTTAAAATAATCGCTTAGCACCATCTTCTATTTTACTCACAAGGCATTAATTCAAGCCAGGGTGCCTGGGCTTGTTCAATATCACATGTCAAATTATTGTCAGAGCTAGCACGACGAACCCAGGGTTCTCAATTTTGAGACTCTCTTTAGCTCTGAGCTCCCCTTGTCCTGTTAATCAGTGCCACACACTATTGAACTCGTTTCCTGTGTTAATCTTGTCACCCCAAATTGTGAGATTGTTGAAAGCAGGAGCCACTGTTTTATGTGGAGAGACTCCATAAATATTTGCCAATGATTCAATAGGAAAGCAACCATTGGGGGAATCCCACTTGGTCATTTCCAACATGACCAGCATCTTAGAACAGCAGGTTCCCAAATGTCTAGGGAGGTGACAACAAGCCAAGCCAAGAATACGTAGCACAGTGTCCTGTTGCAATACAGGACTTAGTTTGCCTGCCCTCTGGTTCCTTTCCTGGTCTTTCAGATAAAGCTGGAGCTACTTCAGCAGGGCTAGGAATAATGAAGTCCAGGTGGCCTGCCCTTCCATAGCAGAAAGGGACAGACAATAGAGCACTGAAATTACCATTGTTTTCCGCACAGAGGTGTGTGGAAAGTGAGGGGAGGGGGAACAGATTTGCTGACCCAATGGGGGGGAGGCTTCTAAAAAGGTTTATATCGAAATTGTCCCATCTGTGCCTCCATATTTAAAACCTTGACCAAAATTCTAATTAAATTCACTTAAAAAGCACAACTGGGGATATATTTGGTTCGTTATAGAGTTCATGGGGCAGAGGGTCCAGGCTTTTTTTCCCCCATGCAAAAAGCATGGGCTCAGACTTTCTTTTTTCTTTCCCCTGTTGCTCAAATAAATAGTGTTCTTTGCCCAAACCCCCTTTCCCTCCTCCTCCTGCAAACTCAGCGCCTAGCCCAAATCTGTTTTCTTCATTGTAACCTCAGCTTCACCGCAATTAATTTTTTTTCCCTCTGGTCACAAGATAATTCCTGACGCCAGTGAGTCTGGAGGTCAGACGAACAGCAAATTGGGGAACAAGGCGGCACTAATTCCTTACAAGTTTCCCTTGAAAAATCTTTTGCTTTAAAAAAAAAAAGGCGGGGGAGCTTCTTTGCTGTTCAGGGATTTATGACCTCGGAGGAGCTGTGGGTTCGAACCAGTGTTGGGTTAAGGGAGGACTGGCAGGGGGCAGGGAAGCTCAAAGATCTGGGGCGCTGCCAGGAAAAAGCAAATTCTTAAAGCTAATGGTTTTCAGTGATTTTTAAATCCTTGCTGGCGAAGAGGCCCGCCTCTCCCCCAGTATCAGCGCTTCCTCATTCTTTGAATCCGCGGCTCCGCGGTCTTCGGCGTCAGACCAGCCGGAGGAAGCCTGTTTGCAATTTAAGCGGGCTGTGAACGCCCAGGGCTGGCGGGGGCGGGGCCGAGGCGGACATATTTGCATAAAGGGGCGTGCCTTCGAGCGGGCTCTATAAGTGCCAGCCGCAGCAAGCGTGAACGTATTGCAAGCCACTGTGGGGGGGGATTTCTTTGGACTTTCTTCGACCTTTGGGCACCTCAGGACTCACTTCCCAGCATGAAGGCGCTGAGCCCGGTTCGCGGCTGCTACGAGGCGGTGTGCTGTCTGTCCGAACGGAGTCTGGCCATCGCCCGGGGCCGAGGCAAGGGCCCGGCGGCCGAGGAGCCGCTGAGCCTGCTGGACGACATGAACCACTGCTACTCCCGCCTGCGGGAACTGGTACCCGGAGTCCCGAGGGGCACTCAGCTTAGCCAGGTGGAAATCCTACAGCGCGTCATCGACTACATCCTGGACCTGCAGGTGGTCCTGGCCGAGCCAGCCCCTGGACCCCCCGACGGGCCCCATCTCCCCCATCCAGGTAAGCCTCGGAGCTGCGTCAGGGCTGAACACCCAGGCAAGGATGCTGCGGGACCCTTAGAACCCCCGATTGCCTTATGTAACTCTTCCCGCTTTTCCTCTTCTCAGACAGCAGAGCTCGCTCCGGAACTTGTCATTTCCAATGACAAAGGAGCTTCTGCCACTGACCCGGCCGTCCTGGCACCTCCTGGTGAGTATCTCCTTCTCCCGTGGAGAGGGAGGTTTAAACGGCAAGTCCTTGAGTTGGCAGGCCTTTTAAAGAGTGCCACCCCTCGGTTTAGGGAAACCGAGGCCAGAGAGAGAAGTGACTTGCCCATGGTCGCATCAAATGAATGGCAGAGTAAGTTTCCATGTGATGTGCATTTCAGCCTTAAACGCGCGTCGCTCCTGCCCTACTGCAGTGGCCCAAGGGTCTGGGAAAGTAGACGCGGGTTCGACTAAATAAAAGTCTTTCTGTTTGGAGTTGTACAGGGAGCTGTGTCTTCGACAGCCCCCTCCCAGCTAGTGTCAATTCCAAGTGGGAGGGGGTAGCACAAGCTCCGCCTGTGGTCTTTGGCGCCAACTGGGTGGGGGCAGCGTGGGGCGCGGAGTTATCAGCTGGAGGTAGAGACCAAGTTTCCTCCCTGGCGCCGGCCAGTCTGCGGACGGCCCCCGCCTCGGCGCGCTCGGCGAAAACTGACTGCTCCTTGGTCTTCTTTCCTCCCCCGCCCAGAACGCAGGTGCTGGCGCCCGTTTGGCCTGGGACCCCGGGAACCTCTCCTGCCGGAAGCCGGACGGCATGGATGGGCCCCACCTTCGCCCTGCCCACTTGACTTCACCAAACCCCTTCCTGGAGGCTGAACCTGGTGCCCAAGAGCGAAGGACTGTGAACTTGTGTGGCCTGAAGAGCCAGAGCTAGCTCTGGCCACCAGCTGGGCGACGTCACCCTGCCCCCACCCCACCCCCCAAGTTTTAAGGACTGTCTTTTCAGAGCATGGAGGTGTGGAGGGAGGGACTGCTCTCCAGACTCTGCCAAGGCGGCGGCAGAGCTGGTCTTCTGGTCTCCTTGGAGAAAGGTTCTGATGCCCAGATTTATGAACTCTATAATAGAGTATATAGCTTTTGTATCTTTTTTACAGGAAGGTGACTTTCTGTAACAATGCGATGTATATTAAACTTTTTATAAAAGTTAACATTTTGCATAATAAACGATTTCCAAACACTTGTGTATATGACACCCGTCTCCACTTAACTACTAATGATGCTTTCTGTCACGTGGCTGAAGTTAGGGAGCTTTGGGAAGTAAACTTGCTTGTTCCCATAGAAGGTAGATGAAAAAATGCCCAGTTGAGGAGGATGGGGTGGGGAAAGAAGGGCTCATGATGAGTCCCATGTCCATTGAGGGGCGGGTGCAGAGAAAAGATCTGGGCTCTGCCCCATCAGTTCATGGATGAAGAGAAACCAGAGGGACTGGTGCAGGATCACCCAGCAAATTGGGGGCTCAGGCAGATTGAGAACTGAGTCCTCATGTCCCTTGAGATCTATCAGTAGCTTTCTAGTTTATTGTCACTTAATTATTCACTATGCCCTTCTAGCCAGGGATGTGGTAAGAGTAGAAAGAACCTCAAGTTTGCCTCACCTGGTGCCCAGACATGGGTGGTGGTTGATAGACCAATCCAGAAATGAATAAACTGATAACGGCCTGGTTTCATTTCCTTTTTGCTCTGTGGGCTGGCTTCCTTGTGGGCTTCCAAAGTTGGAAAAGAAGAGAGGAAGTCTCAAATAGATAAGAAAGATTTGGATGCTGGTTGGGAAGTACTTAACACTAATCCCTACTCTAATGCTAGGTGGTTGTAGAGTCGGACCCTGAACAAGGAATGTGAGGCAGAGACTCCACAGTCCTCATTTCTGCTGGTATTTCTACACCATCTCCATTGGGAACCTAATCTGTAAGCATCCCTGTCTCTATTTGAGAAATAGGGAAAAGGAAGCTCTGTGGGTAATGCTTCTGAACTAGGTTCTCACAGCCCTTGAGAAATAGAGGGGATTTGAACCTTAACTTCAGTGACTTAACTGGAAGTGGGGCAGAAGGCAAGACCCCAAACCATGCCTTCCCCCACACCCCTGGTGGCTCCCCCAGGTGGGCTTCACCAGGTGTCTGGCCTTACTAGAGATTCCTGTTTATGGTATGATCTCATCTGTGTGTTGATCCCTGGCATGAATTACTTCAATATTTCGTAACAAACAGGTCACGTCATCACCTTTAGTTCCTTAACCCTGGTGAGCTTTCTGGGGGTGAACAGGAGCATGGGGGAGGAGGAGAACCTCTGGTCATTGCCAGCCATCCAGCCTCATCGGTGGTTCTTAACCTGTTTTGTGTCCTGGTCACTGATCTGATGGAAGGTATGAACACTTTCTTCAGAAAATACACATACACACACTTTGCAGAGCAATTGCAAACCTCCAATCCTCACGGGAGGAACCCTTGCCCCAAACCAAGTACAAGGCCTGGGCTACGTCTATCTTGGATTGTTTTTTAGGTGTGCTGTGCTAGCTTTGGAGATGGCTGTACAAGGGCACAAATCCCTGCTCTGTCACCACCTAGCTGTGTAATTTCAGGCTAGAGACTTTGCCTCTCTTGAGCCTCAGTTTCTGCATCTGTAAAGGAAGGAAGGAAGCTGGTCCTAAGGGAGTGGTTCTGAGATGCCAGGCCCCACATGACACCATTAACTGCAGTAGAACCAGGCATTGAGCTCAACGTCTTACACCCTTTTCCGCCACAGCATGTTGCCTCCTGCTTGCTCGGAAGTTTTGGAAGGCTAAAAAAGAGCTGCAGTGGTCATCTGCCGTGTGACCTTGAGCAAGCCACTCCACCTCTCTGAGTCTCTCTCCTTCTGTGCCCTGCTGGCTCCCAGGACAGAAGATAATGGTGGGAAAAGTTCTTTGAAATGCATCACACACCTACGAGGTATTATTAAGCTAATTCCAAGGAAATTGCCTGTCAGGACTCCCAGGACTGAGCTGTTCAGGTGGCCAGGACAAAAGATAGACCAGCATGCCAATCCATTAGTCATTAGAGAGTGAAAGCAATTTGGCCCTAGGTCAGAAAACTCCCAGAGAGAAGATAGTGTCTTCTGTCATAATCACCTATGGAAGTGCCTGCCAGGTTCCAGACTATTTTATCTTCATTTTTGTTCTAATCCTCACAAACTACCATGATGGGTATCATTCCTGGTTTATAGAAAAAGACTCAGAGAGGCCGAATAACTTGATCCAGGTCACACAGCAAGAAAGTGGCAGAGCAGGGTTTGGGAAACCCAGTTTCCTCTAGCTTCAAAGCTCATGTTCTTGCCTTCACTTCAGATTGGCTTTTCCCTCCCCATTCCCAGAGCCTGGCACATGCTTGGGCACCAGTGAGTGCTTGTGGAATGAAAGACCTAGGACTCCCCCTCATCTGTGAAAGGGGGGATGACGATACCTCCTTTCCAGGTGTGTTGTTCAGATAAACCATAAGGCACATAAAGTATCCACTAGGCTTCCTGAACTACAAGATTCACTGCTGACATGAAATTGTCGCATGCGATCAGATTCAGAGCTTATGCGAATACAGATATTTGGGAGGTGTCTTTATTTTGTAAATTAGCTTAGAACAGGCGAAGTAACCTGCCGGTGGCCACAAGGCTCCTAAGTAACAAAGCCAGGATTCAAATTCATGCCTGTGACACCAGAAATGGTGCCCTTTCCAGAAAGCCGGTTATAACTCTCTAGCCGTGGAGGCGCGGGACAACCTTCAATTATCTGTCTTCCCGGCCTCATTACCCCTCGTCGCCACCACTCTTCCCCCAACCCCCAGGCTACACCCTAAAACCTCCTGCCCCTCTCTTTTCCGCAGCGCTGCTTCCAGAGCTCCCCTCTGCCCACTCCCGGACCTCCCCGGAGACAGCCGCTCCCCACTGGCGGCTCCGCGGCGCCCGGGCGTGGGCAGAGCCTCGGCCCACGTGGCCCTGAATCCGGAGGGGCGGAGCCGAGCCGGCCCCGCCCCCGCCCCGCCCCCTCCCGGCGCCCCACGCTCCCCCCGCGGGCCCTGGGGGCCGCTCGCAGGTGTTCGCTGGCGCCCGGATGTCTGAGCTCTGGCTCCGCTCTGGCTCCGGCTCCCTCCGCAGCCTGTGGGCGGGGCTCGCAGTCCATCCGGAGCCTCGCGGCGCCCCCGCCGTTCTGCCAGCAGCGTGGCCTCTCGGTTCCCAGCCTCCCAGTCTGGGGGGCCCCCCACCCAGCGGAATCGCTGACCCCACTGCTCTCTCGCTGCCCCCAGCTGCGCTCGGGTCTCTGCAGCCTTGGCGCGCCCCCCACCCGTTTCCTGCCCCGGCCGCGAGGCCGCCCTGGATCGCACCCGGTTCCTTCCTTCCTTCGTTCTTTCAGGCACCTCGCATTCCTCGAGCGCCTGCGACGTGCCCTGCACTGGGCCTTCCCGACCTTCCGACTGTGGCCCCAGGCCCGCTGGGCTCCTCCGGGAAGCCTCTGCCTTCTCGGTTCCCTTCCCCCACCTCCGCCCCCCCTGTTCCGTGAGGTGCTTCGCTGAGAGTCGAACATTTAATTGTTCTCTAATTAGTTCTCCTGTTAGAGGTCAGTCAGTGGCAAGGTCACAAAGTCTCTGCGATCAGGGGTCAGAGCGTGGCCGAATTTGGGGGTTTCGCCAGCCTGTGGCAGGCTTTAGGGATAAATGTGGGTAGTAAGGCTGTGGGGGTCCGTCTGTAGGCAGTGTCAGCGGCCAAGGTTTGTGAGTTGTCTTTGGGTAGGGTCGGTGGGCAATCGGGATCAGGATAGTGAGACACGTTGAGACCAGGACTTGGGGGTTGCCTTTGACAAACCAGATAAGGAGGGAGGAGTTCTCTGAACTCATATTCACCTCCTTCGGTGGCTGACCATAGCGCCCCCCCCCCTACACATACCTTCTGAGCTGTGGAGCTGTCCTTCCACCTGGGGACGCCCCATCTCCCCACCACCCTGCTTCTACTTTGTGCCCGATGCTGCAGGCAGAAGCCCTCACTGGGCCAGACTTGAAAAGGGAGCCTGGGCTTGGAGTGAGGGTGGCCAGGATAGGGAGGTCATAAGCTTCCTGAAGGACCCTTACCTTGGAGCCACCCAGGAAAGTTAATGTTCTTCCTGCGCCGTCTGTCATTTGTTATCAGTCTGAAGCCTGTCAGGGATGGAAGGAAGGGCCCTTAGAGGTCACAGATGTAGCCCAGAAATGGATAGGAGCCCACTCAGGGACACACAGCAAGTTGGTGGTCAAGTAGGGATTGGAATACCAGCCTCCCACCTTCCCATCCAGGGCTCTTTTCCTGATGCTCTCCCTACCCTGAGTAGGGGTTGTTTCTCCAACTTTAGAGATGGGGCAGCAGAGGCCTGGAGAGGCCGAGGGACTCCCTCTTAGCCTGAGGATCTGCAAAAATGAAGTCAGGGAAGGGTGACTTCCCAAAGCATTGTCTCTTGTCACTGCCACCCTCATTAGGAGGAAATGGAACAAGGGTGGCCAAGAGTTGAGTTGGAAGGTGGAGAGGGAGAGAACACTGTAAGAATGGCTGGGGAAAAGCTTAGCTGGGCTCTTATGGAAACATATGGAACTCATTACCCAGAGTTGAGGTGGTCACTGGCCAGCTGGCAGTTGGTCCGTTTGGGGCTAAAAATGTGTGTTGTGTGGCAATGAGGGTACCCAAGGCACGACAGACTCCCTGGAATAACCTGCCCCCTCCCCTGATCCCAGTTCTTCCTGAATCTTGTTTTGTTTTCTATGCCTATGCCATTTCTAGCATCAGAAAAAGGGTTTCTGGGCGCGGTGGCTGTCGCCTGTAATCCCAGCACTTTGGGAGGCTGAGGCGGGCACATAACCTGAGGTCAGTAGTTCAAGACCAGCCTGGCCAACATGGTGAAACCCCGTCTCTACTAAAAATACAAAAATTAGCTGGGCATGGTGGCAGGCAACTGTAATCCCAGCTACTTGGGAGGCTGAGGCAGGAGAATCACTTGAACCTCGGAGGCAGAGGTTACAGTGAGCTGAGATCATGTCACCCGACTCCAGTCTGGGCAACAGAGCAACATCCCATCTCCAAAAAAAAGAAAAAAGAGTTTCAAGACATGCCACTGTAGGTTATGCAGGGAAGAGATGAGAGATTGAGGAGAGATTGAGGACCATCAGGACAGACAACCATATTGCTCCATTCGCCACCTCACACCGACCCTGACTTTATTCATCAGGGCCAGGGGCCACGTGGTCTTACAGTGGGTCCATATCCCCTGTTCATGATCCCACCTTCCACTGAGGGTTCATCCAGGTGGGCCCCAAAGGGGCCTAGATGTTGATCCCTGTCAATCATATTTTCCGCTGCAGGTTCAACTCCATATACAAAGATAGCGGCAAATAAGTGTTTGAAAAGAGGCCATTCGCTAGTGACAGCATTTTACAGTCTATGTGGTAACGTGGATTGGTTGGGGGGTGCTTCCATGACCCCCCCCCCCCCCGACCATGGCCCATAGGTATTAGGGGACCTGCTAAAGCTCACCCTGGAGTAACTGTCAGAGCCAGTCTCCAGGATGGCCTCCTTACCCAGTGCTTTGCATGTCGGCAGCTGTTTTGAAGCTTTGTGCAAACCGATGGGTACTGCAGAATTGGCTTCTTCCAGCCACAGTAGTAATCCTGTTACTTTCTCTCTGTGAGTTGGGGGAAATAGACACTGGTTAAAACCTCAGCTTTGCTATTTACCAACTGTGCTATCACAGATAAGTTTTTTGTTTTTCTTTTTGTGTGTGTGTGTGGTTTGTTTGTTTTTTGAGACAGGGTCTCAATCTGTTACCCAAGCACAAATGCAGTGGCATGATCACTGCTCTTACTGCAGCCTTGACCTCCCAGGCTCAAGTGATCCTCCCACCTCAGCTTCCTAAGTAGCTGGGACTACAGGTGTGCGCCACCATGCCCGGCTAATTTTTTTCTTTTGTATCAACGTTGCCTCGGCTGGTCTGGAACTCCTGGGCTCAAGCAATCCTCCCACCTCGGTTTCCCAAAGTGCTGGGATTACAGGTCTGAGCCACCACACTGGGCCACAGGTACGTTATTTATCTTCTCTGAGCCTCACATGGTTGCCTTGATGATTAAATTAGATGACATATGTGAAGCATCTGGTATTGGTAGGCCCCAGATGACACCCACCACAGAGTTTGCTGGGCTTGGTGTCAGATTCCTAGCCTTATTCCTTCTTCATCCTTCCAGGGTGGCAGTGTGGTTGGCATAACCCAATCACAGTGCCCCAGGGCTCCTGTCCAGCATTGGCACTCTATCTGCAGATGCCTTTCACTCAGCATGGCAGCATTCTATCAGCATCACCGCCCAGTGGCTGGAGGAATATAAACAGTGCAGAGACTAAAAGCAGAGCTCTGGTCCAGCACCTCCACTCCCAAGCTCTGCCACCCTGGACAAGCTCCTTCCCCCTCTCTGAGCCTCAGTCTCTTCCCTTTAAGACTGTGAGAACCCTGCCCAGAGTTGCATGCGGATTTACTGAATGTAAAGCACCTAAAAACCTGCCAGGATGTGGCAGGCACTCAAGAAGCATTACTAGACTCATTTCACACATAGAGAAACTGAGTCCCAGAGTGGGAAAGAGACTCAGGCAAAGATTCCCTCACAGACATGGGGATAAAAAGCCAGATCTTCAAGCTCCCAGTCAGTGCCTAATTACTACTTTCTCATTCTTGGAATTTGTGATTATTTTGTGACAAGTGTGTTTTTAGCTGCTGGAAGGACAGAGCTTCAGATGCTGTGAGTCTTCCCTGGCTCAGCCTGACCCAGAACCAGCTCACTCATGAAACTACCCTCCCTTGAAGAGAACAGGAGTTGTGGGGAGAGAGAACATGACCCAGAGGCCAAAGAACTTGGAGGCCAGAGTTGGTGTAATTGCAGGTAAGAGCAGCAGCTTCGTGATCAGCCAGACCTCCATTAAAATCCTTCTCTGCCACCCCTTAGCTGTGTGACCAGCTACATGACACCACCTCCCTGAGCCTCAGGTTTTCATCTGTAAACTCGCAATGGTACCTCTCCAATACGGCTATTACAGGAATTAAATAAGACAACAGAGGTAGAGTAGCTGCTCCCAACGGGCAGCCCTTACAATTTCACAAAGAGGAAGCCAAAGGGGAGTCAGCTACTTTTTTTGTTTTTTGAGACGGAGTCTCACTCTGTCACCGGGCTAGAGTACAGTGGCGCGATCTCGGCTCACTGCAACCTCCACCTCCTGGGTTCAAGCGATTCTCCTGCCTCAGTCTCCCGAGTAGCTGGAATTACAGGTGCCCATCACCATGCCTAGCTAATTTTTTTGAATTTTTAGTAGAGATGAGGTTTCACCATGTTGGCCAGGATGGCCTTGATCTCTTGACTTCGTGATCTGCCCACCTCAGTCTCCCAAAGTGCTGGGATTATGGGCGTAAGCCACCTCACACGGCCTTTTTTGTTTGTTTGTTTTTTTGAGACAGTCTTGGTCTGTCGCCCAGGCTGGAGTGCAGTGGTGTGATCTTGGCTCACTGCAACCTCTGCCTCCCAGGTTCAAGTGATTCTTGTGTCTCAGACTCCTGAATAGCTGGGCATACAGGCAGACACCACCACACCCAGCTAATTTTTGTATTTTTAGTAGAGACTGAGTTTCACCATGTTAGCCAGGCTGACCTTGAACTCCTAACCTCAAGTGATCTATCTGCCTTAGCCTCCCAAAGTGCTGGGATTACAGGCATGAGCCACTGTGCCCAGCTGGAGCCAGCTACTTCTTATCCTCATCCTTGTGTATAAATCTTGTTGTAAACTTTTAAACAATTTTTTGTTTTATTTTTATTTTTTATTTTTGAGACAGGATCTCTCTCTGTCATCCAGGCTAGAATGCAGTGTCATGATCACTCCTCACTGCAGCATCAACCCTCCAGACTCAAGTAATCCTTCCACCTCAGCCTCCCAAGTTGCTGGGGCTACAGGTACCCATCACCACACCCGGCTAATTTTTATTTATTTATTTATTTATTTTTGAGACGAGTCTCGCACTGTTGCCTGGGCTGGAGTGCAGTGATGCCATCTTGGCTTACTGCAACCTCTGCCTCCTGGGTTCAAGCAACTCTCCTGCCTCAGCCTCCCAAGTAGCTGGGATTATTTACAGGCGCCCGCCATCACACCTGGCTAATTTTTTTGTGCTTTTAGTAGAGTTGGGGTTTCACTATGTTGGCCAGACTGGTCTCGAACTCCTGAAGTTGTGATCTGCCTGCCTCGGCCTCCCAAAATGCTGGCATTACTGGTGTGAGCCATCACACCCAGCCTAATTTTTGTATTTTCAATGGAGACAAGGTTTTGCCATGTTGCTCAGGCTGGCCTCAAACTCCTGGGCTCAAGCAATCCACCTGCCTTGGCCTCCTAAAGTGCTAGGATTATAGGTATAAGCCACCTCTCCCATCCTTATAAGCTTTTTTTTTTTTTTTTTTTTTTTGATATGGCGTCTCGCTCTGTCGGTCAGGCTGGAAAGCATGGTGCAATCTTGGCTCACTGCAACCTCCACCTCCCAGGTTCAAGCGATTCTCCCACCTCAGCCTCCGAGTAGTTGGGATTACAGGTACCCATCACCATGCCCGGCTAATTTTTTGTATTTTTTTTTTTTTTTAAAGAGACGGGGTTTCTCCATGTTGGCCAGGCTGGTCTTGAACTCCTGACCTCAAGTGATCTGCCCACCGTGGCCTCCCAAAGTGCTGGGATTACAGGCGTAAGCCATCCTGCCTGGCTCTTGTTAGAAACTTGTAGTTGAACAAACAATGGATAATAGAGACGTTCTAAGATTTGTCTAATGAAATGCTTTGTGTTCCCATGTTCTTCCACGTACTAGCTGTGTGAACTTAGTTAGACAAGTGACTTCTCTTCTCAGTGTCTGCTAACAGTCCCTACACAGATGGTTGTTGTGAGACTTAGTTCCCAGACAGAGTTCTTAGATTAGTGTCTGGCACATAATAAGACCACAGCCCCCAAATGCTAGTTGTCATTCATTATCTTAGCATACCATGGGAAGCCTGTGTTCTCTTACATTCTATAGGCATCTGTGTTTTAATATGAAATCGTGATGGCTCTTTTATTTTTTTGAGTAAAATGGGCATTTCAGAAAGACATACCAGATTTTTATCACATGGCTTTGTGAGACCCGGCACCCAGCCAGCTTCACACACAGTCACACATGTGCATGCATGAGCACACATGCATGCAGACACACATGCTTTGACAAGGGCGTGCTGCACTGGGCTGCTTTCCAAATGGGCGGAACAAGTCTTGCCCTGAAGAACCGCCTGTCCCCCTCCTGCCCACTCATCCCCTCGTGGAATGAGGAAGGAAAGGGTGATTGGCTCACAGTGGCAGCGGAGCTCTTGGCAAACCTGACTTGAGAGAAAGGCCTGGCTGCAGCTCTTGGCCTAAGTGTCAGAGCCTGGGTTCCAGCCCTGCCCCGATGCCCTCCTTTGCTGTGCAACCCTGGGCATGGAGCTTCACCTCTCTGAGCCGAGCTTTGTCATTTGTGAAAGGGCACTAACTGTTTCTACCTCTCGGAGTTGTAAGGATTTGACAGCCACGTGGAAAGTGCCTGGCATGTGGCTGTTGCTTCATAAATGAGAGCTCTTAAAAGCCTGGCTCGTTTTTTAGCTCAGTAAAAGCTATCTTTTATAGTCTAATAAACTGAGGATATGGTCTATATGCCTTACATAATTAATAGACTTTATTGCTTTTTGACATATCTGTTAATCCAATAAAGGTGTTTGTCTCCTAACATTATTTTGTTGTTTTTTTTTTCATATTTTATTCATATTTTACAATGTCTGGGCAAGTCAATGAAACCCAGTGAACCTCAGTTTCCTTATCTCTAAAATGAGAAAAAGCCTTCCTCACAAGTTTGTTTGTAGAATTCAGTGAGATGGCATATGTGTGTCCAGGAAGTAAGAGATCTTTTTTTTTTTGCAACTCCTTTTCTCTCACTAGGCTGTATTTCTCAAAGACAGAGGGAGTTTTATTATTATTATTATTATTATTTTTGAGACAGGGTCTCACTCTGTCGTCCAGGCTGGCGTGCAGTGGCGCTATCTCGGCTCACTGTAACCTCCACCCCCAGGGCTCGATTGATCCTCCCATGTCAGCCTCCAGAGTCGCTGGGACTATAGGGAGAGAATTGTGTTGACCTCTGTATCCCCAGCATTGAATATGTAGTAATACATTTTTTTTGTTTGTTTTTTGAGACAGAGTCTCACTCTGTCGCCCAGGCTGGAGTGTAGTGGCAAAATCTTGGCTCACTGCAGCCTCTGCCTCCTGGGTTCAAGCAATTCTCTGCCTCAGCCTCCCGAGTAGCTGGGATTACAGGCGCCTGCCACCACAGTCGGCTAATTTTTGTATTTTTAGTAGAGACGGGATTTCACCATCTTGACCAGGCTGGTGGTCTCAAACTCCTGACCTTGTGATCCACCCACCTCGGCCTCCCAAAGTGCTGGGATTACAGGCATGAGCCACCATGCCTGGCCACTAATACATTTAATAGTAACAGTGGCATTGAAAACAACTTTCATTTACTGAACACTTACTGTGTTGAAGACTCTGTGCTAAGTGCCTCGTTATAGAAGGACAAGTAAAAGACACGTAAACGATTTGATTTTCTCTGCTGATGATTTAAACATGAAGGAATTGTTTTACCTTTCCCTTGGGGAAGTTTTGTATTCCTGACTGCAGACAAAGTTTATTCTTGGGCCATGTACATTGTTTGGCCAAATCAGTTGGACAATAATTAGGGCAATCCTTGGTTTCCTTTCTATAAAATGGGGCTAATGATTAACTTGACTCACGTAAAAGTGTCCCATAAATGGGACATAAATGACGATGGCTTTTCCCTACTCCTTCTTTTCCTCCCCCATGTATACACACCCTTCCTTGGAGAGAAGGCAGTGACTAGGAAAGATAAGAAACTGAGTGGCAGACAGCTGAGTCCCTTTGCCCCTCTGGGATTCTGTTTCTCCTTGGCATAGCATGGGAGATTTTTCTGGAATAATTTCCTGATTCTGAGACTCTCCAAGGCCTAGCTTAAGTCCTGCCTCCTTCAGAAAATCCTCCCTAATCGCCACAGCACCAGAGTCTACTTAAACAAATACCACATGCCCCTGTGATCACATGTTGCATATTCCCAGTAGATTTAAGTCCTAGAAGACGGGATTGTTGTGTTAGTGGTTTGATCTCTGTTTTTCCAAGGACTTTCTTTTTTTCTTATTTTTTAGAGACAGTGTCTCTGTCACCCAGGCTGGAGTGCAGTGGTGCAATCATAGCTAACTGTAGCTTCAAACTCCTGAGCTCTAGAGATCTTCCCACCTCAGCCTCCCGAGTCTGGAACTACAGGCGCACACCACCACACCCAGCTACTTTTTAAAAATTTTTGTAGAGATTAGGGGGATCTTGCTATGTTACCCAGGCTGGTCTTGAACTCCTGGCCCTGTGATCCTCCTGCCTCAGCCTCCCAAAGTGCTTGGATTACAGGTTTGAGCCACTGCACTCAGCAAAGTTCGTTCATTCGTTCGTTCTTTCATTCTTTCTCTTTCTTCTTTTTCTTTCTTTCTTTCTCTTTCTTCTTTTTCTTTCTTTTTTTTTTTTGAGACAGAGTCTTGCTATGTCACCCACGCAAGACTGCAGTGGCAGTATGTCAGCTCACTGCAACCTTCCCCTCCCAGGTTCAAGCTATTCTCCTGCCTCAGCCTCTGGAACAGCTGGGACTACAGGCACCTACCACCATGCCTGGGAATTTGTTTTTTGTATTTTTAGTTAGATGGGGTTTCACCATGTTGGCCAGGCTGGTCTTGAACTCCTGACCTCAAGTGATCTGCCCACCTTGGCCTTCCAAAGTGCTGGGATTACAGAGGTGAGCCACCACACCCAGCCCAGTACTTCCTTTTCTTTTGAGGCAGGTGGGTGGGTAGGGGAGTAGGGTCTCACTGTGTCACCCAAGCAGGTCTCAAATCCAGGACTCAAGGGATCCTCCCACCTCAGCCTCCTGAGTAGCTGGGATTACAGTGACACGCCATTGCCCCCGGCTTTCCAATCTCTTTATCATCTCATTTTATCCTTTATAAGCCTTTCAAAGTCTCCAAGTCATAGATGGAGCAGCTGAGACCCAGAAAGAAGGGCCACAGGGTGACAGAGCCAGTCCCACATCCCAGGACACCCCATGAACCCACCTGAGCTCAGGTACTCTCTGGGCACCTTCTTGGCAATAGGCTTTGTGTTCATTGCTTCCTCACAGCAATTTTATAAAGCGGGTGTTGTCCCACTTTCCAGATAAGGACGTGGAGACTCAGGAAGATAAAATCACTTGCCCAATTCACACAGCTAGTAAGGGACAGAATCATGACATGACTGTCTGACTCCAAAAGGTGTGTTTTTTAAATACTGAGAGGCCTCTGCAGCTTGGCTGTTTTGGAGCCTCAGATTTGCTTGAGTGACTCAGTGGACAGCCTCTTTGAGTTTCTGTACCCTAAAGCAAGGAGTTGGTTACCAAGGCTGTCCCCCATGCCCAACTCTCTCTGCCCCAGCAGCTGGGGTCCAGAGGTTCTCGGAGCAGGCACTCAAGGCCCCTGCCCTAGTGGTGATCTGCATGGTGTGCCACCCCATCCCCAAAGCCCATTGTCTCCCCAGGAGACAATACAGAGAAAGGATCCAGCCTAGTGGGTTGCCTGCATCCATCTGTAACCATGGAAACCCCTTAGGGAGACAATTCCAAAACCCTCCTTGCCACTCCCCCACCCTGCAGCTGTGGCTCCAGGAGCCCAGCCTCCAGCAGGAGGGGAATTGCTGATAATTGCCGCTCCCCCACCACTGCCACCACCAAATGGGACACAGCTGGGCCTTCCTCCACAGGCATCTCCTGCACCCTCCCAGTCCCAGAACTGGTGTTGGTAAAGGGGCCTTGGTTAGGTTTAAGGCCTAAGCTGTATTTCTTTGCAAGGGTCAAAAGACCCTTGTGGTTCTGCACTGGTGAGATAGGTCCTAGATTCCACATTTGGGCACAGAGTAAAAAACGGCTCAAGCACAATTCTTAACCACTGAATGGTCAACCAGTCGCCTGGGAAGGGCTTAGGTCTTCGGTGCATGATTCCCCCTCTGGCGGCCAGTTGCTGCAATTGTCAGAGAGGAACGAAAATGATGACCTCTTCTTCCTGGGTGTTTACTGTGGTCCAGATACACACACGTGTTAGACCTAATCCTTACTACCTCTTGGTGAGGGGTGTCTTCTACCCACTTGCACATACTGAAGCCAAGGTGTCCAGAGAATATCCAGAGGAAGGATGATGGAGTGGTAGAGAGGGCGAACCTGTTCAGCCCTGGCTCAAAACCAACTCTACTGTCACTAGCCCTGTGGCCTTGGTCAAGTTACTTAAATGCTTGGAGTCTCAGTTTCTTCATCTGTAAAATGGGGGTGATGATATTATACACCTCATGGGGATGATGTGAGAATCATGTGTGTGAAAGGCAATGAGCCTTCAGAGAGGCGACCCACATATAGTAAATAAAAATCGGCCACGACGCAGGCTTTCCTTCAGGCGTAATCATTGAACTACTTCTGGCCTCAGTTCCTTCATCTGTAAAGTGGGGCTAATTGTGGCTTCCTCATAGGGCTGTTGTGATAATTAAGCAGATCTGGGAGTGAATGTGCTTGCTTCGCAACTATTAGCTTTCTTTTTTTTGCTTTTTGTTTGAGACAGGTTCTCACTCTGTCATCATTCATCCAGGCTGGAATGCAGCGACACAATTACAGCTTATTGCAGCCATGACCTCCTGGGCTTAAGAGATCCTTCAGTCTTGAAGAGCTGTGACTACAGGCATACACCACCATGCCAAGCTAATTTTTAAATATTTTTGTAAAGACAGAGTCTCGCTATGTAGCCCAGGCTGGTTTTGAACTCCTGGACTCAAGCCACTCTCCTGCCTTGGCCTCCCAAAGTGGAGGGATTATAGGGGTGAGCTACTGTGCCTGACTTCTTAGCATCATGTTTGATCTGCTTATTTGGGGAGGAATAATCACAGGGGGTGGGGTAGTATAGGGAGCCGGAGGGGGGGAACGGTGGGTGGGGAGGTGAGTTAGAATGTGAATTATATGCCAGGTATTGTGGCTCACGCCTGTAATCCCAGCACTTTGAGAGGCGGAGGCAGTCGGATCACCTCAGGTCGGGAGTTGGAGACCAGCCTGACCAACATGGAGAAACCCTTCTCTACTAAAAACAAGTTAAAAAAAAAATTAGCTGGTGTGGTGGGGGCATGCCTGTAATCCCACTTACTCGGGAGGCTGAGGCAGGAGAATTGCTTGAATCCAGGAGGTGGAGGTTGCGGTGAGCTAAGATCACGCCATTGCTTTCCAGCCTGGGCAACAAGAGCGAAACTCTGTCTCAAAACAAAAACAAAAACAGAAACAAAAACGTTTTATCGAGTTTAGTTCAATAAGCAATTCTTGTGCTAATACTCTGCAGTGGGTACTGTGCTGGATATTGATATTGGGATGTGAAAATAAAAAAGACAAGGAGAAGCTTAAAGCTGGGGGTGGGGTGGGGAGGAAGATAGAACACTAAAACAACTGTAATTACAATTGCAAAACGATGATAGAGGGCTGGCGTGGTGGCTCACCCCTGTAATCCCAGAGCCTCAGGAGGCCAAGGCGGATCACTTGATTCCAGGAGTTCAAGACCAGCCTGGGCAGATGGTGAAACTCCTCTACAAAAACAAACATACAAACAAAAACGATGATTCCTAACGAGATGGGGTGCAGGGCTCAGAGTCAGCTTCCAAAAGATGGATGGCATAAGCTACCACCACCTCCACTGTGGCCTACACCAAACCACCTCGATTTCAAAACCGAATGTCTTGCTTATTTCAAAAGAGTCCTGGGCCAGGTGTGGTGTCTCACGCCTGTAATCCCAGCACTTTGGGAGGCTGAGGCGGGCGGATCACTTAAGATTAGGAGTTCAAGACCAGGCTGGCCTACATGGTGAAACTCGGTTTCTACTGGAAAACAAAAACAAAAACAAACAAAAACAAAAATTAGCTAGGTGTGGTGGAGGGTGCCTGTAGTCCCAGCTACTCAGGAGTTTGAGGCATGAGAATCGCAGCAGGTGGAGGTTGCAGTGAGCCAAAATCACATCACTGCATTCCAGCCTGGGTGACAGAGCGAGACCCTGTCTCAAAAAAAAAACAAAAAAGAAAAAGATTTCTGAGTCGTTTTTCATTGTTAGCAATTGAGCTGGATTCTTTATTTTGTCCCAGGTTTCTGTTCTCTTAGATTGAGGAGTTAAAATGCACCCTTTTAAAATTAAGTGCTGTTTAAGATCACATGGGGACATGGCGGTACACAGCATCTCGGTGGTTTGTTTATTTGGTTTAAGAAAGAAAAGAAGGGAGAACCTTGTATCTGAGAGCAGCAGGACAGTTTTCCCTGGTTGAAGAGGTGGAGAGAGACATTCAAGCAGGGCAAACAGGGAGAAATGAAAGGTCAGAGGTAGAGTTAGGAAGAGTGTGTTTGATTAGAATCTAAGGTGGCCGGGTGCAGTGGCTCACACCTGTAATCCCAGCACTTTGAGAGACTGAGGCGGGTGGATCATTTGAAGTCAGGAGTTCCAGGCCAGCTTGGCCAACATGGTGAAACACCCTCTCTACTGAAAATATAAAATTAGCCAGGCAGTGGTGGTAGGCGCCTGTAATCCTCAGCTACTGGGGAGGCTGAGGCAGGAGAATTGCTTGAGCCTGGGAGGCGGAGGTTGCAGTGAGCAGAGATTACGCCACTGCACTCCAGCGTGGGAAAGAGAGTAAGACCCTGTCTCAAAAAAAAAAAAAAAAAAAAAGAACCTAAGGCCCATGTATCAAGGGTCTGAAGATGAGCGGGACCTGATGGCAGGGGTGGCTGGGCCATGGTGGGGGCCATACTTGAGTTAGAGAGAGACAAGGTCAGGTATGTATGTTAAAGAGATCCCTCAGGAAAACACGGGAATAAACTGACAATTACACAAATTAAAGGTGGCATTTCCCCCAGAGGCCCTGAGCACCTCTCCTGGGACCTGACTCCCACCTGGGATGTTCCTCCTCCCGCATGGGATCACCTCCACGGGACCCAGCATCTGTGAAAAACATTCCCAGGGCCTGCAAACATCTGGAAAGAATCTGGCCAGTCTGGTAGCCCTGGCCTTCTCAGCGGGACTGGATCTTTCACATCCTGTTTCTCCTCCCCAAGCCCATAGCTGGTGAGTTACCTTGTTGATAAGATAAAACGTCTCGCAGGCTCTCGCGGGGAGTTCACCTCTAGGTGGCAGTGTTCACCTTTCAACCCCACCAGCTTCCAGCCAAAAGTCAGAGAAGGGAAAGGAACTAACAAAGATGCCGGGGGGACAGTGGCCCACCGGGCGCCGCAGGCACAGTCACTGAGCTGCGCAGCCACCCTCTCAGGCGCATGTCATTCTCTCCACTTCACGGCTGGGAAAATGAAAAGACATGAAGTCACCGGTCCAAAGTCACACGGATGAGTGGCCACCGTGGCAGTCGGCTTCTCTGAGCCTCATGTACCTCATCTGTACAAAGAGACTGACTCATCCCTAGCAACCACTAATCTACCTTTTTTTTTTTTTTTTTGTGATGGAGTCTCGCTCTGTCACCCAGGCTGGAGTGCAGTAGTGCGATCTCTGCTCACTGCAACTTCCACCTCCGGGGTTCATGCAGTTCTCCTGCCTCAGCCTCCTGAGTACCTGGAATTACAGGCATGCACCACCGCTTGTGGCCAATTTCTGTATTTTTAGTAGAGATGAGGTTTCACCATGTTGGCCAGGCTGGTCTCGAACTCCTGACCTCAACTGATCCACCGGCCTCAGCCTCCAAAAGTGCTGGGATTACAGATGTGAAGGTGTGAAGGTGCGAACCACCATGATCCATGTTTTTTTTTTTTTTGAGATGAAGTCTCACTCTGTTGACCAAGCTGAAGTCCAGTGGCACAATCTGGGCTCACTGCAACCTCCGCCTCCCAGATTAAAGTAATTTGCCTGCCTTAGCCTCCCGAGTACCTGGAACCACAGGTGTGTGCCACCACTACCAGCTAATTTTTGTATTTTTAGTAGAGACGGGATTTCCCCATGCTGGCCAGGCTAGTCTTGAACTCCTGACCTCAGATGATCCACCCACCTTGGCCTCCCAAAGACCTGGAATTATAGGTGTGAATCACCGTGCCCAGCTCCACTAATCTACTTTTTGTTTCTATAGATTTACCTATTCTAGCCTGTAATCCCAGTACTTTGGGAGGTCGAGGCAGGTGGATCACCTGACAGGGTCAAGAGTTCAAGACCAGCCTGGCCCACAAGGTGAAACCCTGTCTCTACCGAAAATACAAAAATTAGCCAGGCGTGCTGGTGCACATCTGTAATCCCAGATGCTCTGGAGGCTGAGGCAGGGGAACCGCTTTAACCTAGGAGGCGAATGTTATGGTGAGCTGAGATTGCACCACTGCACTCCAGCCTGGGTGACAGAGTGAGAGTCTGTTTAAAAAAAAAAAAAAAAAAAAAAAAGGCCAGGCATGGTGGCTCACGCCTGTAATCCCAGCACTTTGGGAGGCTGAGGTGGGTGAATCATGAGGTCAGGAGTTCAAGACCAGCCCAGCCAAGACGGTGAAACTCCATCTCTACTAAAAATACAAAAATTAGCCAGGCGTGGTGGCGGGCTCCTGTAATCCCAGCTACTCAGGAGGCTGAGGCAGCGAATTGCTTGAACCCAGGAGGCGGAGGTTGCAGGGAGCTGAAATCCCACCACTGCACTCCAGCCTGGCCAACAGAGCAAGATTCTGTCTCAAAAAAGAGAAAAAATATGTATCTGTTCTAGACATTTCACTAAATGGTATCATATAAATGTGGCCTTTCTGTCTGGTTTCTTTTGCTTAGCATAATGTCTTCAAGGGTCTTCCATGTCATACTTGTATCAGTACCTCATTCCTTTTTATGGGGCCAGGCATGGTGGCTCATACCTAAAATCCCAACGCTTTGGGAAGCTGAGGCAGGAGCACTGATTGAGCCCAGGAGTTCAAGACCAGACCATGCAATCTAGTGAGACCCCCATCACTATTAAGAAAAAAAAGTTACATTCCTTTTTATGTCTGAATAATATTATATGAATATACCACCTTTTTTGGGGGCAGGATCTCGTTCTGTCATCCAGGCTGGAATGCAGTGGCATGATTTCTGCCTCCCAGGTTCAAGCAATTCTCCCACCTCAGCCTCCCAAGTAGCTGGAACTATGGGTACACACCACCACGCCCAGCTAATTTTTGTATTTTTTTTTTTTTGTAGAGATGGGGTCTCGCTATGTTATCCAAGCTGGTCTCAAACTTCTGGGCTCAAGTGATCCACCCGCCTTGGCCTCCCAAAGTTCTTGGATTACAGGCATGAGCCACTGTCCCTGGCCTCCACATTTTGTTTATCCAATCATCAGTTAATGGGCATTTGGGTTGTTTCTGCTTTCTGGTTATTATGAATAATGCTGCTATGAACGCCTGTGTACACATTTATGTGTGAACATGTTTTCAGTTCTCTTGGGTATATGGGAGTAGAATTACTGAGTCGTGTGGTTAACTCCGTGTATAACTTTCTAAAAAACTGCTGAAATATTTTCCAAAGCAGCTGTACCAATTTATAATCCCACCAGCAGTGAATGAGAGTTCCAGTTAATGAGGGTGCTCCACATCCTGGCCAACACTTATTATTGTCTGTCTTTTCGATTATAACCATTCTAGTGGTTAGTGAAGTGTCATCTCATTGTAGTTTTGATTTGCATTTCCCTAATGACTAATGGTGTTGAGCATCTTTTCACTTGCTTATTGGCCTCCGTATATTTTCTTTGAGGAGTTGTCCAGCCAAATCGCTTGCCTTTGTAATAAATTTTGGTACACACACACACACACACACACACGCACACACACAGCACATTCACATCCCATCCCAGATTCACTTCAACCCAATAAACCTGAGACAGCTATGATTAACCCCATTTCTT
This sequence comes from Ateles fusciceps, assembly GCA_036589455.1. Classification (NCBI taxonomy): domain Eukaryota; kingdom Metazoa; phylum Chordata; class Mammalia; order Primates; family Atelidae; genus Ateles; species Ateles fusciceps. Next base: position 4,341,337 of record JAZHEH010001321.1, read on the forward strand.
AGGTGAAGGAACTGAGGCCCAGAGTAATGCAATGATATGCCCAAGAGCACACAGCTTATGGAGTGCCAAGGTTAGAATTTTATGTGTTTTTGTTTTCTTTTCTTTCCTAAGACAGTGTCTCACTCTATTGCCCAAGCTGGAGTGCATGGTGCAATCTTAGCTCACTGCAACCTCCACTTCCTAGGTTCAAGCGATTCTCCTGCCTCAGCCTTCTGAGTAGGTGAAATTACAGGTATGTGCCACCACCCTCGGCTAATTTTTGTATTTTTAGTAGAGACGGGGTTTTGCCATGTTGGCCAGGCTGGTCTCAAACTCTCGGCCTCAACTGATTTACCCACCTCGGCCTCCCAAAGTGCTGGGATTACAGATGTGAGCCACTGCACACAGCCTAGAATGTTATGTATTTAACAAACATTCATATAGTGTTTACTACATGCCAATCACTGTTAGAAAGCCCATGAACCCATCTTCCCACAATTTTCCAGTAAAAGGGTTACCACTAGCAGAACTTCCTTAAAGCAACATCTTGTTTCTCTATTTTAAAAATAACTTTTTTTCTCCAACCACTAAAGTAATACATGTTTATTGTAGAATAGGAGAAGCACAAAGAAGATGGAGCAGGGATTTTTCTCCCTTGTTTCCCATAGCTCTGATCTGGTTTCTCTGTGATTTGAGATTCATGTTAACAGGTGACATGCTGGGGAGCCCGGGACAGGGGATATATACCTTCAGGAAACTTCTGTCAAGCAGTTTGTATCCTGATTAATAGGACTTTGGGCACAGGGAATCTGAGGAATTTTTCAGGAGAAGATACACCAGCTGGAACGGAAGTTTCCTGTAGTTTGGGGATTTTTCTAGGACTATCTGGCAGTGCCTGGAACAGGAGCTTCCTCACTTACCTGCTCTGCAAATCATGGCTTCCTTATCTGGAAAATAGTACTAAGCATCCCTAACTCATCCAGTTGTGGGGCACACTCTTCCCACTTCCAACAATGTCTGCAGCACTGGAACCCCTGGTTAATTAGCAGAATGTACCCTCCTTCACATGGGCTTTTGGGGCTGAGTTCATTGTTTGCAACAGCGCAGTGCCTTTGGAGACAGAGATCTGAGTTCAGATTCTGATTTCATCTTTAAACAGTTGTCAAGTTCCTTTACATGTTTCAGCCTCAATTTCTTCATCTGTCTAAAACGTACCTGTGTTACAGGGTAGTTGGGAGGTTTCAACAAAAATGTATGTAAAATACCTAGCTGAGTGTTTACGCCTAGGAAGTTCTCAGGAAATGGGTGCTATTATCATCATTTATTTCAGGCCTACTATGTGTCTGGCACTCTCAGGGGAGGAAGGCACAAAAGTGAAAACAAAGCCTGGGTCCTGCCCCCAAGGAGTTTGAAGCTCTGTTGCTAGGTAGACTAGGGTAAAAGAGTCTTATGCACTGGAGATAGGGTAGGAGATACAACAGCAACTGCCAATTCTTGAGGCTCCTTATGAACCAGGTGTGCTGAAGGCTTTATATGCATTATCTCATGAGATTTCCTCACAATCCTATGAGGTAAGTGCTATTAGGTTTAGAAAATCAAGGATCAAAGATCAGAGAATTTATGAAATTTGGCTGGGTCACAGAGCTAATAAAGTGTCAGGGCCTGGGTTTTAACCCAGGGATGTCTGACTTTAGATTCTTTGCTTCTGTCACTCCGTTTGAGTTGGACCTTGAAGGATGGGTCAGATTTGGGCACAAGGGGATGGAGGGGGAGGAGGGGCCTGGAGAATAGGAGGATATGGAGCCAGGTAAGCAAAACCTGGGAGATGGGAAAGTGTAGGGCATGTACGGCAGAACTCTGAGCTTTTTTTTGTTTTTTTTTTAATTTTTGTTTTTAAATTATTTATTTGAGACAGAGTCTCTCTCTGTGGCTCAGGCTGAAGTGCAGTGGCAGGATCTTGGCTCATTGCAACCTCCACCACCTGGGTTCAAGCGATTCTCCTGCCTCAGTCTCCCAAGTAGCTGGGATTACAAGTACACACCACCACGCCTGGCTAATTGTTTTGTGTGTTTTTAGTAGAGACATGTTGCCCAGTCTGATCTCGAACTCCTGGCCTCAAGTGATCCACCCACGTCCTCCTCCCAAAGTGCTGGGATTACAGGCATGAGCCACCGCTTGTTTGTTTTGAGACAGTCTTACTCTGTCGCCCAGGCTGGAGTGCAGTGACATGATCATGGCTCACTTGCAACCGTGACCTCCCTGGGCTCAGGTGATCCCCCCCCACCTCAGCTTCCCGAGTAGCTGGGATTAAGACATGTGCCACTGTGCCCAGCTAATTTTTCTATATTTTTGGGAGCAAGAGGTTTGGCATGTTGCCCAGGTTGGTCTTGAACTCCTGGGCTCAAGAGATCTGTCCACCTTGGCCTCCCAAAGTGCTGGGATTATAGGCTTGAACCACTGTGCCGGGCCTGAAACTGCAAGTATTTAGTTCGGTTCCATGTGACGGCCTCTTCTGGTCCATTTCACATAAACCTTAGCTAAAATATATTAAGTACCTACCATGCACCTGACACTTCTCTAAGGACTTTATAACCAACACCTTACTAAGTCCTCACAGTAAATGGGAGGTCACTTGTGCTACCCTCATTTCTAAGATGAGGAAATTGAGGCTCAGAATGGTCCAGCGACCTTACCAGGATCACAGTGCTAGGAATGAATGGGGCAGGAATTGAAGCTCAGGGAGGGCAGATTTCAGATCTGTGCCCCACACCTCTTGCAAGAATTAGTTCCCAGGCAGTGAAACTCTAAAGCCAGCCCCAGCTGCCCGAAACTCAACCACAGAGAGCTGGCTCTCAGCCCCTCACTGGCTCCCTTCTTTTCTCCCAGCTCCACCCTGCCACCCCCATTTCCCTCCCTGGCCCTGGGGCTCTGCTTCTTCCCCAAACCTGCTCTGCCACAATTCCTTCCAGGTTCCCTCATCTGTAAAATGGGGATAATAATAGTGTCTGCCTCCGAGCAGTGTTGTGAGGATGGATCAGAGGAGGGGCTCAAGGTGCTTAGAGCCCAGCATATAGTAGGTTCTCAATAAAAATCAGTGATCATCACCACCACTGTAATTTTAATAGTGTCTCTGAAGTCCTGTGAAATTGGCTGAGTGATAGCATTATCCACATTTGATGGTTGAGGAAATTGTGGTTAAGAGAAGTGAAGCAGCAACTGTCTGGTGTCACTCAGCTAGGAAGTAGACAGTGGGACTTAATCTGGGCCTCTTGACTTTCTGACTTCAGACCTCATTAACTTCTCCTATTCTTTGCAGCAAGGGAGATGAATGAATCATAATCAGTATTTGTTACCCGCCTTCTGCACTCCAAGCCAGGCCCTAGATGCTAAGGGGCATTCTAGAGAGATCTGACCTAGATTCTTGAAGGAGCACAGAACTGAACTGATAAAGTATGAAAACAACACCTTGTTTTGTTGAGGTAGAATACACTAAGGGTCCCAAGAGGGCAAGAGGCATTCTAGCTGAGGGGAAGCGGGCAGGGGAGGCTTCCCGGAGGAGGTGAGGTTTAAGTTGGGCCTCAAAGGACCAATGAGATAGGTAGACTAGAGTAAAAGGGTCTTATGCACTGGAGATAGGGTCAGAGATGTGGCCAGGCGTGGTGGCTCACGCCTGTAATCCCAGCATTTTGGGAGGCCAAGGTGGGCGGATCACCTGAGGTCGGGAGTTAGAGACTGGCCTGGCCAACATGGTGAAACCCCGTCTCTACTGAAAATACAAAAATTAGCTGGGCAAGGTGGCTGGCTTGTAATCCCAACTGCTTGGGAGGCTGAGGCAGGAGAATCACTTGAACCTGAGGCAGGAGAATCACACTGACGCATTCCAACCTGGTGACAGAGCGGGATTCTGTCTCAAAAAAAAAAAAAAAAAAAAGTGGGACATATAACAACAGCTGCCAATTCTTGAGGCTCCTTATGAACCAGGTTCTGGCTGAAAGCTTTATATGCATTATCTCATGAGATTTCCTCATTATCCTAGGAGGTAAGTGCTACTGGATGAGAAAAAGATCAAGGATCAAGGATCAGAGAATTTACAAAATTTGCCTGGGTCACAAAACTAGCAAAGTGTCTGGGCTTGAGTTTGAACTTAGAGCTGTTGTTACAAAGTCTGGGCTCTTAATCATCATGGGTTATTGCCACCTTGTCCTCAACCATCTAATGAGGAATTAAGCTGTGGACTGTCTCTGGAGGGCTTTGAATGCCAAGGCTCAGACTTGCATAAAAATCATACAGCACCAGGCAAGAATCAGACCTGAAATCCAGCAGCAGCTTTATCACTCACTACCCAAGGTTGCTGCTCTGACCCTGCTGGGCCGGCAGGCTGCTTGGGAGAGTAGGCGAAGAACCCCTTAACTGGAAAAACAAGGGCTCCAGAGCTGAGCCCTGTCCCAGATTGCATTGCCAGCTCTCAAATCAGGGAATCTCTCTGTATGACCGTGGGCAAGTTACCCAGCCTTTCAGACTATCAGTCTTTATCATGGGGATCATCATTCCTCTTCCCAGGATTGTTGGAATAAATTAACGCTTGTAACGATCTAGCATGGTGCTTGGCATACTGTAGGAGCTGAATAGATGTTAGTTTTCCCTAAAAAGAAGTGGGCTAGCTTGACTCCGTTCCTCACCCGTCTGCCATTAAGGGAACAGGTTCCTGGCCTTCATTTTAGCAGGAAAGGGGATATGAATGCACATGTGCTAGCTAAGCAACAAGGCAAACTAACAAAGGGCCTGTGGCCTGGGGACTACACTGCTGGGTCTGGGCTCCGCTCCGGACCCCGCGCCAAAATGTTTCCCTTCAACCTCAGGGAACCCGGGCCCATTTCTCAGCGCGCTGTGCACTGTTCTGGCCGCCTCTGCACTGTACATCCCGGAACCACCCTCCGTCTCCGTCTCGCCGGCTGCTAGCTAGCGCTGGCCTGCGGCGGGCTGCGCCTACAGCGGTGTGGCTGCCCCTTTAAGCAGAGAAGCTCGTGTTGCAATCGCCGCCTCCAGGACGGGTTCTTTCCGGGGGGTGGAGCCTGTACTATTGCAGCAGCCAACCGGAGCGCGGCATTTTCCGCGGGAGATCCGAATTTCGCGGCACGCAGTTTGGCGCTAAAAAAAAAGAAGAAAAAAAAGAGGCAGAGAAAGACTCAGGGACTAGAGAGCGAGCCCCGAGGAAGTCGGTGCAGTCAAGATCCCCTGCCCCGTCCCAGCGCGTCGCGTCTCCGCCGAGCTCGCGGGCACGCCGGGACCCCTCCCCAGAACCGGCCGGACCCCAGGTGCCGTGGCCTTGAGGGGCGCGGGGCGTCCCGGGTCGTGGTGCCCGCCCCCTGGCAGTGCCACCACCGCAGCCGCCGGGCAATCTCCAAGCGGCGATCTCCAAGCGTTGCTCGGCTCGGCCGCGGGCCAGGAGGGGAGGGTCTGGCCTTGCTCCGCAGACGTCCATTGGCGGCTTCCACCGGCCTCCGCGCCATGCCGCGGGCTGTGTGAGCGGCGGCAGCACCGGATCCCGCAGGTGTCCGCGGGCGCGCCAGGCCCATTTGGGTAGGGGGCGCCTTACTCGCTATGCTGCGAGGGCCCCGGATCTTGGCTTCGGCCACTGGGCAGCCCCCGAAGGTGGTGCCCGCGATGAGCCCCACCGAGCTGTGGCCGCCCGGCCTCAGCAGCCCCCAGCTCTGCCCAGCTACTACCACCTACTACACGCCGCTGTACCCGCAGACGGCGCCTCCCGCTGCGGCGCCCGGCACCTGCCTCGACGCCACTCCCCATGGACCTGAGGGCCAAGTTGTGCGATGTCTGCCGGCAGGCCGGCTGCCGGTAATGCTGGGGGTCCCCACCCCTTCCCTCTATGCTTTTCCAGGTGTGGGAAAGGAGGGAGGGGCGCCTGAGAGCGAGTTTAAGTGAAGCAGGTAGAGTTTTGGGGAGAGGGAAGATGAGGCTTCAGTTCCCAGGACCCAGTGCCCCCACTATCTGAGTCAAAGACCCTATCATTTTCAGACTTTGGATGAAGTAATCTCAACCATCCTAGTGGAGTGGAATGAGCACTGGATTTCGAGTCTAGAGGGAGACCCAACCCACTACTCCCAGTACACTGTGTGACCGTGGGGAAGTCCGGCAGCCAACGTGGCCGCCATTCATTCATTACTTCATTGTTTGGCCCAGAAACCAGTACTGGGTGCCTGCTATTGTCTAGGCAAAGGGCATGGCCTGGGGACACTGTAGGACTTTAAGACAGAGGGATAGGTCTAGTGGGTCTCTCAGGTCCAATCTGCCATGGACAGATTCCAAAGTTGTCCAGCCAACTCCTGGTATAGACCCAAGTATCTGCCCGAGGTCCTCCCTGAGGCCCAGTCTTTCCTCCCAGACAGCCGTAGCAAATACAAATGCGGGCAGCCTCTTGGGTTCTGTTCAGATTGGCTGCTCTCTCCTCAAGCCCCCAGGCTTGTTGCCAGAGAGGGCCCAAAGTGTAGTGGCACCAGGCTGCCTGCCGACTTGGGCTTAGGGTGTGTTTTGTGGGAGTGGAATTCCTGGAGCCCGTCTGAATCAAAACAACTTTAGGGTTGGGGGTGGAGTGGGAAAAGCGGTGGTGGTGGTTGAGGAGCCTGGTTTCTGGTCTGACTCTGCCACTAATTCTCTGTGTGTCCTTGGACAAGTCTTGGCCCCAGTCTGGGCTTCAGTTTCCTCTCCTTGACAATGCATGTGTGCACAGTGTGGCTGTGGGGCTAGCTCTTCTCAGCCACGTTCAGCTCCAGGTCTCAGGTTTTGGAAGCAGGCTCCAGGGAGGAGAAGGGGATATTGTAGATTTGCTTAGTTTTGAGTAATTTCAGGTACAGGGGATAAGACCACCCCCACTGCCCCAGAGGCATCTGTTCAGACCTGTGCTAGTCAGCAGGCACGGATGCCCAGCCAGCTCTGGATGCAGGCAGAACCACCACTCCTTGCCAGTGGACTCAGGCTTTGCCCATGTTCAAAACTGTAACCTTATTGTACATTATTTCTAACTGGGAGACCCTTACTGTACATTATTTCTAACTAGAAGGGCAGTGGGCAGGAATAGTATCCCCATTTTACAGGTTAAGCAACCGAGGATAACTCGGACTGGGCATTTTGTGTTCAGTTTTTTTGTTTTTTTTTTTTGAGACAGAGTCTTGCTCTGTAGCCCAGGCTGGAGTACAGTGGCGCTATCTCGGCTCACTGCACCCTCCACCTCTTGGGTCCCAGTTCAAGCAATTCTCCTGCCTCAGCCTCCCAGGTAGGTGGGATTACAGGCATGCGCCACCACACCCAGCTAATTTTTATATTTTTAGTAGAGACGGGGTTTCACCATATCAGCCAGGCTGGTCTTGAACTCTTGATCTTGTGATCCACTCGCCTTGGCCTCCCAAAGTGCTGGGATTACCACGCCCGGCCCAGTGTTTTATAGCCTAAAACATTTTTGTAGTTTGTGAAATAGATGGCATTAGTAGCTCCATGTTACAGGGAGAAACTGAGGTTCAGAGAGGGGATATGACCTAAAGTCAGAGATAGGGACGGGCTAGAATGATGGGACTCACAAGGCAGTGGGATCTTCTCTCTTTTTTTTATTTTTTATTGTAGAGACAGGGGCCTCCCTATGTTCCCCAGGCTGGTCTCAAACTCCTGGGCTCAAGCAATGCTCTTGCCTTGGCCTCCCAAAGTGCTGGGATTACAGGCATGAGATACTGCACCTGGTCAGGCAGTAGGCTCTTCTCTATGTAGCCTTGACTTTCTTCAATACTGCCTGACTTAGAAGTTGTGTTCCCCGCAGGGAAGGGAGCTCTTCGGCAGGCCCACTCTTCTCTGGCCAGCTGCTTTCAGACTGGAAGTTTCAGTAACAGCTGTGGTTTTGAACTGCTTTGAACCCTCCCAGAGGAGCCCAAGTACATCTGTCCGTACCTCCCTCCCAGAGGGCCTCAGTGATCTTAGCAAGAAGGGCTCTCTTTTACTGAGGCCACTCGTGTGCCAGACACTGCTTGGCATTCTTCCCATTCATTATCTCGGTCAAGATGTCCAAAATGAGGCATCTTGCAGATGAGGAAACTGGGCAAAGAAAGGAAGTCACTGCTGCAGGGGAGTCTCCTTGCAGCAGACCACCCTAAAGGCTGCCAGGCCCAGAGCTCCCGCTCCTGTCATTCCCCAGGTGCCCTAGGCCCAGCCCTGTGGGCAAGCCTGCCCTCTACTTACTCATTTTACAAGGGTGTGACCTGGAGCAGGTCCAAATCTAACCCTGGGTGTGGCTGCTTGCTTTGTGGCCAGGCTGTAAAGTGCAGGGTGAGCAGGATTTGTTGGGGAGCTTCTGTTTAAAGGGACCTCAGGCACTGTCCAAAGATGGCAACCAAGTTCAATGGTAGAATGAAGGTCAGAACCTACATCTCCTGGCTCCCTGTCCAGAACTCTTTCCAAGTCCTCTGAGGAAGGGTCAGGGGATGCTCCTTTATTCGTGCCTCCTCTGGCAGGCACATAGCATCATTCTCTTTCATTCCTGCAGGAAGCTCTGCCCAGGCTGGAGTGCAGTGGCGTCGTCTCTGCTCACTGCAACCTCCGCCTCCCAGGTTCAAGTGATTCTCCTGCCTCAGCCTCCCAAATAGCTGGAATTACAGGCGCCTGCCGCCATGCCTGGCTAATTTTTGTATTTTTAGTAGAGACGGGGTTTTACCATGTTGGCTAGGCTGGTTTCGATCTCCTGACCTCAGGTGATCTGCCCGCCTTGGCCTCCCAAAGTGCTGGGATTACATATGTGAGTCACCGCACCCAGCCCTCCTCTTCTTTTGTCTACCTTTTCCAAATTTCCTCTTGTGAGCCATGAAAGAAAATACACATTTTAACAAACAAGTCTACAAGGCAGGTCAAATGAGGAGACGCAGGCTCAGAGAGGCAAGACAGCGAATCCCAGGCTGCCCAGCTACCGAGTGCAGAGCTGGGATCTAAAAGCGAGTTTCGACCCCTTACATTTGCTCCTACCCCCACCATCTTACTTAGGGTTTAGGAGAGACCAGGCTCCACTCTTCGTGACCTTGGGCAAGGCACTTCCTCTTCCCCAAGCCCCAGTTTCCTCACCTTGCTGCCCGTAAGGGGGTTGTGCCTGGGGATCTCTGACCCTCTGCACTTCTGCAGATGCCTGAGGAAGGAGCTGTACTCTTCTCCCTAGGGGTTGGCAGGGTGGGCTTGAGTCCTGACCAGGCTTTTAAGATCCAGCCAAAGGGGCTGCCTAAGAGTGCCCAGAGTAGAGCTAAGCCAGCCTCTGGCTGTGGCCACAGCCTTTGCTCTCCTTCCCCCATCGCAGTCTCTTTCAGCTCACCCTTGAAGTTTCCCCTTTCCCACTGGTGTCCCCCATACTTCAGTGCTCCCCCATTGGGAGCACTCCCTATGGGCAAAGCGCTTTGCTGCGCTGTCTAGCTGAATCCTCAGCATAGGTGGAGACGATAATGCCCATTTTATAGGTGACTTGAAGTCAACTGATTTCCCAGCTAAGAAGGGGGAAAGCCTAGATGCAAAGCCAGGCCAGTCTGACTCCAAGACCTGTCCTCAGCCTCACCTCGATCTTGATCCTCCTGGGCTTGTCCTCTGCCACCTCTGTTCTGCAGGCTCAGCCCAAGCCATAGGCTGGCTTTCCTCTGAGCACTACCCAGAGGTGTCTGGGAGGTATCCTTAGGGGACACTTTGCTGCACTGGGACCCTGGGAGTGCAGAATAAGGGTGAGGGAGAATGAGAAAGAGAGAAGGGTGTGTGTGTGTGTGTGTGTGTGTGTGTGTGTGTGTGTGTGCACGTGTATGCCCAGGCCTTGGCCCAAATTCTAGCAAATCCTGGAGCAATGCGTGTGGGATGGAGCGGCAGCAGCCTGGTACATGGCTTTGGAGTCAGACAGGCCTGGGTTCAAACTCTGGCTGTGACCTTTGTATGACCTTCGGCATGCCACTTACCCTCTATGAGTCTCCAGTTCTTGTCCTCTGAGAGCGAGTGCCAATACTGATGTCACAGGACTGTTGTGAGCATGTATAGGCCCGGCATAGATATTCTGTTCAAGGTCTTTCCAGCATTCTTCCTGGTATGTTCCAGTGCGGAGACAGGTGTGGCTGGGGGAGACTCTGGGCTGCCCCACCTCTGCCTCAGATAGAACTTGGCCTGAACTTCCCTTCCTCTCCCTGCCCTTGGTGCTCCTGCCCAGGGATATATGAAGAATACTAGGATGCACAGCCTCGGTCAGGATCGATGGAGGCCTCGGAGCTCACCAAGCCTCAGTTACTTCAGCTGAACAATGGGGATTCGTGGTGTGGGAAGATTCAGTGAAGTGATGGATGTTGGGGCGTGGCTCAGGGCATGTGGAAGGTCTCAGGTAGTGACTGGGCCTTTCTCTAGTGACAGGGTGGGGCTAAATCCCTAGAATTTAGGATTTCACCAATGAGGAGGGTTGAAAGGAATATTCAAGAGACTTCATGAGGAATGAGCAGGAAAGTGTTTGGATGGTGTCTAGGTCTGGGTAGTGGTGGAGAGGAGGAGTGTCATATCTAGGCTCCTCAAACCAAAGAGCAGGGGCTCCTCAAATCAGCCCAGGAAGACTTCCTGGAGGGGGGCAGGAGTGGGGGAAGGGGAAATGACAGCAGGAAGAGCTGTCACCACCCCCAACACCTGTCAGGCCAGCTGTGCTCAGCAGCAGTTAGAAGTCTCAGCCCTTTGTACAAATGTCCAATGTGAAAAAAAAAAAAAAAAAAGAAGTCTCAGCCCTGCCGAGCATGACCTCGCCACCAAATGTTAAAATAAGCCCTCTGTCCAAGCCAGGGTAGGAGTGCCTGGGGAACCCGGGGTTTGAAGGAGGAAATAAATGGGCCTGATGACCTCTAGAAGGAGGTGTCAAGGAAGAGGTCGAGATTAGATTTTAGGGAAGGGACTCTGTGTTTCCTGAACACCCACTGTGTGCTGAGACACAGTCTGAGAACTTTACAGAAGTTAAAGGAGCAGGGGCTAACTAGGGTGTTTATTCCGCATGCATTAGACAGGGAGCTAAGTAAGTGATTCAAACGGGAAGCGACTGGGGATTCATTCAGCCTGTTCCAGGGTTTTTGAGTTCCAGAGGCTGCCTAGATGGTACCTTCCTTGAATCCTTACAATAGCCCCTTGAGGCAGGCATTTCTACCCCGTTTACAGAGGAGGAAACTGAGGCTCCTAGATGTGGAACCTTTCCCCCAAGTTGTACAGTGAGCCTGTGAAGGAGCTGGAGCTTCAAGCATGGGTCTCTGACCTCTGTCCCAGTGTCCCAGTGCCCTAGTCCTGCCCCTGCCCTGCCCTTGCCCAGCCCTAACCAGGAGAGAGGCCCTTTCCGGGGCAGTGCAGCTCTGGGCCTAATTGGGGCCTGGGTGGCGACAGGGTGGAGAGGAGCAGATGGGTCTGTGGTTTGATTTCCCCAGCAGGTGTTTCCCAAGCTTGGCGGGAACAGAGAGGGGGAATGGGGGAGGGGGGGGAGGGGGTAGCCTCAGCTGCTTGTCCTTAAGACTTGGGAAGGATTCATTGTCTGCCCCTCTCTGCAAAGAAAGAATGGCAAATGCAGTCTATTCAGGAGGCCCTGGGGCCCTCAAGCTGGAGCCCAAACATGGGGGTGGGGATGTTTGCACTGCTTCCCACTGTGGGCACCTCCCTGGGGTGTGGCACTGAGCCAGGAAGTCTCCTGGGTCTGGGTGGATGCCCAGCCCCACCCTGATAAGGACCAGCTGTGGGACTGTGATGGGCACTCAGTCTGGCTGGGCCATCTGCTTCTGTATGGGGGCCTTTCCCCCACCCTGATGTGGTTTAGGCCCCGCCCACTGCTTCCTCCTGGTATCATCCTCTGGGTGTGGTGGGGTGAGGAGCGGGTGTAGGGGCAGACTTGGGGCCTGTGGTTAAGGAACCCTGAGCCTTTGGCCAGACTGGCTTTGGTAGGGTCTCAAGTGCCTGGGCCTCAGAGGATGAGAGTTTTATTTGCCCTTCAGAAAACAAGACTTCCCCCGAAAGCTCACTTCTCAGGTCGTTGATATTTGCCTATCAAGGACAGCAGTGCTTCACCAGGACTGGCAGTAAACTGAGGCACAGAGGTGGCTGCTAGTGGCCTTATCACTTTGGCCCCACATCAGGGAAAGGCTAAAGGAGGAATGATTCTCAAACTCTGCCTCTCTCTCCCACCTCTCTCCCAGGCCAAAAGGAGGCTGGATCTGGAGGGGGATTGGGAGGCCTGCCGTCCTTGAGTTCCCAACCCCCAAGGGGAAGTGCATCAGAGTGGATGGCCTCCCCAGCCCCAAAAGTAAGCAGTGCTGATGGAGCCTCAGGGGTGGGGTGGGGTGGGGCAGGGACAGAGGGCAGCACCCTGCCTAATCACTGGGAGTCATATTTGGATCACTTTCCAGTTTACAAAAGCTTCCTGTGCATTTTCTCACTTGATCCCGCCAGGTAGGTAGGCCTGTCTCCCTTTAGTAATCAGGCCACTGAGACTGAGAGAGCTCGAGTGACTTGCCCGCAGTCTCAGAGTGGAGTCAGGACTAGAGCCTGGACATGTGAGTCTTGCAGTACTTCAGCGGTTTTCGGTTTTTTTTAGACATGTCTTACTCTGTCACCCAGGCTGGAGTGCCATCTTGGCTCCCTGCAACCTCTGCCTCTGGGGTTCAAGCAGTTCTTCCACCTCAGCCTCTCGAGTAGCTGGGATTACAGGTGCATGCCACCATGCCTGGCTAATTTTTGTATTTTTAGTAGAGATGTGGTTTCACCATATTGAGCAGGCTGGTCTTGAATTCCTGACCTCAAGTGATCCATCCACCACCTCAGTCTCCCAAAGTGCTGGGATTACAGGCATCAGCCACCACGACCGGCCAGTCTTGCACCACTTCTACCATGCCATGTACTGCTCTCATGATCTAAATGCAATGACCAGTGTTTTATTTGGGAATTTATTATTTTTAAAAAGTTTTCATATTTAGGTCAATGTAAACTTTTCTAAGAGAATCCAGCTCAGAGGAGCAGGGGCTAACCAGGTCTTTCTCCCACATGCAGACAAGGCGCCAAATAAGTGCTTCATACGGAAGGGAAGTACAGATTGATCCAGTCTGTGCCACCTCAGGTTTTTTAGATCCAGAGGTTGCCCAGGTGGTACCTTCCTAAAGCTAAGTTGGAGAGGGTTGCTGCCTCTTGATATTTTCAGTCGATATCCTGGATAGGGCCAGGCATGGTGGCTCACACCTGTAATCCCAGCACTTTGGGAGGCCGAGGCGGGCGGATCACCTGAGGTCAGGAGTTCAAGACGAGCCTGGCCAACATGCCAAAACACTGTCTATACTAAAAATACAAAAACTAGCTAGGCATGGTGGTGAGCGCCTGTAATCCCAGCTACTTGGCAGGCTGAGGCAGGAGAATCACTTGAACCCTGGAGGCAGAAGTTGCCATGAGCTGAGATCATGCCACTGCACTCCAGTCTGGGAGACAGAGTGAGACTCCATCTCTAAAAAAAAAAAAAAACTCCTGGTTAGAGTGGGAGTTTAAGCAACTGTGTTTGGGAGAAACACTGAGTTTTGGGGTCTGGGCAGGCCTCTGCCCCGACCTGACAGGTCACTCCTGTGAACCTTAGTTGGCTCGTGTGAAAGGAAGCACAGCTAGATCAGGAATGGCAAGAAAGTTTCCTTTGCATTGACTGGTCAAGGCTGCCCAAAGCACTGTCTTGAAGAATCTTAAGACTCATGATAACTGGTCCTGTTCCAGAGAAACCTAAGACTCTCCAAAACTCAGGTTCCAGAATTATTAGATTGGCCACTAACTTGCTATATGACTTGGAAGTCACTTGATTACGAAAGTCCCCTCGCGGTTTAAGATACTGCAGCTGAGATGTGGTCTTGCAACTTCAGCCTCATTGAGAAAGAGACCTTTTTCATGAACCTCCCCCACTTGATGTTATAGCACCGATTCTTCTCAGATAATCATTGGGATTCACATTGGGAAGGAACAGTGTGTGTCTATAAAAATGTTCTTAAATCCAGGCTTATCATTCCTACCCTATTCTAATTCCAAACTCCTGACATTTAAGTGGCAGGATAGGGGTAATGGTTAAGAAGGAAACTTCTGGAACCAGACTGCCTGGATTCGAATTCCAGCTTTGCCACTTTCTAGCTGAGTGAGCTGAGCAAATTACTTAAACTGTGCCTCAGTATTCTCATCAATAAAATGGGGATGATTGCACAGCAACCTTATAGCGTGTTGTAAGGCTTAAATGTGTTGGTATATGAAAAGCACTTAGAACAGTGACAGTAGTTGTGGGTGGTGGTATGGCGTCCCTAAGCCGTGGTGGAAATGTGACTTGAACCAGGAGTCAGGACACTTGGCTTCCAACATTACCCACTGACTTTGAGACCTTAAGCAAGCCACCTTCCCTCTTAGGTATTACGTTCTCTGTCTGGACAGTGGTGGTGATGGGTGCCCTGCCTCACAAAGCTTTGTAAACTGGAAAGTGGGTGGTGAAAGGTGGTACTTTATGAGCCTAGGTCAATGGACGAGGGTTCTGGAATGGCACTCCCTGAGTTGTGACTGGGTCCCTTTCTTCCTCAGCCCCCAAATCCCCCGGGGGAGAAGACTCGATATGACACCTCGCTAGGGCTGCTCACCAAGAAGTTCATTTACCTTCTGAGCGAGTCCGAGGATGGGGTCCTGGACCTGAACTGGGCCGCTGAGGTGCTGGACGTGCAGAAGCGGCGCATCTACGACATCACCAACGTGCTGGAGGGCGTCCCAGCTTATCCGCAAGAAGGCCAAGAACAACATCCAGTGGGTGTGAGTGCCCGTCCAATGGTCCCCTCCAATGGGTACTTGGGCTGTGGGCGGGGCCAGAGGCAATAGCCAGTGGGTGTGATTGGCAGGGGTAGGGCTGAGAGCGCATCCAATGGGCACAAGGGCTGAGGTGAACCAAGAGCAACATCCAATAGGCTTATTGCTGGAGGTAGAGCCAATGTATGGTGGGGAAGAGCCCCGTGTACCTGCTGAAGTAATAGAACGTGATGCGGGGCAGAATGGAGAATGACTTCTATAAAGGCCAAGGAGACTCCAGATTCTTCCTCTTGAGTCAGAGATCCCAATATCCACTTCTAGCTTAGGGCAGTCCCCTGGGAGCTGAGTAGGGGCATCCCAGACTCTCTCCAGATCTGAGCTAGGAGTACTCCAGCCTCCTTTCTCCACTTCTACAGGGTTTAAAGAGCTAACCTACAGCCCCTGGCATAAACCCTTAGAAAACCCAGGCGGGGGCGTAGGACCGAGGCTACTGCATTTCCCTACCATTTGGAGCAGGTTGGGGCATAGGGATGAACACGAGTCGACAGCCCCCCCCTCAAAAGTGGGGTTTAGGCCTTGACTTGTTTCTTCTCCCAAGCCCAACCCCCAAGCCCCTAGTTGCAATCCCTGGTAGCTCCCTGAGAGTCAGGAATGACCACTGATTTGTACAGCCCAGGGGGAGCACCCACATAGACTATTTGAATGGGCTTGTTCTGGAGTTTCACCCACACCACCCATGCATCTCTGCACAGCAGCCCTGGGGTTGGGGTCTCTGAATGTGGACTGAGACTGACACTGGGGGGGCTGCTCTGTTTACAGAGGCAGGGGAATGTTTGAAGACCCCACCCGGCCTGGGAAGCAGCAACAGCTGGGGCAGGAGCTGAAGGAGCTGATGAATAGGGAGCAGGCCCTGGACCAGCTCATCCAGAGCTGCTCTCTGAGCTTCAAGCACCTGACTGAGGACAAGAACAACAAGAGATATCCTCCTTGGTTGTGGGGAAGGTGTCAGGGAGCAGGAACCTGTTGCATGTTTACATCTATCCTAATTGATTCAGTACTTGCATATCGGGATTAACTCACCCTAAGGGTCTGGCATCTGTTTCTTCCTTCCTGGGTGGCTTTTCCTCTCAATTCTATTTTTTAAATTATTTATTTATTTATTTAGCGGCAAGGGCTCACTCTGTCATCCAGGCTGTAGTACAATGGCATGATCATAGCTCACTACAGCCTCACACTTCTGGGTTCAAGTGATCCTCCCACCACAGCCTCCCGAATAGCTAGAACTACAGGTGTGTGCCACCATGCCTGGCTAAGTTTTTATTTTTTGTATAGACAGGGTCTTGCTTTGTTGCCCAGGCTGGTCTCTAACTCTTAGCTTCAATCAGTCCTCCCACCTCAGCTTCCCAAAATGCTGAGATTACAGGCATGAGTCACTGTGCCTGGCCTCAAGTTTATTAAAGGTATTTTTTCATTATTGAAATAAGCCAAGTACTTTTTTTTTAATCTGGAAAATGAAGAAAAGAAATGATGAGCTGCCACCTTAACATAGCCATTGTTCCTTAACTGCACACAGAATGTGTGTTATTTAAATATAGTTGTAATGTAGTTGTGTGCCTGCTGAACATAGTTTTTTTTTTTCTGAGATGGAGTTTAGCTCTTGCTGTCCAGGCTAGAGTGCCATGGTGTGATCTTGGCTCACCGCAACCTCCGCGTCCCTGGTTGAAGCAATTCTCCTGCTTCAGCCTCCCAAGTAGCTGAGATTACAGGCATTTGCCACTATGCCCAGCTAATTTTGTATTTTTAGTAGACAGGATTTCTCCATGTTGGTCAGGCTGGGCCTGAACACCCGACCTCAGGTGATCTGCTCACCTTGGCCTCCCAAAGTGTTGGGATTACAGGCGTGAGCCACTGTGCCTGGCCTTTTTTTTTTTTTTTTTTTTTGAGATGGAGTTGCACTCTGTTGCCCAGGCTGGAATGCAGTGGCATAATCTCGGCTCACTGCATCTCTACCTCCTGGGTTCAAGTGATTCTCTTGCCTCAGCCTCCCAAGTAGCTGGGATTACAGGTGCCTGCCACCACGCCTGGCTAGTTTTTGTATTTTAAGTAGAGATGGGGTTTCACTATGTTGGTCAGGCTGGTCTTGAACTCATATCCTCAGGTAATCCACCTGCCTCAGCCTCCTGAAGTTCTGGGATTACAGGAATGAGCCACCGCACTTGGCCTTCAGGCCCAGGTACTTTTTGTATTTTTAGTGGAGATGGGGTTTCACCACGTTGGCCAGGCTGGTCTTGAACTCCTGACCTCAAGTGATCCACCTGCCTAGCCTCTCAAAGTGCTGGGATTACAGGCATGAGGCACTGCGCTCGGCAGAATATTTATAGAATGTTTTCCCATATTTTTACTTGTTTTCTTACGTCAGATTCCTAGAATTGAAATGATGAGGTCAAAGAGCATGGACCTCAGGGTCTTTCATACATTTTCCAAAATCGTTTCATATCTAATTGGTTTTGGATCTGACCTTGTATTTTTGGAAGGATGCTAGGCATTGTGGGAAATATAAAGAAACAAAACATGTCTTCCTCCCTTCTCAGAGCTAATGATCTAGTTTGAGAAATGAAACCTTTACATAAAAAGCTGATATAAGGCAACATTTTTTTTTATGATTCATATCCTCATTTGCTTTTTAAAGGGATCCAAGGTAGCTTATGATATTAACAGGTTACAGATTGTAGTTATTTCTAGGCTGTACAAGGAGTGAGAAGTAACGTTCAGAGGCGTAGGAGAAGTGGGTGAAGGTGTTTCCTGGAGGCTTGGGGTTTGAATTTTGACCAGACAGTCACTTTTCTTGACCCTCCTGCCCTACGCTGGCCTATGTGACTTACCAGGATATCCGTGCTGTCAGCAACTTTAAGGAGCAGA
Organism: Ateles fusciceps; assembly: GCA_036589455.1. Lineage (NCBI taxonomy): Eukaryota > Metazoa > Chordata > Mammalia > Primates > Atelidae > Ateles > Ateles fusciceps. The sequence continues at coordinate 4,359,058 of JAZHEH010001321.1, forward strand.
CGGTGATCGCCGTCAAGGCCCCTCCACAGACGAGGCTGGAAGTGCCCGACAGGACTGAGGTGAGAGGGGGAGGCATTTGGTGGAGAGCAGGGTGGGGGCCCTGCCAGGGCAGGTTCCAGGCAGCTCTGCAGACTCTGTCCCTGGCACTGCCTAGCCCCATGCTCCCCAGGCCTATTCTGGTGTCCATGGGAATATTGGTGGCCTTCAAGCTTGGGCAGAAATGGCAGAAGCTGGAAAGGGCAACGGAGACTGAGTAGTGGCCTGAGAAAATCTCTGTTCCTAGCTTCTTTCTGCATCCCACCAGCCCTGAGTTCCTGCGTACATGCACACTCATGCCTACGTATGACGGTGTCAGTACTCATGAAAATCCTTTCATGCTGACCATGCTTTCCCAGGTTGAAGACCAAAATTCCTGCCACTCCCTATAAGGCCTCGGTGCTCTGACCCCAGCTGACCTCGCCCACCTCCTTCTCCCCGCTGTCCCATCTACCTTTGTTTTGGCCACACCGATCTGTCTGCAGTTTCCCCATTGCACTAAGCTCATTCCTAGTGTGAGATCTTCTGTTACATTTTATTTATTTTTTGAGATGGAGTCTCATTCTGTTGCTCAGACTGGAGTGCAATGGCTCGATCTCAGCTCACTGCAACCTCTGCCTCCTGGGTTCAAGCGATTCTCCTGCCTCAGCCTCCTGAGAGCTGGGATTATAGGCGTGTACCACCATGCCTGGCTAATTTTTATGTTTTAAGTAGAGACAGGTTTCACCATGTTGGTCAGGCTGATCTTCAACTCCTGATCTCGTGATCTCCTCACTTGGCCTCCCAGAGTGTTGGGATTGCAGGCGTGAGCCACTGCACCCAGCCTTTTTGGGACCACAGGTGTGTGCCACCATGCCTAGCTAATTTTTTGTATTTTTTGTAGAGATGACATTTTGCCATGTTGTCCAGGCTGGTCTCAAACTCCGGCACAGAAGTGATTTGCCCATCTTGGCCTCCCAAAGTGCTGGAATTACAGGTGTGAACCACCGCACCTAGTCGTGCAAGACCTTCATACATGCTCTTCCCCTCAACTGAAATGCTCTTCTTTTTATGCCTGGTTTATTGCTATTCATCCTACAGGTCTCAATTCAAATGTAACTTTCTCAAGGAAACCTTCTCTGATTACCTGCAGACTTCATAACCACCTGTGCTTTTACACTGCCTTTAGTATCCATTTGCTGAGGTATATTTGGTATGATAACACGATTGCATTCTGCTTTATCCATTAGAATGTAAGCTTCACAAGAGAAAGTTCTCACCTTGTATCCCCTGCCCAGAGCCTGGCATATGATAAGGGCTCAAGAATTAATTTGTTTAAAGGAAGAACTGGAGCTGTGGAGATGATTAAGTTCCCGCTCCTCCCCCTGAAGAAGTTCAGGACTTAGTGGGAAAAAGACATGGTCATTTATAGACTGAAGATGTTGCTTTGAGAGCATAGAGAAAGGGTAGAGGAGGCATCCTGGGTGGAGACAGTTAAATTAGATCTTAAAGAATGAATAGGGTTTTGGGCCGTGCTCACACCTGTAATTCCAGCACTTTGGGAAGCCAAGGCAGACGAATCATGAGGTCAAGAGATTGAGACCATCCTGGCCAACATGGTGAAACCCTGTCTCTACTAAAAATACAAAAATTAGCTGGGTGTGGTGGCATGTGCCTGTAGTCCCAGCTACTTGGGAGGCTGAGGCAGGAGAATTGCTTGAACCTGGGAGGCGGAGGTTGCAGTGAGCCGAGATCGCGCCACTGCACTCCAGCCTGATGCCTGGTGACAGAGCAAGACTCTGTCTCAAAAAAAAAAAAAAAAAGAATGAATAGGGTTTTGTTTGTTTTTGAGACGGAGTCTCGCTTCGTTGCCCAGGCTGGAGTGCAATGGCATGATCTCGGCTCACTGCAACCTCTGCCTCCCAGGCTTAAGTGATTCTCCTGCCTCAGCCTTCTGAGTAGCTGGGATTACAGGTCCACACCATCACGCCCAGCAAATTTTCGTATTTTTAGTTGAGCCAGGGTTTCACTGTGTTGGTCAGGCTGGTCTCGAATTCCTGACCTCACGGTCCACCCACTTCAGCCTCCCAAAGTGCTGGGATTACAGGCGTGAGCCACCTCGCCCGGCCTATGAATGGGGTTTTTGCTAGGTGCGGTTCTGTGTGAGCACAGGCGTGGAGACCCGGACGTATGCTAGGATGGCATGCATGTCATCAGTTGTGGCTTAAGTTGCGGTTATGTGGTAGGGAAGAGGCAGGGTGGGAAGGCCAAATATCAGGACTCTTGGTTACAAGTAACAGAAAGTCAAGTCCAACTGGCTTAAGCCGGAGGTGTGGGTAGGGGTGGTGGGAACCAAGTGACAAGTTCTGCGGGAGATTCAGAGATGGCAGGCAAGGCTGGATGTAGATGCTCAAACTATGACTTCAGGTCTGTCTCATGCTTTTCATCTCTCTGCTTTTCTCTGTGCTGACTCCATTCCCAGGTGGGCTCTTTCCTTGTGATGGCAGAGATAGTCTCCTCGAGATGGAGTCTCACTCTGTTGCCCAGAGTGCAATGGCATGATCTCGGCTCACTGCAACCTCCGCCCCCCGGGTTCAAGAAACTCTCCTGACTCAGCCTCCCAAGTAGCTGGGATTACAGGCGCCTGCTACCATGCCTGGCTAATTTTTGTATTTTTAGTAGAGATGGGGTTTCACCATGTTGGTCAGGCTGGTCCTGAACTTGTGACTTCAGGTGATCCACCCGCCTTGGCCTCCCGAAGTGCTGGGATTACAGGAGTGAGCCATTGTACCCGGCCTTCATGCCCAGCTACTTTTTGTATTTAGTGGAGATAGGGTTTCACCACATTGGCCAGGCTGGTCTTGAACTCCTGACCTCAAGTGATCCACCTGCCTCGGCCTCCAAGGTGCTGGAATACCAGCTCAGCAACCCCAGTGGGAAGGGGGCTTCCATTTCCCACAAGTCCAGCAAAGTCTTGGGCCTAGTGCTGGTTGGATCCACCTGAGGAGCCATGTGCCACCCTGAACCTATCATGTCACACTAAATTTCCTGGCTGTGTCACAAGCTCATCCACTGGGGTTGGGGAAGGGTCCTGTCCCCCTGCCCCAAAACTACATGACCTGAGATTGGGAGAAGAGTGATTTCCCACAGGAAAATCAAGGTGTTCCCCCTAAAAGAAGTGGGCTTTGGGGCCAGACAGCAGAAACAGCAAAGTCCAGCCTAGGCCAGATGAAGCTGGTCTCAGTGTCAGCCCAGGGGTTGAGCTTGCTCCCACGGGCAGCAGCAGCCACATGTATCTGTCCATACACACTGACCCACAGGTAAGTGTCCGGTTTCCCAGAGCCATAACCTGGCTTCTCTTCTTCCTCCAGGACAACCTGCAGATATATCTCAAGAGCACCCAAGGGCCCATCGAAGTCTACCTGTGCCCAGAAGAGGTGCAGGAGCCGGACAGTCCTTCCGAGGAGCCCCCTCCCTTCTACCTCTACCCTCAGCCCCAGCCCTGACTCTGCCCAGCCCAGCAGCAGCACCGATCCTAGCATCATGGAGCCCACAGCATCCTCAGGTAGGACCCTTGTCCAGAGGGACAGGAAGTGGGGGGGAGTGACCAGCCTTAGTTTTCTCTTCTACATCAATGTTTGTTGAAACCCTCCTGTTTTATCCAGCAGCTGGAGATACAGTCATTCTCCCCCACATGTGTGCATTGTACTTAATGCTTTATAAAGCCTCACTAGGAAGGCCTGGATTTGAATCCCAGCCCATCCACTTACCAGCTATGGGACCTCGGACAAGTTACTTAACCTCTTTTGGCCTCAATTTTTCTCATCTGTGAATTGGGCATAGTAATTAATACTGTCTAACTCTTAGGTTGTTGTGAGAATTACTAAGTTAATATGGTCAGGTGTGGTAGCTCACACCTATAATCCCAGCACTTTGGGAGGCCGGGGCAGGAGAATCATTTGAGTTCAAGAGCAGCCTGGGCAGCATAGGGAAGACCCTGCCTCTATTAAAAAATCTTAAATTAGCCAGGTGTTGTGGCATGTGCTTGTAGTCCAGCTACTCGGGGAGATGAGGTGGGAGGATCACTTGAGCCATGGAGGTTAAGGCTGCACTGAGCTATGATCATGTGACTGCACTCCAGCCTGGGCGACAGAGGGAGACCCTGTCTCAAAAATAAAAATAAGAATAAAATTAAAAAAATAGACCAGGCACAGTGGTTCCCACCTATAATCCCAGCACTCTGGGAAGCTGAGGTGGGAAGATCACTTGAGCCCAGGAGTTCAAGACTAGCCTGGACAACATAATGAGACTCCATCTCTAATAAAAATAAAATAAAATAATAAAATAAAATTTGCCCTTTAAAAAAAAATAAGGCATAGAGGTGCTGTGACTTACCCAAGGTCTCCCAGCTGGGAGGCAACAGAGCTGTGTCTTGAACCTTGGTCTATGCACTCTCAGCCCGGTGTTCTCTCCACAAGGCACAGAACAAATCAAAGAAGGGGCTTCTGGCTGGGAGGACGACAGTATGGCTAAAAGCTGCTACTCCTGATGTAGGGTAGTACAGGGAAGTTGCCAGGGAGCAGAGTTCCTGAGAGCTTCCCAAAGACGGTGGGAGTCCAGAAGGAGTACACATGGAAGCCTGTAAAGTCCCCTCCTCCAGAACAGTTTTTGCCTTTCCTTGGGATCACGCATCCGGTTAGACTGATGGGATTCTTCAAGACTGTGTAGGCCAGTGTTCCACTTTTTGTCTTCTTAGCAGCAGAATTCTTTTAAGTAGAACCCTAGTGGTTAGACAAAGGTATGGCTGGAGCTGGGCTGATGGAAGAGGCTTGCTCAGGGGTTCTGCAGTACACTGGTTGTATCCATTTCTCTAACTCAGAGGTTAATAAACTGTTGCCTGCAGGTCAAATCTGACCTGCTTTTGATGACGTATGAGCTAAGAATGGTTTTACATTTTTAAAGAGTTGTGGGAGAAAGTAAAAGAAGGCAACTGTGTGACAGAGACTGCAAATGTCCCACAAAGCCTAAAATACTCTCCAGCTCCTTTTTTATTGAGACAGAGTCTCACTCCATTACCCAGGCTGGAGTGCAATGGCAGCGATCTTGGCTCACTACAACCTCTGCCTCCCGAGTTCAAGCAATTCTCCTGCCTCAGCCTCCCAACGAGCTGGGATTACAGGTGCTCACCACCATGCCCAGCTATTTTTTCTTTGAGATGAGGTCTCACTCTGTCGCCAGGCTGGAGTGCAGTAGTGCGATCTCAGCTCACTGCAACTTCTGCCTCCTGGGTTCAAGCGATTCTCCTGCCTCAGCCTGCTGAGTAGCTGGGACAGGCGCATGCCACCACACCCAGCTAATTTTTGTATTTTTAGTAGAGATGGAGTTTCCACCATGTTGGCCAGGATGGTCTCCATCTCTTGACTTCATGATCTGCCCACCTCAGCCTCCCAAAGTGCCAGGATTATAGGCGTAAGCCACCATGCCTGGCAAAATTTTTTTTTCTTTCATATTTTTGGTAGAGACAGGATTTCACCATGTTGGCCAGCCTGGTCTCAAACCCCTGATCTCAGGTGATCCACGTGCCTCAGCCTCCCAGGGTGCTGGGATTCCAGGCTCCAGCTCTTTATAGAAGTTTGCTGTCCCCATCTAACTTGACCCTCTTTTACACGTGAATGAACAGAGGCCAAGTGGCTTCCCTAGGGTCACACAGCAAGTTGATGGCAGAGCTGGGACCAGATCCCAGCCTCCCAACTCTTCTCTAGTGATCTTTCTGTGTCTGTCAGGCCTCATCAGGGACCAGACCAGAGCTTCTCCTCGTGCCAGCCATCTGTCCCTCAGGGCACCTCCCCAGTGCCTATCTTCCATCCCAGACCTATGCCCCACCCTCTGGTTCATCCTCCTCCTGCTGTGCCTCCTCACTCACTGTCAGCATGCGCTTAGCCCTCCGAAGCTAGAATCACCTTCACTTCGGTTGTCCTCTGAGACCTTGGGTGGAGGTGGCAGATCCCAGAGCATAAACAAGGGTGTGAAGTTGTTTTTTTCTTTTGAGACGGAGTCTCTCTCTGTCACCCAGGCTGGAGTACAGTGGCACAATCTCGGCTCACTGCAACCTCCGCTTCCCAGGTTCAAGAGATTCTCCTGCCTCAGCCTCCCGAGAGCTGGGAGTACAGGCTATGCCTGGCTAATTTTTGTATTTTTAGTAGAGACGGGGTTTCACCATGTTGGCCAAGCTGGTCTTGAACTCCTGACCTCAGGTGATCCACCCACCTCAGCCTCTCAAAGTGCTGGGATTATAGGCATGAGCCACTGCGCCCAATTAGATGTGAAGTTTTTACCTAGTTTTACAAATCAAGATGCTGAGGCCCAGAGAGGAGTAGAGGCTTACCGAGCTGTCAGTGGTGAGGCCAGCTCAAAAGCCAGCTCTCATGTCATGGCTTCATGGCTGTCACCCCAACCCTTGTCACATGGCCTCATAGTGTTATCCCTGCTGACGGGAAGAGGAGGAAGTTTTCCTGAAGGTGCGAACACACACACACACACACACATGTTCCATGCTGTGTCCTAAAGTAGTGTCATTTTGAGGTCTGAGTGCCAGAGGCCATGCAAGAGAAGAAGCTACTGCAGTCTTGGGACCTGAGTCCTGGCCCTGGTTCCTCATTACCAGAGGAACTGTTCTCCTCAGCCTCAGTTTCCCTCATCTGTAACGGAAGGGGTTTGAACGGCATCGCCTCTGACATCTCTCCAGGCTCTGACAATCTGAGATAAACCTAAATGTAGCTGATAGCACAGGATTTGAAATGGGGAGCCTGTATCTCACCTCTTAGTGACATCGTGACTGTGAGTGAATCACTTTAACCCCTCCAAGCCTTAGTTCCAACATCTCTTAAATAAGGACACTTAAAATTTCCTCATGAATATTGAGTGGGTTACAGGAGATGACATGCATGAATGTGATTTTTTTTTTTTTTTTTTTTTTTTTGAGACGGAGTCTTGCTCTGTCACCAGGCCAGAGTGCAGTGGCACGATCTGCAACCTTGGCTCACTGCAACCTCCGCCTCCCGGGTTCAAGCAATTCTCTTGCCTCAGCTTCCCTAGTAGCTGGGACTACAGGCACACACCACCACACCCAGCTAATTTTTGTATTTTTAGTAGAGATGGGATTTCACTATGTTGGCCAGGATGATCTCAATCTCTTGACCTCATGATCTGTCCGCCTAGGCCTCCCAAAGTGCTGAGATTACAGGCATGAGCCACCACACCTGGCCCAATTCTTTTTTCTCTTTTATGAAGACGGGGTTTCACCATGTTGGTCAGGCTGGTCTTGAACTCCCGACCTCAGATGATCCGCCTGCCTTGGCCTCCAAAGTGCTTGGATTACAGGCGTGAGCCACTATGCCTGACCTCAATGTGATTTTTTTTTTTTTTTTTTTTTAAGACAGGGTTTCACCATGATGGTTAGGCTGGTCTTGAACTCCCAACCTCAGGTGATCCACCCGCTTTGGCCTCCAAAGTGCTTGGATTACAGGCGTGAGCCACCGCGCCCGGCCAATGTGATTTTTTTAAAAAAAGCTTATGTGGCCAGGCGTGGTGGCTCACGCCTGTAATCCCAGCACTTGTGGAGGCTGAGGCGGGCAGATCACTTGAGGCCAGAGTTCCAGACCAACCTGACTAACATGATGAAACACCATCTCCACTACAAATACAAAAATTAGCCAGGCGTAGTGGCGCATGCCTGTACTCCCAGTTACTCACGAGGCTGCTGCACAACAGTCACTTGAACCTGGGAAGCAGAGGTTGCAATGAGCTGAGATCACACCATTGCACTCCAGCCTGGTGACAGAGCGAGACTGCGTATCAAAAAAAAAAATAACTTGTGTGAAGAGCATCTACTGAGGCGGGCCTGGTGCTGTTTAGAGACAGAAAAACAGTAAGAGCCATTCAGAGTGCAGTGGAAAGACAGATATTCCAAAAGGCAATTCTATTTCTGGGCGTGGTCAATAGCAGGAATCAGCAAGGTCTGACTTGTAGAGATTTTCACACGTGTTTTATCAGTTACTGCTTCCAATACTCATTGAGGCGAGTCCCTGGTTTTCCACATGAGGAAACGGAGTTCTGGGGTTCCATGGCTGGTGAGAGGAGGCTGGAGTCTGAGCCCAGACTCCAGCTTGCTTGCTCCTTGCTCCCAAGCAAGGCTTCTGACTGTAGCATCAGCAGTGTGCCAAATAAACCTTAGATTTTATTTATTTATTATTTTTGAGACAGAGTCTCACTCTGTCGCCAGGCGCCAGGCTGGAGTGCAGTGGCACAATCTTGGCTCACTGCAACCTCCGCCTCCTGGGTTTAAGCAGTTCTCCTGCCTCAGCCTCCTGAGTAGCTGGGACTGCAGGCACATGCCACCACACCCAGCTAATTTTTGTATTTTTAGTAGAGATGGGGTTTCACTGTGTTGGCCAGGATGGTCTTGATCTCTTGACCTTGTGATCCGCCTGCCTTGGCCTTCCAAAGTGCTGGGATTACAGGCGTGAGCCAGCGTGCCAGGGCAAACCAGTGCTTCATATGCACTTACCATGCAGTCCTCTGAGCAACGCTTTGAGGTAGGTAGAGTTATCATGCCTCTTGCAGAGGGGAGGAAATGGATGCTCTAAAACATGAAGTTGGCCAGGTGCGGTGGCTCACGCCTGTAATCCCAGCACTTTGGGAGGCCAAGGCAGATCACCTGAGGTCAGGAGTTTGAGACCAGGCTGGCCAACATGGTAAAACCTGTCTCTACTAAAAATACAAAAATTAGCTTGTGTGGTGCCATGCGCCTGTAATCCCAGATACTCAGGAGGCTGAGGCGGGAGAATTGCTTGAACCCAGGAGGCAGAGGTTGCAGTGAGCTGAGATCTCGCCACTGCACTCCAACTTGGACGACAGAGCAAGACTTCACCTCAAAATAAGTAAATAAAACATGAAGTCGCATGCCCATGGGTGCACCGCCAGTCTCACCAGGCAGCCTAGCATCCCAGCACAGTTGTATCTTCAGAATAATACTTGGCTGGGGCTTAAGGAGTGACTCCAGTGGGGGAGATTCTGAGCATCAGGATGTATTTGACAGGCAATTTCCAGTGCCCCATTGCACATCCCATCCCTATATGGGAAATCGCCGTCTTACCTCTAAGTGGAAATGAGCAGGCTGGGTGCTATGGCTCATGCCTGTAATCCTAGCACTTTGGGAGGCCAAGGCGGGAGGATTGCTTGAACCCAGGAGTTCAAGACCAGTCTAGGCAATAGAGTGAGACCCCGTCTCTACGAAAAAGTTAAAAATTAGCTGGGCATGGTGGCATGCACCAGTGGTCCCAGCTACTCAGGAGGCTGAGGTGGGAGGATTGCTTGAGCCCAGGAGGTTGAGGCTGCAGTGAGCCGTGTTCACCCTACTGCACTCTGCACTGTAGCCTGGGCAAGACCCTGTTTCAAAAAAACAAAAGAAAAGAAAAGAGCATGTGGTGTTGGAGAATGGCTGCTGAAAGGTCAAATAAGATGAGGCCAGAGAAATGACCATTGGATTTAGCAGCATCTGGAGGTCATTGGTTCAGGGGCATGGTGGGGAGAAACCCCAGATTGGAGTGAGTTGAAGAGAGAATAGTGATAAGGAGGTCGAAGACAAGCTCAGGCTCCTCTGAGGAAAGTTTACTGTGAAAAGGAGCAGAAAAATGGGCCAGTAATTGGAGAGGGTGACGAGGTCAGGTATGCTCGTGTGTGGTAGGGAGTAAAGTCAACATAACAAAAATTTACCATCGTCACTATTTTTATTTATTTATGTATTTATTTATTGAGACGGACTCTAACTTTGTCCCCCCAGGCTGGAGTGCAGTGGTGCGATCTCGGCTCACTGCAACCTCCGCCTCCTGGGTTCAAGTGATTCTCCTGCTTTAGCCTCCCAAGTAGCTGGGACTACAGGTGTGCGCCACCATGCCCGGCTAATTTTTTCATATTTTTAGTAGAGACAGGTTTTCACCATGTTAGCCAGGATGGTCTCAATTTCCTGACCTCGTAATCCGCCCGCCTCAGCCTCCCAAAGTGCTGGGATTATAGGCGTGAGCCACCATGCCTGGCCTCTGATAGTGGTTTTTAATGCATATTTTTTTTTAACTTTCATGGAAGTCCAGTGTCTATTTTTTCTTTTGTTGCTTATGCCTTTGGTGTCATATCCAAGAAATAACTGCCAAATCTAATGTCATGAGTTTTTGCTCTGTTTTCTTCTAAGAGATTTATAGTTTTAGGTTTTAGATTGAGATCTTTGATCCATTTTAAATTAATTTTTGTATATGGTATTAAATAAGAATCCAACTTCATTCTTTTCCATTGGACATCCAGTTTTCCCAGCATCCTTCCTTAAAAAGACTGTCCTTTGGGGAGGATGCTTTTTAAAGATATGAGTTACTCAAGCATATCCACATGTGGATGGGAATGTTCTTGGTAGAATGAGAGAAATGGATGACACAGGAAAAAGGAAATTATTTCAGGACCAAGGGCCTTGAAAGTGAAAAGGGGAAGGGCAAGTGTGGTGGTTCACATCTGTAATCCCAGCATTTTGGGAGGCTGAGGTGGGCAGATCACTTGAGGTCAGGAGTTCAAGACCAGCCTGGCCAACATGGTGAAAACCTATCTCTATTAAAAATACACAAATTAGCTGGGCATGGTGATATGCACCTGGAGTCTCAGCTACTTGGGAGGCTGAAGTGGGAGAATCACTTCAATCCGGGATGTGGAGGTTGCAGTAAGCCAAGATCATACCACTGTACTCTAGCCTAGGTGATAGAGGGAGACCCTGTCTCAAAAAAAAAAAAAAAAAAAAAGAAAAGGGGTAGGGTTGAGTGTAGAAGCTGGAAGGTAGATTTTGAGAGCAGGACAGTCCCCCCAGGCTGAGGAGAGAGGACAAGGGTGCAGTCATCCAGGGAACCGGAAGTCTGTCCTTGTGTGCTGAGGGTTGGACACCAGAGCCAGGCATAACCTTTGTCTGTTTGTCTCCAGCGCCAGCACCAGCACCGATCCCCCAGCAGGCCCCACTGCCTCCATCCCTGGTGCCCTTGGAGGCTGCCGACAGCATGCTGGAGCTGCCGCACCCACTCCTGCAGCAGACCGAGGACCGACTCCTGTCCCCAGCCCTGGCGTGCAGCTCCCCTCTCATCAGCTTCTCGCCGCCCTTGGACCAGGATGACTACCTGTGGGGCCTGGAGGCAGGCGAGGGTATCAGTGACCTTTTCGACTCCTACGACCTCGGGGACCTGTTGATTAATTGAGTGGCCCTGCCTGCCTCCAGCAGCCTGCCCCTGATGCTACTTCCTCATAGACAGGCTGACAGGTCCTCTGCCTGCACGGGGACATTGGACACTAGGTGCTGCCCTCAGGCCACGGGGTCCCCCTCTCCTTCCCCGCCCTGGCCAACAGAAGCTGTGTGGGGAGATGTGGATGATGCGGGTGAGGCGTGGGTAAGAGGGGTGGGTTCTCACTTTCCTAGTGGAAGCTGGGCCTGGGGAGGCCCATCCAGTCTTCTGACCTCTGACTTCTCACAAGAAGGCTGCAGGTGAGGTGGCCAAGTCAAGGGAAAGGCCCTGCTACCTCCTTTTGAGGGGTAATTACCTCGACAAACCAAGAAGCACCTAATGCCTTTGTATTTATTTTAGGTGGAGTTGTGTTTGTTTGTCCCCCCCTGAATTTTAGCAGGGAGGTTATTCTAGGTTTTAGTGCGACCTCTGCAGACGGGCCCATCGGGCCCATTGCTGTCCGTGTTCTGGGGCAGGTCTGGGTTTCCAAAAAAGGGGCCCAGGCCAAGTCCTTGCCTTCCCGACGGTGGTGGGGTCTGGGTCTCTGAGGAGCTGTCCGGTCTGCTGGGACGCTAGTTGCACTTAGGCCTCATAATTCTAGTAAACAGCCCCTGCGGGCCCTTTCACCCTGCCCCCTGCTCTCAGCCTCACATCTCCAGCTGAGGCACCGGCCTTGGCTTCCTGGTCTCCTCTGTCCCAGAGATGGTTCCAGGGAGCCATCCCAGGGCAGGTAGCACTGAGGCACCTGTGAAAACAGGAGCCGCCAGCTCAGGAGACCCTTTTCCTGAGGAAGTTCTTACCTCTCCCTCCCCTTGGGGTGTAAAAATGGTCCAGCAGAGACAAGCTCCCAAGGAAAACAGACAGGAACATGGGGGCAGCTGTCATGGCTGTGGCGGGCATCTTTCCTCAGAGTTTCTGCCTTGCCCTGGGCCAGGAGCCGTTTCACACCAAGGACTTGGTAGGCAGAGGCAGCCCCACCGTAAAGAAGGGTCAGATTAAAACAGGAAACTGCCAAAAGCATCCTCTCCCACCCCCCATGTAGCGCTGGCATCATTCTCTGCTTCCCTGGGAGGATTTTTTTCCACCATGTTTATTGAAGGGGATGGTTTTTTTTTTTTTTTTTTTTTGTTATTGATTTCCCCAAGTCACCAGGAGGGGATGGTTCTTAAGGACGTCTCCACCCCTTAGAGCTCACTCAGACCCTCAAGGACAGAGGTGACTGGCACTTGGTGACTTGTTCACTCCTTTTTTCCCTGGTATGCTGAAGGGGTGACAGAGAGAGGTCGTCATGGCAGACAAGGCCTTGGCAGCTAACGGGGAGAGGGACTCGTGTTACCTCTTCAGGCTTGGGACCCTGAGGGGTCTTTTGGCTTCAGCCTGTTCCCCTAGAGGCTTAATCATCTCACGCTGTCCCCTGCAGCCCAGCTGCTCTTGTCACCCACCCCCATGTGGATGCTCTGGGCTGAACCAAGGCCATGCCTTCTGAAGAGAGGCACGGGTTGGTCTGAGAGGCCCGCCACCCACCCCCTCAGGGAGCCAGGTTTTCTCAGAGGCTCAGCTGGACAGCACTTTTAAAAAAAGGATTTGTAGCATTAAGCTGGTTTAAAATATGAAGTTGGTTTTGTTGGATGGCTCCTGAGCTGACTGATGTCTGAAGTTTGAGAGGGGGAATTATTTGAGGGTACAGCCCAGTGTGATCTCATGCCCAGTTGAAGACAATTGTGCTTCATCGTTTCTTCAGTTTCCTGGGACCCCAAGTTAGCCCCGTTCCAGGAGCAGTCAGCAGGTCACAGCTGCCCCACTCTGTAAGCAGGGCTAATTTTGTACACTTTACAGAAATACTTTTGGTCTCCCTTAAATACAAGAGTCTTATAAGAAGCCCATCTTTTTTTTTTTTTTTTTTTTTTTTGAGACAGAATCTTGCTGTGTTGCCCAGGCTGGAGTGCAGTGGCGTGATCTTGGCTCACTGCAACCTCCACTTTCCTGGTTTATGCGATTCTCCGGTCTCAGCCTCCCAATCTGCTGGGACTAGAGGCACGTGTCACCATGCCCAGCTACCTTTTTTCTTTTTCTTTTTTTTTTTTTTGCATTTTTAGTAGAGACAGGGTTTTACCGTGTTAACCAGGATGGTCTTGATCTCCTGACTTTGTGATTCGCCCACCTTGGCCTCCCTAAGTGCCGGGATTACAGGTGTGAGCCACCTCGCCCAGCCCAGAAGCCCACCTTAAAGTCCAGCATGCCCAGGGCCCAGGGACCCTGCATGAAATCTCATTTGGGGTGAGTGGGCTGCTTTGCTCTGCCCTCAACTGGGCTGCTATTTAGCCAGGTACCATCTCTGAGGTCAGAGGTGTTTGACTCTCATGCCTTGGGCTCAGTCTGGAACTTGCCCCAAGAATTACATCAAAGAAAAGGGAGAAGAGGCCTGTAGGATCCATGGGAATGAGTTTAATGCTGAAGTCTGGAATTTAAGCTCATTCCCTAAACACCTCTCCATAGGGGTGGACAGGGGAACCGCCCTCAGACTTGTGGCCTGTGTCCTCAGCAGCGGTCTCTGTCCCCCGCCCCCCGCGTGCTGTCCTTTTCACACCTTACCTGGCCAAGGGGCTAGACTGCCCAGGCTAAGCCTTGGATTCAGTGCAGGACACAAGTTCATGCCCTCTTCTTGCCAGCGACACTTGAAGTCTCCCAACTTCCACAGAGTGCTTTCAGGACGCATCATTTTGAGTGGTCTTTTTTTTTTTTTTTTGAGATGGAGTCTCATTCTGTTGCGCAGGCTGGAGTGCAGTGGCCTGACCTTGGCTCACTGCAACCTCCGCCTCCCAGGTTCAAATGATTCTTCTGCCTCAGCCCCCCGAGTAGCTGGGACTGCAGGCATGCACCACCATGCCCAGCTAAATTTGTATTTTTTGCTGAAACAGGGTTTTGCCAGGCTGGTTTTGAACTCCTGACCTCAAGTGATCCACCCACCTTAGCCTCCCAATATGCTGGGATGACAGGCATGAGCCACTGCGCCCAGCCTGAGCAGTATTTTCTTTAGGCACCAGGTAGACTTTAAAACTAGGGTAGGAGAAAAGCCAGTTTCTTTCTGAGGTAAACAATTTCTTCCAGGAAACTCTGCAGCCCCCAAAATCACCCATGTCCCCAGGGACATCTAAAGCTTGGGGTTCCAGGAAATCATTCAGTAGAGTTGGAGATTCAGAGATTTCTTGAAGGCAGGGACATGTTCCTAACTCCCTTCCCATTAAAGGTGTTAGAACAGACCAGAGGGTGACCCTTCACTATAATGGGATCAGCTGGTGTGCCTGCAGGGGAAGAAGAGGGAGGGGGTCAAGCTTGAAAAACCCTTCAGAATGGTTCTGACTTCTCCCTCCCCCACATGTTCTCAGCCTCCGTTCTGCACAGTGTTTAGTTTTAGGGAAAGGGTTTGGGTGAACCAGCATCCAGGTGTGTGGCTTAGCGTATGTGAAGTGAAAGCCTTTTAGGGTTGTTTGGGAGCAGCTTTCTGGTTCTTGTCATTGTATCTTGAGGTCCCAGAACCCTATTCTCCCACGAGGACCCTTAGTGACTGTGGTGGCCACAAGCCCGACTAGCCTGCTGGCTCCTGGGTGACCTGAAGAACCTTGCCTGTGGCACTTTTCGAGGGTGAGCTGGACCCAAGAGAATGTGGTCCTGTGCTGGGACTCATGCAGGTCATTTCCCTCAGGCCTGGTTTCACCCTGGTCCTGTCTTGATGAACACCACGTAAGCCTCCTTGTATTGAGATAACTGGGCATTAAACATTAAACTGCAACTCTGGGCGTCTTGTCTTTGTCGTGCTTTCTGAAGCTCATTACCGACTGTGGATTGGTCCCCCCCAGGCGGGGTGTCAAGGGCTGTGCTGGCCATTGCCAGGGACACATGATTGCCCAGTGGATGTCCCTCCAAGAAACAGCTTCTTACCACCATGGCTGCAATCTCACCATTAAGGTGCTGAAAAGTTCACAGCACCCAGATCTAAAATGTACTCAGCCTTGGCTCTGTCTCCTCCCATCTGGGCTATTTCCACAGCTTCCAGAATGGTCTTGTTGCCCATACTCTCCGTCCCACCCTCTACATCAGTGGGTCCCACTATAGTCCTCAGACCACCAGCAGCAGTATCACCTGGAAATGTGAGACCTGTATATTCAAGACCATGCTTCAGGCTGGGTGAGGTGGATCACTTGAGGTCAGGAGTTCAAGACTAACCTGGCCAACATGGTGAAACCCCATTTCTACTAAAAATATTAAAAAATTAGCCGGTCGTGGTGGTGAACGCCTGTAATCCCAAGCTTCTCAGGAGGCTGAGACAGGAGAATCGCTTGAACACAGGAGGCAGAGGATGCAGTGAGATCACACCACTGCACTCCAGCCTGGGCAACAGAGTGAGACTCAAAAAAAAAAAAAAAAAAAAAAAAAAGAGAGACCTTGCCTCAGACCTGCTGAATAAGAAACTCATGGGGTGGGACTCAGATTTCTGAGTCTCCTTGAGCTCCCCCCACACCAGGTGATTCTAATGCAGCTGAAGTTTGAGAACACATGCCTTCTGTTACCCCAGAGAGATCTTTCTAAAATGTAATTCTAATGTCATTACTCTCCAGCTTAATGCCCATCCATGGCTCCTCTCTGCCCTCAGGATGAAGTTCTAACCCTTTTGCATGGTATAAATGGCCATTTACAGTCTTCCGATTGGCTTCCTCTACCTCACTGGTGGCCTCCCTGGCCACTCCTTCCCACACCCATTGCCACACTGAGCTTCCTTACCAGCTCTAGAAATCAGTCTTCCCTCTTCTGGGCCTGTCCACACGCTGTTCCTTCCACCTAGGTTGCCTGGCTCCATTTCAGCTGAGTGGGCGCCTACTTATTCTACAAGGCCCAGTTTAAGAGCCTTTTTTGTAGTTTCTTGACATTAACGTGTAAGCATTAGTACTTTGCGCATGGATATTGTTATGGCTTATTGAATATCTGTTACATGTCAGGCACTGAGAAGATAAATATGAATAAGACCTAGTCCCCATTTTTAAGATGCTCACAAAACACAAAACATACAAATATAATTATAGGTCAGACGAAGTGGCTCATACCTGTAATCCCAGCACTTTGGGAGGCCGAGGCAGGTGGTGGATCACCTGAGGTCAGGAGTTTGAGAGCAGCCTGGCCAACATGGTGAAGCCCCATCTCTACTAAAAATACAAAAATTAGCCAGGCATGATGGCATGTGCCTATAATCCTAGCTACTCAGGAGGCTGAGGCACTAGAATCACTTGGGCAACAGAGTGAGACTTTGTCTCAAAATAATAATAATTATTATTATAAATAATGTAACAATTGTGATTGGTATACATTACAGGAATTGTATGTATACCTGGGAGGGGTTTGGTCATTTTGGAAAGCTTCCTGGCCTTTATACACCATAATCTCATTTAATGCTCACCACAACTTCAGGAAATCAGTCTTATTACCACTTTATAGATGAGGAAGCACTCAGAAGTTCCCAAGTAACCCTCACACATTGCTGGGGTTGGAAAATTTGCAGCTACTTTGGAAAACAGTTTGGCAGCTCCTCAACAGGGTAAACATGAATCTACCAGAAGACCCAGTAATTTTACTCCTAGGTATAGAATTATTTCCTATTTCAAGTAGGATCATTTCTACTTCAAGAGAAATGAAAACTATATCTACGCAAAGACAAGACCTGGACACAAATGTTTCTAGCAGCATTATTCATTCATAATAGCCCCGAACTGGAAATACCTAACTATCCATCAACTGGTGAACAGATAGACAAAATGTATTAGATCCATACAATGGAATACTATTCAACTATATAGAGGAATGAAGTACTGATTCATGCTATAATATGATCCTCAAAAACGTGGTGCTAAATGAAAGAAGCCAATCACAAAAGATCACATATGATTCCATGTATATGAGATGTGCAGAATAGGAAAACCTACAAGGTGCCAGGCACAGTGGCTCACGCCTGTAATCCCAGCACTTTGAGAGGCCAAGGCGGGTGGATTACCTGAGCTCAGGAGTTCAAAACCAGCCTGGGCAGCATAGTGAGAACTAGTCTCTACAGAAAACAAACAAAACTAGCCAGGTATGGTGGTGCATGCCTGTGGTCCCAGCAACTTGGGTTGCTGAGGCAGGAGAATCACTTGAACCCAGGAAGCAGAGGTTGCAATGAGCTGAGATGGCACCACTGCACTCCAGCCTGGGTGACAGAGTGAGATCCTGCCTCAAAAAGAAAGAAAGTATATTCGTGACTGTGACTGCCTGAGGTTAGGAGTAGGAATGGGATTAATTATAAATGGGCATGAGGGCTCTTACAAATAGAGATGCAAAAATTTTCAAAAAAACGCAGGCAAACCAAATCTAGCAATATATAAATAAAAAGAATTACACTCCATTGGACTTAGGAACCCGAGATTGGTTTAACATCCAAAAATCAATTAGTGTAATACACATATCTGTAAAATAAAGGACAAAACCCACGTGATCATCTAATAGATGCAGAAAAAACTTGAAAAAAATTAATACCCCTTCATGATTTTAAAAAAATCAAGAGGCTGGGCGCAGTGGCTCACCCCTGTAATCCTAGCACTTTGGGAGGCTGAGGTGGGTGGATCACCTGAGGTCAGGAGTTCAAGACCAGCCTGACCATCATGGTGAAACCCCATCTTACATTAAAAAAAAAAAAAAATCAAGAAACTAGGACTAGAAAAGAACTTTCTCAACCTGATAAAGAGCATCTATGAAAAACCCACAATTAGTGTCATACATAATGGTGAGACACTGAATGCGAATGCTTCTCCCCCAACCCTGGCCCCAAGATCAGAAACAAGACAAGGATATCCACTCCCTCCATTTCTATTCAACATTGTACTGGAGGGTCCAGCCAAGACAATTAGACAAGAAAATAGTGTGGGGGCAACCAGACTGATAGGAAGAAATACAATCATCTCCAGTTGCAGATAACATAGAAAATCCTCAGAAATCCATTAAAAATCAGAATGAATGAGTTTAATAAGGTTGTAGGATACAAGATCAGTATACAAAAATCAGTAGTATTTCTATACATTAGCAATGAACAATCCAAAAAATAAAATTAAGAAAACACTGTCTTTTACAATAACACCAAAAATAACAAAATACTTAGGGATAGATTTAACAAAAGAATGCAAAACTTATACTCTGAAAACTACAAAGTACTAAATAATACTTTGTATTTTAATTGAACAAAATTAAAGAATACCTAAGTAAATGGGAAAGACATTTTATATTCATGGATTGGAAGACACGATATTGTTAAAATGGCAATATTCCCCAAATTGACTTCCAGATTCAATGTGGTCACCATCGAAATTCCAGCTGGCTTCTTTGCAGAAATTGACAAGCTCATCCTAAGATTCATAAGGAAATTCGAGGGACTTGGAATAGCTAAGATAATCTCAGTAAGAAAAACGAAGCAAGTGAATGTCCCGATTTTAAAACTTATACAAATCGGCTCTAAATACATGAGCCGAAACTATAAAACTTTTAGAAAAAAGCATAGGCATAAATCTTTGTGACCTTATATTACGCAACAATTTCTTTTTTTTTTTTTTTTTTTTTGAGACAGGGTCTCACCTATCGCCCAGGCTAGAGTACAGTGGTGTGAACACAGCTCACCGCAGCCTCAACCTCCTGGGCTCAAGCAGTCCTCCTGCCTCAGCCTCCTGTGTAGCTGGGACTACAGGTACATGGCTGCCACCATGCTCAGTTAATTTTAAAATTTTTTTTTTTTTTTTGAGACAGAGTCTCACTCAGTCACCAGGCGCCAGGCTGGAGTGCAGTGGCGCGACCTTGGCTCACTGCAACCTCCGCCGCCCGGGTTCAAGCCATTCTCCTGCCTCAGCCTCCCGAGTAGCTGGGACTACAGGGCGCGCCACCACGCCCAGCTAATTTTTTTGTATTTTTAGTAGAGACGGGGTTTCACCATGTTGACCAGGACGGTCTCGATCTCTTGACCTCGTGATCCGCCCGCCTCGGCCTCCCAAAGTGCTGGGATTACAGGTGTGAGCCACCGCGCCCGGCCAATTTTAAATTTTTTTATAGAGACAAGGTCTTCCTGTGTTGCTCAGGCTGGCCTCAAACGATCCTCCTGCCTTGGCCTTTCAAAGTAACAATTTCTTAACTATGACACCACCGGAAGCACAAGCATCAAAAGGAAGAAAATAGATAAATTGGACTTCATTAAAATTAAAAACTGTTTTGTTGCGAGGGACTTCATCAAGAAAGTAAAGAAAACAATCTACAGCTAATTTTTTGATTTTTTTGTAGAGACAAGGTCTAACTATGTTCTCCAGGTTGATCTCAAACTCCTGGGCTCAAGTGATCCTCCTGGCTTGGCCTCCCAAAGTACTGGGAGTACAGGTGTGAGCCACCATCCCAACCTATAGGATCTCACTTATATAAAAAATCCAGAATAGGCAAATTTATAGAGATTCGTGGTTACTTAAGGCTGTAAGGCTGTTGGGGGATGGGAGAAGCGGAATGACTGCTAATGGACACAGGGTCTTATGGGGGATGTGATGAAAATTTTCTAAAGTGATGTGGTGATGGTTCCTGTGTATTCTTACTTAGCAATCAATGCGATTCTTCACATTAACAAATTAAAGGAAAAACCCATGTGACCATCTCCATAGATACAAGGAAAACACTTGAAAAATTCCAACACTCATTCACGATTTTTAGAAACCTGATAGCTGAATAAGAATACACAGGAATTACTTTCTACAGCAAATATCAAACTCAATGGTGAAACCTTAGAAATGAGAGAAGGGGCCAGGCGCAGTGGCTTACGCATGTAATCCTAGCACTTTGGGAGACTGAGATGGGTGGATTACCTGAACTTAGGAGTTTGAAACCAGCCTGGGCAACACGGTGAAACTCCATCTCTACTAAAAATCAAAAAAAAAAAAAAAAAAAAAACGAGCTGGGTGTGGCAGCGTGTGCCTGTAGTCCCAGCTACTTGGGAGGCTGAGGCAGGAGAATTGCTTGAGCCCAGAAGGTGGAGGTTGCAGTGAGCCGAGATCGAGCCACTGCACTCCAACCTGGGTGACAGAAAGACACTCCCCCACCCCCCCCAAAAAAAAAGAAATGAGAGAAGGACAGCAGTATCACTCCTACAAATCAACATTGTATTAGTGATCCTGGACAAAGCAATAAAACAAGGAATAAGAAAAAAGCCCTTGTCAGTCTGTTCAGAACTTATGCAATTAACTACAATGCTGTCCCGAACAAGGGTCATTTATTTATCAGACATTTATTGGGCATCTACCCTGTTCCAAGGTGGGGTCATAACTACTGCTCCCTCCTTGTCAAGGGCATTTACCTGCCTTAAGGGTTTACTTTCTCTTTCCCTGGGTGGCCAAGGCCTGGCAGATAGGTGCCTGAAGCTCTGGGTTGCAGCAGGGGTAGAAAACCAGACCTCTCTGGGGGTCTGAGAGTTTTGAAGGGCTCAACAGTGTGACAATACTTTTTGGTTATGTATTTTAAGCTATTTAGTTTGCTTGTAGATCCTTCCACAGATCCTGGGAGAGAGAACAGGTAATAAAACAGAACTTTGGAAAATCTAAGATACCGAGAACCATAAGAACCAAAGAAAAGGGCTCTTCACCCATTTGTGTCACAAAACGTTTTCCTTCTTTTTTTTTTTTTTTTTTTTTGAGATGGAATTTGGCTCTGTTGCCCAGGCTGGAGTGCACTGGCATGATCTTGGCTAACTGCAACCTCCACCTCCAGGGTTCAAGCAATTCTCATGCCTCAGTCTCCTGAGTAGCTGCGATTACAGGTGCACACCACCATGCCTGACTAATTTTTGTATGTTTAGTAGAGATGGGGTTTCGCCATGTTGGCCAGGCTGGTCTCAAACTCCTGACTTTAAGTGATCTGCCTGTCTCTGCCTCCTAAAGTGTTGAGATTACAGTTGTGAGCCACCAAGCCCGGCCCACAAACCTTTTCTGAGCACCTACTATGTGCCTGACTCTGCCTGGTGCTAGGGAAACCATGGCCCCTGACTTTATGGAGCTTACAGCCAATTCTAATTCAAACCACATAATAGTTTGTGGAGTTGAACATTCATTTAAACAAACACCTTTGAGCCTCTGTGTGCTGGCTGGTGGATCTCAAACTTCAGCGCTCATCAGAATCAGAGAACTTGTTAGAGTATGGTTGGCTGGGCTCCATCTCTAGAGTTTCTGATTCAGTAGGTCGGGGTGGGACATTGCAAAATGTAAAAAAGAAAGAAAACAATCCCTATTCCTGAGGAACTCACAGCCCAGTGGATTCACTCACTTGCTCATTCATTTATTCAACAAATTAGGGCCTTGTGTGCATAACATCATTTAGCTTCTGGCGAAGCGCAGTGACTCACGCCTGGAATTCCAGCACTTTAAGAGGCGGGTGGATCACTTAAGCCCAGGAGTTTGAGGCCAGCCTGGGCAACATAAGTGAAACCCCATCTCTACAAAAAAGGCAAAAATTAAAGGCCGGGTGCAGTAGCTCACACCTGTAACCCCAGCACTTTGGGATGCCAATGTGGGCAGATCACCTGAGGTCAGGAGTTCGAGACCAGCATGACCAACATGGAGAAACCCTGGCTCTACTAAAAATACAAAAATTAGCTGGGCGTGGTGGCGCATGCCTGTAATCCCAGCTACCTGGGAGGCTGAAGCAGGAGAATTGCTTGAACCTGGGAAGCGGAGGTTGCCGTGTGCTGAGATCACACCATTGCACTGCAGGCTGGGCAACAAGAGAAAAACTCCATCTCAAAAAAAAAAAAAAATTTAATCGGGCATGGTGGTGGCGTACCTGTAGTCCCAGCCCTTTGGGAGGCTGAGGTGTGAGATCACCTGAGTCCGGGAGGTCTAGGGTGCAGTGAGTCATAATCATGCCACTGTACTCCAGCCTGGGCAACAGAGTGAGACCCCATCTCAAACAAACAAACAAAAAAGCAAAAACAAAAATCATTTATTAGGTTGGTGCAAAAGTAATTGCGGTTTTTGCCATTAAAAGTTATGGCTAAATAGTCTCTGGCAAAACCCTATAAAGTGGGTATTGTTATTAGCCCCATATTTACAGATGAGGAAATGGGGACTCAGAGAGGTTGGGCAATGTGTACAAAGACACACAGCACGTGATGGAGCCCAGGCTGTGCATCCCCAGGAAACCCTGCTCCTAACCGCTAGCCAAACCTTAGGTTATAAATATGTCTTTTAATAAAGTGTTATAAATGCCACCATCAAAGAAGAATGGAATGCTCTGGGAGCTTGGATGGCCTCCATCTATGGAAGGAGGGACTCAGAGAGGTCAAGTGGGGAATAGGGCCTGAAGGAGATGTTTGTCAAAGGAAAGCAGGGGGAGAAGGCTGCACAGCAGGCAGAAGGAGCTGTTTGGGAAAAGGCCAGGTGGCTCATGGTTAAAATATGTAGAATAGGGCCGGTGGCTCACACTTGTAATCCTAGCACTTTGGAAGGCCAAGGCAGGAGGATTGCCTGAGCTCAGGAGTTCAAGACCAGCCTGGGCAACACAGTGAAACCCCGTCTCTACTAAAATACAAAAAATTAGCCGGGCATAGCAGCATGCACCTGTAGTCCCAGCTACTCAGGAGGCTGAGGCAGGAGAATTCCTTGAACTCAGGAGGCAGAGGTTGCAGCGAGCTGAGATCACACCACTTCAGTGCAGTCTGGGCGACAGAGCAAGACTCCATCTCAAAAAACAAAACAAAACAAAACAAAAAACAAAAAACAACAACAACAAGAAAAACAAACGTAGACTAGAGTGTGTCCCAGTACATCCCAATTCACTGGTTCCAAGGCTTGTGCCAGGCCTCAAGAGACCATAGCGAAGAGTGACCAGCAGGATGCCCAGTGTATCTGTTGGCTGGTGGCAGTGTTGACCCAACTGTGGACACAGTGTGTGGTCTCTCAATCATAGGGATCCCCGACCACTCTAAATGTTCTCCTGGTCAGCCCTTGCTAGGCGTCTGCCCAGGCAGGTTATTTTCCCAGCATGTGGACCACTGCCCTCTGGTGGCCACTCTGCCAAATGCAGAAATTGGAAAAAGCGCTGCCTTTTATTGAGAACTCTTTAGGGACCAGGTTTTATTCTATGTAATCTTTTCAAAAACCTGATTGAACAGGCATTATTATCACCAGTGAGGATCAGAGAGGTGGGTTTGCTTGTGTGAGGTCACACAGCTAGTAAGGGTGGTACTTACAAGTGAGGTACTTCACCTCCTCACCCTAGTCCCGGCCCTGGTAACACAACCAGACTGCCACGTGGCCATCTAAGCTCCAAGGCACATGCTTGTGGCCTCCATGTGGTCCAGCCTCCTAACTGGCATTACTGGGGCTCCATTATGACCTTTGAGATTTCCTGTGTGTGTACACTGCCAGATGCTGGGGAAACAAAGACAAGTTCTTTTGAACACAAACAGTTTGACTAATGGCCCCTCAGATATAAGCTGTAAAGAGACACCTGGCTTCAAGAGCAGCAAAGAAAGCAAGATTTGCATGTGTGTGTATTTGGTATTCTAAGGAAACAGGTTCTTGGGGAAGCCTCTAGGCAGTGTCCCAGGCACAAGGAATCTTTTCTCAGGCAACGTGTCCCCTGAGGCCACAATCCACTAGCCCCCCACCACTACTAGGCTGTAGTTTCAGTCCCTGAGACAAGCCTGATCCTGTTATTTCTCTTCTTCTTCTTCCTCCTCCTCCTCCAAACACTACGTCTCCTCCTCCTCCGTCTTCCTCTTCTTCTTCTTCTCCTCCTCTCTCTTCCTCCTCTTCCTCCTTCCTCCTCCTCTTCTTCTTCTTCCTCTTCCTCCTCCCTCCTCCACCGCTTATCCTCCTCCTTCTTCTTCCTGGGACAAGCCTGATCCTGTTATCTTCTCCTTCTTCTTCTTCTTTTTGTTTTTTGAGACAGGGTCTCCCTCTGTTGCTCAGACTGGACTACAGTGGCACGATCACAACTCACTGCAGCATCGACCTCCCAGGCCCAGGTGATCCTCCTATTCAGCCTCCCAAGTAGCTGGGACTGCAGATGCACACCACCACGCCTACCCAATTTTTGTATTTTTTTAAGAGATAGGGTCTCACTATGTTGCCGGGCTGGTCTCAAACTCCTGGACTCAGCCATCCTCCTGCCTCAGCCTCCCAAAGTGTTGGGATTACAGGTATGAGCCACCGTGCCTGGCCTCATTATTTCTCTACTGACACAAATCTTTTCCATGGTCTGAGCCCTTTCAAGACCACTGCCTTCTCTCGAGTTCTGTAACCTTGTTAGGGGCACCAGCCACCAGGTTCCTTGGAGATACTAGGGAAGCGTTTGTGGATAAATTACCGTGAACTTGCAATACAGTTGATCTGCTGTCACTTCTGACATTATTGTTATTGTGCTGTGTGGCCACAGGCATAAAGGGAAAATGCTCGCCAGTGTGAAGGTCACTCACATTCTTTTGACCCAAATATACCCAGCTCTTCTTATGTTGCCAGCATATATATATATATATATACATTTTTTTTTTTTTTTTTTTTTTTTAGAGAGTCTTGCTCTGTTGCCCAGACTGGAGTGCAGTGGCATGATCTTGGCTCACTGCAACCTCCACCTCCTGCGTTCAAGTGATTCTCATGCCTCAGCCTCTTGAATAGCTAGGACTATAGGTGCACATCAGCATGCCCCGTTAATTTTTGTATAAAATATATATATATATATATTAGTAGAGATGGGGTTTCACCAGGCTGCTCTTGAACTCCTGACTTCAAGTGATCAGCTCGCCTCGGCCTCCCAAAGTGCTGGGATTACAGGCGTGAGCCACCATGCCCACCCGCCAGCACTTTTTTCCCAAGTGTCCAAGTCAGTAGGTTCCCCTAAAAACAATTCACAAGTTTTTATTGAGCACCTACTAGGAAGGCAAAACACAGGGAGAGGAAAATTTTGGAGGTAGAGCTTCATGCCTTTTATTAAGCACCTGCAAAGTACACGGAATTGTCCTAAGCCTGTTACTCCTCACATCAGTCCTAAGCCTGTCACTCTTTACATCCCTCACCAGTGAGAAGGGGAAGATGAATCCTTTTTGTGGGGGGAGGAGTGGGGGACAGAGTTTCGCTCTCATTGTTCAAGCTGGAGTACAATGGCGCGATCTCAGCTCACCGTAACCTCTGCCTCCTGGGTTCAAGCGATTCTCCTGCCTCAGCCCCCTAGGAGTAGCAGGGATTATAGTCATGCGCCACCACACCCAGCTAATTTGTTGTATTTTTTTTTTTTTTTTTAGTAGAGATGGGGTTTCTCCATGTTGGTCAGGTGGTCTCAAACTCCCGACCTCAGGTGATTGGCCCGTCTCGGCCTCCCAAAGTGCTGGGATTACAGGCTTGAGCCACTGTGTCCGGCCTGATGAATCCTTTTATAGAGGAGAAAGCAGCTTGGAGAGGGATAGGGACATATCCAAAATCACAGAGTGAGAGGCAGAGCTGAGATTTAAAGCCAGGTCTAGCTGATGACAACACCTCAACTCTGCATCTGTGGTCCTCAGAGTGTACTCCCCAGCCCAGCAGCATCAGGATTACCTGGGTAGTTGTTAGAAACGCAGATGACCAGGCCCCGTCCCCACGTCAACTGAATCTGAAATTCTGGATATTAGCCCCAACAGTCTGCATTTTAATAAGTCCTCCAGGTGATTCAGATGCACACTCAAGTGTGAGAACTGCTGACCTACGCTGCGGTGATCCCCGTGGTCCGGGTGCCCACACTTAGGGGGGATCGACCCCCAACTGGTACATACACAAACAACTCCCATCCAGACAAATTACAGAATAGCAATGGTAGAGGGAGAGTCATTCTGGGGGTTCTCAAAAGGTTTCACAGAATAGGCAACATTTGAACTTGACCATGATGAATGATAGGACTTTCAAGATCATAAATGGAAGAAAGGGGCTTTAAGGTAGAGAGGAAGCAAGGAAGCCAGAAAGTACCTATTCATAAAATGGGGGATACAGGTCAATTCATGACATGCTTTGCCTGCTAGGCTGAGAGGTCTGGCCCTCATCCTGGATGCAGTGGGGGATCCCCGGAAGCTTTTTGAGCACAGGTGGATTCAGCTTAAAGTCCCTGTGTGCCATTGCCCAACGACAGTGTTTTCTTACCCACCATAGTCGGCAGAATAATGCCCCACTCCCCAAAGATATCCAGTGTCCTAATCCCCAGAACCTGCGAATGTGTGATGTGACATGGCCAGGGGAAATTCAGATTACAGGCGATAAGATTGGTGATCAGCTGGCCTTAAGATGGAAGATTATCTTGGATTATCTAGGTGGACCTAACATAATCACAGTCCTGACTGGTCACAGTGGCTCATACCCATAATCCTAGCACTTTGAGAAGCTGAGGCAGGCAGATCATTTGAGGCTAGGAGTTCGAGACCAGCCTGACAAACATGGCAAAACCTGGTTCCTACTAAAAATATAAAAAAAAAAATTAGCGGGGCATGGTGATTCATGTCTGTAATCCCAGCTACTCCGGAGGCTGAGGCACGAGAATTGCTTCATCCTGGGAAGCGGAGGTTGCAATGAGCTGAGATCATGCCACTGCACTCCAGCCAGGACGACAGTTTGAGACTCTATCTCAAAAAATAATAATCATCATCATCATAGTCTTTTTGTTTTTTGAGACAGGGTCTCATTCTGTTGCCCAGGCTGGAGTGCAGTGGTGCAGTCACAATTCACTGTAGCCTCAACTTCCTGGGCCCAGGTGATCCTCCCACCTCGCCCTCCTGAGTAGTTGGGACTACAGGCATGTGCCACCACACCCAGCCAATTTTTTGTAGAGATGGAGTTTTGCCACGTTGCCCAGGCTGATCTTGAACTCCTGGGCTCAGGTGATTTGCCTGCTTCAGCCTCCCAAAGTGCTGGGATTACAGGCATGAGCTACTACACCTGGCCAATTGCAATTTAAATAGGATGGTCAGGATAAGCCTTCCCAAGATGGTGACATTTGGGCTAAGACTTGGGAGGAAGAAGCGAGAACATTGGCCATGTGGATATCTGTGGGAAGAGCATGCCGGACACGAGAAGCAGCCAGTGCAAAGGTCCACAAGTGTGCCAGGTGCATTCAGGGAACACTAAGGAAGTCAATGTGATGGAAGCAGGGGAGGAGAGGGAGAGTGAGAAGGGATGAGATCAGAGGAAGGCAGACTAGGTAAGGCCTTCAGGCTGTGCAAGGGCTTGGCTTTTAGCCTGAGTGAGAGGCATTAGAGGGTTTTGCAGCGTGCAATGACATAATCTGGCATCAGAGTCACTTGCTGCTCTGTTGAGCATAGGCTGTGGGCTGGGGCATGGTGGCTCACACCTGTAATCCCAGAACTTTGGGAGACCAAGATGGGCAGATCACTTGAGATCAGGAGTTCGAGACCAGCCTGGCCAACATGGTGAAGCCCCGTCTCTACTAAAAATACAAAAATTAACTGGGCATGGTGGCACATGCCTGTAATTCCAACTACTCCGAAGGATGAGGCATAATTGTGAGGTTGCAGTGAGTCAAGATTGTGCCACTGCACTCCAACTTAGGCAACAGAGTGAGACCCTGTCTCAACAAAAAGAGAGAGAGAGAGTAGGCTGTAGAGGAGCAAGGGCGGAGGCAGAGGGCACAGTGAAGTCTCCGGCAGTGATCCAGGCAAGGGGTCACGATGGCTCGGACCAGGCGACTACCAGTAGAAGGATGAGGAGTAGGGTTCTGGATATTTTAAGGGGTAGAGCCAATGGATTTCATGATGTGGGGTGTGAGAGAAAGAGAAGAGTCGAGAATGTTCGTCCTGAACACTAGAAAATGGGAGTTGCCACCAGTTTAGATGGGGAAGAGGTGTGTGCATAGGTGGCTTGGGTAGGGAAGCCGGGAGTTCAGCTTTGCATAGGTTAAGTTCAAGATGGCCTGTTAGACTTCCAAGCAGATGTGTCAGGAGGCAGTTGGATATAGTAATCCGAAGGTCAAGGGAGAGGGTCCAGGCTGAGTTACCAGTTGGGAATCGTCAGGATCTAAATGGATTTTAAAGCCATGGGACTGGGTGGAATCCCCCAAGGGAGTGGGCATGGAGAGTGGAGAGGAGTCTCAGTGCTGAGAAATCAGAAGAAGAGGAGGAACCCACCACAGAGTTCAAGAAGGAGCCACCAGTGAGAGAGGAAGGAAAAGCAGTGTGGTGTCTCGGGGCCAAGTGAAGAAATGGGGAAGACATTAGGCAGCTGCTGGAGGGGCTGTGGGGTGAGGGCTGAGCGCTGGCCTCTGGGTTCAACAGGCAGGGGTCACTGGTGGCCTTGATGAGAGCAGTTCAGTGGCTGGTGGGAGCAAAATCCTGATCAGGCGGAGTTTAAGAGAATATCGCAAGGCCAGGCATGGTGGCACGCACCAGTAGTTGCACTGACTCTGGAGGCTGAGGTGGGAGGATTGGTCAAGATTACAGTGAGCCGTGATCATGTCACTGTGCTCCAGCCTGAGTGACAGAACAAGATACTGTCTCTAACCAGTGGCGTGACCAAAGCTCTCTACAGCCTCACACTCCTGGGCTCACGCAATCCTCCCACCTCAGCCTCCCGAGTAGCAGGCTGCAGCAGGACACGTGCCATCACACCTGACTAATTTTTAAATTTTTTGTAGAATCGAAGTCTCACTGTGTTGCCTAGGTTGGTTTCAAACTCCTAGCCTCAAGTGCTCGTTACGCTTCAGCATCCCAAAGGCATGGGCCATTGCACCCGACCCCTTGATGGTTTGTTTTTATCTGGAAAAAAACTTGCTCCAGAAAGCAAGCCTCCCAGGACCTCTCTGAGCTCATTTCTTACCCTCCCCACCGTTTCACCCCAGCATCATCCTGGACTCTCCTCTTGACACATGGCAGTTTGCCAGTGAACCAAAATCAAGCACAAGAATCTAGTGATACCATTAGAGGTGTTTAAACCACAGCGACTCCATCTTGAATAGGGGCTGGGTAAAATAAGGCTGAGACTTACTGGCCTACATTCCCAGAAGGCTAGGCATTCTAAGTCACAGGATGAGATACAAGTGACAAAGACCTTGCTGATAAAACAGGTTGCAGTATAGAAGCTGGCCAAAATCCCCCAAAACCAAGATGCCTCCAAAAGTGACCTCTGGTCATCCTCCCTGCTCACTATATGCTAATTATAATCCAGTAGCATGCTAAGACACGCTCCCACCAGTGCCATGCCAGTTTACAAATGCCATGGCAACATCAGGAAGTTACACTATATGGTCTAAAAAACGGAGGAATCCATTCTCAGTTCCAAGAATTGCCCACCCCTTTCCCAGAAAACTCATGAATAATCCACCCCTTGTTTAGCATATAATCAAGAAATAATCACAAAAATGGGCACCACCAGCCCCTGGGGGCCGCTTTGCCTATGGAGTAGCCATTCTGCATTCCTTTACTTTCTTAATAAACTTGCTTTCACTTTATGGACTCACCTCGAATTCTTTTTTGTGTGAGACCCAAGAACTCTCTCTTGGGGTCTGGATCCCTTTCCGGTAACAATACCACAACTGTTCAAGCAGTTGCTTCTGACTCTACATTTATTGATTGTATGCAGAAATGAGGAGAAGCTATCTTGAGAGGTTCTATTTTGAAAATCATGGCACTGAGAGTACAGTATTTGCATTAGGTACATCAAACACTTGGAATGCTCACAGTTTTCTCTTCTTCTCTGTTTTGATCCAATATAAACATAATCTTGGGCATGACATAGTATCAAACACCCGGAGATAACTTAAAGATTACCCCAAACCTGGAAGTTCAGAAAAAAACTTCACTGTAATTGAATTATTCACATAATACTTAAGTAAAAACAAAAAGTTATTTTATGTAAAATGAGGGGGGCAGGGTGGGGCAGATCCAAGATGGCAGAGTAGGAACAGCTCTGGAGTGTAGTTCCCAGCGAGAACAACGCAGAGGGTGAGTGAACACCGCATTTCCAAATGAGTTATTACTGCCTACAGACCAGGAAATTCCCAGGCTGAAAAGCGCCACGAGTTCCCAGCATGGCTGTTTCAGCTGGTGGAGGGGGGTATCCGCACGAAACACACAGAAATCTGGGTGGCCATTTCCACTGGTGCCTGGAATGCCTGGGAGACAGAGCTACCCATTCAACTGAAAAAAGGGGGCTGAAACAGGGAGCCAGGTGATCTGGTTCGGCGGGTCCTGCCCCAACAAAGACCAGCAATCTGAAACGCTCTGGATTGAGAGTTTCATAGCAAGCACAGCTGGACCCAAGACGGTCCAGCTCTGTTGAGGGAAGGGCGTCCACCATTACCAAGGCAGTCTGCCATTACTGAGGCAGACCGCCATTACCAAGGCAGTTCTAACTATACCTCTATAAACAAAACCGTGAGGAAGTTCATACAGCAGCTGGGCAGAGCCCACGGCAGTGCAGCAATGCCTCTGCTGGCAGACTGTGACTAGGCTACCTCCTTGCTGGGCAGGGCAGCTATGAAAAAGGCAGCAGCACATCAGGAACTTATAAATATAGCCCCACCTTCCCAGGACAGAGCACCTGGGAAAAAGGTGGTTATGAATTCCACTGCAGCAGACTTAAAAGTACCTGCCCAGCAGCTCTGAACAGAACAACACAGCTCACAGCTCAGTACTTTAGCTCCTATAAGGGACACACTGTCTCCTCAAGCAGCTCCCTGACCCCCATATATTCAAGGAGTCACCTCATAAAGGAGAGCTCAGGCTAACATCTGGCAGTTATCCTTCTGGGACAAAGACAACAGAAGAAGAAACTCACAGCAACCCTTACTGTTCTGCAGCCACCGCAGCTGATCCCCCAGGCAAGCAGGGTCTGGAGGGACCTCCAGCAGTCCTACAGCAGAGGGGCTTGTTAGAAAGAAAACTAAAAAACAGAAAGAAATAACTTCATCTTCAACAAAAGGACATCCACTCAGAGACCCCATCTGAAAGTCACCAACTACAAAGACCACAGGTAGATAAATCCACAAAGATGGGAAGAAACTAGTGCAAAAAGGATGAAAACATCCAAAATCAGAACACCTCTCCTTCTCCAAGGGATCACAACTCATCACCAGCAAAGAAACAAAGCTGGATGGAGAATGAGTCTGTGAATTGACAGAAACAGGCTTCAGAAGGTGGGTAATAACAAACTTCTCTGAGGTAAAAGAACAAGTTCTAACCCAATGCAAAGAAACTAAGAACCTTGAAAAAAGGTTTGACAAAATGCTAGTGAGAATAAACAGCTTAGAGAAGAATATAAATGACTTAATGGAGCTGAAAAACACAACACGAGAACTTCGTGAAGCATACACAAGTTTCAATAGCTGAATTGACCAACCAGAAGAAAAGATATCAGAAATTGAAGATCAGCTCAATGAAATAAAATGAGAAGGCAAGATTAGAGGAAAAAGAGTGAAAAGAAATGAACAAAGCCTCCAAGAAATATGGGATTATGTGAAAAGACCTAATCTACATTTGATAGGTGTACCTGAATGTGACGGAGAGAATGAATCCAAGCTAGAAAACACTCTTCAGGATATTATCCAGGAGAACTTCCCCAACCTAGCAAGGCAGGCCAATAGTCAAGTCCAGGAAATACAGAGAACACCACAAAGATATTCCTCAAGAAGAGCAACCCCAAGGCACATAATCCTCAGATTCACCAGGGTTGAAATGAAGGAAAGAATGCTAAGGGCAGCCAGAGAGACAGGTCGGGTTACCCACAAAGGGAAGCCCATCAGAGTCACAGCAGATCTCTTGGCAGAAACCCTACAAGCCAGAAGAGAGTGGGGGCCAATATTCAACATCCTTAAAGAAAAGAACTTTCAACCTAGAATTTCATATCCAGCCAAACTAAGCTTCATAAGCGAAGGAGAAATAAAATCCTTTACAAACAAGCAATTGCTAGAGATTTCGTCACCACCAGGCCTGCCTTACAAGAGCTCCTGAAAGAAGCAGTAAACATAGAAAGGAACAACCAGTATCAGCCACTCCAAAAATCTGCCAAATAGTAAAAAGCATCAACACAATGAAGAAACTGCATCAACGAACAGGCAAAACAACCAGCTAGCATCAAAATGGCAGGATCAAATTCACACATAACAATATTAACCTTAAATGTAAATTGGCTAAATGCCCCAATCAAAAGACACAGACTGGCAAATTGGATAAAAATTCAAAACCATCAGCGTGCTGTATTCAGGAAACCCATCTCACATGCAAGGACACATATAGGCTCAAAATAAAGGGATGGAGGAGATTTACCAAGTAAATGGAGAGCAAAAAAAAAAAAAGCAGGAGTTGCAATCCTAGTCTCTGATAAAATAGACTTTAAACCAACAAAGATCAAAAGAGTCAAAGAAGGGCATTACATAATGGTAAAAGGATCAATGCAACAAGAAGAGCTAACAATCCTAAATATATATGCACCCAATACAGGAGCACCCAGATACATAAAACAAGTTCTTAATGACCTACAAAGAGACTTAGACCTCCCACACAATAATAGTGGGAGTCTTTAACACTCCACTGTCAATATTAGATCAACCAAACAGAAAATTAACAATATATCCAGGACTTGAACTCAGATCTGGACCAAGCAAACCTCATAGACATCTACAGAACTCTCCACCCCGAATCCACAGAATATACATTCTTCTCAACACCACATCACACCTACTCTAAAATTGACCACATATTTAGAAGTAAATCATTCCTCAGCAAATGCAAAAGAATGGAAATAATAACAAACAGTCTCTCAGACCACAGTGCAATCAAATGAGAACTCAGGATTAAGAAACTAACTCAGAACCACACAGCTTCATGGAAACTGAACAACTGGCTCTTGAATGTTGACTGTATAAACAATGAAATGAAGGCAGAAATAAAGATGTTCTTTGAAACCAACAAGAATGAAGACACAACGTACCAGAATCTCTGGGACACATTTAAAGCTGTGTCTAGAGGAAAATTTATAGCAGTAAATGCCCACATGAGAATCAAGGAAAGATCTAAAATCGATACCCTATCATCAAAATTGAAAGAGCTAGAGAAGCAAGATCAAAAAAACTCAAAAGCTAGCAGAAGGCAAGAAATAACTAAGATCAGAGAAGAACTGAAGGAGATAGAGATACAAAAAACCCTTCAAAAAATCAATAAATCCAGGAGCTGGTTTTTTGAAAAGATCAACAAAAAAGACAGACCACTAGCTAGCTTAATAAAAAAGAAAAGAGAGAAGAATCAAATAGATGCAATAAAAAACAATAAAAGGGATATCACCAGCAATTCCACAGAAGTACAAACTACCGTCAGAGATTACTACAAACAACTCTATGCACACAAACCAGTAAACCTAGAAGAAATGGATAAATTCCTGGAAACTTGCACCCTCTCAAGCCTAAACCAGGAAGAAGTCAAAACCCTGAATAGACCAAAAACAAGGGCTGAAGTTGAGGCGGTAATTAATAGCCTACCAACCAAAAAAAGCCCAGGACCAGATGGGTTCACAACTGAATTCTACCAGACATACAAACAAGAGCTGGTACCACTCCTTCTGAAACTATTCCAAACAATCCAAAACGAGGGAATCCTTCCCAAATCATTTTATGAGACCAACATCATCCTGATACCAAAATCCAGCAGAGACTCAACAAAAAAAGAAAACTTCAGGCCAATATCCATGATGAACATAGATGCAAAAATCTTCAGTAAAATACTGGCAAACCGATTGTAACAGCACATCAAAAAGCTTATCCATCATGATCAAGTAGGTTTCATCCCGGGGATGCAAGGCTGGTTCAACATAAGCAAGTCTGTAAACATAACCCACCACATAAACAGAACCAAAGACAAAAACCACATGATTATCTCAACAGATGCAGAGAAGGCCTTGGACAAAATTCAACAGCCCTTTATGCTAAAAACTCTCAATAAACTAGGTATCAATGGAACGTATCTCAAAATAATAAAAGCTATTTATGACAAACCCACAGCCAATATCATACTGAATGGGCAAAAACTGGAAGCATTCCCTTTGAAATCTGGCACCAGGCAAGGGTGACCTCTCTCACAACTCCTATTCAAAATAGTATAGGAAATTCTAGCTAGAGCAATCAGGCAAGAAAAAGAAATAAAGGGTATTCAATTAGGAAAGGAGGAAGTCAAATTGTCTCTATTTGCAGATGACATGATCGTATATTTAGAAGACCCCATTGTCTCAGCCCAAAATCTCCTGAAACTGATAAGCAACTTCAGCAAAGTCTCAGGATACAAAATCAACATGCAGAAATCACAAGCATTCCTATACACCAATAACAGAGAGCCAAATCAAGAACAAACTGCCATTTGCAATTGCCACAAAGAGAATAGAATACCTAGGAATACAACTAACAAAGGATGTAAAGGACCTCCTCAAGGAGAACTACAAACCACTGCTCAAGGAAATAAGAGAGGACACAAACAGATGGAAAAATATTCCATGCTCATGGTTAGGAAGAATCAATATTGTGAAAATGGCCATACTGCCCAAAGTTATTTATAGATTCAATGCTATCCCTATCAAGTTACCTATGACCCTCTTCACAGAACTGGAAAAAAACACTTTAAACTTCATATGGAACCATAAAAGAGCCCGTATAGCCAAGGCAATTCTAAGCAAAAAGAATAGAGCTGTAGGCATCACGCTACCTGACTTCAAACTATACTACAAGGCTACAGTAATCAAAACAGCATGGTACTGGTATCAAAACAGAGATATAGACCAATGGAACAGAACAGAGGCCTCAGAGACAACGCCACACATCTACAACCATCTGATCTTTGACAAACCTGACAAAAACAAGCAATGGGGAAAAGATTCCCCTGTTTAATAAATGGTGTTGGCAAAACTGGCTAGTCATGTGCAGAAAGCAGAAACTGGATCCCTTTCTGACACCTTACACTAAAATTAACTCCAGATGGATTAAAGACTTAAACATAAGGCCTAACACCTTAAAAACCCTAGAGGAAAACCTAGGCAAAACCACTCAGGGCACAGGCATAGGCAAGGACTTCATGACTAAAACACCAAAAGCATTGGCAACAAAAGCCAAAATAGACAAGTGGGATCTAATTAAACTCCAGAGCTTCTGGACAGCAAAAGAAACAAGGATTAGAGTGAACTGGCAACCAACAGAATGGGAAACAATTTTTGCAATCTACCCATTAGACAAAGGGCTAATATCCAGAATCTACAAAGAACTAAAACAGATTTACAAGAAAAAAACAAACAAATCCATTCAAAAGTGGGCAAAGGACGTGAACAGACACTTTTAAAAAGAAGACATATATGAGGCCAACAAACATATGAAAAAATGCCCATTATCACTGGCCATTAGAGAAATGCAAATCAAAACATTGAGATACCATCTCATGCCAGTTAGAATGGCGATTGTTAAAAAACTCTGGAGACAATGGATGCTGGAGAGGATGTGGAGAAATAGGAACACTTTTACACTGTTGGTGGGAGTGTAAATTAGTTCAACCATTGTGGAAGACAGTGTGGCGATTCATCAAGGGCCTAGAAAGAGAAATTCCATTTGACCCAGCAATCACATTACTGGGTATAAAGCCAAAGGATTATAGATTATAAATCATCCTATTATAAAGACACATGCACACGTATGTTCATTTCGGCACTGTTTACAATAGCAAAGACCTGGAACCAACCCAAATGCCCATTGATGATAGACTGGACAAAGAAAATGTGGCACAAATACACCATGGAATACTATGCAGCCATAAAAAATGATGAGTTCATGTCCTTTGTAGGGACATGGATGAATCTGGAAACCATCATTCTCAGCAAACTGACACAAGAACAGAAAAACAAACACCGCATGTTCTCACTCATAGGTGGGTGTTGAACAATGAGAACAGATGGACACAGGGGAGGGGGAGCATCACACACTGGGGTCTGTTGGAGGGGAATAGGGGAGGGACAGTGAGGGGTAGGGAGGTTGGGGAGGGATAACATGGGGAGAAATGCCAGATATAGGCAAAGGGGGGGATAGAGGCAGCAAACCACATTGCAATGTATGTACCTATGCAACAATCCTGCATGTTTTGCACATGTACCCCAGAACCTAAAGTGCAATAAAATATATATTAAAAAAAAAAAAAAGAGAGAGAGAGAGAGAATGGCCAGGCTCAGTGGCTCAGACCTATAATTCCAGCACTTTGGGAGGTTGAGGCGGGAGAATCACTTGAGCCCGGGAGTTCAAGACCAGCCTGGGCAGCAAAGTGAGACCTCCACGAAACCTCCATATAAAAATTGAAAATTAGCCCAGTGTGGTGGCACACATCTGTGGTACTTGGGAGGCTGAGATGGGAGGACCCCTTAAGCCCAGGAGGTTGAGGCTATAATGAGCTATGATTATGTCACGTGCACTCCATCCCAGGTGACAAAGTGAGACCCTGTCTCAAAATAATAGCAATAAAACAAAACAAAAAAGGCTTTGAAGTCATGCAGACCTGGGTTGGAATCCTGGTTATATTACTTGTTCATTCTGACTTTATACAAATTAACCTCTCTGAGCTTTAATTTAACTGAGATGGGAAGTGTAACATCACCTACCTCATAGTGTTGCTGTGAGTATTGAGTGGGTATTTAGTGAGCTATTGCTTGTATAGCCCTTGGCCCTTTGACTAGTACATAGTAAATGCTCAATAAATCAATAGATGGGCCAGAGCCCCAGACCAGAAAACAGATGATTACAGCCCACAGTGGTAATTGCTGTGGTGGGGGGATAATGGGTCTCATAGAAGTCCAGAATAAGGACATCAAGGAAGGCTTTTCTTTTGAGATGGAATCTTCCTCTGTTGCCCAGGCTGGAGTGCAGTGGTGCAATCTCGGCTCACTACAACCGCCACCTCCCGGCTTCAAGGGATTCTCCTGCCTCAGCCTCCTGAGTAGCTGGGACTACAGACATGCGCCACCACGTGCAGCTAATTTTCATATTTTTAGTAGTGAAGGGGTTTCACCCTGTTGGCCAGGCTGGTCTCAAACTCTTGACCTTGTGATCCTCCCACTTCGGCCTCCCAAAGTGCTGAGATTATAGGTGTGAGCCACTGCGCCCGGCAAGGAAGGCTTCTTGGAGGAATTGACATCTAAGTTGGCCAGCTGAAAGGAGACGGGAGACCATTACAGACAAAATGGAGAACAGTGGAGGGGCTCAATCATAGCAGGGATGGGGAGGCGGGGAGATCAGCCTGTGAATGGCAGGAGCAGCAAGACCAGGGAGGGCTAGACATCCAAGAAAAGAAGGTTGGCTTTTATTCAGAGAGCAATGGGAGGCACTGAAGGGTTCTAAGCAGGGAGCAACAGAACAGATATGCACAATAGGGGCAGAGAGACCAGCGAGGAAGTGAGAGGTGGCGGTGGCCTGGACTGGGGTTGGCCTGCAGATGGAGAAGGTGGTCTCATTGGTGAAACTAGTGACAAGACTTGTTTGAGTGGAGGTTGGTAGAAGAAGGGAGGAGAGGATGACCCCGAGGAAGGTGCATGGTGGTACCTTCCATCAAGACAGGGACAGAAAGAATCTGTCCAAGGGGTGGGCGTACGAAATGATGAGTTCAGTTTTGGACCTGTAGAGTTTGAGGTGCCTGTGAAGTGAAGTGCCTGAGGAGGCAGTGAAGTGAAACTGTCATAGATCTTGAGCTAGAGAAGGGTCCAGGCTGGAGATACAGCCTTGGAAGATGTGGTTGGCTCAGTAATGGCTCCCAAAGATATCCAGGTCCTAATCCATGGAACCAGTAGATGGCACTTATGTAGCAAAAGAAATTTTGTAGATGTGATTAAATTAAGGATTTTGAGATGGGGAGATGATCCTGGATTATCTGGATAGGCCCTAAATGTAATCACAGGTGTCTTTATAAGAGGGAGGCTGAGCACTTTGGGAGGTAGAGGTAGGCAGACCACTTGAGGTCAGGAGTTCGAGACCAGCCTGGCCAACATGGTGAAAGCCTATTGCTACTATTAAAAAAAAAAAAAAAAAAATAGCTGGGCGTGGTGGCTCACGCCTGTAATCCCAGCACTTTGGGAGGTCAAGATGGGTGGATCACCTGAGGTCAGGAGTTCACGACCAGCCTGGCCATCATGGTGAAACCCCATCTTAAAAAAAAAAAAAAAAAAAAGCTGGGTGTGGTGGCACATGCCTGTAATTCCAGCTACTCAGGAGGCTGAGGCACAAATATCATTTGAACCTGGGAAGTGGAGGTTGCAGTGAGCTGAGATCATGCCACTGCACTCCAGCCTGGGTGACAGAGCAAGATCATGTCTTAAAAAAAAAAAAAAAAAAAAAAAAAGGGAGATTGAATCAGCTGGGTGTGGTGGCATGCACCTGCAGTCCCAGCTACTTGGGAGGCTGAGGTGGGAGAATTGTGTGAGCCCAGGAGGTTAAGACTTCGGTGAGCTGTGATCACTCCAATGCTTGAGGTGACAGAGCGAGATCCTGCCTCAAAAAAAAGAAGATGGGGTTGGGCATGGTGGCTCTTGTCTGTAATCCCAGCACTTTGGGAAGCCCAGGCGAGTGGATCACCTGAGGTCAGGAGTTTGAGACCAGCGTGACCGACATGGAGAAACCTCGTCTCTACTAAAAATACAAAATTAGCCGGGCGTGGTGGTGCATGCCTGTAATCCCAGCTACTCAGGAGGCTGAGGCAGGAGAATCGCTTGAACCCAGGAGATGGAGGTTGCAGTGAGCTGAGATTGCCCCATTGCACTCCAGCCTGGGCAACAAGATGAAACTCTGTCTCAAAGAAAAAGAGGGGAGGCAGGGAGAAATCTGACCACAGGGAAGAAAGCAAGTAAGATGCTTGAAGTTGCTGCTGCCCTTGAAGGTGGAAGGTGCCACAAGCCAAAGAATGCAAGAAATACGGCTCTCGAAGCTGCAAAAGCAAGAAAATAAATGCTCCTTTAGAGCCTCCAGAGGGAGTACGGCCCCACTGACACCTTGATTTCTGCCCAGTGAAAGTCATTTCAGACTTGTGACTTCCAGAAATGTAAAAGAATAAATGTGTGTTGTTTAAAGCCGCCATGTTTGTAGTGATTTGTTACAGCAGCAACAGGAAACTGGTACAGAAGACATCAGCATTACCGTTGGGGCTTAGATGAAGGAATCCAGGAAGCCTGATACGGTGAGAAGTGCCGAGGATTTAGCAGAGAGCTCCCAACACCGCCAGCATTTAAGATCCCTGCGGAGGAAGTGCATCTCAGAAAGAGCTCTTGGAGCAGCCAGAGGGAAGAGGGCCACCAAGGAAAATAGTTCTAGGATTCAGGGGCAAGGGTGTTTCAAGAAGGGAGTGGTTAACACTGTCAGATGCTCCTAGAAGTCAAGTAGGAAAAGTGCCCAAGCCCAGGAGTTTGAGGCTGCCCTGAGCGGTGATCATTGCACTGCACTTCAGCCTGGCGACAGAGTGAGACCTCACCTATAAAAATACATAAAAATAAAAGTACCTGTTGGGTTTCAAAAGAAGAAGATCCTAGCTGACTTTGAAAGTGCTCTTGGAGTAGTTGTCTCCTCTATCAGATGGTACACGTTTTTTCAACTGTTAATTTTTTTTTTTGGAGACAGGGTCTCACTTTGTCACCTAGGCTGGAGTACAGTGGCACGATCTCAGCTCACTGCAGCCTTGACATCCCAGGTTCAAGCTATCTTCTTGCCTCAGCCCACCAAGCAGCTGGGACTACAGGCAAGAGCCACAACGCCTGGCCAATTTTTGTATATTTTGTAGAGACAAGGTTTCAACATGTTGCCCAGGCTGCCCTTGAGCTCCTGAACGATCCACTCTCCTTGGCTTCCCAAAGTGTTAAGATTACAGGCATGAGCCACCGCGCCTGTCAACTTTTAATTCTATTACACAGTAGTATATGGTCATTGTATAAAAGTTAGGATATATAGATTCACCAAAAGAAAAGAAAATTACTCATAATGGCTTCAGCTAGTAACATTTTAGCGCATATCTTTCCGGATTTTTTTCTTTTCTGTGCAAGAAAAGAAAAGATTCTCTCAATAGCCGCCCCGTAGAGTAAAATACCATGAGGCCATTTTAAGAGGAGGAAATTTAGTCTTAGAGGAGCAAGCAATTTATCCAAAGTAACCAAGATTGGAATCTAAGTTCCTCTGACTCCCAAAACCAATGTTCCTTGCTGCGGTGCTTTCTTGTTTTTTTTTTTTTTACTTGGAGAACGTTTGCCTGGAGGACCTCAGGCCTCAAAACTAAACCTAAGTGGATTTCTATCCTGAACCCCATCCCTCATCCGCCCCAAAGGATGGTGAGCCAGGTTAAGGGGTGAAAGGCAGGCGCAGGAAGAGTAAAGGCATGGGTGCGATGGATGGTCGGGTAAGAGGGAACTGGCACACGCACGTGTTCGGTTCTTCGCAACTTCACAACCAAGTAGGCATCAGGCTTCTCCCTGTACAGACAAGGAAACTGAGGTTCCGAGGAGAGAAGTAATGTTCCCCGAGTCACACAGCTAGCCAGCGGCCCCGAACCACGCATTCCTGGGGAGGCGGGGGTAAGCAGGAGGGAGTCTTTGGATGCTTGCGGAGCTGAGGCTGAGAGGTGGGCGTGTGGTGCAAGGGAGGGGCGGGGCGATTGGGGCGGAGAGAGGCAAGGAGACTTGCGGGGCTGTGGGGGAGAGGGGGAAGGCGGGTTGGGGGGTAGGGCAGAAGGGGCGAGGTCATGGGGTACTCGGAACAAATCAGCAGAGGAGGGGAGGAAGAGGGCAGGGGGCTCTCGGAGCGCGAAGATGGGGCAGCCTGGGCCGTGCGACGGAGGATCTGGGAGACCCAAAGAGGGCTGAAAGGGGACACACCCGTGGAGGGGCAGGGACGAGGGAAGGCGGAGGAAGTTCGACGGGGGCCGGGGGCGGGGCATCGAGCCAGGGGGCGTGGTCTCAGGCTGAGGCGTTGACGGGCTGGGGGCGGGGCGGGGACGGCTAGCCGGAGGCGGGGCCTGAGGCGGTGTGGGGCCGCGGCCGGGGCCGGGGCGGGGGCCGTCCCAGCTGAGGATCGGAGAGCGGCTGGAAGGTCGGGGGCGGGGCGTGCGGAGGCCGGGAAGGCGCCCCCGGCTGGCTGTGAGGCTGGCTCAGTGCGGAACGGCGCAGCGCCCCCCGCGCCCCGCTCCGGGAGCCCCACGCTCGCGCCCGCCATGCCGGAGCAGTTCAGCGTCGCCGAGTTCCTGGCCGTCACCGCGGAAGACCTCAGCTCTCCGGCTGGGCCGCCGCCTTCACCGCCAAGATGTCCCGGTGCCGGGGGGCGGCGCTGGCGCGGGAGGAGGTGAGGGGGCCGAGGCGGGGAGGGGTCGGGGGTCGGCGCCTGGCCTGGCCTTGACCTCCACAGGCGTGACCCGAACTGCGACGGCCCTTCACACCGCGCCCCGAAACCTGCTCCTTCCCTAGATCTGGGAGGACCGAGCGCATCTTCAACAGCTGCGTCCTCACCGTCGAGGCGGCGGGGGAGGCCGAGGGACCGTTTTGGGGTCCTCGAGGTCACTTCGATGACAAACTCTACAGGTCGGGGGAGGTACCCCAAGTACCCCTCGTGACCTCCTCGTCACATATGTGTTTGCCTAGCGCCTTCCAGCCTCAGTTTGCGTTTTCATGTTCGGAGCCCCACAAGTGTGCCCCCCCGAGTCACTCCCCTTCTGAGAAGCAGGCTTCCCGCCTCAGTTCTAAACTTTCTTCTTCCAGGCTGCAGGGAGGCCCCCTCCCCCTTGCGGCTGGTTCGAACATTTGGCCCGAGTTTGTGGAATGAATGCGGATGGGAAGGCGCCAGGAGCCGGGGTTCACCTTGGCCCGGCTGTTGGCAAGTTTATCGTCTCCTCTCTCCTCCCCCTCTCCTCTTTGTCTTTCCCAGCAAAGCGTCCCAGGCCTTTTCTTTCGGTCTTGCAGGCTGCCCCACCCCATTCCCATGCTCTTTGGAGTTCCTTCCATTTCTCTTATTTGAACCTGCTGCAGCTTTCCCCAGCTCCTCTGCGGGGAATATTCTAGGGCAGACACCCCGTGGCCTTGGTCCAACAGAGAGTAACGTGGTTTTGCAGCTCCCTTCCAAAGGATGCCCTGAATTTGGGTGGTATTTGGACCTCAGCAACAGCTCTAGCCTTCCACCCTTCTCCCTAAGTGTACTGGGCACCTACTGTGCGGCAGATACAAAGCTCAGTAGTTCATAACACCCTAGGCCAGTGTTGGGAAATTTCTCCTCCTTCTTCTTCTTGGCAGGCAGACCCTCCATGGCAGAGTCTGTTTGTATCACTTTGTAAGGGTGATAGAGGATTGTGGAAGGAGCATCGACTTTAGGGAAGGCAGACCTGTGTTCAAACGCTGGCTCTGCAGTTTGCCATTTGGGTGAACGGCATGTGACCTGTTCTGTCATCTGTGGAATGGGGTAATAATGTGTACTTCACAGAGCTGTGGTGTTACATGAGACGATGTAAATAAAGCATGCATCTTCTTTGGGAGGCAGTCTCGCTCTGTCTCCCAGGCTGGAGTGCAGTGGTGTAATCTCGGCTCACTGCAACCTCTGCCGCCTGGGTTCAAGCAGTTCTTATTCCTTAGCCTCCCGAGCAGCTGGAATTACAGGAGTGCGCCACCACACCCGGCTAATATTTGTATTTTTAGTAGAGACGAGGTTTCACCATGTTGGTCAGGCTGTTCTTGAACTCCTGAGCTCAGGAAATCTATCCACCTTGGCCTCTCAAAGTGCTAGGGTTATAGGCGTGAGCCAACACGCGGGCCCATGCCTCTTGATAAATGGAATTATTATCATCAGGTTAATTGGTAGACTTATTTAGGCAGCGATTGGGTCTCTTTTGTCTTCATCTGTCTCACAGAGCCTAGCCTTGTCTCATTTGTCTCATAGAACTTAGCCTACTACTTTGCACATAGTAGGGGTACGTATTTTATTAAAATAAAAAGCAGCGGTCAGATTTGGCTTCCTTTCTTGGGCAGAACCAGTAGCTTAGAGTCCTGTGGATGTGGGTTATATTTTACTGGGAGGCTCACCGGGCAACACTGCTATCCGGCCCATCCTTTGGAGAGCTTCCTGAGGTCTGTCTTCATAGCCTCGAATTTCATGACCCAGAAGAGTCAGTGCCATCCGCATTCTTAGGGATTTCATGGTTCACCCTCCTCTCCAGGTTGTTCATTAGAATCTTAGAGCAGGAGAAGGGGCTCCTATATGAATCTTCTCCATGGACAGAAATGCCCATTTATGTCCATGCATCTGGCCTTGTCTGGCTGTGTAAGTGTAAGCACTGTGTGTGTTGGGAAGGGGGCTGTTAGACTGGGTCTGGTGGCCGCAGCAAGCTCCATTCAGGGCTCAGCTTGCCCCAAACCCCTCCTCCTTTGCCTTCAGAGTTTTGGTTCGGTGCACGCAGAGGTTCACTGTTACAACAGAAAGGCTTGTGGCACCCAAACACAGCTTTTCTCTTCAGCATTTCAGGGCCCAAAAAGTTAGTCTGACCTTTGGATTCGACTTCCCTGAGGTTTCCTGTTTGGTTTTGCATTTGCATTTATATTTTGCGATTATATTGTGTTTACACGTAGTTTGATGCTGCAATTTTTTCCCCCAGTTCTG
This sequence comes from Ateles fusciceps, assembly GCA_036589455.1. Lineage (NCBI taxonomy): Eukaryota > Metazoa > Chordata > Mammalia > Primates > Atelidae > Ateles > Ateles fusciceps. The sequence goes on from JAZHEH010001321.1 coordinate 4,403,058, forward strand.
AGCATGACTAACCCACCCCCCAGGCTTGAAGCTCTATTTGACTGAATCAAAATGCAACTGATTCCTAAGTCAAATCTTCTAGTTCCGGTTGGTTTCCTGGGAGTACGTAGGGACCCTGTTCGGGGACTTGCAGCCCTTTTGTACAGTCCTGCTGGGAAGGACCCTGGCAGATCACAGGGAACTAGAATGTCACTAGAATGTCAGGGCTGAGGGACCCCTTTAACGTAGAGATCAACTAGAAACTCTTTCAGATAAGATGGAGAAACTGATGTCCAGAGAGGCCAACAGACTTGTCCAGGCTCCTGGGACTGGGTAGTGGAAGAATTAGCATTTCTTTTTTTTTTTGAGACGATGTCTCGCACTGTTGCCAGCTGGAGTGCAGTGGTGTGATCTTGGCTCACTGCAGCCTCCGCCTCCCAGTTCAAGTGATTCTCCTGCCTCAGCCTCCTAAGTAGCTGGGAGTACAGGCGTGCACCACCATGCCCAGCTAATTTTTGTATTTTTAGTAGGGATGGGGTTTCACCCTGTTGGCCAGTATGGTCTCCATCTCTTGACCTTGTGATCTGTCCACCTTGGCCTCTCAAAGTGCTGGGATTACAGGTGTGAGCCACCGTGCTTGGCCAAGGATTAGCATTTCTACCCATATATGCTACCCCGATCCTATTCTCTTTCCTTTTAAAGTCCATCTGTCTGTCCTCCCTATGTAACTTCTCTGAACCTCGTTATTTTATCCTTAAAATGGATATCATAATCACTCCCTGCTTACCTTACTGGTAAAGTTTTTTGTGTTCAGTTATGAAACATTATGCAAATATGAGGGGAGTATATTAAGATAGTCATTACGTCAACCAGCTTCTTCCTGTCTTGGGCCCTTTTATGCCCATCATCTCATGATTTTCACAACAACAGGTGAAACTGGGCCTAGGGCAGTTAAGGCAGCTGCCCTGTGTCACATAGTGGGTCTCTCTGACTTTGCTGTGCTCTGCCTGTACTCTGTCCAGTTCTCTGTGCCATCTCTATGGACATCAAGGACAATAAGTTCATAAATATGCTCCTTTGATTTGCTGACTGACTAGGGAGAAGCATCCTATTACAAGGAGATCACTAAGAACCCCAGGAGTTTGTCCTGAGTCCCCAGAGAAAGGTACAGTCAATGCCATAAGAGGCAAGTGGAGCAGGAGAGGGAGAGAGCAGTAAGGACTGGTGCAATCAGGGAGAAGTTCCTGGAGGAGGTGACACTTCTGGATGGAAGGATAGATGAACCCCATTTAGCAGAGAAGACAAGGGAATGAATTCAGAGACTGGTGGGGAAGAGGGCATATTAGGAACTAAGTAAGCCATTTTGACAAGAGCTAAGAATTCACACTATATCGTGTGCCTCAAACTGATAGTGGACACATATCCCCCGGTAGGTCTCAAATGAAGCAGTCTGCCACAAATAGGCGATCTTCAAAGTCTTGTTTTTTTTTTTGTGTGTGTGTGTGTGTGTGTGTGTGTGTGTGTAAAGTTTTAACTGGACAAGGAGCTTTATTTATTTATTTATTTTGAGACATAGTCTTGCTCTGTTGCCCAGGCTGGAGTGCAGTGGCCTGATCTCGGCTCACTGCAACCTCTGCCTCCTGGGTTCAAGCGATTCTCCTGCCTCAGCCTCCCAAGTAGCTGGGATTACAGAAGCCTGCCACCATGCCTCGCTAATTTTTGTATTTTTAGTAGAGACTGGGTTTTACCATCTTGGCCAGGCTGGTCTTGAACTCCTGACCTCGTGATCCATCCACCTCGGTCTCCCAAAGTGCTGGGATTACCGGTGTGAGCCACTGTGCCTGACCTATTATTTTTTGAGACAGGGTCTCACTCTGTCACCTGGGCTGGAATTCAGTGGCATAATCATGGCTCACCACAGCCTCAACCCCCCTGGATTCAGGTGATTTTTCTACCTCAGCCTCCTGAGTAGCTAGGATTACAGGTGCCCAGCTAATTTTTGTATTTTTTGTAGAGATGGGGTTTCACCATGTTGCCCAGCTGGTCTTGAACTCCTGGGCTCAAGCAATCTGCCCACCTCCGCCTCCAAAAATGGTAGGATTACAGGGGCATAATTTTAAGAAATTTAAAACATAACAGAAAAGGCCTATGAACAATTCTCTCAATTCCTATATTCTCCCCAGGGGTAATTGCTGTGGAAATGTACATGCTTCCCAATGTGTGTCCTCATGGCAAGTACATTATCAGTGGGGGAAGGGGAGTGGCTGTGGGAATGCTTACCTAAATTGGTATTATGTCTTACAATGCACAGTTTAAATTGTTTTGGAGTCACATTTTTCTTTTCCTTTGTGACTTTTGCTTTTTTGAATCTTGCTTTAGAAAGGATTTCCTTCTTAATTTTTAATATTCTTGTGAATTTTACAATTTGCTTTGTAATGTGTCTGTATTTTAGTGCTAAAATTGTGTAATCTTAGAGATTGTTTGCAAGAAACATAAACCTTGTCAAGCTTGTTTCTGTTGGAGGGAAATTTGTTTATTTTTTGATCATCAGGCAAGGAGATTGAGGGAAATTTGCTTTAAAGAACTAGAGGTGCCTCATGGGACTGAAGGGCAATAGGTAAAAGTACACCTCGCCAGGGCCTGGAACCGGAGGCTGGGAAGTTGTCAGGAACTAAGGCAGCTCCTTCATCATTCTTGTTCTCACCTGCCTCTGCTTCTCTCTGCACATCTGATCAGTGCTTTTGCTCATTCATCTTCACACAGGTCCCAAAGCACAGCTCCCATGCTCATGTGACCATGGGCCAGTGTCTAAAGGTAACCGGACACAAGACTCAGCCAGTCTCATGTCCCACTTCCAAGTTCCTGGCAGAGGTTGACAGCCCAGCCCAGCTTCTGGATTGGTTCCAGTAGCTGGGTCTCTACCCCTGGTTTCATCAGCAGAGGTCATGGAGGGATAGTGACAGGCAGGGTAAACATGGTCATAGAGGCCTACCATGTGCGAGGGGGCACTTCTCAGAGAAGAGGAACAGGGCCTGGAAAGTTCTCTCTAAAGTGTCCATGGCGATTCCTCTTTATTTGACACAGCCCAGGTTCTAGGGAGAGGTGCTGTGCACATCCTGTTCTGTAACTCCCTGGTTTAGATCATTTATGCATACTCCCAGGTATAGAAGAACCCGTTTAGAAAACTCAGTTATAGGAGTTTTTTTTGTTTTTTGTTTTTGAGGTGGAGTTCTGCTTTTGTCACCCAGGCTGGATTGCAGTGGCACAATCTCGGCTCACTGCAACCTCCACCTCCCGGGTTCAAGCGATTCTCCAGCCTCAGCCTCCCTAGTAGCTGGGATTACAGGTGCTCGCCACCACGCCTGGCTAATTTTTGTATTTTCAGTAGAGACGGGGTTTCGCCACATTGACCAGGCTCCTCTCAAACTCCTGACCTCAGGTGATCTGCCCACCTCGGCCTCCCAAAGTGCTGGGATTACAGGCATGAGCCACCGCGTCCAGCCAGTATAGGAGTTTAAAAGATTTAAAAGATGAGATTAGAATGCTAAGGGGATGCAGCAAGACTTGGAGGGTCTTGAATGCCAATTAAGCATTCTGACTTTTTGCTGGGCAGTGAGGACCAATGGACCCAATTATGTTGCTCAAGGAATGGATGAGGTTGGCCCTGCCAGCATAGTGCCTGGGGACTACTCCATGCCAGGCCCTGTATGAGACATTGGGTAGATGCATTGCTCAGTTAAAGAGATATAGTCCCTGCCCTATGGAGCTCACAGTCTTCTGGCAAAGCCCGACATTAATCAGGTAAACAAATAAGTCACGCCAGGTGCAGTGGCTTATGCCTGTAATGCCAGCACTTTGGGAGGTTGAGGTGAGAGGATCACTTGAGCCCAGGAGGTTGAGGCTGCAGTGAGCTATGATGGTGCCACTGCACTGTAGCTTAGGTGATAGAGCAAGACCTTGTCTCCAAAACAATACAAAACAAACAAAAAGAACAAATAAGTCAGAAATTGCTCATTGTACTAAGTGGCACAGAGACTCATCCTCCTCGTCAAGGCCTTCCTCGAGGTTTGTTCCGGGTCATCGTCTCTTCAGGGAATCTTATCCACACGTGTGGCTTTAGTTACCACCCATCTCCAGGTGACTCACATTTTTACCTGTAGCCCAGATCCTCATGTCCCGCTGCTCACTTGACCACACTGATGACTTTCCCCCAGATTCCCTTCCAGTGTTCCTCTTACAGTGAGTGGTATATCCCCCTCACCTCCACGTGTGCCCCTCAGCACCAAGGGTCATCAGTTTTACCTTCTGGTTTTTTTTGAGACAGTTTTGCTCTGTTGCTGGAGTGCGGTGGTGCAATCTTGGCTCACTGCAACATCTGCCTTCTGGGTTCAAGTGATTCTCCTGCCTCAGCCTCCTGAGTAGCTGCGATTGCAGGTGCCCGCTACCATACTCGGCTAATTTTTTTGTATTTTTAGTAGAGACGGGGTTTCACCATGTTGGTCAGGCTGGCCTCGAACTCCTGACCTCGTGATCTGCCCGCCTCGGCCTCCCAAAGTGTTGGGATTACAAGCGTGAGCCACCGTGCCCGGCCATGAGTTTTACCTTCTAAGCACCTGTAGCCTCCCTGCCTCTACGTATCCCTACCCCAGAACATGCCACTGTCCTCTCCCCTGTAACATGGCAGTGGCCTCCTAACTGGCCTCTCCACTTTTACTCTGGCACAGCCCCCAATTGCACTGTATTGCTCTCCTTTGTAGCACATGTTATAGATAAAATTTACATTTATTTGTAAAATTATTTTGTTAAGATCTAGGCCAGGCCCAGTGGCTCACGCCTGTAATCTCAGCACTTTGGAAGGCCAAGGTGGGTGGATTACCTGAGGTCAGGAATTCGAGACCAGCATGGCCAACATGGTGAAACCCCACCCACCTCTACTAAAAATACAAAAATTAGCTGGGTGTGGTGGCGCATGCCTGTAATCCTAGCTATGCAGGAGGCTGAGGCACGAGAATCGCTTGAACCCAGGAGGCGGAGGTTGCAGTGAGCCCAGATTGCACCACTACACTCCAGCCTGGGCAGCAGAGCGAGACTCTGTCTCAAAAAAATAATAATTTTATTAAGATCTAATTTGTCAATAAATTTTGACTTCCTTGAGAATAGAAACTAATCTCACTGTTATGTCCCTAATATTTACCATAGACCCATAGTGTGTTTTCAGAAAATATTGGTTGAATAACAAATAAATCAAAGGAAAAAAAACTAAAAAGGAGCATTCATAGAGATTAATGGTATGGGGGTGGTTGAGATGGAGGGGACAGCTTAGGCAAAGGCCCTGAGGCAGTAAAGAAGCTGAAGTATATGTGACTCTGAAAAGGGGGCCCAAGGGGCAAAAGCATCAAGATCAAAAGCATCAAAAGGGGAGAGTGGCACCAGCTGATTTTGGGTGGCAGTGGCGAGGCCATATTCAAGCTTGACGGCCCTTGTAGCAAGTTAGCAAGTTTAAGTTTTCGTTCTTTTTCTTTTCTTTTCTTTTCTTTTTTTTTGAGATGGAGTCTCTCTCTTCACCTAGGCTGGAGTGTAGTGGCATGGACTCGGCTCATTGCAATCACCGCCTCCGGGTTCAAGTGATTTTCCTGCCACAGCCTCCCAAGTAGCTGGGACTACAGGCACATGCCACCATGCCCAGCTAATTTTTTGTAATTTTAGTAGAGATGGGGTTTCACCATGTTAGCCAGGATGGTCTCGATCTCCTGACCTTGTGATACACCCGCCTCAGCCTCCCAAAATGCTAGGATTACAGGTGTGAGCCACTGTGCCCAGCCATAAGTTTTATTTCTTACACAGGCAAGCAACAGAATCCAGTGTATATTTTAGAAAGATCATATCAGTTGCTGTGTGGAGACTAGATTGGATGGGCCAGGAGAGGACCCAAGAAGGCCACGCAGTTGTTCAGGGAAGAGATGATGGTGGCTTGGATAGGGTCATGGTTGGTGGAGGAGAGAAGTGCACAGATTATAGAAGTGTTTTATAAGCAGTCAAGATTTGTTGATGGAGTACATGCGGGGGAGTGCTCAAGAATGGGTCCCAAATTTCTTTGTTTGTCTGAGATGGAGTCTGGCTCTGTTTCTCAGGCTAGAGTGCGGAGGTACCATCTTGGCTCACTGCAACCTCCACTTCCCAGGTTCAAGGGATTCTCGTGCCTCAGCTTCCTGAGTAGCTGGGACTACAGGCGCGTGGCACCACACCCAGCTAATTTTTATATTTTCAGTAGAGACGGGGTTTCACCATGTTGGCCATGCTGGTCTCAAACTCCTGACCTCAAATGATCCTCCCACCTCAGCCTCTCAAAGTGCTGGGATTACAGGTGTGAGCCACAGTGCTCAGCCTTAAATTTCTGATGGAAGGGTCCCATATACTAAGAAGGGGAAATCTGGCAGGGGAACAGGTTTGGGGGGGAAATCAAGAATTCTATTTTGTTTTAAATTTTTTGTTTTTAGAGACAGGCTCTCCTTCTTTTGCTCAAGCTGAAATGCAGTGGTGCAATCATAGCTCACCACAGCCTTGAATTCCTAGGCTTACGCAATACCCTTGCCTCAGCCTCCTGAGTAGCTAGGGCTACAGGCACACGCCACCACATCCAGCTAATTTGTTTTTTCTTTTGGTAAACATGAGGTCTTTCTGTGTTGCCTAGGCTGGTCTGGTCTCAAACTCTTGGGCTTACGTGATCCTCTTGCCTTGACCTCCGAAAGTGTTAGAATTACAAGCGTGAGCCAACTGGGCTTGGCCAAGAATTCTATGTGTATATCTTTATAGGTCTTGAGACATGCAAGTGGAGATGTCGAGAAGGCAGTTGGGTATTTGAGTCTGGAATTCAAAGGAGTGGGATGGAGATACACATTTGAGAGCTGCCAGCATCGAGATAGTGGGTTTCAAACTTGCATCTGTGTCAGAATCACCTGGCGTCATTCCCAGAGTATGATTCAGTGGAGGTATCTTAGGCTTTTTATGGCAAGGAAGAGAAACCAGGCTGAGTTGACTTAAGCAGAAAGGGCTTCACTGAAAGGGAATGTTCAGTAGCTCACAGAATTTCTGGGAAGTTGGAAAACTGGGGCCGGGCAGCAGGCAGGATCTCAGTCAAAATCATGCCACTGAGCCAGTTTGGCAGGACACTGCTGCCACACACTAAATGCCATCACCTGTGTCACTGTCCCTGGACACTAGGCACCATCACTGCTGTTGCCACTAGCATTGGAATGGATCTTCCACTGTGCTCCTGATTCAAAGTCTGAGGTGAGGGTCTCTGATTGGTTGAGCTTAGGTATAAGAGAGGCTGGAAAAGCAAGAATTTGTTGTTTTCAACTTTCATAGGAGGCGAGCTCTGCCAAGACTTATGCAGCAAGGAAGTCCCCAGACATAGGAAGGAGGTCAGGTGCCAGACTGGCACACGATGACAGATGGACTTGACAGCAGGTTTGCCAGCATGGGGGAGAGTATGGGAATCTGCATATAAACCAACACCCTGGAAATTCCCATGCAGGTGCTGCCTGAACCACATTTGCACCCATTGCTTGAACTGATACTTAAAGCTGTGGGGGCCGGGTGCAGTGGCCCACACCTGTAATCCCAGCACTTTGGGAGGCTGAGGCAGGGGGATTGATCACTTGAGGTCAGGAGTTTGAGACCAGCCTGGCCAACATGGTGAAACCCCGTCTCACTAAAAATACAAAAAATTAGCCGGGTGTGACGGCATGCACCTGTAATCCCAGCTATTTGGAGGCTGAGGTTGGAGAATTGCTTGATCCTGGGAGGCGGAAGTTGCGGTGAGCCGAGATTGCGCCACTGCACTCTAGCCTGGATGAAAGAGTGAGACTCTGTCTCAAAAAATAATAATAATTAAAAAAATAGAGCTGTGGGAGTGGACAAGATCAAGTGGAGAGAGGAATGAAGAAGGCCTAGGCCCAAGCTCTGGGGACCCTCAGTATCAAGAGATTGGGATAGGAAGAGGAATTGATAAAGGAGGCCAAGAACGGGCTGCCAGTGGGGAAAGAAGGAAATCAAGACAGTGCTGTGCCTCAGAAGCAAGGAGAGAAGTGCTCCGAGGAGGGAGGGGGTGCTCAGCTCTGTTAGATGCTGCCCAGATGCCCAGAGGTAAAACAAGACAACAACAGAGACACAGCCTTTGGCTTTGGAAACATGGAGGTCATTGGTAATCTTAAGAGCAGATTTATGGGCTGGGCGCCTACAATCCCAGCACTTTGGGAGGCTGAGGCAGGCGGATCACCAGGTCAAGAGATCAAGACCATCCTGACCAACATCGTAAAACCCCGTTTCTCCTAAAAATACAAAAATTAGCTGGGTGTGATGGCGCGCGCTGGTAATCCCAGCTACTCAGGAGGCTGAGGCAGGAGAATCACTTGAACCTGGGAGGCAGAGGTTGCAGTGAGCTGAGATTGTGCCACTGCACTTCAGCCTGGCAACAGAGCAAGACTCCGTCAAAAAAAAAAGCGCAGATTTATGGCTCACGGCGGTAATCCCAGCACTTCGAGATGCTGAGGCGGGTAGATCACCTGAGGTCAGGAGTTTGAGAACAGGTTGGCCAACATGGCAAAACCCCATCTCTACTAAAAATGCAAAAATTAGCTGGGCGTAGTGGCGGGCACCTGTAATCCCAGATATTCGGGAGGCTGAAGCAGGACAATCACTTGAACCCAGGAGGCGGAGGTTGCAGTGAGCCGAGATCATGCCACTACAGACACAGAAAAACTCAAAAAAAAAAACAAAAAACAAAAAAAGAGCAGATTTAATGTTATTTTCCCCTCCATATCAGCCTGGACTGATTTGAAGAGGGGGCAGATGAGAAGTTCTCCTGAGAAGGGGGAGCAGAGACATAGGGTGTGGCTAGGGGCCTGGGATCAGCAGGGTTTTCTAGGATGAACTTGGGACCCAACTCCACTGAGCCAGCCTCCTCTCTACCAGCAGCCTCTGCACAGGGGGCTGAGGGTCTTCCCAGAGTTGTCAGCCTTGAGCCTATCTCTCAAAGTCTCCTTCTCTCCCCAAATTTGTCTTCCTTGAGCCTATCTCTCGAAGTCTCCTCTCCCCAAATTTTGTGCTCACTTCTTGCCTAGTGTTCAGCTGTTTCTGGCCACTGAGGTACAAGGAGACAGATGACACAGGCAGATTCGGGGGGCAGAAACTGTACTGTAGGTCAGAGCAGAAAGGAACATGCTTTTCCGGAAGGCAATTTGATCATATCATTCTCAGACAGATGCTGCTGAGAAGGTCCCTTCGATAGGCCTAGAGCTTGGCCCGGGGGCAGATGAGGCAGTGAGACCCTCAGAGGCTCACAGTGAGTGGCTTCTGTGTCTCTAGGGCAGGGCTCTGGAAACACTGTGATTCCGTCTCACCAAGGTCACAGGAGGTGCTTTGGAGGGCATGGGAGGCTGAGCTGGGAACAGCTGCTGAAGGTTCTCTAACTTGACTGGTTTTAGACCTCGAAAGAGCTTTTAAGACTGTCAGCTGCCATGGGCTACACCCAGACCCACTGAATCAGAATCTCCCAGGGTGAGGCCTGGGCAAGTGTGCAGTTCAGAAGTTCCCAGGTAACCGATGAGCAGTCAGGGTGAAAACTATTGTGAGCTATTGCATGCCCACTGCAGGTTAGTAATCTGTTAAGCCATATTTACGGAACACCTGCTGTGTACAAAGGCAGGGTCTGAGGGCATGGAGAGAACTAGACAAGGTCCCCTTCTGAGTGGGCAAAGGACTCTGCCGTGAAAAGTTGATTGACAACCTATATAGCATACAGGGATGTGGCTGAGGTCTATGGCAAGAGTCTAGTAACTAAAATCAGGCCGACTTGAGTTTGCATTCCTGTTGAGTGTGTGATCTTGGGTAAATGGCTTAACCTTTCTGAATCTTGGTTTCCTGATCTGTGAATTCGGGATGATGATAACTATCTTATGGGTTTGTTTGAGGGGATAACATAAAAAATCTAGCATATACCTAGCACATAACAGGTACTGAGTAATTTTAAAAAATTCCTTCTTACTGTGAACACAAGTATACCTGCACACAGGGTAGTTTAAAGAGATCAGGAAACATACAGATAAAATAAGAAAGTAACTGCAATAGGGATGAGGTAATTAACCACAAGTGAGTGCTGAGATTATCGGTGCAGTCCTGGCACCAGAGCAAAAAGGGAACTCTTGTGTACCTTGGAGGTGTTGGGGAATGAATAACTGAGCCTGATTTTGGACAAGGCAGGGTCTTCCCTCAGCTCTGCCCTTTGCTCTCTCCCATCTGTTCATTTCTTTGTCAGACATTTGCTGAGGCCAGTGCAGTGGCTCATACCTGTAATCCCAGCCCTGTGGGAGGCCAAGGTGGGAGGATCACTTGAAGCCAGGAGTTTGAGACCACCCTGGGCAACAAACCAAGACCTTGTCTCTGCAAAAACAAAACAAAACATTTGCTGAGAGGCTACCCAGCACTTCTCAGTCCTGGCTGCGTCCTACAATCCCTTAGGTTGCTTTTAGGTTGATTTCTTTTTTATTCAGATAAAATTCACAGAACACAAAATTCACCATTTTAAAATGTACAATTCAGTGGCCTTAAGTATATTCACAATGTTGTACAGTCATCACCACTATGTAATTCCAGAACATTTCCATCACCCCAAAAAGAAACCCTGTGTTGATTAGTAGTTACTCCCTGGCCCCTGGCAACTTTCCATCTCTATGGCTTTCCCTATGCTGGATGGTTCATGTGAATGAAATCCTACTATATGTGGCCTTTTGTGTCTGATCTCTTTCAGTTAGTATAATGTTTTCAAGGTTCATCCATGTTGTCTGGGTTGTGTTAAAAAGCAATAAAAATAGGAATGACAAACACATCAGGCAGTACCGTAAGCATTTTTCAGATATTAATACATCATAACACAGGGCCTGTCCAGTTATTTGGATACAGAGAAAGTATCTGCTGGGCAGGAATAGCTACCATGGAGCCCCTTCGTGTGTCATATGCTGGGCTATGTGCTTAAATGCCTGATTGAGTTCCATCCGATTAGATAGTTGCTGTTATTACGCCATTTGACAGATGGAGAATGTCTGTCAGAGAAGTTGTGTCACTTGCCTCAGGTCACATAGCTAAGAGGACTGGAACCAGAATTTGGACTTTAGGACAGTATGACATGAAAGCCGGAGTTCTTAACCCTTGCCCTCTTTTCTCTGTTGCCATTGGGCCTTGCTAATATGTATTCATACATTTAATAATTCATTCCACACGTGTTTATTGACACTCTTATCCTGAGCCTTATGTTGAGTGCTGCAGATACAAAGGTAAATGAGCCATTCCCTGCCTTTCTGGAGTTTTCAGCCCTATAGAGGTCAGACATGTATGGTAAAGAAGGGCCAGGATGCTCTAATGAAAGCCTGTAGTGGGCACAGGATGGAATAAAGGCAGGCCGATCAGTTCTGTTGTGGCGGGGGAGGGGGTGACCTGTAAGCTAAGTAGGGAAAGATGAAGTGTTTACTGGACAGAATGGGGCAAGGACCCTCCAGGCAGAGGGGAGTAGCGTGAGCAAAGGTCTGGGGGCTGGAAACAGTTTGGCAGATTTAGGAAATTGCCAAGACTTCAATAGGACTGGTTTTAAGGGATCAGTGATGGATAGCAAGCCCGAGTTGGGGGCAGGGTTGGATTCATCCTGGCCAACAAGGGAACCCAGAAGGTGGGAGGGACCGTTTGCTGCTTTGTCCAAGAGGGCAGGCCTGGTTCTCTCCTAGGGTTGGGTGGAATTCAGGGCTTGGGGCCAGGGGTTGGGTAGGAACCTTCGGCGGTTAGTCCAGCAAAGTTCTTGTTCTTTTAGCTCATCACCGACAAGCAATCTCCCGGGGAAAATCCCAGCCAGGAAATTTGGGGTTTGCAGAGGCCTCAGCATACATTGAGGGCGTGGCTCCCTTCCTGCAACCCCTCTTCCTCCCTGCTTCCCACCACCCCACAAGGGGCAGCCGGTAAGGCTGAGCTGGCGAGACTGGACTGGTGCCCAGGCTGGGAAGACGTCTGCAGAGGCCTGACCGAGGGGCACACGGCCAGTCACGGGCTCCAGCAGTGCAGGAAGGAAAACAGCGAGAGGCCAGAGGATCCTGAAATAATAAATGTCAGAGCAGACAGGAGCCTTCCCTGTCACAACCCAAACCCTTCATTCCAGAAGAAGAGTCAGAGGCTCAGGGTGGGAAGGAGACTGGCCAGGTCACACCGTGGGACAGGGCCAGGGCTGGGGCTGGTCCTGGGTCCTGGCTCCCAGGCCTTGCGGTGTGGCCACCACAGGGGCAAGCAGGGCCAAGGGCCACCTTGGCATGGATGAGGTAGAGGGATGGCTGGGAAGAGTACTGCCTTCACTGGCACCCTCTTCTGCACTAGCCTGAACTCTCAGATGCTGGGGGGTGGGGGCTGATCCAGAGGAAAACCATTTGGAGTCTTTCGCTCACTGCTGGCAGCTGAGGTTGGAGCAGCCTTGTAGGGTATGATTAACCTCAACTGAGTCCCAGCACTTTGAGTTGGAAAGGGATTTAGAGCACATGTATGTTAGCTCAAAATTGGACAGATGAGGAAACTGAGGCATAGAAAGAGGAAAGAACTTGCTCAGAGGCACACAGAGGGCTTAATGGCAGAGACAGCCCTAAAGTTCAGCACTTCCCAGTTCAGGGCTCTTGGTCTCATGGCCTTGTTCTACATGCAGTAGAAGGCCATTCTCTCAGAATGTTTCTGTGGCGCCTCCGAAGATGCCTGGCATCCGCCATTAGAAAAACGTTACCTCAATTCCTTTTCACAGCAATCCTTACAGAGATGACTGGGGCTTGGAGAGAGAGGATTTAGCTCATGGTTTGCTTTAGTGTGATAGCAAGAGAGGGCTCTGGAGGCAGAGGGCTCTGGAGGCAGAGGGCTCTGCACTTCTTAGAACTTCCTACGTGACCTTGAGCAAACTGCCTAACCTACCCCAGCCTCAGTTTCCTCATCTGTAAGGTCGGGAAGTTAATAACTACCTCTCAGAGTTGTTTAGAAGGAATAGGCCAGGTAACAAACACAAAGTGCCTGGTCCAAAGTGAGCAGTCAGTGAGTGGGGTGGTAGGTAGTTGAATTCATGCTAATAATAGACTACTGCTGGGAGCTTGGAATCAGAGTCTTTCCTGTTGAGTGATCTGCTCTAGGCCAGGGCTGGGCTGTCATGCCTGGGGGACAAGGCTGAACCCTCTTTGTCCCACTTGAATATGGATCTGCAGCCAAGCCCTGGAGTTAAACTTTCTACGTTGAGAATTATCAAGTAACTGCTTTCCTGTTCAGAACCCTTCAGCAGCACCCATCGTTTATAGAATAAAGCCTAGAGGTTTGGTTAAAAGCATGGACTCTGGAGCCCAACTGTCTGAGTTTGAGTTTATTTATTTATTATTGTTATTATTATTTTTGAGACAGGGTCTTGCTCTGTTGCCCAGGCTAGAGTGCAGTGGCACAATCACAGCTCACTACAGCCTCGACCTCCTGGGCTCAAGGGATCCTCCCACCTCAGCCCTCCCTTTGTCTCCTGAGTAGCTGGGACCACAGGGACTTGCCACCATGCCTGGCTAATGAGTGCGTGTGTGTGTGTGTGTGTGTGTGTGTGTGTGTGTGTGTGTGTGTCTAGAGATGGGGGTCTCACCATGTTGCCTAGGCTGGCCTCTAACTCCCGGGCTTAAGTGATCCTCCCACCTTAGCCTCCCAAAGTGTTGGGATTACAGGCATGAACCACTATGCCTAGCCTGTCGGCTTCAGTTTAGGTTCTAGCACTTGTTGTGTGAGCTTGGGCAAAGGCCATAACTTCCTTGGGCCTCAGTTTCCTCATTTGTAAAATCTCCTGGGGCTTTTGAAAGGATTACATGAAATAATACAAAGTATGTTAAGTGCAGAGAAGAAAGCCTGGCACTGGTAAAGAAGCATCTGCTGTGCTCTTGTTTTTCTTAGCCTGGTCTCCCAGCTGTCAGCTCAGGCCCTGCTTAGCCCTGAGGCCTCACTCTTTTTTTTTTTTTTTTTTGAGACGGAGTCTTGCTCTGTCTCCAGGCTGGAGTGCAATGGCATGATCTTGGCTCACCACAACCTCCGCCTCCTGGGTTCAAGTGATTCCCATGCCTCAGCCTCCAGAGTAGATGGGACTGAAGGCGCATGCCACCAGGCCTGGCCAATTTTTTGTATATTTGTTTTTGAGGTGGAGTTTCGCTTTGTTGTCCAGGCTGGAGTGCAATGGCGCGATCTTGGCTCCTGGAACTTCTGCCTCCTGAGTTCAAGCAATTCTCCTGTCTTAGCCTCCTGAGTAGCTGGTATTATAGGCACGCGCCACCATGCCCGGCTAATTTTTGAATTTTTAGTAGAGACAGGGTTTCACCACGTTGGCCAAGATGGTCTCAATCTCTTGACCTCGTGATCTGCCCGCTTCAGCCTCCCAAAGTGCTGGGATTACAGGTGTGAGCTGCCGCACCTGGCCTGAGGCCTCACTCTTACTGCTTCCTCACTGGCCCTGGCTGTTCCCCCAAGTGCACTGAGTGCTCCTACCCTGGAGGTGTCTCTGCTTCACGGAGGTGTCTCTGCTCTCTTAGAGGCATCTTCCCTTTTCCTGCTTTGCTTCACCAATGTCTCCTTATTTTTAAGGCTCTGATGGAGCATCACTTCATCCTGGAGTGGAGTGGGTGTTCCTTTTTGCTTCTCTCCTGCCCCGGGTTTGCCAAGACCTCCTCAGCCCTTAGCAAGCACACCCTCACCTATATTCTGTCTCCCACACTGTGCTGTGAGCACCTTGAGGGCAAAGCCTGAGCCCAACATCCCTTGATCCCCAGCTCCTGCACAGGGCCTAGTGTACAGTAAGGTACAAGCTCCTACTATGTGCCAGTGACTCTGTTAGAGAATTTACACCAGTTCCTTCTTCTGCCCCAAAGAGTGGAGAGGAGCACATTTCCAGAATTGAGATCCCTGAGTAGATGTCTGTTAAGAGGCCTTTAGGTCACCTTGAGGGAGTGGAGCTGAGCTGGAATTGCCGCAGAGGTGGGACACTAGCAAATGCTTCTCAGCCCACCCTTTCCCCCTCCTTGCTAGCCACCCAGGAGGGGCTCTGTGGAGCTCCCTGCCTTTCTCTGGATCTGGTGGTTGGGTAGGTGGGTGAGAAAAGCAAAGTTAGAGCATGACAGGAACATAGGACAGCGCACATTTGCACAGGCTACAGACATGCCCCATTTTTATATGATTTAATTTTCAGTGGGAAGTGGCGGAAGCAGTGGTGACTACCATTCCATTTTGCAGGTGGGGGATCCTGTAGCCCAGAGAAGCTGGGGACTTGCTCAGGGTTACAGTGCTGATAAAGAGTTGGGCCAGGAATAGAACTCGGTCTCTTCACTCCACACCCTGCCCTTTCTGCTCCGTGCCCTCTGCAGTTAGGCCACGGTGCTTAGTGGATGCTTTTAGCAGATTGAGTCAGACTGAGTCAGCAGGTGCTGCCTTAGCCCATTCTTTCCTTGCCCTCAAGGACCCTCCCCCAAGTCCTTGCCCTTGGCCCTGGGCTCCAGGCCCTCTGGCCTTCCTAAGGCCTGTTTCTCCCAGACCCCACACTCTCATCCCATCACTCCTGTTTAAAGGTTATGCCATTCATTCATTGAAAAAGGATCAGGCTGGGCATAGTGGCTCACACCTGTAATCCCAACACTTCAGGAGGCTGACACAGGAGGATCCCTTGAAGCTAGGAGTTCAAGACGAGCCTGGGCAACATAGCAAGACTCCTGACTCTACAAAAAGTTAAAAATTAGCCAGGGCCAGGCACAGTGGCTCATGCCTGTAATCCCAGCACTTTGGGAGACTGAGGAGGCAGATGGTTTGAGCTTAAGAGTTCAAAAACAGCCTGGGCAACATGGCGAAACCGTGTCTCTACAAAAAATTTAAAAATTAGCCAGATGTGGTGGCACATATCTGTGGTCCCAGCTACTCAGGAGGCTGATGCAGGAGGATTGCTTGAGACCAGGAGGTCGAGGCTGCAATGAGCTATGACTGTGCCACTGCACCCTAGCTTGGGTGACAGAGCAAGACTATGTCCTTAAAGAAAAAGTAAAGGGATCCATTCAATATACCAAGGTGTCAAGGACTAGTTTCAAGTAATTTAATGCGGTAGTTCCCAATTTTTCTGAATATAAGAATCCTTTGCCTTCTTTTATCAATTTGGATTATAGAAAACTTTGGCCAGGCATAGTGGCTCACACCTGTAATCTCAGCACTTTGGGAGGCTGAGACAGATAGATCACTTGAAGTCAGGAGTTTCAGCCTGACCGACATGGTGAAACGCCGTCTCTACTAAAAAAGTACAAAAATTAGGCCGGGTGTGGTGGCTCACGCCTGTAATCCAAGCACTTTGGAGGCCAAGGCGGGCGGATCACCTGAGATTGGGAGTTCAAGACCAGCCTGACCAACATGGTGAAACCCTGTCTTTAAAAAAAAAAAAAAAAAGTACAAAAATTAGCCAAGGTGTGGTGGAGCATGCCTGGCTACTTGGGAGGCTGAAGCAGGAGAATTGCTTGAACTGTGGAGGTGGAGGTTGCAGTGAGCCGAGATCGCGCCACTGCACTCCAGCCTGGGCGACAGAGTGAGATTACGTCTCAAAAAAAAAAAAAATTTGTGTTACAAAAAATTTCAAAGATACATGAAAGTAGAATAACCCAGCTTCAACAATTATTAGTATTTCGCTAATCTTATTTTTTTCATCTATAGCCCCACTTTTTTTTTTTTTTTTTTTGAGACCAGGGGTCTCCCTCTGTTGCCCAGGCTGGAGTGCAGTGGTACGATCAGAGTTCACTGCAGCCTTGACCTCCTGGGATCAAGTGATACCCTATTTTTGCTTCCCAAGTAGCTGGGACTATAGGTGTGTGCCACCATGCCTGGCAAATTGTTTTGTATTTTTTGTAGAGACAGGGTTTCACCATGTTGCCCAGGCTGGTCTCAAACTCCTGAATTCAAACAATCCGCCCACTTGGGTCTCCCAAAGTGCTGGGATTACAGGCATGAGCCACTACACCTGACCTGCATTTTCTGTAAATTGGTAATCGGATCTAGAAGTGAGAAGCTCTTTTTTTTTTTTTTGTACTTTATCATTTTATTAGATATTTTAAGTATAACTTGGTTTGCTCGTTAAGATATTGTATTTTAAGGATCATGCTTAATATGTAGTACATATAATTTAATCATCTTTGTGGACATTGGAGTCAAAGACCAAAGAGCCAGGATTCAGCCACCTCACAGGAAAACTCCTTTTCAGTGTTGGAGTTTCACTGATTTTCTCACTGATGTGGGAAAATCATTATACTGTTAGTATTGATTGATTATTAGTATTGATTGATTGAGAAATATGGGAAAGAACAAAAGCCACCATGAATTCAAGAATGCTTTTAAAGAGTTTTGTGTCTTTTTTTTTTTCAGCATCCACAGTGCATTTTTTTTAGAGTTTTGTGTCTTATTGATCACAGAGCTGCACATATTTGGAATGTGGTCAAACTAATTTGTGAAACATTTTTGTACTTGTCGGTAGTGTTCATGATGTAAGTGTGGCTTCAAAGGGTCCTGCCTGGTAACACCATGGACCTCCAGGGTCTGGGGCCATTGGCTGGAAATGAACAAGGCAGTTAGAGTCTTAACAGTTTAGTTCCCAGGTCCACGTTTTGGCTGTGTGAGCTCAGGCAACGATCTTTACTGCTCTGCGCCTCGATGACTCATCAGCCAAATGGGAACAAAAACGATGACTGCCCCATTAAGATGCTGTGAGTCTTAAATGGTGGGTATCAAACTCCCTTACAAACTGTAAAACTCTATACAAGTTTTAGTTTGTATTTGTTCCTTAGTTTGTTTGCATTTCCAGTGAAACCTGGGGCAAGAAACTCATCTGAGCCTTTATTTTGCAGTCTGTAAAATGAGGAGGTAATGTTAGATAATCACTAAAGTTCTGCGACTTAGCCTCTCAAGGAACAACACCACTGTGCAAAGACAGACAGAAAATGGTTTCATCTCCTGTGCCAACTCTAGTTTAATTGGTAGAGGCTATCTGAAGAGCCATCTTAACAGAATGCTGAACCAAACCCACAGTCAGTGGGGAAAATACTGTGATTGATTAATAATGGCTGTAATGGGCTGGACACCGTGGCTCACACCTGTAATCCTAGCACTTTGGGGGCTGAGGTGGGCGGGTTAGCTGAGATCGGGAGTTCAAGTCTTTACTAAATATACAAAAAATTAGCCGAGTGCAGTGGCACATGCCTGTAATCCCAGCTACTCTGGAGGCTGAGGCAGAAGAATCACTTGAACCCAGGAAGTGGAGGTTGTGGTGAGCTGAGATCATGCCACTGTACTCCAGCCTGGCAACAGAGCGAGACTTGTCTCAAAAAAAAAAAATAATAATAATAATGACTGTAATGGTCATGGGATGACACACAAGTGATGCCTATGCACTATATTATAATGGTCCAAAAGAATTAATGTCTAATGGTGAAATGTAATCTGCATCTCCTAAGGCCTTAGCTCTAGCAGCTCTGCCCCCTTGGGTGAATTGCCTTGGTAACCACAGCTGGCTCTGAGAAACCATGGGAATGAAGAATGGGTCCTATTGATGAATCCTGACCCAGGAAGGGGGCATGCAGAAGGCCCTTCTAGGCAGGGCAGCTGGGCATGGCCTAGTGCTGCCATCTGTGGTCTTTTGCCTGCAGAGAACACAAACCAGAGAGCCAGAGCGTGGTGTGTGTGTGTGGGGGTGTGTGTGTGTGTGTGTGTGTGTGTGTGTGTGTGGGTTGGGTCAGGGTAAGGGACACAAAGGGCAGTGCCAGCAGCTGGAATTTAGGCTTTGTCTAGGGCCAGTCAGGGTAGGCTGCCCAAAGGACTCCAGTGAGCTTTCCAAGTTCAGACGTGTCTCTTACACTCAGACGTGTTTCATCCACCTTTGCCCAGTGCCTGCCAGGCTTTTGCATGAATCCATTGACTCTTAGCTTTGAATGAAATCTAAATAGCTGTCCATTCTAATCCAAAATCCAGTGTCTAAATCACTCTCTAGCACCTGAAGTATTTGAATACTTCAAGTGACAGGGAGCTCACTCCCTTTAGGGGTAGCTTATTCTTCCTTAGGAATGTCCCCTGTTTGAGCTGAAATCTGTTTCTGTCTCCCTAACTTCCACCTCCCTGTCCAGGGAAGCCTGGCCTCTCTGAGGCCAGCCTAAACAAATCCGTTTTCTTTTCAGTTGGACATCCTGTAGAGTGTTTGTATTCAGGGCCTACACCATTGCTGTCAACCTTGTTTTCCTTGGACAGGTCTCCCTCTGTTCCCTGGCTTCTCCCTCTCCTAAGCCTGCGGGGGATGGTGAGGGAATAGGGTAGAGGTGGTAGAATGGGGATTTAGATTTGGAGGCAGATCCAGCCCCAGGATCAAAGAAGCTGTGCCCCCTAACCTTTTGGGGGCACATTGGAGATGGGGGGGAAAGAACATTGGCCCTGGATTTGGCCAGTCCTGAGTTTAAATTACAACTCTGGGCCAGGTGCGGTGGCCTGTAATCCCAGCATTTTGGGAGGCTGAGACGGGTGGATCACCTGAGGTCTGAAGTTTGAGACCAGCCTGGCCAACATGGTGAAACCCTGTCTCTACTAAAAATTCAAAAATTAGCTGGGCATGGTGGCATGCACCTGTAATCCCAGTTACTCAGTACGCTGAGGCAGGAGGATTGCTTGAGCCCGGGAGGCAGAGGTGGCAGTGGGCCAAGATCATATGTCTGTACTCTACCCTGGGCAACAGAGTGAGACCCTGTCACAAAAAGAAAAAAAATTACAGTTCTGCCACTGCTCATCTCTGTGTGACTTGGACATGTCCCTTCCCCTGACAGCTTCATCTTTAAAATGGGAATGGCAATGCCTTCCTCAAAGAATGAACAAGACAGTGACAAGTAATGAGGCTGCACAGAGCAGGCACTTGGGACATGCTGCTTGCACTCCCCCTGCCCGGCGGCAGAGGTCTGCTGTGGTCCCTCTCCACCTGTGGTTCCCCACAGCTTGCTGATGAGGATCAACATAGAGTTGGGGGTGTGGGGGAGACATGTTTAATTCATGAAAGTTGAGAAATTCCTAAACCAAATTCAATTTAATTTTTAAGTAGGTAACAGTTTTATTTATCAAATAGTTGATGGTATTCTAAGCACTTTACCTATAGAATTTACTCTCCCCCATCAACCTTATGTGGTAGGAAATATTATCTTCATATTACAAATGGGAAATTGAGGGACTGAGAGGTCACATCAGGTCCCTGATGGAGCTGGAATTCAAATCCAGGTACTTTGTGGACAGCCCCATACTTTTAGTAGTGATGATGTACTGCATCTCCGAAGAGAATTAGAATGGTAATTCCCAGACTTCAGCATGTGTTAGAATCGCCTGGAGGGCTGGTTAAACCACAGATGGCTGGACTTCACCTCCAGATTTTCTGATTCACCTAGAGAATTTGCTTTTCTAACAAGTTCCTGGGTGATGCTGCTGCCCACCTTGAGAATCGATGACTATCAGGGATTAAATGGGCCCACCTGAACCCAGAGGCAGATTTTTTTTTTTTTTTTTTAAGACAGGATCTCATTCTGTTACTCAGGCTGGAGTGCAGTGGCATGATTATAGCTCACTGCAACCTCAACTTCTGGGCTCAAGGGATCCTACCACCTCAGCCTCGCAAATAGCTGGGACTACAGGTGTGTGTCAAGCACTTGACTAATTTAAAAAAAGTTTTTTTGTAGATGGTCAGGCACAGTGACTCATGCTTGTAATCCCAGCACATTGGGAGGCCGAGGCAGGAGGATCACTTGAGGTCAGGAGTTCGAGACTAGCCTGGCCAACATGGCGAAACCCCATCTCTACTAAAAATACAAAAATTAGGCTATAGTCCCAACTACTTGGGAGGCTGAGGCAGGAGAATCACTTGAACCCAGGAGGCGGAGGTTGCAGTGAGCTGAAATCATGACATTGCACTCCAACCTGGGAAACAGAGCCAGACTTTGTCTCAAAAAAAAAAATTTCTTTTTTGTATAGATGGGGGTCTTGTTGCCCAGGCTGGTCTCAAACTCCTGGGCTCAAGCGATCCTCTCACCTTGGCCTCCCAAAGTGCTGAGATTACAGGATAGAGCCACCATACCCGGCTTTTCCTTAATCTATCCAGTCTCATGGGGAATGAGGGCTGATCTTACACAGAGGCAGAAAACAAACCACAGTAAGAACAATACTCATATTTTCCAAATGCCTCAAGCTTTGCCACATGCTGCCATGTTTGTGGTCTCATTAAGACTCACAGTAATTCTTGTGAGTTAAGCAGAGAATGAATTTTTCCCCATATTTTAAAAATATATATATTTTAAAGGAGAGGAAGTTTAGAGAACTAGCTGGGCTAGTGTCACCGAGGGACATAATTTTGGAGAGGCTGGGACTAGAATCTTAGCTACTAACTCATCACAGCACTCTGGAAACCTCTCTGCCTTTCTCCAGATACCCTCCTTTCCCCAGGCTACTATCAATTTTCTCCTTAAAACTAAATTTCTGGCCAGGCATGGTGGCTCACGCCTGTAATCCCAGCACTTTGGGAGGCCGAGGTGGGTGGATCACCTGAGGTCAGGAGTTTGAGACCAACCTGGCCAGCATGGTGAATCCTCGTCTCTACTAAAAATACAAAAATTAGCTGGTTGTGGTGGCGCGTGCCTGTAATCCCAGCTCCTCAGGAGGCTGAGGCAGGAGAATTGCTTGCACCTGGGCGGTGGAGGTTGCAGTGAGCCAAGATCATGCCACTGCACTGCAGCCTGGGCAACAAGAGCAAAACTCCATCTCAAAAAAAAAAAAAAAAAGAAAGAAAGAGAAAGAAAGAAAAAACCCTAAATTTCTAAATTTCTTTATCCATCTGCAGATGGGTGGGTTAAAAAAAAACTATTTTTCTTTAGCTTAAATCTTTGAGCCCTATTATACCATGAGATAGGTATTATCAGTCATTTATACCCCAGTGTGAATGATTTTGAGATATTTTCTTGAGAAAGGAGTAATTAGAACTTTTCCCTTTTCAGTCTCCTTTTGGGCACTTGCATGTTCTTAAGTCTGTGGTTCTCTTGACGGAAGGAGCCATATCTTATGTGTCCCCACCATCTGGCACCATGCCTGGCTGAAACCAGTCACCAAGAAATGCTTGTTGAAATGAATGAATGAATGAATGAATGGAAGAACTATATTCCTTCCCTTGCCCATTCTTCCTAGAGCAAACCTCCCTTCCTGGCAGTCCTACCATTTACACCAAGTGCTCCCTCCCCTCTACCTCACAGTGCAGTCTCTTCAGTCTCTTTCTGCCTGTCCAGGGGCCAGAGGTAAGCAGCACAGCTTAAGGGAAGCCTTCCCCATTCCTTCAAAGCAGACATGACTCTGTTTTCCCTGGACTTCCAGGAACTTTGCATCACAGCCCTCATCACATTGTATGATAAGTGTCTGTTTAGAATGGCTTTTTCTTCCCTTAGATGATGATGTCCTTGAGAGCTGAGATTGTGTCTTTTTTATACAGGGTGTGGCGGGCACTCAATAACTAGTCGAATGAATAAATAGTCATGTGAACTTGGTTGCCAAGAGCAGTAGGGATGGGAATGGTATCTGGCTGGGAAGCCATTTCCTGATAGATGTCTGACAAGGGCATCGAAAAACAGTCTGTGAGTGATTCAGGTGACTTGCCTCCCTGTACCAGTTAGAGCTAGTTTCAGCCACAAGTGGCAGAATACCCAGTATAACTGTGGCTCAATCATATAAAAGAAGTCCACAGATAAGTAGACCAGGGTTGCTAGAGTAGTTTCCTAATCACTAGGGACAAGGCTGGTATCTTGTTTCTCTGCCATGCGTAACAAATGGCTTCTAACTCCTGGTCCGGGATTGCTGCCTGAGCTCTAGACATCACAAACACATTGTAGCCAGAAGAAAGGGGTGACAGAGGGTGCCCTTGCATTCTCTTTTTTTTTTTTTCTTTTTTTTTTTTGGTTTTGAGGCAGGGTCTTGCTCTGTTGCTCAGGCTGGAGTGCAGTGGCACGATCACAGCTCACTGCAGCCTTGACTTCCTAGGGTCAAACAGTCCTCCCACCTCAGCCTCCTGAGCAGCTGGAACTACAGGCACGTGCCGCCATGCTTGCATAATTTTTTATTTTTTGTAGAGACAGAGTCTCACTATGTTGCCCAGGCTGGCCTCCAACTCCTAGGCTCAAGGGATCCTCCTGCCCCAGCCTCCCAAAGTGCTGGGATTACAGGCGTGAGCCACCACACCACAGCCCCTTTTTTCTTAATTTAAAAACAAATGACTTTATTTTTTAGAGCAGTTTTAGGTTCACACCAGAATTGGGCAAGGAGTACATAGAGTTCCCATATACATACAGCCTCCCACTCTGTCAACAGCTCTTACGGTAGTGGCACATTTGTTTCAATCAATGACTATACATTGACGCGTCATCACCAAAAGTCTGTAGTTTACATTAGGGTTCACTCTTAGTGTTGTACATTCTGTGGGCTTGGACAAATGTATAATTCCATGTATCCACTATTATAGCATCATACAGAAATGTTTCCCTGCCTTAAAAACCCTCTGTGCTTCTCCTGTTCCTCCTCCCTCCCCCACCCCTGGCCACCACTGATCTTTTTACTGTCTCCGTAGTTCTGCCTTTTCCAGAATATCATATAGTTGAAATCATGCAGTATGAAGTCTTTTAAAGTTGTCTTCTTTCACTTAGTAATATGCATTTAACTTTCCTCTGCATCTTTTCATGCTTTGATAGCTCATTTCTTTTCAGTGCTGAATAACAGTTCACTCCCTGAATGTATGACAGTCTCTTTATCCATTCACCTACTGAAGGACACCTTGGTTGCTTCCACATTTTGGTAATTATGAACATAGCTGATATAAACATCTGTGTGTAGGTATGTATATGTTTTCAAGTCATTGAGAAAATATGAAGGAGTACACATGCTGAATCATTTGGCAAGAGTATGTTAAGTTGTATAAGAAACTGCCGAACTGTCTTCCAAAGTGGCTGTACCATTTTGCATTCCCACCAACAATGAGAGTTCCTGTTGCTCCACATCCTTGCCGGTATTTGTGTTTTTGGTTTTGTGTGTGTGTTTTTTTGTTTGTTTTTGAGACGGAGTCTCGCTGTCACCCAGGCTGGAGTGCAGTGGCACTATCTTGGCTCACTGCAACCTCCACCTCCCAGGTTCAAGTGATTCTCCTGCCTTAGCCTCCCAAGTAGCGGGACTACTGGCATGTGCCACCACGCCTGGCTAATTTTAGTATTTTTAGTAGAGATGGGGTTTCACCATGCTGGCCAGGCTGGTCTCAAACTCCTGACCTCAAGTGATCCACCCGCCTTGGCCTCCCAAAGTGCTGGAACTACAGGCATGAGCCACTGTGCCCAGCCTCCCTTGCCAGTATTTGGTGTTGTCAGTGTTTTGGATTTTGGCCATTCTAACAGGTGTGTAGTCCCTCCCTTCCTTTTCATTTTTTTTTAAAAGCCACTTTATTGAGATAGGATTGACATGTAAAAAGCTGTACCTAGTGTATATAGCTTGATGAGTTTGGGGGTTATCTCCCTTCTTCGTAAGATACTTTTTGGAAGTTAACAAATAAAATATCTATTATATTCCATGGCCAGGTCTTAGTCCCATGACCATAGTTAGCTGCAAGGTAGGAAATGTAGTCTTTATTCTGGGTGGCCAAGTGGCCATGTGAAAAGGCAGGTTTCTTGTGAAGGAAGAAGAGAGAATGGACACTGGGAACCACCCAGTGATCTCTCCACACTACAGAGAAAGGAAATCTTCTCAAACTTGCTTAAAGGAACTTCGCTGGGTGGGTTCAGGGGTATTTCATGAAATTTCACCAAAGACATGATGTGTGGAGGTTGCCTCTGAAGAGGCAGCATCTGGAAAGTTGCCAGAAACCAGCACTATTCTTCTCTTCTGCCTTGCTGTGGCAGTATGGGGCTTGTTCACTTTCTACACATCTGCGCTGTTCTTTTCTCTCTGCATGTGGCGGGAAGGACAACCCAGCTTTAGCATTTCAGCGAGTTAACTAGCTTTCCAGAGCGCAACTCCAAAATCCTTAGAGAGAGAATCTAATTGATCCAGCTTGGGTCAGGTGGGAGAGAGAATCTCATTGGTTTAGCTTGAATCAGGTGTCTGTCAACTCTGACTAGGACAAACAAGGCTGCAGGGGCCCACCTCCAGAGGGAAGGAGGGCAGTTTTCAGAGAATGGGTGTCATAGGATGGGAAGGCTCCTCAAAATGTATCTAGAGCATGAACATACTCCTCCCAGGTCCATGTCCCCGGACTTTGCAAACCATCATTCATTTAGGTAGACATTTATTGAGCACCTTCTGTGTGCTAGGCACGTGGATCTGTCCTCTCAGGATTTTGGAAATCTCCTTGGAAATTGTTCCTATCTTTAACCTGAATTGTCTTTTAGAACGAAATCATAGCTCTTTACATTACTCGTCTTTTAGCTTTCCAGGTTTCAAGATGGGGATCAAAGGATTTGGTAAACACATGCTTCTGTTTCTCCACTTGGATTTTTGGGAACTATAGAGATGGCCATGTTCTCTCCTCTTTTTTTTTTTTTTTTTTTTGTTGACCAGTTTAGAAAGAAATGTTCTCCCCCACTTGTCTTTGTCTCTTTAGTAAGAAACGTTTTGTTTGTTTGTTTGTTTGCTTTGTTTTTTGAGACAGGTCTCCCCCTGTCACCCATGCTGGAGTGCAGTGGTGCAATCAGGGCTCACTGGAGCTTTGACCTCCCGAGGCTCAAGTGATCCTCCCACCTCCACCTCCCAACTAGCTGGTCCTATTGGCGCATGCCACCATATGGCCATGGGGTTTCGCCATATTGCCCAGGCAGGTCTTGAACTCCTGGGCTCGAGTGATCCTTCTGCTTTGGCCTCCCCCAGTGCTGGAATTACAGGTGCACACCACCACACCCAGCTAATTTATTTGTTTATTTTTTCTTTTCAGTAGAGAGAAGGTCTCACTATACTGCCTGGGCTGGTCTGAACTCCTGGTCTCAAGTGATCCTCCTGCCTCAGCCTCCCAAAGTCCTAGGATTATAGGCATGAGGCACCATGCCCAGCCTCATATTTTAACCAACTCAAATGTGATGCCCTCTCCTTAATCTACCTGATTCTTTTATTTTCTTTCTTCAGCCCTGGGATGGGCCTCCACTGGTCTCAAATACGAAAGTGTCTCAACTTCACACCTGAGGAGGAAAATGTTAGGTTTCTAGTCCTTGTAGGAAAAGAACCCAGAACTTGGCAGACCTTTCTAGGATCAGCAGCAGCTGATGATAATGACCACAGGTGCTGTTCACTGAGGACATACTCCGTGCCCAGCCCCAAGCTAAATCCTGTATGTGTATCCTATCATACATATATCCCTCATACCAACCCTGAGAGGTAGACACCAATTTCCCCGGTTTACACATGGCTAATCAGGAAGCTCAGAAAGAACAGGCAACTTGTGGCCAGACATGGTGGCTCATGCCTGTAATCCCAACACTTTAGGAGGCCAAGGCTGGTGGATCACTTAAGGTCAGGAGTTCGAGACCAACCTGGCCAACATGGTGAAACCTCGTCTCTACTAAAATTACAAAAAATTAGCCAGGCGTGGTGGTGGGTGCCTGTAATCCCAGCTACTCGGGAGTCTGAGGCAGGAGAATCGCTTGAACCTGGGAGGCAGAGGTTACACTGAGCCAAGATTGTGCCACTGCACTCCAGCCTGAGTGACGAGAGCAAAATTTTGTCTAAAAAAAAAAAAAGATATATATATATATATGCAACATGTTTAAGGTCACATAGCCCCCAAGTAGTGGAGTTGAGCTTCAAAACTAGACCCCCTTCCTCCAGAGGCTCCCCACATGTCACAGGCCTTTGAGAATACTCCACATTGCCTCTGATGTCTGCCCCATGCATGTCCTCTTATGGGAATCATTTTGAATCTTTGGTGGTACCATTTCGGATGTGTTTGCTAACTCTCGTCATGTAATTCTGGAAATCAGATTCTGATACCATTTTTGTTACTGGAAAGAACAGCTGGGCTGGGGTCAGGGTGGGGCTGTGGTGCATGGATGGCGCACTGTTCTGCACCCTGGGAAGTCCAGCCCTGCTGCTACCCCGCCATGTGACTCTGGGTAAGGGCTTACCCTTTCTTGGCTTCAGTTTTGTCATCTATGGTCCCCTTCCAACTCTGACATTCTGTACTTTCCTGTACTTTCCAAGTTAACTGTGCATTTCACAAGGATTTCATGAGGTTGTCAACTTCCACGCCCCAGTGAAAGAGGGAGTGTGTCTAGGAAGTTTCCCATCTAGGCTGAGCCTGCCTGGAGCATGTGAGACTTGCTTCTTGCCATCACATCTCTGGCCTTTCCCACATTCTGAAGCTTGTTCTGCAGTCTCTGGGCTTGGGGGTTATCTGGTGTTGTCCCTCTGGTTCTCCCCAGTGGGGGATAGAGTGTGCTCCCTCCACCCTCTGCCATCTCCCCCAGACCCAGCTAACCGAATGCCTCCAACCAACCCCTCTCTGCTCACCCATGGCATCCTGGCCTCTTCCTCTTGTCCTGACATAACTGTTTATTGAGCCTGGGGTTTGGTGAACAAGTGTCCCCTGCTTTATATCTTAAGGGAACATAGAGATGTCCATGTTCTCCCTTCTGGACTTTTGCTCAGCATTACATAGTTATCAAATCATCTTCTTAGCAACTCCACAAGTCCCCTAGTATCATCCCCATTTTGTTGACAAGGCACTCAAGGCTCAGAGAAGTTAACAGATTTGTCTAATTGACACACTAGCTAGTGCCAGAGGCAAGATTCAAACCTGGGCCTGGCACACCCTATCATGCCACATCCCTTTGAATCACTACATTTACGTTGCATTGGATTCAGGGGAGAAAAGTCTGTGGCCTTCTTGGAGTGGTGTGACTGGTGTGTGGCTTCTGTGTGGTTTTTACGTTTGGTGGGGTAAACAGGAAGACCCTAGGGAGAAGTTCCAGAGGACAGCAAAACTCAATGTATTTGTCTGGAGGCGGGGGAAGTCATAGAGTCAAGGTTCCTGAAGGAAGCCCTCTCTTCCAGCTCGACATCCCTGAACCTCTGTCCACATTTGCTTCCAGATCCTGGAAGGAGACCAAGCCATCCTGCAGAGAATAAAGAAGGCTGTGCGGGCAATCCACAGCTCCGGCCTTGGTAAGTGAGCCTGCTGTGTGCCCCACCTGGCGAGGAAGCTCCTCCCAGCTCCAGCCTGGAGCTAACTCCAAGCTCCTGTCCGTACTTCCACAGGCCATGTAGAGAACGAAGAGCAGTACCGAGAGGCCGTGGAATCCTTAGGCAACAGCCACTTGTCCCAGAACAGCCATGAGCTGTCCACAGGCTTCCTGAACTTGGCTGTGTTCACCCGAGAGGTGGCTGCGCTCTTTAAGAACTTGGTGAGGCCCCTGTCTCTTCCTTGCCCAGCCCTCAGCCAGACTCAGGGTAAATCTAGTGGTCTTAAGAACCTGACCGGGAAAGGGTCCGTTTCCTTCCTTCTCCCAATTTGCACTTGACCTCTGACCTATGACCTGAGGTCCCTTTCCAGCCCTGACCCTCCTTTTGCATAATCCTCCTTTCTCTCTGGCTTCTTACCCAACTAACTCTCCTCTCTCTGTTCTCCTCCTTCTCTTTACACAGGAGCAGAGGGGGAATCTCACAGCAGGGAAGAGCCCCATGCAAGGGAGGGTTCCCTGGAGGAGCTTTGGGATAAAGGAGAGACAGGCTCAGGGGTTCCTACCTTTATTCTACTACTGCTGCTGCCGCCGCCGCCGCCGCCGCCACCACCACCACCACTACCTCCTCTCCTCACTCCCTCTTTGTCCTTTGCTTTTCCAATGACATCTGCTTCGTACTCAAATCCCAGAAACTGTCCCTGCTTCCACAAGCCTCTCAGCCCCTGCTCATGACCCAGTGGCCTCGGGTTGCTTCCTGATGGCCTCTTTGGTGACTGCTTCCTCTCTGGTCCTTCAAGTCCTCACCTCAAGGCCACCCTATGATAGCAGCTCTTACTATGTGCAGGCACAGTTCTCAGTGCTTCACATGTTCACTCATTCAATCTGGGTGCACAGCTCTGTGGGGCTGGTATCACTGTTGTCTCCACCTTACAGGCTAGGAAACTAGGACATCGAGATTAATTAAGCAGCTAGCCTGAGGTCACGTGGTTCGGTTTGAACCCAGGTTGTCTGGCTCCAGAGTCCGAGCATAAGCCTGGTTGCACTGCCTCCCGGGAAAGCCTCTTGTCTCCCTCCAGGTTCCATGGCACTGGACCAGCTCTTGTGGCTCCACTCCTCCCCAGCATCCTCCCAGGTTGGCAGAGGCCACATCATTCTTGAGAGGCAATGTGCTCAGTGGTGAAGCACCTGACCTTGGACCTAGACTCAGGCTTGGAATCCTCACTCTGCTGCTTACTAGGTCAAGTCACTCAGTCCGCCAGAGCCCCAGGTCTCTCATCTGTGAAACTGGGATAATAATGCTACCTACCTCATAGAGTGGTAATGAGGATTAAGCAAGTTAGTGCCTACTTTATGGTAAGCACTCAGTAAATGTTGACTAATATTATATTAATGGCAAAAACAGCAATTACTTTTGCACCGACCTAATAAAATCTGTCATTGTTATAGCTCTTGGCATAGCTGTGCCTCATACACTGTCCTGCATGTAGAAGGCTTTAACAATGTTTGAGGCCGGGCGTGATGGTTCACACCTTAATCCCGGCACTTTGGGAGCCTTAGGTGGGTGGATTGCTTGAGCCCAGGAGCTCTATACCAACCTGGGCAATGTAGTGAGACTCTGTCTCTATAAAAAATACGAAAATTGCTGGGTGCGGTGACTCACGCCTGTAATCCCAGCACTTTGAGAGGCTGAAGCAGGTGGATCATTTGAGGTCAGAGGTTCCAGACTGGCTTGGCCAACGTGGTGAAACTCTTTCTCTACTAAAAAAATACAGAAATTAGCTGGGTGTGGTAGCAGGTGCCTGTAATCCCAGCTACTCAGGAGGCTGAGGCAGGAGAATTGCTTGAACCTGGGAGGCGGAGGTTGCAGTGAGTCAAGATCATGCCACTGCACTCCAGCTTGGATGACAGAGTGAGACTCCACCTAAAAAAAAAAAAACCCTGAAAATCAGCCAGGTGTGATGGCATGCGCCTGTGGTCCCAGCTGCTTGGGAGGCTGAGGTAGGAAGATCAGTTGAGCCTGGGGGAGGTCGAGGCTGCAGTGAGTGTGATCACACCACTGCACTCCAGCCTGGGCAACAAAGCAAGACCCTGTCTCAAAAAAAAAAAAAAAAAGGTAGTATTTGAGTTCAATTGAACTGATTAATGTCTTTCTTTGTCTTTCCCTCTTTTCTCCCTGTTTCAGTCAAACTAGTGTTTACTGGGGAGTCTGCTGTCTGGTGGGCATTATACCAAGGGTTGGTGACACAGGAAAGGGTCAGACTGCCTCAGAGAGCCACAGTCTTGCAGGGGGAAACAAGAACTAGGGTGTGGAATAGCATCAAGAAATACCAGCAGCAAGGCACAAACTCAAGGACCCAGTGGCTAGTGTCAGAGGCCTAGTGCTGCCATGGTTCAGGAAAGGGGAGATCAGCATAGACCAGGGGGAAGAATGGCCATGAGAGGCTTCCTGGAGGAGAAGAGACCCAAGCTGTACCTTGGAAGTTGGTTGAAATATTAGACAGGCTCTTTAGGTTGCGAAATCACAGAAACCCAGCTCAAACTAGGTTAAATTTTAAAAAGGGAATTCATTAGCCCCTGTGATGGGAAGTCCAGGGCTGCAGCTGGCTTACGTGCCATCCTTTCCTGTTAAGATAGTTTCTCTCTGTCTCTGCTCAGTAGGCAGGTTAGCCCAGCAGGCCCAGATGCACATCTTACCAGAATAAAGATGGTGTTTCTCCCATGACTTAGGCAGAAAAATCCCAGAGAGGATTCTGATTGGCTGGCTTGGGTTGTATGCCTGTTCCCTATCGAGTCCCTCTATCCTGGGGCTGGGTGCCCTAGTCAGATCTGACTCCTACATTTACCCCATCCAACCACAGAGAAGGAGTTCCCCACAGGAAAGGGGGTTCTATGACCATTAGTAGGGGAGGCTCATGAAGTGTTAGCCAGCCCAGAACAACAGATGTGCACTACAGGTCAACTCAGAGAGTCAGAGAGAAGGGAAGCTGCTCCTCCTTAGGAACAGAGGAGAGACTGACCATGGGATGCTCCTGGAGCAGTGCAGTGATGAGGCTGGAGTCGTCAGGGGAGGGGCTGACTCCGACACACCTCAGCCTCCCCCTCCTGCCCCCTTTCACACAGGAAGCCTGGCAGGCAGCAGGTCAGCCATCCTAGGCTGACCCCAAAGCCAGCTCCTCTAGTCCTCCCCAGGACTCCTGCCATGACGTACCCCTCACTCAGCTGTGGTCTCTTTGATGACATCTCTTCCTCTCCCCTGCTTCCCTTCCCCCGCTGCTCTCTTTGCCAAGTGATGCTTCACCGTACCCCAAATCCCTAGGGGTTGGATGTCGGTCACCTGAGGCAGGAATAGGTATCTCTGTTTTTTCCAGGTTCAGAACCTGAACAACATTGTCTCATTCCCCCCTGGACAGTCTGATGAAGGGGCAGCTGAGGGACGGGCGACAGGTGAGTCTCCATGCTGGGCATGGTGGTGGGACAGAGTGAAAGACGAGTGGGCAGGAGACTGGGGGGAAGGCAGGGCTGGACTGAGGGTGGAGGCCAAGTGAAGGGGCTGAGCCTGGGGAGGTCTGGAGGACCTGGCTCGGGTCAGCCTAGGATGCCTGACCTGCTGTCTGCTGGGCCCCTTGTATGAAACATCTCATGTAAATCTTAAAACCATCCTATGAGGTAGGCTCTGTGGGTACGCTCATCCTCATTTTGCAGTTGAAATTCAAGGCCCAGGGAGTTAGGTAACCTGCTCATGGTTTACATAGCTAGAAGTAGAGAGCCCATGTGGGAATCCAGGGATCCTGAATCCCATACTCAAGCTGCTGTCTCTGCCTCGAAGCCCTTGGCTGCATGCAGAGTGGAGCTCAAAGAAGGTGACAGAATAATCTCCCTGGGCAATCTGCCCCAGGCAGCCTAGGGGAGGAGCCGTGCTCCCCCAGAGGGTTTCCTCTCTGCCCTAGACTGCCAGCCTGCACGCCAGCCTGCTAACCACACAAACCAGACAGGCAGCTTTTTCACCTTGGGAGTCTCAGGGCTGTTCAGAAGGGCGTGAGCAGCCTGGCTGGATGAGGCTTAGGCAAGCTAGGCAGGGGGTAGCCAGGTCTCCCCCAGCTTGCTGTTGGGCCTTGGGTAGACTTCTCAACCTCTCTAGGCATGTTTCTTGACCTGTACCCTTGCTCTAAGAGGATGGTCTAGCACCAGGCAGGAGAAAATAGTGGGAGAAAGTCAGGCGGGGGGAGCTTACCTTCATCCTACCATCCTCGTGCTCATGGCTGATCTCTCTTCTGAGCAAGAGGGCTCAGGGCAGAGCCTGAAGATCTCTCCACACCCCAAGCCAGGGCCCACCAAACCTGACTGATTCTTGGCATCTCTGGGGAGGAGGTCTGCTGGGAAGAGGGCCTCAGCCCTGAGAAATGGGGTCAGCTGAGCCTGTCTGTTGGGGGCAGGGGCTGGTTAGAGAAGGGCTCTGAGCAGCTTAGGGGAGCACACTCACAGGTCCCCCTACAGGCAGCACAGTGTACGGTTTATTCCAGTGCTCCAGCTTCCCTTTGGGCAAATTGTTCTTTTTTAACCCGCAGGATTCCAAAAAGCAGCTGGAGAAGGCATGGAAGGACTATGAAGCCAAAATGTAAGTGGCCACAGCCAGGGTGGTTTGCCCAGGAGAGTAACTTGCACTGCAGCAGGGAGCTGGGTAGGGAAGAACCTAAATGCTGCCAAGACATGTCATCCAAAAGTGGGTGGCATCTGGCTCTGTGGAGGCATCTACAGGGGATGGTTTACACCCAGGCCTGACTGGATTCTGAGAACTGGGCCACAAGACCACCAAAGGAGCTATTGTGAAGGGACCTCAGGATGCCGCTCTCAGAGCCCTATCTGCTCAGTGGTGCCAGACATGGGCAGGGATGGAAAGGAGCTAGCACTGACCCAATCAATACCTCCACGTGCTGGCCATTTAATCCTTACAGTCACCCAGTCATATGAGAGAGGTATTAGCATCACAGTTACCACAGGAGGACTCAGAGAGGTTAAGTCACTTGCCCCAGGCCCCACAGCTCAGCAGAGGCAGAACTGGGGTTTATGCCCTTTGCTCCTTGTTCCTCAATGCCAGGTGGTATCTCTAGAGGAGGAAATGGAGTTGATGTCACACTCAGGCTTACTGTGTCCTGTGCACATCACACAATACTCCAGATCTCTCACCAGCTACTGGGACATCATGGGGAAAGAAGAGCGTCAGATATCCAGTGGCCAACTCCTCCTGGGCAGAGACTCCTTGGGCTCTGTCTTCTGAGGAGTCTGTCCAGATCCCAGCCCTTGCCCTCTGCCTAGCCAGGACCATACTGTGGAGCACTGTTTGTGCTTTTTTGTAAAATTTTGTTTTCTCTTGCATTTTGCCAAAGCAATGCATGCTTATTATGAATAATTTAGAAAATAAGAAGTAAAAGAGGAAAAAAAATTAATCATCCTTAGCAGAGGATTAGGATCTTGGCAGGGGGATAATATTCTCTGTTGTTTGAATTTTTTTTTTTACAAGGTCCAGGTAACATTATAATTTTATTTTTTAAAAAAGGTGGGATGAGGAGAAACTACCCCAAAATAGGAGAAAAATCCTTAATTTTCAAGCCTAAGTATTAACATTTTGTCATTTATTTTTCTATATCCAAAAAAATATTTTTACAAAACTGAGATTATAACAATATATTGTTTTCTAATCAGCTTTTTTCATTCAAAAATACATTGTGACCGGCTGGGCACGGTGGCTCACGCCTGTAATCCCAGTACTTTTGGGAGGCTGAGGCGGGTGGATCACAAGGTCAAGAGATTGAGACCACCCTGGCCTACATGGTGAAATCCCGTCTCTACTAAAAATACAAAAATTAGCCAGGTGTGGTGGCGCATACCTGTAATCCCAGTTACTCGGGAGGCTGAGGCAGGAGAATCGCTTGAACCTGGGAAGCGGAGGTTGCAGTGAGCTGAGATCATGCCACTGCACTCCAGCCTGGGTGACAGAGCGAGACTCCATCTAAAAAAAAAAAAAAGTACACTGTGACCATCTTTGTACACTATTACATATTCTTCCACAGCGTCACTCAAATGTGTGTGCTAAAACATGCACAAGTCATCATGTATTTAGTCTGTTCCTGTCACTGGAGAAGCATCCTTGGATTTAAATATTTGCCCCTACTCATAATTATTTCTGCAGGATCAATTTCAAGAAGTAGATCCTGAAGCTTTTATTGTTCCTTCAGCTCTCAGAGCCATGGCACCTCTCCCAGTCTGAAGGAAGGTCACATCTTGTCCCTGCACGAGCATCTTCAGCCCCAGCTGTGGGCATAGATCCTGTGATGAAGGGCGTAGGCACTGTGTGGCCATCCTTGTGGGGTCCCATCCCTGCCTGTGACGGGGCATGGCCATCTGCTCTCACTGGAGGCCCAGGGACAGGTAGTGAAGGCCCAGGCTGACCTTGTCTTTATGATTTGCTGTGGGGCCACATGGCCCTCTTCTTCCTGAGTTACCTTGACTAAGCCCTTAGACTTTCAGGGATCATTTACCAAATGGAAACAATAAGCTCTACTCTGCTGACCCTCCCAAAGCAATCTGCTTCTCCTAGGTTTCTATATTGAGCCTTCCTGTAGGATTTCATTTACAGGCAAGACTCCATTGAGTTGATGGGAAAGGGGGCTTGGCTGAGGTTATTTGGTGAGTTATCAGCAGGACCTGGACTAGAACCAGGGCTTCTGAGTCTAGTGCTGTTTCTGCCACGTGGTCTCCTGGCTCCTACCACGGAGCCACATGGTTTGAGCTATGTGTCTTGGCATGGGTGACTTGTGTACACTCCTTTTCATGTGGGCTCCAGGTACAGCCAGATATGTGTGAACCATAAGTTGTTATGTAATTCCACCAATTCTTACCAAACAAGTCTGAGCAGCAGCTGGAAGGGCCCAGGGCCCTTATAGCATCTGTTAAATACCACTGGGAGCCTCACCCCTGGCTGTTCATATAGGAAGAGGATTCCCTCTCCATGTAGGGCTGCTGAGAAAGGCATCCCAGGCCCTGTACAGAGGCCAAGTTTATCTAGGCAGTTCCATGTACAGGTCTGTTTCCTCATCTGTAAAACAGGGACAGTAATACCTTGTAGGGTCAATGTGGCAATGAATAAGCACAGTGCATATAAAGCACTCAGCACTTCAGTTCAGCAAGGATTTACTGACCACCTCTGAGCCAGAACTAGGACCAGAATAACACAGGAAGATTGAGAGGCAGAAACCCACGTCTGTTCCTGGCATTTCCCCAGCCAGCTTTTGATCTTGTGCAAGCCATTTTCCTTCTCTAGATCTCAGCTTCATCATCTGTAAAATGGTCCCTATTCTGAGAGAGACTGATCTCTCAGAAAAGAAACAGTGTGACTGTCACCAGCTGGCGGGAATGAGGCAGGGAAGGAAGGCTGGAACAAACCTGAGCCATAGTGTTGGTTGCCAGGGCTGCCTCTAAGGCTCAGGTATCAGCCAGACCTGGGTTCAACTCCTGGCCCCACCACTTAACAGCTGTGTGACTCTCAGCCACAGGCTCCTCTTCTATAAAATGGGATAATGATTCTGCCTCATGGGGCTATCATTTTAGTGTGTGAAGGGCCTAGCAGAGTGCCTGAGCCTAAAAATTATAATGAGGAGCCTGTAATCCTAGCACTTTTGGAGGCCAAGGCAGGAGGATCACTTGGGCTCAGGAATTCAAGACCAGCCTCGGCAACACAGTGAGACCTTGTCCCTATTTTTAAAATTAATAATAATAATATATACATAATAAATATATATACATATATATGTATATATATTTATTTATTATCAGAAGCCACACGTCATGGCTTATGCCTGTAATGCCAGCTACTTGGGAGGCTGAGGCAGGAGGATTGCTTGAGGCCAGGAATTTGAGACCAGCTTGGGAGACAGAGCTAGATCTTGTCTCTAAAAAAGAATAATAATAATTAGTGATAATAGCAGCTTCTACTTGTTGACACTTTCCTTTGTGCCCGGCACTGGAGGAAGCTCTTTGCATCTATTACCAGATTTATTCTCCCTGGCAGGGAAAGCTGCTGTTGTTATCCCCAGTTTATTGGTAAGTAGTGAGGAATCCCTGCCCACAATCCCTGCCTTAGTAGATGCCCCCTGGTTTGAAAGGTAAGAAGAGAGGCAGCTCAAAAAATAATTAAAATACAAAGTGGTAATTTCATAATGATGGTACTAGCACAGAGGTGGCAAAAAGAAAAAAAAAGAGTATTTTGTTTGAATGGAGGGGAAGGGTAGTCAGAAAAGGCATCACAGGTGATGTGGCACCTAAGCGTGGCTGAAGGTGTCAAGGTTGGTGGGTGTGTGGTTTGTTTTAAATACTTTCCTGTCTGCACCAGGAGTCCCTGTACCCATCCCATGAATAACACTAGACTGTTGCTGTAGTTTCCTTCTGCAGTTATCTCAGTCTTAGTAACTAGCATTTAAATACTTTCACCCACTATTTCATTTCATTCCTTCTGCTGCAACTCCACTCGTAAGAAAGAAAAACGTTTCTAACATTTGAAATATTTTAAAAATGGTGGTGATCCTTTAAGGATAGGGAAGGAATGGGACTTGTTATTTTATAGGGGAAGGGGAAGGAGAGCACTCCCCCAGCTATTAGGTCATCTCAGAATGACTATGTCAGACTTTGTAGGATAAATCTCTATGAATTACCTTAGTGGAAGCTGAGGGACAGAGCTGTGATAATTGACAAAGCCATTTTGTCAGAGCTGAAGTACACTGACAAAGCTGTGTACTTTACAGCTTGTCTACACTCTGAGTTAAGTAGCACTATCTTTTAATCTCTACTAGCATTCAAAAAATGAAAGAAAGAAGAAAATACCATATACTGAAAAAAATATTTAAAAGGGATCACCAGTATTTATTACTCTAATGTCATTGCCATCACTAGAATCATCATCATCCTTCCATTCATTGAGGGCTTACCATATGCCAGGAACTGTACTGTTTCCTTTGCATTATATTATCCAAGGACTAGGTGTGATTACAATGGTTCCCCTTATCCTTGGGGGATACGTCCGAGACCCCCAGTGGATGCCTGAAACTGAAGACGATACTGAACCTTATATTAGGTTGGTGCAAAAGTAATTCTGGCAGTTTTTGCCATTAAAAAATAATCTATGATTTTTCCTATATACACATGTCTATGATAAAGTTTAATTTAAAAATTAAGCACAGTAAGAGATTAACAACAATAGTAATAAAATAGAATATAGTAACATCACTACTCTTGCACTCTGGGGCCATTATGAACTAAATTAAGGGTTACTTGAACACA
Organism: Ateles fusciceps; assembly: GCA_036589455.1. Classification (NCBI taxonomy): domain Eukaryota; kingdom Metazoa; phylum Chordata; class Mammalia; order Primates; family Atelidae; genus Ateles; species Ateles fusciceps. The sequence goes on from JAZHEH010001321.1 coordinate 4,440,674, forward strand.
AGCACTGCAATAGTGAAACAGCTAATCTGATAATCAAGAAGGCTACTGAATGACTAATGGCAGGTGGTATAGACCAGGGGTCCCCAACCCCTGGACCACAGACTGGTACTGGTCCAAGGCCTGTTAGGAACCTGGACTGAATAGCTGGAGGTGAGGGTGGCAGGTGGGGTGAGCATTACTGCCTGAGCTCCGCCTCCTGTCAGATCAGCATGGCATTAGATGTGCATGGGAGCAGGAATCCTATTGTGAGCTTCACATGCCAAGGATCTAGGTTGTGTGCTCCTTAGGAGAATCCATTGCCTGAGGATCTGAGGTGGAACAGTTTCATCCCAAACCACCCTCCCCCAACCCTGCCATCTGTGGAAAAATTGTCTTCCAGGAAACTAGTCCCTGGTGCCAAAATGTTGGGGACTGCTGGACAGACAGTATAAGTACACTGGACAAAATGATGGTTCATGTCCCAGGCAGGATAGAGCAGAAGGATGCAGGATTTCACAATGACACATAATTTAAAACTTATGAATTGGGCCAGGTGTGGTGGCTCACACCTGTAATCCCAGCACTTTGGGAGGCCAAGGTGGGCAGATCACCTGAGGTCTGGAGTTGGAGATTGGCCTAGAACACATGGTGAAACCCCAGCTCTACTAAAAATATAAAAATTAGCTGAGTATGGTGGTGGGCGCCTGTAATCCCAGCTAGGTAGAATTACTTGAACCTGGGAGGTGGAGGTTGCAGTGAGCCGAGATCTCGCCACTGCACTCCAGCCTGGACAAGAGCAAAACTCAGTCTTGAAAAAAACAAAAAACAAAAAAAATTATGAATTGTTTATTTCTGGAATTTTCCATTTAATATTTTTGGACAGGGTTTGACCACTAATAACTGAAACCACAGAAAGCAAAACTGCAGAGAAGGGGAGCTACAGTATTACTCTCATTTTCCAAATGGGGAAATAACCTCAGATTTATAAAGGTTAAATAAGTGAAGGAGCTGCCATTCAAATCCAGAACCTACATTTCCAGCCACTGTACTATATTGTGGTTTGCTTTTTGTCCATTTACTCTGGAGAAGATATCTTTCCATGTCAGTACAGTCATCCCTCAGTATCCATGGGGGATTGGTTCCAGGACCCCCACAGATACCAAAATCTGAGGATGGTAAAGCCCCTTAGTCAGCCATCTATATCCTCAGGCTCTACATACACAGATATAGAGGGCCAACCGTATGTACAGATATTCCTCCTTTTTTTTTTATTTTTTTTTGAGACAGGGTCTACTCAGTTGCCCAGGCTGGGGTGCAGTGGTGCAATCATGGTACACTGCAGCCTTGAACTCCTGGGCTCAAGCGATCCTCCTACCTCAGCCTCCCATGTTGCTGGAACTTCTGACAGGAGTGTGCCACCACACCTGGATAATTATGTAAAATTTTATTTTAAAGTAGAAATGGGGTCTTGCTCTGTTGCCCAGAGCAGTCTTGAACTCCTGGCCTCAAGTGATCCTCCCACCTCAGCCTCCCAAAGGAGGGTTACAGGCATGAACCACTGCACCTGGCCAATCTTCATTCTAACAGGTGCATAGTATTCCTATATATGGCCATACTATTATTTATCTACTTCCTACTGATAGACATTTAGCTGATTTTTCATTTTTGACTATTGAAAGATACGGTAACAGTGTACACTGGGGGATTCCCCCCTGCCCCTGCCCACCTGATGGCACTTGGTCTCCCCCATTCCTTTTTTTTTTTTTTTTTGAGAGACAGGGTCTTGCTCTGTCACCCAGGCTGGAGTGCAGCGGCACAATCACAGCTCACTGCAGCCTTAACCTCTTGGGCTCAAGGGATCCTCTACCTCAACCTCCTGAGCAGCTGGGACTACAGACATACACCACCCTGCCTGGATAATTTTTAAATTTTTTGTAGAGACAGGGTTTTACCATGATGCTGAGCTGGTTTTGAACTCCTGGGCTCAAACAATCTTCCCACCTTGGCCTCACAAAGTGCTGGGATTACAGGCATGAGCTGCCATGCCCAGCCCTCCCCCCAATTCCTTAGCAAGCTGCCAGGCACTGCTGCTGAGATGCTGCAGGCCCAGCCATCACCTCCCCTCTCTGCCGCTTTTTTCAGATACACACAAAAAAGCATCTGTCCTGACCCTCAGGCCTGGTTCACAGAATCAGTTCCCACCCTACTTCTACCAACCTTCACAAACTCTTGCTTGGGGTATCAGAAAGCTTAGGGGAAAAAAAAATAACCCCCTCTTTAAAATAAATAATAAAAAAAAGCCTACAGAGCCTGTGCTAGAGCAATGTCTGGAGACATTTCTGGTTGTCACAGCTGGCGGTGGGGGGCGGGGTGGTACTGGCAGCTAGTGGGTGGAGGTCAGGGAGGCTGCTAAACATACAAACCACCAAGCAGCCCCCCATAATGAAGAATCATCTGGCCAAAAATGTCATCAGTTCTACAGTTGAGAAACTGTTCTACATGTCCCCAGGGACAGATTCTGGAAATGCACACTATCCTTGAGTATTACCTACTCAGGAGGGCCCAGAACTTTAGAGACAGAAGGGACCTGAGAACTGACTGTAGACCATTGCTTCCTCCATTTACAAATGGGAAAATGGAAGCCTTGAAGGGCCTGCAGTATAAGCTGCCATATGTCTTCTAGGAGCTGAGTCTTTTGCATGCTGCACGTCATCTGGGTACAGATAAGAATCTCCATTTTCCAGATGAGGACACCGAGGCTCAGAGAGGGGGAAGAAATGCAGCTAGTAAGCAGCAGAGCTCATGTTAATCCCACTCTGCCTTTGTTTTCTCTGCTTAGGACTGGCCCCCCACTTGAGAACAGAACTATTAAGCAAGCCCTCTCCTTTCCATGGGATTCGAGGTCACATGCACCCAGCCTGAGATGTGGAAATACTCTCCTGGCTGTGAGTGGGTAGTCTGCTGGGCGTGGGGTTTCCAGGAAATCATTTACACACAGATCCACCCATCCCCAAAGAGGGAAAACAGCCAACCACTGATGGGGAAGGCCCCAGTTACTCTTAGCTACAAGGATGGGAAGCGCTTTCTGTCTCCACTTAAAAGAAAAGAGCACAGGCTCATGCCTATGATTTCAACACTTTGGGAGGCTGAGGCAGATGGATCACTTGAGGCCAGGAGTTCAAAGACCAGCCTGGTCAACATGGTGAAACCCCGTCTCTACTAAAAACACAAAAATTAGCTGGGCGTGGTGGTGGGCACCTGTAATCCTAGCTACTCGGGAGGCTGAGGCATAAGAATCGCTTGAACCTGGGAGGTGGAGGTTGCAGTGAGCCGAGATTGTGACACTGCACTCCAGGCTGGGCAACAAAGTGAGTGAGACTCTGAAAAAAAAAAGAAAGAAAGACAGGGAAAGGAAAGGAAAGGAAAAGAAAAGAAAAAAAGAACAAAGGTTTTCTGAGCTTTTTAAGTGGGAAGCTCTGTGAACTCAGAAGAATGAAAGCACTCTGATATAATTCAGAAAGCTCGAACATTGCATGTTCTCCCTTATAAGTGGGGGGCTAAGCAATGGGTCCATGTGGACAGACAGAGCAGAACAGTAGACACTGGAGGCTTCAAAAGGTGGGAGGGTAGGTAAGGGGTGAAAAACTACCTATTGGGTACGATGTACACTATTTGGGTGATGGGTACTCTAAAAGCCCAGGCTTCACCACTGCACAGGATATCCACGAAACAAAACTGCACTTGTACTCCCTAAATCTGTAAAATTAATACAAATAAAAAAGAATGAAGGCACTCTGTGGTCTTAAATCCCTTCCGGGAAGATCAGAACTGTTTGCCCCAAATCTCACCTGGCCCTTGTCTGAGCCCTTCATCTCCCTCCATAAAAACCTTCAAATCCTTCCCATTGTTCTTGGGATAAAGACCAAAATCTTTTTTTTTTAATATATTATTTATTTTTCTGTGACACCTGTTTCCAAAAGGTCAATATAAAAATACATAAATAAATCTATGACAAGTTAAAGTTCTATATGAATTTTATAGCCATTTTAGTTATTAAACTAGTAAGAGACCAAATAACTTTCCATATAAAATAACCTTAATCAATTCATACTTTGTATTAATAGGAAATAAGCAATGCTTGTATTCTTTTCATTAGAGGAAATTTTAATGTCTTATTCTATACGTATATTTCAAATTTTTTTCTAACTTATGCTCCATGGAGAACCACAGCCATCTATAGGACTGAAAAGTTACCTGTTTTAACATCCTCATTTAAAAAAACCAAAGCTAAATAAATTTTAAAAAACGACTATGTTTATAAACTATTTTTAAAAATTTTTTAAAATAATTTATTTATTTTACTTTAGGGGCATACTATATCTAGCATTTCTCCCCATGTTATCCCTCCCCACCCCCCATTAAGACCAAAAATGGTAACATGGTGTGAATTAGACCCTGCATGGTCTGGCCCCTCTTCCCCTCAGCTGGCACCATCCCGCTTCATCTTGGCACTATCGTTCCTGCCTTGGGGCCATCACATGGTCCAGCCGTCCTGCCCAGCGGTAGCTTCCTCTAAGGTTCTCAGGCTTCAGATCCCAGTTCAGACATCACTTCTTAGCAGCTCCGACAAGGTTGGATCCCCATTTCTTCTCCATCGTTCTCTGTGTGGCTGTGATTTGATTCATGTCTTTCTCCCCCCACCACTCTGTGGATTACCTAAATCTGTCTTGTTCACTATTGTACCCACCCCCACCATACAGCTGGCACAGGAGGGCCTCCTGCACCATGTTGCCCCCTTGCTTATGTGTCCCTGGCAGAAGAGGATATAGGGGCTGGTGAGAGTTGTTCGGTTTTCTCTTCCCTTGGGGTTTAGGGCCAAGGTGGAGAGGAGCGTGATCGGGCCAGGGTGACAGGAGGGATCCATGGGGAAGTGGCCCAGGACACGGCAGAGAGAGCGGCGCATCTTCCAGCTGCACATGTGTGAGGTAAGGGATGCTCTAGATGGGGGGGTGGGGGGTGGGGATGTGTCTTCCTGTCTGCTTCTCCAGGGGACCAGTCACAGGCTCAGCTAAGGTCCTGGACACATGGCCCTGTGGGATGTCACCAAGGCCCAGTCACAGCCAGGAGGATTAGCCTGGGATGGGGACTGCAGCCCCTCATTCCCAGGATTCTGCGTCAGCTTACATCACACATCTTGCCCTGCCCTCCCCCTAGTATCTGCTCAAAGCTGGAGAAAGCCAGATGAAGCAAGGTCCTGACTTCCTTCAGAGCCTCATCAAGTTCTTCCACGCCCAGCACAAGTAGGTATCTCCCCCACATCCCTGCCACTAACTCTTCCAGTGTCACAGAACAAGGCCCCTCTCAGGGTGTGGCAGACCTGCAAGTCTCTTTGGATGCTGCACCTGTTGGCAGAATTTTCATAGCTCCTTCTCACTGAGTGCTCATTGGGTGTCAGGCATGAGTACTTCACAAACATCAATTCATTCAGTCCTCTGGGAGCAGGTACTGTTATTATCCCCATTTTATAGATGAGAAAACTGAGGCTCATTTTCCAAGATTACACAGCTAGTAAGTGGGATTTGAACCTAGTCAAGAGAGACTCTTGTCTCTGGAGTGTCTGTTCTTGACCGTCAGGCTACAGTGCCCTGAGGTGCCCTGCGATCCTTATAGTAGCTTCTCCCACACTTCTGGCTTCATCTCTCATTTCCATCTTTCTCTGGACCCTCTTGGGTCTGATATCTTGGCCTCTGATATCTCTTAGCTTTTTCCAAGATGGCTGGAAGGCTGCCCAGAGCCTGTCCCCCTTCATCGAGAAGCTGGCAGCCTCAGTACATGCAGTAAGTTGGGTCTCACCCTTGGGAATGTGATTAAGCCCCCAGTCCTTCCAGGAAAATCTGTGGGTGTGGAAGAGCTGGCTCCTGCCCACAGAGTGAGGCTACTGCCCTGCTCTTCTGGGTCTGGGCTCTGTGCCTGGCACATTTGTTGGCTGGTGATGGGGTCCCATCCTCTGTCCCATAGCTCCATCAAGCCCAGGAGGAGGAGCTACAGAAGCTGACCCAGCTCCGGGACTCTCTCCGAGGGACGCTGCAGCTTGACAGCAGAGAGGTCAGCCCCTGAACCATCCCAAAAGGAATGCCCTCCCCCAAGGCCCACCATGGAGGGAGGGGAAGAAGGAAGACCCACAGGGTCCCCTGGAAAAGTCTCCCTGAGTGAGCCCCTGCACAATGGGGCTCTTCCCACTGAGATGCCCTGAGTTCTCCTTTGCATGTCTGAGGGACAGGAACACCTGAGTCGAAAGAACTCAGGAGGTGGCTACAGCATCCACCAGCACCAAGGCAACAAGCAGTTTGGGACGGAGAAAGTGGGCTTTCTATACAAGAAAAGTGATGGGTAAGTGATTCAGAGCTTAAGTAATTCGCCCAATGTCAACACTGCTAGTAAATGACAGGGTTGGGGAAGCTGCCCAAAGGGACTGTTCTTATCATTTGTGTAGACCCGGAGGGTTGCAGTGCAAAATCCTCAAATCCTGGGTTGTCCAGGACACCTGGGCATGTGAAAGGTCACTGGTTGTTCTTAAAGAAGAATAGCAGCAGCTAACACATATTGAACATTTACTGTGCCCTCATTCTTAGCCTCTACAATATACTGAACATGCCTAGAAATGAAAGTATTAACTGCCTTGCTCCCTAGTGTAAAAAAAAAAAAAAATCAGTCCGTGGGCTGGGCACAGTGGCTCACACCAGTAATCCCAGCACTTTGGGAGACTAAGGCAGGCGGATCACTTGAGGCCTGGGTGACAGAGCAAGACCCTGTCTCAAAAAAAAAAAAAAAAAAAAATTATGAAATGCAAAGGCCCTTGTGGGATACATTCATGTTTCTGCCTACTAATCAGTTTAATCAGAGAAGAATAACTTTGAAGAAGAAACCAATGAATATTTACCTGTTACAGGAGAAGTGTTAAGTAATTTTAGATCATGGACTTGCTAATTTTATTTTTGGGGTCTTAATATTGATCTTGCTTAGTCGAACCGTAATTTATTTGTTCTGGTCAAGAGCCTGTGCCTCTCAGCCTAGGAGCTCCCTAATGGTATAAAGCTGTGTCTCGGCTGGGCACGGTGGCTCACGCCTGTAATCCCAGCACTTTGGGAGGCCAAGGCGGGCAGATCACAAGGTCAGAAGTTCAAGACCAGCCTGGCCAAAAAGCCCCGTCTCTACTAAAAATGCAAAAATTAGCCAGGCTAATTTTACAGGGTGGCGCACGCCTATAGTCCCAGCTGCCAGCTACTTGGGAGGCTGAGGCAGAGGACCTCTTGAACTTGGGAGGCGGAGGTTGCAGTGAGCCGAGACCATGACCATGCCACTGCACTTCAGCCTAGGCAAAAGCACGAGACTCTGTCTCAAAAAAAAAAAAAAAAAAAATGCTGTGTCTCCACCATCAGACTGGAAGCTCTCAGAGGGCCAAAGTCACATCAGCCCCTTAGATAAGGATTCCCAGGGAGTGAGGCTGTGTTTCTCCATCAGACTAGGAGGATCTTCCTAAGAGCAGAACTGTGTCTCCTTTATCAGAAGGGAGCTCCAGAGAGTCAGGGGTGGGGGGTGTAGGGTGAGGAGAAGGAAGAGGTAAAGGGATGTGGCTAGAGATCATACAGATGGGGGCAAGTCTCTTGGTCTCTGATACCAGGGAACTAGGTGTGAGCCTTGGGTCACTGTCCTTCTATCCCTCTGGGCCTTAGAATTCGAAGAGTCTGGCAGAAAAGGAAGTGTGGAGTCAAGTATGGCTGCCTGACCATCTCGCACAGCACGGTGAGGCCTAGAGGTGGTAGAAGTCTCAGGGCTCGATGGAGCCTCTTCTGCTGTTCTGAGCAAACAATGTCAAGCCCTCCCTCCAAGACTGGCCCCCAAACCTTGGTCCAGGGAGCTGGACACCCTTGTGGGAGGATGGATGGGACCCGAAGGCCCCAGTCTAGTCTTAGTCTACACACCACATTCTTGAGGTGCTGGGTGAGGAGAACACAACTGGAACAGGATGATTATGCCCATTTAACAAATTGGGAAATCGAGGCCTAAAGAGTTTGGAGGGCCAGAGGTAATGCATACATCCTCCACAGATAAACCGGCCCCCCAGTGAAGCTGACCCTGCTGACATGCCAAGTGAGGCCAAACCCTGAGGAGAAAAAGTGCTTCGACCTGGTGACCCGTGAGTGGTCCCTGTGCCTCTCCCCCACAGCTGCCCAGGGCTTCTCTAAGACACCTGTCAGCTCCCACAGGGCTTCAGTGAGGGGTCTGTCTCCAGTTCCACACATGGTATCAAAGAGCCACTACTGCTGGCATAAGAATCCGTAGGTCCAGGACACCCACATCACATTAAACATCAAAATGCACCCACTCTCCATAATGAATGTGACTATATAGAGCATATTTAAGTGGATTTGGGTCATCTGGGTTTTGAAATTATTTCTTTTTAAAAATTTTTAACTTTTTTCCCAAATACCCAGACTTGAAGAAGATATTATTATTTCTTTACATTTTCCACTTTTCCTTCTTCAGAGCCTTTGGTGCAGGCTTTGTGTGAAGCAGACACAGGCTGAGAAAGACCTAGATCTTGTCCTCAGGAAGCCTCTCTCTGACAGGGGTGTGGGGTGGGGACCCAGGCCTGTAAGATGAGGGGGCTGTCCAGAAGATGGGTGCAGATACAGCCCTGTAGAGGATTAGAGAGCGGGAAGCCCTGTGCTGCTGTGGGGAATCAGGAAAGGCATTTGGAGGAGAGAGTATTTGAGTTTAGCCTTGAAGGACATGTAGAATGAAGAGTTTGTGGGATGGGGGCTTTTGAGGCGACAGGATTCACATGATGAAAGACATGGAAGCAGGAGAGTGGGTCTGGCCAGTTTGGTCAGAGTGAAGGGTTCATGTAGTGGAGTGAGAGCTGAGGCCTGGGAATCCCTCCTAAAGGTTTGGACCTTATTTCCTGGCAATAGGGAGCCAGGGGAGATCTTGGAGCAGGGCAGTGGTGTTATTAGAGCAGGGCCTTGGGCACAACAGCTGGGAGCTGGTACAGGCTGTGGGAAAGGAGAAATGGGAAGCAGGGAGACCAGACAGTAGGCCTGGTCACCCAGGAGGAGACCAGGAGGGGGCCCAGTGGGGTGGTGACAGTTGGTTGAGAGGATGCCCTGCCTCTGAGCTGTGTTCTCTGGGGTTCTGTGCCCTGGGACACCTCATTGGAGCCTGGAATGAGGGCTTCACACAGAAAGAGCTTTGTTGGGATTCTACTTCGGAGGCCACTTCGGAGAAACTGCCCCTGCTGCCAGCCACTGTCATTCTGCTTCCTCCCTACTCCTAGCTTAAGAGTCAGATTTGGCAGGGACAGATCTCCATATGGCTCCAGTGGCTTTGGTGGGGGCTCCGGGAGGGCCAGCAGGATTTCTGTGGGCCAGACACCTCCTTCTCTCCCGATAGACAACCGGACGTACCACTTCCACGCGGAGGACGAGCACGAGTGTGAGGCGTGAGTGCCACCTCGGCCAGCCTTGTGGGTGCGGGCCAGAGGCCCTAAATCTTCCCCGCTTGACATCCCCATCCCACCCCGCTCAATCTCCGCAGGTGGGTGTCAGTGCTCCAGAACAGCAAGGACGAAGCCCTGAGCAGCGCCTTCCTCGGGGAGCCCAGCGGCGGCTCGGGGTCCTGGAGTGCCGCCGGGCAGGATGGGGAGCCCCAGGACCTCACGAAGCTGCTCATCGCGGAGGTGAAGAGCAGGCCTGGGAACAGCCAGTGCTGCGACTGCGGGGCTGCAGGTCGGGCCCCAGGGGCGGGGCAGGAGGGAGGCGGAAGTCGCGGGGAGGGGCTGCACCTCCAGGCTCGAGCTGCTTTCCTCTGCAGACCCCACGTGGCTCAGCACCAACCTGGGCGTGCTCACCTGCATCCAGTGCTCGGGCGTCCACCGCGAACTGGGCGTGCGCTTCTCGCGCATGCAGTCACTCACCTTGGACCTGCTGGGTCCCTCCGAGTTGTTGGTGAGGGCGGGGCGGGGTCTGGACGGGGCCAGACTCGGAGTTAGGGGTGTAGTTTCATCCGGGGGCGGGGCTTGCAGGTTGTGGGTGGGACCTGGCCGAGGTGGGCTGCGACACACCAGGGAGCTGGTGGTCAGGGGCGGGGCCTGAACCGGGAGGGCGGCCGAAGGGCGGAACTCTGCGGCCTGGAAGCTCAACCCCGTGCGGGCCTAACCACCTGGTCTTACCCTGCCCAACCCCTATTTTTCCACGACTCCAGCTGGCCTTGAACATTGGAAACACGAGCTTCAATGAGGTCATGGAGGCCCAGCTACCCTCACACGGCGGCCCTAAACCCTCAGCTGAGAGTGACATGTAAGGGGATTCTCAGAGACGGGCGTCCTGCCTAGGGGATTCTGCCTCCGCGGCTCCCAGGGTCTCTGAAAGGTCTTGGATCAGAAGTCTGGGGAGGCTGGGCGCAGTGGCTCGCGCCTGTAATCCCAGCACTTTGGGAGGCCATGGTGGGCGGATCACTTGAGGTCAGGATTTCCAGACCAGCACAGCCAATATGACGTAACCCTGTCTCTACTAAAAATACAAAAATTAGCTGGGCGTGGTGGTGCATGCCTGTAGTTCCAGCTACTCAAGAGGCTGAGGCACGAGAATTGCTTGAACCCTGGAGGCGGAGGTTGCAGTTATCCGACATTGCTCCATTACACTCCAGCCTGGGCGATAGAGTGACACTCTGTCTCAAAAAAAAAAAAAAAAAAAAAAAAGTCTGGGGAGAGGGAAGCCTCAGATCTGATGTCTTCAAGACATGGTTCTGGGGGAAAAGGAGAGCTGTATCTCCTGTGGCAGGGCCCTGGGGGTGAGCTGGGCAGACGCGGTCCCTGCTCTGAAATCCTGTGGTTGTCTTTGGTAGGGGCACCCGCAGGGACTACATCGTGGCCAAGTATGTGGAGCACAGGTTTGCGCGCCGGTGCACACCTGAGCCTCAGAGACTCTGGACAGCCATTTGCAACAGGGATCTCCTGTCGGTACTGGAGGCCTTTGCCAATGGGCAGGACTTTGGACAACCGCTGCCAGGGCCTGATGCACAGGTGAGAACCCCCCACCCCTCAAGGAACACTTATAACCCAGCTGCCTCACATATTCCCCAGTTCTTCTCTGGGACCAGCTCTTACTCCCCCTCTGCTTCACCTCTGACATCTGCTCAAATCTCACCATCAGAGGGGTAAGTGGGAAAGAGCACAGCTTCAGTCAAGCAGACCTTGGTGGGAATCCTGGCTTTGTTTTTTTTCCTAGCTGTGTGATCTAGGGCAGGTTACTTCTCTGAGTCTCATTTCCTCATCTATAAAATGGGTTAATAATAGCGCCCACAGGAATGAAGTGAGAATTAAGTCATGTATATAAAGGGCTTAGTGTATAATGGGTATGCAATGTTAGTATCCTTTTCTTTTACCTAAATAGTCCTGAAAATAGGTAAGGGCAGGTTAGTTTAGAGCCAGGAAGGCCACATTGCTTTGGCTATTCCAAGAACAAACACTGGAGCACGGAGAAAGGATATCAGAAACATTTGAAAAAGTCAGTCCACAAGAGTTGCTGACTGATTTGACATCAAAAATTGGAAGTCGGCTGGGTGCTCTGGCACCCAGCCTGTAATTCCAACACTTTGGGAGGCCAAAGTGAGAGGATTCCTTAAGCCCAGGAGTTCAGGATCAGCTTGAGCAAAGTAAGGAAACCCACATCTCTACAACAACAACAATTAGCTGGGTATGGTGGCACACACCTGTGGTCCCAGCTACTCAGGAGGCTGAGGTGGTCAAGGCTATAGGGAGCTGTGAGCCCAGGAGGTCAAGGCTACAGGGAGCTGTGATTGCGCCACCACACTCCAGCCTGGGTGACAGAGCGAGACCCTGTCTCAGAAAAACTAAAAATGAATATCTTTGAACTGTCTGATATCTTGGTGGGCTATCCAATGGGCAGCGCAGCACTTAGGTGAGGTAAGAATTTGGAACTTCGGGGCTGCAGCTCGGGCCCTGGGGCTGGGGCAGGAGGGAGGCAGAAGTGGAGGGGGAGGGGCTGCACTTCCAGGCTCGACTGCTTTCCTCTGCAGACCCCATGTGGCTCAGCAGCAACCTGGGCATGCTCACCTGCATTCAGTGCTCAGGCGTCCACCGAGCACACATGTGTGATAGTTGAAAACGTGAGGTTGCTGGGGTCTTGGTGTGGAAGTGCGATCAGGGAGAGTAGCCCAGAGCCGAGAAGGAAGTTTGGGAAACCCCTGCTGGGGGCAGAGGAGGAAGAGCCATGAAAGGAAACAGTGAGAGAACAGTCCTTCACCTTCCTCCCAAACATGAGGCTCTGCTCTGGCACTCTCATGTCTCAGGGGTTCTGGCAGCTTCCTATGGGGGATAAGGGGGTAGCAAGAGTTCAAGAGGGAAATACTGGGTTGGAGGCAGGTGAACTGGGGGAAAACTCAGAGGTTTGGATGTGTATTCAGGCACCTGAAGAGCTCGCTCTACACTTGGCTGTCAAAGTCGCCAACCAGGCCTCCCTGCCTCTGGTGGATTTCATCATCCAGAACGGGTGAGAGCCTCCCTGCCCGTCTGTCTGCCTCCTCACACTCCCTCTCCTTTCCCTCCTCTTCTCCCACACTCTTCCCTCCTTTCTCCTCCCACTTTTTCCCCTGACTTTGATCCCCCTCATTGATCTGTTCTCCTTCCTTTCTCCCTGAACCCTCCTCTCCCCAGTGGTCACCTGGATGCCAGGGCTGCTGATGGGAGCACGGCTGTGCACTACGCGGCGCTCTGCAACCAGCCCGACTGCATCAAGCTGCTGCTGAAGGGGAGAGCTTTGGTTGGCACAGGTAGGGCTCGAATACCTCTTCCGTCAGATTCCTGTTCCCAGCTACCCCTTGTGTGGACTTCCAACAGTCTCGGGTTCTAATCCTGGCTTGCTTCTGACCATCTCTGTGACCTTAGGGGTTTGTCATTCATCTCTTGAATTTCAGCTTCCTCATCTGTAAAATGGGAATAATACCACTGACCTAGCAGGCCTGCTAAAGAGAAAATATTTCTGGAAGTACGTAGACAAATAAATATTAGCTGGATCTGAATGATAATGATAATAAATGCAGACATTCTGATTCCACAGGCACATCTTCATCTCTAAGCTGTAATGTTTCTTTGACCATGATCCCTGACTTTCCCCCCCTCACAGTAAACGAAGCAGGGGAGACAGCTCTGGACATAGCCAGGAAGAAGCAGCACAAGGAGTGTGAGGAGCTGGTGAGGTCTTGGGAGGCAAGGGGCCCCTGACCGTTCTCTCTCTCCCTGCTGAGTTCCTGACTCTCACTCTCTCCCTGCTGAGCCCCAACCTTCTAAACCGCCAAGCCTTTGTTTTTGGCAGCTGGAGCAGGCCCAGGCGGGGACCCTCACCTTCCCTCTGCATGTGGACTACTCCTGGGGAATTTCCACAGAGCCTGGCTCTGAGAGTGAGGAGGATGAGGAAGAGAAGGTGGGTCCCAGCCCAGACCCTCGGGCCTCTGGATAGCAAAAGGAAAGAGCCAGATTTTGCCTGGTGTGTGTCGGTGGGGGCGGTGAGTTGGGGGTACAGGGCTACACCAGAGGAACCAGGCTGTCCTCCTCCTCACTCTTTTGCTCCGGCAGCGCTGCTTGCTGAAACCCCCTGCCCAGGCCCACTGGGCCAGTGGGAGGCTGGACATCAGCAACAAGACCTACGAGACTATCGCCAGCCTGGGAGCAGCCACCCTTCAGGGCGAGAGTGAGGACTGTCCCCCGCCCTTGCCCGTCAAAAACTCCTCTCGGACCATGGTCCAAGGGTGTGCAAGACGTGCCAGTGGAGGTACAGTTGGATGCCCAGAAAAATGCTCACCATGCCATTCCCCGAGGGCCTGTGTATGCCGGGGCACTGAGCTGAGTGCATGTATTAGTCCGTAGCATCCTCACAGTGACCTCCAGGGAGGGGTTCTCATCTTCCCCTCACGGGTAAAAGAACAGAGGTATTAAGTTACATGCTTAAGATCCCACAGCTAATAAGTCTCTGATGTAGGATTCAAATCCCAGACCATATTATTCCAAATTCCTCAATGCTTCACTTAGGAGAGAGAAGAATTTATTGAGCATTTACTTCATCCTGAGTCCTTTGAGGGCTACCAAGACACAGTCTAGGAGGGGAGGTAAAAACTGGAATGCAGTTCATTATAATACAAGGCACAATGTGATATAGCGTGTGGATCCCCCTAAGGACAGGGACTTTAAGTGTTTTGTTGAAAACTATTTGTCCAGCACCTAGTTCAGAGCCTGGCTGTTCTCAGTAACTATTTGTCAAATGAAGAAACAAACTTGTTCTGGGAGGTTAGAGGAGGGAGAGAGCATCTCCTGCTGGGATTGGGGGTTGGCTTAGGAAGGCTTCCTGGTGGGGGTAGCATCTGAGTGAACTTAAGAGATGAGCAGAAGAATCCAAACTGAGGACAGAGTGTGAGCACAAGCAAAAAAGTGAGTGAGCATGGCCCTGGCTGCTGCGAATGAAGGCTCTAGTTGAAGAATACTGGACAGCTAGATGGGGAGTGGACTACTGGCACAGAGCCATAAGAGATCCTGGGCCAGGTGCGGTGACTCATGCCTGTGATCGACGCAGGCGGATCACCTGAGGTAAGGAGTTTAAGACCAGCCTGGCGAACATGATGAAACCCTGTCTCTACTAAAAATGTAAAAACTAGCCAGGCGTGGTAGCACACCTGTAATCCCAGCTACTTGGGAGGCTGAGGTAGAAGAATTGCTTGAACCTGGGAGGCAGAGAGCCTAGGTGATAGAGTGAGTCTCTGTCTCAAAAAAAGGAAAGAAAAGAGAGATCCTAGAGGCCAGAGACTACTTTGAGGTTGGGCACAGAGCAAGTGATAAAGACAGGCTTCCTCATTTTTGATTCCAGATCGTTCTGAAGTCCCCAGCCTGAGTTCAGATGCCCCTGAGGCCCCTGAGAGCCTGGGCAGTCAAGCCTCCTCCTCCTCCTCCTCCAGCCTCATGAGCCCCGTGGACCCTGGGGGTCCCGGCCAAGTCCCACCCAGCTCTGAAGATGGCCTTCGGGAGCCCCCAGGCACCTCCAGACCCAGCCTGACATCCGGGACCACCGCTTCAGAGATGTATCTCCCCGTCAAGTTCAGGTTGGTGAGGGCTCAGCTGTGCAACCAGGGCAAATCCCCTGACTTCTCTGAGCATCTATTGATTTCCACACCTCTAAAGAGTACCTGCCTAAAGACTGGGTCACACTCTGGGCCCATGACTTACGCAGAAATGCTGGACCCTGGGACCCCTTCCCCATTCACAAACTTGCTTCCAAGTCCTGCATGGAGAGCTGAGGAGGAGCCAGGGATCCTGCCTGCTGATGCCAGAGTAGAGGAGTGTTAGCCCCACCTGTGTGGCTTGTTCTAGGGGCTCTCAGTGGAGTCTTCACTCTGTCCCCCACCTCCAACCCAGGATTCCAGTCTTCTCCCTTCCTTGCAAACCCATTCAGTCTGGAATTTGGAGTGAAGTAGACCTGGGGATATCCCCAGAGCCCTCTGGAGGTCAGTTCCATGGGCCTGTGATGGACCTGGCCTGGGGAACTTGTGGACTCTACCCACCCATCCTAAGCCCCCAGACTGGCTCTGTTCCTGAGCTCTTTCTCCCCACTCTGAGGAACTCTTGGGACACCAGGATCACGTTGGCCTTTCCCTGCCTTCTAGCTCCGAGAGCACTCGCTCCTATCGGCGGGGACACGGAGCCTGGAAGATGGTCCCTCAGCCAGGCAGCCTCTGCCCAGAAGGAACATGCCGGTAGGATCTCTGGGACCTTGAGTTTGAGGGGTGGTGGCAGGGTGCCTGGGAGGCAGAGTTAATTAAGAGTAGGCATATTGGGGTGGGAGACCTCCCTGTGATTGGGGTACAAATGGACCCAAGCAGCCACAGTTTGGCCAGTCTCTGTCCTGGTACCTGGCATGGTTTGACTAGTTCCTGTCCTGGTTCTCCTCTTTCCCTGCTCCAGCCCAGGGCTGGGTGAAGTTGAGGAGAGCCCAATCCTTGAGGGATGGCAGCGGTGACGAGGCCCAAGCTCTGGCTTCTCCACAGGGGAGGATGAGGAAAGTTGTGTCAGCCAGGCCAGTCACTCAGAGAAGGCATCACTTCCTTGCAGAAGAGGCAGGATTAGGGTGGCCGTGTACCAGCCCTTGTTTGCCTAACTCTCCCCTTGTTCATAAGTCTTCTGGAATCCACAGGGACTTCAAGATCTCAGGCATAGAGGGATGTGACAGGGACAGGACAAGAGCTGTCATTTTTAATCCAGCTTCTCCCTGCTGAATCACAGAGTCTCCAACAATGGCATATATTAGTTGAACCTAGGAGTGGGCGCAGATCAGAGCCAGTTGTGTTGGGAAGGAAGTGTCTTCTGTCCCTTGTTCCTCTGGGAATTCCTCAGAATGGCATTGGTTGGGTTGGGAGTCAGGATGGCAGGGGCAGAAGCTGGTTCTGTCTGGGGAATCATCATCTTCAGTCCACCAGAGTTAGGCACCAGACACAAATCTATGTCCACGTCCTGGTTCCACTATTGCCCTGAAAACCAAGTGTCCATGAGATGGCATTTAATTGATGCCTGTGGTTGTGGTGTTTATGATAGTAAGGGCTTGGGCTTTAGAGTGAGGAGACTGGGCAAGCGGTTCACTTTGTCACCGTCCACTTTGTCAAGCCTCAGTTTCTTTGTCTGTAAAATGGGAATAATTTAATCTACCCACAATAGGACAGACGTGAAACTGAGTGAGATGAACACCTGGTATGTTACAGGTGCTTTGAAAATGTCAGTTTCATCCTTCTTTCTGCAGGTTGGCTTCACTGAAGGAGATGGCTCAAGGACTGGGACTCTCCCAGCAAGTTCTATGCAACTCTTGCAAGACTAGCTCCTTGCTGGCCTCCACATGCCCCATGCTGGGCCCCAACATTCAGAGCTGGGACTTGAGCTCACAAAATTGGGGAGCTGAGGCATTTGTTCTCTTGGGTCTCGCTCTCTCTGTCCCTTGTGACTCTGTGGCTGGCCTTCTTCCCGCCATGGGCCATGCCCCTACCAAGGACACGTGGCCTTTCCCTGTTAGGGCTGATGGCGATTCTTTACTATCTCATTACCCACTAGGGGCCTGGGAGCCCTGTGGCTGGATCTGAGAGTTCCTGAGCTGGCTTCAGCTGCAGAACCCTCCATCCCCCATCAGATCGAGACTCTATTTCTCCCATCAGTCTGGGGGAGAAGAGCTTCACAAGGGGGAGGAGAGCCTTCCATCACTGACTTCCAGATCAGGGACTCTGCCAAGTAGGGACTGTCTTCTCAGCCAGTCATTTATTAGTCTCGTATTCCTTTTCTAAATTCCAGCTCTGTGTCTGGACCTGTGTTAGGCACTTCAGATGCCACATAAGTAAGACAGGGGCCCTACAGGGGTGGTCCTTTGGTGGAAAGCTGGTCTTAAGGGTTGGACTTGGGAACAGGCAGGGTCAGATTCCAGAGCCTGGTTCTAGATCCCGCCGGTTTAGACCTGTATGACCACTGCAGCTGTCTACAGACCACATCCGTCTGGCTGTTCAACATGCATGCTGAACTGGCTTTTAAATAAAAATATTCTGAATGTCACTCCTTTTGAGGGACAGCACAGCCTTCCCTAGGCACTCTTCTATATTCCCCAGCCAAGTAGTAGAGTCAGATGTACGCACATTTGCCTCTGTCCATGATTTAGCAGGAAGGAAAGGAATGGTCTGGGTTGATGGATGCCCACTGCTGTTCTCTTTCTCTTGGTCAACACAAGAGCCTTCTAATCTGAGGGAATGGAGAGGCAAAGAAGGGAGAAGGATAGAAATGGGAGGGCAGAGACTTAGAGTTCTGCTTCCCAGCACTAGAAATTCTGCCATTTCTCAGCCCCATTGAGAAAGCAGATACACCTAAGCCATCATCAACTGCTGACATCTCAACTTGCCAGTTGCTGGGTGCTGGGCCTCGGCATGAATGGGCCAAGCTAAGCAGGGGAGACCAGAGAGCACCAGTGGCCAACACTGCTGCCTGGCTGGAGAGGCTGTGCCGTTTCCCCTGGAGACCTGACTGGTCTGTGGCTCCCACAGGAACAGGATTGTCTTTTGAGCCCCCAGTGTTTGGTTTCATTCATCTCAGACTTGTTATTTCATTCATCTCTAATAAAGGATTGGGGGGTGGATTTCCAGTGGTTTCATTTATGAGATCTTGTGACCGGGTTGCGAGATGTGGGGGAGGCTCAGCTCCCCCGATGGGATGTGCCCGAGGTGACCGATGTGCCCGACGTGCTCAGGTCCTTGGGGTCTCGTCCACCCAAGAATAGGTAGGAGGCCCTGGCGCGGTGATATTGTTCAAGTAAATATTCAGACCCCAAAAGCTTTTGCAGAAAAGTGACTTATTAGCAGAGAGAGAAGAAAAGTAGGGAGAGAGAGAAAGCCAGCTCCCCACACTGTCATGGGAGGGGATCCCAGAGAGGGAAATCTGCACAGGTAAGGGGCAAGGGGTCTTTTAATCTGGGAGTTACTCCCGCCCCATTCAAGTTCTTGTCCCTGAGAGGGGTTCCTTCAAACTTCTGCTGGAATGACTGATCTTCGACTCTGACATCTGATTGGTTGTTTGGCCCACAGTCCTCCCATAGCTTTTCAAGGGCTTTCTAAACAAAAGAAGCCCACCTGGGCAGTCTATCTTCCCACACGTGTGAAGGTTAGACAAAGACCTCTAAGCTCCCTCATGGGGATGTGAAAGAAGGCAGGTTAGGCATGTCGATGGGAAGTTCTTGCCTTTGAAACCACACCCCTTGTGGACCCAGGAAGAGAAGTTAACACATTCCCTCAATCTGAAGAACAACAGGGAGGGGAACGGAATCTTGGGGCTTGAAATTGTTTTTCTGGTCCTGGCAAGGGAGATGGCCTGATGTGGAGTAGTGGTTTGCAACTGCAGTGTTTTGCCCCCCAGGAAACTTGGTAAAGCAAAAAATGGTTTTGACTGTTCCCAACTGGAGGGTGCTAGTGGCATGTAGTGGACGAAGGTCAGGGATGCTACTAACCGTCCCACAGTACACAGGCCAGCCCTCCATAGCAGTGCATTATTATTCAGTCTAAAATGTTAATAGTGCCAAGATGGAGAAACCCTGGAAAGAGCATGGGACTAGGAGTCTGGAGACCTGAAATTCTGGTTCTTCCGTGGTCCTTTGCCACTGTCTCTGTTGATTGCCCCTGAGAGAAGGATTTGGGAGTAAGTAACTTATCTGTGAAATGATCCCAGGAAGCATAATGAGGGAATAGAGAAGTGAAACAGAAAGTCAAAAAGCTATGAAGAGCTGGGCGTGGCAGTGAGAACCTGTAGTCCAGCTACTCGGGTGGGAGAATTGTTTGAGCCCAGGAGTTCAAGGCTGCAGTGAGCCATGATGGCGCCACTGCACTCCAGTCTGAGCAACAGAGCAAGACTCTGTCTCTGACTCTTACTGGGGACCTGTGAGAAATGGTATTGACTAGAACATGCCTTCAGGTTGTCCCATTGAGACTGAAGAAACTGGGTGTTTTCCACCA
Source organism: Ateles fusciceps (assembly GCA_036589455.1). Taxonomy (NCBI): domain Eukaryota; kingdom Metazoa; phylum Chordata; class Mammalia; order Primates; family Atelidae; genus Ateles; species Ateles fusciceps. Next base: position 4,460,243 of record JAZHEH010001321.1, read on the forward strand.
ACTTTGGTTTCTTGCTAGTTGGTAGTGTCCTTTCTGAGGGCATCAATTTCCTACCATCCCAAAGCTCCTGATCAGAGAAATGTGGGGAGGTGTCCAGGAATTATCCTCTAGTGACGTGCAGGGTAGACAGGTAGGCAGAGGGGGATAGGATGCGTATGAACAGGGTCCAATCCTGAAAGGATCATCACCCTCTTTGGGCCTCAGTCTTCCCATCTATACAATAGGAAGTTGGACTCCACGTTTCCTTAGGGTCCTTCACACCCTGATGTTATAGGAGTCTTAGCTTCTTTTGATGTCCCACAGTTCAGGGTGGGGACTGGGTGGAAGTTTGAGAAAAATCCTTTTCTTTTTTTTTTTTTTTTTTGATGGCTCTGTCTCCTACACTGGAGTACAGTGACACAGTCAGAGCTCACTCTAACCTTGAACTCCTGGCCTCAACCAATCCTCCTGCCTTGGCCTCCCAAAGTGCTAGGATTACAGGCATGAGCCACCACCCCTGGCCATCTTTTTATAAGGCAATCCTAAGTAGCCTCAGGTTGCTGAGGATGAATCTCTTCAACCCAGAAGGACTTAGCCAGGAATTGGTCGAAAGGCCTCCCAGCATCCCAAACCATTAGAGTCTAACCTCCCAAATGTGAATGGCAGCGCTGCATGCTCAGGTCCCACACACTGCCTCTCCCCACACTCCTCATCTCTGCTGCAGCCATGCCAATTTTTCAGCTCCTCCAACATTGTCAGTCAGGCCAGGCAACCTCCCATTTCTAAACTTTGCATATTTGGAACTCCAAGAAGAGAGGACTATTTTGTTCCTCTCTGGATGTCCAGAAGAAGAACTGCCTGGCACATATTAGGTGCTTCGCAAATGTATGTTGAATGCCTCTTCCTTTCTTCCATGAACACTCTTCCTCCTCCCCTCAACTCCCGCTATGCGCTTCAGCCAAAGTTTAAACTTCGTTTCTTCAGAGAAGATGACACTCTAAATAGTGCAGTTCCCCCTCAAATGTGTCCTTAAGTTGTCCTCCACTGCTTCCTGCCCCTCACCCCAGCTGTGATAAATACATTAATTGACCATGTGTGTTTTTGTTTAAGCTTTCTCTTGCCCATAGACAGCTTGCTGGGACTGGGTCTGTCTTGTTCGTTGCTTGGACACTCAATACGTATTTGTTGAATGGATGAAAAACCCACTCCATCCTGCCTTGATCCCAGTCACATAACAATTTAGAAGATAGATGTCCACACCAAGCTGCCTCTACGACCCAAGCTGGAATCGGGTTCTCTCAGGAAAATTGGGAGATTTCACTCGACACCCCAATCCCAGCTCCCCAACCTGCACACACTGTGGCCCACTTTTCATGCCTCTCCCTCCAGGTTCCTGAGCCCCACCCCTGTCACATGAAGATCATTTCTGTCCATTAAACTCACTTGTTTAGCAAGAGAACCAGGACTGTAGGAGACACTTGGAGATTATTCCACGGGAAGGCAGATCTTTGCCTGGCTGGGGACGGTAGGCACGATCGTATTTCCACCCCTCCACCAAGATGACCCTTGCAAACCCACTGAGGGGACACTGGCCTGACGTGGCAGCCTTGCACCTGGATCGGTATTGCTCAAAATATGGTGCACTTAAGAATGAATCTCGCTGTAATCACAGCAATTTGGGAGGCGGAGGCAGGAGGATCGCTTGAGACCAGGAGTTCCAGACCAGCCTGGGCAACATAGACCCAGTCTTTACAGAAAAAATTTAAAAATTAGCTGGGCATGATGGATGGCTCACGCTTGTAGTCCTAGCTACTCAGGAGGCTGAGGCAGAAAGGATTGCTTGAGCTGGGGAAGGCAGTGAGCGTTACTGCTCCACTAAACTCCAGCCCCAGCCACAGAGGGAGATCCTGTCTCAGAAAAATAAAAAGAATCTTCCCGCAAGCCGTCACTGCTCAAAGTGTAGTTCTGAGACCAGCAGCACCCCAGCACGTAGGAGCTTGTTAGAAATGCAAAGCCTTACTAACAAAACAGCCAGCAAACTCAGTTTTAGGTATACAGAGGCAAACAGGAGCCTGGATACACGTGGCATGCCCAGGCTGTGCGCGATGGAGTGAGTGCAGGTTAAAGCAGAGCTGGATTTAGTGATACACGCACACACACAAAGGGATTCCAGCGCACCGAGTTGCCTCCACTTGGGCATAGGGGCGGAACTGGGTCTTCCCGTTTTGAGCTGCAACGGTGCAGAGACGCGGGAGCCCAGAATGCTTCCCGGACCCCCCCCGGGCGCCCTCCGCGCCACGACCGCCGCCTGTGGCGCGGGACACAGCCTCACAGCTCTCCAGAGAGACCTCCTCCCCAAATCTCCCTTCGGCCCCCGGCTCCCCCGGAAGGGCCGGAGGTGGAGGGTCCCTTCTCGCAGCCTCGTCCCTCCCCTGAGGCCCGACCGGCCGGCGCGGGCAATCAGTGCCCGGGCGAGTCCTTGAAGTCTATATTTAGTGCCCGCCACCCCTCCCCCGCACAGTTGGGAGGCGGGCGGGGTGGGGTGGGGGAGAGCCCCGCCCCCGCCAGGCGTGTGTGTCGTGTGTGTTTGGGGCCCGCGCGGGTTGCGCGCCCTCCACCTTCGCACCTCCTGCCCCCCCGAGGCCCGACTGCTGCCCCCGCGCCCCTCGCCCCGCCAGGCGTCGCGGGCCAACATGGGCCAGGAAGAGGAGCTGCTGAGGATCGCCAAAAAGCTGGAGAAGATGGTGGCCAGGAAGAAAACGGTGAGGCTGCAGAGTTTGGGCCACGGTCCCCGCCCCGGGAGGCGCGGGCGAGCCCGGGAGTCCGGGGTGGGGCGTGCTGGCGGGGCACCCCGCGGGCGCAAATGGGACTCGGGGACCCGAGGGAGGCGCGGCTGATGCAGGGCCCCAGGCCCTTTGGGGACCCTTGCTGGGCACCTCGAGGTGGGCGTGTGTGTGGCGCAGGACGCTAGGGGATCATGCGGTCCTGGAGGCGCGGCTTGTGCTCGTCCCTTTGGACGTGTAGGGTTCTCCCTGGGCAGCTAGTGCAGGGCCCAGGAAAGCGGGCGAAGAGAGCTGGACGTGGGAAAGGACTTCGGGGAGTCCCGGGACTTGGCATGTGCACAGCCCCGGGAGCGGCGACGATGGCGGGGGCGGGGCTGGTGGTAAATCCTGGTGGCCCTAGAAGGGGCAGAGAAACGGGCTGAGGAGGGTTGCTGAGCTGCATCCCTGCCCCCCCCCGGAGTGGGTCTGCAGGAGAGAAGCAAAGGGCCGTGGATCCTGCGACCCCACAGCTTGGGGCGTCAGGAGCGGTTCTTTTGGCAACTTTCCCTTTCCTTGGCCTTGGATGCCGCCCCGGACTGGCGGGCGGGGGCCGAACAGGTGCGGGGGCCCGCAGGGCGGGCGAAGGGGGCCGGGCTGGAGGCCTGTGCAGCGAGGGCGAGGGTGGAGGGAGGAGCGGCTCCGTGGGAGGTGGGGGAGCAGGGCTGACAGCCATACGGGAGGGTCCCGGCCAGAGCACAGACCAAATTGGGAGTTAATGTTTGATCTTCCCTGTGATCTTTGCCTCGGGCTGGCGGCGGACTGGTCGCCTGGCCAGTGCAAATTTGGCCTTGGGTTCTGGAGAGCCAGGGCTCATCCTGGGAGGGAAGAAAGGGAGCCTGGTGAGCATGCCCATCCCACCTCCCAGCCTGTCCCGGGGTCCTCTCCTCCCACCATCCCTAGCCCTGTGCTGCAGCGACCTGCATTTCCAGGAAACCTAGGAGCCTGGGAAAGGAAGAAACCCTGCGGGAAGTTTTAGAGCCAGGAAGAGTAGCCAAGGCCCGGGGGAAGGGTCGCTGGAACCACGGAGTGGCAGGGAGCCCTAGAGTGGACACTAGGTAGTCATGAGTGGGTGTCCGTATAAAGGCCAGAGCCGGCTGTGCAAAGTGCTTCATCCCAGCACTTTGGGAGGCCGAGGCGGGTGAATCACAAGGTCAGGAGATCAAGACTATCTTGGCCAACATGGTGAAACCCCGTCTCTACTAAAATACAAAAAACTAGCTGGGCATGGTGGCGCATGCCTGTAGTCCCAGCTACTCGGGAGGCTGAGGCAGGAGAATTGCTTGAACCCCAGAGGCAGAGGTTGCAGTGAGCCGAGATCACACCACTGTACTCCAGCCTGGTGACAGAGTGAGACTCCATCTCAAAAATAATAAATAAATAAATAAATAAAGGCCAGAGCCTTAGTTTCTTTATCTGTAAGAAAGATGAGATTATCTGCCTCCGGAGAAGGGGTATCACTGGATTCCTGTCTCTGCTGGCAGCAGTGAGGGTTGGAGAGATGAGACAGAGATGTAAAGCCCTTAGTAGGACTCAGACTGGTGCTTGGTAAGAGCTGGCGAACGAGACCCGCTTCTACACACCAGGTCCAACACGGAAAGGTATAGCACAAACCTACAGAGTGCTGGGAGCTTCTCATCTGACACTCCCAACCTCCATGTGCTCGCCGTTCCAGACTCCTCCAAAATCCTCAGTACAACTGAGCCTCAAGTCATGGGGGGCATTTTCTCAGCTGGGGTGGGCAGAGCCCAGTCAGGGATTCTGAGCTGAATTCCAGTTCAAGTAGACAGGTTATCCCAGCCCAGCTCCTTATTGACCCCAGGCTTGGGCCAGGAAAGAAATTCTGGGCCTCTGGGTAAGAGGGGTAGGGTGGGGACGCTTAGAGGCCCTGGGAGAGGCAGCCTGCTGTGGTAGGGCTCTGGCTGAAGAGGAAGGGGCCTGCCTTGGCCGCCCCCTCACTCCTTCTACGGCCCTAGACAAGCCACTCATCTTTCCCTCTCTGGGCCCCAAGTTTCCTCTTCTGTGAAATGGGAAGAGGAAATGGTGTCTTCTGGAGATGAATTCCTGTGGAAGTGCCCAGAGCTGTCCCCAGAAAAGATGCAAGTCTGGCCGCAGGGTTCCTGCAGCACGGAGCCAGTTTACAGCCACGTCTGCGCCTGGGCTCTTGGCAGCATCTGGGTGGGCACAGAGCTCTGGGCATCTGGCCGAGAAAGGTGGGGCCTGCTATGGGAGTGAAAGTGGACCCACCCAGCAGTGGTTAGGCAGAGGAGGACCTACTTCCTGTAATAAGACGGATCCTCCACGTTGCAGCTCAGGCCCGGGGTTTACTGCCAATGGCTGAAGTCTCAGCCACTTAGGGCTTTGTCACATCCTCTGAGCATGCACTAACAGAAGCAGCTTCAAACACACAACCAAGTGCCTACGGTCACAGCTACACATACACATAGCTATACACATGCAGCCACAACACAATAAACAAGCAACTGAACCTAACTGCATATGAGACACGGCTATCGACACCAACATAACAAGCTTCGTGACCCATATGACCCACACTGACCGTTCTAGTTACAGAATGATACACAAAGACAGCCACACACGTGTGCACGCAGCACAGCTACACCCAGACATGCAATGTTACAGACTTAGCAAGCAGCCGCATTTATACATTCAGATGTTATAACGCAGGCATCATCCCACAAAGACAAATAGACACAGCTGTGCCTGGAGCTGCATGTTTACAGTTCCACACCTAGACCAGAGATACTGCTGGCTACACAACCCATATGTGTATTCAGAGAGAGACACCCAGCAACATTTGCACAAGGCTTTGTGAACCCAGCTACCATCAAGGCTCATGGCTATTTTTCTCCAATATGACCCAGTTATACAGCTGCGACACATGAGGCATACGCCCAGTGGAGAGCTGGAGCTGCCTTAACACTGATGGCTGCATTTTCAGGAATTTTGCAACCTGGTGGTTAAACACAGCAATTCTTTTTTAAAAATTACATTATCTGCTTACAATTAAATAAGTTATATTAAAAACAAAGGTAACGATCCTCCAAAATAATCACTTCCTAATTGTTTGACTACATTGTACTATCCTGTATGGTCAGAGGTAATTTACTTCTATTGTTTTCTGAATGGTGGAAATACTATATAATGGTACGGGACTGCACATCTCCTCCCAAAACTTCCTTCAGTTCAGTGGCAGCATGTTGGCAGCTTGAAATTGGCCATGGGATGAGTGTTTACACCACAGAAACTGGCAAGCACTACAAGTCAGTTTTTTTTTTTCCTTGAGAACTGGTTGTTAAATGTTGGCCAGCACACCACCGAACTTACCCATGTTGATATTCCATGATTGTGTATGTCTAGACAGATCTATGCCCATGCTAACACAATTTGTATAGTGGTTAGAGCCCAAAAGCCCTGAGTTTGAATCCCAGCTCGGCTCCTTATAAACCATGTGACCCTGAAAAAATTACTCTTTGTTTCTTGAATCGCTCTTCTGTGAACATGGGATAATAATTCTGTAAAAATGGAAATAATAGGCCGTGCATGGTGGCTCACACCTGTGATTCCAGCACTTTGGCAGGCTGAGGCGGGTGGATCACAAGGTCAGGAGTTCGAGACCAGCCTGACCAACATGGCGAAACCCCATCTCTACTAAAAATACAAAAAGTAGTGGGGCGTGGTGGCGGGTGCCTGTAATCCCAGCTACTCAGGAGACTGAGGCAGGAGACTCACTTAAACCCGGGAGGCGGGGGTTGCAGTGAGCTGAGATCACACCACTCCAACCTGGGTGACAGAGCAAGACTCCATCTCAAAAAAAAAAAAAAAAAAAAAAAAAGGGAATAATACACAGGACCTATGTGATAGGGTCGTTGTGAGAGTTAAATGAGATAATACAGGTAAAATACTTAGAAGAGTGCCCAGTACATAGTAAGCCTTTAACTAATGTTACACTTGGAGTTGTTCACCCCCAAGTTCACATGCGCACACATCTGCAGGTCACACCTCTGATAACATACTGTGAACCCCAGTTCTCAGGGAGGCTATGGACTGACAGAGGGCAGCCCTTGGGACATGGTCCAGGTCCTGGCAGGGTGGGGATTGCCAGCTGGAACCATGAAGTGTGGGCCAAGGATAGGAACATACAGGACACAGTCAGCTGGTGCTCCCCCAGGGAACTGATCTCAGGACAGCAGGCAGGGATGGCTTCTAGGAAGAGGTTGGGGGAAAGGAGAAGGCTGAAATGGGTCAGAGGGTGTCCAGGGCCTGGCAGCTCACCAGTTTTCAAATCTAAGCCTCCTTTTCTCCCTCCCGCCTTCTTCTGCTTTACTCCTTCACAAACTCATCCACTCAGGGAGTGCTAGACTCTGCTGAGCCCTAAGATCTCAGAGATTAAAACAGTTCTCTTTACCCGGGAGAAGCTGAAGTATCTGTTCACACACAGACTTGAGATGAATATACCTAGAAGCTTTACTTGTAGCAGCCCCAAACTGGAACCTATCCCTAAGTCCCATCAACCGGTGAATGAATTTGAAACATTGTGGTAGACTGGGTGCGGTGGCTTATGCCTGTAATCCCAGCACTTTGGGAGGCCGAGGCAGGAGGATCACCTGAGGCCAGAAGTTTGAGACCAGCCTGGGCAACATGGCAAAACATCTCTACAAAATAATACAAAAAATTAGCCAGGTGCCGTGATGCCTACCTGTGGTCCCAGCTATTCGGGAGACTGAGGTGGGAGGATCACCTGAACCCGGAAAGTCGAAGCTGCAGTGAGCTGCGATTGTGCCACTGCGCTCCAGCCTGGACAACAGAGTGAGACCTTGTCTCAAAAAAAAAAAAAAAAAAAAAAAACCCACAAAGCAATAAAAAGGAACTATTGATCCATGAGACGATATTGATGAGTCTCAAAAATAATTATGCTGAAATAAGCCAGATAAAAAAGGGTTTTTGTCCTACATACTCTTTATATAAAATCCTTAAAGACACAAGATCAACTATAGTAACAGAAGGCAGAATTGTTGTTTGTGATTGGGGATAGGGAGGGATGGATTAGAAAGGGACAGAAGGAAGCTTTTGGGCTGGTGGCTGTGCTCTTATCTTGATTGTGATGAGGGTTCCATGGGTGTACATGTATGTTGAAACTCATCGAATTGTACACTGCAAAATGTGCATTTATTGTATGTCAGTTACACCTCAATAAAGCTGTTTTTTTGTTTTGTTTTGTTCAAATTGGAGTCTTGTTCTGTCATCCAGGCTGGAGTGCAGTGGTGCGTTCTTGGCTCACTGTAACCTCGGCCCCCCAGGCTCAAGCGGTTTTTCCGCCTCAGTCTCCTGAATAACTGGGATTACAGCCGCACACCACCACACCTGGCGAATTTCTGTATTTTAGTAGAGCCGGGGCCTCACCATGTTGGCCAGGCTGGTCTCGGAACTCCTGGCCTCAAGTGATCCACCCATCTCAGCCTCCCAAAGTGCTGGGATTACAGTCTGGCCAAGCTGTTTTGTTTTGTTTTGTTTTGTTTTAAAAGCCCCCAGTCCTCACCCTGCAAAGCTCACTGTGGGGAGGTGAGGGAAGGATGCTACAGGCACAATAAGCCAGGAAGGAATTCATTTTGGAGGAGAGATGGGGGAGGGGGAGGGCATTCCTGGGGGGAGGCACAGCAGAACCGGGTCAGGACACAGCGGTCAGGAGCCTGGCTCAGAGGGTTTGAACCCAGCAGGTGGCGGAGGATGAAGTTAGAGCACAGTCTAGGACAGGATGTCTCTCTCTCTCCTTCTGCCCCTTGCCTGTCCCTCCACCGCGTGTCTGTCTATATCCTCCTGCTCCCTGCACCAAGACCACACAATAAACAGAGAAGCCTGGGCAGGACCTGGGCCCCAGTCCTCACCTTGTGGTCTCCCACAGGAAGGGGCCCTGGACCTTCTGAAGAAGCTGCACAGCTGCCAGATGTCCATCCAGCTACTACAGGTGGGGGGTGCAGGAAGCCTTGGGGCAGTGCCTGGGGGGGGAGAGCTCATGGGGGAGGGAAAGACCTCTGGTGGGGGACGGTGGGGTCTGGGAGGAATTTCTGAGGGGGAGGCTGCGGGGGAGGGGATCTTGAGGTGCAGACCTCCCAGGCAGGGACTGAGGGAGATACGGGGCATCTCAGGGGCAGAGAGGGTACCTTCTAGGTGTAGGGGACCTCTGGGCCTTGCAGCAAGACTGGTTTGCTTTTCTTGAATACCCCAATTCCCAAGGCCCTGGGCCTGTGGGATCGAAGAGGCTGATAATCCAGAGAGAGGGAAAAGTTCTCCATTTAAAAATCCCTGTTTGGCCCTTAAAGTCCCCAAATTTACCAAAAGCTCCTGGCCCTGAAAAATGAGCACAGACAGATGCAAGGTCTCATAGCCGGGGCTGCTGTCTAAGTTGAAACTGGAGCTCAAAGACACTAGAGGGAGTCAGGTGCGGTGGCTCATGCCTGTAATTCCAGCACTTTGGTGAGGCCGAGGCAGGCAGATCACCTGAGATCAGGAGTTCAAGAGCAGCCTGACCAACATGGTGAAACCCTGTTTTTAATAAAAATACAAAAATTAGCCGGGCATGCATGGTGACACACACCTGTAATCCCAGCTACCTGGGAGACTGAGGCACGAGAATCACTTGAACCTAGGAAGTGGAAGCTGCAGTGAGTCGAGATTGCACTGCTGCACTCCAGCCAGGTGACACAGTGAGACTCCATCTCAAAAAAAAAAAAAAAAGATACTAGAGGGTTGGGAATGGGAGGGATCCTGACAGTCAACCAAGTGCCACCCCCAACCCTAGCCGCAGCTTTTCGCCAAAGCCACAGGTATCCTCCATGTCAGGCTTACTCGGCCTCATGCAGAGCAGGGCCTCAGTTACAGTATTGGGTTCTGACCTCAGCCAGGAGTCAGGGCTAGGACGCCGGGGGTCCAGGTTGGAAGGGGAGGTGATGGTAGAGCTGGGGCAGGGCCTGCCAATGAGGGCAGCCATTCCTGTGTATCCATCCCCAGACCAGGTCTTAACCCTCTCACTTTGCAGACAACCAGGATTGGAGTGGCTGTTAATGGGGTCCGCAAGCACTGCTCAGACAAGGAGGTGGTGTCCCTGGCCAAAGTCCTCATCAAAAACTGGAAGCGCCTGCTAGGTGAGAGAGGACAAGGTTGATATGAGCCCTTTTTCTCTCCTAGCACTTGGGACAGGACTGGGCCTGGCTCAGAGCCAGCACTCAGTGTATGTTTGTTGAGTGACTTAATCAGTGACAGATGGCTTCTGGATCCGGGAGGTAGCTAGTCGGGGGAGCACCAGTGTTTGTTTACACAGTGCAAGATTTGTAGACTTGTGAGTTTGTTTTGTTTATTTGTTTGTTTGTTTTTGAGACGGAGTCTTGCTCTTGTTGCCCAGGCTGGAGTGCAATGGCGTGATCTCGGCTCCTGCAACCTCCGCCTCCTAGGTTCAAGTGATTCTCCCGCCTCAGCCTCCTGAGTAGCTGGGATTACAGGCACCCGCCACCACACCCGGCTAAGTTTTGTATTTTTAGTAGAGACAGGGTTTTGCCATGTTGGCCAGGCTGGTCTTGAACTCCTGACCTCAGGTGATCCGCCCACCTTGGCCTCCCAAAGTGCTGGGATTACAGGCGTGAGCCACCGCACCCGGCCGACTTGTGAGTTTTTGTGTACATGCACCTATTATGTGTTTGTGCTCTCATACTTGTCTACATACACACATTTGTCTGAATATGTGCCGAGATGTGTTTGCCAATATATTTATGTCCACATGTGAGAATGTGTATTTGTACACACGTTCCTGTTGTATGTGCATTTGTGTGTAAATGTGTTTGTGTGTGTGTTGGGAGTGTGTGTGCAGCTGTCCTCGTCCCTGCCCTTTGTTCCCTCCCCCACTAAAATCATGCTGGGTTCTGCTGAGACAAAGCTTAGTTGAGGGACAATGCCACCCCTTTTTTTCAGACTCCCCTGGACCCCCAAAAGGAGAAAAAGGAGAGGAAAGAGAAAAAGCAAAGAAGAAGGAAAAGGGCTTGACTGTTCAGACTGGAAGCCAGAAGCAGGCCTTTCTCCACCAAGGAAAAAACGAGAAGAGCCCAAAACCAGGTATTTTTTTCTGGGATGGAGAGAAGGAAGCTGACACTTGTCACATCCTCTGCCAGCAGCTCTGTGTATATTATCTCATTTAAGCCTCACCTCCAGCAGGGGGTAGATATTGGTATTATCTCCTGCAGTGCCCTCTCTGGGAATCCTTCTTTGGCTCAACCAGACATTAGACCCACAAGACCCAACTAGGCCATAAGTGGCCCTGGCTTTGCCTAGAAGGATGAAGTGACAGGAAAGAGCAACAGCCTAGGTGCGGGGGAAACAAGACCACAATGGGTAGAAGCCTCACATCCCAAATCTTCTAACAGTCCCAAAGACAAAGTTTCCAAGATGCTAGCAAGGGCAATAGCTGCTTATAAGAATCACTGCACCTGGTGCAGTGGCTCACACCTGTAATCCCAGCACTTTGGGAGGCTGAGGTGGGAGCATCACTTGAGCCTAAGAGTTTGAGACAAGTCTGGGCAACATGGCAAAACCCCACCTCTGCAAAAAATACAAAAATTAGCCAGGTGTGGTGGCGCACACCTGTAGTCCCAGCTACTCTGGAGGCTGAGGTGGGAGAATTGCTTGTGCCTGGGAGGTGGAGGTTGCAGTGAGCTGAGATTGCACCACTGCACTCCAGTCTCAACAACAGAGCAAGATCCTGACTCAAAAACAAAAAAAACACCAAGGCATATGTTATAAATTAAATGGAACTCTATTTTCTGTATCATACAATAAAAATTTTAAATCTGAATTGTTGGGTTTTATTCACAATGATCCTATACTGCTTTTAAAATAAAAAATAATAATAGTGCTTTTAAAAATGAAACAAGACTGATAAAAATCTGTCGTAGAAAATAATGGATGGCTGGGCGAGGTGGCGCACGCCTGTAATCCCAGCACTTTGGGAGGCTGAGGCAGGCAGATCACAAGTTCAGGAGTTTGAGAACAGCGCGGCCAATATGGTGGAACCCAGTCTCCACTAAAAATCCAAAAATTAGCCGGGTGTAGTGGTGCACTCCTGTAGTCCCAGCTACTCAGGAGGCTGAGGCAGGAGAATCACTTGAACTTGGGAGGTGGAGGTTGCAGTGAGCCAAGACTACGCCATTGCACTCCAGCCTGGGTGACAGAGTGAAACTCTATCTCAAAAAAAAAAATAAGAATAATTTAAAAAAAGGAAAATGTAGAAAAGTAGGAAAAAAAAATCACCCACATTCCCAGCACCCAAAGACGATCATGTGTTGGTGTATGGCTTTTTTTCTGTTCTCTCTTTGACTTGCTTTCTATAGTTATCCATAATTTTAATAGTCTGCTTTTTAAAACATAATGCCTGTGAAACGGTTTTGTCACATTTTCTATGTTCCGTTCCTTTCCACTGCTCATTTTACAAGTGTCTCCTACTTGGAAAAACCCTAATTGGCATCCAACTTTTCACAGGAATGTGTTTTCTTTTCCCAAAGGGGTTAGAAGTTTGGCTGGGGGGAGCCCCTGACCATCTTCACAGTGCCTCGCATGGAGTGAGCATTTGCTGAATATTGCTAGCCCATTTGTACCAGCGCAGTCCCTGTGGATTACCTCCCGATCATGCCCTGGCTGGTCTGGCCATGTCTAGAGCACCTGTGTGCTTATGAGAACCTTGGCAAATAAAGGACCAAGAGCAGGAGAGCTCTTGTGAGATAAAGTTGAAGGACTAGAGGCTGAACTACCAAGGAGGGAACAAATAGGGTTCAGGACTAATCTGTCGCATGGAGAGTGTAGTCATCCAGGTAACGGTGGCAGCCTCAACATATGCGGTTTTTGTTTTTGTTTGCTCCATCCCCCAAGTCTCACTAAATGAACAGTAAAGCGACTGGGCACAGTGGCTCATGCCTGTAATCCCAGCTCTTTGGGAGGCTGAGGCGGGCAGATCACCTGAGGTCAGGAGTTTGAGACCAGCCTGGCCAACATGGTGAAACCCTGTGTCTACTAAAAATGCAAAAATTAGCCAGGCATGGTGGCATGTGCCTGTAGTCCCAGCCACTCGGGAGGCTGAGGTGGGAGAATCACTTGAACCCGGGAGCAGAAGTTGCAGTGAGCTGAGATTGCGCCACTGCATTTGAGCCTGGGCAACAGAGCGAGACTCAGGAAGAGAAGAGAGAGAGAAGAAGAAGAAGGAAGGAGGGGAAGGAGGGAAGGAAGGAAGGAAAGAAAAGAAAGAGAGAGAACAGTAAAGAGATTTCTTTGAAAGGCCTGTATGGGGACAACAGGTGTGGGACGGGTAACAATGAAAAAGCAGAAAGCAAAGTTCTGGGCTCAACTTGGTCACTTATGACCTTCGTCTCCAAGACTCAGTATTATGGCCTGAAAACCAGACATCATTTTCTCAGTTCTTTCTTCTTAAAAATAAAATGTTTTATTTGTAATAGTCTTTAATTTTATTTTTTGTTTTAGTTTCGCTATTTTGTATTTTTTTATAGTACAGATAATTACTTGCTCATTGTAGAAAGTTTTTAAAATACAAATAAGAAAATAAAAAATCATTTATTATCTAGAAACAAGCACTCATATATAATTGTGTGTATATGTACACATCCAATTTATATGTATATATACATATATACACATCCTGCTAGACTATTCCTATGCATTACTACCTATAAAATACTTATTTGTTTTTTTGTTTTGTTTTGTTTTTGTTTTTGTTTTTGTTTGAGTCTTGCTCTGTCGCCCAGGCTGGAGTGCAGTGGCATGATCTCAGCTCACTGCAACCTCTGCCTCCCGGGTTCAAGTGATTCTTCTGCCTCAGCCTCCTGAGTAGTTGGGACTGCAGGCGAGCACCACCACGCTCGGCTAATTCTTGTATTTTCAGTAGAGACAGGGTTTCACCATATTGACCAGACTGGTCTCGAACTCCTGACCTCGTGATCCACCTGCCTCGGCCTCCCAAAGTGTCAAGATTACAGACATGAGCCACCAGACCTGCCCTAAAATACTTATTTATTTTAATAAAATGGAATTACATTCTGTATACTATATTGTAACCTTTTCATGTACATAAATGTGTTCATTTCAGTAGCAAGGTGTGTTTAGTGTAAAAAGTTTAGAAAATAAAACACAAGAAGAAAATAACAGAAATAAGCATTGTCAACATTTTGATGTATATCTTTATAGTCTTTTAAGAACATACAGGCCAGGCTGGGTGCAGTGGCTCACACCTTTAATCCCAGCACTTTGGGAGGCTGAGGTAGCTGAGGTCAGGAGTTCAAGAACAGCCTGGCCAACATGGTGAAACCCCATCTCTACTAAAAATACAAAAATTAGCTGGGCATGGTAGTGGGCATGTTAGCTGGTACCTGTAATCCCAGCTACTCTGGAGGTTGAGGTAGGAGGATCACTTGAACCTGGGAGGCTGAGGTTGTAGTGAGCCAAGATCGCCCCACTGCACTCCAGCCTGGATGACAGAGACAGACCCTGTCTTTTAAAACAAAAGAACATACATATGGGCCAGGCATGGTGGCTCATACCTGTAATCCCACCACTTTGGAAGGTGGAGACAGGCGGATCACTTGAGCTCAGGAGTTACAGACCAGCCTGGGCAACACAGAGAAACCCCATCTCTACTAAAAAGTAAAAAAAAAAATTAGCCAGGCGTGGTAGTGTGTACCTGTGTTCCTAGCTACTTGGGAGGCTAAGATGAGAGGATCACTTGAGCCTGGGAGGTGGAGGTTGCAGTGAGCTGAGACCCCACTGCTGCATTCCAGCCTGGGTGAGGAGTGAGACTCCGTCTCAAGAAAAAAAAGCATACATATGTACATTTACATTTGTATTTCCTTAAGAAAATTTGAAGTGCACTATACATCTTCCTGGATCACTAAATTGTCATGTCCACTCACTTGTCATAGCCATGGAGTTCTGAAATGAAGCTGTCGCTGGGGCTTAGCAGAAAATGGAGTGGTATCTCCTCCTTCTGCTGGGAGAAGCCAGTTGTCAGGGGTCCTATTTCAGCTCAGTTAACGAATTTCCTGTCTTTTTAGCTTTCTTAATGATAATTCATTATACAAACACTGTAACCGCATTAGTGAAATTTAGAATAAGAGTGTGAAATATTTGTGCATATCAGACAAATTAAGCAGCATTTATTTTCTTCCTCTCCTCTACCAGGCCTAGTCTAACTACATAATTCTTCCACTCCTTTAGGCAGAGCGTACAATTTTTTTTTTTTTTTGAGACAAAGTCTCACTCTGTTGCACAGGCTGGAGTGCAGTGGCATGATCACATCTCACTGCAACCTGCAATTCCTGGGCTCAAGTGATCCTCTCACCTCAGCCTCCTGAGTGTCTGGGACTGTGGGCACAGATTGTTTTTAAAATCTAAAACAGTATTTGAATTTTTGTCCTTAGGAACTATAAAGATTTGGAAATGAACTGTAGCAAACAAGGGCTGAGGAAGAATCACCCATTCTGCCTTCTCCTTTGCATGGTCACTCAGAAATATCCCACTATCAGCTATGACTGTTGCGGCTTGTTGCCATTATTTTTATCCATGTATTCACCATAGTCTGCTTTTTCTTCCACATAAATTCGAGACCCCTGGCAGGGTGCAGTGGCTCATGTCCGTAATCCCAGCACTTTGGGAGGCCAAGGCAGGCGGATCACTTGAGGTTAGGAGTTTGAGACCAGCCTGGCCAACATGGAAAAACTCTGACTCTACTAAACATACAAAAATTAGCCGGGAATGGTGGCACATGCCTGTAATCCCAACTACTTGTAAGGCTGAGGCATGGAAATCTCTTGAACCCAGGAGATGGAGGTTGCAGTGAGCTGAGATGGCGCCACTGCACTCCAGCCTGAGCAACAGATGGAGACTGTCTCAAAATAAATAAATAAAAGTAAAAATAAATTCCGGACCTCTGTTCCACTGATGTGCCACGTCTCCAAGGCCTGGCTAGAATGCTGATATTCTGTGCCATGTCACCTTGACAGACGTCACGCAATTGGTAGACTTCACTGTCCCCTTCTCACCACATCTCATTTGTTGCTACAGAAAATATCGTGCTAGATTATTTCCTTCCATCTATCTCATGACAGGGCCCTAACCCGCTTGCCCAAGAAACTGCACACGATTCGAGGATCTTTCAAGAACGCAACTGCTAGCTGTTTTGGACTCATGCCTTACGAACTGATGAAGTACCTGTAATACAGGTCTTCAAAACATGGCTTCTATTTTTTTCTTTCTTTCTTCTTTCTTTCTTTGTTGCTTTGTTTCTTTCTTTCTTTCATCTTTCTTTCTTTCTTTTTCTTTTCTTTTTTCTTTCCTTCTTTTTTTTCTCTCTTCCTTCCTTTCTTTTTTCCTTCCTTCCTTCCTTCTTTCCTTTTCTTTCTTTCTTTTCTTCTTTCTTCTTTCGTTTTTTCTTTTTTTTTGGACAGTCTCCCTCTGTCACCCAGGCTGGAGTGCAGTAGCACAATCTCAGCTCATGGCAATCACCATCTCCTGGGTTCAAGTAATTCTTCGCCTCAGCCTTCGAGTAGCTGGGATTGTAGGTGTGCTCCACCATGCCCGGCTAATTTTTGTATTTTTAGTAGAAATGGGGTTCACCGTGTTGGCCAGGCTGGTTTTGAACTCCTGACTTAAGGGATCTGCCCGCTTTGGCCTCCCAAATTGCTGGGATTACAGGTGTGAGCCACTATGCCTGGCTGGCTTCTATTTTCTTACAATCTAATCTTTATACTTTTCCTGATGCTCTAGCCCAAACCTGTATCAACTAATATGTCACCTTTTTATTTATCTTGCTTCTTTTTTTTTTTTTTTTTTTTGAGACAGAATCTTGCCCTGTTGCCCAGTCTGGAGTGCAGTGGCACGATCTGCAACCTCCACCTCCCAGGTTCAAGTGATTCTCCTGCCTCAGCCTCCAGAGTAGCTGGGACTATAGGTGCCCACCACCACACCCGGCTAATTTTTGTACTTTTAGCAGAGACAGGGTTTTGCCATGTTGGCCAGGCTGGTCTTGAACTCCTGACCTCAGGTGACTCACCCACTTCAGCCTCCCAAAGTGCTGGGATTACAGGCATGAGCCACCACTCCTGGCTATCTTGCTGTTGTATTCCAAGCATTTTTTCATGTTCCTGAATAGTTTTCAGAGCAGTCATTTGCAATAACTGCAGAGTATTTCTGATTTGTTCTAAAAAGAAAAGCAATGAGGAAGAGTCAGAAAGTGGTGGTTCTCTGGGGCAGAGGCTCGTGTCTTCTCTCCTCTCTCCCACTGTAGGAATTCCAGCTCTTGATTCCTGCTTGCATTGTCTATCCCCAAGGGGCACTGGGGGAGAAACCCCACAGAATAACTCCGAAGGCCCGTTGTGGGAGTGCAGGGGCATGTGAATGAGGACCTCTCTTCCCCTCTCCCATGTGTCTGGTTGAAGGCTGCTCCTGGGTCATTAGTTAATGACCAGCACTTCCAGCCAGCCCAGCTGAGGGGGAGAACTCCCTCAGGCAGAGGCCCTGGGGGAGCTTGCAGGAGGCAGCTCTTGGGTCCAGAGGCAATGAGAGAGGGAGCACCCAAGGGGAAGTGGGCTCAGCACACACAGTGTCCACCACAGTGATCAAAACCGGCCAAACGCTGCTCTTGTGGAATTTACATTGGATGTCAGACAATAAATATAATTAAATATAAATAAGTAAATTGGCCAGGCACAGTGGCTCACACCTGTAATCCCAACACTTTGGGAGGCTGAGGCAGGCAGATCAGCTGAGGTTAGGAATTTGAGACCAGCCTGGCCAACATGGTGAAACCTCGTCTCTAATAAAAATATAAAAATTATGCCAGGCGTGGTGGCTCACGCCTGTAATCCCAGCACTTTGGGAGGCCGAGGCAAGCAGATCACAAGGTCAAGAGATTGAGAGCATCCTGGCCAACACGGTGAAACCCCGTCTCTACTAAAATTAGCTGGGCGTGGTGGCAGGAACATGTAGTCCCAGCTACTCAAGAGGCTGAGATAGGAGAATTGCTTGAACATAGGAGGTGGATGTTGCAGTGAGCCAAAATTGTGCCACTGCACTGCAGCCTGGCGACAGAGCAAGACTCCATCTCAAAAAAAAAAAAAAATTAGCTAGGCATGGTGGCACACACCTGTAGTCCCAGCTACCCAGGAGGCTGAGGCAGAAGAATCACTTGAACCTGGGAGGTGCAGGTTGCGGTGAGCTGCCTAGATAGTACCACTGCACTCCAGCCTGGAGTAAACTATATAGTATACTAGAAGGTGACATGTGCTATGGAATTAAAAGGAGGGCAGGGTAGGTGACATGGGGAGTGGCGTTACAATTTACAAACAGATAAATTTTCTAAAACCAATAAAAGGAAGAACTACATTATATATCATAAAAAGAATGTCGCTGCATGCATTTTGGAAAAATTGAAAAAAAATTCACCTTTAATCTCATCACCCTGGCCGTAACACTGGTTAGCATTTGAGTGCATTTTCTTCCGGTCTGTTTTTCCTCCTAGGCATTCGTTTTCTTGCTGACTTTAGGCACAGTCCGCGTCTAATTTTGTCTTCTGCTTTTTCAATTGCTATTTTAACCCAGCTCTTCTATCCCCAAGGCCCATGTAGTTCTCCTCTTCTCCTCCTAAACTGCCTGCCGGGGAGGCTGAAGCTGATCGCTCTGTTTCTCCGGTTCCGGATGAGTACAGACAACTCCAGGAATCCAGTCTCTGTGGCCTCCAGTTAGCTAAGGCCCGCCTGACAGCCAGGAGGACAGGGGCCTGCTGAGAGTTAGTTATTAACAGTGAGCAGCAATACATGGAACATACATGGCCTATGTTAGGCCCTTCGCAGATATCAGTTCCCTTCCTCTTGTATTGCCTCATTTGATGGAGGGCAGGTGAAGGTCATGCCCAGCCAGCACCACCTGGAGCTCCCTCTCCCAGGTAGCTGTGGTCTGGGTGGGCTTCCTTAGCCTCAACCCAGCAGGCCTTTTCCCAGGATGCTTTCTCCCCACCTTCCTGTCAGTACTGATGCTAGCCTACAAAGCCGTCTCATAGCCAATTTCTCTTCTTTCAGGAGAGACTCTGTGGACTCCAAGTCTTCTGCCACCTCCTCTCCAAAAAGGCCATCGGTGGAAAGGTAAAGGAGGCCACAGCCTTCTCCGTCGCAACATCCTATTCAGCCTGTGTCCCCCTCTCTGCTTTTATGGAGAAAGCCTGAGGCAGGGGAAAGGAGGGGAAGGAAGAAACCTCCTACGTTATGTTGCCCCCATATTTTAAGACCCATACAGTGAGACTGAGTGGGCCCCCCGAATCAGAGGTGTGGCTCCTTCCCTGAGGCGGCTGACTGGTTGCTGCTGCCACATCACTGTGGGCGGACCAGTCTCAAGGTCCCACTGAACCCGGTGAGGACACAGGTCTTGGAAGCTGACACCTAGGCTGGGCACAGCGGCTCATGCTTGTAATCCTAGCACTCTGGGAGGCCAAAGTGGGCGGATCACTTGAGGTCAGGACTTCGAGGCCAGCCCGGCCAACATGGCGAAACCCCGTCTCTACTAAAAATACAAAAATTAGCTGGGTGTGGTGGTGGACACCTGTAATCCCAGCTACTGGGTAGGCTGAGGCAGGAGAATCACTTGAGCTTGGGAGCCAGAGGTTACATGAGCCGAGATCATGCCAGTGTACTCCAGCTCAAAAAAAAAAAAAAAAAAGAAAAAGAAAAAAGGAAAAAAAAGAAAGCCTCTACCTGGAGTGGGCTCTCTGGATTTGGGCTGAACTGGCTAGGATGTCTACCCAAAAGTAGCATAAATCATCAAGTCATTTAGTCATCAAATATTTATTGAAAGGGCCTACTATGTGCCAAGAACTGTTCTAGGTGCCAGGGATACAGAAATGCACAAAAGAGACAAAAATCCATGCAGTCGTGGGAGACAGGTAAAGCTTAGATGGTAACAAGTACTATGGAAAACAAAAGAGGACAGGGAAGAGGATTGGGGAAGGATATTCATGGAGTTGTCAGAAAAGGCCTCATTGAGGAAGTGACCTATAGGCAAAAGCTTGAAAGAGGGATTTAGCCAAGCAGATTTTGGGGTCATTCCAAGCCAAGTGCCCTGAGATGGGGGATGTGCCTGGCAAAGTCAAGGAAAAGTGAGGTGGCCAAGGACTGGAGCTGTTTAAGCGATGGGGAGGTTGGGGACTGAGTAAAGCTGGAGCTACTGGAGAGTACTGAGGGCAGGAATGATGTTACCGAATGTATCAGGATGGCTCTGGCTGCTATGCCAGGAATGAAGGAGCAGCGACACCAGCCGGGAGGCTGTTGCGGTAATTTAGCCAAGCTATTATGGTTGCTCGGATCAGGGAGGTAATGGTGGAGGTGGGGAGAAGGGGTGGTTTCAGGATATATCTTAGAGAGAAAGCTGACAGGACTTCCTGACAGATTGGATGTGGGGGAATGAGAGAAACAGGAGAGTCAGGGATGAGTCCAAGAGTTTTCACTTGAGCATCTGCAAGGATGGAGTTGCCATGAATTGGCATGGGGAAGACTGCGCTTATGCAAATCAGGCTTGGGGTGGAAAATCCAGAGTTCAGGTCTCGATGTGTTGGATTTGAGGCGTGTGTTAGTCATTCAGTTGGAGAAGTTGAATATGCACTTGGATTAGATGAGGCTACAATTCAGGAAGAAAGTCTGGGCTGGAAATATAAAATGCAGAGTCAAGGCCCGGGGCAGTGGCTCACGCCTGTAATCCCAGCACTTTAGGAGGCCGAGGCAGGCGGATCACTTGAAGCGGGGAGTTCGAGTACCAGCCTGCTCAACATGGTGAAACCCCATCTCTAGTAAAAATACACCAATTAGTGGGTGTGGTGGCAGGCATCTGTCATCCCAGCTACTAAGGAGGCTGAGGCAACAGAATCACTTGAACCCAGGAGATGGAGGTTGCAAGTGAGCCGAGATCACGCCACTGCACTCCAGCCTGAGGGACAGAACGAGACTCTATCTCAAAACAAACAAAACAAAACAAAACAAAAAACAAAACAAAAATTGCATAGTCATTAATGTGTAACTGGCATCTGAAGAACCTGGATGAGAGCACCAAGGAGAGATTGTGGATAAGGAGTGGGTGTGAAGTGTGGTCCAAGGAGTGGTCAGAGATCAGAGCAGGAGAAACAGGGCCAAAGAGAGCAGGCCAGGCCAGGAAGTGGCCAAGCAGAAGATCAAGGAGAATGATCAGGGTCCATGGGCCATATTGGCTTTTGGGGCACCCTGGTGGGATGATAAGGGTGTTGACTTGTGGGAGAGTAGGTGTGGGAGCTGCACAATTATTTTAAGCCTAATGTATCAGTAAGACTGCCATTGGAAAGAAAAGTAGAGACACAAAAATTAGATTGTTTAAGGTTTTATGAAGACTGAACAGGCCTGGGCTGTATTGCACACCTCCAATGTGGCAGCCGGCTCCAGCTGGTGAGTGGAAGCTATCTGCAGTGCTGATTGGAGAGGGAGTCTGAGGCTGTAGAAAAAGTTCTGCAGTCAATTAGCAATGTCTGGTGTGGGTGAGGCCTAGGAATGGTGGCTCCAGTGTCATCCTGGTTCTAGACCAATGTATCTTTGCAGGGGTCATTTAGAAATGTATGGAGGCATTTTTGGTTGTCACTGTACTATGACTTGGGCCAAAGCAGGGGTAAGATGAGAAGGAGGGGAATATGAAAAATGAATATGAATATGAAAGATGAAATAGAGAAGTAAATCGTGCAGGAAACATGGACTCTAAGGCCAGGCAAAGATTGAAACTCATGATCTCTGCCCTCATAGGGCTAACCACGAGTGCAGAAGCAGACACCAAAATGCATGTTTTTGGTGGGGGGGAGGTAAAAAACACTGTGGGAACATAGGAAGCCTGTCTCAGTGTGACTAGAAAAGTCAAAGGAGGCTTCGTGGAAGAGAAAGTATTTGAGCTGAGAATGGAAAGTCGAATAGGAGGAGTTGGGCAGACAAGTCAGGAGAGTCATTTCAAGCAGAAAGAAATGGCACACACAAAGCTGTGGAAGTGGGAGTGAGCACGATGCTCCGGGAACTGCAGCTGGAGTACCAGGAAGCCGACCACGAAGGATACCATGGTGACAGGGAAGAAAGTTGCCTGTTCTCAGTTGTCCTTACCTGGGGGTCAGAATGATTTGCTCTTTGCGAGCATGCTGGCTGATGCAGTAACTGAAATGCCCTCGAGGTGGCGCACGGAAGCAGCGAGCCCGGCCTCCAGATGCCTCTGCTCAGACCTGGGACAGGAGGATTTTCTAAGGGCTGGTGCGGTGCGGGCACATCCGGGAGCAGAAGGAAGCTGTTGATAAATCCAACCCCCCAGTTCCACCCCGGCCGATGATGCCTCTCTGCAGTTTGGCTCAGTTCCCAGGCGTGTGCATTGAAAGCAAAATAAGTGTGGTTGACTGAATTGCTGCCCAGACACGAATTCCAGCCAGCCAGCCAGCTCCCAACTGGGGGGGGCGGGACCAGGGCTGGGTATGCCCTGCCAGGAAGGTGGGAAGAAATATTCCAGGCAGCCTAGTCTTGCTCAGGTAGGAGGACTCTGGAAACCTCTCTTTTAGAGACAAGGCTGATGTATTGAAAAGAATTTGGAAGGCAGACAGGTTCGTGATCTGACTCTACCCTTTGCTAGTTGGATGGATAACTTGGAACAACAACTTGGATGGATAATTCAGTTCAGCTCGCTGAGCCTCAATCTATTGATCTGTAAAATGGAGATAATTATGAACCTCTGTCAAGGTCATCGTGAGGATTAAATGAGGTAATGAAATACCAAGCACCATTCCCAAACCATGTAAGAGTTAGATAAATACATAATACTTTCTAATAATACTCACACGAAACCTGGTTATCTATGTAAACTGCCTAATACTTTGCCACGTAGTTGCTTTCTTTTGCTCCGTAAGATGGGTACTATTGTTATTCCCATTTTACATGTGAAAAATCTGAGTCACCTAGAAGTTAAGGAACTCACCCAAGGTCACGTAGCTACGAAGTGTTGGTATCAGGCTGTGGGAACCTGGGAGTTTGACTCCAGAGCCTGGGTTCTTTTTTTTGGAGACGGAGTCTTGCTTTGTTGCCAGGTTGAAGTGCAGTGACCGGATCTCAGCTCACTGCAACCTCTGATTCCCGGGTTCAAGCAATTCTCCTGCCTCAGCCTCCTGAGTAGCTGGGATTACAGGCGCGCACCACCACACCCAGCTAATTTTTGTACTTTTAGTAGAGATGGGGTTTCACCATGTTAGCCAGGATGGTCTTGATCTCTTGACCTCATGATCCGCTTGCCTCTGCCTCCCAAAGTGCTTGGATTATAGGCGTGAGCCTGGCCGCCTGGGTTCTTAATAAGTAAACCACCTCAGTCTGGGCTCAGTGGCTCATGCCTGTAATCCCAGCACTTTGGGAGGCTGAGGCAGGTGGATCACAAGGTCAGAAGTTCAAGACCAGTCTGACCAACATGGTGAAACCCCATCTCTACTAAAAATACAAAAATTAGCTGGGTGTGGTGATGCATGCCTGTAATCCCAGCTACTCAGGAGGCTGAGGCAGGAGAATCGCTTCAACCTGGGAGGTGGAGGTTGCGGTGAGCCAAGATCTCACCATTGCACTCCAGCCTGTGCAACAGAGCGAAACTCTGTCTCAAAAAAAAAAAGTAAAGCACCTCAGTGCAGTCATTCCAAAAATGACCACCATTATTATTGTCTTTCGTTGGGCCTCTTTCAAAGCAGCATGCTACAGGCTTCCCTGGTATTCCTGTGATGAGTTATAGCTGTTGAGGATATGCAACGGTGCACACAGGTCAGTGAGGCACCATTCCAGCTGTGGGAGATGGCGTTGCCCAGGTCCTGGGAGTTGACAGAGGCTGGCTCCGAGAGAGATCCCTCTCTTACTCCCAGAGAGAGATCCCTCTCTTAGGCCCAGAGAGTGGGGCCACTGTCCTTCCAAAGAGGACCTTCCTCTTTCCACATTTCAGCCTTAGGGGACCCTCTGGATGTGCCTTTCGTCTCTCTGTTGTCAATTCCTCAATTCATCATGTATTTATTTATTTATGTATTCATTCATCCATTTAGCAATGATGTATCAAGTGCCCACCTAGAGCACTGTTACAGGAACTGGAATGCAATGGTGAACCCACGACAGGTTTCCAATACTTGGAGCCTGTAATCTGGAGATGGAGACAGGCAATGTTTATAAACACATAAACAAGCTAATCATAGACTTGGGTAGGTGCTGTAAAGAGAGAAATCCGGTGATGTGCTAGAGAGTTACGGGGGGACCATCAGCCTTGGCTGAGGTTGTAAGGAAAAGTAGAGCACTCCAGGAGGAGGAAGAGCATTCCAGGAGGGAAGACCAGCCTGTGCAAAGGCCTGGCAGTGGGAGGGATGGGTGTGTTTACGGAACAGAAAGAAGCAGTGCTGTGAGGGCCTTTCGTAAACCATGCGGAAAGCATGGCATGAGGTTACATCAGAAAGCAGGTAGGGGTAGGACGTGGAGGGGTTGGCAGGCTGTGGTGAGTTTTTTGTTTTTGTTTTTGTTTGTTTGTTTTGGAGACACGGTCTCTCTCTGTTGCTCAGGCTGAAGTGTAATGGTATGATCTCAGCTCACTACAGCCTCCAACTCCTGGATTCAAGCGGTTCTCCTGCCTCAGCCTCCCAAGTAGCTGGGATTACAGGTGTGTGCCACCACACCCAGCTAATTTTTATATTTTCAGTACAGACAGGGTTTGGCCATGTTGACCAGGCTGGTCTCGATCTCCTGACCTCAAGTGATCCTCCCACCTTAGTCCCTGAAAGTGCTGAGACTTTAGGCATGAGCCACCATACCCAGTCAGGAGTTTTACTTTATGCTGAAAATAATTAGAAGCTGTTACACCAGCAGTCTCCAACCTTTTTGGCACTAGGGGACTGGTTTCATGGAAGACAATTTTTCCATGGACCAGGGCTTGTGGGGGATGGTTTCAAGATGAAACTGTTCCACCTCCGATCATCAGGTATTAGATTCTCATAAGGAGCGCGCACCCTAGATCTCTCACACGCGCAGTTCACAATAGGGTCTGCCTCCTGCTGTGTGGCCCGGTTCCTAACAAGCCACAGACTGGTGCCAGTCCATGGCCCTGGCGGGTGGAAACCCGTATGTTAGAGGGTCAGAAGCAGGGGATTGACTTGATCAGCTGTGGAATTTGAAAAGTCCCTCTGGCTGCCCTTTGGCGAATGGATTGTAGTGGAGGAAGAGGACAGAGGGAAACCAGCTTTGGGGCTATTGTGACTGTTCAGGTGGGAACCCAGTGACTAGGACTAGGCTTGGGGTCAGGAACGTCCGTTTTGATTGCTGACAGCCCCACCAGTTCACCCCCTCTCCAGCCTTTACTCACCCAAACCGTTCCCCTCCTGCTGCAATCTGACTCCAGGAGAAATCCGCTTGGATCTCAGCTTCCCTGTCCCTCTACCATGCTGCCAGGCAACCCAGTTGTCAGGCAGGGCTGGGTAGAATCAAGGCTAGATTAATCTACTACAGTAAGTTTCAAACTGCATTAAAAATAAATAAATAAAGGCTAGGAAATGAATCCCTTTGGACAAAATTTTTAGAAATTCAAAATGTAAACCTTAAAAGAACAAAGCTTACCATCCCCAGCCCACCTCACCAGTATGCACAGAGACACCTTTGAGGAACCTTAGGTCTCTAGAGAATGCAAAAATCCCCAAAGGTCCAGGGGTCTGGAATGACAGAGGGGGATCCAAGGTCAGGCCAAACAGCAAGAGGTGGGGAAGTCACCAGCAGAGTCCACACTGAGCTGTGCTCAGCAGGATGTTGGATGGGATTCCCTGGTAACTTCAGGTTATTGATCCTGAGAAGCCTGAGCTAATCAGTCAGCCTCACTCTCAGACGAAACTCCCTGGGCCTGAAAGACTTTGTCAGAAGTCCAAAATCCTCTGTTTCCTGAAAGGAAGTAGCATGTCCATAGCCTGAAAATGAACATGAGAAGCAGCTATGGATCCAGAGCCCAAGGCTGCCTGGTGCAGCTGCCCAGGCTGTGCACTGTACAATTCCAGGAGGCACCCAGCTAATAATGTGAATGGTGCCTCCTGGAGTGAGGAAGTGCAGCAGCTCTCTGGGTGCTTCCACAAGGGCTCAGTGCGGTAGGACCCTTGAGTGGGTTTTACTTTCACTCCAGGAGGGGACCTTAATTTTTCAACTCTGATGAGTTCATTTTTTCCTGAGCAGTAATATAGGGGCTGGCTGGCAGATTCTGATGGGTTATTGAAAAAGGATGTGAAAAGAGCAGAGGAATGAAGACAGAGACTTCTTGACTTCCTGGCTCTTACCCTAAAGATAGTGTAAAAACATCTCGAGAGGGGAGAGAGTTGTGCAACTATCACAAAGTCATGCCAGGCACAGTGGCTCAGGCCTGTAATCCCAGCACATTGGGAGGCCAAGGCGAGTGTATCACTTGAGGCCAGGAGTTTGAGTCCAGCCTAAGCAACATATTGAGACCCCCATCTCTGCCAAAAAAAAAAAAATTAGCCTGGTATGGCGGCATCTGCCTGGAGTCAGTCCTAGCTACTTGGGAGGCTAAGGCGGGAGGATCGTTTGAGCCCAAGAGGATTGACACACTTCACTTCTTCAAGGCTCCCTTCCATCATCTGTAAAATGGGCCCAGTAATTTGTGACTTTTAGGGTTATCAAGAAGACTGAACAGCAGACCTGTGGTAAATAGTGGCTTTTATTTTACCATCCTTAACAAACCCCAGAGTCTGGTCAGATCCTTTCTCTCTAACTCCCTCACCTTCTTACAAGCTCCCTCACCCTCACGCTCCAGCTGCATTGAATCCTTCGACATTGCCCATGCAAACCTTGGTCTTCCACACTTGCATGCATTTCTGCCAATAATGCTTTTTTGGCCAGGCATGGTGGCTCATGCCTGTAATCCCAGCATTTTGGAAAGCCGAGGCGGGTGGATCACCTGAGGTCAGGAGTTGAAGACCAGCCTGGTCAACATGGCGAAACCCCGTCTCTTCTAAAAATACAAAAATTGGCTGAACGCGGTGGCTCACGCCTGTAATCCCAGCACTTTGGGAGGCCAAGGTGGATGGATCACGAGGTCAAGAGATTGAGACCATCCTGGCCAACACAGTGAAACCCTGTCTCTACTAAAATACAAAAGTTAGCTGGGTGTGGTAGCACATGCCTGTATTCCCAGCTACTCGGAAGGCTGAGGCAGGAGAATTGCTTGAAGCCAGGAGGCAGAGGTTGCAGTGAGATGAGATCGTGCCACTGCACTCCAGCCTGGCACCTGGTGAAAAGCGAGACTCTGTCTCAAAAAAAAAAAAAAAAAAAAAAAAGAAATACAAAAATTAACCAGGTACGGTGGCATGTGCCTGTAATCCCAGCTACTCAGGAGGCTGAGGCAGGAGAATCACTTGAACCTGGGAGTCAGAGGTTGCAGTGAGCCGAGATCATGCCACTTCACTCCAGCCTGGGTCACAGAGGGAGACTCCCCTCTCAAAAAAAAAAAAAAAAAAAATGTTTCTCATCACAAAAGTAGATATATTCTTCATAGAAGATTTAGCAAATAGGCCTAAGCAAAAGAAGAAAATGAAAAGCTCCTATCATTCCATCTCGGAGAGATAATTGTTATTAACATGGTGTTAGGGGCTGAATGTTTGTGACCCCCTAAAATTCATATGTTGAAATTCCAAACCCCATTGTGACTGTATTTGGAGATAGGGCCTTCATTAAAGTTAAATGAGGTCATAAGGGTGGAGCTCTGATCCAATAGGATTAGTGTCCCTATAAGAAAAGACGTGAATACAATGAGAAGATTGCCATTCACAAGAAAGAAAATTGGCCAGCAACTTGGTCTTGGGCTTCCCAGCCTCCAGAACCATGAGAAATAAATTTCTGTTAGTGAAGCCACCCAGCTTGAGCCCCATAGTTAGCCTTCTAATTATCTGTGCATACATGAATATGTGTATATTTTTTAAACAAAATCAGAGCAAGATCACTCTTAGATAGTGCATCATAGATTATAGCATAGGTGTTGGCTGGGTAATCTAGTGTTGGCCTGTAATCCCAGCACTTTGGAAGGCCAAGGCAGGTGGATCGCTTGAGCCCAGGAGTTTGAGGATCAGCCTGGGCAACATGGTGATATCCCATCTCCACAAAAAGACGCAAAATTAACCAGGCATGATGGCATGCTCCTGTGGTCCCAGCTCCTTGGAGGCTGAGGTGGGAGGATTGCCTGAGTCCAGGAAGTCAAGGCTGTAGTGAGCCATGATTGCGTCACTGCACTCCAGCCTGTGTGACAGAGAGAGACCCTGTCTCAAAAAATAAAATAAATTAATAAAAAGAGCATAGGTGTTGGAATTAGACAGATGAGGGTTGAAATCGTGGTGGTGTATAGCCTTAGGCAAATCTCAGTGGTGCAACTCTCTGGTTTTATTTCCTCATCCTTAGGTGGGGATGATGAGATTATCTGCCTCCTGGGACTGCTATAAAGATTAAATTAGAAAACGTTTGTAAAGTGCCTGGCACAGTTCTGGCATCCAGTAAAGCCAGCCCTTTTAAATGGTGGTAAATAGTCACTATTCACTAGACTGCAAGCTCCTTGAGGGAACGTCGCTTTGCTGACTTGTCTGCATTATCCCTTGTTCTTGGCAACTGCCTGGAGAATAGGTGTCTAATAAATATCTAGTGAATGAGTGAATGAACAGTTCATATATTTATGAGAGCACAGAGAGAGGGCAGCTAGCACAGTGCATAATCAGTTGCATATAATTATTGGTGGTGTCACACTGTTCTATAATGAGGAAAGCACAGCGGCTGGTTAAGAGCCAACGGCCTGGGTTTGAATTCTGTTTCTACTGGTTCGTCGATGTGTGACCTGAGTCAAGTGCACCTTTAGATACATCTTTTCTACAATGCACTTTAAAATGTGTCTCTCAAATAGGGATAAGAATAGTATTGACCTCATGGGGTTGTCACGAGGATTAAATGAGATGATCTATGTCAAGTGCCTAAAATAGTACCTACCTCATCAGATTGTTATGAGGATTATAGGAGATCATCCATCCAGACATCTAAAATGCTGCTCAATAAATGCTTTACTCTCTTAATGTCAAATATCTGTTACTGATTGTCATCCTCAGATCAAACAGCAGCAAATCAAAAGCGGAGAGTCCCAAAACACCTAGCAGCCCCTTGACCCCCACGTTTGCCTCCTCCATTTGCCTCCTGGCCCCCTGCTATCTCACAGGAGACTCTGTCCGGGACAAGTGTGTGGAGATGCTGTCAGCAGCCCTGAAGGCGGACGGTGAGAGGGCCTGGGCTAGGGATGGGGGAGGGAAGGGGTTCCTTTTCCCAATCTCACCAAGGGCAGATGAGATGCAGTCTTTCTCAGCATTCCAGGGGATGGTACAGGAACACTCTAGTATAAGCAGGTTTCACTGCCTAGGTTGTGTCTGGCTGATGCCTGTATTTCTCAAATCTCTTTCAGATGATTACAAGGACTATGGAGTCAACTGTGACAAGATGGCATCAGAAATCGAAGATCATATCCTTGAACCGTGCCGGGGCTGTGGGTGTCTGGACCGTCTAGCAGCACCCTCCAAGGTGCAAGCGAGCTGGGACAGTGAGGAACGAGAGGAAGGGCTCCAGGAACAGCCCCTGCTCTGCCCTTGAACCAGAGCTCTTAATTCTATCTAACATTCGTTATTATTTTACACCTGCCAGCAAAACTTGAAAATGAGCAGTACCTCATTCAGTGTTGATAACAACCCCACAGGGTAGGTTCCCTGATTTCTCCGGTTTCATAGGTGAAGTAACTGAGACTCACTGAGGTCAAATCATTCCCCATAGCCCATACAGCTAACAATAGTAGCAGAGATGGGATCTGAACCCAGACCCTGGAAACTGGGGGCTCAGCAGCTGTGCCAGCTAGACTGTGTAATAGCGTGCCTCAGTTGGTGAAGTCATTACCTCTTGGAACAGACTAGACCGAGAGGTCAGCATTTCCCAGGCTCAGCCTTTCCCCTTCTCCTGTCCTCTGATGTTAACAGCTCCCTTTTCTTTTCTTTTTTTTCTTTTTGAGACGGAGTTTTGCTCTTGTTGCCCAGGCTGCACTGCAATGGCACAATCTCGGCCCACTGCAACCTCTGCCTCCCGGGTTCAAGCTATTTTCCTGCCTCAGCCTCCCAAGTAACTGGAATTACGGCATGCACCATCATGCCCAGATAATTTTGTATTTTTAGTAGACACAGGGTTTCACGATGTTGGTCAGGCTGGTCTCAAACTCCTGACCTCAGGTGATCCATCTGCCTTGGCCTCCCAAAGTGCTGGGATTACAGGCATGAGCCACCGCGCCCTACTCCCCTTTTTTTTTACTCCCAAATATATATCAAGCACTGCAGTGGCCAATTGACACTTTCCACCACCTCTGTTAGCTCTCACGGCATTCTCTGTGAGGCAGAGACTGTTCCCATTTTACAGACAGACAAGGAGTCTGAGGCTCAGAACTACTGGATATCAAAGCGGGACTGGAGACCTTGGTCTTTGGATTCCATGTACTGAACCCCCTCCATGTGCCTCCTCTCCCCAACTTCTCATCTGAAAGGAGCCCTGTGTAGGCAGGAGAGGTGACCACCACTGGGATATATTAATAGATCTGTTGCACTAAAAGTTGTTTGGCTTGGGAGAAAAAAAATCCCTCCTCCCTTGGCCCCCACTGAATGAAAACATGGAGCTTCTTTTACTAGAGCCAAGGTTTGCAGGGTGTTGGAGCAGGGAGACAATCAGGGGAAAGAAGTCTAAGTGTCACACGAGGTGTGAGTGACCCTTTTGAGGGCTCCTGGGTTCTACCTGAGGAGTTCATCAGGGTCTGTTGGGGAGGACCATAGGCTGATCTGCAGACAACAAATTTGCATTTCCACCTCCCGCCTGTGGCCTACCCCTAATTCCCTCCAACTCATTTTCTGGTAGTTTCTCTCCACTGCCATTTAATGATTAATCAGCAATACCTGAACAAGTCTGGAGCCATTCAGCACCTCAGAAAGTACGTTTTCATGATCTGTTAATTCAGGAAGGCGGAGCACAAGGTATCAGATCTATCATGAGTTTCACCTTCATTGTCTTCATTGTCTCCTGAACAATCATCCCTTCAAGCAGGTCCCTTCCACCTTCAAGCCCAGTTTGAAACAACAGCAGATGGTCCAGTACAAAGTTCCACTCCCAGCCTTTCCTCCAACCACTGAATGTTCCTCCTTTTTTTTTTTTTTGAGATGGAGTCTTGCTCTGTTGCCCAGGCTGGAGTGCAGTGGCACTGTCTCGGCTCACTGCAACCACTGCCTTCTTGGTACAAGTGATTCTCCAGCCTCAGCCTCCCAAGTAGCTGGGATTACAGGTGTCCATCACCACACCCGGCTAATTTTGTTGTATTTTTAGTAGAGATGGGGTTTCACCAGGTTGGCCAGGCTGGTCTTGAACTCCTGACCTCAGGTGATCTGCCCTCCTCAGCCTCACAAAGTGCTGGGATTGCAGGTGTGAGTCACTGTGCCAGGCCTGAGTGTCCCTCTTCTAAAGGAGAGGAAACCAAAGCTGCATGAAACGCTTTAGCTCTTTGTTCTTAGCTAGCTGGAGGTCAGGGAGAGGGCACACTTGGGGGCTTGACTGCTCTGTGTCCTGAAATAGATCTGTCCTCTTTGGAGTGGCTCTGTGCTGACATAGCAGCCAAAAGCTCTTCTGAGGGGCCGGTGACCTCTGGGTCTGCTCTCCACCTCGTCCTCTCCTGTGGCCTTGGGACGTGGAGATGGAGTCAGGAAGAGGCTGGAGAAGTCCCGCCAGCCCTTCTGCCCCCCACAGATCAGCACACCCCAGGAATCCCGAGTGGCACATTTTCAAACACATTTTTTGGCTTTCACATGCATTGTGGCATATTCTTTGCTTTTCACACTTTTATTGTACAAACAACATTAAAACAATAACAGAAAAAAGAAAGAATACCACCTCCCCCTCCCACCACTTCTAGCAAGTCATCTGTTTCCATTTTTCCGCATTCCCCGCAGTCTCTTTCTTGTATATGGTTTTTCCCGGCAAGCAGCTTTGTCGTCCTGATCTTCCTTGGCTCAGGAGACCAAGAAAATGAGGCTGTGTTCCCTGAGCTCCTCCAGAGGGTGGAGGGAGTGGGAGGCTCGGAAGCCTGCCTAGGATGCAGTGTTTGGACAGAAACTCACTGTGGTCGGTGGCCAGGGGTGACTTCCTGCTGGGTGAGTGGAGAGAGTGTTACCGTCAGGAGGGGTCTGGCTTGCAGCCCTGTCTCTGCCGGGAATTTGCCCCGTGGCCTTGAGCAAGGGCCTGCACCCTTTCTAAGCCTCATCTATTAATGGAAGAAGTAGTTCTGACCAGCAATTCCCAGCGCAGTTTCCATGGGATGCTAACAGGTATTGTAGGAGAAAGGATGGAGGGGGAAAAGGGCTCTATAATCAAATTTATTGGGAACACCAGATTAAACAAAGCTCAGTGATTTCTTTTTTTGCAGTACTTCTTAGAGCCTTAAACATGTGGCTCTTAATCTTTTCCTCTGAAAGCTGGACTCGCAACCTCCAGGGGCCCTTAGAGACTAGAGGCTGTCCGCATCCTTGGCATCATCTTAACAGCCCATACATATTAAACATTTGATATGTCCCTGACACGACACTAGTGCACCATGTGGCTTAGCTCCCGGAATCCTTGAATTTGGTAAATAAGGAACCTCACCTGTGGTCACACAAGAGGCTCAGACAAACCCAGGCTGCCTGTTCCCGGTGTCCCTGACACTGTAGTGCTTGCTGTGATCTGATCTTACCCCAGAGGCTGTTTCCTGTCTCTGATACTTGGCTGACCACAAATGCCCAACTTGGGGAGTCAGAGGTCACAAAAGAGGGGCCCAACCCCTGTAGGAGTCCAGGGAGAGGAAGAGAGGGTTCTGGAGCTGCTCAGGCTTCAGGGCCAGGCCTGCACCCTTCTGTGCCCCTCCATGAGTGTCTGGCCGGCCCTCTGACTGAATCACATATCTACCGAGAGCTCAAGAGCACAGACATGAAGTATCGGAACCGTGTGCGCAGCCGCATCAGCAACCTCAAGGACCCCAGGAACCCTGGCCTGCGGCGAAACGTGCTCAGTGGGGCCATCTCCCCCAGGGCTCATAGCCAAGATGACGGCAGAGGTGAGAGCAGGGTGTCTGCATGGTGGAACGGGAAGCCAGGTCCCCCAAAACCCTGCCCAGTGCAGAGGGGCAGTGGTTTGTGACTCAGCAGCGATGAGCCAGGGAGCTTTTCCAACTAGCCCCATCTCAGCCTCCCCACCAGGCTCTGGACTAGCAGGATCCTGAACACAGCTAATAGGTTGTAAGTGCTGGCCGGGTGCCGTGGCTCACCCCCTGTAATCCCAGCACTTTGGGAGGCTGAAGCGGGTGGATCATGAGGTCAGAAGATTGGGACCATCCTGGCCAACATGGTGAAACCCTGTCTCCACTAAAATACCAAAATTAGCTGTGCACAGTGGCGCATGCCTGTAGTCCCAGCTACTCAGGAGGCTGAGGCAGGAGAATCACTTGAACCCTGGAGTCAGAGGCAGTGGGCCGAGATCGCACCACTGCACTCCAGCCTGGTGACAGAGCATGATACCATCTCAAAAAAAAAAAAAAAAAAAAGTGCTGTGCTAAATGTGTTCAGCGAATTGGCCAAGTTTACCTTCACACCAACTGAGATAGAAAGGTGTATTATCCCCCATTCTACAGATGAGGATCCTGAGGCTCAGAGGAGTAAACTGAGTTGCCCATGCAGACAGCTAGAAAGGATTGAAGCCTAGGAGGCAACCTGTCTGGCCCCAGAGCTAGATGTGTGTAGAGTGTGTGTGGATGTATGTGTGGAATGCATGTCTGTGTGGTACATATGTGTGAGGTGTGTAGGGGGTATATGTGTATATGTGGGATGTGTGTGTGGTATGTATGTGTGTGTATACGTGTGGAGTATGTGTGGTGTGTACGTATGGAGCATGTGTGTATGGTACATATTAGGGGTACGCAACCCTAGGGCCACAGGCTGGTACCTGTTAGGAACCAGGCCACACAACAGGAGGTGAACGGTAGGTGAGCGAGTGAAGTTTCATCGTATTTACAGCCGCTCCCCCATTGCTGACATTCCTGCCTGAGCTCCACCTCCTGTCAGATCAGTGGCGGCATTAGATTCTCACAGATGCGCAAAGCCTATTGTGAACGACATGTGCGACATATGCGAGGGATCTTCGTTGTGAGCTCCCTATGAGAGTCTAATGCCTGATGATCTGTCACTGTCTCCCATCACCCCAAGTGGGGACCATCTAGTTGCAGGAAAACAAGGGAGCTCAGAGCTCCCACTGATTGTACATTTGGTGAGTTGGATAATTATTTCATTATCTATCACGATGTAATAATAATAGAAATAAAGTGCACAATAAATGCAATGCGCTTGAATCATCCTGAAACCATCTCCTACCCCGTCTGTGGAAAAGCCGTCTTCTAGGAAACCAGTCTCTGGTGCCAGAAAGGTTGGAGACCACTGGTGTATATGATCTGTGGAGTGTGGGGGCTGCGTATGCGTAGAGTGTGTGTGGTGTGTATGATGTGTGAGGTGTGTTTGGTGTTTAGTATATCTGCGTGGTATATATAATGTGTGGCGTGTGTGTGGTGTGTATGATGTGTGGAGTGTTTATGGTGTATGATGTGTGGAAAGTGTATGATGTGTGAAGTGTGTGTGGTGTGTATGATGTGTGGAGTGTGTATGATGTATGATGTGTGGAAAGTGTGTGTATGACGTGTGGAGTGTGTGTATGATGCATGTAGTATATGTGGTGTGTATGCTGTGTGGAGTGTATGTGGTGTATGATGTGTGGAGTGTGTGTGGTGTGTATGATATGTGGAAAGTGTGTGTGGTGTGTATGGTGTGTGGAGTGTGTGTGTGTGATGTTTGGAGTGTGTATGATGTGTGGAGTGTGTGTATGATGTGTGGAGTGTGTGTGCACTGTGTATGATGTGTGGAGTGTGTGTGTGTTGTGTATGATGTGTGCAGTGTGTGTGTGTGGTGTGTATGATGTGTGAGGTGTGTTTGGTGTTTAGTATATCTGTGTGGTATATATAATGTGTGGAGTGTGTGTGGTGTATATGATGTGTGGAGTGTGTGTATGATGCATGCAGTGTGTGTGGTGTGTATGCTGTGTGGAGTGTGTGTGGTGTATGATGTGTGGAAAGTGTGTGTATGATGTGTGGAGCGTGTGTGGTGTGTATTGTATGATGTGTGGAAAGTGCGTGTGGTGTGTATGATGTGTGGAAGGTATGTGTGGTGTGTGTGATGTGTGGAGTGTATGTGTGTTGTGTATGATGTGTGGAGAGTGTGTGTGGTGTGTATGATGTGTGGAGGATGTGTGTTGTGTATGATGTGTGGAGTGTGTGTGGTGTGTATGATGTGTGGAATGTGTGTATGATGTGTGGAGTGTGTGTGTGTGTTGCGTATAATGTGTGCAGTGTGGTGTGTGTTGTGTATGATGTGTGGAGAGTGTGTGTGGTGTGTATGATGTGTGGAGGATGTGTGTTGTGTATGATGTGTGGAGTGTGTGTGGTGTGTGTGATGTGTGGATCGTGGGTGGTGTGTATGATGTGTGGAGACTGTGTGTGTTGTGTATGATGTGTGGAGTGTATGTGCACTGTGTATAATGTATGGAGTGTGTGTGTGGTGTGTATGATGTGTGAAGTGTGTGTGTATGACGTATGGTGTGAAGTATGTGTGTGATTAGTATATGTGTGTCCTGTGTAGTTTGTGTATGTGTAGCATGTGGAAGTGTGTGTCTGTGTTATGTAGTGTGTGTATGTACATTCTTCAGAGGAGAGGGTTCACTGCTTTCCTCAAATACCCAAAACAAACAACAAAGAGCCTTGGCTTTAGGATGAAATGGAGAACTTGGCACAGGTAGACCAGGGTTATCTTTCTGCCTAATTTAAAATATCCGATCTTTTTAGATAAATAACAACATATGCCTGGAGTTATATATTGCAACTTGGCTTTACAGTGTGTCTTTTGTCAGTTCAGACTGCTATAACAAAATGCCATAGCCTGGGTGGCTTATAAACAACAGTCATTTATTTCTCACATTTCTTTTTCGCTTGCTGGTTTTTTTGTCTTTTGTGGTTTTTTTTTTGAGGTGGACTCTTACTCTGTTACCCAGGCTGGAGTGCAGTGGGATAATCTTGGCTCACTGCAGCCTCTGCCTCCCAGATTCAAGTGATGCTCCTGCCTCAGCCTCCCAAGTAGCTGGAACTATAGGCGCCCACCACCATGCCCAGCTAATTTTTGTGTTTTTAGTAGAGATGGGGTTTCGCTAAGTTGGCCAGGCTAGTCTCAAACTTTTGACCTCAAGTGATATGCCTGCCTCGGCCTCCCAAAGTGCTGGGATTACAGATGTGAGCCACTGCACCCAGCCTATTTCTCGAATTTCTAGAGGTTGGACAGTCCAAGATCAGGGCACCAGCAGATTCAGTGTCTAGTGAGGGCCTGCTTCCTCACAGACAGTCATCTTCTCACTGTGACCTCACATGGTGGAGGGGTCTTTCTCAGGCCCCTATTGGAGGGGCTCTAGTGCCCTGCAGCAGGGCTCTGCCCTTAAGAGGTAGCCACCTCCCAAAGACTCCCTAATACCATCGCCTTGGGGTTAGGATTTCAACAGACGATATCAGGAGACCTTCATCCTGGGTCATCTTTTGCCCTGTGCAGGGTGATTCTAAAAGAGATACAGGA
Organism: Ateles fusciceps; assembly: GCA_036589455.1. NCBI lineage: Eukaryota > Metazoa > Chordata > Mammalia > Primates > Atelidae > Ateles > Ateles fusciceps. The sequence goes on from JAZHEH010001321.1 coordinate 4,496,930, forward strand.
CAATTTTTGTTCCATTACAAATCAGGCCAGGTGCGGTGGCTCATGCCTGTAATCCCAGCACATTGGGAGGCCGAGGTGAGCAGATCTCCTGAGCTCAGGAATTCGAGATGGCAAAAACCCGTCTCTACTAAAAATACAAAAATTAGCCAGGCATGGTGGCACACACCTGTAGTCCCACCTACTCGGGAGGCTGAGGCAGGAGAATTGCCTGTACCCGGGAGATGGGGGTTGCAGTGAGCAGAGATTGTGCCACTGCACTCCCAGTCTGGGCGACAGGGTGAAACTCTGTCTAGAAAAAAAAGAAAAGAAAAGAAAGAAAAATCTGAGCTTGAGCTCGGGCTGCCTGCTGTGCTGGGAAGCTCCCGTCAGGACCCATGTTGACGGTGTCTCTCAGCATTTCCTTCCCCCGACTGTGTTTTTATGCCTCTTTCCTTGTTTATCTGACTTCCTCATTCTTCCTTTTTTCTTTTCCTCCCTACCCAGACATAGCAAAGAATGGAGTAGGCTCTGAGATACTCATGAGCGCTGCTGAGTGGACACACCATCCTGTCAGTCCCATGAGGACCGACATTCACAGTCCACCCAGCACTGAGAGCAGTGTCTGGCACATCACGGGGCTCAACAAATATAGCTCGAATTCACATTGGTGCCATTCTCCAACAGTGTATATAACATGAGGATCCAGCGTGGTCTCTGACTCACCTTTCCCTCATTTTCTGCCTTATTTTTTACAGTGTTGTACTTACTCTGTGTTTCTGATGCTGCCTCATTCAAATGAGGCAGGGCAGAGAAGTAAATGGATTGGTGTGTGGCTGGATAGATTTTTCTGTTCCCTATTTCTTAACTGGCACATAAGACCTTCCTTCCACAATCTGACCTCCAGCCACATCTCCCACACTCGACTTGAACCTACCCCCAAATACTTTTCCCCAAACATGCTATTCTTGTCCATTTCTAATCTTTTGTGTCTGCTGTTCTTTTTTTGTTTTGTTTTTTTGTGGGTTTTTTTTTTATGGAGTCTGGCTCTGTCACCCAGGCTGGAGTGCAATGGCACAATCTCAGCTCACTGCAACCTCCACTTCCCAGGTTCAAGCAATTCTCCTGCTTCAGCCTCCAAATTAGTTGGGACTACAGGCATGTATCACTGTACTGGTTAACTTTTCTATTTTTAGTAGATACAGAGTTTCGCCATGTTGGCCAGGTTGGTCTCAAACTCCCGATCTCAGGTGATCTGCCCTCCTCAGCTTCCCAAAGTGCTGGGATTACATGCGTGAGCCACCACACCTCGCCCTGCTGTTTTATTTGTCTGGAATGTGCCACCACCCACCCCAGGAACTCCTATCTTTCAAGACTGGTTAAAGTACTAGCTTCTTCATGACCCATCCGTACCCCAAACAATAAACCACCATACCCTGCACCTTATATACCTTTGCTTTAGTACTTCCTTCCCTTTCTTGCAATCCTGTGTAAATGCCTGGCTACCCTACCAGATTAGCACTACTTGGGAGGAGGAACCAGATCTTCCTTTCTGAATCCGTTGGACTCAGAGGCAGTAGCATGCTTGAGCTAGCTCCTACCACCTCAAGGGAGCTGGTGATGTGTAGCTCTTCCCAACTCTGAATTCAGTTACATCACATTAGCAACTTGAAATTGGCCATGGTGGAAGCATTTTGTACCATGGAAGCTGACAAATGCTACAAATCAAGGTACTCCCACAGCCAAAGCGAGTTTACCTGCAAACCAGTATAGTTAAAGGCACTCAATAAATTGGCATCCAATAGATTTTGTTTCTCTTTTTTTTTTTTGAGACAGAGTTTCGCTTTTGTTGCCCAGGCTGGAGTGCAGTGGTGCGATCTCCGCTCACTGCAACCTCCACCTCCTGGGTTCAAGCGATTCTCCTGTCTCAGCCTCCTGAGTAGCTGAGTTTATTAAAATTAGCTGGGCATGTGCCACCACGCCTGGCTAATTTTGTATTTTTAGTAGAGATGGGGTTTCTTTTTTTTTTTTTAGAGACGGGGTCTCGCTATGTTGCCCAGGCTGGAGTACAGTGGCTATTCACGGGTGCGATCCCACTACTGATCAGCACAGGAGTTTTGACCTGCTCCGTTTCTGACCTGGGCTGGTTCACCCCTCCTTAGGCAACCTAGTGGTCCCCTGCTCCCGGGAGGTCACCATATTGATGCCATACTTAGTGCGGACACCCTATCGGCATAGTGCACTACAGCCCAGAACTCCTAGGCTCAAGCGATCCTCCCACCTCAGCCTCCCGAGTAGCTGGGACTACAGGCACGTGTCACCGCGCTTGGCTAGAGATGGGGTTTCTCCATGTTGGTCAGGCTGGTCTCGAACTCCTGATCTCATGATCTACCCGCCTTGGCCTCCCTAAGTGCTGGGATTACAGGTGTGAGCCACCGCGCCCAGCAGATTTTGTTTTTCTCTTTTAAGATGAAGTCTCACTCTGTTGCCCAAGCTGGAGTGCTGTGACACCATCTCAACTCACTGCACCCTCTGCCTCCTGGGTTCAAGCAATTCTCCTGCCTCAGCCTCCTGAGTAGCTGAGATTACAGGCATGCACCACCATGCCCAGGTAATTTTTTTTTTTTTTTTTTTTTTTGAGATGGAATCTCGCTCTTGTTGCCCAGGCTGGAATGCAGTGGCACGATCTCCACTTACTGCAACCTCCACCTCCCAGGTTCAAGTGATTCTCTGCCTCAGCCTCCAGAGTAGCTGGGGTTTGAGGCGCCCACCATCACACCCACCTAATTTTTTGTATTTTTAGTAAAGATGGAGTTTCACCATGTTGGCCTGGCTGGTCTCAAACTCCTGGCCTGAGGTGATCCACCTGCCTTCACCTCCTAACCTGCTGGGATTACAGGCATAAGCCACTGCACCCGGCCACATCCAGTAAATTTTGAGTGGGCAAATGCTTTATGCTCTGGAAAATCCCCCCCAAATTAAAGATAGCTACTTTTTACTCATATGGGTAAATAACTTTCGTTAACTTGTTTTTCTACATTCTCCTGCCATTGGTTAGGGCCCAGCCTTAAACATTAGGACTAGGACTTAAACTTAAACTAGGACTTAAACATTAATATGTACCAGAATAACTTGGGGACACTAGGAAAAATGCATATTCTGGCCAGGCGCGGTGGCTCACGCCTGTAATCCCAGCACTTCAGGAGTCCAAAGCAGGTGGATCGCTTGAGCTCAGGAGACCAGCCTGGGCAACATGGTAAAATCCCATCTCTACAAAAAAAACAAACAAACAAAAAAAAATTAACCAGGTATGGTGGCGCATGCCTGTAGTCCCAGCTACCTGAGAGGCTGAGGTGGGAGAATCGGTTGGCCTGGGGAGGTTGAGGCTGCAGTGTGCTGCGATCGCACCATTGCACTCCAGCCTAGGTGACAGCAAGACTCTGTCCCAAAAATAAATAAGTAAATAAATAAATAACTTTTAAAAATGCATATTCCTGGGCCTGCTCTCAGCAATTCAGATTCATAGGAATCTGCATTTTATCAAGAAGCCTAAGTGGTTATAATGAAAGGTTAGCACACTAAAATGCTTTAACTTTTATGCCAACTTTCTTTTCCATGGTTTAAGGAGCCAGGACAGATAGCAATAATAAAATGTTTAGGCCGGGCACAGTGGCTCACACCTGTAATCCCAGCGCTTTGGGAGGCCAAGGCGGGCGGATCACAAGGTCAAGAGTTCAAGACCATCATGGCCAACATGGTGAAACCCGTCTCTACTAAAAATACGAAAATTAGCTGGGCATGGTGGCACTTGCCTGTAGTCCCCCCCCTACTCGGGAGGCTGAGGTAGGACAATCACTTGAATCCGGGAGGCGGACGTTGTGGTGAGCCAAGATCATGCCACTGCACTCCAACCTGGAGAGAGCGCGAGACTCCATCTCAAAAAAAAAGTTTAAATTCCTCATTTTGACATTAGCATCAGCCATCCTCCTTCCCCTTCCACCAACCCTTAACTGGAGCTCTCTGCAGTTTGACTATCCCCCCTCTCTGCTCTCCTCTGGTAGAGGCTTAAGGGGAGACATCTGGCCAGGGAGATGGACAGAGAAGGCAAAGGCCTGGGTGATGCAGACATGGGTGTCTACCGTGAGCTGGTGGGAGACAGGAGACTCTTCTGTAGAAACTCTCAGAAAAAGATGATCTCAGGTGAATGCTCACAGAGGAGCAGTTAGTTGTGTGAGCCAAGGATCTTCGGGGAGGGGGTAGCAGCAGCAAGTCATGGGTAGTTGCGCCAAGGTTCCCACTAAGCAGAACAGCAGGGCAGTGATCACAGTGTAAAAGGGCACTGGGTCGAGTCCACAGAGGAAAGCTAAGGGGAACATCATAGACCAGGTGGGCAGTGATCAAGTCAGCTCAAGCAGTAAGGTTCAGGCCAAGGCCAAGCTCCTGGCAGGCAGGATGAGCCCCAGATCTGAAGAAGTGCCCATCCTTGGCCAGAAGCTGTTTCCCCTGCTGCTCTCCTGAATGTGCCTTATGACCTTCCAGCCATGGGCGGCATGGGGACTCCGTGGGGACAGCTTTCTCCCAGCTGGGGCAGGACCCGGAATCCAGGCCTCCTTCCAGCTCCTTGCAGTCAGTAAAGCATGTTACCTCCTCTTCTGTTCAGGCTATCTAGAAACCCCGTGTGGGGCAGGGCCCCTGCGACTCCTCAGTCCTGAAGGGCAGACTCTTCTTCTCCAGGAAATGGCCAGTGATGAACTGAGGGAGTTAAGGAATGCCATGACCCAGGAGGCCATCCGTGAGCACCAGATGGCCAAGACTGGCGGCACCACCACTGACCTCTTCCAGTGCAGCAAATGCAAGAAGAAGAACTGCACCTATAACCAGGTGTGGACCGTGAGGGGATGGGTCCGAGGGGGAGGGGCCGCAGGGCCACAGGGGTGGAAAACCAGAGAGAAGCTTAGGGAAGAGCCAGAGGGGAGAAAGGGTTAAAACTCTCTAGGCTTGGCCAGGTGCAGCGGCTCATGTCTGTAATCCCAGCACTTTGGGAGGCCGAGGCAGGCGGATGGCTTGAGCCTAGGCTTGGAGCAGCCTAGGCAACATGGTAAAACCCCATCTCTACTAAAAATACAAAAATTAGCCAGGCTTGGTGGTGTGTGCCTGTAGTCCCAGCTACTGAATGCGGGGCGGGGCGGGGGTTGGTGGTGGTGGTGAGAAGTGGGTGCCGATGAGGCAGGAGAATCACTAGAGCCTGGGAGGTTGAGGCTACAGTGAGTTGAGGTTACAGTGAGCCACAATTGCACCACTGCATCCCAGCCTGGGTGACAGGAGTGTCAGGGATTTATTGTGGGATACCTAGTTCCTGCACCTGAGTGATGAGGCTAAGAGGATGAGAAACTAGAAAACAACGTTAAATAGTCCCAATGATATTTAAGTCCCTTTTCCTCTCTGGGCCTCAGGTCTTCCACCAGTAAAATAAGGAAGATAAATTAGACCGCTAAGGCTGCTTCCAGCTCACTCGAGTAAGCATGTCCAGTAGGGGTGTTCACGGGTGAGTCAAGGGTATACTTCCTGTAGGAGATGAGTCTTGAGGCAAGAGAAGAGAGATCTGTTATGAAAGATCAACCAGAGTGAAAGTGCAAATTAGCCAGGCATGGTGGCGGGCACCTGTAACCCCAGCTATTCGGGAGGCTGAGGCAGGAGAATCGCTTAAACCCAGGAGGCAGAGATTGCGCCATTGCACTCCAGCCTGGGTGACAAGAACAACGCTTCATCTCAAAAAAAAAAAAAAAAAAAAAAAAAAGTCTGGGCGCGGTGGCTCACACCTGTAATCCCAGCACCACCTTGGAGGCTGAGGTGGGTGGATCATTTGGGGTCAGGAGTTCTAGACCAACCTGGCCAACGTGGTGAAACCGCACCTCTACTAAAAATACAAAAATTAGCCAGGCGTGGTAGCGGGCACCTGTAGTCTCAGCTTCTTGGGAAGCTGAGGCAGCAGAATTGCTTGAACCCAGGAAGCAGAGGTTGCAGTGAGCCAAGAAGGCACCACTGCACCCCCATCTGGGCAACAGAGCAAGACTCCAGTCTCAAAAAAAAAAAAAAAAAAAAAAAAGGAGTGACAGTGCAAAAGTCCATGTTAAACCAGTGAGATACTGGGAGTGAGCTGATGGACTGCCAGAGGAGAGGAAGGCATACATTATGGAGTTGTCAGTGAAGGAATGTCAGTGACATTAAGGAAATTGCCAAAGTGGGGTGGGAATATTAGTGCCAACCTCTGGGATTTTGACCTACTTCCAGAGACAGTGGGAGCCACGGCAAGTCCTAGAGCAGCGGAGTGACTTCATTAATGGTTCTTCTCTCTCTCAGGTGCAGACACGCAGTGCTGATGAGCCCATGACTACCTTTGTCTTATGCAATGAATGCGGCAATCGCTGGAAGGTCTGTATGTTTATATATTTCCCCCCTTCCCTGTCAGCCACAGACCTTGCCCACATAAGGAGTAGTACCCCACAACCCAGAAGGGGCCTTATGCACGGCAGCGCTTGCCAGCCTGCACAGAGTAGCCTGCAGAGCCAGAGATAGTGGTGGCTTGCTGTTGGGGAGGTGAGGAGAGAACACACGTGCATGTTTTCATTTTGGAAGGACACCAAGCTGGAGTTGGGGCAGGAGCCCACATTTTATCACAGGATGAGCAAGTTTGTCATTTGAGCACAGATGGAATTGGCTTCCTGAGATCCACAGAGGAGAGGAAAAACAATAACATTCTGCACTTGGACCACGCCTCTTTGGAAAGTGCTTCCACAGATGGTATTTCCTTTGAACCTGGCCACAGCCAGGGATGGAAGACAGGAGGGCTGAGCCCTGTCAGAAATGAGTTGACCCTAAATGCCACCAGGTCATCCTCCCCCTCCTGAGGAAGCTCTGGAAGTCTTACATTACGCAAGGCTGTAACTCAGACTGCCTCAGCTCCTGCAAAGGCAGAGGTTTTGTTTTCAGGCATGGGAGCCAAGCAAAGACTCCTCCCAGAGTGCTCCTTCCTGCCAAGTCTCCTGGAGGAATGGAGCGTCACATGACTAATGTCAGTTTCCAATTGCTATCTGACTTGCATGTGCACCGTGTGATGTCTGGGCCACCAAGCGGGCTGCAGGTGCTCCAAAAGTTCTAAGGTACTTAGCAAGGAGTACAAGGCAAGTCAGGATCCCAGGTTTCAGGTCCCATGCCGCCCTACTCACCCTGAGCATGTTACTTACCTCCTTCAGCAAAAGAGGAATAATAATGCCTTTCTCCCAGGGTTGATGATGTGAGGATCATTTTGACATGATCATCATGAGGATCATTTTGACATTATTATGTAAGCATAAACACTTTGCAAACAATGACAAGAACTGTTCCTTTATAATGTTATTCTCACTTTCAGACAAGGAAACTGAACTACAGAATAGTTAATAAGCGTAAAGCCACAGTTTAAAATACTGAAAGTCGATGCTCCAACTTTCCTGATCAATTCTTTTTTTTTTTTTTTTTTCTTACTAAGGACCTCAGTAGCCCTTACTGGGGCCTCATTAGAACTGCTATTTTTTTTTTTTTTTTTTTTTTTTTTTGAGATGGAGTCTTGCTCTGTCGCCCAGACTTGACTGCAGTGGCGTGATCTCGGCTCACTGCAACCTCTGCCTTCCAGGTTCAAGTGATTCTCCTACCTCAGCCTCCTGAGTAGCTGGGATTACAGGCACATGCCACCATGCCCCACTAATTTTTTATTTCTTTAGTAGAGACGGGGTTTCACCATGTTGATCAGGCTGTCTCTAACTCCTGACCTTGATCCGCTCTCCTCAGCCTCCCATAGTGCTGGGATTATAGGCATGAGCCACTGCACCCAGCCAGAACTGCCATATTTTTTAAGATAAAACCAGATGATTACGTATTTTTTCTTTTTTCACTTATTGAGCACTTAGGTTCGGAGTCAGTATAGTGGCCTACTGGTTTAAAGCATAGGCTTTGGCATCAGGCTCAAATCCTAGTTTTAGCCCTTACAAAGTGACTTAGCTCAGCGACCTGAACTCGCTAAGCCTTGATTTCCTCAACTATAGAATGAAGTTTTGAGAAGGTAACACACGTAAAGCATTAACAGGGCCTCTGAGAGCTCATATGGCATCTTTTCAAATTAGGAAAAGTGTGGCTTGGAGGAAGGCTCCAAGCGACACAGCCTCATGCTAGGGTGCAGAGCAAACAGAACAGGGGCTAAGTGTCAGCCTCAACCTGCGCCTTTGGCCAGGCTTTTTTGTGCAGTCAACAAATTATACAATACAAAAAAAGCCCTGAGCACAGACATGCCTGGTACATTAAAAAACCCACTGTTCTTACTATTTTGGGTATGTCATCTACTAGTATTATGGGAGTTTGGGCAAGTCACTTAACCTCTCTGATCTGCTTCTTACCTGTAAAAATGGGAGTGATAGGCTGGGCCCAGTGGCTCACACCTATTATCCCTTACACTTTGGGAGGCCTAGGCGGGCAGATCACCTGAGGTCGGGAGTTCAAGACCAGTTTGACCAACATGGAGAAATCTCATCTCTACTAAAAATACAAAATTAGCTGGGTGTGGTGGTGCATGCCTGTAATCCCAGCTACTTGGGAGGCTGAGGCAGGAGAATCCCTTGAACCTGGGAGGTGGAAGTTGTGGTGAGCCGAGATCGCCCCATTACCCTCCAGCCTGTGCAACAAGAGTGAAATTCCATCTCAAAAAAAAAAAAAAAAAGGAATGATATTAGTGCCTACCTCACAGAGTGATTGTAAGGGTGAAATGAGTTAATACATGTTAATACTGCCTAGCACAGAATAAATGCTCAATAAATGTAGCTCTTGCCATTTTGTTGCTGCTGGAGAAAAGACATTCTGAATGCTCTAAATCTAGCTCCTCCTCCTTGACTCTTACTAGTTGGAGAGACAGGATCCACTAGAGATAACAACTACAGGCATCTGAACCCATTTTCAGATGGTGTCCATTGCCCTGTGGGAGACTGAAAGTCTAACCAAGTGCTTAGTAGTCATTCCAATGATGTTCTCCCATCATAAATTGAGAGCCCAGCACATTCCTGGCACCGAATGCCATTCATGTTACTACCTGATATCACTCCCCCATTCACCAGCATTATGAGCTAATTTTACTAGATGAGTGATTTAGTCAAGATCACCCAGCTAATAATGGCAGAGCTGGGCTTTGGATTCCGGTCTGTGTGGCTCCAGACCCCACATTCTTTTTCATATCCCCCCCCCACAGTCTGCTTGGAGGATGCAGAGAAACCTTTCACAGTTTGTTGCCTTTTTGATTTTGTAGTTTTGCTGATGGAACAGCCAGGACTGACATGAACAAGGTGAGGAAGAACAAAGAGGAAGCACTGAACTGTCTGAACGAGAGAAGCAACAAAAATTAAAGTGAAGGAAAACACTGAACTCTGAATAGGTGGTATGAGTTGAAGGAAGAATTCTCTTGCAAATTAATAATCGGTCATTAGTAACAATTGGTTAATAGGGGAAGCTTGCTGGGGGTATGATGCTGAGAATCCGTATCGATGAACCTCTTATAGAAACTGCAGAGGGCCAGGCACGCTGGCTCATGGCTGTAATCTGCAAACTCTGGGAGGCTAAGGTGGGAGAATTGCTTGAGCCCAGAAGTTTGAGGCCAGCCTGGGCAACACAGCAAGACCCCACCTCTATAAAAATAAAAGAAAAACTAAAGAAACTGCAGCGCTCAGACCTGAGGTGTGGTATCTTTGACAGTGGGCTGGCAGATCTTTGCTTTGAGTTCCTTCTCTCCCACCTGCATCTCCCAGCCTCTTCTGAATTGAAAAACGCTAGATCAACACAAACCTCACCCCACCCCCCACCCCAGAGTCACACATGCAGAACAGTTGATACACCATTTGGGTTCAGCAGATATTCCTTCCATACCATGTATTAGGTTGCTGCAAAAGTACTTGCGGTCTTTGCAATTACTTTTGCACTGGCCTAATGGAAATATTTCTTCCCTACTCTTTCCTTATCTCTTCCCAAACTCTCTGCTATTACCTGTTCACAGCTGGCTGTGGGGGCCTTTCAGGACTCCAGGCCATATCCCTCTAGGCAGGGAACAGATCCTCCTGAGGTAGGCTTTCTGAGTGAAGGTGACAGCAGCACCCTGATTTCCATGGCCCCTTGAAAGTCCTGAGCCTCGGAATCTGCCCAGGCCCTATCGATGTGTCCCTCACAGCTCCATCTGTGACGTGAGCTTCAGAAGACATCTGCAGAGCACGGGGACCTTGCCATGCTTCTCCCATGATAATTATCAGCTTGCTTTTTTTGTTTTTGTTCTTTTTAGAGGCTGGAGTGCTGTGGTGCGCTCTAGGCTCACTGCAACTCCACCTCCCAGGTTCAAGCAATTCTCCTGTCTCAGCCTCCCGAGTAGCTGGAGTCCCAGGCATAAGCCACCAAGCCCGGCTAATTTTTTGAATTTTTAGTAGAGACAGGGTTTCACCATGTTGGTCAGGCTAGTCTCGAACTTCTGGGCTCCAGTGATCCACCCTCCTGAGCCTCCCAAAGTGTGGGGATTACAGGTGTGAGCCACCTCGCCTGGCCTTGGCTTGCTTTTGATGCTGACAGGAACTTTCGGCAAAGCTGAAAATTTCTAGAAAAACCTTGAGGAAGCTGTTGGGGCAATTACAGCCCAAGTTCCTGATATACTCTGGACATCATTTACTCTAGAATTGGTTACTGTCTTCTTCCTTCCATCCAAAAGTGCCTTCTCCTGTAGATGAAGCCTAGAAATAAACTAGGTACAGGAGTCTTCCACTGACTTTGACTTTTATTTTTATTTATTTATTTGACAGGGTCTCACTCTGTCACCCAGACTGGAGTGCAGTGGTGTAATCTTGGCTCACCTCAACCTCCGCCTACCAGGCTCAAGCAATTCTCCTGCCTCAGCCTCCTGAGTAGCTGGCATTACAGGCACGCACCACTGCCACCCGGCTAATTTTTGTATTTTTATTAGAGATGGGGTTTCACCATGTTGGCCAGGCTGGTTTCGAACTCCTGACCTCAAATGACCCACCCACCTCGGTCTCCCAAAGTGCTGAGATTACAAGCGTGAGCCACTGTGCCTGGTCCTGTCTTTGACGGTTTTTTTAAAAAAAAAATTTTTAGATGGAGTTTCGCTCTTATTGCCCAGGCTGGAGTGAAATGGTACAATTTTGGCTCATTGCAACCTCTACCTCCTGGGTTCAAGCGACTCTCCTGCCTCAGCCTCCCAAGTATCTGGTATCACAGGCGCCCACTACCACAGCCAGCTAATTTTTTTTTGTATTTTTAGTAGAGATGGGGTTTCACCATGTTGGCCAGGCTGATCTTGAACTACTGACCTCAGGTGATCCACCCACCTTGGCCTCCCAAAGTGCTGGGATTACAGGCATGAGCCACTGCGCCTGGCCCATCTTTGACTTTTAAAAAGTTAGATTTGGGGTGAATCATTTCTTTGGAAAGATCACAAATCCTCTCACAGACGATACAACACACTGAGCTCATAAGTAGAAGAGGCAGGACAGAAACCCAGGTCTTCTGCTTCCTCTCATTGTGCTATAAGAGATCCAGAGCTATACACAGCGCTCAGCTCCTACCTTCCAGGAAGTCACAGCCTGGCAGGGAAAGAAACCATAGGCACAGATTTCCACACCAGATGGGATGCGATAAATGCCACATACATCTGAGGGACCAATATTATCCACAGATGTGCAGGGGGATGTTGCTTAGAAACCAAGATATTTCTTAAACTTTAATACAGGTGAGAATTCACTGGGGATTGTGCTAAAATGCAGATTCCAATTCAATGGGTCTGGGGTGGGGCTTGAGATTATTCATTTCATTCATTTCTTTCTCTCAATCTCTCTCTCTCTTTTTTTTTTTTTTTTTTTTTTGAGACAGGGTGTCACTCTGTTGCCCAGACTGGAGTGCAGTAGCACCATCATGGCTCACTGCAACCTTGACCTCCTAGGCTCAGGCGATCCTCCCACCTCAGCCTCTGGAGTAGCTGGGACTATAGGCGTGCACCACCATGCCTGGCTCATTTTTTATTTTTTTAGAGATGGGGTCTCCCTGTGTAGTCCAGGCTGGTCTCAAATTCCTGGGCTCAAGCAATCCTCCTGCCTTAGCCTCCCAAAGTGCTGGGATTACAGACATGAGCCACTGCACCCAGCTGATTTTTCATTTCTAACCCCAATGCAGCTGGTCCATAGACCATACTTTGAGTAGGAAGGCGTTAGATATCCAGATTTTTCTCTATATTATCTAATCCTCCATCCGAATGTCTAGAAACCAAAAGCAGAACAAAAAGCAACCACTGTCAATTTAATAAGGCCAATAAAGGTTACTTCTGGGTGAGTTTTGTTTTGTTTTGTTTTGAGAGTGAGTCTCACTCTGTCACCCAGACTGGAGTGTAGTGGTGCGGTCTTGGCTCACCGCAACCTCCATCTCCTGGGTTCAAGTGATTCTCCTGCCTCAGCCTCCCGAGACTGGGGTTATAAGTGCGCACCACTATATCCGGCTAATTTTTGTACTTTTAGTAGAGATGGGGTTTCACCCTTTTGGCCAGGCTGGTCTTGAACTCCTGACCCTAGGTGGTCTGCCTGCCTCAGCCTCCCAAAGTGTTTGGATTACAGGCATGAGCTACTGCGCCTGGCCGTGGGTGAGTTTTTTTAACTCGACACCCTGGGGCAATTTTCGGTAGTCATGGTCTAAATATCTGTTGTGTTTCCTGCGTCATATCATAGGGATTTAGAGCATAGGGAAAACAAACAAACAAACAAATTTTCACGCTCAGTAACCTTACTGTTTACAAAGGAGATGAGTCAGATTAAACAGCAAAAGAACAAGTCAGCTCAAGTCCACACATCTATACAGTATACATCCACATTCACCAAAGGACACAGAAGAGTATGGATAGGCCACAGACTGTCATCAGCAGGTACCAAACCCTCCCTGCGGGCCTTCCAGTGTCTAAGTGTCCACTCTGGATCCACTCCAATTCATGCTCTCCATGACTACTGACTGGAATAGGCTTTTCCAAATCGCAAAACTGATCCTTAGAGTCCCCCCACTCTACACCCCCATTTAAAACCTTCCATTTCCCACCCCGCCACACACACTGCTCTTGGCAAGGTCTACAAGGCCCTGCAGGCTGGCCTGTGCCTCGCCCCTGCACTTCGTGCTGCAGTCACACTGGCCCTCTCTCAGTTCTTCATCGCATGCTGTGCTCTCCCTGTCACAGAGCCTTTCCGCACACTGTTGGCTGCAACACGTGGTTTAGCCCCATCTCCTTCACAACCAAAGATGAAGAGGGTGTGAGCTACAAACAAGTTAGCATTCACTTCTCTCCCCAAGAAGGCTTCCTAGGGGAGGGGAGGTGGTTACCATACAGGAGGAAAAAGACAAGGTCAAGTGAGGTGAAATAGGCAACAGGCTTGGAATGAAAGAGCTCACCAGAATATTATGTCCAAAAGAACTTGAAAATAGACTGCGTGCAGTGCCTCATGCCTGTAATCCCAGCACTTTGGGAGGCCATGGTGGGCAGATCACTTGAGGTCAGGGGTTCGAGAGCAGCTGGCCAATACGGTGAAACCCTGTCTCTATTAAAAACACAAAAAAATTAGCTAGGCATGGCGGCACGCACCTGTAATCCCAGCCACTCCGGAGGCTGAGGCAGGAGAATCACTTGAACACAGGAGGTAGAGATTGCAGTGAGCTGAGATTGCCACTGCACTCCAGCCTGGGCGACAAGGTCAAGACTCCTCAAAACAAAAAAGAACTTGCAAATGGAAGAATGGAAGTTTGTTCAAGATCCTATGGTCAATTTGGGTGCTTTCAAAAGGTTCAAGGAACCTAAAATACTGTATAGGATGAGAAGGCTTGCTTAGTATTTTCACCCAGACTACCAAATCTCTCATTAGCTCCAGTTTTCCTTTAGCTCAAGACTTATATTGCCAAGTGCCTATTTGGATATCTCCTCCCAAGGACCCCAGTGACCCTCTCAATGCTATAATACAGTTAATCTGAAACTGAACACACATCTCTGTTTTTTAATTTAAAAAAAAATGTTTTTGAGACAGGGTCTCATCCCGTCACCCAGGCTGGAGCGCAGTGGTGCAGTCACAGCTCACCGCAGTCTTGACGTTTCAGGATCAAGTGATCCTCCTGCCTCAACGTCCCCAAGTAGCTAGAACCGTGCGTGTGCACCACCACCCCTGGCTAATTTTTTTTTTTAATTTGTAGAGATGCCCTGTGCCTTTTTTTGTTTTTTAACTGAGGGTCCTGGAGCTTTTATTTCTGACTGTGTCAGTGGGCCCTTGCCCTCTGCTTGGCTCTGGTGCTTCACTGTCCACCTCTGCTCTCCCTTATGCTCCAGGCTAAAGGAGATATTTGCCCTGTGTTTGAATACCCAATGGGCCTTCCCATTTGTGACTAACTATACTGCTTCCTTCTCCCCAGCCCGATCCAAATGTTAACCATTCTTCAAGTCTCACCTCAAGTGCACATCTTCTTACAAGGTCTCTGATCCCCTAGCAACATGAGATAGTTCCTGAGAACTCCCATAGCATCGTGAAATTCTCATAGCACACGTTGTATTCTACCGTGATGATGATGATGATGATTCCTTTAAAATTTCTTTGTATGATGGTGTCAGTAATATCTATTATCACTGAGCATTTACTAGCTAAGTATCTTGGGCACATTATACAAATTCTGCATACTTCTGCTTTCATCTGTAAAACAGTGGTAATAACAGCTCCTAGCTCAAAGGGTTGCTGTGAGAATTCATTTAGTTAATACAAAGAGAGCAGCAGAATCAGACCTAACACATAGCGACTGATTAGTAAATGCTAGCTATTGTCATTACCATGAGTGCAGGGTAGCACTTTATATTGATTGCCTCAATGAACCCTCTGACCTCATGAACTAGGTTACCATTATTATATTATTTTTAAATCATTGTAGTAAACTACATATAACATAAACCATTTTAACAATTTTATTTATTTATTTTGAAACAGTCTCTCCTTTTGGAATAATAAAATGCAATATTTTACTCTCAAAAAAAAGAGAAAGAAACAGTCTCTCTGTGTCGCCCAGACTGGAGTGCAGTGACGCGATCTTGGCTCATTGCAACCTGCACTTCCTGGGTTCAAGTGATTCTCATGCCTCAGCCTTCTGAGCAGCTGAGATTAGAGGTGAACACCACGCCTAGGTAACTTTTGTATTTTTAGTAGAGATGGGGTTTCACCATGTTGGCCAGGCTGGTCTCCAACTCCTGACTTCATGTGATCCACTGCCTTCAGCCTCTCAAAGTGCTGGGATTACAGGCATGTGCCACCATGCCCAGCCCATCTTAACAATTTAAGTGTATAGTTCAGTAGGGTTAAGCACATTCACATTGTTGTACAATCAGTCTCTAGAACTCTTCATCTTGCAAACTGAACCTTTATACTCCTTAAATAACTCATTTCCTCCTCCCCCAAGCCCTGGAAAGCACTATTCTACTTTCAATGAATTTGTATTATTCTAGTCTTTACAGACTAAGAAAAACCAAGGTTCTGAGAGTAATTTGTTTTTAGAGAAAGAATCTGGATTTGAACCCAGAGCCCGGGTCATGCTCGGAGCCACTCTGCAATATGTTCATCTCACAGAACATCTGGGATGTTTTCCCTCATCCCCTAATAGTGATGGCCATTGTGTGCCAAGGCCCTCCTCTGTACCGTTCTCACATTTAATCCACACAGCAGCCCTGCAGTGGTTGTGAGGGGTGGTGTCCTATTTCCCAGATCAGCAACTGATACAGAATACGGTTCAGTGGGTATGGGTCTGTTTGATGTCTTTAAGTAGGCCAAATAATACTAAATAAATTTGTATGGCTTTTTTTTTTTTTTTTTTTTTTTTTTTTTTGAGACAGAGGTTTGCTCTGTCACCCAGGCTGGAGTGCAGTGATGTGATCTGGACTCACTGCAACCTCTGCCTCCTGAGTTTAAGCGATTCTCCTGCCTCAGCCTCCTGAGTAGCTGGGATTATAGGCATGAGCCACTGTGCCAGGCTAATTTTTGTATTTTTAGTAGAGACAGGGTTTCACCATGCTGGACAGGCTGGTCTTGAACTCCTGATCTTGTGATCCACCCACCTTGGCCTCCCAAAGTGCTAGGATTACAGGTGTGAGCCACCATGCCCAGCCTTGTATTGCATTTTTAATGCAATTGTCTACATTTTTGGAAAATATTGATTCTTTTTGGAGAAAACCAACTGAAATGCATGAGGTCATAAAGAGCTTCCCAATCATCTCCACTTCCCCCTCCTCCTGCAGAGTCAATCTGCTCTCCTCACCCCAGGCCAGTCCCCAGGCCTCCCCCATCTTTACCTCATCACTAGTTTTGCCATCCACAGCCAAAGGCAAAGACAAACAGGCAGGCAGGCAAGGGGACATAAGGAACTGTCCCTGCTCTGCTTCCTCCCCCTGCTGCTCCACCCCCCACACCATTCCCTCTAGCCATAACCAGTTCTGACCAACCTGGAACATGCTCTGGCCTTTCACGCCTCCGTGCCTTCACACATGCTGTTCTTGAAGACTGGAATGCTTTCCCTCCCACCTTCTCCACCTCCAAACTCCTTCAGTCTTACCAGCTCAGATGTCACCTCCTCTGTGAAGCCTCCCCCACTCCCCCGCCAGCTAGGAATCCACCCCCTCGTGGGTGCAGACTAGCTCACCCCCTTATTATAGCACTTGGACTGCAATGACTGTTTGCAAGTCAGTGTGTCCCCCATGTCCCCAACTCCCTGTGCAGTGATGAGCCTTTATCACCCCTCCTAGCAGGGGTCATGAGAAGCCCAGGTCATTTTGACTTTTTGAGGTACCCCGTCTGTTTGAAAATGAAGAGATGACAAAACAGGATTACACACACAGCCAAGGTTCTGGGGATGTTTCAAAATGTGTAACAAGTTCATGTTTTTGATACAAAAAACTATGACAATTGTGCTGCTCACAAGATAATTATAAGATTTATTAAAATATAAGAACTTACAGTGCTCCACAGGCACAGTGGCCTGATAATAGAGTACAGCTTTAAGGATATACAAGGAGGGTCTTTGATCATATCGGCCAGTGGATCCAACATCATGTCTAACCTTATTAGAGATAATGTCGAGAGCCTAAATTGGAGACCCTGGCCAAATGGCTCTTCTGGCCTCTTTCCCAGTGATGACAGGTTGTACTGCTGCCTTTGCACACAGTAGGTACTCATTGTTTGCTGAATCATGGGAACGAATACAGCTTTCCAAGTTGGTTACTGAAAACCCACACACAGTAAGTATTCTCAAGAAACACTGCAGTCCTGAACAATGGAGCAGGAAGCCACCTCCTCCTCCAGTGACCCCAACCCTGAGTCCAGCTGAAGGCTGCAACAGGAAGCCCCTCAGCCACTGTCCTTCCACTCCCTCTTCCCCACTCCCCCCAGGGGCTTCAGATGCAGTCATGCTTTCCATCCGCTCCCAGCTTCTCTTCTCTTTCCAACCTCTGGAAGGTCCCAGGTGAAGAAAGAAAAAAGCACTTACAGAAGGAGGCAGGCAGCCAAGCTGAGCCCGGGAGAGTCGTCCTGGGCGCCACCACCCCCCACCGCCCCGCAGGCCTGAGGAATAAAAGAAACAGCAAGAAGACAAAGAAGGGCTTAAAGCACTGGGGCAAAGGAGTGGGGGACGGCCGAGAAAGTTTACAAAGCAATCTGTCAAAGAAGGGATGAAAAGGGAACCCCGCTGGGCTGAGGGGCTCAAGCCCTCAGCTCACCTTAGGCCCAGTTAGAAACCTGCAATTACTTCAGCAAGTCTGAAAGGCAACCCTCCTCTCTCCAAGAAGCATAGTTATTAACCTCTGACCCAGAAGTTTCCCTGAGCCTGAAGCCTCAACTTGCTGGGGTTTTGGCAACCCCAAGTACCTATGCCCTACTAGACTCAACACACCACTCACCTGAACCCACCAAACTGGCCCAACCTCTGTTCCGTCTGAATTTCCGGAAGAAACACAATGTGAGGATAATGTCACCCATTTATCCTCACAACTATTGAGCCACTTTGATTTCCAAGATTTTCTTAACTATCCAATATACCCACAAGCATTTTTGAAAGTTTCCCTTACCACCAAAGCCAGGGTTATTAAAAAGTAACGGCTATCATCCAAGAGCACGCTCTCTGGAACCCTTTAATCATCTCACTCAGGTCTTACAACATCCTTAGGGATGATGACCCTCATTTTAGAGAAAAGGAAATGGGCCTGGATTCAATGACTTTCCAAAGGATACACAGCCTGGATTCCAAACCAGGTCTGACCTTGAGGCCCACACTCTTTCCAGTGGAGATACTGCCTCTTGGGGACCCTCCAGGATTCAATTTTAGGTGTTTCTTTAATCAATTTTATTTTTATTTCTGCAGCCAGTCAAATTTAGCAGTGGGGGGTTGTATACCAACTTTAGTTACATAAATGTTGCTACGTTTTGGTAACCCATCGGACCAGCCTCGGATCAATTTTAGATGGGATAGGATGGTATAATTCTGCGACATCTGAAGAATCCCTAGCCCCACAGTTGCGGGGTGGAAAGAGAAGGAATAGGAAAGTCTGCATTACGGCTGGGTCGGGTCCTTCTCGTTCTTTTTAGACACTTGAGTAATTTAATCATAGGTAACTGGGCACTGGGAAGAGGACACTCACTAATAAAAGCATGGCCTGGAGTTATGTTTGAAAAAAATTTTCAAGTTCCTCAGTGGGTGGATCTATCTGCAAAACAAAAGAAAGGCCCCTTTCCCAGCCTAGGCAGAGAAGTCTCCCGTACAGTTAGAGACAACAGGCTTCCGGGCACATAGCCAAGGTTCTGGGGATATTTATAACTTGAAGAGGGTGGGAGTCTCTAATAAGCTGCTATATTCTTTTTCCATCACTTCCCTCTCCAAGGCTACAGCGAGCTCGGAGCTCTTCCCCACGCAGAATGCTTGCTTTCCCTAGTGCTCGACTCCCATTGTCTAATTCCCTCATCCTGGCTGGGGAAAGGGAAAGCTGCCGAGTCCTTACGGTCCGAGGAGATCCAGCTGAATGCAGCCTAGTTTGCTGGTGGTTTCTGGCCAGCCTCTGTGGTCTCAGGGATCTGCCTACGAGCCTGTGGTTTCTCTCAACTGCCTGCGAGTCTGAAACCTCGGGAATTTGAGTCTTTAGGATCTGCCTATGGTATCTGGGCTTCGCCTGCAAGTCTACGGATTTGAGATCTACCTGCGGGTCTGAGACCTCCGGGGACCTGCCAGTTCTCTCTAGAATCTTTCCGAACGCCAGGTCTGAGAGTACGCTGGTGCTTTGGGATCCGTTCGCGGTCTCTCAGATTTTGGAGCCGACGATCTAGAGGATCTTTTGAGAGACAGGAGGTAAGTCTGTTCATTCCCCCACTCGGGCTTTTGGCTTCCTACCTTCAACCGGACAGGGACTGCTAACATCCTGAAGGCCCGCCTGGTTTAGGGCCTCAGACGCCCACGGTCCCTTCCGTGCGGGAGGCCGCCAACAGCCCTAGTAGCAGACAAGCCCTCGGGGACGATAAAGGAGGGCTCGCCCCCCGCCCCGGGGTCTGGCTATCTTCCCCTTACACGCCCTATAACTCCACCCTGAGTTCCCCCAGGATTTTCGCCTCCTTGCCGCAGGGCGCCACTCAGTCCGCCGCTCAAGGCGCGCCCTCTTGAAAAGGACGCGGTCGCACGCCCCTACAGGGTTAAAGCGCCGGAGCCGAGACACCACCAGACTCGGCTGCAGACCGACTCCCGAGCCGCCCGGGTCACGCGGGGCCTCTCGGGAGTTGTATTCCGCGCAGAGCCGTGCGGCCGCACGCCCTGCTGGGAAATGTAGTGCGTGGGCGGGGCTCAAAGTTCCAGCGCGGCCTCCAAGTCTCCCCTGGGGGAGTGGGCGGCTGCCGCCTCCGTCTCCGGCCTGGGCTGTCAAGCAAGGGCTAATTCTAGATCAGCTCAACACATGCCAGCGCCTAAATTAGGCCTGACTTCGCAGATAATAAGGCGCGACTCAAGAGAATCTTCTAGGGACGTGAGGCGAAGCACGCAGCCTCCTTGGCTTAATCGTGCTGCAGTCTCCATGAGAAGAAAGCGAGAGTACGCCGCCCTGACTGGGAGGACGCGCTTATTTCTAACTCTTTTGTTCTTTTCCCTCCTTGGCTCTTGGCCTCTGGCTGGCTTTTGTACGCGGGAGTAGAACTCCAACTCCCGGCAGGCGATGGGGGCAGGCGCAGGCGTACTAGAGGCTTTTGACCACGTTGTGGGAGGCGGGCCTAGTGTTCCGCCTCTGATTGGCGGAGTGTTTTACGAGCATCGCTCGCTGATTGGCTGAGGCAGCTGCCGGAAAAGACCCGGCCTCGAGATGGCCGAGCGGAGGCGTTCCCTGGGCTGGGCTGAGCGCCTCCTCCCTGAGACAGCATCCGTCTGACCCCCGGCGCGGGAGGGACCCAGCCAGGGGGCTGTCCTAGTAGATTCTGGCATTGCCTCCACCTCGCAGTGGCCGCGACACAGAGGGCGGGTCGGGCTCGAGGGTCAGGGAGGAGAGTGACCCGGCCCCAGCCCAGGGCCCTCCCTGCCCGCTTTACGGCCAGAACTCCAGCCCTGGGGGAGTGGGCAGGGCCTGTTTTCCGTGCCTCACGCCCTGCTTTTCGCCTCCTTCAGCGCTGTCTGCTAGCTGCTTTTCCTGCTCTCTCTCCCAGGAGGCGAATCCTTGCGCTGGAGATGGCAGCCACCCTGCTCATGGCTGGGTCCCAGGTAAGCCAGGGGTGGCTCCTCGGACCTTGTCTCTGCTTACCCACCTCGTCCGGCGTTTCTCTGCTCTGCAAGTCCCTGTGGGAAATTCCCTGGGATTAGTAATTCGCTTGCTTCGATATTCTGCCTCCAGGGGCCTAGTAGCAGGCCGTTATAGTCACAAACAAGCATATATTGAACACCTGCTGTATGCCTTTAAATATTGGGGAAATAAAAGATGGACGAGATGGGCGCTACCTTCCAACTCACAGCTCACAGTTCACAACCTGTAGGGAGAAAGATGCATCCATTTAAGCGTGATACAACGTGATAGTGCTCTATCTGCTGTAGGAACAAAGTGCTGTAGTGTGGGAATCACTCCCAAGAAGTGGGAATGATTAAGTCTATGTAGGGCGTCCAAGGGGAGTGGAGCAGTGCAGAGGGGTAGGGGGCATTGAAGAACAGTTGGTACTGGAGCGGGACCTTAATGAGCAGTAGAATTTCACTAGTGGGAGAAGGATATTCCAGGAAAAGAGGAACATTATGAGTAAAGGTATGGAGTGATGCAAGTGCCAGATGTGTCCTGAGAAAGGCACAGACAGAAGATAAAGTTCCTGAGTGGGGCAGGCATAGCTGCCCATGGGACAGAGCAGTCGATTGCTCCATTCTTTACCACCTCTCTTTTTTGCTTGTTTATTTCTTCTTTGGACTCTACAGATCACACTTAATATATTTTCCTCTTCAGTATTTCTAACCATGTTTCTAATTTCAATAAGCCCCAAATACAGAATAGTGAGGAAGCATTGTGTGATTTCAGGCACCTGTGACGTTTGAAGATATGGCCATGTACCTCACCCGGGAAGAATGGAGACCTCTGGACCAGGCACAAAGGGACCTTTACAGGGATGTTATGCAGGAGAATTACGGAAATGTTGTCTCCCTAGGTAAGTCAGGATTCTACCTTTCTTTGCCTCCATGTTTTTGAGATTGTGTCAAAATGACTTAGTTCTTTCAACACAGCCTAGTAGTTTGATTTTTAAAGCACTTAATTGGATATTGTCTTGACTTGAGTCCTCAGGCAAATCTTTGAATGTTGGAACATCCAGGTCATATTGTCTATAAAGAAAAAAAAATGCTTCTGTACATTTTAGAAACGTTCAGATTTCTTGTACCCGGAGTCATTTTCCATTCTCCAGCCTGTTTGTACAGATCACTGACCAAACAGGTCTGGCATAATAGTGCTTGCCAGGATATAAATGTCCCCCTAAGTATTGCTTTTACTCTAGGGCACTAAAAGATGAGGGGATTCTGACCCAGGTTCATGGGAGGGCGAAAGCCACCTTTTAGCATTTGTTTTGGCTTCAGAGCCCTAGCTTTGCTTCAGGTTCCTTATCTGAGCAGGTTCTCATCTAGAGATGTTACAATGTTGATGATGATAGATTTCGAGTGTGCCAAATGCTGTTCCATAAGAATGCTGAAATAGATCACAAATTCTATTAGAGAGGGCAGCTGATTTTTTTTTTTTTAACATCGTCTGCAAACCTGTTTTCTCTCTTTGCTGTACTTTGGTCAGGCTGTAACTAGAATAAGCAGTATATTCTTGATCTGAACAGTCTTTTTACTCATTTTGTCTCCTGTCAAGAATTGACAGACATTAGCAAGCGTGTATGGGTCACTAGGTCATCTGCCACTCATTAGGACAAATCCGTTTTTTTAGAAATCTTTATTCCCCTAGTCTTTCCCAGAACAAAAGGCAACTCTGAAGGCTTTCCTTTTTAACTTGGGCTTTCTCTGATGTCCCTAGTTTCTTGAATCCTTTCTTTATCGAAGTAACCATAAATAGTTACCTACCCAGATCTGTTGCAATCTGTAACCCAAATATCCAACAAAAGCAAGAAATGACAATCTTTAAAAAATGTGATTTTACATTTCTGTAGTCTAGCCCCAAAAGCATTTGTTAGAAGAATGGAAGCACCAAAAAACTGGTTTCTTGCCCAAATAAGTTTGGGAATGGGTTTAAAAATTATGGGCATTTTTTTTGTGTGTTTTTGAGACAGGATCTTGCTCTGTTGCCCAGGCTGGAGTGCAGTGGCACTATCACAACTCATTGCAACCTTGACTTCCCAGTCCCAGGTCCTCCTCCCATCTCAGCCTCTTGAGTAGCTGGGATCACAGATGTGTATCACCTTGCCTGACTAATTCTATCTATCTATCTATTTAGAGATGGAGTATCGCTCTTTCACCCAGGCTGGAGTGCAATGGCGTAGTCTCAATTCACTATAACTTCTGCCTCCTGGGTTCAAGCGATTCTCCTGCCTCAGCCTCCCGAGTAGCTGGGATTACAGGCACCCGCCACCATGCCCAGCTTATTTTTGTATTTTTAGTAGAGACAGGGTTTCACCATATTGGCCAGGCTGGTCTCGAACTCCTGACCTTGTGATCCACCCACCTCGGCCTCCCAAAATGCTGGGATGACAGGCATGAGCCACCGCGCCTAGCCTAATTATCTATTTTTGAGACAGAGTCTCGCTCTGTCACCCAGACTGGAGTGCAGCGGCCCTATCTTGGCTCACTGCAACCTCCGTCTCCTGGGTTCAAGTGCTTCTCCTGCCTCAGCCTCCCGAGTAGCTGGGATTACAGGCACCTGCCACCATGCCGAGCTAATTTTTGTATTTTTAGTGGAGACGGGGTTTAACCATGTTGGCCAGCCTGGTCTCAAACTCCTGGCCTCAAGTGATCCACCCTCCTGGACCTCCCAAAGTGCTAGGATTACAGGCGCGAGCCACCACGCCCTAGCCTCTTTTTATTTTTAATAGAAGTGAGGCCTCCCTATGTTGCCCAGTCTGGTCTCGAACTCGTAGGCTTAAGTGATTCTCCTGTCTCAGCCTCCCAAACCGCTGGGATTATGAGGCCTGAGCTACTGCATCTGGCCTTATGAGGCCTTTTTACCTCAGGATTCCTTGGAACCTTTACTGTGTTATTAGGCATTGTGAATTTTGGAGCAAGCAATATTGTATGTACTATTTACCAACCTAGTTTATTCGTAAACTCTTTTCTCCCAACATACATACTTTCTTTCTGAAGAGCGTACTAAGAAACCCAATTTGGGGAATGCAGTGTCTAGTATAAAACTCCTTGTGGACAGTGGTTGTGTATTTTGATTTTCATTTGAAGACTGTATGTGAAATATACTTAGACAATGCCAAGAATGTTCTCAGCCAGACATCTTTTTTTTGCCTTCTTCAATCTTTCCACTCCTATTTTCATTAAAAGGTCACTGAAAAGTAGAAAGTGACATTTGTCAGTCATGTTTCTGTCAACTAGGACATAGGTAAAGATTCATTTTTCTCCGCATTAACATAGTGAGTTCTGGCTGGGCATGGTGGCTCATGTCTGTAATCCCAACACTTTGGGAGGCTGAGGCTGGTGGATCACCTGAGGTCAGGAGTTTGAGACCAACCTGGTCAACATGGTGAAACCCGGTCTGTACTAAAAATATAAAAAATTAGCTGGGTGTGGTGGTGCTCACCTGTAGTCCCAACTACTCGGGAGGCTGAGGCAGAATTGCTTGAACCCAGGAGGCGGAGGTTGCAGTGAGCTGAGATCATGCCATTGCACCCCAGCCTGGGCAACAAGAGAGAAACTCCATCTGAAAAAAAAAACACCTCACAGTGCGTTCTTAGTAAATATTTCATGATGCTACTAATGATGAAGGTTTGGCAAGTTAAAAAATACACACACACTCACTTAAAATATCTAGACTCTTGACTTTTAGCAATTCTAATTTAGAGTCTCATATTTTCTGCTTCCAGTTGTTCTTTCAAGACACCAGGAATATATATAGTTTTACTTATTTTCTTTTTTTAAGAGACAGGATCTTATTCTGTTACCCCAACTGTTGTGCACTGGCACAATCACAGTTTATTGCAGCCTTGAACTCCTGGGCTTAAGTGATCCTCTCACCTCAGCCCCCTGAGTAGCTGGGACTACAGTTGCATGCCACCACACCTACCTAATTTTTTAAATTTTTTGTAGATATGGTTCTCCCTATATTGCCTACCTTGGTCTTGAACTCCTGGCCTTAAGTGATCCTCCTGACTTGGCCTCCTAAAGTGCTGGGATTACAGGAGTGAGCCATGGCACCTAGCCTGTACAGTTTTCTTAAAGAATCAATAAATTACAGCAATACAAAACATGAATTTTGACAGACCCTGAGTTTGAATCCTTGCTCTACCATTTGCTATGACCTTGAGTAAGTCAATTCACTTGTCTGGGTCTTGGATTTCTCATTCATGAAGTAGAGATCATCACAATTCCTGACTCTCAGGATAGCTGTGAGGAACAATAAGTAATTCATATAAAGAATTTAGGCCTGGCGCAGTGGCTCACCCCTGTAATCCCAGCACTTTGGGAGACTGAGGCAGGTGGATCACGTTGAGATCAGGAGTTTGAGACCACCAGCCTGACCAATATGGTGAAACCCCATCTCTATTAAAAATACAAAAATTAGCCAGGCATGGTGGCATGCACCTGTAGTCCCAGCTACTCAGGAGGCTGAGACAGGAGAATTGCTTGAACCAGGGAAGTGGAGGTTGCAGTGAGCCAAGAACACACCACTGCCCTCCAGCCTGGGTGACAGAGCAAGACTCTGTCTCAAAAAAAAAAAAAAAAATTTAGTATAGTGCCTGGAACAGAATAGGTAATTTTTGTACTTACTAGTCTTATTGTTTACTTTTTATTACAGATTTTGAGATCAGGAGTGAGAGCGAGATAAATCCCAAGCAAGAGATTAGTGAAGATGTACAATTTGGGACCACATCTGAAAGACCTGTTGAGAATGCTGAGGAAAATCCTGAAAGTGAAGAGGCCTTTGAAAGCAGAGATAGGTCAGAAAGACAATGGGGAGATTTAACAGCAGAAGAATGGGTAAGCTATCCTCTCCAACAAGTCACTGATCTGCTTGTCCACAAAGAAGTCCATACAGGTATCCGCTATCATATATGTTCTCATTGTGGAAAAGCTTTCAGTCAGATCTCAGACCTTAATCGACATCAGAAGACCCACACTGGAGACAGACCCTATAAATGTTATGAATGTGGAAAGGGCTTTAGTCGCAGCTCACACCTTATTCAGCATCAGAGGACACATACTGGGGAAAGGCCTTATGACTGTAATGAGTGTGGGAAAAGTTTTGGAAGAAGTTCTCACCTGATTCAGCATCAGACAATCCACACTGGAGAGAAGCCTCACAAATGTAATGAGTGTGGAAAAAGTTTTTGCCGTCTCTCTCACCTGATCCAACACCAAAGGACCCACAGTGGGGGAGAAACCCTATGAGTGTGAGGAGTGTGGGAAAAGCTTCAGCCGGAGCTCTCACCTAGCTCAGCACCAGAGGACCCACACAGGTGAGAAACCTTATGAGTGTAACGAATGTGGCCGAGGCTTCAGTGAGAGATCTGATCTCATCAAACACTATCGAGTCCACACGGGAGAGAGGCCCTACAAGTGTGATGAGTGTGGGAAGAATTTCAGTCAGAACTCTGACCTTGTGCGTCATCGCAGAGCCCACACAGGAGAGAAGCCGTACCACTGTAACGAATGTGGGGAGAATTTTAGCCGCATCTCACACTTGGTTCAGCACCAGAGAACTCACACTGGAGAGAAGCCATATGAATGCAACGCTTGTGGGAAAAGCTTCAGCCGGAGCTCTCATCTCATCACACACCAGAAAATTCACACTGGAGAGAAGCCTTATGAGTGTAATGAGTGTTGGCGAAGCTTTGGTGAAAGGTCAGATCTAATTAAACATCAGAGAACCCACACAGGGGAGAAGCCCTACGAGTGTGTGCAGTGCGGAAAAGGTTTTACCCAGAGCTCCAACCTCATCACACATCAAAGAGTTCACACGGGAGAGAAGCCTTATGAATGTACCGAATGTGAGAAAAGTTTCAGCAGGAGCTCAGCTCTTATTAAACATAAGAGAGTTCATACGGACTAACACCTGTAATTATGATGACTGAGAAATGATTCATTTGAAGATACAATTTTATTTGGTATCAATGAGCTCTCTCAAGACTGAGCTGCTTTTATCGTACTCACTTTCCTAGTTGTGGGCCATGATTTAAACCATCAGAGATGACAAGCCATTTGAAAGTCTGACCACAGCTTTGGGAATGTTATCTCCTCCAAAATGGTGGTTTTTACTCACTCAATGGGTTACTTCATTAAAATCAGCCCCACAAGTAACTGGAAATCTGAAGACCAGGGGACAAATGCTGGGGAAGGCCCAGGCCTGGAAATGGAGTAAATCTTTAAATGTTATTTTCTCCCATCCTTGGCCAAAAGAACTAGGGGAAATGTGGGACTTTAATAGGGTGGTCACAGCTGCTTTGGCAACTAGAGACTCTGCCTGAATTGCCACACCTATTCACACACCATAGTAGTTGGGCACACACATCTTCCTCTCCAAAGGGCTTTTTCCTTGAGTTCGTCATGCATTTGTATCTTTCCGTCTTCCTGAGGGCTGGATTCCACCATGAAGGCAATTATTGTAACTTTCCTTCTCATTGTTTCTAATTAGCTTGTTTAAAGCTTGCATCTTTGTGAAAGCTAACTGAAGACACAGTTGGAAAGGAAAAACAAGACACAGGTTTGGGACTAAGGACCCATCAATGGTGGTGACTTTAGCAAAAGATGCCCACGATTATTACTACCATTAATCAGATTTATAAATTTTCTTTGGGGATCACTATAGGGAACATTGTAGGGACAATATCTTCAAGGAAAGATAGGACCGTCAGTGACAGTTAAGTGTAAGGAGCAAGTGGAATTGACTCCTTCAGGAAAGGAAGCACAGAGTCCTTTCCCAAGGAATGTCCGTCATTTCTGTGTTCTTTCCCCTCTAATCTTTAAGATCAACTCCTCCTATCCTGCTAACTCTAAGATTTGATAAGGGCCACATCCCAGTGTTTATCTTAGCTTGCATCAGGGCATGTGTATGTACAGTAATGTGTATTCCTGTGGTTTTCCTAATAGCAGAAACTAATTTACAGAGACTTAGCATGTTCTTGGGTGATGTGAGTCGTGACAGAAGTATAGACATAACTCCAATGTGAAAAATGTCCTTTTTTCATTCTTTATGAAAAAAATGTAAACACTAGTGCTCCAGTGTGCACTCTCCTGTAAGGTCTGTCTTTGTACAGAGCTAAGCACTTGTTTGTATCTGTTTGTCCATTGTGGAAGATAATGACCGGACAAATAGGTCGATTGTCCTATTCTCAGAATGACTTATCTTCTATGGCAATGAAGAACTCTTTGGCTTAGTCAGAAGGAATTAATAAACCTAGGTAGGAATGTATTTCCATCCTTCCAGCCTACAGACAAAAGTGGTTAAAATAACAATTCACCCAATTTAAGCCCAGTAGTGTCAGTTTGCCTAATCTCAGTCCAGGTAGGAATTAAGAAATATCTCAAACGTTGATGTTATCCAAGCATGTTGGGGTGGAAGGGAATTGGTGCCCAGAAGATGGGACTGGAGTAAGGAATATCTTTTCTTTGAGAGTACCCCCATTTCATTTCTACTGTGCTTTATTGCTAATGTTCTTTATTGTGAACATTGTAACATTTGAAAAATGTTTTTGCTGTAGCTTTTGGGGATTTGGTGTTAAAGGAGGCAGTGTAGGGTACTATAATGAGTTATTGTGACCCACAGCTATGTGGGACCACATCACTTGTTAATAACACAACCTTGAAAGTAACCCATCTTCCAGGGGGTTCCTTGATGTTGCCACTCCATTTTAAGGACAAACTGAGGCAAGGAGCATTTTGTTGTTGTTCTATACAAACTCTAGCAGACTGTGGGTATTGGGTGACACATATGTTCTTGGTAACTAAACTCAAATATGTCTTTTCCCATATATGTTACTGATGGTTTTAATAAATATCAAAGTTCTCCTGTTGCTTCTGTGAGCCACTATGGGTATCAGCTTGGGAGTGGCCATAGATGACAAGCAGTTCCATGACCTAACTGTATTTCACCCCCTTTTCCTTCCCTACTGTTTTCACAACACCCCAACCAGTTTCTGCTTTTGCTTTTGGCTTCTTAGAAGTGAAGGAATCAAGACAAGGCTTCCAAACACCCAGCTATCTCCTCCGTACATGAACAATCTAGTTGGGAAACTTAAAGGGCGAGAGCCACACCAGCTGTCTCCTCTCTTTCTGCCAATTGTTGCCCATTTGCTGTGTTGAACTTTGTGTAGAACTTACGCCTCAGACTCTCTTCCCTAATGCTTTTTGCATGCCTTCTGCTCCCAAGGCCCTGGCTGCTTCTGCACACCCTGTGAACACTTTGTGCCTGTTTTCTATGGTTGTGGCGAGTGAATGAACAAGTCAATATGTAGAACAGTTTTCCTTATGGTATTGGTCACAGTTATCCTAGTGTTTATATCTGTATTATTCTAATAATATTCTATAATTAAAAGTATAATTTTTAAAGTCAGCAAACCTGAGAATTATTTTAGTAATCCAGCACTGATTCATATAATGGGTTTTCATCAAGTTCATTAAAATTGGGCATGATTGTCTTTACACTGATGCATTTTGTACAGACATACAGATATTTTACAGATGTTCTTGTAGGAATTTGGGAATACAGTATCTTGAGCCCTCTGTATATTGGCATATCTTGGGAAGATCAAAAAACCTAGGCAGTTTCCTATGAAGGTTATGCTGGTGACAAAAGCAACACGGAAATATCTGGTATGGGTGACTTACTAGCTTTGGGGAAGGAAAAAAGAAATCCAAAAACAAAGATGAGAGAAGGCCTTATTGCTTTAAGGAGATAGTTTGGAGTATTCATTAAGAATACTAAGGCCAGGCACGGTGGCTCACACCTGTAATCCCAGCACTTTGGGAGACCGAGGTGGGTGGATCACCTCGGTGGAGTTCGAGATCAGTCTAGCCAATATGGTGAAAACCCAGCTCCAGTAAAAATACAAAAATTAGCTGGGTGTGGTGGCACACGCCTGTAATCCCTGCTACTTGGAGGCTGAGGCAGGAGAATTGCTTGAACCTAGGCAGAGGTTGCAGCAAGCCGAGCACCACTGCACCCCAGCCTGGACGACAGAGCAAGACTCTGTCTCTCTCTCTCTCTCTCTCTCTCTCTCACACACACACACACACACACACACACACACACACACATACTAAAACAGTTTCTACCACACTAGAATTGGGTTCCTAGAACAGAAACACCTCTTAGAAACAAAGGCTCTCTGTTGGTGACATAGTTGAACAGTCTGCCTAAAACTGTGATTAGGTATTACCAGGGTGTGGCCACAATTTTCAAATTACTTACAAGTAATTTTCTCTCATGAAATCTTTTTTTAAATGGATAGCCATCTAGGCAAAGTCAGGGATGGAAGTGCTTTATATTGAGGAAAAATATAAATATGACAGAAAAGTTTTTAATCCAGTATCCAAGACTTGCAAAGAAGAGAAATTTTTATTAAAAAACTTTTTTTTTGTTTTTTGAAACAGAGTTTTTCTCTTTCACCCAGGCTGGAATACAGTGGCATGATCATGGCTCATTGCAGCCTCAACCTCCCCAGGCCCAAGTGATCCTCCCCACCTCAGCCTCCCGAGTAGCTGGGACAACAAGTGTGTGCCACTACACCCAACGAATTCTTCTCTTTTTTTCTTAGAGATGGGGTCTCCATAAGTTGCCCAGGCTGGTCTCAAACTCTCGGGCTCAAGTGATCCGAGTCAGCCTTCTTAAGTGCTGGCTTACAGGTATGAGCCACCATGCCTGGCCTGAAAATATTATTTAGGCTACTCTGGGCCACTCTGCCTATGGGTTAGCCCTGCTCTGTCTATAAAGCAGCCAAAAGTATATATGTATAAACTCTTAGCCAGACGTGGTGGCGTGTACCTGTAGTCTCAAATACTTGGGAGGCTGAGGCTGAGTTTGAGGCTGCAGAGCAAGATCTCATCTCTTAAAAACAAAAGCAAAAAAACTCTCTTCTTACTACATGTTCAGCATTTTTCATTGCTGGGAAGGAAAGTTAAGGGAAAATACTAATTCACCTGGAGAAGTGTAGCTCAAGAGCCTCTCTCTAAGAGTATTTGATATGTTAATATCTTGCCGTTGTTATTATTGAGCAAATTTCCTTCTATGTGAACTGTTCTCTAAGAGCCTAGAGGTAGGTTAGGGCCGTGTTTCCAGGCCATTAGGACATCCGCTGAAATGATAATTTGTTAAATGGTTCCCTAGTGTTTCAGAAGTTAGTGCCAAAGGAGTTCTCATGCCCTGGGAGAAATGGACTCTTTGGAAGCTGTTGTTAGATACCCACCGCTGCGATAAAGTAGCACATGTGGGCCCTGCTTATCTATAGGAGACTTCAAGAGACTAAAAGACTGTTAAGATCGTTAGTGAAAAACAGCTGAGGGGTAGAATTAACGGGAGAAAATTACCCTGTAATGACCTAAAATGGGTCTGTGGGAAATCCCATTGCATGATCTGTTTTTCTAAATGCTTTGTTTCCAAAGTTTGTATCATTTTCAGCTTCTCTAAAAGAAAGGTGGTTTTATTTTTCCTTTTGGGAGAGATTGAGGCGGATGATACCAAAATCTGGCAGTTTCACACCAGCCCCTGCAGCTGCTTTCTGGACAGCTCCGCTTGGAAATTACCCATCAAAGCATGAACAATAACAAAACTAAGTTTAAAAAAATTATAATAGGAAATTACCCAGACATCTTGAAATCACCCTAAACTCAACTTGCCACTTTTCCCCCTACCCCTGTCTGCTTCTCCTCTGTTCCTAACGCAATCATTGCCCACTTATCCAAACTAGAAACTTGCATATCATACAACTCTGTTCATTTAGCCACCCTCCCCAAATCGCTAACAAATGTAACTATGCATCCAGTCATGCCCACACCACCCCCTAAATATTTCTCAGATCCTTCTGCCTCGCTCTGTCTACTGCCACCACTTACCATGTGACTTCGGGCAATTATTTAGCTTTTCTGTTCCTTGGATTCCCCATCCGCAAATGGGAGTAATTATGTCTACCTCATAGAGTTGCAAAGATTAAATGAGATCACGGGGCTCAAAATATTAGCAGCAATTATTCAGACCATCACTGGGCCACATCTCACTGAAACGACCTCCTAATGAGTCTCCTCTTTCTATTTTGATTCCCGTCAGTCTGTTCTCCCTTTCTGCTAGAACAGTCTTTCTGAAAGGCAAATCCCTTCATGCCGCTCTTCTGTGTAAAGCCCTGTCATGCTTCCCATTGCCAGCAGCAAACAGTGAACCTTCTTTAGTGTGATTTCTGAGGAGGTCATTCATGATCTGGCCTCTGCCGCTCTCCTCTCCCCAGCTCTGGCTCCCTCCTCTTTCCCTGCACTTGCAACCCTCCAAGCTGCATCTCTTTCTCTCCACTCTTCTGGCCAACTCCTACTCGGCCTTCAGGTCTCAAATCTAACTTGCTTTAGGAAACCTTTCCCGATCCTGTAAGACTGGATCAGGTATTCCTTTTCTGTTTTCCCTGGGTTTATCCCAATCAAAGCACTTTATCCCTGTTTTGTACTTACCTGTTTACTTTTTTGTCTCCGCCATTAAACTTTGATATCCTCAGAGAAGTCACTGTCTTGCTCACTGTTGTGTCTTCAACCCCCAGAAAATGTTGACCTAAAATAAGCAGGCAACAATAAAATAAATAAGGAGAATATACATAAACTTTATTCCCTTCAGCAGGGCTGGTGACTATTTCTGATGCTTACCACACCAAGCTGCTTTTTCTTTCTTTCTTTCTTACTTTTTTTTTTTTTTTTTTAAGGAGACAGAGTCTTGCTCTGTCACTCAGGGTGGAGTGTAGTGGCACAAATCTCGGCTCACTGCAACCTCTGCCTCCCAGGTTCAAGCAGCCTCCTGGGTAACAGAGATTATAGATGCCCACCATCATGCCTGGCTAAGTTTTAGAATTTTTAGTAGAGATGGGGTTTCGCCATGTTGGCCAGGCTGGTCTTGAACTGGCCTCAAGTGATCAGCCCCTCAGCCTCCCAAAGTGCTGGGATTACAGGCTGTGGGCCACTGTGCCTGACCGGTACTCGTTAAAAGAACTGTAGAAATTCTGTCATTAGCGCATCTGGTGAGGTCTTCTGGAAAGAGGAAGAAGGCTTCCAGAAGTAATGTGACCCATCTAAGACCCTCCAACCTGGATAACAAAGCAAGAGTCTGTCTCAAAAAAAAATTATTAAAAAGATGACAGCTGGGCACGGCAGCTCATGCCTGTAATCCCAGCACTTTGAGAGGCCGAAGCAGGCAAATTGCCTGAGCTCAGGAGTTCATGACCAGCCTGAGCAATGTGATGAAACCCTGTCTCTACTTTAAAAAATACAAAAAATTAGCTGGGCTTGGTGGCACGCACCTGTAGTCCCAGCTATTCGGGAGACTGAGACAAGCAAATTGCTTGAACCCCCCCTGGGAGACAGGTTGCAGTGAGCCGAGATCGCACCACTGCACTCTTGCCTGGGCGACAGGGCGAGACTCTGTCTCAAAAAAAAAAAAAAAAGATGATAAAGCAGGCATGCAATAAGATCTTGAGGTAAGCTGACTACAAGCCATTGCAAGTCATCCATATGACATTTTATTTTTGTAAAAGAACCATCATCTTAGGAGGTAAAATGGAACACAAACGGCTTAAGTGCAGGTCAGTGTTTGCAAAGTGCTTTAAAATTATAAAAATGATTCTATTTTTTTGTTTGTTTGTCTTGTTTTTATTTTAGGTAGATTCTTGCTTTGTCACCTAAGCTGGAGTGCAGTGACGCAATCCCGGCTTACTGCAATCTCCGCCTCCCAGATTCAAGTGCTTCTTGTGCCTCAGCCTCCCAAGTATCTGGAACTACAGGTGCAAGCCACCATGCCCAGCTAATTTTTGTATTTTTAATAGAGATGACGTTCTCCCATGTTGGCTAAGCTGGTCTCAAACTTTTGACCTCAGGTGATCTAACTGCCTCAGTCTCCCAAAGTGCTGGTATTACAGGTGTGAGCCATAATTTTTGTAGAAACGGGGTTTCACCATGTTGCCCAGGCTGGTCTTGAACTCCTAAGCTCAGGACATCTGCCCACCTGGGCCTCCCAAAGTGCTGGGATTACAGGTGTGAGCCACCACACTTGGCCCCTATAATTGTTATAAGAAGCATCAGTGTATTCATTGACATAACAGGTCAGACAACAGATTTGGTCTGTAACAGGGAAGAGATGTGGAAGGGTCTGGCTGCACTGTTAACCTCATTTCACAAATTATGGCGTATAGCTGGAGCTCCCCTTAGCAAGGTTTTTTTTTTTTTTGAGATGGAGTGTTGCTCTCTTGCCAAGCTGGAATGCAGTGGCACAATCTTGGCTCACTGCAACCTCCGCCTCTGGGATTCAAGTGATTCTCCTGCCTCAGCCTCCCGAATAGCTGGGAATACAGTTGTGTGCCACCATGCCCAGATAATTTTTGTATTTTTTTTTTTTTGTAGAGATGGGTTTTCACCATGTTGGCCAGGATAGTCTCGGTCTCTTGACCTCATGGTCCGCCCGCCTCGGCCTCCCAAAAATACAGAAAAAAATGGCTGGGCGTGAGCCACTGCCCAGCCTACCCTACTCTTAACTCCATGATTTTTATTTTTCTTTTTTCTTTTTTTTTAGAGACGGGGTCTCACTATGTTGCCCAGGCTGGAGTGCAGGGGCTATTCACAGGTGCGATCCCACTACTGATCAACACGGGAGTTTTGACCTGCTCCGTTTCTGACCTGGGCCGGTTCACCCCCTCCTTAGGCAACCTGGTAGTCTCCCGCTCCCGGGAGGTCACCGTATTGATGCCGAACTTAGTGCGGACACCCGATCGGCATAGCGCACTACAGCCCAGAACTCCTGGGCTCAAGCGATCCTCCCACCTCAGCCTCCCGAGTAGCTGGGACTACAGGCACGTGCCACTGCGCCCGGCCATGATTTTTATATAGAGGCATGCAATACATATTTGTGGAATACTGAATTCATGAATATCTGTATTTATACAGCAATTTTCTTTCCAAGTAAAAAAATCAAGATATATGGTCTGAAATGTGGAGTATACCTTTGACGACTAAGTAGCAGAACATTTGAAATGTTATCCCAAAAAGTACTGAATGATAGAATCATTTTAAGTTACATATATAGGCCAGGCGCAGTGGCTCACACCTGTAATCTCAACACTTTAGGAGGCTGAGGCGAGCAGATCACTTGAGGTCAGGAGTTTGAGACCAGCCTGGACAACATGGTGAAACCCTGTGTCTACTCAAAATACAAAAATTAGCCCGGATGTCATGGCAGGCACCTGTAATCTCAGGTACTCAGGAAGCTGAGGTAGGAGAATCGCTTGAACCCGGGAGGTGGAAGTTGTATTGAGCCAAGACTGCACCACTGCACTCCAGTCTGGGGGACAGAGTGAGACTCTGTCTCAAAAACAAAAACAAAAATATCATCAATGGACTTAAAGGAGTCTCTGAATGGAAGCAAGGGGTACTTTAACTTGAATGGGGGAAAAAAATAACATCTTTGTTTTCTCTAACGTCTAACTGAAATTTAGCATGTTCCCCACTGTGAATGCAGACATACCACAGTAGCAATACATTTCCCTCTGTCACCAATAGAAATCATTTTCATATCACTTTATTAATGTCAGGGATTTTTTTTGAAATATCTTATTACTTTACAATTTCTGTAGTTATTAGACCTGCTCTAAGATCTTAATATTTATTGTGTTAACAAAGAAAAATTTCTTGCCTAGGTAAAGTGGGTAACATGGTGAAACCCCGTCTCTGAAAAAAAAAAAGCAAAAATTAGCCCAGCGTGGTGGCCAGCACTTATAATTCCTACAAGCCACTAACTAGGGAGGCTGAAGTCAGAGGATCACTTGAGCCCTGGAGGCAGAGGTTGCAGTGAGCCCAGATTGCAACACTGCACTCCAGCCTGGGTGATAAATTGAGCCCATCTTAAAAAAAAAAAATTAAAAAGAAAAAGCTTACTATATCACGACTGTGTTTTTAAAATATATTTCCTAATTGTATTTCAATATAAATGGTTTATCTTGTATTGCTATGTATTTTATTTTATGCATTTAAAAACTGAGAAGAGATTTATAGCTTTTACCAGACTTCCAAATGGCACAAAATAGGTTAAGAATTATGGCGCTAGAAGCAGATTTATGTGAAGCTAGTAAAATTTAAGCTTCAGGCTGGGCGCTTGTAATCTCAGCACTTTGGGAGGTCAAAGCAGAAGGATCACTTGAGGCTAGGAGTTCAAGCCTGGCCTGGGCAACATAGCGAGATTCTCTCTGCACCGCCTGTGTCTCTATTAAAAAAAAAAAAAAAGTTAAGCTTAGGGTCCTCCCTTACTTTTACAATGCCCTTCCAATACTCTGTTCCTAAATTGATATTCATCATTTAATATGTTTTTTCTTAAAGATTCCCAGCATCTCTCCTCTTTCCTTTTCCTTTCCTTTCTCTTTCTCTCTCTCTCTCTCTTTTTTTTTTTTTGACAAAGTTTCGCTGTTGTTGCCCAGGATGGAGTGCAGTGGTACTATCTCAGCTCACTGCCACCTCCACCTCCCAGATTCAAGCGATTCTCCCTTCTCAGCCTCCCGAGTAGCTGGAATTACAGGCACGCGCCACCACGCTCAGCTGATTTTTGTATTTTTAGTAGAGACAGCGTTTCACCATGTTGGCAAGGCTGGTCTCGAACTCCTGGGCTCAAGTGATCCACCCGTCTCCGCCTCCTTAAGTGCTGGAATTAGAGGCGTGAGCCACCGCGCCTGGCCTACAACTCCCAGCATTTCTGTAAGTCTCACACCCCATAACACAAAACTTGGATTCACCCAGAGATTTACTGGGTATATGGTAGTCGTTTTAATTTTTGTTTTTTTTTTTTGAGATGGAGTTTTGCTCTTGTTGCCCAGGCTGGAGTGCAGTGGCATGATCTTGGCTCACTGCAGCCTCTGCCTCCCAGGTTCAAGCTATCCTCCTGCCTCAGCCTCCGGAGTATCTGGGATTACAGCCACATGCCACCACACCTGGCTAATTTTTGTATTTTTAGTAGAGACGGGGTTTCACCATGTTGGTCAGGCTGGTCTCGAACTCCTTACTGATGCACCCGCCTCTGCCTCCCAAAGGGCTGGGATTACAGGCGTGAGGCACCGCGTCCGGCATGTTTTAAATAATTAGATCTAGGTTTACAGGTTCTGAGAAATTCATTCATCCTTGAGTGCATCTGTAAATCCTGCAGACCACTGCCTGACTTCTCCACTCCCTGAGGGTGGGCACTGGAGTTCGGGGTTGAGAAAAAGGGCTGACACTACAGAAATGAGTTTGGAAGGAGGAGACAGGTTTCGACTAAGGAGAGGCCAGGGAACAAATCAGTGAGAATGGCAGGTGAGAAATAGATTTAGGACCAACAAGAATTATAGTGTCCTTTGGGAATGACTCCTTTCCCCTGCATGGCTCTTTTGGCTTCAGAGATGGATATATCTGCTCTATTTCATGAATATCAAGTAGCTCCAAACCCTGTGGGGGAAAAGGTCCCTGCTTTATCACTTGAGCTACACATTGCTCTTGAGTCATTTTAACGATTTCCCTCACAGTCTGCGCTGCCACCAACGATGTGTGGACGGGAGCCAGGGAGGGGAAAGAGACATTTCTCTGATCTAGAAAATCAATGGATGATTTTCTAGACAAAATCCTCAGCAAAACGACGAACCAAATCATCCTTAAATCATGTGCTCACTAAAGGCGAAAAGAGGACCGAAAAAGGCACGAATGCGTGGCTATGGGCGTGTCTGGGGCGAACGCCGGCCGTGTGGGTGCGAGAGAGGACTCAGGGAATAAGTGCGGCCGGCGGCGGGAACGCGAGCGCCATGGCCGAACAGGGCCGGCGCTGACCCCAGGGGGCGGGGCTCCAGAGGCGGCCACGCGGCGCAAGGCCTAGATTTTCGGCCTCGCAACGGCGGCAGACGAAGAGGG
Source organism: Ateles fusciceps (assembly GCA_036589455.1). NCBI lineage: Eukaryota > Metazoa > Chordata > Mammalia > Primates > Atelidae > Ateles > Ateles fusciceps. The sequence continues at coordinate 4,534,766 of JAZHEH010001321.1, forward strand.
AGGAGCCTCGGCCACCCAGGACCCGATGCCTCCAAGCCTCGCCGCCACCAAGGGCTTCCACCACAGACCCCTTTGTGTGCCTGCCCCCGCCCCGGAGGCGCCCTAGCCAGTGGCGCTGAGCACCCTCATTGGTTCAGCCGACAGCTTCATCGATTGGCTCTCGAGTCGTCCGGCGTGGTCCGCTTTGCCTAGCTACTATTGGTCGTCTGAGCTGCCTGTCAGGCCGCCTCGCCAAGCGATTGCCCCTCAGCTCGGAGTCCCTGGAAGCAGTTCCGGGAAACCCCGCGTGCTGCCGGGATCGCGTCTCTGTCCATGAGGAGGGGGAGGGGGGTGGCGCGCGCGCCATTTCTAGTCGTTTTCAAAGCGCCTCGCGCTGATTCTCACGGGCCCGGTCGCCGGCCCCCGCTCTGCCCTGGTGAGTCTCGCGCCGGCCCGTGGGGGGGGGGGGGGCCGGGAGCCCCTTTCCGACCAGACTCAGCCCGGCCCGGGCTCCTCGCCGGGTCCCGTTTCGTTTGCGCTCCGAGGCCCCGGGGTGGGGGTGGGGACCGGCTGGGGGGCGGCTTCGGTCTCGTCCGGCAGCGCGGCTGTGGCCTAGCCCGGCGAAGACGCCTCTTGTCCTCGCTCTTCCTCCCCCACACCCCTCCAGCCCCCGGCTCGCGGTGCGGCCCGCCGGGCGCTCTCCGCGCGGCCTGCCGGGGCCGGCCGTGCTTTCCCGCCTCCGCCCGCCGCTCCATGCGGCCGGACCCCGCGAAGGGCCTGAGGCGCCCGCGGCCCTGTCGCTTCTCCCCCACCGGAGACGCTTCACTCCCGCCGCTGTCGGCCTGGCGCCGAGTGGGATGTGCTGACTCTCGGGACGGGCCTGAGGGGGTGAGGGGGGCGGAAGGCGGGTTGCAAATCCCAGGGTTATCTGAGCTGGGAGAAAAGTTTTGTGTGAGCGGAAACCGAAAGGCCGATTTGTGTGGGAAGCCTCCCTCCCTTCCCCTCCCACATTCTGCATGCCGCGAGCTGAGATTTGAAGGAAAAAATGACTACTAGAGGCCGTGGAACTTAGGCTCCAAGCGGCGCCTGAAATGAATAATTCTGAGATTGTCAGAGGCGCACCAAATTGGAAAGGCGATCCTTTTTTCTTACACGGTAGTAACCGTTTTGCCAAATTTTTAAAAAAGCCAAAGGCTTTTAGGAAGGTTCGGTCCTTTCACACTACCTGTTTGACATTTTTGCAGTCCTCAAGTGGCTGAATTGATCTCTCATGAGTCAGTCGTAGGATGAGAGCTCGACACTCCTAAACCATGAGATAACCGTTAGTTTTCATTTCGTTGGTTCTTTTAAAGCCCGTCTCTTAATATGAAGAATTTTCACGGAGAGGTTGAGAAAAAGTCAGGGAGGAGTTAGTGCTGGCATCCCGAATTCTCCCAGCAGCCCTTTAAAATCTTTAAAAGTCTCTCTTTTTTTTTTTTTCAAAATGATTAGCTCAAATGACTCCAGTCACGTTAGTATATTTGCTGCATCCAGAAATACGGTTTGGCTGTGTGGCATTGTGTTGAATTGACATGAGTTTCAAATGGTCTCATATGACATAAAAAGTCTTTAAAATGAGCACTTTGTATTTGACTTGAAGAGAGGGCTTTCCTTGATCCGAAGGTTTTATTTTCTGGAATCTATAATTATTTTACGGTTTTTTTGTTAAAGTTACAAACTTTTTGAAAATTTTAAGCAATTTCAATATCAACTTGTAGAGCCTTTGCAATGAAATGGTAGGCATAAATATTTCTGTCTTGTGGTTAATACACAACTTGTCTTTTTGCTTTACACATACTTAAAAACCCCACCTTAACAGATATTCATTGAACTTTTCTGTTAAAAATTTGCCTCTTTTCAGTAACTAAAAGTATTCCTAGGTGCAATGCTGTATAAGGGTCTTGTGCTACTGAGAACTTTTGAGTTCTGATGATCTTAAGGTAATATTTGGGGATGGGGGAGCGTGGGAAAAGACTATGTTCGCACAGAGGTTTTGGGTTTTAGGATGCATCTTTATAGAAGTAGGTTGTGTTAATCAGTAAACGTATTCATCTCACACGATACAGTTTCTTGATCAAAAGTGTGACAGTTTCGAATGTTTCCGTTTTTGCTAGTTCATCAGAATTTGAAGCTTGCCTTGAGAAACATCCACCTAGAATTTAACCACAGTCTGCGTCTATTAAGGGCTATCCAAGTCTTAATAGTGTTTTGTAATCATGAGGAGTCATGTTTATCTCATTTTTAGAGTAACCCTTTGCATTTTCCTTTCTTCTTCCTATTCTCTATTACCTCCTTCCCCCTCTTGGTCTTCCTCCCTCTTCATTAACTTCAACTAAGTATCAGTGGACTTTGAAGTGAAAAGTTGTTTCAAGCCAGAAAACTGCACCTGGTGCATTTGCACAATGTTTGATAAGCAGTCTGGAAGTGTGGTTATCTTATGTGTCTTAGTGCTTTGTAGGAGACTTGTATTTTCTTTATAGATGACTAGGTATCTTGAGTTTCATCAAGAAAAGTAGGCTTTTTCTTGAGATCCACCTTTACGTCTTTTATTTAGTATGTGTTGCAATGTCTTGTTCTGCTGCCTAATATCTTCATCACATTATAATTTCACTACGGACAAATGTGCTTTAATCCCTGTCTTTTGAGGCAGAATACAGACTGGCCTTGTATGGCTTATTATTTACTCTCTCTCTCTCAGGGAATCAGTCCATTTCGGCATTACCTACAGGCTGAATGTACAAAATTATTTTTAGTAGGTTAATCTGAGAAATCTGAAGTTTAGCCTAATTAGGTAACGTTTGTTGAAATACTTGGAAGAAGTTAGTTGTCCATTCTTCAGTATGTTTTACATCTTTATTTTACTGATACGAAAATTTCAACATGTACTCATTTTTTTTTTTTTGGAGAAGCAACCTAAACTATAGCTCACTTAGTATTTTATGTGGATTTAAAACAATTGCTTAGCTTTTAAACTTGGTCATTTTTTCTTTTAAATCTGTGAATGGGAATAGCAAATTAATCTTAGAACAAAAATTAATGTCAAGTTGTTTTTTTTTGTTGTTGTTTTGTTTTGTATTAAGTGAGGTGGAGAAACCCCAAACCACCAGCATGTTGAACTAGAGACAACAGGGCACTTATTTCACACTGATACTGTATTTGAAGCAGAGCCAGGAAAATTTGAAAGTCCTTAAATCTTGATTAAGTGGTCTGTGGGTGTTCATTCTGTTTTTAAACCAAAACTTTTTAAAACTGTGTAAGAACTGAGAGCTGTGAGGGGCTTTTAGGATTTTGTAGTGATTTGTTGATCTTTTCACCAGGACAGAACAGCTGCTTTTGTTAATCAGCAATTCTACCTTCAGTAAATTAAAGCCTTTATTTTACCTAGTGTACATGAAGTTCCTTAAAGATCTAGTACTTCCATGTACATTTTCTTTGGTTTTACAGGATTATTATTGCCAATTTAGGTCAGATACATCACAGGAGGAATAAATTATTATTTTGGTAGAGGTTATTAGCAGCATGTATACAAATTAGTTTAGATAAATCATGCATTGTCCTACAAACTAGTTATTTCTGGCTTAATGTAATATAGCTCCTGAATTTTTTCCAGCAGCATAATAAAATGGCTAATCAGGTGAATGGTAATGCGGTACAGTTAAAAGAAGAGGAAGAACCAATGGATACTTCCAGTGTAACTCACACAGAACACTACAAGACACTGATAGAGGCAGGCCTCCCACAGAAGGTGGCAGAAAGACTTGATGAAATATTTCAGACAGGTATAATATGCATTTCTTGTTTCTGACTGGTTTTGAAAGTGAGGGCAAACCACTTTGAATTTTATAGATTTTTAAGGTTAAATAATACTTATTGTTTCTGATCTGTAGAGCTGAATGTTTGTTACTTTCCCTTCATTGAAGGCATATTGGGTTTGACTTTGATACTCTTATTTCATTATTTTGAAGCCTTCTTAGTGTTGAATATACAGTCTTAGTTGTTTCAGAACAGCACATCAATTTGTCTTAGATTTACCACTCATTAAAATGTATGTTTCTGCATACCGAATTTTACATTTTTTTCTTAATCGAAATCAGTCATCATTTTGCTTTTACTTTTCTACTTTTAGCTTCTTAAAGTGATTGTTAAATCAGCTTAGGTCTGATTAGGTGGCATAATAAGAGGATAGTTAGACTGTATCGTCTGAAACCATAATAAATGTTAGACTCCTTGAGAGTTTGTGGCTTGTCTAGTTTCTAATAGAAATCCACATCTCTCCGTAATTTGGAAGTGTTTGGTTTGTAACAGCTGCTTTTTTTTTTTTTAATCTAGAAGTGCCATGGTTAAGTGCTTAAGCAAATTTGAACATCTTAATATGGTTGGTTGTAAGTGGTTTGAAGTTTTAGAGGGAGAGAAATACTTACCCTTAGGGAGTGTTGTTCATAAATAAATGTGTCCTCCTCCTTTGGGGCCATAGATGGAAACTTTCTTCCTCTGTGTTTTGTGTGCCTATTCAGATTCTGAGAGAGAATTGAATTGTCTCACTCACAAATGTGTCTTAAGTACAGTAGTAATAAATAGTTGTTCATTTTTTTGTCCTTAAAAAATTTTTAAATCTGGGAAGCTTAGCATAATTTTAGACATTAAAATGACTTATAAAAATGACTCCTGGGTGATGGTCTCATTTGCAAATCAGTCCTCAGGAGACTTTCTGTGATATTCTGCCATAGAGAATTGGCAGTGATCTGCTTAGAGATGCTCTCTTGTAGAGTGTTTTGTTATTGATAAGAGGCTGACGGTTTGGCTTAGGCTTGGTTTGACAAAATGGATTGATGGGTGTCCTGAGTTGTGGCTTTGGGTGGTGGTATGGCATATTCAAGGAAGGCAACTCCAGTTATTTACACATGCTCATTTTGAGCTTTTGAAACAAATCATGGCAACTTTTTTTCAAAGTAACTTTGGAAGTGGCATTACATTTATTTAAAATTTACTATATGGAATAAAGTTCTTTTTGGCTTTACCAAAATGGAGTCACTTTTCATGTTCATATGAACTTGAGGGTTTTAATCTACAAAATATTTCCATTTTACATTGGATCAATTCTGAAATATATCCCATATATATAAATATGACGCAAACTTAATAGACTTAAGAAATTATATTTTTAAATTAGTAGATGTTCTGTGTGCAGTTGAATATACTACATATGTGAAATGCAGTGTATATGTTTTCTGTTGAGTTTACTTGTAAGTCCATAAAGTCTTTATTGCCATTTGAAAAAGATTGTCATTCTTGACAGTCAGTGTTGTGAATGCCACAGCATCTTTTAAATCTCAACTTGTCACTTCAGAAGAACGAAGCATGCCTTCAAATGTGACTTTCAGAATTGACAAATCAAGCTGCACTTGCATTTGTAGAAGTTTAAAATTATGCCTTTCCACATTCTGACTGCAGCAAAGTGGATGCTCAGATAAACAAATGCGTTTCAGTTTATCTTTGGTGTTAAGGAGGGAAAGCCTTTTGACACTTTCTGGAGAGTGGAAAGAATTAGTAATTTGTTTTCAGATTTTCCCCCACCTCTTGTGTGGTTAGCATCAACTGTAACCATTTGTAATTTGAAGGTTTATCCTTGAAAAATATAGTGTATTCTTATTACTCTAATATAAACCAAAATATGTTAATGTATAATCTGTAATACAGTATGTACGTCAGATTTAACTTGCAAGACATACCTTTGGGGGAGTGGGAAATGGATGTTAGGATTTGGCGGGGGGAGCTTTTGTCGACATGGAGATTGAAATTCATGTTTTTGGTTGTTGACATTTTATCTTTATTTGCATATTTGTATTGGACCATTCTGTATAGTATTTGGATAGCTTCGTATATGCATATAATTAAATGAAAGTATAGTTTTTTAGTGATCATATTGAATATAACACTTCTTGATTAAACAATAATTTAGATTACCCCTTTGTTGCAATAACGTTACCCCCTTTTCACTTTAATTTTTAGGATTGGTAGCTTATGTCGATCTTGATGAAAGAGCAATTGATGCTCTCAGGGAATTTAATGAAGAAGGAGCTCTGTCTGTACTACAGCAGTTCAAAGAAAGTGACTTATCACATGTTCAGGTAAGGTCATTACTCAGAAATGTCTTTGAACAATTAATGATCTGAAATTATTTTACTAGTTTTTTTCCTGTGGAGAAGTGGTATTTTTTGTTTGTGACTACCTCTTCTTCTTTTAAAAATTAGTTTAAAGGAAAAAAAGATCTGCTTGTGGCAGAATTTCAGAAGCACAAGTATAAAGTGAAAGTTTCCTCCCACCCCTTTGTGTAGTAAGTTATTTTAAAAACTTAAAGTCAAGTTTTGATGGTTGTTACTATAGGTTTTTACATGTTTCTCAGCTTTTTTAACTTTTGGGGGTTATCTGATCCTGTTTTATTATCTTGGAGGAAAATGTACATAGGAGGAATAGTTTCAGACATCTGGCAAAGATAGTCTAGATGCAGTCACTTATCAACAGATGGAAGACTGTGTTTCCCCAGGGAGAAGGTAAGCTCCCTGAGGTCTATACTGCCTTACTGCTGTCTGCTCCAGTCTCTGGCAGGTAGTAACCACTCGGCAGATGTTTGTTGAATGAATCAGTAAATATTTTGTTAAAATCCTTGTCTTCTGAAATTTAAATTTAATTATGTAACCCTTCAAAGATTTTTGGTGATTCTTTTTATTGAATTACTTGTCTGTTCTAGAACAAAAGTGCATTTTTATGTGGAGTTATGAAGACCTACAGGCAGAGAGAAACAGGGGGAGCAAGGTGCAAGAGTCCACAAAGGGACCTGATGAAGCGAAGATCAAGGTAAAACTTGACTTGGGTAGTTGTAATGAAATTACATTTAATGAGGAGGTCAAATGCCTCTTTCCATGTTTCCTAGAAAGTTTCCCTTTTAAAAGCTGGTGTTTAGAAATGAAATAATTTAGAAGAATTACATAAGAAGGATAATTTTGGGGGTCAACAGTCAATTGTATGTTTAACAAAAAGCCCTAATTCATATTCTCCCTCATTCATGGCCATGAATGACGTAGAGACAGAGTCTTGCTCTGTTGTCCAGGCCGGAGTGCTGTGACGTGATCTCAGCTCACTGCAACCTCTGCCTCCCGGGTTCAAGCAATTCTCTTGCCTCAGCCTCCTAAGTAACTGGGATTACAGGTGCATGTGAGTGTGCCTGGCTAATGTTTGTATTTTTAGTAGAGACGGGATTTCACCATGTTGACCAGGCTGGTCTTGAACTCCTGACCTCAGGGGTTCCATCTGCCTCAGCCTCCCAAAGTGCTGGGATTATAGGCGTGAGCCACCATGCCCGGCCTGAATGACGTATGTTTATTGATGATTCTGCTGGTAGTTTCTTGGGTTGATCCAATAATGTCTCTTGGTTCAGTTATTTTCCAGGCACTTTGTTTCTTTTCTCTTGATAAAAAGATTTTGTTATAACTGCTTTTCTCCTTTTGAATTTTCAGTTACTTCAGTTTATTTATAAAATGGGAATAGTAATGGTAACTACCTCACAGAATTATTGTAAGGATTAAATGACTTAACATATATAAGGCACTTAGAATAGTGCCTGGAATGTAGTAAGAACTATATAACCATGAGCCATTATTATTACCATTTTGTTACTTAGATAAACAGCTTTGAAAGGTAAATATACCGCTTTTAGTGAAAGACCAGTAAACCTGATTCCTTATAATGGATACTCTGTCTTGCTGTAGATATGCTTTTGTTTTGTTTTGTTTTTGAAACAGTCTTGCTCTGTGGCCCAGACTGGAGTGCAGTAGTGCGATTTCAGCTCACTGCAACCTCTGTCTCCTGAGTTCAAGCAATTCTCCTGTCTCACTCTCCTGAATAGCTGGGACTACAGGCATGCACCACCATACCCAGCTAATTTTCTTTTTATCTTTTGGTGGAGATGGGGTTTCACCGTGTTGGCCAGGCTGCTCTCGAACTCCTGACCTCAGGGAATCTGCCCACCTCAGTCTCCCAAAGTGCTGGGATTACAGGTGTGAGCCACCACGCCTGGCCTGTGATAGACTTTTTAATTTGAAACAGTTATTTTATGTTGAAGTTATTTCTATTATTACATTGTAATATGTAATGAAATAATTATACAACTTACCATAATGTAGAATCAGTGGGAGCCCTGAGCTTGTTTTCCTGCAACTAGATGGTGCCATCTGGGCGTACTGGGAAATAGTGACAAATCTTCAGGCATTATATTCTCCTAAGGAGCCCGCAACCTAGATCCTTTGTATGTGCACTTCGAGATAGGGTTCACGCTCCTATGAGCATCTAATGCAGCTGCTGATCTGACAGGTGGTGGAGCTCACAGCTCAGGCAGTAATTGCCAAGAATAGAGAGGATGAGGAGCAGCTGTAAATGTAGATACAGCTGCTGTGCAGCCCAGGCCACTACTGGTCCATGGTCTAGGGGTTGGGGGACCCCTGTTTTATATTGCATTTATTTCTATGTTTAAAAGTAGAGAGCTCTGTTTCAGTCGAAGGTGGAGGAACGGAAGGCCGAAGGCATGCATCCCTGTGGAATCCTAGTTCACTGAACTTGATGATACCTAAAGTCTCTTGTAGTTCTTACATTGTGTAATTTTAAAAACCTGAATTGTAAAATTCTCTCTTTTCTACATAGATTGCATTTCTTTGTTTACCATTGTGTGTTTTGTTCTGTAGGCTCTTTATGTAAATGGTGCCTCAATTATAACAGAAGCTCCTTGAGAGCAAGGACCGTATCTTCTTTTCTTTGATTCCTCCTAATGCCTAACAGAATGTAAGGAAGGTTGGTAATCAGGAAACACAAGATTTTACAATTTTTTGAAACCTGACTAATTTGGTAATTGCCAAATGTTTTTAGTCTGTACTGTGTGATTATTATCTGATTGTCTGATTTTTGTGGTGCTTATGATAAGGCAGGAGTGTAAAACAAAAGGATCAAACAAAATAAAGCTGCAATTATGGGACCTTGAGTACACTAGAAAGACAGTGGGGGCTGGGCGCGGTGGCTCACACCTGTAATCCCAGCACTTTGGGAGGCCGAGACAGGCGGACCACTTGAGGCCAGGAGTTTCTGACCAGCCTGGCCAACATAGTGAAATCCTGTCTTTACTAAAAATACAAAAATTAGCCGGGTGTGGTGGCACATGCCTATAATCCCAGCTACTCGGGAGGCTGAGGCAGGAGAATCGCTTGAACCCGGGAGGCAAAGGCTGCAGTGAGCTGAGATGATGCCATTGTATACTCTAGCCTGGGTAGCAGAGCAGAACTCCATCTCAGGGAAAAAAAAAAAAAGAAAGTAGGAAGAGAGGGATATGAGTAATAGTAAATAAGAGAAGCTGCATGAAGGAGCTAAGACTTATGCTAATTTTTTGAGGATAGAGAACATTTTATTTGAAAAGACTCACTGGTAGAAACATGTATGGGGAAGCAGTGTGAATTCTGACTTTTTTTTTTAACCTAACCATAAAAATATATCTCCTAGGAAGTTGGAGTACTTTTTGGAAAAGATTAATACACTGATGCTTGTGTGTGAGATTTAGTATTCAAGTATAAAGAGATGTATAATTATCTCTAGGCCTTGCTTGAGAGAACTGGTTATACTCTGGATGTAACCACAGGACAGAGGAAGTATGGTGGTCCTCCACCAGACAGTGTGTACTCTGGCATGCAACCGGGAATTGGAACAGAGGTAAGTGTTCTTTAGCTGTTTGCCAAGATCTTTCCAGGTTGAAAAGTGTTTCGTCTACTATGTAGATACTGTACAGAGGGGGAAAATACTTGATCCCTTTCAGACTGTAGCTATTGTTACTTTTTAGATATCCACTGTATTTTGCTGCCATTATGAGCATGGATAATCCTGTGACTCGTAGATAATCCAAACACCTTATATCAGAATATAATATAGAGTTCTTGGAACAGGTTGCTAAAACCATGCTACTAGCAACACACCATTTTAGATACTTATAGTAAAGTTATTTGGAAGATGTAGTTGCTTTATTCTGTGTTTTTTTCCTGCCCCTGAGATGGAGTTTCACTCTTGTTGCCCAGGCTGGAGTGCAGTGGCGCAATCTCGGCTCACTGCAACCTCCACTTCCTGGGTTCAAGTGATTCTCTTGCCTCAGCCTCCCGAGTAGCTGGGATTACAGGTGCGTGCCACCACACCTGGCTAATTTTGTGTTTTTAGTAGAGATGGGGTTTCACCATGTTGGTTAGGCTGGTCTTGAACTCCTGACCTCCACCCGCCTCGGCCTCCCAAAGTACTGGGATTACAGGCATGAACCACCACGCCCTGCTGCTTTATTTTGGTTTTTGCTTTTTGGGGATTGTTTTTGTTTTTGTAGAGACCAGGTCGCACTATGTTGCCCAGGCTGGTCTTGAACTGCTGGACACAAGCAGTCCTCCTGCCTTGGCTTCTCAAAGTGCCAGATTTATAGGCATGAACCACAGTGCCCAGCCAAGTTTTTTTTTTTTTCTTTTGAGACAGAGTTTTTGCTCTTGTTGCCCAGGCTGGAGTGCAGTGGTGCAGTCTCGGCTCACTGCAACCTCCGCTTCTCGGGTTCAAGCAGTTCTCCTGCCTCAGCCTCCCAAGTAGCTGGGATTATGGGCATGCACTACCACACCTGGCTAATTTTTTGTATTTCCTAGAGATGGGGTTGCACCATGTTGTTCAGACTGATCTTGAACTCATAACCTCAGGTGATCACCTGCCTTGGCCTCCCAAAGTGTTAGGTTAAGGCGTGAGCCACTGTGTCCAGCCAAGCTGTTGTTGTTTTTTTTAATGTCAATAATTTAGAATTGTGCTTGTCTTCTCCCTGACTCACCTGTCACTCAGAAGAGACTTAGTATTTACAGAGAGATATTATTGATGGGCATGGATTGCACAAGGGAAGGATGTGGAGTCAGATAAAAGGTTGAGTACATTGGTCCATACTTGAACAAAGAAACAGTTCTTCCTCCATCTGTCTTCATAAAGGGTTTTCTGTTTGTATTATTGCTAGCCTGTTCTAATCCTTTATTAATTGATTGATTGACTGAGTCGGAGTTTCGCTCTTGTCGCCCAGGCTGGAGTGCAATGGTGCGATCTCAGCTTAGTGCAGTGCAATGGTGCGATCTCAGCTTACTGCAACCTCCGCCTTCTGGGTTCAAGTGATTCTACTGCCTCAGTCTCCTGAGTAGCTGGGACTACAGGTGTCCACAGCCACGCTCAGCTAATTTTTGTACTTTTAGTAGAGACGGGGTTGCACCAAGTTGTCCAGGCTGGTCATGAACTCCTGCTAATCTTTCAAATGGAGAATTGACTTAGGCTATTTTTTTTCTATGTGCTGAAAAGTAACTTGTTATACCAGGGAACTTTTTTATAGAAATGGTCTCTGTTACCCAGCTGGAGTGCAGTGGTATGATCATAGCATACTGCAGCCTCAAACTCCTCCTGGCTGAAGCAGTCCTCCCAGCTTTTTTTTTTTTTTTCTTGAGACAGAGTTTTGTGCTTGTTGCCCAGGCTGGAGTACAGTGGCATGATCTTGGCTCACTGAAACCTCCACCTCCCAAGTTCAGGTGATTCTCCTGCTTTAGCCTCCCAAGTAACTGGGATTACAGGCATGTGCCACCACGCCTGGCTAATTTTGTATATTTAGCAGAGATGGGGTTTCACCACATTGGTCAGGCTGGTCTTGAACTCCCGACCCCAGGTGATCCCGCTTGCCTCGGCCTCCCAAAGTGAAACCCAGCTATTTTTTTTTAATTTTTTTATTTTTTGTAGAGATGGAGTCTCCGTGTGTTGCCCAGGCTGGTCTCCACTCATGGGCTCAAGTGTTCTTCCCACCTTGGCCTCCCAAAGTGCTGGGTTTACAGGTGTCAGTCACCATGCCTAGCCTAATAAACTTGGAGATAACAAGTTTGAAACAAATAGTTGATATGTTAATTGTAAAACACATACACATTCTGTTACATTGCATTGTCTCTTTAGGAGAAAGATGCATTCTTCTGTATGTTAAATGTTGTTATATACAGCAAATATGATTCTAGCAAAATCCCTGTATGAGATCACTAGCCTAAAACCACTCCTGTTAAGCAGTTACTTTCAGCAAAATCCTAGTGTAAAGTTTCAGATTTCTCCCATAAAGTTAGATTTCATGAGATTGTGCCTGTATTTGTTGACAACTAAAGTTTTGAAAAATCAGGAAAAATAGGTTTTTAATGTGTTGTATTGCTAGTAGAGTTAATAAATTGGTCTTAATTGTTGTCATTTTTGATGTTGTGAAGTTTTGGCTTTTGTACTTTTATGTTTTCTTGCAGTCATTATATATTTTTAGGTCTTGATTGAGGAGGTTGAAGTTAGGGTCAGTGCCTGAGACTGTACAGTATTAAAATTATGAGAGGACTATGATATCTCATTTTTGGATAAAATCTACTGTAAATAAATTAATCCATTTGATGAGCACTCATTAACAGACATTCTGCTAAGTGTTGTCCTGAGATGAGAAATATACAAGGATAACAGATATTAATTTTGAAAAATATATTTAGTGTATCTAAGCTCTCAGACCTACTGTAGTTGTAGTAGTTTTGTATTCCTCACCTAGTATTGTTAAGCTGCTTTGGGAAGCAAGTTCTTTTTTTGTTGTTGTTGTTTGTGTTTTGAGATGGAGTTTCACTCTGTCACCCAGGCTGGAGTGCAGTGGCACAATCTCGGCTCACTGCAACCTCTGCCTCCCAGGTTTAAGCAATCCTCCTGGCTCAGTCTCCTGAGTAGCTGGAACTACAAGCACGTGCCACCGTGCCTGGCTAATTTGTGTATTTTTAGTAGAGACAGGGTTTCACCATGTTGGCCAGGCTAGTTTCGAACTCTTAACCTCGTGATCTGCCCGCATGCTGGGATTACAGGCGTGAGCCACCATGCCTGGCCAAGTTGTATTTTGAATTGTTTCCATTAATGTAAGCAGTATTCATGGAGGTCATGACTGTATGATAAATTCTTACCTGTTTGCAGAGCATAGCACTGATGTTTTGCAGCATAATGGAAAGAAGTGGTAGATTGAGATCTCATTCTTTGGTTTATTCATGGTGGTGTTATAGAACCCCAGTGTATTTAACAGAGATATAAAGTATATGACTTTATAGCACTTGAATTGTATTATGTATTAGAAACTGGTATATTTGCAAGATAGCAAATATAAGTGGGAGCTGGATAAATATAGGAATCCTAATAGATACCTAAAAGACTCTGTTGGCTTGGTGTGGTGACTCATGCTTGTAATCCCAGCATTTCAGGAGACTGAGGCAGGAGAATCATTTGAACCCAGGTGTTTGAGACCAGCCTGGCTGGCATTGGGAGACCCTGTCTCTATAAAAAATAAAAAAGCCAGGCATGGCGATATGAACACATCTATGGTCCCAGCTACTTGGGAGGCTGAGGTGGAAGGATCACTTGGGTCTGGAGGTTGAGACTACAGTGAACCGTAATTGTGCCACTGTACTTCAGCCTGGGTGACAGGCTCCTGACCTCGTGATCCGCCTGCCACAGCCTCCTGGAGTGTTGGGATTACAAGTGTGAGTCACCATGCCCAGCCCACATGAGGAAGTTGAGACTCATTGCTTAAGAAACTTAGCCAGATGCAGTGGCTCACACCTGTAATCCCAACACTTTGGGAGGCCGAGGTGGGCAGATCACTTGAGGTCACGAGTTCGAGAGCAGCCTGACCAATGTGGTGAAACCCCATCTCTACTAAAAATACAAAAATTAGCTGGGTGTTGTGGCATATGCCTGTAATCCCAGCTACTTGGGAAGCTGACACAGGAGAATCGCTTGAACCTGGGAGGCGGAGGTTGCAGTGAGCCAAGATCGCATCACTGCACTCCAGCCTGGGCAACAGAGTGAGACTCCATCCCCAAAAAAAAAAAAGAAATAAAACTTGCCCAAGGTAACTAAAATGTAGATTTGAATCCAGTATAGCCGAAAACTCACTGTTGCTTACGTTCTTATCACCTTCATAGCTATCACCCTACTCTGCCAAGCCACTTTCATCTCTTTCCCAGATTGCCCTGTTCACCCAATTAGCCTATTTCTCCATACCATCCATTTTCTACCTAGTCACTGCAATGTTCCTTTTAGAACATAAATCTACCCAGTCATTTTTCTGCTCTAAACTCTCTGGTGGCTTCCCAACACATCTGGGAGCAGAAATGCCTAACCATGGTTTAACTTACTCTGGCCCTATTCTCTCTTTTCACACCACTGTCAATTCCATTCCAGCCATTTGCCTGTGTGCTGTTAATCAGATATATCGACTATGCTCACATCTCACAGCCTTTTGTACTTGTTCCCTCAGCTTGGCATACTCTTCCTTCAGATTTTTTTCTTTTTTTTTTTTTTTTGGAGACACAATCTTGCTATGTTTCTCAGGCTGGTCTAGAACTCCTAGCTGCCCTTAAGTGATTTTCCTGCCTTGGACTCCCAAAGTGCTAGGATTATAGGCATGAGACAGTGCCTCCTCACCTTCCTCAGATTTTTACTTAATTTCCTCTTAGATCTCAGCTCAAATTAACCCCTGTAGGGAAGCCCTTCTATTGAAAACACAGCTCCATCATTTATCCCCTCTTCCTGTTTTTCCCTTCTTCTTAACATTTAGGACCTTGGCCGGGTACAGTGGCTCATGCCTGTAATCCCAGCACTTTGGAAGTCTGAGGCGGGTGGATCACGAGGTCAGGAGCTCAAGACCAGCCTGGCCAAGATAGTGAAACCCTTTCTCTGGGGGGAAAAAAAAAATGTAGTACCTTTTAAAATCATATAATCACTTTTTATGTATGTATATATGTATTTATTTATTTTGAGACAGAGTCATACTCTGTTGCCTAGGTTGGAATGCAGCAGCATGATCTCCCCCTCACTGCAATCTCTGCCTCCCTGGTTCAAGTGATTTTCCTGCCTCAGCCTCCCAAGAAGCTGGGATTACAGGCTTGTGCCACCATGCGTGGCTAATTTTTTGTATTTTTAGTTACAGACAGGGTTTCACCATATTGGGCAGACTGGTCTCAAACTCCTGACTTCAAGTGTTCTGCCCACCTCAGCCTCCCAAAGTGCTAGGATTACACACGTGAACCACCATGCACGACCCATATTGTTTACTTTTTGATTTTTGTCTGTTTCTCTGAGTAGAATATAAACTTCATGAATGCCTAGACCTTGTCTGTGGTAGTCACTGTATTTCTAGAATCTAGGAGAATGTGTGGCAGCTGGGCATGGTGGCTCATGCACCTGTAATCCCAGCACTTTCAGAGGCTGAGGTGGGTGGATCACAAGATCAAGCGATTGAGACCATCCTGGCCAACATAGTGAAACCCCGTCTCTACTAAAAATACAAAAATTAGGTGGGCGTGGTAGTGGGCGCCTGTAGTCCCAGCTACTCGGGAGGCTGAAGCAGGAGAATTGTTTGAACCTGGGAGGCGGAAGTTGCAGTGAGCTGAGGTTGTGCCATTGCACTCTAGTCTGGGTAACAGGGCAAGACTCCGTCTGAAAAACAAAAGAAAAATATATGGCGCATAAGTCCAAGGTATATGTGATTACTTGTCTCATGAAAGATTTGTATTATACACGTTCTGTGAGTAGGGTGGAGCCATATGTTTGTATAGGTTAGGCATTTACATGGAGCAACTTCAAGCAGATACTTTAAAGATTAATTGGATATGGTAGTAATGGGAGGGATTGAAAACATCTGAGGTGTCTATTTATGGAAGTAGTTCCTCAGTCACCTGGAGGTGGGGGCTAGGAGGGGGAGAGAAACAGAAACTATATTCTTCTAAAGGTAGATGGGGGCAATCAGGAGCCAATTGACAAAGGTGGGTTTTAATCATTTTGACTTTTAGAAAAAATCATTTGTTACAACATGTCTTCATCATAGATTTAAAGGTACAAAGACGAGGTTGGTAAAGAATTCTGAAAACTTAAGAAAAATCTTTTATGGTAGTCCTTGCATCACCAGTGTTAATACTTGTACAAGAAGGATGATGAGAACTGAGGGGGGAAAAGACTATTTTTTTTTGAGATAGAGTTTTGTTTTTGTCATCCAGGCTGGAGTGCAATGGCATGATCTCAGCTCTCTGCAGCCTCCTCCCAGGTTCAAGTGATTCTCCTGCCTCAGCCTCCTGAGTAGCTGGAATTACAGGCACCTGCCACCATGCCCAGCCAATTTTTGTATTTTAAGTAGAGATGGGGTTTCATCATGTTGGCCAGGCTGGTCTTGAACTCCTGACCTTAGGTAATCTGCCCACTTCAGCCTCCCAAAGTGGTGGAATTACAGGCGTGAGCCACTGCGCTCGGCCCGGAAAAGACATTTGAATTTGGTTATTAGAAGGTTGTTAGTGACATCTGGGCACAGTCTGAGTTAGAGAAAGAAGCCAGTTTTAGAGGATTAAAGAGAGCATAGATGCTGTGTGCTTTTCTGAGTACGGTTTTGTTAGAAAGATGGTTCTTCAGGGACATCACTTACATACAACAGTGTTTTGTATACCTAATTGCAATGATGCCATAATTATACTTTTCTTTGGCTTCACAGTGTTAAGCATATAGATGTGTTGAAAATAACTGTGTGAGTAAAAAAACCGATATGGACGGTGTGTTCAAAACATATAACAGGCCGGGTGCAGTGGCTCACACCTCCTGTAATCCCAGCACTTTGAAGGGCCAAGACAGGAGGATTGCTTGAGCCCAGGAGTTTGAGCGCAGCCTGGGCATCATAGTGAAACTCGCATCTCTAACCCCTACTCCCACCTCCAAATATTAGTTGGGCATAATGGCAAGAGCATGTGGTCCCACCTACTCAAGAGTCTGAGGTGGGAGGATTGCTTGAGTCTGGGAGTTTGAGACTGTAGTGAGCCATGATCATGCCACTGTGCTGCAACCTGGGTGACAGGGTGAGACCCTGTCTCAAAAATATACTAAACATTTAACAGAGAAAGGAAATAAAATATAGGCTAAAGTGAGGAGTGTTTTGTTGTATTTTGTTTTTGGGTTGTTTGGAGACAGAGGAAGGAACCAGTGGGAAGGGAAGGATGGTACTGAGCAAAATACGAGTGTTGAAGGAGTAACAGTTTGCAGTTATTTCTAGAAAGTGGTTAGAAGAAATGGGCTTACTTATTGAGATTAAGGAGTTAACCTTAGAAAAGAGGTAGATCTCTCTCTCTCTGAGGTGCATGCAGTAAAAGTGAAAGCAGACATTGTGAGAGGTAAGAATATGAAGAAACCAGTGACTTTCTCAGGTGGTATCTTTAGAATGAGGTTTAGTGAATCAGGATTGGGGAACTTAAGGAGATAGAAGAATTGCAGTAACTATTGTGTGAGAATCATGCTAAGGCTTCAAAAAGAATACCTCAAGTTTTACCAGATAGCAGTGAAAGTGAGTCTTTTTAATGTTGCTTACATTGCAAAAGCTTGAAGAAAATGGTAATCTGGTATCAAATGAGGGTTTTTGACTGTAATTTTTAATTTATCATTGTATATTACAATTTAATCCTGTATAATTTTGTAATTAAAGATCACAAATTCTTCAAATGGTGAAGAGGTTTTTTCATACCTTAAAATTTAATATTTAATATCTGAATAGAGAAAGGAGTAGATTGAAGCACTGGAGTTTCTGAAAGGTACTGATGTTGCCTTTTGTTTTTTGAGACAGTTTCACTCTTGGTGTCCAGGCTGGAGTGCAATGGTGCGATCTCAGCTCACCGCAACTTCTGCCTCCCGGGTTCTAGTGATTCTTCTGCCTCAGCCTCCTGAGTGGCTGGGATTACAGGCATGCGCCACAACGCCTGGCTAATTTTGTATTTTTAATAAAGATATGGTTTCTCTGTGTTGGTCAGGCTGGTCTTGACCTCAGATGATTTGCCTGCCTTGGCCTCCCGAAGTGTTGGGATAACAGGCATGAGCCATTGTGCCTGGCGAGGTTGCTTTTTAAGTACTAAAGCTTTTAGAGTTGAGATAACTTGTGGAGAGCTATGTCAGTCTTTTATTCAGTTGTTTTATTTTTATTCATTTTTAATTTATAAATTACATTTTTAAATTTAAATTATAGAAATGGAGTTTTGCCATGTTGCCCAGGCTGGTTTTGAACTCCTGAACTCAGGTGATCCACCCTCCTCGGCCTCTCAAAGTGCTAGGATTATAGATGTGAACTGCTGCGTGTGGCCTCCTTTATTCTGTTTTTTATGAGAAAGGTCAAACTATAAAAATTTAACATTTAGAGTTAATATAAATTTTACACTCTTAGTTTCCATTTTTCAAGAGACTGTTGTTCTTTGATAACCCTAAGGTCATGACAATAAAAATTAGGATTAGCTCTGCAAGTCAACTGTAAGTTTCAGATTGTTCCATTCTTACTTAACCATCTTCTGCCCTCATCTTCTAAAAAAAAGAAAAGACAATAGACTTTATGGCTCTAAAATCAAATGCTTTTGTTGGATTCTAATAAGGGGGTTTTATTTTAGGTGTTTGTAGGTAAAATACCAAGAGATTTATATGAGGATGAGTTGGTGCCCCTTTTTGAGAAGGCTGGACCCATTTGGGATCTACGTCTTATGATGGATCCACTGTCTGGTCAGAATAGAGGGTATGCATTTATCACCTTCTGTGGAAAGGAAGCTGCACAGGAAGCTGTGAAATTGGTATGTGATAATTATCCACTATTGAGGGAATAAACTTTAATTCAAAAATGTTTGCAGTTAACATTATTTTATTTTCAGTAGTTGATTTGAATGCTTTTATACTAAGTTGATATGTGATCTTTGCTTTATTTTTTCTGACTGTAAAAGTAAAAAAGGAACTGAAAAAAGCAGAAGTAATGTTTTATAGAAAGTCTTCCATTAAGTTATCTGTTAGACTGATTAATATCAGAAGTTTCATATGAGTATTTGCATGTCTTTTGGTTTTAGACAAAAGGATGTCAATTCTTGATGTTAAATTTTAGGATTCTTAAAGTATAATGAAGGCTGGAATGGGCTGTGGGGAACATAATAGTGGATGACAGCGATTTTAGGATTCAATTCAGAAAATAGTTGTAAATCTGTTTTATTTTCGTTGCAACCTAATATAATTTATTTCATATTTTCTAAGTGTATTTTTGTTCTTTATGTTTCTTGGCCCTTGAGTCTTCTCTGTTTTTAATCTTTCTCTCCTCTTCTATTTATAGCCAGTCTAATATTAATTTCCTTTCTCTAGGGCCTTTAACCACTTGGTACTCATTTCACACCAGTAGTAGTAGTAACAAAGTTCTGCAAATCAAATGTATCTTCACTGCTACTGTGTTTAAGACACAGCTATGTCAGTATCTTAAAATGACAGTGTCATTATTTTTTGGCATACTCCTGCATGACAGCCGAAGGCCTCACTAAGTCTAGTTCTAGCCTTTCTAGAATGGGTAACCTCTTTCATCAAGGCTTTTGGTTTCATTACTGGTGTCTAAGTTCTACTCCTAGCTTGACCCAGATTTTAGTTTTTATTATGAATTTTTCCTTTAGACTTTATTTAATATTAAATTTTCATTTTTGGCAATATATGGATGATTTTATTTTTAATAATCGTATATTTTGGTAAACTAGTGGTTAAATAATGTTAAAATATAATAAGCTAAAATTGGCCAGGCATAGTGGCTCACGCCTGTAATCCCAGCACTTTGGGAGGCTGAGGCAGGTGAATCACCTGAGATCAGGAGTTCAAGATCAGCCTGACCAACATGGTGAACCTCCATCTCTACTAAAAACACAAAAATTAGCCAAGCATGGTAGTGCATGCCTGTAGTCCCAGCTACTGGGAGGCTGAGGCAGGAGAATCACTTTAACCCAGGAGCAGGTTGCAGTGAGCCAAGATCGTGCTTCTGCACTGCAGCCTGGACAACAGAGCGAGATTCCATCTTTAAAAAAAAAACTCTCTAAAATTTATGAAGGAAATCCACTATAGTGATTTAAATAAAACATTTTTCAAAATTTTATAAAATTTTGAAAGTATTGTGTTTGGTAGACAATTTAAAACCTTATACATTTAGAATTCTGGGACTTCTGTAGAATTTGAAATTTTTCTAATATTTTTTGCATTGATTAAACATAGTTACATATTGTTATTTTGACTATGGCTTACCTATATCTAATAACATTTCCAAGGACCTTGAATGATCAGTCTCAGGTATTTTTTCTGAAAAATCTCTAGAAAAACATTTTCAGATAGATAAAATTAAAATATGAAATAAGATATTTTAAAAAATAAAGTGAATAACTGAGTCCTTTTTGTATGGAAGAGCAGTGAATGTTAACAAAACCAAACTAAAAGAGACCATAACAATGAAGTTTAACATATGCATTCATATTATGGAAAGCATGAGGGAACTTCGTGAGTTGATTAGCCAGGGAGCGTTTGGCCTTAAAATTGTTGTATTTTTTAGATTAAGATCAGTTGTCCTGAGGTTGGGGTGGTTTTGGGGTCTCTGGTTCTTTTCTTCGTTGCAGTGTGACAGCTATGAAATTCGCCCTGGTAAACACCTTGGAGTGTGCATTTCTGTGGCAAACAACAGACTTTTTGTTGGATCCATTCCGAAGAATAAGACTAAAGAAAACATTCTGGAAGAATTCAGTAAAGTCACAGGTAAAACAAAAATGTATTTAGAAATTCTTTTGGGAAATGGGTTGTACTACTTATAAGTGCTCAAAAAAAACTGAGGAGTTGCATGTATTAAATTAAGAATTCAAGTCTTCAGTGTCTAAATTACTTCCTTTCTGCTTTATAGTGGTTTGGATTTAAGTAAGTTCCCTTATATCCTTCAGTTCTTGGACTGTCCCCTTCACTTCTTTGTCTTAATTGAACCTTGGCTTTTGCTGGAGCTTTTGCTCTATAGCCCTCAATAAATGCTTTTTTTTCCCCTTGACAATCAGTGTATTTTAGGACCAAGAAGATGAAAGTTCCTACTCCCTCCCTATTGCCTTGTCTGGATCAGATTTTTAAAAATTTTCAATTCTAAATCCATGGAATTGATTGAGAAGCAGATTTTATATCATAGTTCTATACACATATATGACTGAAACAATTTAACAAAACTGTACTTTTATTACATATGATTTATTTTGTATTATTCTATTTCATTTTAAAAAACGCTGGTTGTGCTCTAATACTACCTATGATTTAAAAACACTGCTATAGACCACTGCCTCCCCTTGTAAAAACCACTGTTTCTTTATAGTTTTATCATCCAGACATGTCTTTTCCCTTTCCTTGAAGCTGACATTCATTGCTCTTCTGATTTTAGCCTTTCATTAATCTAAAGATTGCTTCTGGCTTACTGTCTTCTTCTTCTGCCCTAAATGAACTTATTCCTAATATATCTACATTGGTGAGCCATCCAGGGCCTTAGACTCCTACCTACTTCTGTGACCACCTCATCTTTAGTCCTTTACTTCAGCTCCGCCATATTCAGATTACATTCTGGATCTAGTCACCAGAAACTCTATGCACTTAGATCTCTTGGTTTCTGGCATCCCACTTTGTAACCACTGCCACCACCCGCTGTATTGTGTTGGTCAAATACCCCTACTGGCACAGTTCTTTAACCTTATTACTTTATTATATATAGCTCCTTCTGGCTTCATGATCATTTACTCATTCTTTCAGCAGGTGTTTAATTAAAGTTCCTGTTAAATGCTGGCATTGTGCTACGTGCCTGGGATACATTGGTGGCTAAGAGACATATTCTCTGCTCTCATAGATCCTATATCCTGGGAAAGAAGATAAGACCAAGAATATAAAAAATAAAAATTAAAGGAATATTTAGACATTGTGATAAGACACTGAAGCAGGAAATACAGGATATTTTCCAAGAGAATAGCTACTATCCCTGTTTTGATGGTTCTGTAAGACTTTTCTGATAAGAAGACATGTCAACCAACACCTGAAAGGTGAAGAGGATGTAGCATACAAAGAGCAAAAGGAGGTGTATTCCAAGACAGCAACACATGCCAAGGTTCCAAGGCAAGAAAGAAGTCAGTGTATTACAGTAACTGAGGAGGCCAGTGTTATTAAAAGGTAGAATTAGGAGTAGAATTGTATGAGATTAAGTAGGCAGGGCTTCTATAGGCTGTGTAAGGAGTTGAGTTTTTATTGTATATATAATGAGAAGGTATTTAAAGGTCTCAAGCAGGAAATAACATCTGTTTCATGTTTACGGGATATTATTCCTACTGCTCTGTGGATGGGGGCTTGGAGAGAGGGGCAAGAGTGGAAGCTGATGAATTAGTTGAAGCTGTCCTATTAGTACAGATAGAGGATTAGATTAGGGTAATAGCAGTGGAGGTAGAAAGAAGTAAATTAGTTTGGAACTGGATAGGAGAGATGAAGTAAAGGAAGGAATCAAGAATGTCTAATTTCTGGCTTCAGAACCAGGTGAATGGCACTGCTTATTAGATAGGAAGTCTAGGGAAGGCAGATTTTGGCCATGGTGGTTTGGTTTTGGACTTGTTAAATTTGCAATGTCTAAAACATCAAAGAGTATACATCAGGTAAGAACGTAGGCACATCTGAAGCTTAGAGAAATCTGGGCTAGGAAAAAAAATTAAGTATTTATAAGGGTATGGATAATATTTAAAAGTAGGGCTAGCTGACATTTAGAAAGAACACATACAGAGAGACAGGGCAAAGGACTAAGACCAGAGGAACACTAATATTTAGCGATCACTTCCATTCTTGGTAAAAATAGTAACTTTTAAGTTACCTTCAAGGAGATTTTTGGCCATGATTGGTTGTCAAAAGTTAGTTCTCTTGGGCTTATATTAATAATTTTGTTTTTAAAATCCTTGTTAGTGCTTTTATAAAGTCATGTTATATCAAACATTCTAAAACATTGTAGCATGTTAAATTTCAGTATACAGTAGTTAGATTTGTTATATATGGCTGTACTTTCAGGACCCCTAAAATTAAAAAGGAACGTTAAATACTGTCCCAAACCCCATATCTAATTATGTTGGTCTAATTGTCTCTAGTTGTCTACAAAATTAGTGACTCATTTTGAGGCTGCTTCACTTATTTTTTGCTCATCGGCAAGCGGATTTAGGTCTGCCTAATCGCTAGATGTGTGGTGGATGCTTTTGGCTTATATATCTGGCTGTTGGTTTAACAGAGGGTTTGGTGGACGTTATTCTCTATCATCAACCCGATGACAAAAGAAGAATCGGGGGTTCTGCTTCCTTGAATATGAGGATCACAAGTCAGCAGCACAAGCCAGACGCCGGCTGATGAGTGGAAAAGTAAAAGTATGGGGAAATGTAGTTACAGTTGAATGGGCTGACCCTGTGGAAGAACCAGATCCAGAAGTCATGGCTAAGGTAAATACAGTTGCTTGGGGTGGGGGTAGGGTTATCATTTAAATTTTGTATTCAGAATAAAGCTCAAATATTTTGAGTTTATGGTAAATAGAAATTGTAGCTTTAGCCTTTAAATGTTTGGCAAGGAGCTGCTTTAACACTAAAGTTAACAGCCTGTTTTGGTATCCAGGAATTTCCATTAACCATCCCTTTTCCTGCAGATTAAATGTGTAAAAGGAACTGAAATGAAATTTCTTTAATTAAGTATTTTCATACACACTGGGTATTTGTTTAGTGTTAGGCACTGTGAAGGATACAGGTTTAAAAAAAGAAAGGTCTTGAGTAAAGAGGGAAGTAACGTTTTGGAGATTATAAATTATCATCTTCATTGACCATATTATGACTTTTATTACTTTGGCATGAATTATGTTTTATTTAGATTTATAGCTAATTTTTTTTTTTTCAAGGTTTTTGGTGTTTGTATGTATGTATGTATTTATTTTTGAGACAGAGTCTTGCTCTGTCACCCAGGCTGGAGTTCAGTGGCATGATCTTGGCTCGCTACAACCTCCACCTGGGTTCAAGCGATTCTCCTGCCTCAGCCTCCCAAGTAGCTGGGATTACAGGTGCCCGCCACCAAGCCCGGCTAATTTTTGTATTTTTAGTAGAGACGGGTTTCACCATATTGGCCAGGCTGGTCTCAAACTCCTGACCTCATAATCCGCCCACCTCGGCCTCTCAAAGTGCTGGAATTACAGGTGTGAGCCACCACACTCGGCCTGTTGTAATTTTTAAATGGTCAAGTTGCCTTAGTGTATTGTCCCCATGAAGAAAGGCAAAGGATTGTCATGTTTGCTCTTATTTGTTAGTGGCAAAATATGCATGGCAAGTCCTGTAGAGGGCCCTCAATTCTCTCCTAATCCCTGTACTTGCATTGCCAAGATCTTAATAGTGGTGCCATGAGTCATGGTTCTTAAGCTTTCCTTTGGGTGACTCCTGGAATTAAAGGGACACATCAGAGTTGCATTTCTGCTTCTTACAATGAGTTCTTGAACATTTTAGTTGTCTCTTCCCTTCACAGGGAGGCAGCAACTCTGAATGGCCATGAGTTAATGGTTGGATTCTTTCTGATAAGTCAAAAGTCAGGCTTTTTATTACAGAATTTGAGGAGGCAAACCCTCGCTTTGAATAGTTTGGAGAACCCTGGTTTATACTCGTATGGTAAAGTCTTTGTAGGTAATGACATCTTTGGGTTAAGCAGATAAGATCTATTGAGAATGAACCAGAGAGGCTCTCTGAAATGCTACTCAGTATCTTTTATCTCATATTCCTTGAGTAGATGGGTGTTTAGGGAAGGGATTGAAAATTTAGCTCTTGAGTTTTTATTTTTTTACTAGCTTGATTTTAATTCCCGTTGTTTCTTCTAATACAACTGTGACTTTGGGTAAACTACTGAACGTGAATGTCATCTATTTTATTGAGGCTGGATCAATCTCTAAGATCCACTACAACTTTGAATCTATCTGTAGAAACTAAGTGTAGCCTGTACTGCTTTTTCTGTAAAAATATTTTAAATAGCATTATAGATGTATTACATATTATAAAAGAGGAATAAAATTCCCCGAAGTATAGTTTGTGATTTGCTTACCAGCCACTTCTCACATAACCTTTAGTAACTGCCCAGGTGGAAGTTCATCCTAATCTTTTCTTAGGGTTAGAAAACTTCAAGATTTTATTCTAGTAACTCCTTTTTCCTAGATCAAAAACAGGTTTCAGAATGAAAAGGAGGAGTCTATAAACTTGGTATTAAATATTATAGAGCCCTTTACTGTTGTCTTTTTTTGGAAATGGGGCCTCGCTATGTTGCCCATGCTGGAGTGCAGTAGCTGCTCACATGTGCAATCATAGCACACCACAGCCTCAAACTCCTGGGCTTAAGGTTCCTCCTGCTTCAGCCTCCCAAGTAGCTTGGGACTATAGGTGCATGCAACTACACCCAGCTCCTTTATTCTTTTCTTTTCGTTTCTTCTCTTTTCTTTCTTTTTTTTTCTTTTTTTTTATTTTGAGACGGAGTTTGCTCTGTTGCCTAGGCTGGGGTACAGTGGCATGATCTTGGCTCACTGCAACCTCCACTTCCCCAGTTGAAGCGATTCTCCTGCCTCAGCCTCCCGAGCACCTGAGACTACAGGCACATACCACAATTGTATTTTTAGCAGAGATGGGGTTTCACCATATTGGCCAGGCTGGTCTTGAACTCCTGACCTCGTGATCTACCCACCTTGGCCTCCCAAAGTGCTGGGATTACAGGCGTGAACCACCGTGCCCAGCCCCTTTATTGTTTTCTAATTGAAAAGTTTATCCATTTGAGTAAAGCTGCTGTTATTCACACTATCAATTTAAAATTTACTGAAGATTTTTTTGCCAAGTTGGATCAGTTTACAATGGACCAGAACCTAAAAGCCTAAATTATGTCTCTTAAAGGGACCCTTTTTCCTGTTGAACATTTTAAACACAGTTTCACTAAGCAATTTTCATATAGTATATTATGGTTTCATCCTAGAAAAGTCCATGTTGAATTTTTTTAAAAAAGCAACTAAGTCAGTGGGAGTCTGTATAACATAGAGGCTGGACCTCAGTATGACAGACTGAGAATAATAAAGGGGATGGAGCATTTGTGAAAATTGTTAAGTTTTTTTCTTCCTTAAATTAATATCTTCTTATTGGAAAGCCCTTTATCTAAAGCAACAATTTGTTCAGTATGTTAGTTTTTTATTTGGATAGGTACTACATTTTCTTAGTTCAAAAGTTATATAGAAAGTCTAGACAAATTTCCTTTCTACCCCTATACCTATGTCTGCCGAATCCCTTTGTCCCCTAAGGCATCCAGTTTTAGTAGTTTTTGGTTTATCTTTTTAATATTTCCTTAGACAAGTACGAATATATATTCTTATTTCCTTAATTCTTACATGAGTGGTAGTAATGTTGGTAGCCTACCATATTCACTGACCTATATTTGCTTTATTCACCATCCTGTTTTATCAGCTCTAAGGAAATGTACCATTATTATATGTACCACTAAGAAGTTACAAAACACTGCTAACTGAACTATGGCACAGTGCTTGCTTATCACATTGACTAAGTTGTTTGTCTATTTCAGAGATGGAAAAATAGTGTATCCTGTCAATCTCTTATAGCTCATAGAGCTCTCCTTCATTTTTTATGACTACATAGTAGTGTATTCTGTGGATGTACTATAGTGTATTTAACCAGCTGGATATTGAATTGTTTCTCATCTTTTGCTCTTACAATGCTGTAGTGAATAAGCTTGTGTCAGTTGATACAAGTTGAGATATATCTGTAGGAGAGATTCTTAGGAGTAGAATTGTAGGCCAAAGGATAAATACATCTGTAATTGTTAAGATACTGCCATATACCCTCTGTAGGATATACACTGTTTTACATTTCTACCAGCAAAATACAAGAGAACTGTTTTCCTCGTTCTTGACAAAATAGTGTATGATCAAACTTTTGAACTTTGCCAGTCTGTTAACAAATGGTGTCTCAGTGCCATTAAGGATTTGCTTTTCTTACTATGCTTAGTTTGAACTTTAAATATATTTTTAAGAGCCATGTATGTTTCTTTGTGTGAGCCATGTATTCATGAATTTTGCCGATTTTTCTATTCAGTTGTTGAGCTTTTCTTATTTTCTGGTGCTCTGATATAAAAGAGAGATTAGCTGTTCGTTATACATGTTGCAAATATTTCTTCCATATTTGTTGTCTTTGCCTGTGGTATTTTTTGCCATATGGAAGTCATTTATTTTTAGTGGTTGAGTATATCACTCTTATGTATCCTAGATTTTAAGTCGTAAGATCATCTCCACTCCAGTGTTATATAAAGGAATCATCCTTATTCTGATACTTTCTTAGTCCTCCCTCCACCTTTTTATCAGTTAAATTTTCAGTCTGTTTGGAGTTTATCCTGGTTTATAGTGTGAAGCATGGACCAGCTTTTATCTTTTTTTTTCTGATTAACACTACCTGATTTAATGATTTAAGCATTATGTTTGTTTATATTCAGTAGGGCCAGTCTCTGAATTTTACTTTTTTTTCCCCCCCTGGTTATTCTTGCTTATCTATTTTGTCATACGAACTTTTAAAAGTTACTCAGTTTTAGAGGGAAAAAAGAAAAGCTTGTTTTGAAGGGGACTTGGGGGACCATGTCAAATTTGTTAATTAACTTGTAATAATTATGTGTTGCTTCCTTGAAGGTTCTACTCAACGTTAGGTGCTTTAATGACAACATAGGGGAAGGCAGTAACCAATAATTTTTATTAATTGGTGACTACTATTAGTATAATGTTCCTAGCTGTTTCTTTTTACTACCTATAACAGCACTTTTAGCACTTAATGTTTTAGAGGGGAAAAGCCTATGGTATGAAGACAGGAAGAAACACTTTTCAGGTAGAACTAAGTAGCCAATTACAGTTCCGTTTATTTGTTGCTTACTAGGTAAAAGTTTTGTTTGTGAGAAATTTGGCTACTACAGTGACAGAAGAAATATTGGAAAAGTCATTTTCTGAATTTGGAAAACTCGAAAGAGTGAAGAAGTTGAAAGATTATGCATTTGTTCATTTTGAAGACAGAGGAGCAGCCGTTAAGGTAGAAATTTTGGAATTTTGGTTCTTGATATTTGAATTTTGTTTTCGAAACTTGCTAAACACGTAAAATAACTAAAAACTGAAATAAAATTGGTCGTTAGCTTTTGCTGAACTCTGGAACTTTCTATTTAATCTCTAAAGTGGTAGTAGTATGACAGATAAGACTCCATATTTCAAAGCCAGATTATTACTGAGTTTGTGATTTTAGGCAAGCTATTTTTAATCTCTGTATTGTTTTGTAAGATTTGATAGCATGATGCTGTAAACACTAAATAGGTAGTGAATGTATTGTAACTACTTAGTTTACCTCAGTTTGTGTATCTGTGAAGGAAACGGAATGGTGCACATAACTCTCACAGTACACAGTGTTTAATTGAGTAGATACATTGTGAGGGTATGATTAGTTTTACTTTTATTTAATTATTTTAGAGTTAAAATAGCATTGGCTATGTTTTACTGATTTCAGTAATTGTGAGAGATAGCTCTTGTGTATAATAGTCTGATGATAATGAAAGTGTGAAAAAAAGCATTTTCATATACTATCTTTTTTTTTTAGTGACCCTTGGTGCTAAAGTATTTTCATATACTATCTGGAACACAAAACCTGCTCTGCTTTCTATTGACAATGGACTCTCTCTTTTTTTTTTTTTTTTTTTTTTTTTGATGGAGTCTTGCTCTGTCACCCAGGCTGGAGTGCAAAGGCATGATCTCGGCTCACTGCAACCTCTGCCTGCTGGGTTCAAGTGATTCTCCTGCCTTAGCCTCCTGAGTAGCTGGGATTACAGGCACGTGCCACCATGCCTGGCTAATTTTTGGATTTTTAGTAGAGACGGAGTTTCACTGTGTTGGTCGGGCTGGTCTTGAACTCCTGACCTCATGATCTGCCCACCTAAGCGCTGGGATTACAGGCATGAGCCACTGTGCTCAGCAGTTTAGATCCATCTTTAATGGGTGAAATTTTCAGTTTCTTTTTCTTGTTCATCTGTCATTCCTTGAGGGGATGGCAAGGAAGACAAAACATTACTAAAATCTTTTTTATGTTATTAGGAAGATAGATCGAGAATGCTCAGTGACACAGGCTTGGTTCTTTCTCTGCATATCTGGTCGACGGGGGTACTGCACCTCTAATTTGAGTGTTTTTTTGGTTTTGTTTTTTGCCCAGGCTACTGCTTTTTAAACAGGCTTTATAGAATCTCTGACTAGTTTAGAATTAATTGGCTTGCCCATTTATGGTAGCTAATTATTGAGGCAGTATTGTTAATAAAATTCATCACTTGTCCAAGATCATAAACTCAGTAATAATCTGGCTTTGAAATACGGAGTCTTACCTGTTACACTGTTACACTCTTAACTGTTAATGTGTGGCTTCTGAAATTTCCACTGGTATAGAATGCAGATAACTGATAATTTTATGCTTTCCAAATATTCCTCCTGTCTTGATTGGTTTTAAATAACTGGTTGTCCTAATTGAAGATATTTATAGGATGGTTGGCCAGAGAAGCCTATGAAATTATAAAATATCCTGTCCAGGAACTGGGAGTCACCAGGATGGTCAGGGCAGACAGTAGATGTTTCATTTTTTAATTTATGCCAGGAAGTTTTTGTAAACTTGCTGACTTGCTTTAACTGAAGAAATGCAAAACTGAGGTGGTAAAAGGGAAAATTGAAGTCTTGAGGACTAGTTTAGTTTTTTTCTAGATACTTATAAATCACTGATAGCTCTTTATAAATAGAACATTTATATTATGTGCACCCAGAGTGGGGAAGGGTATAAGGAAACAAAAAATAAATTACCAGGAGGTGACATTTTGTTACTATCTGAACCTTTTGATGAATGGCAAAGGTTGTTAGGTGGAACAGCATGAACAAGGGCAAGAACATGGAATGTTTGATTACTGCTTTCTGCATAATTGCTTGACTCTTCATTAGTCCAGGCCTTTTGTGGCTCTGTACTTTTAACTGTTCAGGCAGAGTACATTTTGGATTAAGCATGGTAGGGAAACTTGGGCTTTTTGTGTTGGTATCTTGTTGAATTTTAAAGATAATCTCACTCAGTAACCTCATTTGTGCTTCAGATCCTTGAAATTTTTGTATAAGAACAGCGTAAGACCTGTATGTTGAAGGCCACATGTTTATTTTAAAATTCTAATCCTGAAAAGTTAATCTTTGTCTAGTTTGTATTAATCCTGGCATTTTTCCCTGGAATGGATTTGCTTCTTTCTTTAGTATGACTTATCTTTTAAGGAGTTAGTTATTTGGAATTAAGGAGAAGCAACAGATGGCAACTATTTTACCTTTTAAAATATAATATCAGGAGATTGGTTTTGTTCTCAATGTAATTTACATATAAAAAGATTAGGTCAAGGGAAACGTATTTTCTCTGTGTGTGTGTGTGTGTGTGTGTGTGTGTTTAAGTTTCTGGCTAGATTCACCTTTTGCCATTTAAAATAATTGTGAAGTAAATTGTTTATTAAGTATATTAATGACAAGTGTATGTTATGTTTTATTATAAAATATCGCAAAGTAAATTAATTTTTCTAATTTGGTATAGGCTATGGATGAAATGAATGGCAAAGAAATAGAAGGGGAAGAAATTGAAATAGTCTTAGCCAAGCCACCAGACAAGAAAAGGAAAGAGCGTCAAGCTGCTAGACAGGCCTCCAGAAGCACTGCGTGAGTCTACATTTTAGTAGATATATCTTTGGATAAGGAATAACGATAATGGAGATCAGATTAATAAAATCAGGAGTCTTGAAGCAAACTGATTTGTTTTTTCTTTCTCCCTCTCCCTCCTTTGCTAGGTATGAAGATTATTACTACCACCCTCCTCCTCGAATGCCACCTCCAATTAGAGGTCGGGGTCGTGGTGGGGGGAGAGGTGGATATGGCTACCCTCCAGATTACTATGGCTATGAAGATTACTATGATGATTACTATGGTTATGATTATCACGACTATCGTGGAGGCTATGAAGATCCCTACTACGGCTATGATGATGGCTATGCAGTAAGAGGAAGAGGAGGAGGAAGGGGAGGGCGAGGTGCTCCACCACCACCAAGGGGGAGGGGAGCACCACCTCCAAGAGGTAGAGCTGGCTATTCACAGAGGGGGGCACCTTTGGGACCACCAAGAGGCTCTAGGGGTGGCAGAGGGGGTCCTGCACAACAGCAGAGAGGCCGTGGTTCCCGTGGATCCCGGGGGCAATCGTGGGGGCAATGTAGGAGGCAAGAGAAAGGCAGATGGGTACAACCAGCCTGATTCCAAGCGTCGTCAGACCAACAACCAACAGAACTGGGGTTCCCAACCCATCGCTCAGCAGCCGCTTCAGCAAGGTGGTGACTATTCTGGTAACTATGGTTACAATAATGACAACCAGGAATTTTATCAGGATACTTATGGGCAACAGTGGAAGTAGACAAGTAAGGGCTTGAAAATGATACTGGCAAGATACGATTGGCTCTAGATCTACATTCTTCAAAAAAAAAAATTGGCTTAACTGTTTCATCTTTAAGTAGCAATCTGCTGCCATTTGTATTGGGCTGAAGAAATCACTATTGTGTATATACTCAAGTCTTTTTATTTTTCCTCTTTTCATAAATGCTCTTGGACATTATTGGGCTTGCAGAGTTCCCTTATTCTGGGGATTACAATGCTTTTATCGTTTCAGGCTTCATTTTAGCTTCAAAACAAGCTGGGCACACTGTTAAATCATGATTTTGCAGAACCTTTGGTTTTGGACAGTTTCATTTTTTTGGATTTGGAATAGATTACATAGGAGTATGGAGTATGCTGTAAATAAAAATACAAGCTAGTGCTTTGTCTTAGTAGTTTTAAGAAATTAAAGCAAACAAATTTAAGTTTTCTTGTATTGAAAATAACCTATGATTGTATGTTTTGCATTCCTAGAAGTAGGTTAACTGTGTTTTTAAATTGTTATAACGTCACACCTTTTTGAAATCTGCCCTACAAAATTTGTTTGGCTTAAACGTCAAAAGCCGTGACAATTTGTTCTTTGATGTGATTGTATTTCCAATTTCTTGTTCATGTAAGATTTCAATAAAACTAAAAATCTATTCAAAACATTACCTATTTCAAATTCAATTGTGTCCTAAAACATCATTTTATTCGTAATCCTTGCAAGGAATATTGTTTTCAAAGTATAACTGCCTATGTGAGTGATCAAATTCATGCAAAATTTCTTGTCTATTCCAACATGTATTGTGGATATTAGACTGAGGATTAGTCTAAATTCAAGTATTATTCCAATTAGCACTTCATTAATTGGTGTTCTCTCATAGTCTCTTCTAATTTTGAAATTTTATCCTTTATTAAAAAAAAAAACAGGTTCAAAGACTTTTGAGCATTCTTTGCAGGCATTGGATAATTTGCGTTAAAACAAATAAAATGTGGCTGGGAAAGCAGACTGCAATTTATTTTGACCCACATTCTTTACAAGGGTTGATTTGTGGCTGAAGACCTTATTTGCTGGATAAGTGAATGTACATACAGGGAAAACTGTTAGTACTGTGGCATCAATTGCACTGCAGACTTTAGTTTTAGCAAACGTGATAGTGACTACCATTTTAGTTACTGAACGAATATAATTTCCTATTGCTATGTAAATTTGCTTTGAGAAACACTCATGCCTTGTAAGAGAGGCTTAAAAATATCCAGTAGTAATACCTCTGACTTTCTGTGAACACCTTGTTTATTTTTAGTTATCTGCTATCCCTGATGCCTGAATTTTTTGTTGGCCAATACATAACATCTATTTCTGTATTCCTTTAGAAATTCTGATTTATTTTAATGACTTTTTTGCTTGAGAATGAGAGGAACAAAAGAATCTAAGCTTTACGGTACAGCAAAGTCTGAATCACTTTCAAATTACTATTAAATTTTCCCTTCCATCTTATTCTTACGTGGTTCTCAAATGTTTTTATAATGATAAAAATATCAGAAGCCATTGGGGAATAATTAAAATGGATGCACCATTATTTTGTGTTTTGTTCCTGTTTGGTGTCTTTGTGATAAGAATATTAGATTTCAAAATCATAAGCCACTTAATTCCATGTAATCTTGGTTAGATCATATTTTGGGTTTCATGGCTTCATTTCAAATAAGAAAATTAATATTTACTGAGGAAAGTCAATATATTTCATTTCTTTTTCTAAGTACCCTCATTACACAGTACAGTCATTTAACAGGCCATTGATACTTTAGTTTTTTGGAAACTGATAAAGAAATTATGGTCTGTTGTATGATAGTTTTGAGTTAACGTGGGTATTTCTTTGGTAAGACAGAACCAGTTGTTTTTCTTATGCCCATGTATGCAAGTAAAGACACCAAACATTCTTTAAATGCTGCTTTTAAAATTTAAAAGTACAATTTGAAGTTGTAACTATACATCTAATTAGACTTAAGTAAAACCCTGATTTTTTTTCCTGGAAAGAACAAAATCTACAAATTTGAGTTGTTTTTATTTCTTAATTAGGTGTTACAAGCTACAAAGTTGTCATAAAGAATATTAAGAATGGGGATAGAAATGATTCTGAGAAAGCATAAACCCTTGCAAAAACATTAGACTAAAACTTGGGTTACATGTCAAAATCCTTTCCTTTAATTGCAAATTATATTTTGAATATTAAAATGGCCACCTCCTCTGTCCTTCTCACTAATTAAAAATATATTTGCAGAGGTATCCCTCTCATATTTGGTTTATAGGTTTTGTTGCTATTTTAAATTGTAAAGCATAATCCTATAAACATTAAAACTCAAGAGCTTTTCTTTGATGTCTTATAAATGATCACTGTAGCAGCATTCAGAGAAATAGATTCAGAGCTCAGCTTTTCACATAAATAAATCTAACAGTGTTATATATGAACCTGAAAAATGTCAGTTGAGGGAGGTCTTTATTCTAGATTGGCGTTTTTTAAAAAATAGTACAAATTATAAGTTCTAAGGAATTCGGTTTCCTGCTCTCCTACCTTTCCATCTTTTTTGTTCCCCAAGCTAATTGATTTGGCTTTATTTATGAGCCTGTTACGGTGAAGTGTGTGTTGGGAAATACATTGAGGTAGAACTCTTCTTTGTAGGTACCCTCCTGAGACTGATACAAATATACCCCTCCCCATAATGGAATACTAATTTTTATTTGATCACTCATTTATAGCAGTTGCTTAAATGTATTTATATGAAGGTATTTTAATTTCTAAGAGCAAAAAGTTCTAATAAGTTGCCAGATTTCTAATAAATCCAGGTTTATTTGATGAAAAGATAAGGAAAATGAGTTATGATTCTGTAGTTTTTTTTAAAAATGAGTTTAGCATAATTGTTTTTCAGGTTTTTTTAGTTACTGGGGTTATTCTGCATAAGAAAGCCCAATGCTTTCTGATATTAGGAGACAATTTTTCTCTCTTTTGACTTTGAAATCTGACTTAGGAGATGAATTCTATTTAGAAAGGTCAACATGCAATAAAATATATATTTTAAATTCTCCAAGAGAAGGGACATAAAATTTCACTCCTAGCATAAAGCCATATAATATTATTCTTGAAACTCATTACATCATTTGCCTCCTGCCCATTTGAATATAATCATACCTACGTTTTATTAATTGTGTATTTGTAAAACCAAACCCTTCCAGTAAATACTTGCTATAAGGCTATTGCTTGTCAATTATCAAGGCTTCTAAATATGTTAAAACTTGTCATTTTGATTTTTAAAAGATAATTGTATTATACTGAGCTGTCCAGTATTCTTAAAACTAACTAAGGTTAATTTTAGTGTTGTTCATTATTATGTGGACAATTATTATGTGGCATCTCCTAAGTGAACAGCTAAGAAAAAGCCTTATAGAAAGAGTGCGCTGGATTTATAAGTGTGTTTATGTTTCTCTAAGAATGGGAGCTTCTGTTAACTTAGAGGTGGAGTTGTTCTGAGGAGACCAATAGCTTGGATGACTGACTGGAGAATCCAGAATAACAAATCCATTAGCCAGACATGTTTGCTTTTATATTAGAAGTTTGTTGATTAGGTCTTAATTTTCAAATGCGAACACCAAGCTTTAAAAATAATTGCATATATAATGTATTGTTCAGTAATTTAGTAATAAATAATTTGAAGTCATTATTGTTAATCCTTCTAGAAAAGTTTTTTTTCTTTAAATAAAAATACATGTATATACTTTTTAATTTAGAGGTTACCAGAAGCTCTGGTTTTGTTTTGTTTTGTTTTTTTGTTTTTTTAATCATTTTCAGATGTTATCCAGAAATCTGCAAGTGTACTTTTCCTGTTTTAACTCCTTCCTTTTATCACCTGACTATCAGGGAAGCGAGGTTGAGGCTGCCCTGACCTGACATGTCATGATGTCGACTTGCTAGGTGGGGTTCGCTGGGGACGATAACCAGTGGAATTGTTGGTAAGAACTTTTTTTTTCCTATTTTTTTTTTTATCAGTAGTGGGGCATTGAGTGTGGGATAATGCCCATATCCTATCAGTGGGCGATTATATCAGCCTTGTAGAAAAATAGCACTTTAATATTAAACTATTCTGTTCTTAATAGGAACATATAATAATACTTCACTTAGTCTTAAATTGGTAGCAGATAAGCAGGAAAGACCTGCAAGTATGAAGTAATGAAATACTCAGGGTATATTTTAAGTGAGCAAAATAGATACCTTATAATCTAAAAAGTCTGTTGGAGAGACAATAAATTTGCTTTCTTTTAACTGTATCAGTCTAGTATATTTGTTATATTTTGTTGGATAGATTAACATATAATGCATCTTAAAGAGATTATTTATTGCATGCTAATTTTAGTGAAAACAAGAAGATGTTTATAGAATGAGGGTTTAAACACCAAAGATACTATTTTTTAAAATCTTCCAAACTAATCTTAACATTGTAAAATGAAAGTTTAGAAAATTTTAGCGGTTTGACAAACAGTAATGGCCTCAATTTAGAAGTATATTGAGACAATGACTTTGGGTCAAGAGGAAATTACATAGCTGAAATATTAAGACCTTGAACATAGCAGAAATGTAAACCTGTGAACAACTTGTGTTTTGTCTGAAACCTAGGATAACTGATAGAATTAGTAGATACTGGTAGAATTAAGAGTCAGTATTTAAATTATTGCTAAAGATTAAAATCCCTCATCTTATAGTCTGTAGGGGATTTCATGATGGTAAGGTATAAATTGAAATTAAATTTAGGAATTAGGCATTTCTGACCATACCATATAAAAAATAATTATGATATAAGCACTGATTAAAAGTAATTATGGATTTTCATGTCTGAAGAACCTTCTCAGTATTCGTATATAGCACTATATCTTCTTTATTGGTTGAGGGTATCAGTCTAGAAAGAATTTCCTAGATGTTAAACATGCTAGTCAGTGTCATGAGTATAAACCCTTACCTGTAAGTTTGCTGTAGACTAGTTGTACAGTGCTAGAATGAAATTAGGTAATCCTTTAAGAATTGCAGTGATTGCAGGATTGTGTTAAGGTAACATTTTATGCATGTATCAGTGACAGAAAGGATCAGGGTGTAAAACTGGCACTAAATAGCATGCGCCTTAGGAAGTTTTAAGGTAAGCAATAGAAATATTCATGTAATTCTGATGAGTTTATGTAAGTTAAGGAAAATTCGATGCCACTTTATTGGCTTTAAACACAAGAAAATACATTTCGTGGAACCAAAAAAGGAGATATTCTGGGAAAAACGTAAATTGCTCAAATTTAAATAAGGGCTCTCACTTTATATAGTAGATTTGTCAGGATCCCATGAACATTGCTTATCTTGATTTCTCACATACGAGGGTTGGGCAAAAGGACTTCTCTAGCCTGTTCAATAACATAGGTAGACTTGTGCTTTAGTGAATCCTATTATGATGTTAAGTACTATGTTCTAAGGCTATTTCTATAATTGGACTGAAGGCTCCTGCAAACATAAATTGCTGGTATGGATATAAATATCAAAATAGGGACATTTGCAAGACCTTTTCCATTTAATCATCAGTTTAATAAAAATCATGCTTTGGTACAGTGTTCATGTACCATAACTGTATTGGAATATTTGTACAATGTTAAATATTTTTAATAAAATTTAACATGTTCAAAATGTTGTGTTGGTGATTTTGGGTGGGGTGTGATGGGTTTCATTGTGTAAAACAGATTTAGTAGTTATGTGAGGCTTTTGTAGTCAAATGGAGTTTCTGTCTTCAAATTTAGTATTAGATACTGGGTACCTGTTCTAAGGAAGGTAGTGAAGGATTGGGATAGTAAAAATGAAAAGGCTGAACTCGCCAGAGATTTATTAAATTGTCAGGAAGCTTGGCTGGGGTTAGAACTAGATCTACAGGTAGCAGACAGGAATATTGGCTGTGGCATAACAGGCTGCCAATAGCATTTTTCTGAGGAAATTGTGGCGTTTTGGAAATGATCCTAGAGAACCTACAGAGATGGGCAAACAGAAACACTTGTACAGTGCTTTCAGTAGGTTTTTTATTGCCCCAGTGCCCTTGTGCCCTTGATGTGACACGCCACAAGTGAAGGAGAAGTGGTGAGGGGACTATTTGAGGAAAGCTGTTTTGGACAATTTGGATGCATCATCAGGAAATAACGCCAATTTACAGGAAGTACTGTATAAAGAGTTATCTCTTTATGTCTTAAAGTTAACTTTATGAGGTTTCCTATTCTCTTGCAGGTAGCCCTGATACAGTGGTTTTTCTTACGACTTACTTTTCTAGAGGTGTATTTTGTTTCTCACCAGTCAAAAAGGTAGAAGTTCTGCAACTCAGAATGGAAATTCACTTGAAGTAATGTGTTCATTTCTCTGTAATCAGTGCCGTTAACAGCAAAAAATATTTGAAAGGAAGATGATGGTGACCTAATAGTCTATAAACAAATTGAGTAAGAAACTATTAAGAAGGACTAGTAATGTATTCTGCCTTGTTTCTTTCAAATGAAGACTTAAACTGAGTTATGGGGAAGGAAAAGTGAATACCCTATTGTTTTCAAGATAATAAAGAGTAGACAATGTACTTCCTTTTGGTTAGTGTTTTCCAGAATTTACTATTCTTACTTCATTTTGTTCCAAGATCAAAAGATAACTCACTGAAACAGGAAAGAATGTTCTAACGGCAAAAGTATCTAAACTTGGGCATCTTTAGGTGTTTGCAGAACAGGAAGTGGAATGGAAGGTGGGGCAGCTCACTGATTTGTGATGTATTTCTTCCAAAAATAAAGGGTTGCTTAAGCTGTAGCTCTACCAAAAGCCCTAAATTTATTTAGCTTATTTTTAGAAATAACAAGATTTTGTTAGGTATTTTCCTGTGAAATATATTCACATAAGAAGATACCTTCTATCTATAGCTATGAGAAGAAATCACATTTCTATTTCCTTAGAATTGAAAGTTGTGACCGAAATCAAGACCATGTGTAGACATTTCCTCCAAATTGTAAGCAAGAGTAGCGTTTTATTCAGCTATTTACTTAAAATTCCAAAAGGTGACTTTTAGGCTTAGATGTTCATTTATTAAGAGGCAGGAGGTGCTTTGTGCAGTGGTGGTTCATGCTGGTAATCCCAGCACTTTGGGAGGCCCAAGTGGGAGTATTGCTTGAGCTATGGAGTTCAAGATCAACCTGGGCAACATAGGGAGACCCCATCTGTACAAAAAAAAAATCAAAAAATCAGCTGAGCATGATGGCGCACACCTATAGTCCCAGCTACCTGGGCGGCTGAGGTGGGAGGATCGCTTGGGCCTGGGAGGTAGATGCTGTAGTGAGCTGTGATCCTGCCACTGCACTCTAACCTGGGTGACAGAGTGAGACCCTGTCTCAAAAAAAAAAAAACGGCAACAGATTGAATTAGACACAATTTAGTCATGCCTTTTAAAATAACAAGGAGGCTGGTCCGAAGGTAGTGAGTTTTCTCAATTGATTGTTCACAGTCAGTTACAGATCGAACTCCTTGTTTTACTCTTTCCCCCTCTTCTCACTACTGCACTTGACTAGTCTTAAAAAATAATAATAAAATAACAAGGAGTTTGATCATTTTAAGATTCTTTCCCATGGGGTAAAGATGAGGATCAGTATCGTCAAGTATAGTAACATTGGCGAGAAAAGGAGCTCAGTCTCAAGTTTTTAAGTATGTTAAGGAGTAATATTTCCTTAGATATGAAAATATCATATTACTGCAGATCTCAATACTTGACAGTGCTATTTAATAGAATTTGGAAACATTTCTGTATGGGTGTTCTTGGGAAATTATTAATTCTATACTGTAGTCAGGAATTGTTTAAATCTGTAAACTTCAGTTGCCTGGGTTTTTATGTAGATTAAGTAGAAGTTAATACATTTTAAAAGGCCACTATTGTTTTTATCAGCTAAATCACTTTCAAAAATCTTGTGCCTTATATTCAAAATATTATCAAAACATTTGAAACTATTGGTTATAATGGTGCTTATGTATTTGGCTATTGTTCAAGTACCTGAAATGGCTTGGTCAGAAGGACTTGGGTGTTCTTCTGGTTAGCTGTCATATAACTAAATATTTGTGGTTAAATGGTGTATGTTTAGCATTGCCTTGTCATTTTGAAACTTTTCCATCCTTCCTGTTTAGAAATAGAACCTTACCAAATTAGTCATATCTATATAGAGTTGCTATGGAAAATGACCTAAATACAACCAATAAATATTTTATTGAAACTTTCTTTTAATTGATGAGTAATAATGTGGATATCTTCATTAGTTGTAATGTCAGTTCTCTTTCACTTTCCTAAATGTGAAAGAAAAGATGAATGAGACCATTTCTTGTATATATCAAATGATTTTGAAGGAATTTCTGGTGATTATTTAAATTTTCTAGTTAAGCTGTCTAGGTCACAATTTATCATTCAAAAGTGCTGCTCAAACTTAAAGTGGGTGGGGAATTTCTGGGGATTTTGTTTAAAATGCAGATTCTGATTCATTAGAAGGCAAGAGTCTGCATTTCTAACAAGTTCATAGGTGATGCCAGTGTTCCTGACTACGCTTTGAGTAGCAGAGTTATAGATTATCGCACATTTTGGGGGGATTTTGGAGAATGATCTTAATAGAAAAGATAACAGATGTTTGCAGTGATTTGCCTGGATGTAGTTGCTCTGAGATTTAAAACTGTGATAAAGGTCGCCACAAATGCTTAATAGTGTTTGGGATTCCAAGGAAAGGTTATGAACATTGTCTGCAAGAAAATGAAATAAATTTAGAAAAACAGGTTTTAATAGTTTGAAGGACTTGCTAGAAAATAATGGGAAGGAATATGCAGAAAAGATCAGGATGCTGAGAAAATGTCATGTCTATTTAGGAATTAGATCTGAAAACAGTTGCACAAGTTACAGAAGATAAAATAAAAATAAAGTTCAGAAAGGGAAGGTTGATAGGTTACTAAAAATGCCTATGTACTTTATTTTTGGAATCTATAACTCTGTCTCCCTAGAAAGGTTAACATTCATTAATTAGTTCAAAGTAAATCTTGGGTCGGGCATGGTGGCTCACGCCTGTAATCCAAGCACTTTGGGAGGCCAGGGTGGGTGGATGACTTGAGATCAGACGGACATGGTGACCTGCGCCTGTAATGCCAGCTACTCAGGTGGCAGAGGCAGGAAATCACTTGAAACTGGGAGGCGAAGGTTGCAGTGAAGCGAGATTGGGCCACTGCGCTTCAGCCTGGGAGAGAGAGTCTCTGTCTCAAAGTAAATCTTGAGTGGTAAGCAAGAACAGACTAATGAAGAAAATTGTTAAAGGTGAGATTTTTTCTTTCTGAGATAGAGTATAGCTCTGTTGCCCAATCTGGATTGCAGTGGCACGATCTCAGCTCGCTGCAACCTCCACCTCCCCGGTTCAAGTGATCCTCCCTGCCTCAGCCTCCCGAGTAGCTGGGATTACAGGCACCTGCCACCAAGCCCTGCCAATTTTTTTATTTTCAGTAGGGGCAGGGTTTCACCGTGTTGGCCAGGCTAGTCTGGAACTCCTGACCTCAGGTGATCTGCCCACCTTGGCCTCCCAAAGTTCTGGGATTACAGGAGTGAGCCACCATGCCCAGCCCTAAAGGTGGCTTTAAAAACAACTTTCAGCCCAGCTGAAAGTTTGATTCTCACACCTATAATTCCAGCACTTTGGGAAGCCGAGGCTGGCGGATGGCCTGAGCCCAGGAGAGACCACCTTGGGTAACATGGTGAAACTCCGTCTCCACTAAAATACAAAAAAAATAGCCAGGTGTGGTGGCGCACCCCTGTAGTCCCAGGGAGGCTGGAGACCACCTTGGGTAACATGGTGAAACTCCGTCTCCACTAAAATACAAAAAAAAATAGCCAGGTGTGGTGGCGCACCCCTGTAGTCCCAGGGAGGCTGAGGCACGAGAATCACTTGAGCCCTGGAGGCGGAGGTTGCAGTGAGCCGAGATCATGCCACTGTACTCCAGCTTGGGCTACAGAGTGAGACCGTGTCTCAAAAAATAAAAACAATTTTCATAGATCAACAGGTGGGAAATTCTCATGAAAAATAGAGATGACAAGTGTGTCCATCTTTATGTGAAGAGAGGAGCTAGAAGGTGGTCCCTGAAAACTGATTAACTCTGATTTTCAGCTCTAGAATTTTATTTTGAAAAATAAAAATACTATAGATGCAGTATGGGTGGAAAACATTCTGCTGTTTCTTTTTTATGGTGAGCTCTTTTTAAATGATAGATTAATAATACCTACTAACTATGATGTAAGTGCTACGTACCATGCTCTGTACTACGGAGGCATTTTATATTGTGTGTATTTCATGTAATTTACAACCCTGGACACCTCCTTTACATATAAGGAGCTCAAAGGT
Source organism: Ateles fusciceps (assembly GCA_036589455.1). Classification (NCBI taxonomy): domain Eukaryota; kingdom Metazoa; phylum Chordata; class Mammalia; order Primates; family Atelidae; genus Ateles; species Ateles fusciceps. The sequence goes on from JAZHEH010001321.1 coordinate 4,576,690, forward strand.
TGAGGTTAAGTAGCTTGATATTTGTAGCTATTGGCCACTTACCTATAAAGTGGCAAGGTCAGGATTCAAACCCTGTTCTACCTGACTTAAAGTGTACATTTTTACTGCTAGATTAGAAAGACCAATGAGGTTAGAACTAAGTAGCAAAGTTTATGTGTACTTAAAAACTCTTTAAACTATGTCTAAAATAAAGCTAACCTAATTAGGATTTAAAGTAATATAGTTTTTTTCTGAAATTAAGGGTTACTTAGTCTTTCTTTTTTATGTTGATAGTTGTCATGTTTTACTCTTTTTTCATCATTCATTTATAAAAATCTGGCCAAAATATCATACTGGGTTTTGGTCTTTAGGAAGCCAGTTTGGGGCTGGGCACGGTGGTTTACGCCTGTAATCCCAGCACTTTGGGAGTCCAGGGTGGGAGGATTGCTTGACCCCAGGAGTTCAAGACTGGCCTGGGCAACATGGTGAAACCTAGTCTCTACAAAAAAATTCAAAAAACTAGCGGGGCATGGTGACACCCCTCTGTTGATCCAGCTACCTGGGAGGCTGAGGTAGGAGCCTCTCCTGAGGCGGGGAAGTCAAAGTCGTAGTGAGCTGTGATCAGGTCCCTATACTCCAGTCTGGGCAACAGAGTGAGATTCCGTCTCAAAAAAAAAAAAGGAAGAGGTTTCAGGAGGATCCCTTGAGCCCAGGAGTTGGAAACCAGCCTTGGCAATATAGTGAGACACCATCTCAAAAAAAAAAAAAAAAGGCAAGTATTTTAAGCTATGCCATTGCCTAATTTTTAGTTTCAGTCCTATATTTTTCTTTCTTTCTTTTTTTTTTTTTTCTTTTGAGACAAGGTCTCACTCTGTTGCCCAGGCTGGTGTGCAGTGGCATGATCTCGGCTTACTGCAGCCTCCACCTCCCGGGTTCCAGTAATTCTCTTGCCTCAGCCACCTGAGTAGCTGGAACTACAGGTGTACACTACCATGCCTGGCTAATTTTTGTATTTTCAGTACAGGTGGGGTTTCACTGTGTTTACTGGGCTGGTCTTGAACTCCTGGACCTCAGGTGATCTACCCACCTCCCACCTCCCAAAGTGCTGGGATTTATAGGCATGAGCCACCGTACCTGGCCTAATTTGTGTATTTTTAATAGAGATGGGTTTCACCATGTTGGCCAGGCAGGTCTTGAACTCCTTACCTCAAGCGATCTACCCACCTTGGCCTCCCAGAGTGCTGGGATTACAGGCAATGAGCCACCACGCCCGGCCTCAGTCCTATCTTTTTCAAGGCCATTATGGAAGAGTTTGTTAAAGGGATTGCTTACCAGACCTGAGTATGTGTTTGCGTTTGTATGCAAGATACAGACTTACACATAACGTAAGTCACTATGCTGGACCCTAAAACTGGTGGGTGTAGAGAACCTGCTTTCCATATGTATTCTTACAGAAAATATTATCTTCCCTGATACAGAAAGAAAGATGGTTTAAAAACTTTTTTTAAAATAAAATAATTAATGGCCTTAGACTAGCCAGGGTATTTTCTGCTGTTCTGTTTCATGAAAATCTGAGTTATATGGAAAACAGTATAGGTCGACAGATACCAGTATTTTTCTTAAAAGTCTGTTAATTCATGAGGACTGTAATACCTTGCTTCTAGAATTCTGTGTCATTTGGTTCATCGCTGAAGTAATTGAGTATTTCAGATTATTATTTTTTGTGGAGACGGGGTCTTATCATGTTGCCTAGGTTGGTCTCAAATTCTTTGCCTCAAGCAGTCCTCCCACCTCAGCCTCCTAAAGTGTTTGTATTACAGGGATGAACAACTGCGCCTGACTGGGTATTCTCAGTACTTACCAGTCCTGAATTTAACGTTATGCTGACAGTAATATTGAGAACACTATATTAAGAGAGCTGAAACTTTATTATTTACCATGACTAAAAGTCAGTTGCCACTTTTCGTTTTCTTTTTTAAAGACAGGTCTTACTCTTGCCTAGGCTGAAGCTCAGTGACATGATCATGGCTCATTGACCTCCATGGCTCTGGTGATCCTCCCACCTGAGCCTCCTGGGTAGCTGGAACTACAGGAGTATGCCACCCTGCCTGGCTAATTTTTTTGTAGAGACAAGGTTTCGCCATGTTGCCTAGGATGGTCTCGAACTTCTGGGCTCAGGCAATCCTCCCAGCCTCCCCAAATGCTGGGATTACAAGTGTGAGCCACCACGTCCAGCCTGTTACTCTTTTAATAACATTTGTATCATAGTTTTAGTGCTGCTTTATCTTTATCTTTTTTTTTTCTTTTTAAGAGGCTTTGTTGCCCAGGGTGGTATATGGTGGTGTGATCTTGGCTCACTACAACCTCTGCCTCCTAGGTTCAAGCGATTCTCCTGCCTGGCTTCCTGAGTAGCTGGGATTACAGGTGCATGCCACCACACCTGGCCAATTTTTGTATTTTTAGTAGAGAGGGGGTTTCCCATTGTTCGCCAGGTTGGTCATGAACTCTGGTCTCAAGTGATCTGCCCACCTCCCAAAGTGCTGGGGTTATACAAGCATCAGCCACCTTGCCTTGCTTATCTTTTAATCTGGAAAGTAAGTCAAAACAAGGATAAATGCTTCATAAAATTTATTCAAAAGATTGTGGTTGGGCCAGGTGTGGTGGCTCATATCTGTAATCCCAGCACTTTGGGAGGCTGAGGCAGACAGATCACTTGAGGTCAGGAATTTATTACCAGCCTGGCTAACATGGTGAAACCCCATCACCAGCAAAAAATACAAAAGTTAGCCTGGTGTGGTAGAGTGCGTCTGTAGTTCCAGCTACTCAGGAGGCTGAGGTAGAATCTCCTGAACCTGGGAGGTGGAGGCTGCAGTGAGCTGAGATTGTGCCATTGTCCTCCAGCCTGGATGATAGAGGAACCCTGCCTAAAAACAAACAAAACAGATTCTGGCTGTGGCAGATTACTTAAATGTATATAGATATATGTAGCCTGGAAGAAAGAAGTTTGAGTAACTACTCCACCTGCTGAACACTTAGCATGAATTATTCTCAGTATATAATTTATGTGATCTTGCCTACCAATAAACATTTGAGAAAAATGTTTAATTCTAATAAGGTAACAGAACCCAAAGTGAGGCTTCATCATGGCTTGCAATGTTGTTGGAAATTCCTAATTCTGATCTTGTTTTTATTGATGTAACATGGGGTCTTTGGTCTTAAAAATGAGGATTGCAGGACCTATATGACAATTGCTAGTTTATTTCTTCACAGTGTGATATGATGGTAGGAATTACCAGAAATTCTCATCCTGAGTTTTATCCTTAAGAAGTATTATAAAAGTAATTAACTTTCTTTTCTTTTCAGAAAGTACAGTAACATCTGGATCAACCTGTAATGCTTAGGAAGGGATATCATTAAATGGATTGATCTTAAACATCATCAACCCAATGTAGATAACGAGTTCCAAGTCACCCATTTTATTGAAAATGTTAGGTCTAGTTTATACCTAACATTGATAATTGATATGATCTTCATTCTAAATTTCATGACCATTGTGTATTTGTTTCAGGAGTTAGGAATACAAAATTAGTTAAGGTCATCGTCACCAAAGAATTTATAGAAGATTGCAGGAAGGCAATAAAAGATTTATAAATAGTAGTGTAATAATCAAACCACATGTTCCAGAAACACCATTGGAAGTTTGAAAGGTGTCCTGTGCTCCTAATAAAATATTCAGGTTATAATGGCAATGCATGAATAATGTATTTGGTTTAGATTACTCTAGGACAGCAGAAGAGTTTGTAAAATGTATATGTTCTGATTTTCTTTTAGCTGACTAAAAAAATTAAGCTTAATGTTCACTGGATATGATCAAGTAACTTGATTTTTAAGAATTTTCACCTATCTAGTTCAAATTTTGTTTAAAGAAATATTAAAATGTAAAGGTGGAGTGATTGAGTGTATGAATCTGAAAGAACAAAGGTGAAGGTAGGTTTCCTAATATTTTTATTTTTCCATTGCTGAAAACTTAAGGCTTCATGTGAGAAATCCCTGGCCAAAACTGAATTAATGATCACTTTTCTGTGAACCATTTCTTCCCTCCCTGAAGATAAACAGACATACAGTGTTACTTGGTTAAAATGGAATAGATTTACCAAAAATAGTTTTTTAATCAGTTTTCTGTAACTCATAAGGTTCCATGTGAAATCAAGCTGTTTCATTCCTCACTATGGCTTATGAAACTGGTTAATCTAGTGTCTGATCCACATTTTTTGTATTATAGAACATTAATACATTTGACAGGAGTGACTGCTCAGGTGGTTTCTTTAGAAAGAAAACGTAGATGATAATAGCTCCTATTTAAAAACAAAACAAAAACAAAACTCAAGACTACATGTCCCTAAGAATACGTGGTTTAACCCAGTGGCTAAACCAGCCATTTTAGCTCTTCACTCTCGTTATTATTTTACACCCATAAACATTTTCTTTTTTAAGGAGTTCTAAGACCAGCCAGGTGCATGGCTCACACCTGTAATCCCAACACTTTGGGAAGGTGATGCAGGCATATTGCTTGAGCCCCGGAGTTTGAGACCAGCCTAGGTGACATGGCAAAACCCCATCTCTGCAGAAAATACAAAAATTAGCTGGGTGTGGTAGAGCATACCTGTTCCCAGCTGAGGTAGGAGGATCACTTGAGCCCGGGAGGTTGAGGCTGCAGTGAGCCATAAGGGTGCCACTTGCCATCTCACTCCAGCCTGGATGACGGAACAAGACCCTGTCTTTAACAAAAAGAGTTCTAAGACCCATAAACTGCCATCTGGAACTTTAGTCAGCAGGAGAGAACTAAGGTTAACACATTGAAATGGTTATAATTTCACTCAAAAGCAAATTACTGAATATTTCCAGGGTGCTGCCATTGTCTTAAATACCTTATGTTAACTTATTAAACTTCATACTAACCCTGTAAAGTAAGTATAAATGTGGATACTAGACACACAAATTTTAGTCCAAGGCCTGCCAACTAGAAGTTGCCCATCGCCCATCTAGTGTTGAACCTAGGTGGATCTGATACCAGAACTCATTGTTTGTTTTTTTTATGAGATGGGGTCTTAATTTGTCACCCAGGCTGTAGTGCAGTGGCATGAATTCCTAGGCCCAAAGTGATCCTCTGGCCTCAGCCTCCCAAAGTGATGGGATTATAGATGTGAGCACCGTGCCTGGCCCAGAGCTCATATTTTAAACACTCTGTACTGCTTTCTGAATTGTATTTGCTCTATGCAGTCTTATTAGGTAAATGTCATTAGGCTTATTTGAAAAACTGAGATATTACTCTCTAGTTGGTTATGCTAATGGTTTCTCCAGCCCAGGACTATAGGTGGGGTCAACAATTGGTATTTCAGAAATAAGAAGAAAAATTATTTTCTGTTGTGATACTAAGATTAATGATAGCCTCTGAATAGCTCAGAAACTTCCCTTTTGTAAATTGTGTGCTGTCAGTAAGTATAGCCTTCATTAATTGAACGGTGCCCTTTTGGAGCCTTTCCCAGTTTTTCAAACTACTTTGTTTGTGCTTGTGACTTTGTCACACGTTTACTAAACATTTTGTGATTTAACACTTTTGCCAGTTTCCAGTTATCTCTCAGAGTGTTTCAGAATTTGTTTTAAATTGTTTTTAATAAAATTGAGGCAGACTGTGGTATTTTATCTGCAACTTATTACAATTTTACATGTAATTCAATTTTATCCTTAACTTTCTCTCCAGATTGGAATTCTTACTCTTTGAAGTCAAAAGCCACTTTATTTCTGTGAATACTTCCTTTGCACTGTTTTGTACCTTCCCTGGCTTTCTATTACGTCTTTGAAGTGGCTACCGGAAGGTAATGAAGTATACTGGGTGCATATATATTAACCATGGTTTTGTGTAGTGTTAATTATCCTTAAAAAAAAAAAGACTTCCAAATTATCCTCAGTTGTTATCTTTCTGTTTGTGTTTATGTGTTTTAGAAGTGAGGCATTATTCCCATTTCACTTCATGATTTGCCCAGGTACACATCATAGAATAAAGATAAAACAGGACCAGGTGTGGTGACTCCTGCCCGTAATCCCAGCATTGTTGGGAGGCCGAGGCAGGTGGATCAGGAGTTTGAGACCAGCCTGGCCAATATAGTGAAATCCCATCTCTACTAAAAATACAAAAAATCAGCCAGCCATGGTGGCGCATGCCTACTAGGGAGGCTGAGGCAAGAGAATAGCTTGAACCCGGGAGGCAGAGGTTGCAGTAAGCCGAGATTGTACCACTGTACTCCAGCCTGGGTGACAGATCTAGACTCTGCCTCAAAAAAAAAAAAAAAAAAAAAAGATGAAACAGAGCGTACACTAACTTTGATTACTGGAGAAAGACTGTAGTGGAATTCATAAGCAAAGTTAAATGGTATCCTGATTTCCTGTTAACTTTTAGAAAATCTGTTTTTTTTGTTTGTATGTTTTGGTTTTTTTTGTTGTTTGTTTGAGACAGTTTCGCTCTATCACCCAGTCTGGAATGCAGTGGCTCGATCTCGGCTCACTGCAACCTTCGCCTCCTGGATTCAAATGATTCTCCTGCCTCAGCCTCCCAAGTAGCTGAAACTTAAGGTGTGCAATACCACACCCAGCTAATTTTTGCATTTTTAGTAGAGATGGGGTTTCACCATGTTAACCAGGGTGGTCTCGAACTCCTGGACCTCAAGTGATTCACCCACGTCAGCCTCCCAAAGTTTTGGGATTACAGGCGTGAGCCACTGCGCTCAGCCAAGAAAATCTGTTTTCTAATAGTAACAGGTCATATATATATCTTGTTGATTGAATAGCTAGCAGTATTAGAACTGGGCCTTACTTAATGACCTGGAAGGTATTAATGAAAGCCAGACTGGCTGTAGTTATATTTAGCACCAAGACCAACTTCAGAATTTGAAATGGATTTCTATCTGATTTACAAGGTGCCCTCAGTTGCTTTGGGATTTCATCTAACTGTTCTGCCTGGGATTAATTACAGAGTTTAGTTGCTCTTCAGTCAAAGCCAGTGGCTAATAGCAGCAGTAATCTTCAAGTCATTTCCGCTGCCTTTTTTCTCCCAGTTGTCATTCTTCATCCTTTATTTTTGACGCAGTTAGATAAACTTTCAAACTGTTCTAGCTTTTGCTGGGTCTGTTTGATCCATAAATCTGTGGTTTTTTTTTGTTTTGTTTTTTTTTGGGGTTTTTTTTGGCCCTATAACACCCTCTTCCTATGTCTGTAACACCCTCTTGCCTCATTAGGGACTTCATCCATTGGTTGGGGCTTACTGGATTTTATATACTCCCAAGTAATATCTCTAACCCCAGTCTTTCAGTCTCTGATCTCACGTGTGCCTCCAGATCACATGAAACTTGATAATGTTAAGATACAGTTACCAGCATTTATTCACTTAGAAACATTTAGTGAATATTTATGTTCCTGGCACTGTGCAGTCATGGGCATACAGGGGGAACATCTGGCAAAGGAGACAAAACCTTATAGGCTTAGCCATGAAAGAGTTGTGAGTTTGGGAAGCACCTTTTGATCCCACCAATTGAAATTGTAATAGTTCTTTTATTGAATTTTCTGTTACGTCATGGTGATTCTTCTCTATGATGTCTTTTTCTTAATTTCTTTAGTCATTAATCCAATATCCTAAGGTAGCGATTTTTAACCTTTCTTATAGGAGAATAACGTGGAACCAATGTAGAAAAACGTATCAGACCAGTGATAAGAAATAACACCTATAGTTTAGTACTTGATTGGAGTTCTAATCGGTTGATTAGAAAACTTACATTAAAAAGAGTCTAGGAATTCAATATTTTGTAAGTGAATTGTATTTTATTACAACAGCTTTTATATCATATTCAGACCATATTGAGTGTTAGAAGGTCATTTTTGTGCTAGATATTCTAGGTACTGAAAATATATCTGAATAAGACAGGCTCTCTCCTATGGTGCTAATGTTCTGTTAAAGGAGACAAAATTCACATTTAGTCTGCTTGATATATTCCAAAATTCAAGACTTACGGGGTAGGAAGCACTGCTGTGGGCCTTAAAAGTCAGTTCCTAGATTATTTTATTATAGTCCTCTTCCTAGTCATCCTGCCTAATCCCTCATCCTGCCTTATTTGTCCTACACAATTGTTATAATCATCACTTGCCTATTATGTCATGGTGTCAAGTGTAAACTCTTGAAGTTTGAGACCTTTCCTATAGTTTTGTGGCATCTTATCTTTCCTTTAAACCTTTTATTAATTTCCTAATCTGTCTGCAATCCTGCCCAAACTTTTTCTGTCATCCTTAGAAAGGTTATACTGATTTTTCCCCCTACACTTTCGTCCACCTTGCTTTAACCCATTACTTTCTAGCAATTATTTTAGCAATTAGATTCATAACACAAAGGGGGGGAATGTAATGTCACTGATGAAGTAATAAAAATATATGGTTGAACCATATACAAAATAACAGACTCCAACCCGTGGCCCTCTTCAGGGAGTATTTGGAATCATTTAAGTGACAGTTTGACAACAAATTTGGACTGAATCTTAATATCTAGATGCTAGATATTAAGGGTAACAAAATCTTTAAGTAGACAATGCAAAATGGTTAGAATTAGTCCATATGAGAGTTTGCATTCAGAGGTTTGGAGGGCACACCTAGTGACTTAAAGGCAACTTCTAAAGATTTCCTGCTTTTGACTATTACAGAGCAGTCTCTTACTTCACAGTTGTCAAAATCCCACTTCATGAACACTCACAAACCAAATGGCAGAAAACAGCCCAGTTTTTTTCCCAGTTGTTTCTGTTCCTAAAAATTGCGTAGGTGGGTACATATCATATTCTGTTGTATTTTCTGAAAGCAAGGGTACTGTAATATTGTGGTCTGTGTCCATATCACTGCTGTAGTTATCCATGCTATAGGTAAAACTGTTTAAAAGAATTATTTAACTGTGGTAATAAACTCCCTCAGACAGAGTCTGTTAGACGTGCCGCCTTACGGCTTTTTTTTTTTTTTTTTTTTTCTTTTTGAGATGGAGTGTTGGTCTTGTAGCCCAGGCTGGAGTGCAGTGGTGCAGTCTTGGCTTACCACAACCTCTGCCTCCTGGGTTCAAGGAATTATCCTGCCTCAGCCTCCTGAGTAGCTGGGATTACAGGTATGCACCACCACATCAGGCTAATTTTGTATTTTTTAAGTAGAGACAAGGTTTCTCCATGTTGGTTAGGCTGGTGTCTAACTCCTGACCTCAGGCAATCCGCCGGCCTTGGCTTCCCAAAATGCTGGGATGACAGGCGTGAGCCAACATGCCTGGCTCCTTATGGCTTTTATGCTTTAGCTATCTCTTCCTGGGGAAATTATTGTACAAAAGAAACCCTTCTTGATATTTTGACCTTAGACTTGGCATCTAATCCAACACCCCTCCCTCCCCCATTTATAGGAATAGTATCTATTGAGTCCTATTGTATGCCAGACACATGAAGCTAGGTGCTTTATAGTATCTGTAATATCCACAATGACCTTGATTAAGGTAGTAGTATCCCTGTTTTACTAGTGAGAAAACTGAGGCCCAGAAAGGTTAAGTGATAGTTCTGTGGCTAGTTTGTGACAACTAGAGATACTACAACTAAAAATTTACCTTTCTGTTTTCATTCTTTCTTTTCTCTAGAAATAGGTATTTAGCGCTAGTAGCAACACATTTTAAGTTAGACTTATTGTGGGGAGTTTTGAATTTAAAAGCTAAAAGAACAGAAGGTATATTCTAAAGGTTTAAATTTTAAAAATTTAATCTGCTGTTGTGTACTTCTGTCACCCCGACCGTAGCGTTGCAGGATACTTTCTTTTCCACATTTTGCGATTGATATATGTGTGATTCTTTGTATGTACAAAAACTTGAGTTTTTTAGAGAAAAGGAATAAAAGAAATTAAGTTACTTGAATTAAGTACATCTTGGTGGATTTGATTATTCCCACAGCAGACTTGAGCATTCAGTTTACCCATGATTAATGGTGCAGATACTATATATAAGGGCATTCTGCCTTCCATCTCTTTTCTAATATCAATGGTATTATTTGATGCCAGGCAAGAAGAGGAGTGCTACCATATTTGGGTCAGCTACTTTGTCAAGAGAGTCTTTTCCAGAATGTACCTGAAGCTATTCTGAAAGTTAAGTATCATTAGATACATTGTCAACCCCTGAAGTTGAAATTCCAGCCATTCAAGGAGCCCCTCAGGGAGATCACTGCTTTTCCCTGGCAAAAATAAAAATAGTAGCTTATAAAATACTATTTAAATATTTACTCTGTCTAATTCTAACAGCTAGCATTTGTTAAGTGGTTAGTAAATGCCAAGGGCTGTTCAAATTGCTTTTTAGGCTCACGCCTGTAATCCTAGCACTTTGGGAAGCCAAGGCAAGAGGATTGCCATCTTGACATGTAAAAAAAAAAAAAAAAAAAAAAAAGTACGTTTTAGGTGTTCTTTTAAACATCTTTATGATTCCACTTTACAGATGAAGACACTAAAGTGCAGGGAGGTTTAATTAACCTTTTTTTTTTTTAAGTTTACAACAGGTATTTAGTCATTAAGCCATAATTCAAATCTTAATAACTAGGCTGTTGAAAATAGAGCCCTAGGGTACTACAGATAAAAGGTTTGTTTTTTTTTTTGCTTTGCTTTTTAACTTTGGTGTTGTCTCTTTGCCGCCCTTTCTCCACCCCTCATCTTTCCTCTACCCTGTGATCTGTTTTGGATTTTTCTCTTTATATATAAGCTTTAACTTTTGCTTTTCTTCCTTTTTTTTTTTTCATTCTATTTCTTTTTGAATGGTTTTAGCATCCTTGGGAGCAGAAAAACTCTGGAAATGATAAGTTTAGAAATCGTATAAGAAACTTCAGAGTAATAATACTTCATTGACATATGTCGTGTTTTAGAAATTTCCAGTTAAAATTACGTTATTTAGCGGGAGGGCTATCAAAGTGTTCTCTCTGCCAAGTTATGATACATTTTAGATTTCCCACATTTTTTTCTGAATATCTGTCAGGAGATGGTGTAGAGGTTTGGTAAGTAAGACAATTTGATTTTGTATGTATTCATTCAGTCACATATTTGAGTTTGTTTTAATCTGGCCTTTTTTCCCCCTGGGATTCTGTTTGCATTATTAATTGAAAATCTTTATGTTAATGCTAATTTTGATCTTTTTTTCCACTAGCATGTATTGGAGCACTCAGGCTTGAAGAAGGACTAGGTAAAAAGTATAATATGGAGCATTTTCTAACATTAGGGTTATGAAAATTATCTACTGTTTAGTTGCATACTTGGCATATTCAGTCTGAAAAAAATTATTTATAAAACAATTTAAATGATATTGTTCAAGCCAAAACATTTATATTTCAATTTTCTTTTATTTTTATAACTATAGCATCAATTCCCTTAATCTTGAAGGTCAAGAAAGTTTATCTCATGTTACATTAGGACATACCAGACTTTAAAGTATTTCCCCCTCTGTGTGAAATTTTATGCAGAAGACTTGAATTACTTAACTGTAAAGTGAATAGCAAACGTGAATCTAAAACATGGTTTCAGTTTTTCAGAATCAGGCCTGCTTTGTCCCTAAATGCTTTCTTATTTCCCCAGAGCCCTTATTGGATTTAAGCCCCATATCATATCTCACATACCTGAGACAGACATGCCACAGTGAACCCTGCATGTTCTTGTAAGTTCTTTTCAGTGCCTAGAAGTTGTAGAAGACCAAGGAACTTTGGAAGTGACTTACTCTTTTGCTTCATAAAGTTGCTTTAAAACAGCCTTTTTAAAATACATTAACAAGGTATGTCACACATTTAAAATTTTTAAGGTTAATTTAGTCACATTAATCTGTCAAACAAGTGTTGTTTGGAAACTAGGTATCTTTAATGTCTTTTACTTGGAGTTACTTGAAGTTTGCTTAAACTTTATTCACTTGGAGTAGAACTTCCTAGATAAATGATTGAAAAGGACTAGTTCTGCAAAATCTGTGAGAACATGAGCTTCTGGAAATGCATAATATAAATTCTCTCTTCCTACTTTCCTTCTTTTTAAATTTTATTTTTACAAACCTAGATCTCTTCCTGCTTTGACTTGTCATTATATCTTTCAGAACAAGCCTTAGATGGAATTCTAGGAAAGGTTGAGATTAAGAATATATTAAAAATATTCCACTTTGTACATTCTGTTTATATTATAGTAAACTAAATTAGCAAGATAAAATTAGGAATTTCACCCAAGGTATCAATCAGATGGAACCATTAGTCCACTGAAGAATTTAACTTTTTAAAAAATGTTAGTGGAGGAAAGGAGAAGATGCTGGTTAAGAGTAATCAGAAATAAAGATGGTAAGCATCATACTGTACATGGTAAACATATACAAGTTTTGTTTGTCCATTTAAAAAAAATACAAAGATGGTAAGGCATCTTTGAAATTCGTTGTCACTAGGAAATTTCATCTGATACATAAAAATTTTGTTTCATAAAGCAAAGAGAAATGGTGTGAATAATACAGGTGTGGCTACTGACATTTGAAAATGTCCGTTTATTTTTTAAGTGACTGCCCCCCACAGATTACATAACTGTAACAAAGTTCATTCAAATATAGATTTTCTCATTTTTCTTCTTTGCCTTAGCATTTTTTTAAAAAGTTAGCTGAAAGTTCAGTTAAGATTGAAAAATAAGGGCTTGATTAATTGTGCTGTATATGATGGTATTAGAGTACATATGTTAGTATTTTCATGAAAGAGGAAGAGAGCAATAATTGATTTCCCAATGATTAAAAGATAGTGGTGACATTTTCCTTGGAAAGTTTGGGTTAGAAATTTATAACCTTTGGCCCATGAAATTACAATAGCTTCAGTCACTGCTGCCATATCTCTACCTAAAGGGAAGGTAGAATCCTCTACTTTGTCTTTTTTTTTTTTTTTTTTTTGAGATGGAGTCTCACTCTGTTGTCCAGGCTGGAGTGCAGTGGTGCAATCTTGACTCAGTGCGTCTCAGGTTCAAGCGATTCTCCTGCCTCAGCCTTCCAAGTAGTTGGGACTACAGGTGCCTGGCACCACACCTGGCTGATTTTTGTCTTTTTAGTAGAGACGGGGTTTTACCGTGTTGGTCAGGCTGGTCTCCAACTCTTGACCTCAGGTGATCCACCCGCTTTGGCCTCCCAAAGATCTGAGAGTACAGGCGTGAGCCACCACATGTGGCCTGAATCGCCTTCTCAAAAGTAACTTACATTCACTTTGTCCCTGACAGCCTGCTGGTGACCGTGGTTTCTAAGGCTCACTCATGGGACCAAAGGCAAGAAGAAAGGGAGGAAGGTGGTAACCAGATAAACTTTACAACCCTTTTGATACGCTCTTTTGGGTGAGAATTTTTATGAAAAGTAATATGTACTTTTACTGTAGATCTGCCTCTAGTTTCAACACTGATTTTTTTCCCTTAATTGCATGGCATAATGACTTTTTCAAAGAAAGTGGGAAGAATGTCCACAGATGTTAGAAGACAATTATGCAGGGAAAATATTTTCTCAAATTAAAATTTAAAACAAACATTTGCAGGGAATGGAGTGGGGTTCAGCATTAGGGAGGTAGGAGATGATATAAATACGTATTAAGTAATTTGTAGTCTGATATGTTTTCTATGTAGATTGCTTACAACTAACATGAAATGAGTGTTTCATTCCTTAAGCAAGCAGTTGGGGGAAAAATGGGGGAGCCGGGCTGGAGACACAAATTTGCACCAGATTCTCTGTATCCAGGTGGCAGAAATGACCAACAGCACTGGTAGTATCCATCAGTCCCAGAGCAAAAACATCTCCAGAGGAGGACATCTGTAAATCCCAAATCGGATTACCTTCATCGTCATTAGGCAACAGATAGGATAAGGCTTCATGAAGAGAATTTTGGTGACTTTAGATTTTTGGGAAAGTATACACAGGAAAAAATTGGAAATTAGGCTCAAGATTTTTTTTCTGACTATATCCTGATACTGCTAACATTTCACAACTAAAGTAATCTTAACTGATACTTGGTTATAGTTTTTCATGACCTGAGACTACAGAAATTGCCATTTTCTTGGGACATAGTTTACATTTGACCCTCTGCTTACTATGTCCAGGGCATCCGCATATTGGGAGAGATTGCCAAGTCAGTTGCCATTTTGCCTTGCTGTTAACAAGAACTAGCCTACATGTTCAGTTTTGCTCTTGACTTTGGCCCTGAATTGAGAACTGAGTCAAGAGAACTGAGTCAAAAGAACTGAGTAGAAGTATGGCGACAAAGCCAGCAGCTTTACTCAAAATACACATGAGTCTAGTATTATTTTTTGAAAGACATGTTACTCAGCCCAACCCAGTCAGGGATTACTGAATATTGGGTTAAATAAAACAATAGTTATTCATGTGTTTGAAAATAGTATTTTAAAGAGCCACTCACACACTTTAAAATGTAACTGGATGTGCTATAGGCCAGAGAAATGTGGCTGTTACAATGAAGGCATAACTTGTCTGGTTCTTGATTATTTACACCATTAGAGAAGAATGCAAATATGAATAGCTTAGAGTAGTTTAACTCCGAAGTGAGAGTTTATATGCACCTTCATATGTGGGATAACTGATGTCTTTGGAATAGACTTCAAATGAATGATAAAAATACCAGGCTGGGCATGGTGGCTCATGCCTGTGATTCCAGCAATTTGGGAAGCTGAGGTGGGCAGATCACAAGGTCAGGAGTTCGAGTCCAGCCTGGCCAACATGGTGAAACCCAGTCTCTACTACAGATACAAAAATTAGCTGGGTGTGGTAGCGGGCACCTGTAATCCCAGCTACTCAGGAGGCTGAGGCAGGAGAATCGCTTGAGCCCGGGAGGCGGAGGTTGCAATGAGCTGAGATCGTGCCACTGCACTCCACCCTGGACGACAGAGTGAGATTCCTTCTCAAAAAAAAAAAAAAAAAAAAAACCTGTGAAGTGATAGGACCTCTACTTTTTCTCATGTCCAGTGTTCACCTTCTTATAAACCAGGCATGAAGAGAAACAAAAAATAATTATCCAGATCATGAGGTTGTCTTCAACTAGACACAGAGGTATAATAATTACATTTCTTAGAATTTCCCCCCTGTGGAGTTTCAAGGGCAGTTGAGATGTCAGTGAGGCTGTGATTAAATGTATTAGATATTAGAGGATTTTAAATACAAACAGAAATACTATAGGTGTTACCACTGACCCTGAAGGCAAGGTTTACTATGAAAATTTATAATGCAAAGAAAATGGTCATTTAAAAAATACACACTTTGCAACTTAAATTGGCTGTTACAACAACAAAATATTACAAACCAGGATGTCTAAGAGCAGAAGTCTGATTGCCAGCTCTCAAACCTCTTAGCTTAATTCAATCTAGGCTGCATTTCCACCCTGCAACAAACAGTATTTATTTTTGCCTTATTTGCAGATAACAGGTTTAACGCAGGTACCGCCCACGGATTAGCTTTGAGCAGTGTCTTTTTGCTTTGGCTTTTTTGTTTTGTTTGCTTTGGTTTGAGACAGAGTCTCATTGTGTCATCCAGGCTGGAGCGCAGTGGTGCATCCATGGCTTACTGCAACCTCCATCTCCCGGGTTCAAGCAAGCCTCCTGCCTCAGCTCCCAAGTAGCTGGGACTACAGGTGTAAGGCATTACACCCAGCCAAGCAGTATCTTTTTGCTCTGAAAGTAATTTACATGTACATTTGTCTTCCCTTTGAATGTTTCTTTTTAACTGCAAACTAAAAAACATTGAGCCCAGCATTCATACAGCTTATTTGCAAACTCTTACTTAATTTCTCAGTTTTTTTCTCAGAAAAAAAATGTGATTCCTTTTCTTTTTTAAATTTACTTTTTGGCTGGGTGCGGTGGCTCACGCCTGTAATCCCAGCACTTTGGGAAGCAGAGGCGGGTGGATCATGGGGTCAAGAGATCGAGACCATCCTGGCCAACATGGTGAAAGCCTGTCTCTACTAAAAATACAAAAAAAGTTAGCTGGGCGTGGTGACGCGGGCCTGTAGTCCTAGCTACTCGGGAGGCTGAGGCAGGAGAATTGCTTTAACCCAGGAGGCGGAGGTTGCAGTGAGCCGAGATCGCGTCACTGCACTCCAGCCTGGCGCCTGGTGATGGAGTGAGACTCTGTCCCAAAAAAAAAAAAAAAAAAAATTTACTTTTGCTTTATTTTTCTTTATCAAGTGAAGAGTAGGTAGCATGAATTCCTCTTGCCCTTTGTTGTTTCAGTCTGGCATCAGGAGCAATTGTTGCTATGTCCGATTTTCATCCATAGATTTTTTGGGAATTGAAGACTTACTGAGTTCAATGTTGATTATTTAATTGGGCAGTACAGGTAAATTCACTGACTCTCCTTCCTGTTTAGGAATACCCATCCATGATATATTTCTTACACTTCTGGAATGCTAGCCTGAAAATAGAAGTTGTAAGTCAGGGATGGTAGTGTGCACCTCTAGTCTCAACTAGTTGGCAGGCTGAGGCTTGAGCCCAGGCCTTCATGGCTGTAGTGCACAATTACTGTGCTTGTGAATAGCTGCACTCCAGCCTGGGCAACATAGCAAGATTCCCACCCCTTAAAAAAAGAAAAGCGGGGCCGGGCACAGTGGCTCACGCCTGTAATCCTAGCACTTTGGGAGGCCAAGGCAGGCAGATCACCTGAGGTCAGGAGTTCAAGACCAGCCTGGCCAACTTGGTGAAACCCCGTCTCTACTAAAAATACAAAAATTAGCCAGGCGTGGTGACACATGTCTGTAATTTCAGCTACTCGGTAGGCTGAGGCAGAGTGCTTCAACCTGGGAGGTTGTAGTGAGCCGAAATCTCACCAGTGTACTCCAGCCTGGGCAACAGGTGAGGCTCTGTGTCCAAAAACAGAAAAGAAAAATAGAGGTTGTGGAGAGGGAGGATACTTGAATACTTTGACCATACTTGGCATAATAGACATTTTTTTTTGAGGGTTTTTTGTTTTTTCTTCAGAACTTTTGGGGTAAGTTTTCATTGTTTCTAGTCATTATATTTATCATTAATGAACTCGTATTCTGCTCTAACCCCTAAAGTTAGTTTGATATGCTAACTTTTGTTTTGCCTTCTAGCTGCTAAGATAGATAATGGTTATTGCAAAATGCACGTTTTTAAGTGGTCTCCAGTGTGGATTGCTTCTAAGCCACTGATGGATTGAATACATTGAGAAGGAATGTGTCATTTGGAATCCAGGACCAGTCAGCAAGGATAACTGCCTGATTTTATGGTCTGAATGCTCTAACTCTTATGGCATACTCATGACTTTTTCTTCAATTTCCCAAAAAAGCAAGTTTTGTCAGATAAGAGGTCTTCCACTCATCTAGCCACTCACAATTCCATTCCTGAAGTAGTGACCTAGTTCTGTCACTTGGGTTTCAAAGGGAGTTGAAATGTCACTGAGTGAATATAGCAAACCTGTTTAATGATTTATAGGGAGAAAAAAAGTTTTTTCTTGTTTGCTAACCTAGAAGTATATCAAATTTTGGTTTCAGTTTATGATTTTACAAAGTATAAAGACATTTCCTGGCCAACTCCAGATGGATTATTCAGTATTTTAATTTTTTCTTCTCTCTTAACGAAGTTAATTTTAATGCTAATTTCCTATAACCAAAAAAAAAGAGTTGAATAACCCTTGTCTTTTAAACTTAAAGCTTATACTGCTAATAATCATATAAAATTCACTTCCTTTTTTCTGACTTAACTGGTAGGTAAATAAAATATTTCAAATTTGATTGGCAAATTGGAAAATCACTTAGAACAGTCTGCTAGTATTTTTTATTCCCTGTGTTTTTTTCTTTACACATTCATAGGAAAATAAATCAAGGACGAAGACTCATACTGAATTGATCAACTTATGTTTGATCTTCATGGGAATTATATCTTTTTTCCCCTCAACATTTATTAAAGGAACATACAGCATTTCAGACTATAGAAAACTAATACTTTAGCTTGACTAAGAGCTGATTTTCATTAAGGAACAGAACTTGTAATTTATTTCCCCATACCTAAGTATATGACTCATCCCTGTTAAAGTTGTGAGACTCAAAACTGTGCCCAAATCACTTAATTTTATGTCCTTCCCTGTTTACTGTGTCTGACCTTCAAGATTTCGTGACTGATGCTGAAATGGAAGCCAGCCAATGCAGAAATTTGGGGGAAAATGAGATCTGAAGAATGCGAGGGGGAAGTAGGAATTCATTTCTAGCATTTCCAAACCTGCTTTATCGTGTCTACTCCACTACAGTCAGAGGAAAAGACTGAGTTCATGGAAATTACCAGCTAAGCCTTACATCTGTCTTTAATGTTTTTAGGAAATATACTGAAAAGGTAAGTGAGATGTCTGTTTTGAAGAAAAACTCTTACTAGGTACCTTAAAACCAGTTGTTTCATGTTAGTAAAGATGGGCAGCTTCTTTATTCCTAGCTTCAAAAAGGCTTTCCCCTGTTTGGTGTGTTTCTCAGTATTGTGAGAAGGTAGTTTCTGACCAAGGTGGAGCTTTTCCTTTGCTTCTTAGCAACTAAGCCAGAAATTGCACTGAGGTGTACAAAGTGCTAATTTTTGTTGTCCTGTTGTGCTCAAATCATTTTTTTTTAATTATTTCAATTGAGTCTTTGTTTTATCCCTCACTATATAGAAAAAACTTTAATGCCGCAAAGTTCCTGTCAGCATTACATTTGCATTACTTTTATTTACAACAAATATGAGTAAAATTGTAGATGTTTAAAGGTCTCTAAGCATCCACCTATATTAGTTTTGTAGATAATCCCTAAATTACCTGAAATAAATTATTCCACATTTATTACACAGCCATGTAATAGGCCCTGGAATATACTAATGACGTCATCTTATGTGGTAGAAGGATACATTCTGCCATCTGGAATATACAAAAATGGACTAGCATATAGTTCATGTGCTCAAGAAGTTCATTTTTATTGATATGATGCAGATAGAATTGTAATTTAGGGAATCAAAATCTAATAAGATGAGCTTATGCTGTTTTCCCATCAACATGAATAACTAGTGTGTAAATCTGGATATGGCACATTCTGTATGAAAGAACCTCTGTGTTTGTGTGTGCATATGTACTAAATACTTTGTGTGTGCCAGGTACTGTTCTAAACTATTTACATATATTTTTTAAAATTCTCATAACTGTTCTATGCAGTGGGTACTATTACTAAAGCTTACTGTCTAAGGAAGGCAGAGAATTTAAGTAACTTGGCCTAAGTTTGCATAACTATGATCTGGGATCAGTATTTGAACCCATACAGGCTGATTGCAGAACCTGGACTCTTAATTTGGGTGTGATATTTATGTGCAGCATCTGGCTATAAGTACCCACAAAACATTTCAAATTATTTATAAAATTTGCTTAGTTAAAAATGTACCAATTGCATAGTATGGTTATAAGTCTAATAGGCTTTTTTTGAGACATGCTGCTTACTGCACCAGGGAGGCAACAAGGCTTTTTAGAGAGCCCAAATTCCCTTTCTTCAAATCCTGGTTCTCAGACAGTCATTTTGCGTGATAACCCTTTCCCCAAAAACACAGACACAAAATTTTTTTGAAGAACTGGAACAGAGGAAGCAGAGCTTATCATAGTATATATATTTAGTACCCTGTCCCTTAGGTCCACCCCTCTTTCTTTTTGGATCATGGACATTTTGTTTAGCTGCTAAATCATGAGACTATATGACTGCTGAGCCTTTTCCAAGGATTTTTTAAAAAACAGATTAGGCTTTGTGCAGAAGTAAAGAAAAAGTGCTCTGAGAACCCCAGGTAGGTAATTTACTTCCTATTGTATACATAGTTTGTTTGAAACCTCTTCATCTCTATCCCTTATTGTTTTATACTCTGTAAATCTGATTTTATCTTTAATAAATTTTTCTGAAGTGAGTGAGTTTTTTGTCTTATTTCCCATTAGATTCTGTACCTTTTTGTTCATCTTATGTATGTTATTGCTACTCCCTTCAAAACTGGTGGTTTAATTAAAGTGAGAGCATCTCCTATGTACCTAGTACTGTTGAGAATTTAAAAATCCATGTGCATTGGGTGTGGTTGGACATGCCTGTAATCCCAGCACTTTGGGAGGCCTCAGGCAGGAGGATTGCTTGAGCTCATGAGTTTGAAACCAGCCCCCTCAAAAAAAAAAAAAATGAAGGAGTGCCAAGACTTTGCTCCCAGCTCAGTGCAGGGTCCACTCAGTACTAAAACTCTGCAAATTTTTGAGGGAAAACAAGAAGTTGTAGAATCAAAATGAGCATTTAATTGTATATCAAGCAATTGTGGCAGAAAAAAATATCCCTAGTGAAATCAAGTTAACTATTCTGTGAATAATGAGATTAACCAGAGGAACAATTTTGACCATATATCTTTTAAATCACTGTTTTTCAAACTTCGATGTGTATAGGAGTCACCAGGGATCTTGTTGAAATGCAGATTTTGATATAGAAGGTCTGGGGTCATCCTGGAGAACTTAAATTTATTTTCTCTCTTTTTTTTTAAAGTAGCGGTCTGGAATATATTTCACATACCATAAAATTCACTCTTTAAAACTGTCCGATTAGCCAGTTTTTAGTAGAGTTGTTCCACTATCACCATTCTAATTTCAGGACTATTTCACCATGCAGAAAAAGAAACCCTGTACCTCTCATTCCTCATCCCCCTCTCCCTTCTACTCTTGTCCCCCTCTGCCAGCATCTGGCAACCACTGATCCACTTTCTGCCTTAATTTACATCTTCTGGATATTTCATATATTATATGAACTTCTGTACCTGGCTTCTTTCACTTAGTAAGTTTTCAGGGTTCATCCATGTTGTAGCATGTATCAGTACTTCATTCTTTTTTGTGGCTGAATAATATTCCAGTGTATGGATATATCACATTTTTTGTATCCATCAGTTTCCATTTTTGACCATTATGAATAATATAGCTATGAACATTTATGTACAAGATTTTGTGTGAACGTATGTTTTCATTTCTGTTGGGAATATACCTGGGAGTGGAATTGTTGGGTCATGTGGTAACTAACATTTTGAAGAACCGGGAAACTATTTTCTTTTTCTTTTCTTCTTTTTTTTTTTTTTTTTTTTGAGACAGAGTTTTCGCTCTTGTTGCCCAGGCTGGAGGGCAATGGCACGATCTCGATCTCAACTCACCGCAACTTCCGCCTCCCAGGTTCAAGCAATTCTCCTGCCTCAGCCTCCTGAGTAGCTGGGGCTATAGGCATGTGCCACCACACCCAGCTAATTTTTGTATTTTTAGTAGAGACAGGGTTTCACCATGTTGACCAGGATGGTCTCGATCTCTTGACCTCGTGATCTGCCTGCCTCAGCCTCCCAGAGTGCTGGGATTACAGGCGTGAGCCACTGCACCTGGCCCGGGAAACTTATTTTCTAAGGTGGCTGGACCATTTGAGAGTCTGCATTTCTGACAAGCATCCAGGTGATACAGGATAGCAGGCTCTAGATTACATTTTGACATCTATCAAGAAAACAGGAACGTGAACTTTAACTGTGTTCAGCTGGCAAAATCTGGCCAGCAGCAAAGAAGGTGGGGTGGTTTTGGCTTTCACAGGGCCTTGGTACCTCTAATTTTCTACTGTTAGTCTTAATGTACCTGGGCTTATTGTTCTAGCCTTGGAACTCCTCATATCTGCTATCTGAAAAGAAAAAGAATATTTGTTTTTAGTTGAAAGAGGCATTTCTAAGTTGAGAATGGCCATATTGTCAGTGTAGTAACACTATTTTCAGTAGTGTTCTGCAAGCATGTTGATCCTTTGTAGGTGCTGTCAGAGAAGAAAGGGGAGCATACACACACACGATTTAATGCATTGTAGTGCATGTTGCGACAGAGCAAAGGAAGGCAGATTCGAGGAGACTGGGTGTCCTGAACTCAATCTCCTTAATCATTTAACTAAGATTTAACTTAATGTAGGAGATCTAGATTCTGTGGGGTTCAGATGAGGTAGAGATGACTTCTGTTTTATATGAGGTAGGATGACAATGGGGATAGGAAGTAGTAGAAATTAGAAAAGATTTCTTAGGCATGATATTTGAAGTAAGCCAGGATTCTAGATAGTATATGAGAAGGGTGTGTTCTAAGATGATAAAGCGGAAGGAACTCAAATATAGAAGTCAAATGGCAGGACATATACCAGCTATATTTACTGAATACTATGTGCCTAGACGCTGTGCTAAGCCTCGGGTGTATAAAAACATAAAACATGACCCTGCTTTGATAATTAGCAGTGAGGTGAGTTATATGAAGTGTAATACAATGTGATTTGCATAAAAAATAGAGACAGAGTCACCCGTTCAACTGAAAAAAAAAGGGGACTGAAACGGAAAAAAAATAGGTGTATGGTAGGAGGTATAGATTAGTTTTTAGGAAGGCATAATTCTCTTGACTGGTGGGTGGTTGTGTTTGGTTTGACTTATGGGAACCTGAAGTGAAAGGAGTAGGAAACACAGAAGTAAGTGTAAGTTGAGCTGTTATTTACTGCTGTTTACTTTGGCAGAAATGGTCTAAAAAACTAAGCATGTGACCAGGAATGAGAGGGGGAGCAGCAAGAGTCTGAGTGTGGGGTCCTTTTCTTCCATTAATGCCTGTGTGACTCTCCCTTGTGATCATTCATCTTTACTGGAGGTACAGAGTACCTGTCTGGTCCTCAGTTTTAAGAAAATGAATCACCTAGTATACTTTAGGGCCCAAGTTCTGTAGCCCATAGTTGGAAATTGTCAGCTCTCCTACAAAGATTGATTTATGAGCTGCTCTTCAAAGCAGCTTCTTATAACATATTTTCAACTTCTTGACTGTTCACAGTCAAGAGTCCTTCATTCTTTTTCCATCCCAATAGATAAAATGGCAAGACAAAATTTCCATGACTTATATTGGACAGGTTTCTATGTTTTATCTATTGTTACATAAATTACCCCCACAACTTAGCAGCTTAAAACAAACATTTATTATCCTCTACAATTACTCTGAGTGAAGAAAACAAGAGTGGCTCAGCTGAGTGATTCTGACTCTTTTAAGAGGTTGCAGGGTGGGTGCAGTGGCTGCTCATGCCTGTAATCCCAGCACTTTGAGAGGCTGAGGTAGGAGAATCGCTTGAGCTCAGGAGTTCAAGACCAGCCTGGGCAACAATAGTGAGACCTTGTCTCTACAAAAAATTTGAAAATTAGGCATAGTGGCACATACATGTAGTCCTAGCTACTTGGGAGGCTGAGGTGGGAGGTCCACTTGAGCCCAGCAGATTGACAGGTTGAGGCTTCAGTGAGCTGTGACTGTGCCACTGCACTCCAGCCTGGGTGACAGGAAGACCATGTCTTCTTAAAAAAAGTCATCTGAAGGCTTTACTGGGGTTGCAAGATTTGCTTTCAAGGTGGCTCACTCGTGCCTGACTGCACCTCAGTTCCTAGGCAAAGTGGACTTCTGCATATACTGAATATTCTCATGCAGCTGGCTTCCCCTACCAAGTGAGTGCAAGCCTCCATTTCCACAGTATCTCGTTGACCACACAGGTCAACCCTCTTCAGCATGGTAGGAGACTACCCAGGGCTAGAATACCACGAGGTGGGAATCATTGGGGCCACCTTGGAGACTGGCTGCCAAAACTTAGGATGAATTTGAGGCTATTTTTCTATTAAGTGTATAAAGCTAACCTTTGACATGCAAACTTAGTAATACCTTTTTATGATTCCTGATACACTTTAGTACTCTATAGTGATTTCTCCAAAAGCATTTTTACCTAAATGTAAATATATTGTTCACTATGCATACATTTTTTCTAAAAGGGAGTTTGATATCTACACCAGGATGAATTCTAGTATGTTTTAATATATATAAGGTGCTCAGTAAATACTTGCTCAACTAAAGCCAGGTGTGATCATGCACACCCGTGGCACTTGGAAGCTGAGGAAGAAGGATTGCTTGAGCTTGGGAGTTGGAGGCTGTAGTATGCGATGTTAATGCCTCTGAATAGCACTGTCCTTCAACCTGAGCGACAGAATTTTTTTTTTTTTTTTGAGATGGAGTTTTGCCCTTGTTGCCCAGGCTGGAGTGCGATGATGCAATCTCAGCTCACTGCAACCTCAGCCTCCTGAGTAGCTGGGATAACAGGTACCCGCCACAGGGCCCACCACCACGCCTGGCTAATTTTTGTATTTTTAGTAGAGATGAGGTTTCACCACGTTGGTCAGGCTCGAACTCCTGACCTCAGGTGATCTCCCCGTCTTGGCCTCCCAAAGTGCTGGGATTACAGGTGTGAGCCACCGTGCCCGGCCCAGATTCTCTTAAAAAAAAAAAGAAAGTGCTCAACTGAACTGATGAGAGAATTCTCCTCTTCCTTCTATTTTGGACTTCCTTGATAAAGTAAAGGCAGGAATTGGGGATTGATCTGGAGGCAGGGTAAGAGTCTGCCATCACTACCAGGTTTCTAGTTAGATTATCTAGTAGACAGTAACTATTTACTGAAAAGAAATGCAGGTGCAGGCCTAGGCCCAAGAGAGGTGACTAAGGAATTTGAGCATAGTCAAATGTGTTTCGACTTACTGGAAAGTTGGATTTGGAAATCTTTCCATGTACATGTATTCTGAAGCTCCAGTGAGAGGTCAAGGCTATAGATAAAAGTCTAGGAGAGCTGGGAAACAGGAACAACAACAATAAATCCACAGGAGAGAGAATTAAAGGAGATAAATGGTCAACAATACCAAATACAACAGAGTGTGAGACAGGTGATTGAGATGTGTCCACAGTATTGTTGGCAATACGGTCCTTTGCCTGGCAATTTCAGAGGAACCTTGGTAGGGGAAAGCAAACTGCTAATGAATTGAGTAAGTGGGAGGTGAGAAAGTGGAGTAGTGAGGGCTGCTCTTAAGAAGCTTGTGGCTGTGCACTATGGCTCATGCCTGTAATCCCAGTCCTTTTGGAGGCTGAGGTGGGAGGGTTGCTTGAGCTCAGGAATTTGAGACTGCAGTGAGTGGTAATTGTGCCAGTGCACTTCAGCCTGGGCAAAGAGCAAGACCTTGTCTCAAAAAAAAAAATTTTTTTAACTTGCTTAGAAAGGAAGGAGAGAGGAAATAGGGATAACTACAAGGGACTGGGCGGTGGGGGTTGGTGGGGGTTGGGCTTTTAAAAAAAAAAGCCTGGGAGGGCCAATGGAAATGTTGAACATAGGGGAGAGGGGGATGATGACCTGTATCAAGGCTCCAGAGAAGATGGGAGTGAATGGGATGGAAGGCCTGATGAACCAGTTGACCTTGGAGAAAACATCCTCTGAGACTGGAGACAAGAATATGTAAGTTTGCAAGGTGAGAAAGGGTGGTTTGAACATTTTTAAAATTGTACTTTAAATGTTGATTTTTTTCAGGAATTAAGTTTCTTAAAAGTCCACAAGAAGAGGAATATACTATTGATTATTGATATCTCAGGTGTCAGAAAGTCCCAAACATAGATTCATGTTTGAGACAAAATTCATATGGAGGCAAAACCTGAACATGAAGCTACACGTAGTTCGTATTGACCGTGCTTCCTATAGAAGTATCAGTGTGTTGGACTATAGATGCTGCTCCAGACCCTGCTGAGAAATAGTGCAGATGAAAACGAATATCCACGTTCATCACGCTGACTGGCTGTGAGGCCTTGGATTCACCCTTTAATCTCTCTGGACCTCGGTGTTCTCCTCTCCAAAAACTGCACCAGTTGCCCTTGGAGGTTGTTTCTAGCTCTGCGTTATGTGACTAATCCATGTAAATCACATTTCTCAGTGAATGCACTCCAGGCATTGCATTCAGTTTGGCTCACTAATTTACTGCTTTTAAGTATGTATTGATGATATCTTTAAATTATTGTTTAGTATCAGATATGCTCAAACATGCTATTACATGCTTTGAAAGGTATACTAATTTTGGCCATGCGTGGTGGCTCCCCACCTGTAATCCCAGCACTTTGGGAGGACAAGGTGGGTGGCTTGCTTGAGCTTAGGAATTCAAAACCAACTTGGGCAACATGGTAAAACCCTGTCGCTACTGAAATACAAAAATTAGCTGGGCGTAGAGGTGGGAACCTGTAATGTCAGCTACTCAGGAGGCTGAGGCAGGAGAATCACTTGAACCCAAGAGGTGGAAGTTGCAGTGAGCTGAGATTGCACCGCTGCACTACAGCTTGGGTGACAGAGCGAGACTCCCTCTCGAAAAATAAAAAATAAAACGACCCTGGGGCCTAGGTCCTTCCTTGTATGTTATGTCATTCCTCAGCAGGGCCTGGAACAGTGTCCATAGTCAAACACACTGATGTTTTTACAGGAAGCATGGTCAATACACAACCACAAGTAGCCTCACGTTCAGGTTTTGCCTCCAAATGAATTTTGTCCCAAACATGAAAAAATTCTTTTGGTTTTCAGAAATTTTGGGTTTTGGAATTCCAGATAAGGATTATAGATCTGCACTAATCAATCACCATGCATTTAGAAGGCCTACTCTTTGGAGAATTGTTTAGCATTATGGGTATTGCAAACAGAATAAGCCTTGGTTTCTGTCCTCCCTCTCTGTGCCGTTTGGACAATTTATCAAAAACTCCTGAGGCATCGAATAGAAGGAAAAACACGGGTAACTCAAGAGAAAATGGGAAAAGAGTTGAATCGTGAATTAGCACATTGTGAAAGGGGATATGGGAAAAGTGTTCAACCTCTTTAGTAATCAGAGAAGTCTATATTAAAACCTCAATGAAATGCTACTTCGGTGAGTGGTGGAAACAAAAATGTCTGGTGCTGGCAAGTGCTAGTGAGGATGTGGAGCCACGGTGGGGAACACTTCCACACTGCAGATTATTAGAACAGCCACACTCCGTACAGTTTATCCTTCCAAGTAAATCTGAAGATACATATACCCCGTGACATATTGGCATTCTTTATATTTATGCCCTAGAAAACTCATGTACATGTGCATCAGGATACATATATAAGAATGTTGACAGTGGCATCATTTGTGAAGGTCGTAAACTAGAAACAATCCAAACTCTGAAAGGAGAGTGGAGGAACTGTGGTATTTCATACAAAGTTAACCTATGCTACATAAATGAATCTTAAAAACATCATGTTGACCAAAGAAGCCAGACAAAATAACAATATGGTTCCACATAGGACACAAAACTAAGAAGAAAAGCTAGAAACTGATTTCCACACAAGTCAGGCTAGTGGTAACCTTAAAGAGGAGAGAGATGGGGGCGTGTGGTATGGAATGTGAAGGGACACAGGACGACCAGAGTTTATTTTTAGTCAAATGGTGATTCCATGTTGCATTCTAATTATTCATGAATCTGTATGTTTAATGTACTCTTTTTCGCAGGCCTCTAATTAGCACCATGCAGTTTATTCGTGTTGCATTTCACAATAGAAGAGGTGTGGGTGTGGGTGTGTTTTAACTTAAGGGCTTTGGAATCTGATCTATGTCAGAACTTTGTGATCTTGAGCAAAATAATTAACATCCTTGAGGAATTGTGAAGGTTATTGAAGCAAACTATCATAGTGCCTGGTGTTGCTAGTAATAATAGCAATAGTAGCAGTTTTTCCAAGCACCAGGCATTGTGCAAAGATCTACTTTTTAGAACTTCCCTATGAGATTGATGCCATTATGTTTTCATTTTATAGATCAAGGCCCAGGGAGGTTGTGTCAAGCATATTTAATGACTAATTCACTAGATTCACTTCTTTATAGAGTTTATATTAACTCACAGTGAATTCAACAATTTTAATAGCCTCAGCCAGTTTTTGTTTTTGTTTTTTAAAGAGGGTCTTGCTATGTTGCCCAGGCTGGAGTGCAGTGGCTATTCACAGGTGCGATCCCACTACTGATCAGCACGGGAGTTTTGACCTCCTTTCCGACCTGGACCGGTTCATCCCTCCTTAGGCAACCTGGTGATCCCCCGCTCCCCAGAGGTCACCATATTGATGCCAAACAGTGCAGACACCCAGTCGGCATAGCGCACTACAGCCCAGAACTCCTGGGCTCAAGTGATCCTCCCACTTCAGCCTCCTGAGTAGCTGGGACTACAGGCATGCACCCCCACGCCCGGCCAGGTTTTTTTTTTTTTTTTTTTTTTTTTTTTTACCAGCTTTCATTTTGTCTTTAATCAGCTTTTTAAGGCGTGTTCTATTTGTTTCTGCCTTAACTCCCTGCTGTTATAGCTGCTGCTGTATCCTGGAGGGAGTTGAGGCAGAGACCCCTCCCTGCTGAGGCAAGAAGGAAAGAGAGTCAAACAAGGCCTGAGCTGCTGATCCCACAGATGGGTGCTACTGAAGGACATAAAATATAAGAACCCAGGCTAGGCCCAGTGGCTGACGCCTGTAATCCCACCACTTTGGGAGGCTGAGGCAGGCAGATCACTTGAGACCAGAAGTTCAGGAACAGCCTGGCCAACATGGCAAAACCCCATCTCTAAAAATACAAAAATTACTGGCATAGTGGTGCATGTCATAATCCCAGCGAATTGGAAGGCTGAGGCACAAGAATTGCCATGCATTTGCAGAATCACTAATCATTTGCAGTGAGCCGAGACTGCACCACCGCACTCCAGTCTGCACAACAGAGCTCTGTCTCAAAAAAAAAAAAAAAAAAAAAAAGTAAGAAGCAAGCAACGACCCTTTGAAGGAGAGCAGCAGATGACATCTAAGAAAAGCAGACTCAAAGGGAGTGATTTCCCTAAATCACATAGTGAATTGACAGGAAAAAACAGAACCCAAGCCTTTGCATTTATCACTCCTCCTATGGGTATTTCCTGTTTCAATTAGAAGATTGTGAGAACATCTTCCAGACCCTAAGAAAGAATACTGGATTTCCAATATTAGACAAGAAGAATATTGGGATTTCCAACATTAGACAAGATGACAACAATAATCTTAAATATATAAAGGCACTGGGTGGAAAACAGTTTGGTCTCTGAGCCTTTTGGATAATGAGCAAGTCTTTGTGAAAACTCATGTTCAAAACTAACCCAAGGTACACGGGGGATATAAAGAAGTAAAAGTGGCCAGGCATGGTGGCTCACGCCTGTAATCCAAGCACTTTGGAGGCCAAGGCGGGTGGATCACCTGAGGTTGGGAGTTCAAGACCAGCCTTGACCAACATAGTGAAACCTCTTAAAAAAAAAAAAAAAAGTGAAAGTATGGTGATCAGTTCTGGCTCCAACTCCTATGCTCTTTCTAGTATATCAGAGGTTCCTTATAAAAGTTAAACAACTAGAAATGGTGGGAAAAGGGACAAGTAGATAGTGTTCAGAAAAGGAGTAGGGTGAAGATGGGGAAAGAGTTAGGGAAGACGTTATTAGACTGTTCCTAACTCTGACCACCAGGTGGCCCCATTTTCACAGGTTATAGGTCGGTTGTTTTCTAGAACAGTTAAAACCACTGATGTGTGCAGTGTATTTGTGAAACTCAGAGTAGCTCACAAAAAAGTTTATCTTCAAATTTCAATGATTAACAAAAGCCTTGCTCTGTCACCCAGGGTGGAGTGTAGTGGCACAGTCATAGCTCACTGTAGCCTCGAACGCCTGGGCTCGAGATCCTTCTGCCTCCCAAGTAGCTGGAACTACAGGAGTGCGCCACCGTGCCCAGCTAATATTTTAATTTTTTGCAGAGATGGGGTTTCTCTATGTTGCTCAGGCTGGTCTCCAACTCCTGGGTTCAAGTGATCCTCCTACCTCAGATCCCAAAGTGCTGGAATTATAGGGGAGCAACCATGCCTGGCCTTAATTTTTTTTTTGTTTTTGCCTTGACACTCATTGTTTTGAACACTATAAAAGAAGAAGCATCAAGCTTGAATTTTCTAACTATATATTCCACCAGCCCTGGGACTTGAGCAATAGGCCCTAGCATTCAAAAGCTGCCAGCTTGAACTTCCATTTTTGGGATATTCAACTTCCTGTCTAAAAAACCCTTGTTTAATTCTACCCTGCCCTTTACAAGTGCGTATTTTACATAAATGTATGACAGGGTAACAGTAACCAATTCCAAAACAATAACTGACATTTAATTTGGTATTTTAAAAATTTCCTTTGGGTTCCTTTCGACCGCAAGATATATTTCAATAATTTCAACCTAATTCAGTCAAAATCTTCAGGCCACTACACTTTAGCCTGGTGACAGAGTGAGACCTCATCTCTCAAAAAAAATTTACAGTGGGCTGGGCGCAGTGGCTCACACCTGTAATCTCAGCACTTTAGGAGGCTGAGGCAGGTGAATCATGAGGTCAGGAGTTCGAGACCAGCCTGGCCAACATGAAACCCTGCCTCTACTAAAAATACAAAAAATGAGCTGGGTGTAGTGGCGGGGCCTGTAATCCCAGCTACTTGGGAGGCTGAAGCAGGATAATTGCTTGAACCCAGGAGGCGGAGGTTGCATTGAGCTGAGATCACTCCACTGCACTCCAGCCTGGGCAATAGAGTGAGACTCGGTCTCAAAAAAAAAAAAAAAAAAAAAAGTAAAGTGTTGGCTGGGCGCGGTGGCTCATGCCTGTAATCCCGCCACTTTGGGAAGTGGAGGCGGGCAGATCACCTGAGGTCAGGAGTTCAAGACCAGCCTGACCAACATGGAGAAATCCTTTCTGTACTAAAAATACAAACATTTTTAGGCATGGTGGCATGTGCCTGTAGTCCCAGCTACTCAGGAGGCTGAGACAGGAGAATTGCTTGAACCCAGGAGGTGGAGGTTGCAATGAGCTGAGATAATGCCACTGCCCTCTAGCCTGGGTGACAGAGTGAGACTCTGTCTCAAAAAATCAAAACAAAACAAAAAAGAAAACCTACTAAAGTGTTGCCCTGAGTTATGTGAGCTGTTCTAGCAAATTATTGGAACCTGTGAAGGGGATCATGGAAACCCCCAATTTATAGCTGCTCCATCAGAAGTATAGGAGGAGGCCAGGCCTTGCAGCTAGGGTAGTGTTGCAGGACTGAGCTCTTAACATGTGGGGTTTGCACCCACTCTGGGTAGTCAGTGTCAGAATTTAACTGAATCACTGGACACCCAGGTGGTGTCCAGAGGTTTGGGGAATTGATTATTAGTGTTGAAAAACTCCTCACATTTGCTGTCAGAAGTGTTGTGAGTAGAGGAACACTTTTCTTCTAGAGTAAGTTATAGACATCAGTACACACCCTCTAAATCATTCAGCATGTGATTGGCCTTTAAATTTTTCTACCAACTAAACCTTTGCTTTTGCAACACCTCTGCTATGAAAACTCTGTGTACGTTAGCAAAGTTTAGTCTGCATTTCTTTGACTGGATGGCGCTTAGGGTCTTAATTTCTTGCGTGGGCGCAATGCTTTCTGCAATGAGGAGCATTTCTTGGCCAACTTCCCTCCTTGGGGTCCATCCAGGAAGATGAAGCATTAGTTAGTCACTCAGGGGTGACCAAAGTAGGTTCATTATCTTTGACTGGACAAAGTCCTCAGTAACTGTCTCCATACTCCATGCCATGGCCTCTCCCACTTGCTGTGAGTGTTCCAGGAGAAGCTCTTGTTTCTTCCTACATGGATTTGGGAACAATGTCAGTTTCCAGAGCGGAGTGTTGCTATGGGAACCTAAACTTATTTGGAGTTTCAAAATGATAGCAAGTAATCAGTGACACAACCCGAAATGCTCCATAATTGTCCCTGGAGAATAATAGGGTAAAATGTTTTATTCTCAGATGAGAGAACTTCTGTGCTTTTGTCCTCTGGGGAGTTTCTGGAAGACAGTGATGAGCCACTGAGTGAGAAAGCTGGGGGCAGGGGGCAGATGGTTTCTGGTGGCTGAGATAGTCTCCTAGTCTTCCTGTTTCATAGCTCTCCTGGTGTATACCTTACACAATTCATTTATTTCTGAGCTGCTTTTTTCTTCCTGAAAATGGGGTGTCAATCTAAAGCTGAAATGAACCTTGGGGGATTATCTGAAGTTGCATGATTCTCTGAAACAGATGATACCTGCATATTTTGTTGGGAGAAAACCCTACACATGAGAAACCAGCAGTGAGAGGAGAAAGTCTGTTCTCACAACCCTGGACTTTCCTGTTTCTGTCTATCATAGAACTCACACATTCACAGTCATTAACATCTTCATCCAGATGCAGTCCTCAGGAGGGCCTATGATGAGTGCCCTTATGGTACAGTGTGCAGAATTATTAACCTGTGGTCCAAAAAGTGTGACTCTTATGTTTGAGAAGATAATAATGCTTTTTTTTTTTTTTTTTTTTTTGAGACTGAGTCTTGCTCTATCTCTCAAGCTGGAGTGCAGTGGCGTGCTCCTGGCTCACTGCAATCTCCGCCCCCGGGTTCAAGCAATTCCCCTGCCTCAGCTTCCTGAGTAGCTGGGTTTACAGGCATGCACCACCATGCCTGGCTAATTTTTGTATTTTTTTTTTTTTTTTTTAGTAGAGATGGTGTTTCACCATGTTGGCCAGGTTGGTCTTGAACTCCTGACCTCAAGTGATCCACCCACATCAGCCTCCCAAAGTGCTGGGATTACAGGCATGAGCCACCATGCCTGGCCAATAATGCATTTTAAAAAATATAATTTTGTTCCAATACTAATAAAATAAAACTGTTTGTGAACTTAAAAGAGGAGTAAGAGATGAAATTCAGAAAGGTAATGAGATCAAGTCTTGTAGGACCTTAAAATCTGCGGCAAGGATTTTTGAGACAAATGGGAAGCCAGTGGAGGACTTTGAGCCTAAAATATTACTTTTTCACTTCACTGTAGCCACAGTGGCTTCCTTACTGCTTCTTGAAACTCTGGGCAACTTCTACCTCAGGGTCTTTGCACTAGCTGTTTCCTGTACCTGGAGAGCCTTTATGCGGATAGAGTATCTGCACAGCTCACTCCCTCACCTCCTTTAAGTCTGGACTCAAAGGCCCTTTTCACAAGAAGGACCTATTTGAGATTTCAGCCCAGTCCGACCTCCCTTGCCCTTGTGCTTCTCATCCTCTGCTTTGCTCCTTCTCCAGCACTTATCTTTTTTTTTTTTTTTTTTTTTAGGCAGAGTTTTGCTCTTGTTGCCCAGGCTGGTGTGCAATGGTGCAATCTTGGCTCACCGCAACCTCCACCTCCCAGGTTCAAGCGATTCTCCTGCCTCAGCCTCCCGACTAGCTGAGATTACAGGCATGCGTCACCTGCCCAGATAATTTTGTATTTTTAGTAGAGATAGGGTTTCTCCATGTTGGTCAGGTTGGTTTTGAACTCCTGACCTCAGGTGATCCGCCCACCTCAGCCTTTCGAAGTGCTGGGATTACAAGTGTGAGCCACCTCGCCTGTCTGTCAGCACTTACTATTTTTTTATCCTATAGTATATAATTTACTTATTAATTACATTTGTTGTTGTCTGTCTCTCTCTGCTATATATAAATTCCACAAGTGCAGGGATCAACACCTAGAGTGTATCTGGTACATAGAAGGTTCCCACACACTTGCTACAAGAATGACTTAAAGGAATAAGTTTTGGTTATATGAAAAATAAACTAAATTTACTAATTTTTTCTCATCAATGATGAGTAAATGGTTATTGAAGATTTAGGATCTTGAAGAATTTCTTAATTATTTCAGAGAACTTCAGTTATGTTCCTTAGAGAGTGTTTACCAAACCAAGAAAATAGACTCATATTTTAGGAATATTTTTAGCACTGTGGGTGAAATTAAAAGTTTCTGGTCGACAATTTTTGTTATAATTTATTTTTATATAATTTCAAACTTACAGAAAACTTGCAAGAATAATACAACGAACTTCCTATACCTTCTGCCCAGATTCACCAGTTATCTACATTGTGCCCAATTTGCTTTATTTATCATTTCCTGTGTGTGTGTGTGTGTGTGTGTGTGTGTGTGCATGTGCTTGTGTGTTCCCAAAACTTTTGTGAGTAAATTGGAAACATTATGTCCCTGTACCCATAAATATTTCAAGTGTATCTTTTAAGAGCAAGGACATTATCTTACAGTTGTCAATATCAGAAAAATCGAACATTAATACAATAGAATTATCTAATCCATAGCCCATTTTCTTTTTTTTTTCCTTTTTTTAAGAGACAGGGTCTCGCTATGTTGCCCAGGCTGGAGTTCAGTGGCTATTCACAGGCGCGATGCCACTACTGATCAGCACAGGGAATTTGACCTGCTCTGTTTCCGACCTGGGCGGGTCCACCCCTCCTTAGGCAACCTGGTGATCCCCCCGCTCCTGGGAGGTCACCATATTGATGCCAGACTTAGTGCGGACACCTGATCGGCATAGCGCACTACAGCCCGGAACTCCTAGGCTCAAGTGATCCTCCCACCTCAGCCTCCCCAGTAGCCGGGACTACAGGCACGCGCCACCGCGCCGGGCTCCATAACCCATTTTCTTTTCTGGTCTTGCTCTGTTGCCCAGGCTGGAGTGGCGTGGGGTGATCATAGCTCACTGCAGCCTCCACCTCTTGGGCTCAAACAGTCCACCTACCTCAGCCCCCCAGGCAGCTGGGACGCAGGCATGCGCCTCCATGCTGAGCAAATCTTTAATTTTGTGTAGAGATGGCGTCTCACCTTGTTGCCCAGGCTGGTCTTAATCTCCTGGTCTCAACCAATCTGCCCACCTTAGCCTCCAAAAGTGCTGGGATTACAGGTATGAGCCACCCCATCTAGCCCATTGCCCATTTTCAAATTTCATCCACTGTCCCAGTAATGTCATTTATAGCAATTTTTTTCTCAATCTTGCATCAAAGTCAGGATCATGCATGGCTCTTAGTCTCCTTTAATCTAAAATCATCCTTCAGCCTTTCTTTGTGTTTGTGTTTGTGTGTTTGTTTTGAGACCGAGTCTGGCTATGTTCTTCAGGCTGGAGTGCAGTGGTGCGACGTCAACTCACTGCAACCTCTGCGTTGAGGGTTCAAGTCATCCTGCCACCTCAATAGAGATGGGGTTTTGCCATGCTGCCCAGCCCGGTCTTGAACTCATGGCTTCAAGTGATCTGTCCACCTAGGCTTCCCAAAGTGCCGGGCCAATTTGTGAAGGATATTCTTTGAGACTGTGTTCCTCATTAAACTTGAACGCACAAGAAAAACAAACAACAACAACAACAACTCGAACACATTAGTTTTAACATCATTCTTTTTGTATTTACTAGTTGTCAACCTACTGTAAGGAAGAGCTTTCCTTTCTCCCCATTCATTTATGTCAGTATGGACGCAGGGACTTGTATTTTATTCTGTGGTTTGTAATACATTTCTACTGTTCATTATTTTGATGCTCAATTGTCCCAGATTTCTGGTTATCCCTTTGCCTCAAAAACAAGTTTACATGAACCATACAGTCTCCAAGTTGGGTTTTCAAAGAGGTAATGGGTCCAAATTGAAAAGGTAGAATTTAGGTTACTGGAAGGTAGAAATAACTAGTAGGAAAATCACTCTTGGCAATTTTCAGTAACAAAAACACCTTATACACTGAAATGTATTAAAATAATAAGAAAAATAGTGCAGCCGCTCGGCAGTGATAAGAGGAATTTCAGTGTAAGGAATGAGGATAAGTGTATCCTTATTAAAAAAAGAAGGAAAATTCTGCTTGTTGTTTCAGCCCTGGAGCTGAGGGTGGGGGCAATGCATGAAGGTAGTGGGAAAAATGATCATTGATCATAAAAACAAAATGTCAGCCTAAGATATTTTAAAATATTGCATTCCAGGCTGGGCATGATGGCTCACTTCAGTAATCCCAGCACTTTGGGAGGCTGAAGAAGGAGGATTGCTTGAGCCCAGGAGTTTGAGAGCAGCCTGGCAACATAGCAAGACTTCATCTCTACAAAAAATTTTAAAATTTAGATGGATGTAGTGGTGTGCGCCTGTAGTCCTAGCTACTCGGGAGACTGAGGCAGGAGGATCATTTGAGCCCAGGAGTTCGAGGTTACAGTGAGCTGATTACAGCACTGCACTCCAGCCTGGATGACAGAGCCAACACCTTGTATCTAAAAAATGAAGATGTGAGTAAAAATAAAAATATCTCACCCTTACAGGCCCATCCCTTCCTCCTCTTCCGGAAACTCCTATTGAGTCTTTTTGTTGAATGGCAGTATAGTTATTTGCATAGGTTTGCTATAAATGTCCTTTTTACCAGACTATAATTGGAAAAATTGGTTTTGCAATTAAGGCCTTGCCTTGTCATATTTGAAAATAACACTTATTTAATCAAGTATGACGAGTCTTTCTGAGGAAACACACTTGTTTTTCATGAAGCCAGCACCTTCAAAGCCCTCACAGAAAAATGGTCCTGGGGCACAGCTTACAGGTGAATAAGGAAGGGCACTTCTTGGCAGGCCCCAAAATCTTAGATATTGGCTCAAGAAAAGAGGAATTCACTGAAACATGAGGTCTAATCAGGGATTCCTTCTGAAAACTTCCAGCAAATTTATTTATTTATGTATTTATTTAGACAGTGTCTCACTGTGTCACCCAGGCTTGAGTGCAGTGGCACGATCTCAGTTTACTGCAACCTCTGCCTCCTGGGTCCAAGCTGTTTTCTTGCCTCAGCTTCAGTAGCTGGCATTATAGGCATGTACCACCACATCTGGCTAAGTTTTGTATTTTTGGTAGAGACAAGGTTTCACCATGTTGGCCAGGCTGGTCTTGAACTCCTAACCTCAGGAGATTCACCCACCTCAGCCTCCCAAAGTGTTGGGATTACAGGCATGAGCCATTGCACCTGGCTCATTTCCAGCAAATTTTTAAGGTCTGCATGGTAAATTAACATTCTTGTTGCACCTATGTATATAATCAGGCCAGACCTAAGAAGACCAGCCTTCTTTTGTGATCAGAAATAATCTTTTTTCAAGATTTTTTTTAATCACAAGGGATGTATTAATTTCCTATTGCTGCTGTAATAAATTATCACAAATTCAGTGACTTAAAACAACACATTTATTATCCTATAGTTCGGGAGATCAGAAGTCCAAAATGGCAAGGAATTAATAACCAGAATATATAAGAAGCTCAGACAACTCAATAGCAAAAAAATCCAATAATCCAATTAAAAATGGACAAAAGATCTGAATAGACATTTCCCAAAAGAAGACGTACAAATGGTAAACAGATACGTGTAGTCCCAGATACTCGGGAGGCTGAGGCAGGAGAATCCCTTGAACCCAGGAGGCAGAGGTTGTAGTGAGCCAAGATCATGCCACTGCACTCCAGTCTGGGCAAGAGTGAGACTCCATCTCAAAAAAAAAAGAAAGAAAAAGAAAATAAATCAGTATATCAAAGAGATATCTATACTTTCATGTTTATTGCAGCACTATCCACAGTAGCCAAAATTTGGAAACAAACCAAGTGTCCATCAACAGATGAATAAAGTATCGTACATGCACACAATGAAGTACTATTTGTCCATAAAAAAAGAATGAGATCCTGTCATTCACAAAAACAGGGATGGAACTGGAGGTCATTATGTTAAGTGATATAAGCCAGACACAGAAAAACAGACTTTACATGTTATCATTTATTTGTGGAAACTAAAGCAAATTAATTGAATTCATGGAGGTAGAGAGCAGAATGATGGTTACCAGAGGCTGGGAAGGGTAGTGGGGGAGGAGGAGAAGTGGGGATGGTTAATGGGTACAAAAATGTAGTTAGAATGAGTAAGATCTAGTATTTGACAGCACAACAGGGTGACTAAGGTCAAAAATAATTTATTATACATTTAAAAATAACTGAAAGATTTAAATTCAGGTGGATATAACAAGAAAGAAAAAGTAACAACTGAAAGAGAGTAATTGGATTGTTTTAATACAAAGAAAGGATAAATGCTTGAGATGATGGATACCCCATTTACTCTGATGTTATTATTATTATTGAGACGGAGTTCTGCTCTTGTTGCCCAGACTGGAGTGCAATGGCCTGATCTGGGCTCACTGCAACCTCTGCCTCCCAGGTTCAAGCGATTCTCCTGCCTCATTCTCCCAAGTAGCTGGGATTACAGGCATGCACCACCATACCTGGCTAATTTTTGTATTTTTAGTAGAGATGGGGTTTCACCATGTTTGCCAAGCTGGTCTTGAAGTCCTGTGCTTAGGTGATTCATCCACTGTGGCTTCCCAAAGTGCTGGGATTACAGGTGGAAGCCACTGAGCCCGGCCCATCCTGATGTTATTATTATGCACTCTATGCCTGTATTGAAAAATCTCATGTATCCCACAAATATATATAATATATAAATATGTGTACCCACAAAATTTTTTTTTAAGTTAAAAAGAAAAGCCCAAAATGGCTCTCCCTGGGCTAAAATCAAGGTGTCGGCAGGATTTTCCTTCTGGATGCTCCAGGGCAGAGGCCATTTCCTTGCCTTTTCTGGCTTCTAGAGGTGTCCTGCATTCCTTGGCTTATGGTCCCCTTCCATCTTCAAAGCCAGCAATAGATGGTCAAGTCTTTCTCATGATGCCATCTCTCTGTTCTGACTGCTAAGTGTCCCTCTTTCCCATTTAGGCACCCTTTGGATTACATTTGGCTCATTCAACCCAAGGTAACCCCTCATCTCTAGGTCATGTGCTGAACAACTTGAATTCTCTTCTGCCATGTAACATATTAGGTTGGTGCAAAAGTAATTTCAGTTTTTGCCCCACCTTTTTTTTTGTTCTTTTGAGATGGAGTTTTGCTCTTGTTGCCCAGGCTGGGGTGCAATGGTGCGATCTTGGCTCACCCCAAGCTCCGCCTCCTGGGTTCAAGAGATTCTCCTGCCTCAGCCTCTGGAGCACCTGGGATTACAGGCATGTGCCACCACGCCCAGCTAATTTTGTATTTTTAGTAGAGACAGGGTTTCTCCGTGTTGGTCAGGCTGGTCTCGAACTCCCGACCTCAGGTGATCTGCCTGCCTCAGCCTTCCAAAGTGCTGGGATTATAGGCATGAGCCACCATGCCCGGCCTTGCCCCCTTTTTTTAATTGCAAAAACTACAATTACCTTTGCACCAACCAAATAACATTCCTAGATTCCAGGGTTAAGATATAGGCATCTTTGGCTGGGCGCAGTGGCTCACGCCTGTAATTCCAGCACTTTGGGGGCCTGAGGCAGGCGGATCACCTGAGGTCGGGAGTTTGAGGCCAGCCTGACCAACATGGTGAAACCCCATCTCTACTAAAAATACAAAAATTATCTGGGTGTGGTGGCATGTGCCTGTAATCCCAGCTACTAAGGAGGCTGAAGCAAGAGAATCACTTGAACCTGAGAGGCAGAGGTTTCAGTGAGCTGCGATTGCGATTGAGCCACTGCACTCCAGCCTGGGCAACAAATCGAGATCTTGTCTCAAAAATAAAAATAAAAATAAAAAAAGATATAGGCATCTTTAGGGGGCCATTAGGGGAAACTGCCTCCTATGGGGCAAATCCAGCAGCCACATGTTTTTTTATTCATCCTGTGAATGGATTTTACATTTTTAAATGCTTAAGAAAATTAGAACAACATTGTATGATGTAAAAATTGTATAAAATTCAAATTTCAGTGTCTATAAATAAAGTTTTATTGGAATACAGCCATGCTCATGTGTTTATGTATTATCTTTGGTTGTTTTATAGTATAAGGACAGAATTAAACAGTTCAAACAAAAACTATATGGCCCACAAAATATCTACTATCTAGCCCTTTACAGTAAAAGTTTGCCGATCCCTGGTCTAGCACACAACCTTCCAAGTTAACTGATTCTAGCCTCTCATTGCTTCTGAGCTATTTACAACTCTGCAAATTGGAAAAAATGGATAGCAAGGTAAAATAGTTCCTGTCTATTGACATGCAAATTGTGTCTAGCAGAGGTTACATTAACCTCTCTTCCTGACTGCGGAAGAAGTCAATTTTGCTTCCATTTGCACATTTATGTCAATATTTTTGATCAATAAATGTGTCTGTTCTTTGAATTCTCCTTTGAACTGGCTGTAATATATTACTGGCCTTATTAATAATAAATTAGGGGCTGGGCATAGTGGCTCATGCATGTAATCCCAGAACTTTAGGAGGCTCAGGTGGGCAGATCATTTGAGGTCAAGAGTTCAAGATCAGCCTGACCAACATGGCGAAACCCCATCTCTACTAAAAATATAAAAAATTAGCCGGGCGTGGTGGCGCATTCCTGTAATCCCAGCTACCAGGAGGCTGAGGCAGGAGAATCGCTTGAACCCAGGAGACAGAGGTTGCAGTGAGCTGAGATTGGGCCACTGCACTCTAGTCTGGGCAACAAGAGTGAAACTTCATCTAAAAAAAAAAGATAAATAAAGTTTAAAAAAGGAATTAAATAAAATCTTTACCATGAGTTTGTTTTATACCTCAACGAGAATTGTGATTTTACTCTTTTTTGAAAATGATCCTTTAATGTAGGCTATCCATGAGGAAAAATGGTTGAGACCCAGTCTTAGCACCTTTGGAGCAAGGCTGTCTGGCATCTGCTTTGGCTCTGAAGCTCCCAGAGATACCACAGGAATCATTCTGCTATGGCCGGTTATGGTAGCTAACTCCAGGACCCAAGGACATGCAGGGGAGTCACACAGAAGAGCACTTCCCACTGGAACATGCCCAGAGGTGAGTGACAATAGTCTGAAGACCTGAGTGCACAAAATGTGAGATACATTTTTTTAAATTTAAAATTAATTAAAATTTTTTTGAAGATGAGGCAGCTCAGGCACCGTGGCTCACACCTATAATTCCAGCACTTTGGGAGGCCGAGGCAGGTGGATTGCTTGAGGCCAGGAGTTCAAGACCAGTCTGGGTAACTTAGGGAGACCCCCATCTCTACAAAACAAAAAAGAAAAAAGGAAAAGAATTAGCCTGGCATGGTGGTGCATGCCTGCATTCCCAGCTACTTGTGAGTCTGAGAAGGGAGGATCCCTTGAACCCAGAAGTTCGAGGATACAATGAAATGTGATTGCACCACTATACCCCAGCCTGGCTCACAGAGTGAGACCCCCATCTCTTAAAAAAAAAAAAAAGATGAGGCAAAGTACATGGGCTTTGAAATCAAACAGTCCAGTTCCTGCCCTAGTTCTGCCATAATGTCATCTTGGACAAGTGATGTATCTTCTCTGTGGGCATAATCCAAATTACAGAGTTGTTTTGAGGACTACATGAAACATGGTATAAGGTCTTGGTAAGCCTTCAATAAATATTTGCTGTTATTATTTCCAGGGGAGTAGCAAGTAGCCAGGGTTGATGGAGCCCATGAATGCTGTTCAAATTATGTAATGACTGCTAACATTTCCTGAGTTCTCACCATGGGCAGGTCCTCATTTAGTCCTCACAGTATCCCTGGGAAGCAGGCACTAATAGAACATAGTTTATTAGGCCAGGTGCGGTGGCTAACACCTGTAATGCAGCACTCTGGGAGGCCAAGGCAAGCAGATTGCTTGAGTCCAGGAGTTCAAGACCAGCCATGGGCAACATGGTGAATCCCCAGCTCCACTCAAAATGCAAAAATTAGCAGGGCTTGGTGGTGCACATCTGTAGTCCCAGCTACTTGAGAGGCTGAGGTAGGAGGATCACCTGAGCCCAGGAGGTGGAGGCTGCAGTAAGCCGAGATCGTGCCACTGCACTCCAGCCTGGGCAACAGAGTGAGACCCTGTCTCAAAAAAAAACAGTTTTTGAAGTACTGCCATGGGGAAAAGGGAATTGACTTCACCCTTGCCCCAGAAGTCCAAACCTACCCCAGCTGGTGGAAGTTGCTGGGAGACAAGAGTTTGGTTAAGGGGAAGGCTTTTTAGTAACCAAAGCTGATACACAATGGGGAGGAGTGATGTGAGGCAGTGAATTCCCCTGTGACATGCAGTGTTCAAGCACAGACTACGAGCTGTGCTACACAGGAGTTTGGACTAGATGATCTCTAGATTCCTTTCCATTCAGAATCTGGATCACTCTTGCTGGAAAGGGAACCACAAGTGGGACTTTGTCATTGATCCCCTAAATTCCTACACTGTCCTATAACCTGAAGCATTATTTGCCACTCAGAAGCCCTTCTAATCTCTGTAGTCTCTAAAAAGCATCCCGGCTTTATGTTCCTCCCTTTGTTCTCTGTTACAGTAGGTACAAATTGGGGGAGGGGCATCCCCTTTCATGCATCCCCCAGGCCCCATGATCACTCTTTTCCAAAATAGATCCTATTTATTCCCCCCATCATAAGGGTGAGCTTGTAACACAAGCCCTCATTTGCACAGGCTGCTCAAGGCCCCGTACCTAATTCTGTATTGGTAACTTTGCATTCTTTAAAGAGGGCAGTCCAAAATGTATACGCTTTAAGATTCATGAATCCCAATCCATCTGGACCCCTTACTGGGCCTTCATTTCCAAAGATGTGAAAGGTGGGGAGAGTAGAATGTTTTAGACAGTCCTGATGATTTCTTCTGTTTTGTTTGTTTTTCTTTTTGAGATGGAGTTTTGCTCTTGTTGCCCAGGCTGGAGTGCAATGGAGTGATTTCAGCTCACTGCAACTTCTGCCTCCCAGGTTCAAGTGATTCTCCTGCTTCAGCCTCCTGAGTAACTGGGATTACAGGCATGCGCCACCACGCCCGGCCTCGATTCCTTCTGAATCTCATAGTCCAACACCCTGTACCTCTGCCATCATAGCCAAACTGGGGTGCTCTGGGACCATTGACCTTTAGGGGAGAAGTCTTTGGCATTGAACATATCCCATAGAAACCATGTATTTTGTTGAAGCCACGTGAAGCCCATGGTTTCCCATTACAGCTTAGGCCAAAAGAAAAAATTTCTACTCAAGGGGCTGAGGCAGGAGAATCACTTGAGCCCAGGGGGTTGAGGCTACAGTGAGCCATGATCGTGCCACTGCACGCCAGTCTGGGCAACAGAACAAGACCCTGTCTCAAAAACAACAGGCCAGGTGCGGTGGCTCATGCCTGTAATCCCAGCACTTTGGGAGGCCAAGGCAGTTGGACTGCTTGGGGCCAGGATTTCGAGACCAACCTGGTCAACATGGCAAACCCCATGTGTGGATTCTGGCACAGCACACTACAGCACAGAACTCCTGAACTCAAAACATTGCATTGTCTTGAGAGCAAAACTAGGAATTTAATTTGGGACTTTTGATTCTTAGCTTACAGACTAAATGTCTGGAGAGTTTCACTGCACACTCAGCTTCCTCCCTTTCCAGTAGAGCTGTAGCACATGAACCTTTTAGGAAAGATTTCCATCTAAAATAAAAATTGGGCTGGGTGGTAGCTCACGCTTGTAATGCCAGCATTTGGGAGGCCGAAGCAGGTGGATCATTTGAGGTCAAGAGTTTGAGACCAGCTTGACCAACATAATGAAACCCTATCTCTACTAAAAAATACAAAAATTATCTTGGCGTGGTGGCTCATGCCTGTAATCCCAGCTACTCAGGAGGCTGAGGCAGAAGAATCACTTGAACCCAGAAGGCGGAGGTTGCAGTGAGTGGAGATTGTGCCACTTCACTCCAGCTTGGGCAACAGAGCAAGACCCCATCTTAAATAAAAAGAAAATTGTCTTGAAGAATGGGTTAAGATTCAGTTTTTTGGATAATTCCCCATATGGGCAACTCCAAACATGCAGACCAAGGAAGTGTCACTGCTACCATTTAACCACCTAGGCCAAGTATATTATTTCACCTTGATGTTACTTTGATAGTGGCCTGGGAATTAGGTTAATTTGCACCTGCTGGTAGAAGTCAGAGAGGTGTTACCAAATCTGTCACAAGTTCTCCTTCCCTAATTCACCTGCAAGCTCCTCTTGAGGGAAAGGAGGGCATGGCTTTCATGTTTTTTGGCGTTCCTCAGGCACCATCTGTAGAAAGACACCTGCTAGGGTTAGGGTGCCCACTCAAACCCTAGCCCAGCATAGATTTTCCCTAAATCAGTCTTTCAGGGTTCCACACTTCATTCATCCTAAGTGTGGCAAAAATTATATAAAAAGCTTCATCAGGCCAGGCATGATGGCTCATGCCTATAATCCCAGCACTTTGGGAAGCCAAAGCAGGAGGATAGCTTGAGTCCAGGAATTAGAGACCAGCCTGAACAACATAGTGAGATCCCATCTCTACCAAAAAAAGCTTTTTTAAAACGTTTTATTTATTTTTTTGAGACACGGTCTCAGTCTGTCGTCCAGGCTGGAGTGCAGTGGCACGATCTTGGTTCACAGCAACTTCTACCTCCCAGGTTCAAGCGATTCTCCTGCCTCAGT
The DNA here is from genome assembly GCA_036589455.1 of Ateles fusciceps. Taxonomy (NCBI): domain Eukaryota; kingdom Metazoa; phylum Chordata; class Mammalia; order Primates; family Atelidae; genus Ateles; species Ateles fusciceps. The sequence continues at coordinate 4,620,919 of JAZHEH010001321.1, forward strand.
CTCCTGAGTAGCTAGGACTAGAGGCGCTTGCCACCATGCCCGGCTAATCTTTGTACTTTTTGGTAGAGATGGGGTTTCACCATGTTGGCCAGACTGGAAAAAAATTTTTTTAATTAATTGGGCATGGTGGCATATGCCTGTGGTCCCAGCTACTTGGGAAAGAGGTAGGAGGACCACTTGAGCCTGGAGGTTGAGGCTGCCATAATCATGCCACTGTACTCCAGCCTGAGCAACAAAGCAAGACCTTGTCAAAAAGGAAGGAAGGAAGGAAGGGAGGGAGGGAGGGAGGGAGGGAGGAGAAAGGGAGGGAGGGAGGGAGGAAAGAAGGAAGGGAGAAAGGGAGGAAGGAAAGAAGGAAGGGAGAAAGAAAGGAAGCTTGTTTGTTTTTTTAACAGCTCTTTTTTTTCTTCTCCTCCCTGACCTTTCAGGCCAGTTGATTCTTTGTGGAAAACCTCGGCTCCAGCAGAGGCAGAGGTGGATTTATTGAGTTGCTAATGAAGCCATGGGCTCAAAACCCTTCATTGAAACTGTTAGCTCCTTCCAAAGACCTGAGGGAGGTCCTCATGAATGATATGGTCACAGAGTGAACTTATCACTCTGTGGTAAAATTACTCTTTGGTAAAATTTGTTAAAAACATTTTTAAACTGCGATTAGTTAAGATCACTCAGTCACACACTATCTCCTTTTACTCAGCATTTTCTTATAAAAATTTGCATTTTTGTGGCTTTTTTTGTTTTTTAGAGAGGGAGGTCTTGCTCTGTCACCCCAAGGCTGGAGTGCAGTGGTGTGATCATGGCTCATTGCAACCTCCAATTCCTGGGCTCCAGGTATCCTTCCACCTAAGCCTCCCAAGTAGCTGGGACTGCAGATGGGAGCCACCACTATGTCTGACAAATTTTTTGATTTTTTTGTAGAGGCAGAGTCTTGCTATGTTGCCCAGACTGGTCTTAAACTCCTGACCTCAAGTGAACCTCCCAAAGTGCTGAGATTACAGGCATGAGTCACCACACACAGCCAAAATGTGTACTTGTAATTTTTTATCATTTTCTTAAAGAAGGTCCCCCCCAAATAGCCTAAGCTTTGTGCCCCCCAAAACCCAGATCTGACCCTAGAGTAAGACAGTCCTTGGCTCTACCCTATCCTCACTTACTCAAGACTTTTAAACCTCTTTAGGCATCAGTTTCCTCATTTGAAAAACAGGTTTTTTTGGGGCTGGGTGTGGTGGCTCACACCTGTAGGTGTGAGGCTGAGGTGGGTGGATCACGAGGTCAGGAGATTGAGACCATCCTGACCAACATGGTGAAACCCTGTCTCTACTAAAATACAAAAAATTAGCTGGGTGTGGTGGCGCATGCCTGTAGTCCCGGCTACTCGGGAGGCTGAGGCAGGAGAATTTGCCTAAACCCACGAGATGGAAGTTGCAGTGAGCCAAGATCATGCTACTGCACTCCAGCCTGGTGACAGCGTGAGACTCCATCTCAAAAACAAAACAAAACAATACAAAAAAAGGTTTATTAATGGTGACTCCTAAGATTCCTATGAAAACTAAGTGATAAAATACATGAAAACTGCTTAGCCCTTTGCCTAGAACAACTGCCCACTCAATAAATGGTAGCTGTTATGAAGATAGTGATATATTCATTTCCTGATAATGGAAATCAAATGTGGTGACCGCTTGAGTTGAGAGAAGGACTGCCAGCTTCCTGATGGTGGGAAACCAAGATGACACTGAGGAGCTCAAACATTTGGGTAGAACCATTACCAAGGAAAAAGTCTGGTTTTGAAAATAATGCCAGGCACAGTGGCTCACATCTATAATCCCAGCGCTTTGGGAGGCCAAGGCAAGCAGATTGCTTCAGCCCAGGAGTTCAAAACCAGCCTGGGCAACATGGCAAAACCCTGTCTCTAGTATTGCAACATAGTGAGACCTCATCTCTGCAAAAAATACAAAAATTAGCTGGGTGTGGTGGTGTGCACCTGTAGTCCCAGCTACTTGGGTAGTCTGAGGTGGGAAGATTGCTCGAGCCTGGGAGATCAAGGCTGCAGTGAGCAGTGATCATGCCACTGAACTCCAGCCTGGGTGACAGGGCAAGACCCTGTCTCAAGAAAAAAAAAAGAAAGAAAAAGAAAATGATGATGGAATATTCAAGCTTATAGTCTAGGCTCCACCATGGAGAAAAATGAACAGAGAACCCAGAAATACCTTCATGGTTTTCTTTCTAGGAGAATCTCTTTTAATGAATTATTTCTCTGTTCTATGGGCAGCTGACTTCTCTGCAAACCTATTATTTATTTATTTATTTATATTTTTGAGACAGGGTCTCACTTTGTTACCCAGGCTGGAGTGGACACAAGGTCTCACTCTGTCGCCCAGGCTGGAGAGCAATGGCATGATCTCAGCTCACTGCAACCTCTGCCTCCAGGGTTCAAGCATTTCTTCTGCCTCAGCCTCCTGACTAGCTGGGATTACAGGCATGCACCACCACACCCAGCTAATTTTTTGTATTTTTAGTAGAGATGGGGTTTTTCTATGTTGCCCAGGCTGTGCAGACCCCTTATTTAAACAGATGCAGCATTAGAGGCCTTACAGGTGTTGGTATAAATTCTATTTCTTACACTGACTCGATGGCAGGTTTAGGGATTTCAGTATTGTTTTCTAAACAGTAAGATACATTATGTAAACTTTCTTTATGTGTGTGGTATTTTTGCAAATTTGTTTAAACTTAAAAAAATACATGCAGACCAGGTGCAGTGGTGCATACGCGTAATCTCAGCACTTGGGAGGCCGAGGCAGGAGGATCACTTGAACCCAGGAGTTTGAGACCAGCCTCTGGAACATAGTGAGACCTCATTTCTAAAAAAGAAAAAAATCAGTGGGGCATTGTGGCACATGCCTGTAGTCCCAGCTACTAGGAGGCTGAGGTAGGAGGATCACTTGAGCCTGGGTGGTTGAGACTCTAGTGAGCTGAGATCACACCACTGCACTTCAGCCCGGGTGACAGAGAGAGACTGTTTCAAACAAAAACAAGAACAAAAACATATAGTATGGGCCTCCCTTATCTCTGTCCCTGATTTACTTTAATCTCCAGGGCCTCAGTTTCCACTTTAATATATATATATATATATATATTTTTTTTTTTTTTTTTAATTGCATTTTAGGTTCTGGGGTACATGTGCAGATCATGCAGGATTGTTGCATAGGTACATACATGGCAATGTGGTTTGCTGCCTCCATCCCCCTCGTCACCTATATCTGGTATTTCTCCCCCATGTTATCTTTCCCCAACTCCATACCCCTCCGCTGTCCCTCCCCTAGTACTCCCCAACAGACCCCAGTGTGTGACGCTCCCCCTCCCTGTGTCCATTTGTTCTTATTGTTCAACACCAGCCTATGAGTGAGAACATGCGGTGTTTGATTTTCCGTTCTTGTGTCAGTTTGCTGAGAATGATGGTTTCCAAATTCATCCATGTCCCTACAGAGGACATGAACTCATCGTTTTTTATGGCTGCATAGTATTCCACGGTGTATATGTGCCACATTTTCCCTGTCCAGTCTATCATCGATGGGCATTTGGGTTGGTTCCAGGTCTTCGCTATTGTAAACACTGCCACAATGAACATACATGTCCATGTGTCTTTATAATAGAATGATTTATAATCCTTTGGATATATACACAGTAATGGGATTGCTGGGTCAAATGGAATTTCTATTTCTAGGTCCTTGAGGAATAGCCACACTGTCTTCCACAATGGTTGAACTAATTTACACTCCCACCAACAGTGTAAAAGTGTTCCTATTTGTCCACATCCTTTCCAGCATCTGTTGTCTCCAGATTTTTTGATGATCGCCATTCTAACTGGCATGAGATGGTATCTCAATGTTGTTTTGATTTTCATTTCTCTAATGACCAGTGATAATGAGCATTTTTTCACGTTTGTTGGCCTCATATATGTCTTCTTTTGAAAAGTGTCTGTTCATGTCCTTTGCCCACTTTTGAATGGGTTTGTTTGTTTGTTTCTTGCAAATCTGTTTTCGTTCTTTGTAGATTCTGGATATTAGCCCTTGTCAGATGGGTAGATTGCAAAAATTGTTTCCCATTCTGTTGGTTGCTGGTTCGCTATAATGATTGTTTCTTTTCCTGTCCAGAAGCTCTTGAGTTTAATTAGATCCTGTTTGTCTATTTTGGCTTTTGTTGCCAATGCTTTTGGTGTTTTAGTCATGAAGTCCTTGCTTATGCCTATGTACTGAATGGTTTTGCTTAGGTTTTCTTCTAGGGTTTTTATGGTGTTAAGTCTTATGTTTAAGTGTTTAATCCACCTGGAGTTAATTTTAGTGTAAGGTGTCAGGAAGGGGTCCAGTTTCTGCTTACTGCACATGGCTAGCCAGTTTTCCCAACACCATTTTATTAAACAGGGGAATCCTTTCCCTGTTGCTTGTTTTGTCAGGTTTGTCAAAGATCAGATGGTTGTTGATGTGTGGTGTTGCCTCCGAGGCCTCTGTTCTGTTCCATTGGTCTGTATCTCTGTTTTGGTACCAGTACCATGCTGTTTTGATTACTGTAGCCTTGTAGTATAGTTTGAAGTCAGGTAGCATGATGCCTCCAGCTTTGTTCTTTTTGCTTAGAATTGACTTGGCTATGCGGGCTCTCTTTTGGTTCCATATGAAGTTTAAGATGTTTTTTTCCAGTTCTGTGAAGATGGTCATAGGCAGCTTGATGGGAATAGCACTGAATCTACAAATTACTTTGGGCAGTATGGCCATTTTCAGAATACTGATTCTTCCTAACCATGAGCATGGAATGTTTTTCCATCTGTTTGTGTTCTCTCTTATTTCCTTGAGCAGTGGTTTGTAGTTCTCTTTGAAGAGGTCCTTTACAAACTTTGTTAATTGTATTCCTAGGTATTCTATTCTCTTTGTGGCAATTGTGAATAGCAGTTCGTTCTTGATTTGGCTCTCTTTAAGTCTGTTATTTGTATATAGGAATGCTTGTGATTTCTGCACATTGATTTTGTATCCTGAGACTTTGCTGAAGTTGCTTATCAGTTTCAGGAGATTTTGGGCTGAGACGATGGGGTCTTCTAAACATACAATCATGTCATCTGCAAATAGAGACAATTTGACTTCCTCCTTTCCTAACTGAATACCCTTTATTTCTTTTTCTTGCCTGATTGCTCTGGCTAGAACTTCCAATACTATATTCAACAAGAGTGGTGAGAGAGGGCATCCTTGTCTAGTGCCAGATTTCAAAGGGAATGCTGCCATGTTTTGCCTATTCAGTATAATATTGGCTGTGGGTTTGTCGTAAATAGCTTTTATTATTTTGAGTTACATTCCATCGATATCTAGTTTATTGAGAGTTTTTAGCATAAAGGGCTGTTGAATTTTGTTGAAGACCTTCTCTGCATCTATTGAGATAATCATGTGGTTTTTTGTCTTTGGTTCTGTTTATGTGGTGAATTACGTTTATACACTTGTGTACATTGAACCAGCCTTGCATCCCTGGGATGAAGCCCATTTGATTGTGATGGATAAGCTTTTTGATGTGCTGTTACAATCGGTTTGCCAGTATTTTATTGAAGATTTTTGCATCTATGTTCATCATGGATATTGGCCTGAAGTTTTCTTTTCTTGTTGAGTCTCTGCTGGGTTTTGGTATCAGGATGATGTTGGTCTCATAAAATGATTTGGGAAGGATTCCCTCCTTTTGGATTGTTTGGAATAGTTTCAGAAGGGGTGGTACCAGCTCCTCTTTGTATGTCTGATAGAATTCAGCTGTGAACCCATCTGGACCTGGGCTTTTTTTGGTTGGTAGGCTATTAATTGCTGCCTCAACTTCAGCCCTTGTTATTGGTCTATTCAAGGTTTTGACTTCTTCCTGGTTTAGGCTTGGGAGGGTGCAAGTGTCCAGGAATTCATCCATTTCTTCCAGGTTTACTGGTTTGTATGCATAGAGCTGTTTGTAGTAATCTCTGATGGTAGTTTGTATTTCTGTGGAATCTGTGGTGATATCCTCTTTGTCGTTTTTTATTGCATCTATTTGATTCTTCTCTCTTTTCTTTATTATTAATCTGTCTAGTGGTCTATTTTGTTGATCATTTCAAAAAACCAGCACCTGTATTTATTGATTTTTTGGAGGGTTTTTTGTGTCTCTATTCTCTTCAGTTCTGCTTTGATCTTAGTTATTTCTTGTCTTTGGCTAGCTTTTGAGTTTTTTTGATCTTGCTCCTCTAGCTCTTTCAATTTTGATGATAGGATGTCAATTTTAGACCTTTCTTTGCTTCTCATGTGGGCATTTATTGCTATAAATTTTCCTCTAGACACTGCTTTGAATATGTCCCAGAGATTCTGGTATGTTGTGTCTTCATTCTCGTTGGTTTCAAAGAACATCTTTATTTCTGCCTTCATTTCATTGTTTATCCAGTCAACATTCAAGAGCCAGTTGTTCAGTTTCCATGAAGTTGTGTGGTTCTGAGTTAGTTTCTTAATCCTGAGTTCTCATTTGATTGCACTGTGGTCTGAGAGACTGTTTGTTATGATTTCCATTCTTTTGCATTTGCTGAGGAGTGATTTACTTCCAAACATGTGGTCAGTTTTAGAGTAGGTGTGATGTAGTGCTGAGAAGAATGCATATTCTGTGGATTTGGGGTGGAGAGTTCTGTAAATGTCTATTAGGTTTGCTTGGTCCAGATCTGAGTTCAAGTCCTGGATATCCTTGTTAATTTTCTGTCTTGTTGATCTGTCTAATATTGACAGTGGAGTGTTAAAGTCTCCCACTATTATTGTGTGGAAGTCTAAGTCTCTTTGTAGGTCATTAAGAACTTGCTTTATGTATCTGGGTGCTGTTGTATTGGGTGCATATATATTTAGGATCGTTAGCTCTTCTCATTGCATTGATCCTTTTACCATTATGTAATGCCCTTTATCTCTTTTGATCTTTGTTGGCTTAAAGTCTATTTTATTAGAGACTAGGATTGCAACTCCTGCTTTTTTTTGCTCTCCATTTGCTTGGTAAAGCTTCCTCCATCCCTTTATTTTGAGCCTATGTGTGTCCTTGCATGTGAGATGGGTTTCCTGGATACAGCACACTGATGGTTTTTTACTTTTTATCCAATTTGCCAGTCTGTGTCTTTTGATTGGGGCATTCAGCCCATTTACATTTAAGGTTAATATTGTTATGTGTGAATTTGATCCTGCCATTTTGATGCTAGCTGGTTGTTTTGCCTGTTCGTTGATGCAGTTTCTTCATTGTGTCGATGCTCTTTACCATTTGGTATGTTTTTGGAGTGGCCGGTACTGGTCGTTCCTTTCTATGTTTAGTGCTTCTTTCAGGAGCTCTTGTAAGGCAGGCCTGGTGGTGACGAAATCTCTCAGCAATTGCTTGTTTGTAAAGGATTTTATTTCTCCTTTGCTTATGAAGCTTAGTTTGGCTGGATATGAAATTCTAGGTTGAAAGTTCTTTTCTTTAAGGATGTTGAATATTGGCCCCCACTCTCTTCTGGCTTGTAGGGTTTCTGCTGAGAGATCCGCTATGACTCTGATGGGTTTCCCTTTGTAGGTAACCCGACCTTTCTCTCTGGCTGCCCTTAGCATTTTTCCCTTCATTTCAACCTTGGTGAATCTGACGATTTTGTGCCTTGGGGTTGCTCTTCTTGAGGAATATCTTTGTGGTATTCTCTATATTTCCTGGACTTGAATATTGGTCTGCCTTGCTAGGTTGGGGAAGTTCTCCTGGATAATATCCTGAAGAGTGTTTTCTAGCTTGGATTCATTCCCTCCGTCATATTCAGGTACACCTATCAAACGTAAATTAGGTCTTTTCACATAATCCCATATTTCTTGGAGGCTTTGTTCATTTCTTTTCACTCTTTTTCTCTAATCTTGCCTACTTGTTTTATTTCATTGAGCTGATCTTCAATCTCTGATACCCTTTCTTCTGGTTGTTCAGTTTGGCTATTGAAACTTGTGTATGCTTCACAAAGTTCTTGTGTTGTGCTTTTCAGCTCCATCAATTCATTTATATTCTTCTCTAAGCTGTTTATTCTCATTAGCATTTTGTCAAACCTTTTTTCAGGGTTCTTAGTTTCTTTGCATTGGGTTAGAATATGTTCTTTTAGCTCAGAGAAGTTTGTTGTTACCCACCTTCTGAAGCCTGTTTCTGTCAATTCACAGACTCATTCTCCATCCAGCTTTGTTTCCTTGCTGGTGAGGAGTTGTGATCCCTTGGAGGAGGAGAGGCATTCTGGTTTTGGGTGTTTTCATCCTTTTTGTGCTGGTTTCTTCCCATCTTTGTGGATTTATCTACCCGTGGTCTTTGTAGTTGGTGACTTTTGGATGGGGTCTCTGAGTGGACGTCCTTTTTGTTGATGATGAAGTTATTTCTTTCTGTTTTTTAGTTTTCCTTCTAACAGTCAGACATCTCTGCTGTAGGACTGCTGGAGGTCCACTCCAGACCCTGCTTGCCTGGGGATCACCTGCGGTGGCTGCAGAACAGTAAGGGTTGCTGCCAGTTTCTTCTTCTGTTATCTTTGTCCCAGAAGGGTACCTGCCAGATGTCAGCCTGAGCTCTCCTTTATGAGGTGACTCTTTGGATATATGGGGGTCAGGGAGCTGCTTGAGGAGACAGTCTGTCCGTTATAGGAGCTCAAGTGCTGAGCTGTGAGCTCTGTTGTTCCATTCAGGGCTGCTGGGCAGGTATGTTTAAGTCTGCTCCAGTGGAACTCATAACTGCCTTTTTTCCCAGGTTCTCTGTCCGGGGAAGGTGGGGCTTTATTTATAAGTTCCTGATGTGCTGCTGCCTTTTTTCAGAGATGCCCTGCCCAGCAAGGAGGTAGCCTAGTCATAGTCTGCCAGCAGAGGCATTGCTGCACTGCCATGGGCTCTGCCCAGCTGCTGTGTGAACTTCCTTGCAGTTTTGTTTATAAAGGTATAGTTAGAACTGCCTCAGTAATGGCGGATTGCCTCAGTAATAGCAGACTGCCTCGGTAATGGCGGACACCCTTCCCCGCAAAGAGCTGGACCTTTCCAGGTCCAGCGTGCTTGCTGTGAAACTCTCAGTCCAGAGCATTTCAGATTGCTGGTCTTTGTGGGGGTGGAACCTGCTGAGCCAGATCACCCGGCTCCCTGTTTCAGCCCCCTTTTTTTCAGCTGAATGGGCGGTTCTGTCTCCCAGGCATTCCAGGTGCCAGTTGAAATGGCCACCCAGATTTGTGTGAGTTTTTCTGCGGAGACCCGCTGCGCTGGCTGAAACAGCCATGCTGGAAACTCGTGGCGCTTTTCAGCCCAGGGAATCTCCTGGTCTGTGGGCAGTAATAAGTCGTTTGGAAATGCGGTGGTCACTCACCCTCTGCATTCTCGCTGGGAACTGCACTCCAGAGCTGTTTCTATTTGGCCATCTTGGATCCTTCCTAGTTTCCACTTTTATAAAATCGGCCTTTCTAGGGTCTCCTCTGGCTTTAAGTCTATGTAAGTGTATAAGTCTATAAAGTCTTTGCTAAACCAAACAGAACAGTAAGAACTTGAGTCTGACAGCCTGTCTAACGCCTCCCCCACTCAGCAGCAAAATGTATTTCTGTCTTGACATCTACAATGGAAGCTTAATTGCTGATAAGTTGTTGACAACTGGTAAATACATTTTGGGTGGATTTAGAGGAACTAAATCTATAATGTACATCAGAGTATCAGGAGCTACTCTAGAAAGCTGGGCCTCAGGGAATGAAGTAAGGGGCCTACAGGTAATGGGGGACCCTCAGCCTGGCCAGGAAACCTGTGGGGCCCAGGAATGACAGTCCCGTACTCCACAGTCCTTCAGTAAAAAGTGACAGAAAAGACAACATGTTCCATTTATAGGACACGTATGATCCCCCTCGCTGTGCTAATTGCTTTCATGGTCATGTACTGCTTCTGACAACCCTCTGGTACTATTTAATGAGTATTGTTTATCAAGAAGTTAATATTGCCAGGCTCTATCTTATGCATAAATATCTCATTTAGTCCCCACAACTATATGAGGTAGGGACTCTTATTATCACCAAATCATAGGTGGAGAAACTGAGGCATGATTGCCTAAATTAAAAAAAAAAATTTTTTTTTGAGAATAAGTTTCTCTCTGTTGCCAGGCTGGATGGAGTACAGTGGCACAATCTTGGCTCACTGCAACCTCTGCCTCCCAGTTTCAAGTGATTCCCCCTGTCTTAGCATCCTCAGTAGCTGGGACTACAGGTACCCGCCACCACACCCAGCTAATTTTTGTATTTTTTTTTTAGTAGAGGTGGAGTTTCACTATGTTGGCCAGATCATGATCTCCTGACCTCATGATCCGCCTGCCTCGGCCTCCCAAAGTGCTGGGATTACAGCCACCGTGCCCGGCCAAAAATTTCTTTTTGGTGGAGCTGGGAACTGAACCAAGCAGTCTGGCTCCAGAGCCCATGCTGTGGTGTGGTCACGGCTCACTGCAGTCGGGACCTCCCTGGCTCAAGTGATCTTTCCACCTCAGCCTTCCCAGTAGCTGGGACTACAGGCATGTGCCACTATGCCTGGCCTACTTTTGTATTTTTTGTAGAGATGGGGTTTCACCATGTTGCTTGGGCTGGTCTGGAACTCTTGGGCTCAAGTGATCCTCCCACCTCAGCCTCCCAAAGTGCTGGGATTACAAGCATGAGTCATTATGCCTGGCCCCAAATCAGTTAATGTATGGTGGAGCTGGGAACTGAACCAAGCAGTCTGGCTCCAGAGCCCATGCCTCTTATTTATTTATTTTTTTTTTCTGAGACAAAGTCTTGCTCTGTTGTCCAGGCTAGAGTGTAGTGGCACGATCTCGGCTCACTGCAACCTCTGTCTCCCAGGTTCAAGCAGTCTCCTGCCTCAGCTTCCCACGTAGCTGGGACTACAGGTGCACACCACCATGCCCGGCTAATTTTTATGATGGGGTTTTGCTATGTTAGCATGGCTGGTCTCAAACTCCTGACCTCAGATGATTTGCCTGCCTCGGCCTCCCAAAGTGTTGGGATTACAGGTGTGAGCCACTGCACCCAGCCAGAGTCCATGCTCTTAACATCCATACTCTGCTGTCTTTCAGGATAGCTCTGACGGAGTGCTATTATTATTTCCATTTTATGGATGAGAAAACTGAGGCTCAGGTTGATGAAGTGACTTCCCTAAGGCTGCATAGTGTGTAAATGGCAGAGCCAGGCCTCAATTTCAGGTACATGTGTTTTCAAAGCCCATGGAGTTCCCCATCGTCCCATATTGGCTTTCTCGGTGAGTTACCAAAGGGCTACTGTGAGCCCCGCTCTGTGCTAGCAGCAGCTGGGGAGACCATGTAGGAGATGATGTTGGAGGACACACTTGTCTTTGCCCTGGAGCTGCCACTAATGCACTGTGTGGCCTGAGGCAAGTCAAAGCCTCTCTCTGGGCCCCAAGTCCCATCTGTAAGTGAGAGGCTGAGTGATGTCCCAGACCGTGGCCCGGACATGTCTGGTGACATAGGATACGGATATACGCTTGGCAAAGAGCAGAAGAGGATGCTTTAGATGATCAGACTCCCAAGGAGGACAGAAGACCTTCAGGGTGGAAATGCCCCAAAGCTGAAATCAGAAAAACCCGCTTTCTCCATCCCTGTTTCCTCACTTCTTCCCAGAGGAGAAGGATTGGAAAAGGAGGTGAGGAAAAGGGCTAGGGGAAGATCTGTTACTTTCCTGTGACCACTGTAACACATTTCCACAAACTTGATGGCTTAAACAACAGAAGCTGCCAGGTGCAGTGGCTCACGCCAGTAATCCCAGCACTTTGGGAGGTTGAGGCAGGAGGATCGGTTGAGGCCAGGAGTTTAAGACCAGTCTGGGCAATACAATGAGAGCTGCTCTAAAAAATGAAAAATCAAAAAATGAGCCCATGTTGCAGCATGTACCTGTGGTCCCAGCTACATGGGAGACTGAAGCTGGAGGATCGCGTGAGCCCACGAGGTTGAGGCTGCAGTGAGCCATGATCATGCCAGCACTCTCCAGCCCAGGTGACAGAGCAAGACTTTCAAAAACAATGGCTGGGTGCGGTGGCTTGTGCCTGTAATCCCAGCACTTTGGGAGGCCAAGGTGGGTGAATCCCATGAGGCCAGGGGTTCAAGAATAGCCTGGCCAACATGGCGAAACCCTGTCTCTACTAAAGATACAAAAATTAGCCAGGTGTGGTGGTGCATGTCTGTAATCCCAGCTACTCTGGAGGCTGAGGCACAAGAATCACTTGAACCCGGGAGGTCGATGTTGCAGTGAGCCAAGATCATGCCACTGTACTCCAGCCTGGGTGACAGAGTGAGACTGTCTCAATAACAGCAACAGCAACAGTTTATTTTCTCATGATTCTAGAGGCCAGAAGTCCTAAATCAAGGCATCAGCAGGGCAGTACTCCCTAGTGAGTCTGTTCCTTGCCTCTCAGCTTCTGGTGGCTGGCAGCCTTCCTTGGCTTGTGGCTGCTCTGTCTCTGCTGTCTTCACATGGCCTTCTCTGTCTGGCCAACGTCCCTTGCCTTTCTCTTGTAAGGTTACTTGTGATTGTATTTAGGGCTTACTGGGATGATCCAAGATAATCTTCTCAATCTCAAACTCTAAACTTAATTAAATCTGTAGAGACCCTTTTACAAAATAAGATAACATTCCCAAGTTACGATATACTTTTTTTTTTTTTGGGACAGGATCTCAGGCTGGAGTGCATTGGAGCAATCGTAGCTCACTGCAGCCTTGAACTCCTGGGCTCAAGCCATCTTCCTGCCTCAGCCTCCTGAATAGCTGGGACTATAGGCATGCACTAACATGCCTGGCTAATTTTTAAACTTTTTGTAGAAATCAGGTCTCGCTATGTTGCCCAAGCTGGTCTCAAACTCCTGGCTTCAAGTGATCCTCCCGCCTCAGCTCCTCAAAGTGCTGGGATTACAAGCGTGAGCCACTGTCTGCAGCCTGGACGTATTTTGAGGGACAATTTTCCAACCTACTACAGAGGGGAAAGAGAGAGACAGAGAAACAAATGAAGCTGCAGGATGGGGAAGGGTGCCATGAGCACTGATTTAGGAGGTGTCATCCATGCCAAAATGCCTAGTAATTGCCCTCTGCTGCCTGGTCTTGTTCCTCAGTGAGTTGGTATAAATCTGTAGTATGCTTCCAGCCGGAAGGTTCATATTTTGCTCTTCTGAGTCCTCCAGTGCTTAGCAGCAGTTCTACAACACTGGCTGGGCTTGCTGCGGCAGGAATCCTAACAGACAACGTGGGATAGGGATAGGGGTTTGAAGGCCTGGGTTCTGCATCTGGCTGTACCACCAGCTCTCTGTGGGCCCCAGAGCCAGACGCTGCTCTTCTCTGCGCCTCACTCCTGTCCACACACCATTGCCCATGCTGTTCTCTTCTCTTGGTCTCCTTTCCACCGTCTCTCCCTTCGCCAATCTCAGCTTACCTGTCTTCCAGAGATCCTTTACCTAACTCCCAGGGTGGGGCTAGCAGATGACACCCTGATGACAATGCGTTTTGAGTGGTTTAGAGAAACTAAATCTATAATATCCCTGAAATGGCCTGTTTTCTTGTCTATCATCCTCACAAACCAACCCATGAGTACCTCAAGTGGCCAAGAGCCTGGAGTCTAACTCCTTGGGTTCAAATCCAGGCTCTGCCACTTACTATGTGACTCTGGGAAAGTTACCTATCCTTTTTGTGCCTCAGTTTCCTCATCTGTAAAATGAGAGTAACAAGAATAGCATCTGTCATGTAGCGTTAAGATCATAATTAAATGAGCTGGTATCTGCAAAGTGCTTAGGACTGGGCCTGGCATGAGGTAGGCACACGTTTAATACTAATCATCACCATCATCGTGTGTATCCTCAGGGTCAGGCACACGACGGGCACTTGTGGAAGTGCTGATGTGCAAGCTACACATAAGGTAATTATAATAATGGAAATGGGAACAAAATGCCATAGAAGGCCAGAATAGGAACTGACATTTGCTCAACATTTACTGTGGCAGGTGATCTCCAAGTTCTTTCCAGTTGTTTTTTTTTTTTTTTTGAAACAGAGTGTTGCTCTGTCACCCAGGCTGGAGTGCAATGGCACGATCTGGGCTCACTGCAACCTCCACCTCCCGGGTTCAAGCAATTCTCCTGCCTCAGCCTCCCGAGTAGCTGGGAGTACAGGTGCCCATCACCATGCCTGGCTAATTTTTGTATTTTAGTAGAGACAGGTTTTCACCACGTTGGCTAGGCTGGTCTCAAACTGCTGAGCTCAGGTGATCCGCCCTCCTCAGCTTCGCAAGGTGCTAGGGTTACAGGTGTGAGCGACCACACCTGGCCTAAGTTCTTTCCAGTTTTGCACATGCCCCAGTGTTGTGCCAATGGCGAGATGGAACAAGGAAATCCAGGCAGCAGCTACAGCGGAGTAGACAGTGATTTGAGCACACACAAGCTCGGACTGGTGGGGAGCTTGGCCAAGTGCTGGATCTGCCATCCTGGTTCTTTGCAGGAACAATTCTGCCTCCTCTCTTTTCAGCCTCAGCCGTCTACTTTAGGTGTTCACTGAGGAGCCACTGTCTGAAAGCTGTCATGAGCCTGAGCAGGTCAGCAGCCAGCCAGCACAGAGGAGGCCCTTTCTTCAGTTTCCTCGGGTGGCCACAGTGGTAAGTCACACAGGAGGAGAGAGGCTGGGCCAAAAAAATGCCCACAGCCTTGCAGGGAGACCTGGTGTCTGCCGTGAATGAGCAGTTCCCTTCCTCCCCCATCCCTCCCCCACACAGGTTTGCCCACAGATTGGAACCTTTTCAAATTTTGTTTTTGCCTTCATGGACCAGTCTTGGGAAACTCTGACATCAATGGATGGAAAACCAGAAACCCATGGCAGCTGTTACTGTTATTAGGAGGTATGTGTAAGAACACTTCGATTCTAAGCAGTTAATTTGGAGACTGAAACATTTCCACATAAGCAGATGCCCCAGTGGCACTAATGACAATCCATGGGCAAAGAGAATCTCAGCCGTATGCATCCAGGATTAAAGTAAATGAGGTAATTTACGAATACAAAGTACTCAGATCAGTGTCTAGCACGGAGTGGGCGGTGCTCCAAAAATGAGAGCTCTCCCTGATATTTGCAATTCAACAAGCTTTCTTATGCAGACTTAAAATGGCTTGAGCACAATGTAAATAACCATGATTTATACGAGATACTTTTTTCAGGAATTCATCTCGTGTTCTCCATCAAGGGACCCCCATCTTGTGCAACCAGTTTATCTCTCTTTACAAACCTTATTAGGTTCTGTCTGTGTGCTTTCAAGAAAAGTTACTTTTTGTCAAGCTTGAAGGGGAAAAGGGATATGATTGCTTTAAAACCAGAGATGTGGTGTGTGAGGTTGCCATGGAAACGATTTAATGTAAACTTTATTTTACAGCACGCCCAGCCAAGTAATTGGTCAGGAGGGAAAGGGAGAAGCTACAAGCAATTTCCTCCAAAAAAAAGAGGGAAAAAAAATCACTGGAGAAAAGCTAGCAGATGAAATCTTTTTCCGCTCAGGGAAAGGCAATTAAAAGGTTCTTGCTTCTGGTAAGGGCAGAAACTGCATGACTTGGAGCTTTCTTTCCTTTCTTGTTTTTTCTTCAGTCTGTGGATTGGAATACAGGGGGGGAAAATAGGAGTAGAGAAAGAAGCAGAAACAGCAAAGCTAATTAGTACTCCCAACTGAAAGGATATAATCTTTATGGCTATGAACAGGACAGCATTGACTCCTAAGGAAAGCCACGTATAAGGGCTTTTATTGTCCTAAGGTGTTTTGAAGCCCCACGGAGATATTTAGATATACATCCCAGGAAGTTTTAGACTGTTAAGAGGTAAAAAAATGGGTTAAAAGATATTTTCTGGCCAGGCACGGTGCTCACGCCTGTAATCCCAGCACTTTGGGAGGCCGAGGTGGGCGGATCACCTGAGGTAGGAGTTTGAGACCAGCCTGACCAACATGGAGAAACCCCATCTCTACTAAAAATACAAAAATTAGCCAGGCGTGGTGGCTCATGCCTGTAATCCCAGCTACTCGGGAGTCTGAGGCAGGAGAATTGCTTGAACCCAGGAGGAGGAAGTTGCAGTGAGAGGAGATCGCACCACTGCGCTCCAGCCTGGGCAACAAGAGCGAAACTCCGCCTCAAAAACAATTTTTTTTCTCTTCTAGTCAGAGCCCTAAGTTAAAGTTAAACCCAGCAGTAATAAATAATATGTAAGAATTAGTGATACCTAGATATTTATATTAAACGAATTCTTGCACTAACTGCATATATCTTAACATTTTATTATATAGAACATTAACATTTTGCTGGTGTTTTATTGGTCTTTTAAAATTCTTTTTTAAATTATTTTTATATTTTTTAGAGACAAGGACTCGTTTTGTCACCCAGGCTGGAGCGCAGTGGCACGATTAATCAAAGCTCACAGCCGCCTCAAATTCCTGGGCTTAAGTGACCCTCTCGCCTCGGCCTCCTGAGTAGCTGGAGCCACAGGTATGCACCATTATGTCCAGCTAATTTTTAAATGTTTTCGTAAAGACAGGATTTTGTTATGTTGCCCAGGCTGGTCTTGAACTCCTGAGCTCAAGCGATCTTCCCACCTTAGCCTCCCAAAGTGTTGGGATTACAGTGAGCCACCGTACCTGGCCAGTCTTTTTGTTTATTTATTTATTTGTTTTTTAGAGATGAGGTCTCTCTATGTTACCTAGGCTGGCCTCAAACACCTGGACCCAAGGGATCCAGCCTCCTTACCCTCCCAGGTAGCTGGGACTGCAGGCATATGTGATCACACCCAGCACATTAGTCTTTGTAAAAAGCAAGATTTCTCTATTCACTAACCGATCTATTCACTAACTAATCTTCTGCTAAGCTTTTGAACCATCAGTCAGTTGAAAAATATTTATTGAGTGTTTAATGTTTGCCAGACCCAGTGCTAAGCCTACGGGTATGGTAGGAGGTAATCAAAGCAGGCAGGGGCCTTTCCTTAATGGATTTTATAGCCTAGAAAGGAAGGCAAATCGTCAATGAAAAATTACATAATTGTATTATAGTTGTGGTAAAGGCCAAAAAGCACAAATCCAATGACGTGCAATTCTATGCTAGCAGAATATGAGAAGTGCGAGTCTAAAAGCAAGAATGAAACATCACTCATTTCAAACGTGAGTCTCAGAACCAAAGCATGAGTCTCAGAACTGGAATGCTATGCACATGCTTTTCAATTCTGCACATTTATTTATTTAGTTTTGAGACAGGGTCTCACTCTGTTGCCCAGGCTGGAGTGCAGTGGCACCATCATGTCTCGCTGCAGCCTCAACCCCCTGGGCTCCCGTGATCCTCCCACCTCAGCACCCAGAGTAGCTGGGACTACAGGCATGCACACCACCATGCCCAGCTAATTTTAGCATTTTTTTACAGAGACGGGCTTTTGCTGTGTTGTCCAGGCTGGTCTCGAATTCCTGGGCTCAAGCCTTCCACCTGCCACAGCCTCACAAAGTGCTGGGATTACAGGTATGAGCCACCCTGCCCGGTCTAGCAAATTTAAATTTAAATTGTTTGTTTGTTTGTTTGTCTTAGTGTCCATTATATGCAAGGTACAAAACAGACATGATCCTTGTCCTCAACAAGCTTGTACTCTAGGTAGGGAGACAGATACACAGAAATGACCTCGATAGTTCTGTGTTTAGCTAACTGAGCCCTTATTATGGGCCTGCACTCGGTAAAGCACTTACATGTGTTATCTCATTTAAACTTCACACCAACTTTATCAGGTAGGTACTATTGTTATCCCCATTTGTCTTTTTTTTTTAACAAGGAAACCAAAGAAGCCATCCCATTCTTTTTTTTTTTTTTTTTTTTTTATGGAGTCTTACTCTGTCACCCAGGCTGGAGTGAAATGGTGCAATCTCGGCCCAAGCTGGAGTGCAATGGCGTGATCTCAGCTCACTGCAACCTACACCTTCCAGGTTCAAGCGATTCTCCTGCTTCAGCCTTCCAAGTAGCAGGGATTACAGGTGCACATCACCACACCTGGCTAATTTTTGTATTTTTAGTAGAGACAGGGTTTTGCCATGTTGGTCAGGCTGGTCTCAAACTCCTAACCTCAGGTGATCCACTCACCTCGGCCTTCCAAAGTGCTGGGATTACACGTGTGAGCCACCATGCCCGCTGCCAGCTCATTTTTCATATGGGAAATGGAGTCACAGATTAGTGAAGCAACTTGCTCAAGGTCACACAACTAGTTAGTGGTGGATCCAGGATTTAAATCCAGACAGTGAGGTTTCAGGGCCTTGCTGCCAGGCTGCGTGCTGCCAACCAGGCTGCATGAGCTGGTATTTGAAACTTCTTAGGCTCTGGGACAGAAATTTGGAAGCTTCATACTATGGAAGTGGTGGGAATAGCCTGAATTCAGGACAGAAATCCCCAAGGTTCCGAGGGGTTCCTGGGCGAAGGAAAATCTCTTCCATTCCCCAGCGTTAGAGTGTAGCATGTCTCAACCCATCATTTTTCAGATGAGCCACCATTTGGACCTACTCAGAACTCAGAGGAAGCATTTAACAAACTTCACACACTGGAGGGGAAGGACAGTTATGGGAGACCCAGATTAGCTGGGCAGTGCCAGGCCTGTTTCCAGGATCACTGGACGAGAGCAGCCACCAAGCACATGTGGCCCCTGGGGATGGGCCTGGGAAAGGAGAGAACTGTAGGGGCCAAGGGAAAGAGGGTACAGAGGCCACAACCCTGGGCTGGGACTCTTGAGGGTCCTGCGTGGAAGCGACCCACTGTGTGGCCTCAGGCAGTCACTGTACTTCCCTGAACCTCCATTTCCTCTTCCAGCTATTCCCACTGCTTCCACAGCATGATGGGTTGTTTTGTTTTGTTTTTTAATTTTCTATTTCCATAGGGTACTGGGGAGCAGGTGGTGTTTGGTAACATGAGTAAGTTCTTTAGTGGTGGTTTGTCAGATTTGACTGCACGCATCACCTGAGCAGTGTACATGCACCCAATTTGTAGTCTTTTATCTCTCACCCCCTTCCCACCCAAATACTTTTTTGTTTGTTTTTGAGACAGAGTCTCACTCTTGCCCAGGCTGGAGTGCAGTGGCGCGATCTCAGCTCACTGTAATCTCCACCTCCTGGGTTCAAGCAATTCTCCTGCCTCAGCCTCCCAAGTATCTGGGACTACAGGTGCACGCCACCACCATGCCTGGTTAATTTTTGTATGTATATATATATATATATATATATATATATATATATATATTTTTTTTTTAAAGACGGGGTTTCACCATGTTGGTCAGGCTGGTCTTGAACTCCCGACCTCAGGTGATCCACTCACCTTGGCCTCCAAAGTGCTTGGATTACAGGCGTGAGCCACCACGCCCTGCCAATTTTTGTATATTTTTAGTAGAGATGGGGTTTCCCCCTGTTGGCCAGGTCTCGAACTCCTTGCCTCAAGTCATCTGCCCGCCTCGGCCTCCCAGAGTTCTGGGATTACAGGCGTGAGCCACTGCGCCCAGCGTGATGTTTCCAATGCCTGACCAATGCCTAGGATGAGGAAATGCAGGCAAGGTGTTTGGTCTCATGGCTAAGAAGCGAGGAGCCTGGACACAAACCCAGGTTCTCATCCCCACTTATCCCAGTCCTTCCCACACTCAAAGGCCCAGCTCTCGCACTAAGCCAGCCTCCCAGAGCAGGGCACTAGCTTGTTCTCAGGTGGCCTTTCTCCCTACCCACTCCAGGCTACCCCAAGAGCCCCATTAGGGCCAGAACTAGGTACCATCCCCTTACCCAGCCCAACCCACCGCTGGGCACTCAACAGGATGGGCTTGTGATGGGTGGTTCCAACCATTTCCCTAAAAATAACAAAAAGCAACCTGGCATTTGCAACTTCAGCTGTCGGGCTGGCAAGCGGTGCTTGTTACCTCTGAAATATTAATGACAATACTTGTCTAATCTCACTTCAAGGGTGAGGAGCAAAAACAAGGGGGAGACTTGCTCCCTGTGCCCCACGAGGGACTTAGAGGGCTATTTTTTTTTTTTTTTTGAGACAGAATCTTGCTCTGTCACCAGGCTGGAGTGCAGTGACGTGATCTCAGCTCACTGCAACCTCTGCCTCCCGGGTTCAAGCAATTTTCCTGCCTCAGCCTCTGGAGTAGCTGGGATTACAGGCCCGTGCTACCACGCCTGGCTACTTTTTGTATTTTTAGTAGAGACGGGGTTTCACCAGGTGGGCCAGGATGGTCTTGATCTCCTGACCTCCTGATCCCCCCCGCTTTGGCCTCCCAAAGTGCTGGGATCACAGGCGTGAGCCACCGCACCCAGCCTAGAGGGCTATTTTTATAAACTGGGCCTTAGAGCCTTTGTCGAGCCAGCCCCTTGATTCTTGCTTTTGGGCTTCAAGATAGCAGACAGTTGGCCCACAGTTCTCACTGAACCAGCTAGTCGTGTTATCACCTGGAAGAGGATACTCTAGATAGGCTTTCCCTCATACTCAGGCCCACACACTCCCACACAAATGCATATGCATGCAGTGCCCATCCAGCTGCCATCATGAGGTTACTCCAGGATTACAGCCCATTCAGGACAGAGCCATTGCTGTGACCTCACACTGTCACCTCCCACTTGCTGTGACCCATGGAGCCTAAGGCCAGTGGCTTCAGATGTGGCATCCACCCTGTGTCAGGCTCACTAGCAGCATTATGCCTCTCACAAAATCTTCACCAAGAGGCCCTTACTCGCCCCTCATCCCCATCTTCCAGATGAGGAGGCTGAGACTTAGATAAGTTAAATCATCTGCCTGGAATCCCATACATAGCATGTGGCAGAGACAGGGTTGAAGACCAGGTCTCTGGGACTCTGGTACACATAACCAGTAAATCAGTCTATGAAAGCCAGCAGGTTAGTGGAAACCAAGCTGGCTGGAGATCCCGCTAGGGCTAACCATATGAGACTCAATCCAGCCCTTTACAGTATGTGGCAATGAAGTGTCACAGGGATGTCACTGAGGAATGAAGTCCTACAACCGTCTACCCCTGCCAAAATAACAAAAATGTGACTCTCAGGGGCCAGAACAGAACTGATACCTAGGCAGCCGTGTGGGGCTGGAAGGGCCTCTGCCCAGTCTGCCTCCTTGAGGGCAGAGGCTGGCACTGGGTTCCAGGAGCCTCTGTGCCTCCTCCTGCTCCTGTCTCACCCATTCTGTTTCCCAAAACACCCCCCTTGATCTCTTTCACATCCTGGGAAGTCTGCATGTTTCTCACCTGTGCAGGAAGGTGCTTAGAGAGCCAAGGCTGTTGGGTTAAAAATACAAAACCTGAGACTTCTGAGGACAGGGAAAGCAACGTCCAACCTGCACCGTAGGTCTCAGAGTGACAAGAGAAGCTCTTCCTGCTGTGTCTGAGAGACTGATAATTTGCATGAAAATCTTCCAGTCCAGAATCCTCTGCTCAAAATTAATTAAGCATTGTGACAACAAACAAACAGAAACCATGGCAATTTGTTTTTCATACTGTTTTCTAAATTATGAAAGATATGCATAGTCATATGTAAAGAATACTTTTTTTGTTTGTTTTTGTTTTTTGAGACCAAGTCTCCCTCTGTCGCCCTGGCTGGAGTGCAATGGCAGGATCTCTCCTCACTGCAACCTCCGCTTGCCGGGTTCAAGCGATTCTTCTGCCTCAGCCTCCTAAGTAGCTGGGATTACAGGCGAGCACCACCACGCCCAGCTAATTTTTGTATTTTTAGTAGAGATGGGGTTTCACCATGTTGGTCAGGCTGGTCTCGAACTCCTGACCTCGTGATTCCCCTGCCTCGGCCTCCTAAAGTGCTGGGATTACAGGCATAAGCCACCGGGCCTGACCTTTTCTTTTCTTTCTTTCTTTCTTTTTTTTTTTTTTTTTTTTTTTTAGTTTAGTTTTGTTTGAGATGGGGTTTTGTACTGTCACCTAGCCTGGAGTGCATTGGCACAGTTACAGCTCACTGCAGCCCTAAACTGCTAAGCTCAAGTGATCCCTGCCTCAGCCTCTTGAGCCACCATGCCTGGCTAATTTTTAAAGTTTTTTTGTAGAGATGGGATCTCACTATGTTGCCCAGGCTGCTCTTGAACTCCTGACCTCAAGCGTCCTCCCACCTTACCCTCCCAATGTGCTGGGGTTACAGATGTGAGCCACTGCGCCTGGCCAATCCTTTTTTAATGCCTAAACAAAGATATGTGCATGTATGTGGGTAGAGTGTTAGGATGTTTTGTTCCTTTACTTTGCTTTCTTTTCTTTTTCTACAAAAAGAATCATTCTATAGTATTCTGAAATATACTTTTTTCATTTAACAATATATAGTGGACAGCTTTCTTGGATTGATTTACTGGTTATATGCACCAGAGTCCCAGATATATTTAGATCTATTAATTAATCTATAGTTTTAATAAGTAATACATTCACATGATTCAAAATTCCAGAGGTACACAAGAATATTAAAAAATGAGCCTCCCTCTCACCTGTACCCCAGGTACCCGGTTAGCTCCCCAAAAGCTTCCAGTGTTACCTTTTTTTTTTTTTTTGAGATGGAGTCTTGCTCTGTTGCCAGGCTGGAGTGCAATGGCGCATTCTCGGCTCACTGCAACCTCGGACTCCCTGGTTCAAGTGATTCTCCTGCCTCAGCCTCCCGAGTAGCTGTGATTACAGGCACGCACCACTACGCCCAGCTAATTTTTGTATTTTTAGTAGAGACGGGGTTTCACCATGTTGGCCAGGATGGTCTCGATCTCCTGACCTCGTGATCTGCCTTCCTTGGCCTCCCAAAGTGCTGGGATTACAGGCATGAGCCACCGCGCCCAGCCCAGTGTTACCTTTCTTGTGCATCCTTCCAGGGCTGCCTTAAGCATGGATAAGCAATTATGTACATGCATTGCTCCTCCCATTTTACATAACAGGACGTACTATATGTCTTGTATATATAATAGATACTGTTCTGCACCTCGATTTTTTTTTTTTTAACAGGGTCTTAAAGGCCCATAATTGTGCCATTGCACTCTAGGCCCAGACTTAGAGTGCAGTGGCATGATCATGGCTTACTGCAGCCTCGACTTCCTGGGCTCAAGCAGTTCTCCCTCCTTTGTCTCCCAAGTAGCTGGGACTACAGGGGTGTGCCATCACACACGGCTGATTTTTGTAAATTTTTTGGAGAGATGGGATTTTGCCATGTTGCCCAGGCTGGTCTCAAACTCCTAGGCTCAAAGGATTTGACCACCTTGCCCTATCAAATTGCTGGGATTATAGGCGTGAGCCACCGCACCCGGCCTACACCTTGCTTTTTTTACTATAATAATGTATCCTAGAGGCCATTCATATCCATATGCAACATTTCATTCTTTTTAGTAGCTAGTAACATCCTATGTAAGATATGTAGACTCATTCATTCAGCTTTCTCTCACTGGTGGCCTTGTAACTAGCGTCCAGTTTTTTTGCTTGTTTCGGTTATGAGGAGTGCTTCAATGAATCTCCCTGCACACATATCTTTATTGAAAGCACTCATACTTTTACTTCCTGGAGGTAGAATTGCTGTGTCAAAAAGTATGCATTTTAATTTTTAATAATGTAATTATTGATTATGCATTTTTAAAATTTTAATAAATCATGTCAGATTATTTTCTCAAAGATTGTAGCAAGCTTTAAAGGGTGATTTTATGATGTGTGAATTGTATTTCAATTTTTTTAAAAAAAGTGTGGGCAATATAGCGAGACTGTTGAACTCCTACAATAACAAAAATATTAGCTGGGCATGTAGTATATGCCTGTAGTCCCAACTACTCAGGAGGCTGAGATGGGAGGCTTGCTAGAGCCCAGGGTTTGAGGACGCAGTGGACGATGATGATGCCTGTGAGTAGCCGCTGTACTTCATGCTGGGCAACACAGGGAGACTCCATCTCTAAAGAATAAAGGCTGTAGGGTTGTAGCAATGTGTGGCTCATTAGCACTTCCCCATATATTACTAATTGTTTAAATTGTTGTCAGTATCATAAGAGAAAAGCAGTATCTCCTGATTCTAAATGTGTGTGACCTCCCTATGAGGGTGAGCACCGTCTTGTAAGTGTTTTGGCCACTTGCAGTCAACTTCTATGAATTATCCGTGTCCTTTGCCCATTTTTCCAGTGGGTTCTTTGTCTTCCTATGCACTTTTTTTTTTTTTTTTTTTTTTGAGAATTCTCCCAGGCTGGAGTGCAGTGGTGTGATCTCAGCTCCCTGCATCCTCTGCCTCCCAGGTTCAAGTGATTCTTGGGTCTCAGCCTCCCGAGTAGCTGGGATTACAGGCGTGTGCCACCATGCCCAGCTAATTTTGGTGGGGTTTTTTTTGTTTGTTGGTTTGTTTTTTGAGACGGAATCTCACTGTGTCGCCCAGGCTGGAGTGCAGTGTTGTGATCTCGACTCACCGCAACCACCACCTCCCAGGTTCAAGTGATTCTCCTGCCTCAGCCTCCCAAGTAGCTGGGATTACAGGTGCCCACCACCATGCCTGGCTACTTTTTGTATTTTTAGTAGAGATGGGGTTTCCCCACATTGGCCAGGCTGGTCTCAAACTCCTGACCTCAGGTGATCCACCTGCCTCGGTCTCCCAAAGTGCCGGGATTATAGGCGTAAGCCACTGCACCCCAACTAATTTTTGTATTTTTAGTAGAGACGGGGTTTCACTATGTTGACCAGGCTGGCCTCAAACTCCTGAACTCAGATGATCCGCCTGCCTCTGCCTCCCAAAGTGCTAGGATTACAGGCATGAGTCACCTCACCCAGCCCCTATGTACTTCTTAGGATAATTCTTTGCATGAACCTTTTGTTTTGTGTGGAAATATTTGTCCCTAATCTGTTATTTTGGCTTTGTTTATAGTGTCATTGCCATAAAGAAAAATTTACTTTTTGCATAGTCAAATCTGTCAAGCATAATATTTTAAGAAAAAGAAATTTATTTTTATCTGTAAAAATACACATTTTTAATTTAGATAGTGTAATTTCTATGAGTGTTGATTTTGCTTGTTAGCCATATGCTTTACCCTTCCAGGTAAAGTGGAAAATAGAAAATAACAGTCAGTTGATACCATCAAGCTTGCTTGCATTCCTTTGTTTCAAAGGACTCTGCTGCCTCCAGATGGTAATGCTGATGGTGATGGCGAAAACACCTCTCCTGTCCCGTGTGCTGTGCTAGACTCCCCCACACACGTTATCTCACTTGGTCCTTACATCAGCCTTTGGAGGTCGGGTTTTTTGTTTTTTGTTTTTTAACTTGTTTATTTATTTTGAGACAGGATCTGGCTCTGTTGCCCAGGCTGGTGTGCAGTGGCACAGTCATAGCTCCTACAACCTTGAATTCCTGGGCTCAAGCGATCCTCCCACCTCAGCCTCCTGAGTAGCTGGGACTACAGGCGTACTCCACCATGCCCAGCTAATTTTTTTTTTTAGAGACAGAGGGATCTCACTGTGTTGCCCAGGCCCATTTTTTAAATTGAAATACAATTCACAGATCAAATTCACAGATAAAATTATCCTTTTATTTTTTTTATTTTTTTTAAAGACGGGGTTTCACCATGTTGGTCAGGCTGGTCTTGAACTCCTGACCTCAGGTGATCCGCCCACCTTGGCCTCCCAAAGTGCTTGGATTACAGGCGTGAGCCACCACGCCCGGCCTTAAAATTATCCTTTTAGAGCGTACCATTCAGGCTGGCCACAGTGGCTCACGCCTGTAATCCCAGCACTTTGGGAGGCCAAGGTGGGTGGATTACCTGAGGTCAGAAGTTGGAGAACAGCCTGGCCAACATGGTGAAACCCCATCTCTATTAAAAATACAAAAAATTAGCTGTGTGCAGTGGTGGGCGTCTGTAATCCCAGCTACTTGGGAGGCTGAGGCAGGAGAATTGCCTGAACCAGGGAGGCAGAGGTTGCAGTGAGCCGAGATTGTGCCATTGCACTCCAATCTGGGCGACAGAGCGAGACTCTGTCTCAGAAAAAAAAAGAAAAAAATAAAGTGTACCATTCAGTGATTTTTTTTTTAGTATATTCGAAAAGTTGTGCAATTATCACCACTGTTTAAACCAGAATATGTTCATCACCCCAGAAACAAATCCTGTGATAGGTACTGTTTTCATCACCATTTTACAGATGAGGAAACTGAGGCTCAGAGAGGCAAGTAACCTGGCCAAGACCCCACAGCCAGGTCTGGGTTTGAGCTGAAGTCCCACAGTCTGGTGTGGCGTCCTTCTCAGTGAGATTCATTGTCACTGAAGACCAGTACACTTTTGTGTAGAAGGCCAGATAGTAAATGTTTTAGGATTTATGGGTCATTCCATAGGTAAGGTGTTTTGGGTTTTTTAAATCTAATTTAGGGCAAAACAAAGACAACTCCATATGAGGAGGTAATTTCTAAGTTCCTAAATGTTGGAAAGTGGGTCAGGATTCCATGAGAAGTAGTCACGCTGAGGGTAGGCAGCAGAGACAGTCTTAAAAAGTGGGATTCAGAATAAACCTACTGGAGCCAGGGACTCCAGTTCAAGTCAGGAGCACCAGATGTGTGCAGTACCACTCACCTCAGCAGCCCGCTTGTTCAAGAGCACACTGGGCACACAGTAGGCCCTTTAGGTGGTGTGTTGTAAGGTCTGACATTTCATGTGCTGCCCTGGCATCTTTGAGCCTCATGGAGCCCCAAAGGCCAGTTCCCACCGTTAGTTCCCCATTCAGCCAGACCAGCTGCATCCACTTGGTCCTTAACATACGCAGTGCCACCTTCCTGCCAGCCCAAGAAATCATTCAAACAAGCCAATCACATCCTCCCCCTGGAAACTGGGAGTCACCCCACCCTCCTGTTTATTGCCAGGCCCCTGTTTGTTCTGTCCCTGAGTGCAACCCTTCTGTGGCCCTGCAATCAACTTCTGTTTGTTTCCTTTTCTTTTTTTTGTTCTTTTTCATTTTTCTTTTTTCTTTTTTTTCTTTCTTTGAGACAGGGTCTTGCTCTGTCACCCAGGCTGGAGTGCAGTGGTACAATCATAGCTCACTGTAGCCTTGAAATCCTGAGCTCAAGCAATCCTCCTGCCTCAGCCTCCCTAGTAGCTGGAACTCCAGGCTTGTGTCCCAGTGCCTAGCCGGTTTTTAATTTTTTGTAGATAGAGGGTCTCCCTCTGCTACCCAGGCTGGCCTCCAACTCTTGGGCTCAAGCAATCCTCCCATCTTGGCCTACCAAACTGCTGTGATTACAGGAGTGAGCCACCATGCCCAGCCTGCTGTTAGGTTTCATCTGCTCATTGTTGGCTGTCATATGTTCTGCCATCTTGTGCTATTTAGGGTGAGGTCTTTCTCTCACCAACGGGGTGCATAGGAGGTAACCAGATCAGAGGGCATCTGCTGCCCTTTCTCAGCATCCATTCCCTTTTCTCATGGTGTCAGCAACTTGATTTTTCCCATAGGGAGTCCCTCTCTCCCTCCCCTTCTCCCACTCAGGCCTTGCGGTTCAGATAAAGAAACAGAGAATGAATCCAGCTATACTTGAGTTGGTGCTATTCCTAGACTTTTTCAATTATGCGAGCCAATAAGTATTCTTTTCCCCCCTCCCACTTTTTGGGAATCTTAGCTCAAAAGAGCCTTGACTAACAGTACACTCAAAAACTGCAAATTGAATGAATAAATGCATTCTCAGTTGCTGCTATGCTTCTTGACACATGGAGGTCTTAATTAATGAAGGCCTTCATTTAGGAGAGAAGAAAACTTATCTGTTGGAAACATAAGAAGTCTAAGATGGTATGAAAAAAGTTGATCTAAGAGAGTGTGAAGAAACCTGGGGCTAGGCACAGTGGCTCACGCCTGTAATTCTAACACGTTGGGAGGCCGAGGCAGGAGGATCATTTGAGGCCAGCAGTTTGAGATCAGTCTGGGAAATGTAGTGAGACCTATGTCTGAAAAAAAAAATTCCTATAATCCCAGCACTTGGTGAGGCAAAGGCAGGTGAATCACTTAAGGTAAGGAGTTCGAGACCAGCCTGGCTAACATGGCAAAACCCCGTCTCTACTAAAAATACAAAAATTAGCTGAGCATAGTGGCACATGCCTTTAAATCCAGCTACTTGGGAGGCTGAGGCAGGAGAATCGCTTGAACCCAATAGGCAGAGGTTTCAGTGAGCTGAGATTGCGCCACTGCACTCCTGACTGGGCGACAGAGAAAGACTCCATCTCAAAAAAATTAAAATTAAAATTAAGTAATTAGCCATTTATAGTGGTGTACACTTGTAGTACTGGCTACTCAGGAGGGTGAGGTTGTGCCCAAGAGTTTAAGGCTGCAGTGAGCTATGATAGCGCTACTGTACTGCAGCCTAGGTGACAAAGTGAGACCCTGTCTACTAAAAAAAAAAAAAGAGCTGGACGCGGTGGCTCACACCTGTAATCCCAGCACTTTGGGAGGCCGAGGCAGGCGAATCACGAGGTCAAGAGATCGAGACTATCCTGGCCAACATGGTGAAACCTTGTCTCTAGTGAAAAAAAACAAAAATAGCTGGGTGTGGTGGGGCGCGCCTATAGTCCCAGCTACTTGGGAGGCTGAGGCAAGAGCATTGCTTGAACCCAGGAAGCAGAGGTTGTAGTAAGCCAAGCTCGCACCACTGTACTCCAGCCTGGCGCCTGGTGAGAGGGAGACTTTGTCTCAAAAAAAAAAAAAAAAAAGAAAAAGAAAACTTTGGGCAGCACATTGTCACATACTCAAGATCCCTAAGGAAGCCGCTAAGAACCAGAAATAATTGGTCTGCCCAGGCGGAGCCTCCCTGTGTCACTATCACAGTGTCTTGGTAGTCCTGTCCCCTTGTATGGGTCATCCAAGCGCAAGGCTTCCTTCCCCCGGGTGTGTACAGTGGAGCTGGAGAGCATCACACATTTGGTCATTCAGTCTTCAATGAAACAAGCCATCAGGAGGTTACCAAAGCCAAACAAAGTCTCATTTCTAAAATAGTTCAGGCCAGGCATGGTGGCTCACACCTGTAATCCCAGCACTTTGGGAGGCCAAGGTGGGTGGATCACCTGAGGTCAGAAGTTCAAGACAAGCCTGGCCAACATGGCAAAACCCCGTCTCTACTAAAAATACAAAAATTAGCTGGGTGCGGTGGCTCATGCCTGTAATCCCAGCACTTTTGGAGGTGGAGGCAGGAGAATCTTGAGCTCAGGAGTTTGAGACCAGCCTGGCCAACATGGTGAAACTCCGTCTCCACAAAAAAACCCAAAAACTAGCTAGGTGTGGTGGTGCACGCCTGTAGTCCCAGCTACTCATGAGGTTGAGGCGGGAGAATCCCTTGAGCCTGGGAGGTGGCAGCCCCAACCTCCCAGGCTCAAGGGATTCTCCTGCCTCAGTCTCCTGAGTAGCTATGTTCATGACACTACACTACAGCCTGGGTGACAGAAATACACTGTCTCAAAGAATAAAAATAAATAGGCCAGGTGCAGTGGCTCACACCTATAATCCTAGCACTTTGGGAGGCCAAGGCAGGTGGATCACTTGAGCTCAGGAGTTCAAGGCCAGCCTGGACAACATGGTAAGAACCTCCATCTCTACTAAAAATACAAAAAGTTAGCCGGGCATGGTGGCGCATGCCTGTGATCCCAGCTACTCAGGAGGCTGAGGTGGGAGGATTGCTTGAGCCCAGGTGGCACAGGTTGCAGGAGCCAAGGTCCTGCCACTGCACTCCAGCGTGGGTGACAGAGCAAGAACCTGTCTGAAACATAATAACTAAAATAAACTAAAAGCACGTTCTGAGGAGGAGTCCGTAGGTTTTACCAGATTGCCAAAGGGGTTCTCAGCATAAGAGCAGGTTAGGAATTCCTAACCTAGCCCTGCTGTTATTCCATGAATCCAATTCTTAGTCTCGGTGAACCTCAGTCTGCCCATCTATAAAACAGGAACATCGATACCTCTCTTATAAGATTGCTGTAATGTTTAGATGAAATAAGCATAGTGTCTGCCTCTGGACAGATAGGAGGAAATATGTACGTGTTAACTTCTCTTCCTCCATCTCCAGCAATTCCCAACTAGTGGTGCCTCAGAAAGCACAGGAATTTGATGCCAGATCTTCCTGGGTTCAAATCCCATTTCTGCCATTTTAGCTGAGGGACTTAACCTCTCTAAATGTTTCCTCATCTTTTAAAAGGGGTCATTTCTTCCTAGTAGTATTACAAGGATGAAAGATTTTAAATATGTAAAATGCCCTACGTAGAGCCTGGCACCAAGTGGGTTTCAAAAAACAGAACTGCCATGGTCATCGATGGTCCTATCAGTTCCTGGACACTGCCCAGCACACACCAAGTCTTTTTCTTTGCCAGAGAATCACCCTCATCCTCGACCCATCCCTAAATGGTCCCAGTCACCCTCTTCTAAATGATAAGTCTCTGGGGGTCTCTCTTCCCTGATCTGTTTTCCCTGAGTCACCCCTCAATATGGGCTCTGGAGGCACCCCAGCAGGACAAACTTGGTGCTGTCATCATGCATAAAACACCAGGTGAGCCAGCCGTGGTGGCTTATGCCTGTAATGCCAGCTACTTAGAAGGCTGAGGCAAGAGGATCTCTTGAGTCCAGGAGTTCAAGTGAGCCGTGATCGTGCCACTGCACTCCAGCCTGGGTGACAGAGAGAGACCTGTCTCTTAAAACAAAACAAAACAAAACAAAAACACCCACCAGGTGGTCAGAGCTGAAATGTTCTCTAGACCTTGTGCTATAAATGGGGAAACTGAGTCCCAAGAGAGTGAGGGGGCATACTCAAGGTTGTGTAGATTTCCTTCTGGGACACGGATACAGTTGCTGTCCTTTGTACAAATTGCCTCATCTCTTTTCTGCATTCTGCCTGCCTAAGAAGCAAGAAAGGAGATAGAAAGACCATGTGGGGTCAACCCTAGGCTTTTCAGGAATGGATGGGTGAATACAGACAGAAAATAATGAGAGCCAGGTTGGGCGTGGTGGCTCAGGCCTGTAATCCCAGCACTTTGGGAGGCCGAGGTGGGTGGATCACTAGAGGTCAGGAGTTTGAGACCAGTCTGGCCAACATGGTGAAACCCCGTCTCTATTAAAAATACAAAAAAATCAGCTGGGTGTTACGGCATTTGCCTGTAATCCCAGCTACTTGGGAGGCTGAGGCAGGAGAATTGCTTGAACCTGGGAGGTGGATGTTGCAGTGAGCCAAGATCTCGCCACGGTTCTCCATCCTGGGCGACAGAGCAAGACTCCATCTCAAAAAGAAAAAAAAAAGAAAAGAAAAGAAAAGAAAAAAATACAAAAAGTAGCCAGGCATGGTGGCATGTACCTTGTAGTCCCAGCTACTTGGGAGGCTGAGGCAGGAGAATCGTCTGAACCTGGGAGCTGGAGGTTGCAGTGAGCCGAGATCATGCCACTACACTTCAGCCTAGGCAACAGAGCAAGACTCCATATCAAAAAATAATAATAATAATTTTTAAATAATAATAACAAGAGCCAAGTATTAAGCATTTCATTATGCCTGGCCTCAAGAGCTGGACGTATATCACCTCTCCACTCCTGAATGAAGTTAGGTATGACTATCCCCATCTTACAGAAGAGGAGATCCCAGAGAGGTAACATATCTTGCCCAAAATCATATAGCTTGGGAGGGCCAGAGTTTGAATCTAGAGCTGTCTGATTGAGCACATATACTCTTTCCTCTATGACAACCCAAAACTTTCACTGGAAAGTTCCAGTGGGTTCTATTGGGTTCTAGTGCTGCTGTGACTTTTACAGCTTTGCTATTGCATAGGGCCAGCACTGTCCTAGCTGGGGCCCCCACTCCTGCAGCCTCTCCCCCAGTAGAGCACTGTGCTCTCCACTTCCCAGTCCCTATTGTTAAAAGTCACTGCCCAGCCAGGCGCGGTGGCTCATGCTTATAATCCCAGCACTTAGGGAGGCCAAGGAGGGTGAATCATGAGGTCAGGAGATTGAGACCATCCTGGCTGACATGATGAAACTCCGTCTCTACTAAAAATACAAAAAATAGACAGGCATAGTGGCGTGTGCCTGTAGTCCCAGCTACTCAGGAGGCTGAGTCAGGAGAATTGCTTGAACCCGGAGGCAGAGGTTGCAGTGAGCCAAGATCGTGCCACTGCACTCCAGCCTGGGCAACAGAGCAAGACTCTGTCTCAAAAAAAAAAAAAAAAAAAAAAAAAAAAGTCAGTGCCTGCTGTAGCCCCAGCATGCTCCAATGAGAACCCAAGTTCAAGAGGAGCCCTGGAGCAGACCTGCCACCCACCCTGTGGGCACCGCTGTGGCACAGTGCTCCTGCTTTTTCGAGATTAGGAGGCAGGCACAGACCTGCTAATTATGTTTGTATTGGGGTTGATTTATATCTGTGCTCAGCATGCATCCACACCCCCCACCACGAAAGCAGATGGGCACGTCTTGCCTTCGAAAGAAATATAATTAAGGCAATTTAGCATCTTTCTCAAAGGATGCTGTTCCTCCACATGGGAGGAAATGTTTTTGGAGCTGCTTTAGAATATCTGAAGTTTAATTATGTGGTGCTCACGGCTGGTCCAATCTGGAGGAGGCTGAGGGGTAAAAGGGGGAAATTATTTTATTTTATTTTATTTTATTTTTTTGCCTAGGTCCTGGGGCAGGAGGGGAGGAGCCACCAACTCCGGGATGAATTGCTTTGTGATTTTGAGAAGGTCTCCCCCATTTTGCGCCTCAGTTATCACATTTGTTAAAATAATACATGAAAATAAAACAACTCAGCAATAGTTTTGAGATCAGCCCTATAGATTCAGAATCATCAGAGATGCCGAACAAGCTTCTCAGGTGATCCTGACTCAAGCCAGGCTGGAAAACTTTTAGTTTAAAAGCATTTTTTGGGCCAGATGGTTCACACCTGTATATCCCAGCACTTTGGGAGGCCAAGGCAGGTGGATCACTTGAGGCCAGGAGTTTGAGAGCAGCTTGCCCAACATGCTAAAATTTTGTCTCTATTAAAAATATAAAAATTAGCTGGGTGTGGTGGCTCAGGCCTGCGGTCCCGCTACTCGGGAGGCTGGGGCATGAGAATCACTCAAACCTGGGAGGTGGAGGTTGCAGTGAGTGGAGATCAGGACACTGCACTCCAACCTGGGTGACTGAGTGAGACTCTTTCTCATTAAAAAAAAAAAAAAATTTTTTTTCCTTTTTTTTTTTTTTCTTTGCTTGACTGAAAATGCTGGTGTGGTGGCACGTGCCTGTAGTCTCAGCTACTTGGGAGGCTGAGGTGGATCAGCTACTTGGGAGGCTGAGGATCACCTGAGCCCAGGAGGTCTAGGCTGTAGTGAGCTGAGATAGTGCCACTGCACTCTAGCCGGGGTGACAGAGCAAGACCCTGTCTTAAAAAGAAAAAGAAAGAAAGAAAAGAAAATGCTTTTTAAAAAGAATAAGTAATGTAGAATTTTAGAGCCAGAAGTAACTTTAGTAACTTTTCTTACATAGGTAAAGCATGAAGCTTGCTGATATAAAGTAGCTTGTTCAGAGCTTGAGAATTACTTTTTCTCCTTTCCTTATTTAATTTTTCAGAGACAAGGTCTTGCTCTGTCACCTAGGTTGGAAGGCAGTGGCGCAATCACACCTTACTGTAATCTCCAACTCCTGGACCCAAACGATCCTCTCGCCTTCACCTACCACATAGCTGGGCTATAGGCATACACCATTGCACCTGGCTAATTTTTAAAAAATTGTTGGGCCAGGCACAGTGGCTCATGCCTGTAATTCCAACACTTTGGGAGGCCAAGGCAGGCAGATCACCTGAGGTCAGAAGTTCAAGACCTGCCTGGTCAACATGGTGAAACCCCGATCTCTACTAAAAATACAAAAATTAGGCATGGTGGCGGCTGCGTGCAATCCCAGCTACTTGAGAGGCTGAGACAGGAGAATTGCTAGAACCTGGGACGCAGAGGTTGCAGTGAGCTGAGATCACATCATTGTACTCCAGCCTGAGCAACAAGAGTGAAACTCCATCTCAAAAAAAAAAAAATTTTTTTTGTAGAGACAGAGTCTAAGTTGCCCAGGCTGGTCTCAAACTCCTGGGCTCAAGTGATTCTCCTGCCTCAGTCCCTCAAATATACCTATTTTATTTAAATCACACAAATTACATGCCTGTAAAAAAAAATGCCAAGAATACTGTACATAGAAAACAAAAGGGGAAAGCTCCTTGCACTGGCCCCATCCCCCTCTCCCTGCAGCTGCCACTGTTAGCCGTTTGCTGTGATTCCTCTCAGGTTACTTTTCTAGCTAAATGCTAGAAACTTATCATACTTAGCATAGGAAATTATCATATCAATACATAGAAATCTACGGAGATATTTTAAATTTCTTTATGGTAGCTCGTAATGTAGATACTGTATCATCTATTAACCAAAGGCAATTCAAAGCGTTTAGGGCATCTTCTTTTTTTTCACTCTGATAAACATTCATCTGTGTGCATTTAGGAAGGTATTTTTGTAAGATGGTACTTAGCAATGGAATTATCAAAAGGCATGCTTACTTACAATTTTGATAGATGCTGGCAAATTGTTCTCCAAAAAAGACTGCCTGCATATGCATTTCTCCCAGTAGTTAATCCTAGGGTATTTCCTCACACCCTCGCCAATACTCAGTATTATCAATCTTTCTTAATTTCTCCAGTCCTGATGGGTGAAATAAACTCTAATTCAAAATTATCTTTTTTTTTTTTTTTTTTTTGGTAGAGATGAGGTCTCCCTATGTTGTCCAAGCTGGTCTTGAACTCCTGGCCTCTGACAATCCTCCCACCTCTGCCTCCCAAAGTGTCAGGATTCCAGGCATGAGCCGCCACACCTGGCCTGAATGTTTATTTCTACATGGAATTTGGAGGTTCTTTATGTTTTGAAAAGAATACCTGAGATTTTGAAAGGATGCTCAGGAATCTCAAATGTGTCTGTTAATTATCTATTCCAGAAAGTTCCCGTGAATTTCAGAGACTGTCAAACTGTCTTGTCTTTGGAGAGTTGAGAGCTGCTCTTTCTACAATATCTGAAGGTTAAATTTAGAAGCGGCATTCACGTATTATTATTTTTTTCCAAACCACTTTTTAGAATTCAGTCCTGCTTTTCAGCTTGGCTGGGTCCCTGTGGGCGTGGTATGATGAGACTCTAAGGTGATGAGACTGGTGTGTGTGGGTTTACCACATCAGCCCCATTTCTCTCTGCTCAACCCAACACAGAGAAAGAACCAACCCACTCCTTACCAGATTCCTCTCTATAATGAGAATGTAACACACATGCATTCTAAAGAAAAAACCCTTCAGGAACAAGGGCCTTGTGTGCTTTAGGGGTACAATGAAGAGCAAGGCAGGGAAGTAACTGTTCAGAGCTGTCGGTGGTGCCAGGCACACTGCTGGCTACTCTCCCTAAGCTCCTTTAACCTCAGTCTTGTAAAGGTAGATGTTACTATTGCTGGGTTTTTGTTTTTGTTTTGTTTTGTTTTTTGAGACAGTCTTGCTCTGTCACCAGGTGCCAGGCTGGAGTGCAGTGGCTCGAACTTGGCTCACTGCAACCTCCACTTCCTGGGTTCAACCAATTCTCCTGCCTCAGCCTCCCTAGTAGCTGGGACTACAGGCATGCACCACCACACCCAGCTTATTTTTGCATTTTAGTGGAGACGGGGTTTCACTATGTTGGCCAGGATGATCTCGATCTCCTGACCTCGTGATCCACCCGCCTCGGCCTCCCAAAGTGCTGGGATTACAGGCATGAGCCACCATACCTGGCCTTTTTTTTTTTTTTTAAGACGAGGTGTCTCTCTGTTGCCCATGCTGGAGTACAGTGGCTCGCTGCAGCCTCGACCTCCTGGGCTCAAACAATCCTCCCACTGCAGCCTCCCAGGTAGCTAGGACTGCAGGTGCACACCACCACACCTGGAAAATATTTGTATTTTTTTGTAGAGACGGGGTTTCACCATGTTGCCCAGGCTGGTCTCAAACTCCTGGGCTCAAGGGATCCACTTGCCTCGGCCTCCTAAAGTGTTGGGATGACAGGCATGAACCACCACACCCAGCCTGCGATTTCTATTTCATAATTGGAGAAACAGACTCAGACCAAGCAATGTGGGCCCCAGAGCAAGCTGCCTACACGGGAATCCTGGCAATGTCATTTATTCGTCCTGAGACCTTGGGCAAGTGACCACCCTCCCTGTGCTATTTCCTCCCCCTGTGAAATGGGGGATAACAAAGCACACAGACCTCACGATCGACTGGGAGATTTCATATGCAAAGTGCTTCTGAAGACAGTGCCTGGCGTCCAATAAACCCCTGTTAACAGGTGGCTCTTGCTTTTTTACAGCTCCCCAAGATAACTGGAGAGAGTTATTTCAGCCCTCTGAGCTACAGATTGTTCATCCAGAAAATGAGCATGATAACTCCCCTCCCCAAAGGCGGTTGTGAAGATTAATTAAGGAATTACTTAAGTGCTGCTGCTGGTGCTGAAGAATGTCGCAGAGGGGGAAGCAGTGCTGGTCACCTTCCTGGCTTCCTCTGTTTCCCTGAGTGACCTCAGCACTTTCTCTTATTGATTGAAATGTTCAGAGGAGTGTTGTCCTAGAATACTCTGTTAGCCCAACATATGGGGGGTGACTTGCAAGAATGTGCAAGGTGGTGGGATTAACTGAGGATGTTCTCTGTGTCTCTCCCCAAGTCTGGGATCAGTCCTGTTAGAACCTAGTGTACTTCAGCCAGGCGTGGTAGCTCATGCCTGTAATCCCAGCACTTTGGGAGGCCAAGGTGGGAGAATCACTTGAGGTCAGGAGTTTGAGACCAGCCTGGCCAACATGGTAAAACCACATCTCTACTAAAAATACAAAAATTAGGCCGGGCGTGGTGGCTCACGCCTGTAATTCAAACATTTTGGAGGCCAAGGCAGGCGGATCACCTGAGGTCGGGAGTTCAAGACCAGCCTGACCAACATGGTGAAACCCTGTCTATATAAAAAAAAAAAAAAAAAAAATACAAAAATTAGCTGCGCATTGTAATGCACACCTGTAGTCCCAGCGACTCGGGAGGCTGACGCAGGAGAATCACTTGAACCTGGGAGGCAGAGGTTGCAGTGAACCGAGATCACCCACCCCAGAGCAAGACTCCGTCTCAAAAAACAAAACAAAGGCTGGGCACAGGGCTCATGCCTGTAATCCCAGCACTTTGGGAGACCGAGGCAGGTGGATCACGAGGTCAGGAGATCAAGACCATCCTGGCCAGCATGGTGAAACCCCGTCTCTACAAAAATACAAAAATTATATAACTCAATCAAGACAGTTGCAGGTGGGCAAAAAAAAAAAAAAATGAAAATGAAGAAATACAAAAAATTAGCTGGGCGTGGTGTGGTGTACCAGTAGACCTACCTACTTAGGAAGCTGAAGCAGGGGAATAGCTTGAACCCAGGAGGCAGAGGTTGTAGTGGGCCAAGATCGTGCCACTGCACTCCAGCCTGGCAACAGAGAAAGACTGTCTCAAAACAAAACAAAACAAAAAACTAGTGGACTTCTCAGAAATGTCCTAATTTTTGTCTCTTCTTCTTTTCCCATACCACTGCCCGGAGTCAGGCCCCACACCTCTCGCAACAGTCTCCCCCACTGCAGACCCTTGTCTTCCTGCATCCTATACCCGAGTTCTGGAGTTTTCTCCATACCACACACAAGTGTGGAGTAAACCTTTACTGTCTATTCAAACCCCTGATTTTTCCTGGGTACTTCTATGCACCTGGCCCCATGCTAAACACGTTATCGGCATGGTTTCACATGCACCTCACAATACAGGTAAATGCTTTTACTATGCCCATTTCCCAGATGAGAAGGGAAGGGAGAAGTTGGGGAT
Source organism: Ateles fusciceps (assembly GCA_036589455.1). NCBI lineage: Eukaryota > Metazoa > Chordata > Mammalia > Primates > Atelidae > Ateles > Ateles fusciceps. The sequence goes on from JAZHEH010001321.1 coordinate 4,658,774, forward strand.
ATGAACAAACTGGAAAACTCACACAATCCTGTGAGGAAACTAATAACCCTGCTTTATATTATTGTATTCATTCAGGAAATACTTACTGTGTGTCTAATGTGTACAGGCATTCTTCTTGGTCTGGGGGAACTGGGTATGGTGGTGCATGCCTGTAATCTCAGCACTTTGGGAGGCTCAGGTGGGAGGATCTCTTAAGCTCAGAAGTTGAGGCCACCCTGGGCAACACAGTAAGATCTTGTGTCTACAAAGAAAAAAAAAATTAGTTGAGCATGGTGGTGCGCTTCTGTAGTTCCAGCTATTCAGGAGGCTAAGGGAGGAGGAGCACTCAAGCCCAGGAGGTCAAGGCCGCAGTGAGCCGTTATCCTGCCACTGCACGCCAGCCTGGGCAACAGAGTGAGACCCTGCATCAAAAACAAAAACGTCTAGGCCCCGGAGATAGAGGAGCAAACAAACAGACAAAAGTGGAGGGGCCGGGTGCGGTGGCTCATGCCTGTAATCCCAACACTTTGGGACACGAGGTGGGTGGATCACGAGGTCAAGAGATCGAGACCATCTTGACCAACATGGTGAGACCCTGTCTCTACTAAAAATACAAAACTCAGCTGGGTGTGGTGGCACATGCCTGTAGTCCCAGCTACTCGGGAGGCTGAGGCAGGAGAATTGCTTGAACCCGGGAGGCGGAGGTTGCAGTGAGCCGAGACTGCGCCATTGCACTCCAGTCTGCCGCCTGGCATTGGAACAAAACTCTGTCTCAAAAAAAAAAAAAAAAAAGTGGAGGAGATGGATGGCAACAAGATCCAATATGATGCCAGGTAAGTGCCGAGAAGAACACACTGAAAGGGGATGAAAGGATGGAGCATGATGAGAGTGAGGTGGTAGGAAAGGCTCCCAGCAGGAGATGTTTGAGCGGAAAACCAGATGAAGTGAGGGAGAGAAGAAGTGGAGGCTCCGAGAGATCATGGGTCCTGGCCCAGGTCACCTAGCAGGAGCTCACGGTTGGCGGGGGGAACAAGCACTCGAACCTAAGTCCATGTGGTTCTTTTCTCTGCTTCTCACTCCCTCAGATCTTCCTTGAAGAACCTATAATTGCTCCCCCAGTTCCAGGTGATGTGGCTGAAAAGCGGGAAGGACGCTGACTGGGAGAAGAGTACTCTGGCCCCTGTCAGCTGCCCCTGGAGGCCAAGGCTTATATGGCAGGGCAGGGGCAGCCTCAGGCCAGGGTCTTTTGCCCTTGTGCCCTGAATCAGGCCATTCTCAGGGTCTGGGCAGGGCAAATTGGCTTCAGCTGATATACTGTATCCTGAGAAGGAACTGCCACCAAGTTCTCTGCTTGAAGTCTGAATGGAGCTGGGGTGTCTAGACAGAGGCTGCCCCCTGGTTATCCGGGGGCAGAAACATCAAAGTTCTTCCCCAGTGGCTTCGTCCGTCGCATGTTAGATCAACACGCCAGAGAATCAGCTCCTTTGGAGGGGTTGCACCTCCACTCAAAAATCACTTTAGCCCTTCCGGCTGCAATGACTAGTTCAGCTAAGTCAAATGTTGCTTTTTTGTTTTTAACAGAACTGATCAATAGACTTCATTAAAATGACTAATCTAGCCCCAGGCCTAGTCTATGTCAGCCCTGCAGAAAGTCAAGGAAAATGTATCCTCCTCTTTGCAAATGCCTAACTTTCCAACCCAGCCCCCGAGAGGCCTCAGAGAGCCTAGGGGTAGGAGATTGTGCTAAACCATAAACAATCCACCCTCAGAAACTCCTTCCTTGTGAAAAATTCTGGGATTGGGTGATGATGGAGGAGGAGAGAGATGTTCAGATTGAACATTCAACAAGTGCCTCCTGTGGGCCAGATCCAATGGTAGATACTTCCACATCTTGTTCATTTAATTCTCACAATAACCCAGTGATGTAAACACTAGTATTCCCATTTTACAGATGAGCAAACTGTGGCCCAGGGGAGCTACTGTTCCCACCCAAGATCACACAGCCGGCAAGCAGCACAGCTGGGATTTTCTTCCAGCCTTCTCTAACTCCCAAGCCCATGCTCTTCTTTCTCGGACACGTTACAGTGATCCCCCCCTTAGCCCCTGTTTCACTTTCTTTTTCTTCTTTTGGAGAAGGAGTCTCACTCTGATGCCCAGGCTGGAGTACAGTGGTGCTATCTCAGCTCACTGCAACCTCTGCCTCCCGGGTTCAAGCAATTCTCATGCCTCAGCCTCCCGAGTAGCTGAGATTACAGGCACGCACCACCATGCCCAGCTAATATATATATATATATATATATATATATATATTTTTTTTTTTTTTTTGTAGAGACTGGGTTTCACCATGTTGGTCTGGCTGATCTTGAACTCCTGACCTCAAATGATCGGCCTGCCTTGGCCTCCCAAGTTGCTGGGATTACAGGTGTAAGCCACCACGCCCAGCCCCCTGTTTCGCTTTTTAGGGTTTCAGTTACCTGCAGTCAACAGCAATCCTAAACTATTAAATGAAAAATTCCAGAAATAAACTATTCATAAGTTTTAAATAGTGCATGTTCTGAGGAGAGTGATGAAATCTTAGGGCATCCCACTCTATCCCACCTGGGACTTGAATCATCCCTTTGTCCAGCATCTCCATGCTCTACATGCTACCTGCCCATTTGTCAGTTAGTAGTCATATCTGTTATCAGATTGAAAAAAACGGGCTAGGTGTGGGGGCTCACACACCACCTGTAATCCCAGCACTTCGGGAGGTTAAGGTGGGAGGATTGCTTGAGGCCAAGAGTTGGAGACCAGCTTGATCAACGTAGCAAGATTCCATCTTTCCAAAAAAAAGAGAGAGCAAAGGGAAGGAAGGAAGGAGGAAGAGAGAGAAAAAAAAGAAGAAAGAAAAAGAAAGAAAGAGAGAGAAAGGTTATATATAAGTTTTGGTACCATCAGAGATTTTCAGGCATCCACTGGTGATCTTCTAATGTATCCCCTACAGATAAGAGAGAGCTACTGTATCTCTACAAGAAAAGTATTATTATCTTCATTTCATAGGTAGACCATGTGAATGGGGTTGGTAGAGCTGTCATTTTACAGAGGAGGATACTGAGGCTCAGGGGGGTATAAATATTGGAATTTGAACTCAGGCCCATTGACTTTCTGCTATACCCCAGCAGCCTCAGGGAAGATAATGAAAGTGCTGTTAATGGAAAAATTATTCAATGATGCTTGTTAAAATAATGAAGATTCTCATCTTGACCAAACTTTAGCCAAGCCTCTGAAACTTCTCCTAGGCCCATCTGCATACAACCTTTTAAAATCTAGCAATAAACTCTCTGCTAAGTCAGTTTAGCAAGAACCCCACCCCAACCCCCGTCCTCCGTACCTGGTCACCCTTGATAACTGATCAGGTTCCTCATCTTCACCATCCCCCAGGTGATGCTTGGCCCTGGACTGCCTTCAGCAGTTCCTGTTAGGAACCTGCTAACAGCAGATTAGACAGCAGGATTCCTGTTAGGTCAGTTTCACCAGAATTCCCTAACCCCTGATGTTGCCTTTCCTAATTTTCCATCCATTGCTCCCCCACCCTGCTCCTTGGCTATAAATCCCCATTTCCCTGTGCTGTATACGGAGTTGGACCCAATCTCTCTCCTCCACTACAAAAATCCCACTGTCATGGTCCCTGTACTACTTATCCTGACAGTCCTGAATGAAATCTGTCTTACCATGCCTTTTTTTTTTTTTTTTTTTAAATACGGAGTCTTACTCTGTCTCCCAGGCTAGAGTGCAGAGGTGCAATCTCAACTCACTACAACCCCTGCCTCTCAAGTTCCAGCAATTCTCCCACCTCAGCCTCCTGAGGAGCTGGGATTACAGGTGTGCATCACCATGCCCGGCTATTTTTTTTTTTTTTTTTTTTTAAACAGAGGCTCATTCTGTCACCCAGGCTGGAATGCAGTAGCGTGATCTCGGCTTACTGCAAACTCCGCCTCTCGGGTTCAAGTGATTATCCTGTCTCAGCCTCTCAAGTAGCTGGCATTACAGGCACCAACCATCACGCCAGGCTAATTTTTGTATTCTTTTAGTAGAGACACGGGTTTCACTGTGTTGGCCAGGTTGGTTTCGAACTCCTGACCTCAGGTGATCAGCCTGCCTCAGCCTCCCAAAATGCTGGGATTTCAGGCTCGAGCCACCGCACCTGGCCTATTTTTTGTATTTTTAGTGGAGACGGGGGTTTCCCGGTGTTGGCTCAGGCTGATCTCAAACTCCTGACTTCAAGTGATCCGCCTGCCTCGGCCTCCCGAAGCGCTGAGATTACAGGTGTGAGCCACCATGCCCGGCCCACCATTGCCTTATTATTAATAAGAATAATTTTTTCTTTACCAGTGTGAGTGGGAATAATTGGGAATATCAAACTTTGCCTGTTTCCTTGGCTGGTTTAGATGTCTTTTAATCTGCTCCACAGCTAGAGGTTGGGAAGCCAAGCCCACCTGTCAGAAACTCTGAAAGAAAAAAAAGAATTTGCGCCACAGAATCTAAAACTTTCAAGTTCCTCTAGGAGAAGAGTCTTGTCTTGGGATTAGATCAAAAGACCCCTGTGAGCCTAACTTCTCTGCTGCAGCTTAAGCCCGTCACAGTTCAATCTGAGTCCAAAGAGGCCCCTCCCTCCCTTCCCCTTGGCCACTGGCCTCAGCTCTGCAGGCCCCTTGGATTTCTATTCCCCAGGCGAGGCAATCCAGCTCTTAATTAAATTCTCTCGTTAGAAGTCAAGCCCGAGGAAAACAAACAGCAAAACCTCTCCTGAGAGACTTGCCTCTTCCTGGCTCAGAGACTCGAAGCTGGAGATGGTATCGCTGACTGCCCTTGGACATCCATCCCTTGCTGCTCCCTGGGAATTTCCTGTTGGCTCCTTCCCAGGCTCAGCCTCACCCCGTCTGGCCCAGAGGAAACTGCAATGGGAGGTGAAAGTTGTTATCGGGAGTCTCATTGCATGCTCCATTTAGAGGTGAGTCTCTGGACTCCAGTCAATGCGGGAGGGCTGGGGAGGCTTCAAAGAAGAGCCATGGTAAGAGATACTGAGATATGGGCTCAGGGACACAGAGCTGTTGTCCCCAAGGATAATGGACACATGATCACACCACACACACCAGACTTTGCCCCCTCACCCTCCCATTACACTCCAGTAGATGCAGGAACCATGAGGAGCTGGAAAGAGCACTGGACTGGGACTCAGGAAGCCCTGAGTTACTTACTCACTATGTGACTGTTTAATAGTAATCACAGCAAAATGTATTGTGTGATTGTGTGCTAAGTGTTAGCTAAACCCCACACATGCTGGGTGTGGTGGCTTATGCCTGTAATCCCACACTTTGGGAAGCTGAGGTGGGAGGATCTTTTGAGTCCAGGAGTTTGAGACCAGCTTGGGCATAGGGAGATCCTATCTCTACAAAAAATTTAAAATTTAGCCAAATGTGGTGGCATGTGCCTGCAGTCCCAGTGGATTGGGAGACTGAGGCAGGAGGATTCCTTGAGCCTGGGAGTTTGAACCTGCAGTGAGCTATGATTGAGCCACTGCATTCCAGCCTGGATGACAGAGTAAAACTCAAACTCCTTCTTTGTTTTTGAGATGGAGTCTTGCTCTGTCACTAGGCTGGAGTGCAGTGGGGCAACCTTGGCTCATTGCAACCTCCACTTCCTGGGTTCAAGCTATTCTCCTGCCTCAGCCTCCCGAGTAGCTGGGACTACAGGCGCCCACCACCACGCCCAGCTAATTTTTGTATTTTTAGTAGAGACGGGGTTTCACCATGTTGGCCAGGATGGTCTCGAACTCCTGACCTGGTGATCTGCCCTCCTCGGCCTCACAAAGTGCTGGGATTACAGGTGTAAGCCACCGCACCTGGCCAAAACTCCTTCTTAAAAACAAATTAATAAAATAATAATAATAACAATGGGCCGGGCATAGTGGTTCATGCCTGTAATTCTAGCACTTTGGGAGGCTAAGGTGGGCAGATTACTTGAGCTCAGGAGTTGAAGACCAGCCTGAGCAACATGGCAAAATCTCATCTCTACCAAAAATATAAAAAATTAGTCAGGCGTGGTGGTGTGTGCCTGTAGTCCCAGTTACTCGGGAGGTTGAGGCAGGAGAATCACTTGAGCTCAGGAGGCGGAGGTTGCAGTGAGCTGAGATCACGCCACTGCATTCTAGCCTAGTTTCTAGCTAAATGCTAGAAATTTTTCATACTTAGCATAGAAAATTATCATATCAATACATAGAAATCTACCAAGTTAGGTGACAGAATAAGACCCCATTCAAAGTAATAATAATAAACCCCATGCATGGATGATCTCACTTAATTCTCACAACTTTATTCCTCTTTCTCAGGTAAGAAAACTGAGAATCAGAGAGGTTAAGTGACCAACTCAAAGTCACACAGCTAGTAAGTGGCAGAGCTGAGAGTCAAACCAAATAGGCTGGCTCCAGAACCCTGGCTCCTAACTGTGTTTTCCAGGTAGTTCCTCCATCTAGGTCTCAGTTTTCCCAACTGTAAACAGAATTGGTACCCTCGAACTCCAAAGACCCTTCCAGCTCTGACAACCTGTGCTTTATTCAACAGTCACTGTATTGCCAGACCCTGAACTGGGAATACAAAGATAAGGAAGGCTTCATCTCTGTCCTCAGGTTAGAAACTTCTTCAAAGTAGAAATCACATCTTAATTATCCTTGCTGGCCCCACCCTACTTACCACAGCAATGTGTAAAAAGAAGGTGCTCAAATTATTTGTTGACTAGATGGACACCTGATTCATGGGGAGTCAGATGTAACTGGGGACCTTGTCCTGTCACTACCCTTGCAAGAGAAAGTCACTCACCCTCTGAGTCTGTTCCTGCATCTATAGAGTGGAAATACACAATGGTACTTTCCCTACAGGGCTGTGGAGAGGAGAATGCATGTTAGGCCCTTAGTGCAGTGCTTGACGTGCGCGCATACACACACACACACACACACACACACACACACACTCACTCACACAAAGGCCAGGCATGGTGGCTCACACCTGTAATCCCAAGATTTTGGGAGGCCAAGGTGGGCAGATTACATGAGCTCAGGAGTTTGAGACCAGCCTGGGCAACATGGCAAAACCCCGTCTCTTCTAAAATACAAAAAATTATCCAGACGTGGTGGTGTGTGTCTGTGATCCCAGCTACTCAGGAGGCTGAGGCATGAGAATCACTTGAACCTGGGAGGCAGAAGTTGCAGTGAGTCGAGATCACACCACTGCACTCCAGCCCAGAGTGCTGTGGCAACACAGTGAGACTCTCTCTCAAAACAAAAACAAACACCAAAAAAAGCTTCACCCTGTCACTAGCTAGTGAGGGGTTTGCTGTACCCCTCTTGTTGTCCCCAGGTAAAAGCTACGAACCTATTTCCAAGGCTGGGAGCAGGTAGAAATGTTGCTCAGCCAGACCCTGAGTGATGAGGAAGAAAACAAAGAGCGAGAAGCCAGGGTTTCCCATTCCTGAGAAGCCCTCCCCCGGGATCCTGATTCCCATGCAGTCCCTGTTCCTCCCTTCTGTCTAGACAGCTCTCCCCTGAAGAAACTGCAAACCACAGACTGTCTAATGACAAAGCTTGCCCCAGACACTAGTCCCCAGACACACGATTCATTTAACACTCCTTAGAAAAGAACAAGTCCGACTCCCACCTCTGAAGCAGAGGGGGACTCTATGGGCATAGGAGTGACTGGGTGGTTTCTTCTTTCATTAATTTATCCATCCATCCATCCACCCACCCACCCATCTATCCATCCTTGGTTGAATGCTAACAACGTACCAGACTCTAGGCACTGGGGATACCTAGGTGAATAAGACACAAGCTGGCCTCTAGAAACTCATAAAATTGGGGGAGGTGAACACAAAATCGTTGTAAAAATCCCAACTATAATTAGAGTCATAGGGAATACTCCTGAAGAGCTTCCTGTGTGCCAGGTACTATGCTGTGTACTTCAGATGCATGATTTCAATTTGGCCCTGATCATAACCCCATGAGACAGGAATGCTTAATTGTGATCATTTTACAATGAGCAAACTCAGGCTCGCAGAATTTAGATAGCTTGCCCAGGGTTGCACAGCTATTAAACAGGAAAATTGAGATTTGAACCCAGAATTGGTACCACTGGGTTTATACTTTTTTTTCCAACAGTGTCAAGTTTATTCAATGGTGGGTAACTTGAAATACATTATTTCTATTAAACATTGATAGAGTAAAATGAAAAAATTTACAGATTTTAAAAATAAAAATGAGATTTCAAAATAATTCTACATGTTTAGTGAGCCACTGTGTCACACATACACAAGTTCCTAGAGTTTTGTGCTGTTCCCTGACGTTGGAGTACTACAGTGCAAATTTTTGAGATGCATGTATAGGGTAAAAAACTGAGAAAACCCAAAATTTCAAAGAAATATATTGGGTATAATTTAAGAGGAATCTTGGACAATTGAGAGGAAAAATATTGGATATTAAGGTTCAGGGCATCAGGAATTACCAGTGTGTCCTGTCTAATGTCATTCCCTTGCTCAAAGCCCTTCCCTGGCTCCCATCACTCTAAGGATAAAGTTCAGCTCCTTTGTCTGGCATTCAAGGCTCTTCATATGCTGGCCCCTTCTCCTCCTCCAGCCTCATCTCAGCCACTCTCCACAACTCTAGTAATACCTAAAGACTTGCTGTGGCCCTAACCGAGTTCTCTTAGCCTCTGTGCCTTTGCACAAGTATTCCTTCTGCCGGGGAACTTCTCTGCTTCCCTTGCTCTTTCTTTGCTTAGATGCCTCCCACTCATCCTTTAAGACTCAGCACAGGGGTACCCTTCCCAGCTACTTCCTGACTGCTTGCCCACCTCCCAGGCGCTCCACTCTGAGCCTCTGGGGCTGCCTGCTACCTCTCTCCTGGTCTTCCCCACTGTGCTGTGCTTAACTGTGTGTGGGTTTCCCCCTTGTGGACTGTGAGCTCCCTGAGGGCAGGGACTGTGCTTAACACATCCACGGGCCCAAGGTAGGGGTTCAGAAGCTGAAGTGAACCCTCTCTAGCAGACCCAGTCTTTTCCTTCAGCCAGTTTTCCAATGTCATTTACCATCTTCAGCTGCTTGTATTGTTCAATGTTGTCAGCAGATGCTTTGTTAGAAGGCGCTGAGATGCCGCACAAGGTTTGCCCTGAGCAGGGCGGCTTCTGGGGCTGTCAGGGTCTTTTCATTGAGGACACACACCCAGGATGTGTCTATATTTACTCTGCCCGGATTTTTCAGCTGTGGGATCTTAGGCTAGGACCCCAATAGCAGCTGCGACTGCTTTGGCTGTGTAGACAGGACCCTTTCCTCCTTCATGACTTCAACCTGGGGCATAAGCTGCAGTGCCTATTTTGGGAAATGCCTACATTTGGCATTGCTCAAGCTTCCTATTTCCTATTTGGGAAAAGAGCCCAGGGCCTGAGTAGAGAGGATGCCGAGGCGTGGTTCCCGATAACGCCTATTTGCCAGTGATTTATTTGCCTAGGATTTGCGCTAACACGAAAAGAACGTTTGCATTATTAATGATCATTGATCACAGCCTTACAAAAGAGAGCGATTGAGAGAGATGGAGGCTCCAGGCCAACCATCAAATGGTAAACCAAGAGGGTTGGGTGTGAAGAAAGGAGAGGAGGGCTAGGTTGGTAGAGTGCTATGCAGAGACAGAAGGACACAGAAGGACACAGAATAGAAAGTCGATGAGCTGCAGAGTTTTGGGTGCGCCAGATGTCCAACAGCTGTGTGGGCTGCAAATAAACCAGTGCCGGTGGGTGCTGCTGGCCTCTCCCTACACCCAGTGAAGGAGACTGCAAGACATAGAATGTTACCAGGGACAGAGGGTCATTTCATAATGATAAAAGGGTCAGTTCATCAAGAAGAAATAAAAGGGTTGGCTGCGGTGGCTTACGCCTGTAATCCAGCACTTTGGGAGGCTGAGTCGGGATCACTTGAGCCCAGGAGTTTGAAACCAGCCTGAACAATATAGCAAGACCTTGTCTCTAAAAAAAAAAAAAAAAAAGAAAGAAAGAAAAAAGAAAGAAAAAGAGTGAAGGCTAAAAAGAGTTTCTGCACATTGCAAAAAAAAGAAAAAAGAAAAAAAAAATGACACAGCAATCTTAATGCTCCTAACTAACTAATAACAGGCTTCAGAACACATGAAGAACAAGTAGATTAAAAACCGACCCAGTGAGGATAGAGAAGGCAAGGCCAGTTCAGCATGAGCTGCCAGAAACCTGGACACAAGCCATGGCCAGTGTTCGTGCCTCTTCAGGGTCTTCCGTGGAAGCCTCTTGCGGGTCCTGTCTTTGTGCTCAAGTCTTCTCTCTCCCCCTGCTTCTCTGCAACCAGGCTGGTTCATCTCAGCGCCCCGAACACCTGCTGGGGGCTGGGGGCTGGCACTCGGAATCTGTCCTTTGAAGAAGGCTGGGGAGCTGCCCCTCCTCTACCACTCAGACCTCCCCCTCCTTGCATTCACCCAGCCTGGACACTGTCCCGCTCAGGGTCTTTACCGAGACCCACTCCTTCACCTCTTTACTTTGCTCAAATGCTACTTTTGCAGGGAGGTCCTCCTGAGCCCTCACCTCCACTCCCTACCTTCTTTCTCTGCTTTCTTTTCTCCCTACCCTTTACCGCTATACATATTTTATGCATTTTGCTTATTAAATTATTGTCTCCCCCACAACAGAACGGAAGCGCCCTTAGGTCTACCTCTGTTTTGTTCACTGCTGTATCCCCAGTGCCTAGAACATGCCTGACATGGTAGATCAATACATATTTGTTAGATCGAGAAAAAAAAATCCAACTAGATGAACACCGGGAACCGGGACAGATAGGGGAGGCTGGACTTTCACCAAGTGTCTCTGGGCACGGCCCACCTCCCTGCAGACCCCTACCCCAGAGCTAGCCCACTTGCCCTCCTACAGGTGGGGGCCGGAGAGCGCTGGCCTGGGGCCTTCTCCACCTGCCTTCCGCAGCGCGCACCCACCCTGGGGGCTGGGCAGGGGCTGCCACGAGGCGCGGGCGGGGAGGCCAGCGGCCGAGCTTTCCTCCGGGCGGGCGGGGGGCCGAGTGGGGAGGGAGCCGGGTGAGGGAGGAGCTGGAGGAGGGAGCGAGGAGGAGCGGCGGGCGCGGGAAGGGGAGCGCCCGAGAAGCAGCCGCAGGGCGCTGGGTGGGGCGGAGGCAGGTGCGGGATCGCGAGGGCGCGAGTCGGAAAGGGCCCCAGGGCGGCGGGGCGGCGGGGCGAGCGGTCCCCCGAGCTCCGCGGGGGTCGCGGCAGAGACAAGACGGCCGCCGCGGGGAGATGCTGCGCAAAGAAGCGGATCGAGCGAGTACGCCGGGTGTGCGCACCTGCGCGCGGGGCAGCGGGTAAGCGCTCCTGGCCGCGTGCTCCCCGGGGAGGGGGCGCGTCTGTAGCCGGGTCCCAGTGGCCTTCCGTGGGGAACTGGGGCCGGGAGCGGCGCCCCCTCCTGGGGGCCTCGGAGCCCTGGGTGTCACGCCTCTCTGCGCACTGGGACGGGCGCGCACCGGGGAGAGTCCGGGAGGACCTGCCCGGCCCGAGGGAGGCGACCGGGGGTCGCAATCCAGAGCCCCGGGAGGGGGAGGGAGGGCCGAGGCAGCGCCCGGGGCGGCTGCGGAATCCCACGCGCGCGTTAGAGGTGCCCAGCGCCCAGGCGAGATCTGGAGGGGCAGGAGGCACCCCCCCCGGCCTGGGGCTGCGACGCCCCCCCGAGTGGCCCCGAGCGCCGAGGGAAGCCGGGCGCTGCCCCCTGCTGGCCAGGTCCGGGCGCGGCGCCGCGGCGGGCCGCCCCCCCTCAGGAAAGAGTTGAAGGTCTGGTGTGGAGCCCTAGTTGGCTCCTGGCTGGGGCTGACCGGCTCTGTGACCTTGGGTAGGTCACTTCATTTCTCTGAGCCTCAGTTTGCACGTCTATGAAATAGAGCGGAATTCTCTCGCCTTGCAGGGTCCGTGGGAATAAGTGAGATCCCTGCTAGGTGCTTTTCTAGAAACGGAAAAGTTCTGTATAAATCCCAGCTAATCACATAATGCCAGAACTGGAAGGGCACTAAGAAATCTGCTTTATTACAAATGCAGAGAGTGGGGAATCTGTCTTGCCCAAGGTCACATTACCAGTAGAAGAATCTAAAGTCCCCAGGTCTAGGAAAGTTCAAGGATTCAGAGCAGGACTCTCAGTCAGGCTGGTTGCATTAGCAAACGAGCCTTGGCCACCTCCTAGCTGTGTGATCTCAGGAAAGCCCTTACCTTCTCTGAGGCTTGGTTTCCTTCCATATGAGGTGGGGGATAGCAATGCTCCCCCCCCACAGGCTTACTGTACATTCTAATGGGATTGTGGCTCAGCACAGCCCCTAGCTCCAAACAAGAGCTCAGCCACTAGTGGTCATCGTTTCTCTGAGTAGTGGCTCAGCACAGCCCCTAGCTCCAAACAAGAGCTCAGCCACTAGTGGTCATCGTTTCTCTGAGTAGTAGTAGCAGCAGCAGCAGCAGGCCTCCACTCTTCCTTGCAACCAGCTTCCCGTGTTTTCCTGCAGTGTGGGTCTGTGTGGTCTCTGGATCACACAGCCACTGGCTAGGGTCTCAGCCCTCCTCACAAGGACATTTGGGGACATTTTATCAGTAGCAAGCGAGGCTACTGGGGTAACTGGCCTTTTTCAGTCTTTAGTCCTGCTCAGCTGGTGGGGGAGAAGTAGGCAGGCTTTGTCATTGAGCTATCCAGGAAGCCAGGACCTAGAGGTTGGCTAGGAGGGAGGGATCAGGCCAGCTGGGCTTGCCTGGCAGGGCCTAGGGCCTCTACCCCTACAACAATCTCCACAAGCACTTCAGGGGCCTGCTCTCAGACCAGGGCTTTGACCTCATCAACAAGTAAGTCCCAGTGTAGCCCCGGGGGGCAGAGGATGGAGGTCCTGTCTCTGCAGCCATAGAAGCCCCCAGCTCTAGTGCTGGCTTCCCAGTCCCAGACCCACCTGCTGGCTCACCACCTTCCAGAACCTAATAAGGGGCCAGAAATACAGAGATGCTGCCTCAGAGTTTGTCAGTTACCCCATGGATCAGTAAGGAGGGTGGGTCCACTGGGCCATCCCTTCTCTCCTAGGCCACAGATGGATGACTATTCTTTTTGGTGAGAGTAATGTGAATGTGAGCAGAAATACAGATTCTGAGAGCGTGGACTTCCCGGATCTGAGAGGTCTCTTTCATTACACAGATGGTTCCCATCTAAGGTCCACACTGGAGCAGGGGTCTGCCCAAGGTCAGCCATGTCTTCCAGGAAGCTGAATTCAGCAGACAAAACTCAGTCTTTTTATTTTTATTTTTTTTATTTTTTGAAACAGGGTCATGCTCTGTCACCCAGGCTGGAGTGCAGTGGTGTGATCATAGCTCACTGCAGCCTCAACAGCCTGAGTTCAAGTGATCCTCCTGCCTCAGCCTCCCCAGTAGCTGAGACTACAGGCATGCAACACCATGCCTGGCTAATTTTTGCATTTTTTGTAGAGACAGGGTCTCGCCATGTTGCCCAGGATAGCCTCGAACTCCTGCGCTCAAACAGTCCACCCTCGTTGGCCTCCCAAAGTGCTAGGACAACAGGTGTGAGCAATGGGGCCTGGCCTGCTCAGTCTTTCACTGCTCTCAGCTGCAGTTGACCCTGATGACCATTTCTTCTCCCCAAAATACTCTCTGCTGGCCGTTTCTTCTTCCCAAAACACTCTTTTCTCTGGGCTCCTATGACTTGACACTGTTACATTTTTCCCCCTCATCTTCTCTATTGTTTTTGTGGCTTCATTCCCCTTTCTACAGCCCTTAGATGCTCTGCTCACCCAAGCCCTTTGCTCCTCTCCTAGTAGACAGTCTCCCTGGGTGATCTCACCCACCCCCTTGGCTTTAGTTATCACCTCTATGCACATGACTCATACATGCATGTCTCCAGTTCAGATAGCTCCTTAGGCTGTTGACCCACCTATTTATTTTCAGCCAGGCACCATTCTAGGCCCTGGGGGATAAAGGGATGAGCTAGACAGAAGGTGCGTGTTAGCAGGGCAGGGGGCTGGTGGGGGAGCGAGGTGTGGAAAGACATGCAATAAACAAACAGGCAGAAATATAAGTGCTAAAATGAGCATAAACCAGGGTGATGTGGTGGGGACAGGAGCTGCTTTATGTTGGCTGATCAAGGTGTTGCCAAAGGGGCGACATTTAAGAGGGGCAGCTGGTAGGAGATGAGGTCAGAGGGGTGGCAGGGGTGGCAGCAGATCATGTAGGGCCTTGTAAGCCAGGAGAGTTTTGAATTTTATTCAGGGTGAAGTGGGAGCTGTTGGAGAATTGTATTTATTTATGTATGTCAGAGTCCAGCTTTGTCACCCAGGCTGGAGTGCAGCGGCGTGCTCTGGGTTCACTGCAACTTCCGCCTTTTGGGCTCAAGTCATCCTTCCACCTCATCCTCTGGAGTAGCTGGGACTGTAGGCGTGCACCATCATGCCCAGCTAAGTTTTGTATTTTTTGTGGAGATAGGGTTTCACCATATTGCCCAGGCTGGTCTTGAACTCCTGAGCTCAAGTGATCCTCCTGCCTCAGCCTCCCGAAGTGTTGGAATTACAGGTGTGAGCCACCGCACCCAGACAAAAACTTTAAATGGAGAGGAGGAAATGCTGATCTTCTCCAGGGCCTATTTGAGCCTTGCAAGAGAAGTTGTTTCCTATTGTTTGCCAGCCTACTGTGCTCTGAACACGAGGGGGAAGGAAACAGGTAAATCTTCAAGGAGCTTCCAGCCGCAGACAATAAGAGGCACAAACAAACCTGGAGTCAGGTGAGGGCTTCAAGGAGAGATTTTGCACTCAGTTGACCAGGGAAGACTTCCTGGAGGAGGTAGCTTTTGAAAAGGACCTAAGGAAGCAGAGAGAGGGGCTGGGTATGGTGGCTCACACCTGTATCCCAGCACTTTGGGAAGCCCAGGTGGGCGAACTGCTTGAGCCCAGGGGTTCGAGATTAGCCTGTGCAACATGGTGAGACCCCATCTCTAAAAAACAAAAGAAAAATTTAGAAAGCAGACAGGAGCATCATAGATATCTATGAAGGGGAATGGAAAAGATTGCTGTTCCAGGCAGACAAAACAGCATGAACTAAGACACGAATGTCCTAAATATGTGTAGAGAAGACAAGGGAGAGAACACAGAACATGTGGGAGAGTGAAAGGTCTGGCCTGTTAAGAGAAAGGCCCTAGACCTTGCCATTGATATGTGAGCCTCTGCTTCCTTATTGGTTTTATGAAATAATTGATTAAGCACTGGGGAAGAGAGTGAGGGATAATTCAAAGCTTGGGCTATGTGAGGAAGAACAGGATAAGGCCTGCTACGGAAGAGGTGCCGGCCAGGCGCGATGGCTCACCCCCTGTAATGCCAGCACTTTGGGAGGCCATGGCAGGCAGATTACTTGAGGTCAGGAGTTTGAGACCAGCCAACATGGTGAAACCCTGTCTCTACAAAAATGCAAAAATTAGCTGGATGTGGTGGGATGCACCTGTAATCCCAGCTGCTTGGGAGGCTGAGGCGCTGAGGTTGAGCTGCTTGGGAGGTTGAGAATCGCTTGAACCTGGGAGGCAGAGGTTGCAGTGAGTGGAGATCAAGCCACTGCACTCCAGCCTGGGCAACAGAGTAAGACTCCGTCTCAAGCAAAAAAAAAAAAAAAAAGGCACTCAGGAGGGCCTGCTGTAAGTGAGGTGGCTTGAGTTTGGGGCCCCTGTGGGACATCGAGGAGGGATGACCAAAGGATATTTGGGGCCAGAAGGAGTCAAAGAAAGGTAAAACTGTCATTATTCTTTTTTATTCATTCTTTGAGTAAATCTCAGTTTCTGCAAGTATTAAGCCTAAAATGTACACCTATGAACAAAACTGCATCCCTGCCTCGGGAATGCATTATCTTGTGGGGAGACAGACCACAGGCATTGGACTGCAGGATAATGAGGTGTGTATTACAAATCATAAGCACAAGGCACTGTGCTGGCGCAGAGAGGCTGGCTCCACTTGGGCACAAGGAGGAGGACACGTTTCCATAAAGAGGAGACAGTTAAACTTGGTCTTGACATTGAAGTTGGACTTGGATGGTGGGTGAGAGGGAAGGACACACCACACACAGGGCACTGGGCTTCATGGCACGAGTTTCCCCTTCCTTCCAGAACTCAAGTCCAGCAAGGATAGAGGGGTAGGGTGACCAAGTGAGCCCAGTCCAGGAGAGTCCAGTGTGATGTATACATTACAAGTCCAGGGGGATGGAAAGAAGGGAAGTGATCCGTTCCCTCCCCTAGTTACCAGGAAACTTCCAGAGAGGGCGGGGGAGATGAGCAGAAAGGCATTCCAGGTAGAGGGAACAGCCTGTGCAAAGACTCAAGGAAGTGAGAGAACTGGAGTGGGTTTGTAGTCAGAGGTCTCAGCCAAGAGGTGGACTGGAGGTGGGGTCTTTTGTTCAGTCCAGGTGAATAGGAGAATGAGAGGAAATGACTGGGCTGTGTTATCTCTGGATAATAAACAATAGGAAATGTAGAGAAAGGATTTGGGGCTGGGCATGATGGTTCACAACTGTAATCTGGTACTTTGGGAGGCTGAGCCAGGAAGATCACTTGAGCCTAGGAGTTCAAGCCCAGCCTGGGCAACACAGGGAGACCCCATCTCTCTCTATATATATATTTTTAATTAGCCAGGCATGATGGTGCACCTGTAGTTCTAGCAACTTGAGAGGCTGAGGCAGGAGGAAGGCTTGAGCCCAGGAGGTCGAGGCTGCAGTGAGCCATGATCGTGCCACTGTACTCTGGCCTAGGCAACAGCGGCGGCGGTGGGGGAGAGAGAGAGAGAGACTGTCTTAAATAAATAAATAGGATTTGGAGTGTATTGCAGGGGAAGAGTTCTCCAAGGTTCAATCTTGTGGAATAGGTATCATCGGCCCCACCTTCTCTTCACTTGCTAATTCCTTGTTTGTTTTTAACTCCGGACATGGTATGCAATTTCACTTATTAATTCTATTTGTCCTCCCACACTCAGCTTCAAAGTCACTCTCAGAGCGAAACCGCAGGGTTGCAGCAGGCTACCTGTCCCCCTGCTTTCCTTCCCATGGCTCCCTGCCTGCCCCGCTGTTATCCTTATCACATCTGTGGTCCCCAAGGCAGGATCATTTCCCCAGGGCCATTGTAAGTCCTCCTAAGAGCAGAGTCCACATCTGCATTGCTCATGCCAACATGTGGTAGGCTTTAAGTATATTGTAGTTGAATAGATGAGGAAACAGACTCAGAGAGGTTGAGTGACTTGCCTAAGGTCACAGAGCTAGTAAATGGCTGGGCTGAGATGCAATTCAATCTAAGTGACTCCATAGCTGTACCTAGCTCCAAAGCTTGTGCTCTGAATCACAGCTGTATTGTGCCTCCCAGAAGAGAAAGCTGATGGTGAATAACAAGGTTGTATCCTGTAAACACTAACAAATTTGGTGTATGGTTTCAAGAAAATGAATTCCTGTTGTTAGTACCTTATTTATCCAGTTTAGAGAAGATAGCTTCTCCTCTGTCCTGGAAATATTCACTCCATCAGCTCAAAGTGTTCTGTGGGGGACCCAGGTGTGCAGCATCTGGGGGAGAAGAGAAGAGACAGGTTGGGCTCCAGTTGTGGGGGATGCAGTTTTAAAGGCTTCTTGCAAAGTGTGGTCAGCCCTGCCAGTTGGCTCCCAGGATTACTCACCTGGTGTGGAAACTCAGATGAGAGCTGGGGGGAGATTTGAAAATGCCAGAAGCATATAGTGTGAAATGAGCCTGAGAGCCTCTGGATACTTCTGTCCTTCATCGCAAATTCCTGTAGCAAGCAGGAGCCAATAGAAGGAGCCCTGGTAGGAGTCTGAACACTTGGTCTCAGCCTGCAACACGCTGTGTTACCTTGAGCAAGTGTCTTGCCCTCTCTGAGCCCATTTCCCTATCAGCATCATGAGGGTGTCAGACTAGATGATTCCTAAGAGTCCTTCCCATCTGACACCCTGATATCCTTCTGAAATCCCAGGGCTGACCCTACTGCTACCCCTCACACTACCACCATATGGAAGAGCTGCAGCATTACCTGGGAGTTTGTCAGAACCGCAGACCCGGCCAGGCACAGTGGCCCACGCCTGTAATCCTAGCACTTTGGGAGGCCGAGGTGAGTGAATCACTTGAGGCCAAGAGTTCCACACCAGCCTGGCCAACATGGTGAAACCCTGTCTCTACTAAAAATACAAAAATTAGCTGGGCATGGTAGCACATACCTGTAGTTCCAGGTACTCAAGAGACTGAGGCAGGAGTATCACTTGAACCTAGGAGGTGGAGGTTGCAGTGAGCCAAGATCACATCATTTGCACTCCAACCTGGGTGACAGAGAGAGACCCTGTTTCAAAATACAAAAAAAACAACACACACACACACACACACACACAAAACAACAACAACAAAAAACCCTGCAGACCCACAGAATCAGAATCCACATTTTTTTTTTTTTTTTTTAAAGACGGGGTTTCACTATGTTGGTCAGGCTGGTCTTGAACTCCCGACCTCAGGTGATCTGCCTGCCTCGGCCTCCAAAGTGCTTGGATTACAGGCATGAGCCACCAGGCCCGGCCACATTTTTTTTTAAGACGGAGTTTCGCTCTTGTTGCCCAGTCTGGAGTGCAATCGCGTGATCTCAGCTCACCACAACCTCTACCTCCTGGGTTCAGGTGATTCTCCTGCCTCAGCCTCCCAAGTAGCTGGGATTACAGGCATGTGCCACCACGCCTGGCTAATTTTGTATTTTTAGTAGAGACGGAGTTTCTCCATGTTGGTCAGGCTGGTCTCGAACTCCCAACCTCACGTAATCCACCTGCCTCGGCCTCCAGAGTGCTGGGATTACAGGTGTGAGCCACTGCGCCTGGCCAGAATCTGCATCTTTAATAGGATCCCTAGGTAATACATGTGCATATTCAAGTGTGGGAAGCACCGCAGTTACCACTTCCTTCCCCTTCCTTTAGGCTGTGCCAAGCTCTGTCCCCAGGCCTATCAGAGACAGTGATGGAGCCTAGCACATCACAGGTATCCAGTACAGATTTCTTGGATATGTGGGATAAGTATTTGTGGAAAGAAGGAAGTGGAACTGACTTTACCCGGCATCTTTTATGGATGGTGGAGCAGGGAATTGGGCAAGCCCAGATTCCAATCCTAGATCCAGTGTCCTAGCTCCGGGGTCTTAGGAAAGCCATTTCTCTGAGCCTCACTTTCCTCCCCTGGGAAGTGGGGAATAATTAATAATGATGATGATGATACTAATAGAGCCAACTTTAGAGGGTTGCAGTCAGACTTAAATAAATTAATATATGAGAAGCTTAGAACAGTGTCTGGCACATAGTAAACTCTCAGTAAATGTTGGCCACTACTTTACCACTGGGACCATTCAACCCCTTCCCATCCCCATGCCCACAAAGCACCTCCCCCACCACTGTCCCAACTCCCTCCCTGGAAATGCAGTTCCCTGAGGACAGAGTCCTGGTGTGAGCCCTAGGGGGCGATATCACCCCATTGAGAGCCACTGGTTCTGGAGCAGAGCTGTCCAACAGAAACATAATGTGAGCGACAAATGTGATTTTTTCAATTTAGGAAATCTCAAAGTAGCCACATTTTTAAAAAGTGAAAATAGGGCGGCGGGCGCGGTGGCTCACGCTTGTAATCCCAGAACTTTGGAAGGCAGAGGAGGGTGGATCACCTGAGGTCAGGAGTTCGAGACCAGCCTGCCCAACATAGTGAAACGCTGTTTTAAATAAATAAATCTACACACCAAAAAAAAAAAAAAAAAAAAAAAAAGTGAAAATAGGCTGGACATGGTGGCTCATGCCTGTAATCCCAGCACTTTGAGAAGATGAGGTGGGTGGGTCACCTGAGGTCAGGAGTTTGAGACCAGCCTGGCCAACATGATGAAACCCCATCTCTACTAAAAGTACAAAAATTAGCCAGGCGTGGTGGTGGCACGCACCCATAATTTCAGCTACTCAGGAGCCTGAAGCAGGAGAATTGCTTGAAGCAGGGAGGAAGAGGTTGCAGTGAGCGGAGATTGCGTCTCTGCACTCCAGCCTGGGTGACAGAGCAAGACTCTGTCTCGAAAAAAAAAGAAAAAAGAAAATTTTATTCATATATTTTATTAACCTGCTATATCCAAAATATTACCATTTCAACATGTAACTGATACATTTATTAGTGAGATATTTTACATTTTTTTTTTTTTTTTGAGCCAGGTACATCGCAGGAGCTACATTTCAAATATCAAATGGCCACACATGGCCAATAGTGGTTATTTTATTTCTGAGCTTTGGCTCTCAATCCCAGCTGTGCCATGTATTACCTGTGGCCGGGAGCCAGTCATTTTACCTCTCTGGACCTCAGTTTCGTCATCTGTAAAATTGGTGCACTAATTCATTCCCCCACCCCCCAATCAGTAGTAATAAGGGCAGTTGATGAGTTTTGTTTGTTTGTTTCTTTTGAGACACCATGCCTGGCTTGGTGGGGTTTTTTTGATATGGAATTTCACTCTTGTTGCCCAGGCTGGAGTGCAATGGCGTGATCTCGGCTCACTGCAACCTCTGCCTCCTGGGTTCAAGCAATTTTCCTACCCCAGCCTCCCAAGTAGCTGGGATTACAGGCATATGCCACCACGCCCAATTACTTTTGTATTTTTAGTAGAGACAGGGTTTTACCATGTTGGTCAGACTGGTTTCGAACTCCTTACCTCAGGTGATCCACCCACCTTGACCTCCCAAAGTGCTGGGATTACAGGCATGAGCCACCATGCCTGGCCACCTGGCTAATATTTGTATTTTTTGTAGAGATGGAGTTTTGTCATGTTGCCCAGCCTGGTCTTAAACTTCTGGGCTCAAGCAATCTGCCCACCTCCCACCTCCCAAAGTGCTGGGATTACAGGCATGAGCCACTGTGCCAGGCCAGATGATCAGAATCTGAAACCTCTTTACCCACTTTCCCACAGCATGGGAGAATACAGTGAGTTGTTAACTTCAAAGGCTCTTGCCTTTTAACAGTGTGTTTGGTTGTTCGATGTGGTCTCTTGCCTGTTGAAGCCTTGTAGAGATCCAGGGCAAGGCTGAAAGCAGGAAGGCTTTGGAGCCTCATAGTTTCCTAACTATTGCAAAGGCCTTGAAAACAGGTTTCACCTGTCTTTGATTTTTTTTAAGATAGCCAAACTGTCAGTGATGAAGATAACTAGGTATCATCCAGCCCAGTGGTTTTTCATCTTGGTTTCACCTTAGAAGCACTTGAGAAGTTTTCAAAAAGCAGTGCCTGGCCTTTGTCCCTGGAGGGTGAGGCCTAGATATCTGTCTTTTGTTTTGTTTTGTTTTTGTTTTTGAGACGGAGTCTTGCTCTGTCATCCAGGCTGGAGTGCAGTGGCATGATCTTGGCTCACTGCAACCTCCACCTCACCGGCTTAAGTGATTCTCCTGCCTCTGCCTCCCAAGCAGCTGGGATTACAGGCACCGCCACCATGCCCGGCTGATTTTTGTATTTTTAGTAGAGATGGGATTTCACCATGTTGGCCAGGCTGGTCTTGAACTCCTGACCTCGTGATCTGCCCACCTTGGTCTCCCAAAGTCTGGGACTACAGGCGTGAGCCACTGTGTCCAGCCCTGTTGTTGTAGTTATTTTTTAGACACAAGGTCTTGCTCTGTCACCCAACCTCATAGCTCAGCTCCCACATATCGGTGAGAACATACAATGTTTCGTTTTCCATTCCTTAGTTACCTCACTTAAAATAATAATCTCTGATATCATCCAGGTCGCTGCAAGTGCCGTTAGTTCATTCCTTTTTATGGCTGAGTAGTATTCCATCGTATAAATATATCACATTTTCTTTATCTACTCATGGATTGATGGGCATTTGGGTTGGTTCCATGATTTTGCAATTGTGAATTGTGCTGCTATAAACATGTGTGTGCAAGTATCTTTTTTGTATGATGACTTCTTTTCCTCTGGATAGATACCCTGGGCTGGGTATTTCTGCTGATCTTGGCTGGGCTCTCATGGGTGAGAGGCTCTATTCTAGATTGGGTTTGACTGGAACAATTCTGCTCCATGCCTTTATCTCTCCTTGCAGGGACCAGTGGGCTAGCCCAGGCATGTTCTTCTCATGGCAGTGGCAGAGTACAAGTAGAAACATGCACAGCCTCTAGAGGACTACATTTGGCACTGGCTCACTGTCACTTCTGCTTCATTCTGCTGGCCATAGAGAGTCCATGCAGAATCAAGTGACAAAAAAAATATATATATATACTCTTTTGGATGGGGACAGGGAGAGGTGGCACAGGGTAGTAGAAGCATTGAGCTGAGCTAAGAGGGACACCAAACCGCCATGTGATCTTGGGCAAGTCACCCACCTCTCTGTCACTCATGTGACAGTCATGTGACATTGGTGCTGTTATTGTTCCCATTTTCCACATGAAGAAACTGAGTACAGCCAGGCGTGGTGGCTCACACCTGTAATCCCAGCACTTTGGGAGGTTGAGGTGGGTGGATCACTTGAGATCAGGAGTTTAAGACCAGCCTGGCCAACATGATAAAACTCCATCTCTACTAAAAATACAAAAATTAGCCAGGCATGGTGGCATGCATCTGTAATCCCAGGTACTTGGGAGGCTGAGGCAGGAGAATCGCTTGAACCTAGGAGATGGAAGTCGCAGTGAGCCAAGACTGTGCCACTGCACTCCAGCCTGGTCGACAGAGCGAGACTCCATCTCAAAAAAAAAAAAAAGAAAAAGAAAGAAAGAAAAAACTGAGTGCAAAGAGGTTCAGTAATGACTGCAAGTTCTTTCTGTAATCAGTGGAGCTGGGGCCTGGGGCTCTTAGGTACTTAACCACTACTTTTTTATTTGGAGGGGGCAAAACTTCTACAAAAGGAAAGTGCCCCGAACACAGGCATGCAGCCAGATAAATTTTCACAAAGTGAGAACACGTAGCTCAAGAAACAGAACATGACCTGCACCCAGAACCTCGCCTCATATCCTCATGTGAAAGACTATAGCCTGGCGTTTCTCAGTGTAAGTCAGTTTTGCCTGTTCTTGAACTTTATGAAGTTTAAATCACACGATACCTGGCTTCTTCTGTTCAACATATGTCTACTAGATCTGTCCACCTGTTTGTATGTAGCTGGGAATCATTCTCATTGATGAAGAGTGATTCATACAATCACTCTCTATTGTATGAATATGTCACAATTATTTATTCATTCTATTGTTTTTTTTTTTTTTAAGACAGAGTCTCGCTCTGTCGCCCAGGCTCCTCTGCCTCCCAGGTTCAAGTGATTCTCCTGCCTCAGCCTCCTGAGTAGCTGGGATTATAGGCGTGTATCACCACGCCCAGCTAATTTTTGTATTTTTAGTAGAGACGGTGTTTCACCATGTTGCTCCTGCTGGTCTCAAACTTCTGACCTTGTGATCTGCCTGCCTCAGGCTCCCAAAGTGCTGGGATTACAGGTGTGAGCCACCACGCCCGGCCTGTTGTTATATTATTTTTTAGAAACAGGGTCTTGCTCTGTCACCCAGGCTGGGAGTACAGTGGCACTATTGTAGCTTACTGTAACCTCAAACTCTTGGGCTCCAGAGATCCTCTTGCCTCAGCCTCCCAAGTAGCTGGGACTACAGGTGGGTGCTGCCACATCTGGCTAATTTTTTCTTTTTTTTTTTTGTCTTGGTACATGAATGTTCACAGCCACTTTTGTAATAGCCCATCAAGTAAATGGATAAACACATTTTGTTATATCTATATAATGGAATGCTACTCAGTAATAAAGAGAACATGTAATAACATGAAAGAAACTCAAAATAGTTATGCTGAATGAAAAAAGCCAGGCAAAAATGAGTAGATCTCTGATTTTACTTATATAAAATTATGTAAAATCCAAAGCAATCTATACTGACTGCATTAGTGTGTTCTCAAGCTATTAATAATGACATATCCATTGAGACTGGGTAATTTATAAAGAAAAGAGGTTGAATTGACTCACAGTTCCACATGGCTGGGGGAGGCCTCTCAATCATGGTGAAAGGCAAAGGAGGAGCAAAGTCATGTCTTACATGGCGGCAGGCAAGTGCTAATATTTTTAAACATGTTTTTCTAGAGACTGGGTCTCCCTGTGTTGCCCAGGCTGGTCTCAAACTCCTAGCCTCAAGCAGTGCTCCTGCCTCAGCCTCCCAAAGTGCTGGGATTATAGGTGTGAGCCACTGTAGATGTTTGTTTAGACAGTTTGCAGTTTGGGGTTGTTATCAATAGTGTCGCTATGAACAAGTTTTGCATGTATCTTTTGGTCGATGTACATACATGTTTTTCTTGGGTGTACAGCTAGGAGTGGAAATACTGGGCTGGAAGTTTGGCTACTTTTTATTTTCTATGTTTCACAGAGTTTTGTTTTGTTTTTAAAGACAGGGGATCACTCTGTCGCCCAGGCTAGAGTATAGTGGCACCATCACAGCTCACTGTAACCTCACATTCTTGGGCTCAAGCAGTTCTCCTGCCTCAGCCTCCCAAGTAGCTAAGACTACAGATTCATGCCACGGTGCCTGGCTAATTGTCAATTATTCTGGAGAGATGAGGTTTCACTATGTCGGACATGCTGGTCGCAAACTCCCGGCCTCAAGTGATCTCACCTCATCCTCCCAAAGCACTGGGATTACAGGCGTGAGCCACCATGCCCTGCCCATATTCCAGATTTTATGATTAGAGAAACTGAGGTGCAAGACTCATTTGCTTAAACCTCAAGATACTGATTAGATATTAAAACTGGCACTCAGATATAGGCAGAAGAGAGAAAAAGATGGGGAGAGATGCATACACATAGACACACACCCGTACCCATGTTAAAAAGTCCAGATTTGGCTGGGCGCGGTGGCTCATGCCTGTAATCCCAGCACTTTGGGAGGCCGAGGCGGGTGGATCACCTGAGGTCAGGGATTCGAGACCAGCCTGGCCAACATGGTGAAACCCCATGTCTACTAAAAATACAAAAAATAGCCAGACATGGTGGTGCACGCCTGTAATCCCGGCTAATCTGGAGGCTGAGACAGGAAAATCACTTGAACCTGGGAGGTCGAGTTTCCATTGAGCTGAGATCATGCCAATGTACTCCAACCTGGGCAACAGAGGAAGAGTCTGTCAGGAAGGAAGGAAGGGAGGGAGGGGAGGGAAAGAGAGAGAGAGAAAGAAAGGAAGAAAGGAAAGAAAAGAAAGAAAGAAAGGAAAGAAAGAAAAAAGAATGAAAGGAAGAAAAGGAAAGAAAGAGAAAGAAAGAAAGAAAGGAAAGAAATGTTCCAGATTCTTCCCCACACATATTCTATCCAACCCTCATTATTGTCTCTGGGAGGTAGACTTGATACCCTGATCTTTGCGGAGGAGAAGACTGAGGCTGTAGGAGGTCCCATGCAGGAGGGAGAATGAGATGAGATAACAGCTGTGGGTGCATTTTGTAAAATATAAAGCCCTGTCCAGATTTGCGCAGAGTGATTTCTCCATCCAGAGCTCACTCATCTGTACTACACAGCTTCTTCAGAAAGAACAGCCGCAAATTACTCTGTGGGGGATGTATTCTACTGCAACAAATCTTTTTATCACAGAGCCTTATTTTTTTCCTCCAAAAAGATGAGACTGGCTTCTAAGGACACATCAAACCCATACATCCTTTTTGTTTCTGGCAGGGTTTTATGACTCACTTAAAGACCCCTCAGAAACTGGAGGGGACAGATCTTCCTACAGGGTAAATGAGCCTTGGGTAGAAAGCTTTTGTAAGAGGCCAGCTTTTGCTTTTGTAAGAGGCCAGCTTTTGCTGGCTGGGTGGGGTAGCTCATGCCTATAATCCCAGCACTTTGGAAGGCTGAGGTGAGCGGATCCCCCAGCAATTTAGGAGGCCAAGGTGGGTGGATCCCTTGAGGCCAGGAATACGAAACCAGCCTGGCCAACATGGTGAAACCCCATCTGTGCTAAAAATACAGAAATTAGTCAGGCGTGGTGGTGCACGACTGTAATCTCAGCTACACGGGAGGCTGAGGCAGGAGAATCACTTGAATCTGGGAGGCAGAGGTTGCAGTGAGCTGAGATTGTGTCACTGCTCTCCAGCCTGGGCAACAGAATGAGACTCTGCCTCAAAAAAAAAAAAAAAAAATCACACCTGCTGTGTGCCAGCCACTGTGCTAGGCTTGTTCTCCCTACTTCATTGAAGCCACATCACAGTTCTGGGTGAAAGATGTCATTACCCCAATTGAAAGATGAGTAAGAAGGGCCCAGGAGGTGAAGGGAGTTGGATGCCCCAGTAGGGATTGACTGGTGGGAAGGAGCGGAAAGTCCCCTGTCTTGGCAGGGCACAGTGGCTCGGCCTGTAATCCCAGCACTTTGAGAGGTTGATCCAGGAGGATCGCTTGAGCACAGGAGTTCCATACCAGCCTGGGAAACACAGGGAGACCCCATCTCTATAAAAAAATTAAAAATTTGCTGGGTATGGTGACTTGTGCCTGTAGTCCCAGCTACTTGGAGGACTGAGGTGGGAGGATCACTTGAACCTGGGAGATCGAGGCTGCAGTGAGCCATGATCGTGCCACTGCACTCCAACGTGGATGACAGAGGAAGTCCCTGTCTCTAAAAATGAAAAAGAAGAAAATCTCCTGTCTTCTATCATTTCTCAGAGCCTGCTCTGTCCATGCGAACTGGCTTAGCTGGGAAAACATGAGTTGGTACAAATGAGGTTTCCTGGATAGAAGGTCATTCATGGACATACAGGGATGGGCAGGAGTATTCCCTGGCCTGGAAGCCTCCTTCCTTCTTCTCCCCCAGGACAGGTGGTTCCTCTCCCTCAGCTTCTTTCTCTGTCTGCTCCATTCTCCTTTCTCTCTCTGCAGACCTGTTTTTGTTTGCCTTTGGCTTTTCTATTTCCCTAAAACCTTCCTTGGCTTTGCTAAAGGCTGTGGCCTGACTCCAACCTCAGGACCCTTGGCCTGCAGATTTCTCTTCACCCATGTTCTATCCAGCCCAGCTGCCCATGGTCTTCATTCTAAATTTCCAAGAGATAATCTTATTGGCTCATTTGGGGTCACATATCCACGCTGGTCCAATCAGCTATGATCAAAGGTGCTCTCTGGAACAGTCTGGGGATTGGGACATAAGTCTGTCTGTCTGCTTTTTTCTTTCCACCCCTCTTAGAGATGCCAGAGCTGGGAAATGCATGGTGTGGCTGGAGTCCATGTGATCTGGACTTCAGGGGGAGATGCTGGTGGCCTGGAAGTGGGGGCCCGGCCAAGAAAGGTCCTTGCTTCTGCTGCTGCATGTCATGGTCCGTGTGAAAACAGGTGGACAGGGAGGAAACTCCTTGGTATGTCTGGGTTTCTGACAGTGGCAGACCTCTCTCACCAAAACGGGCAGTGACACTTTGTTTCTGATGAGGGAAGTGATCTTGTTGCCTGGAGACTTGAATTTGGTTGGATGCACCATAGAGAAACCAGAGAAGTGACATTTGTGGTCACCATTTTCTACAAGGCCAGGCGTGGTGGCTCAGGCCTATAAATCCCAACACCTTGGGAGGCCAAGGTGAGAGGATCACTTGAGGCCAGGAATTTGAGACCAGCCTAGGTGACATAAGGAGACCCTATTCATAAATAAAGAAATAAATAAATAAACAGAAACTGTTTACTATGTTGAGCATTTGGTATCCATGATATTGACAATTCTTCCTAAACTCCTGTGAGATTTGGGATTGCTATCTCCATCACTGAGGCTATGTAGGCTCAAGAGAGGTGAAGTGATTTGCCCAGTGGCCACAGCAAGAAAGAGAAGCAACAGGAATTGGGACCTGAGAATGCCTACTGTCAGCCCACTGTTCTCCTTCATTAGCGTCATCACATTTGTTCAGGACTCTGCAACACAACACATACATGATCTTGCTGGAGCTACTCAATACTGCTCTGGGACAGCAGAGCCATGCCTGTGTTCCCATTTCACCAAGGACGTAACTAAGGGTCAAAGAGGTTGTGCTTTGCCCACGGTTACCCAGCTGGTCAGTGACAGAGCTGGGACCAGAATGCAGACCTTCTGCACTAAAAATTATTAGTAGGTATTAATGTACCAATATGTTATTGTTGGTAATAGGGTTCTTTTTCATAATATACAAAATGGATTGAGAAAAATTGCATATACTGCCTGGCATGGTGGCTCATGCCTGTAATCCCAGCACTTTGGGAGGCTGAGGTGGGCAGATCACCTAAGGTCACGAGCTTGAGACCAGCCTGGCCAACATGGTGAAACCCTGTCTCTAGTAAAAATACAAAAATTTTCTGGGCATGGTGGTGTGTGCCTGTAGTCCCAGTTACTCAGGAAGCTGAGGTGGGAGGATCGCTTGAACCCGGAAAGCGGAGGTTGCAGTGAGCAAAGATTGCATCACTGCACTCCAGGCTGGGTGACAGAGCAAGACTCCATCTCCAAAAAAAAAAAGAAAGAAAAATTACAAATACATAATTCCCTACAAAGCAGTATGTATACACACACACACACACAAAAAAAAAAAAACAATAAATACTTATGTACTCACCGCCTCCTTAAAAAATAGAACATAAGCCTGGGCATGGTGGCTGATGCCTATAATCCCAACACTTTGGGAGGCCAGTTTGGAAGGATCCCTTGAGCCCAGAAGTTCAAAGTTGCAGTGAGCTATAATTGTGCCACTATACCTGAGTGACAGAGCAAGATCCTCTCTCTACAAAAACAGACCAGGCATGGCGGCTCACACCTGTAATCTCAGCACTTTGGGAAACCAAGACAGGAGAATCACTTGAGTCCAGGAGTTTAAAGACAAGCCTGAACAACATAGGGAGACCCCATCTCTACAAAAAAAAAAATTTAAAGACCAGTTGGGTGTGGTAATGTGTATCTGTGGTCCCAGCTACTCAGGAGGCTGAGGTGGGAGGATCACTTGAGCTCAGGAGGTCAAGGCTGCAGTGAGCTGTGATCATGCCCCTCCACTCCAGCCTAGGTGACAGAGCAAGATCCTGTCTCAAAAAGGCCTGGTGCAGTGCCTCATGCCTATAATCCCAACACTTTGGGAGGCTGAGACGGGCTGGTCAACATGGTGAAACCCCATCTATACAAAAAAAAAAAGAAATAGGAAAATTAGCCAGGCATGGTGGCACATGCCTGTAATCCCAGCTACTCGGGAGGTTGAGGCAGGAGAATGGCTTGAACCCAGGAGCTGGAGGTTGCAGTGAGCCAAGATCATGAAAAGAACATAATTGAAACTTTTAAAACCCTTTATGATTACATTCCTTCTTACTTTTCCCTCCGGGAGTAACCACTATCCTGAATTTTATATTTATAATTTCTTTGCTTTTCCTTATGGTTTTGCCACATATATTTATCTCCCTAACAGTTTGTTTCTTCTTGCATGTTTCTGACTTTGGCACGCGTCTTGTTTGTGATAATCTCCATTTTGGTGCGTGTAGCTGTGGTTTGCTCTGCTTTGCTTCTCTGTAGCGCTCCATCGTAGGAATACGCCATATGTTACCATTCTGCTGTTGATGGATGTTTGGTTGTTTTTAGTTGTTTGCTATTTCATGCTACTAGGACCATTCTTGTTCCTGTCTGCTAGTGAACACAGAAGAGTTTCTCTGCCATGCACACCCAGGAGTGGAACTGCTGAATCACGAGGTAGTCATCACATCTTTAGTTTTATGAAATAATACCAAATTGTTTGCTTATGAAGTTTCTCCAATTTTTACTCTACTAGTGGTAGAAAATTGCTCCACACTATTTTTTTTTTTTTTTTAAAGAGACAGAGTTGGTCTTGAATTCCTGGCTCAAGCAATCCTCCTGCCTCAGCCTCCAAAGCTTCACATTCTTATTAATATGACATGATCAGATTTAAAATTTTGTACTTTTCTGCCAGGTAAAAATGATATCTTGCTGTCATTTTTTCTTTCTTTCTTTTTTTCTTTTGTTTGAAATAGACAGTCTTGCTATGTTGCCCAGGCTCGTCCTGAACTCCTGGGCCCAAGGATCCTCCCACCTGGGCCTCTCAAAGTGTTGGGATTACTGGCATAAGCCACCATACCCAGGCTTCATTGTCGTTTTAATTTTTTGTTTTGTTTTGTTTTGTTTTTGAGATGGAGTCTCGCTATTGTTGCCCAGGCCAGAGTGCAATGGCGTGATCTTGGCTCACTGTAACCTCTGCCTCCCGGATTTAAGCGATTCTCCTGCCTCAGCTTCCCAAGTAACTGGGATTACAGGCATCCACCACAACGCCCAGCTAATTTTTGTATTTTTAGTAGAGACGGGGTTTCACCATGTGGCCAGGCTGGTCTCAAACTCCTAACCTCAGGTGATCCACCCACTTTGGCCTTCCCAAGTGCTGGGATTATAGGCATGAGCCACCACACCTGGCCTGTATTTTTATTTTTATTTTTATTTTTTTTTTTGAGACAGAGTCTTGCTCTATTGCCAGGCTGGAGTGCAGTGGCACAATCTCAGCTCACTGCAACCTCTGCCTCTTGTGTTCAAGCGATTCTTCCACCTCAGCCTCCCGAGTAGCTGGGACCACAGGCATGTGCCACCATGCCTGGCTATTTTTTGTATTTTTAGTAGAGACGGGGTTTCACCATGTTGGCCAGGATGGTCTCGATCTCTTGACCTCGTGATCCACCCACCTCGGCCTCCCAAAGTGCTGGGATTACAGGCATGAGCCACCGCGCCTGGCCTGTATTTTTAATTTTATTATTTGAAGTGTAATGGAAAAGAGATAGTTGCTTATAGAACTACAGTCCATGTCTCCAAAGGTAGCTGGATTATGAGAAATTCTCCCACCTTTGTTCACAATGGGGAGGGAGAGCAGGTAGGAGAGGAGGGGGACAGCCTCCGAATCATGTCACTTCTTGCAAAACTACAGCCTAGCCTTCCTGACCAAGGCTGCCCTGTGTCCCTGTGTCCCTGTCCTTCTTCCCAAGATGTCACCAAGGGCTGGAGGGCTTGCACACCCACCAGCCCCTCCAGCCTTTCTGAACCCACGCCTTTCACTGAAATGAGGTCACTGGAATGCTTGGAACTCAAAGGGTGACCGCATGAGTTTGTGGGGGCAGGCACACCAGCCTTCCTTGGGAAATGACGCACCTCAGTCACCCAGACTGTCTGCAGGGGAGAAAGTTTCAAACAAGCCAACCAGAGTTCACATTTTCCATGTGAACCAAAATGGGAGCGAAACAGCTGGAGGCAAGTGGGGGCAGGAGGGGTCATCAAACCAGCTACACACGCATGCCTTAAGGCTTTTCATCCTCAACTGAGGCAATGTAGACAAGGGTAAAAATGTCTTGAGAGCTTTGGACCTGGTTTTTCCACTTCCAGCCAGGTGTCCTTGGGCAGGTGACATCACCTCTCTGCGCATTGGTTGGGTCATTGGAAGTGGGGCCATGTTGCCGGCTTTACAGGTTAATGACTCTAGCCCCAAAGCTAGCTCAGTGCCTGGAACATAGCAAGAGCTCTTTAAAAGATGTTGTTATAATATCTTTTAAATTGTGAGATATGTTTTAGAATTGGTGGCTTAGGATTTTTTTTTTTTTTTTTTTTAAATGGAGGCTTTACCCTCTCCTCCAGGCAGATTTTTTTTTTTTTTTTTTTTTTTAATGAAACACCCACAAGTTTGGGGAATGGGAGGGAAAATACTGCAGTGCAGGTTTAGCTTCTTAATGTTTTAAAAGTCAATCACCAGCCAGGCACAGTGGCTCTTGTCTGTAATCGTAACACTTTGGGAGGCTGAGGCGGGCGGATCACCTGAGGTCGGGAGTTCGAGACCAGCCTGACCAACATGGAGAAACCCCATCTGTACCGAAAATACAAACATTAGCCGGGTGTGGTGGCGCATGCCTGTAATCCCAGCTACTCCTGAGGCAGGAGAATCAGTTGAACCGGGGAGGCGAAGGTTGCAGTGAGCCAAGATCACGCCATTGCACTCCAGCGTGGGCAAGAAGAGCGAAACTGCATCTCAAAAAAAATCAATCACCAGACACAGAATTAATCTTCTCAACAGAGCCCTGAGCTGAGCTATGGGGAAGGAAAGTAGGATGATAATGATTCTGGGCACCTCTCAGCTTTTTCCTGGGTATCAAGGTTGACCTTGCCAGAAGCAATGGAAGCTCCGCAGCAGCCTGGAAGGCAGGTGGGTCAGCCACTGTTTAGGGGAAGAAATCTGAGACTCAGAAAAGGGAAGCACTATGGGAGGCTGAAGCAGGAAGATTGCTTGAGGCCAAGAAGTCAAGGCCAGCCTGGTCAACAAAGCGAGAACCTCTCTCTACAAAATTAGCCAGATGTGGTGGCATGCACCTGTAGTGCCAGCTACTTGAGAGGCTGAAGTAGGAGGATCACTTGAGTCTGGGAGGTCGAGGCTGCAGTGAGCTATGATCGTGTCACTGCACTGCAGCCTGGGTGACAGAGTGAGACCCTGTCTAAAGAAAAAAAGAAGGAAAAAAGAAAAGGGAAGGGACTTGGCTAAAGTTATACAGAAAGGCTGGGATAGAGCAGAGATTAAAGCCCATTGTCCTAGTCCAAGCCAAACTCTTATTTGCGCCCTGCTGTCTCCCACCTCTGGCACCAGCCACCTCCTAAGCCTTATCTACACTGCCCTCCACACTCCAGCTAGCTGGTCTTTTTGCCTTCTTCCAACCATGCCTTGCAGCACCTTCTGACTTCTGGGCCTTTGCTCCTGCCTCTTCGGCCACCAGGAATGCCATCTCTCCCAACTCTGACTGTGAAACTCTTCCCCTTAATATAGCTACCCATTGGAACAAAATTAGGCCTTTAAGAATGATGTGGTACTGGCCAGGCACAGTGGCTATAGTCTCAGCATTTTGGGAGGCCAAGGCAGGAGGACTGCTTGAGCCCAGCAGTTGGAGGCCACTCAGACAAAGCAAGACATCCGTCTACAAACATTTTTGAAAATTAGTCAGGTGTGGTAGTGGATGCCTGTAATCCTACTTGGGAGACTGAGGCGGGGGATAACTTAAGCCCTACTTGGGAGGCTGAGACAGGAGGATAACTTGAGCTCAGAAGTTTGAGGCTACAGTGAGCCATGATCATATCATTGTACTGTAGCCTGGGTGATGGAAATACCCTGTCTCAAAAAATTGATGTAGGAGTGATTGATAGAACATTGTCTAAAATATATGAAGTTGAAAAACACTGTAAAACAAATCTGTACATAATCATAATGATAACTTTTTTTTTTTTGAGACAGAGTCTTGCTCTGTTGTCCAGGCAGGAGTGCAATGGCTCAATATCAGCTCACTGTAACCTCTGCCTCCAGTGTTCAAATGATTCTCCTACCTCAGCCTCCCGTGTAGCTGGGACTACAGGTGCCTGCCACCACACCTGGGTAATTTTGTGTTTTTAGTAGAGATGGGGTTCACCATATTGGCCAGGCTGGTCTCAAACTTCTGACCTCAGGTGATCCGCCTGCCTTGGCCTCCCAAAGTGCTGGAATCACAGGCATGAACCACTGCGCCCAGCTGATAACTTTTTATAGTGTGTGTGTGTGTGTGTGTGTGTGTGTGTGTGTGTGTGTACACATTCTGCCTTGCTGGATCCTTCCTGGACCTTTAACGAAGCAACCTATCTGCTTCCCTTGCAAGGCTGTGAATGCTCCCAGGACAGGGCAGGACCTGTTTGCTGAGTTAACCTGGAAGAAATAAAATGCAAACATGGTGGAGTCTAGCATTCCATGCAGGGCATGGGGAGTGGGTATAAGTGGTCTTAGCATTTCTTCTTGCCAACCCCAGAGCACCCAAGGGCTGCCTGCCAGGCCCCATGACTTCAGCTGGGGTCATACCAGACGTGGGCTTACACTGGTTCTGCCCTGTGGCTCACCTCACCCGGATCATCCAAGGGCCCCTAGCCCCAGGAACCTCAAGGCTTGCCCGCATGCCAAATACTGAAACCCAGAGGCACACAAAGGCGACAAGGAAATTAGGCTTCAAGATTTCTGGGGTGGGGCCAGGCATGGTGGCTCGTGATTGTAATCCCAGCACTTTGGGAGGCCAAGGCTGGAGGATCGGTTAAACCCAGGAGTTTGAGATCAGCCTTGGCAACATAGCAAGACCCTGCCTCTACAAAAACAAACAAACAACAATTGACTGGGCATGGTGGTGTGACCTGTAGTTCCAGCTACGTGGGAGGCTGAGGTTGGAGGGTCACTTAATCCAGGAGCTTCAGGCTGCAGTGAGCTGTGGTCACGCCACTGCACTCTAGCCTGGGGGACAGAGCTAGAGCCTATCTCAAAATAAATAAACAAATAAATAATTTTTTAAATTACTGGTTTATTGTATAGGATTCAAATGAACAACCAGAAGAAAAGGTACATAGGACAAGGTCTGAAAAAACTTCAAGAGGCCGGGTGCAGTGGCTCATGCCTGTAATCCCGGCACTTTGGGAGGCTGAAGCAAGCAGATCACCTGAGGTCAAGAATTTGAGACCAGCCTGGCTAACATGGTGAAACCCCATCTCTACTAAAAATACAAAAATTAGCTGGCTGTGGTGGCGCACACCTGTAATCTCAGCTACTCGGGAAGCTGAGGCAGGAGAATCACCTGACGGGAGATGGTGGTTGCAGTGAGCCGAGATTGCACCTCTGTACTCCAGCCTGGGCAACAGCATAAGACTCCATCAAAAAAACAGCTTCAAGGGCAGGCATTTCTGTTCCTGTGGAGTTGGAGGATGCCACCTTCTAGACACCTGGATACGTTCACCAACCTGGAAGTTCCCAAGATTTTTTTGTGACTAAGTTTCCAGTTTCTGTTTGGAAAACTGAATGTATTTTCTGGATTAAACTTCCACGATAAAAAAAAAAAAGAAAAAAAATAATAAAAAATTAAAAAAATAGACTTCCATAATGAACAACGCTTAGGGTTTTAATTTTCACAGTTAATGTCTTTGCTTAACAAAAAGATGTTTTGGGCTGGGCACGGTGGCTCACACCTGTAATCCCAGCACTTCGGGAGGCCGAGGTGGGCGGATCATGAGGTCAAGAGATCGAGACCATCCTGGCTGTGGTGAAACCCCATCTCTAAAAAAAACAAAATAGAAAGATGTTTTTGTTTTTGTTTTTTGAGATGGGGTCCCTCTGTTGCCCAGGCTAGAGTGCAATGTATGTCCTTGCTTCACTGGAGCCTTGACCTCCCCAGCTTAAATGATCCTCCTACCTTGGCCTGCCGAGCAGCTGGGACTACAAGGGCATGCCACCACAGGTGGCTAATTTTTGTATTTTTTGTAGAGAAGGAGTTTTGCCATGTTACCCAGGCTGACTTTGAACTCCTGAGCTTAGGCAGTCTGCCCCCGTCTGCCTCCCAAAGTGCTGGGATTACAGGTATGAGCCACCATGACTGGCCAGTGTTTTTTGTTTTCACTCATATTTTTTTTTTAGTTTTAAAAAACCATAGCTGGGCGTGGTGGCTCATGCCTATAATCTCAGCACTTTGGGAGGCCGATGCCGGCAGATTACCCAGGAGTTCAAGACCAGCCTGGGCAATGTGGTAAAGCCCTGTCTCTACTAAAAATACAAAAATTAGCCAGGTGTGGTGGTGGGTGCCTGTAATCCCAACTACTTGGGGGCTGAGGCAGGAGAATCGCTTGAACCCAGGAGGCAGAGGTTGCAGTGAGCCAAAATCGTGCCATTGCACTCCAGCCTGGGCAACAGGAGGGAACTCCATCTCAAAAAAAAAAAAAAAAAAAAATCATTCATGCTCACTGTAGAACATTTGGAAAATTCAAATGAGTAGAAAAAAAGGTCACCCCCACCCAATACTTTGTAGAGAAATGCATCGTAACAATTTGGTTTATTTCCTCATGGGCTTTATCTTTCCTTGTATACAGTTTTACTTTGTTTCCATTGTTGCTAAATAAATAGAATGATGCTTTCTGATTTACAACTTACAGAGCTGATTTCATGTACTTCTAACAAGCCTGTGATCGTTCCAACAACTATGATACTTTGTGCCCTCTGGGAACTGCATGGGTGGGGCACATCACCCCGTCCTATGTTCTCGTACGTTTTAGAATGCCGATGTCACAGCACCATGGTCAGCTTTAAGCAGTGTCTTTGTGATCGTATACATCATTTCAGGCTTTCACATTGTCCTAGAACCTAACTCTTTTTTTTTCTTTTTTAAAGCCCAGAGTTTCTGAACATGTCCCCCGCTCCGTGAGCCCACAGTGATCTGTTTGTCTGCTCCCCAACTTATGCATTCTTCAAGTCTTGGTAACCGATGATTTGTCTGTTCAGGCTCTAAAGAATCAGTTGGACAGGACCGAAGTTAGGTAGCTTGGGATGCATCAAGGTAAACCTGGGAAAACCGTGAGCTGCTATACTGACCGGACTGCTTTTCTGAATCAGATGGAATCTTCTTTATGTCCCTAGTTTTAAAAGCTCCTCGGAGGCAACTCAAAATCCACAATCTTTTCAATTATTGTGAGGGGAATTCTGAAGTTCTCATTAAACACACGGATGTCTCAAGCTTTGAAAAGAGCCAGAATGCCAAAGGCGAGATCCCAGGGCATTGCCCACATGGGTGTGATCCCTAAATAATTGTCTAACAAATTCAGCATGCATCCCCTGGGCATGACCATCTGCTGGGCACAGTTCCAGAACCCTGAGACATCTTGGGATTCCTGTGGTTTAGGAAAGACCTTTAACTACCAGCTGGTAGTTATCTCAGCATTCTTCAAATAGTCCAGTCTTGTTTATTATTATTTAATTTTATTGTATTGCTGCTGTACTTGGAGAATAGTCTGGTCTTGAGGCCTTTTCACTGTGGTCTGTTCTGGTGTACGGCTGCCACCAGTGCGAAGCAGAAGGATGACTTTTGTCTGTTGGCGGGACAGCCTTGAAAGAAGGAGCCGAATGTGTGGAAGTCTGTGGGAAGACAGAGCCACCTAGCATGTCCCCACTGAATCACTCAGCAGAAGGCCTTCCCCTAGGAGGCCTCCAACAGATCCCTGAATGCCACAGAAACCCTCCGGGGCTTGGGATCCCAGGACCCTCCAGGCGCTCAAGATCTCCCTTGCCGTGGCACTTTCCATCATCACACTGGCTACAGTCCTCTCCAATGCCTTTGTACTCACCACCATCTTTCTCACCAGGAAGCTCCACACCCCTGCCAACTACCTGATTGGCTCCCTGGCCACCACCGATCCTCTTGGTTTCCATCTTGGTCATGCCCATCAGCATCGCCTATACCATCACCCACACCTGGAACTTTGGCCAAATCTTGTGTGACATCTGGCTGTCTCTGACATCACGTGCTGCACGGCCTCCATCCTACATCTCTGTGTCATCGCTCTGTACAGGTACTGGGCAATCACAGATGCCCTGGAGTACAGTAAACGCCGGACGGCCAGCCATGCAGCCACCATGATCGCCATCGTCTGGGTCATCTCCATCTGCATCTCATCCCCCCGCTCTTCTGGCGGCAGGCCAAGGCCCTAGGAGGAGATGTCGGACTGCCTGGTGAACACCTCTCAGATCTCCTACACCATCTACTCCACTTGTGGGGCCTTCTACATCTCCTCGGTGTTGCTCATCATCCTCTACGGCCGGATCTACCGGGCTGCCCGGTACCGCATCCTAATCCACCCTCGCTCTATGGGAAGCGCTTCACCACGGCCCACCTCATCACAGGCTCTGCAGGGTCCTCGCTCTGCTCGCTCAACCCCAGCCTCCATGAGGGGCACTCGCACTTGGCTGGCTCCCCCTCTCTTTTTCAAACACGTGAAAATCAAGCTTGCTGACAGTGCCCTGGAACGCAAGAGGATTTCTGCTGCTCGAGAAAGGAAAGCCACTAAAACCCTGGGCATCATTCTGGGGGCTTTTATCATCTGCTGGCTGCCCTTCTTTGTGGTGTCTTTGGTCCTCCCCATCTGCCGGGACTCCTGCTGGATCCACCCAGCCCTCTTTGACTTCTTCACCTGGCTAGGCTATTCAAACTCCCTCATCAATCCAATAATCTACACCGTGTTTAATGAAGAGTTTGGCAAGCTTTTCAGAAAATCGTCCCTTTCCGCGAAGGCCTCCTGGTCTTATTAGGTGATGACTCTTGTTCTCTTTTGTGTACTGTAACCTAATCAGGATTGTCGTTTTTTTATTTTCTGAGACTTGGGTTAATTCATGATATATTGAGTCTTGGTTCAATCAACAGAATTGTTCTTTGTTCTTTTTCCTGTTGTTTTCTTCCTGAGCCACCCCACTGGGGTGGGGTGGAGGACTGAAGATTTCACTTAGCATAATATTTTCTTTCTTTTTTTTTTTTTTTGAGACGGAATCTTGCTTTGTCACCAGGCTGGAGTGCAATGGCATGATCTCGGCTCACTGCAAGCTCTGCCTCCCGGGTTCAAATGATTCTCCTGCCTCAGCCTGCTGAGTAGCTCGGACTGCAGACATGTGCCACCACACCCAGCTAAATTTTGTATTTTTAGCAGAGACGGGATTTCACCATGTTGGCCAAGCTGGTCTCAATCTCTTGACCTCATGATCCGCCCGTGTCAGCCTCCCAAAGTGCTCGGATTACAGGCGTGAGTCACCATGCCTAGCCTATTTTCTTTTTTTTACACAGAGTCTCACTTTGTCACCCAGGCTGGAGTGCAGTGGTGTCATCTCAGCTCACCGCAACCTCCACCTTGAGAGTTCAAGCCATTCTCCTGCCTCAGCCTTCCTAGTAGCTGGGACTGCAGGTGCCTGCCACCACGCCCAGCTAATTTTTATATTTTTAGTAGAGATGGGGTTTTACCATGTTGGACAGGCTGATCTCAAACTCCTGACCTCAAATGATCCCCCCCTTCCTTGGCCTCCCAAAGTGCTGGGACTACAGGCGTGAGCCACTGAGCCTGGCCAATATAATATTTTCACAGTTCCTCTTTGTTGGAAGAAATGTGACCTATGAGATTTCCTGTTGATACAGTTCAGGTGACATGTTGTCTGACTATAGAAAAGACCCAGGCTCAAAGCGAAGGCTTTCTGATCTACCTGAGATCTATATGGAGCTTAAAGGAGGGTGGATAAGATTAATGACCTGAGCTGAAAGAGAATTTGGAGGCAGGATGGGTCTCCATTCTGTGTGGCACCTTGATTGGAAAATAATATCCATGCATTTCTTGCACTGAGTCTTTCTTCGATTAAATCTCTCCCGGTTGTCCATGAAGAGAAAGTCGGTATTTGCAGTGCCAGTGATATAGAGTGACTTGGAGAGAGATTCAGAGTTTAGGGGCAGGGTGGGTAGGATGGTCGGGACCAGATTGACTACCCTGCATCCTTCCTTCTTCCCCAATATCCCTGCACCATCTTCAGGTTTGAAGTTAAAACCCATGATCACCCCACTGAGGTAGATTGATGGGCTTTAGATGCCCCCCAAAGCTTTGAGTGGGACACCATTCTGAATTTTTTTCCTCAATTATTTTTTTACATCTCTTTCTCATTGGAGGTCTGAAAATGCATTAGAGATGTTGAGTCTTATCAAATAAAAAGCATGAGACATCATGGCCAGTAAAGTCTTTGGGTGATTTCTCCCCCATCCCTGGATGTAGAAACCATTCAGCTCAATGCAGTCTCTAGCATTTGCTGGGCACCTACCACATGCCAGGCCCCACGCCCCAGCCTTGGCACTTGCTGTCTCCTATCAGGATGTGAGAAAGAAAGGATAGTGTGATGATTAAGAGCTCAGAGGCCACACTCAGTGGCTCACGCCCGTAATCCCAGCACTTTGGGAGGCTAAGGCGGGAGGATTGCTTGAGCCCAAACCAGCATGGGAAACATGGCAAAACCCTGCCTCTACCAAAAAATACAAAAATTATACAGACGTGGTGGTGCACACCTGTAGTCCCAGCTGCTTGGGAGGCTGAGGTGGGAGGGATCACTTGAGCTTGGGAGGCTGAGGCTGCAGTGAGCCATGACCATGTCACTGCACTCTGGCCTGAGTGACAGAGCAAGAGCATGTCCCTTAAAAAAAAGAAAGAAAGAAAGAAAGAAAAGGCTCAGGACCTGATGCCTCAGCTATCCCAGTGCAGCCAGTTTCTCATGGATGAAACTGGACAAGTCCCTCTTTTCTTTTTATTCTTTTCTTTTCTTTTTCAGACAAGGTCTCACTCTGTTGCCCAGGTTGGAGTACAGTGGCACAATCAGGGCTCACTGCAGCCTCAACCTCCCAGGCTCAGGCTTCTGAGTAGCTGGGATCACAGGCTCGCAACACCATGAAAATTTGTTAAATTTTCAGTAGAGATGAGGATCTCACTGTGTTGCCCAGGCTGGTCTCAAACTTCTGGGTTCAAGCAATC
The DNA here is from genome assembly GCA_036589455.1 of Ateles fusciceps. Lineage (NCBI taxonomy): Eukaryota > Metazoa > Chordata > Mammalia > Primates > Atelidae > Ateles > Ateles fusciceps. The sequence continues at coordinate 4,699,153 of JAZHEH010001321.1, forward strand.
CTCCCGCCTTGGCCTCCCAAAATGCTGGGAATACAGGCATGAGCCACCGTACCTGGCCTAGACAAGTCTCTTGATCTCTCTTTGTCTCATTTTCAACTATAAAATGGGAATAATAATAGATACGTTATTATATAAGTTACTACAATGCTTGGCACAAGAACTCTTAAACTGACCTGCTCAAGGTCAAACAGCAATATAAAATTAACAGCTGCTATTTATTAAGTGCCTATAATGCTCCTTGCATACATTTTCTCATTTACTTGTCATCTTGATTTTAGAGATGAGGTAAAGAAACCTGCTTATGGGCTGGGCGTGGTGGCTCATGCCTGTAATCCCAGCACTTTGGGAGGCTGAAGCAGGAGCTCAGGAGTTTGAGACCAGGAGATTGAGACCAGGAGTTTGAGACCAGCCTGGTCAACATAGGGAGACCTTGTCTATAATTACAACAAAAATTAGCTGGACATGGTGGAGCACCCCTGTAGTCCCAGCTACTCGAGAGGCTAAGGTGGAAGGATCACCTGATCATCCCACCAGAGGCTGTGGCTACAGTGAGCCCTGATCATACCACTGCACTCTGGCCTAAGAGACAGAATGAGACCCTGCCTCAAAAAAAAAAAAGAAAAGAAAAGAAAGAAAAAGAAAGAAAGGAGAAAAAAAGAAAGAAAAGAAAGAAAGAAGAAAGAAAAGAGGCTGGGCGTGGTGGTACACTCCTGTAATCCCAGCACTTTGGGAGGTTGAGGAGGGCAGATCGCAAGGTCAAGAGATCAAGACCATCCTAGCCAACATGGTAAACACTGTCTCTACTAAAAATATAAAAATTAGCTGGGCATGGTGGTAGGCGCCTGTAGTCCCAGCTACTCAGGAGGCTGAGGCAGGAAAATCACTTGAACCTAGGAGGCGGAGGTTGCAGTGAGCTGAGATTGCACCACTGCACTCTAGCCTGGCCACAGAGCAAGACTCTGTCTCAAAAAAAAAAAAAAAAAAGGGAAAGAAAAGAAACTTGCTTATGTTTAGGTTATGTTGTTCCGGCAGAAAAAGATGATGGGGCACTCAAGTGTGGCAGCAAAGTTGAAGCCAGCGTGGGTATCCCCCCCCTCACTGGCCGCCCCCTTGCCGAAGTAACAGATGACGACCCTGTTGGTGTTGGCCCGCTTGGCTGCATAGGCCGCCCCCATCGCCTGAGGGAGGACTTCAGTGGACTGCCAAAAGCTGAGCCCATGTGGAATAGGAGCCCAAGAGAGGGGAGGTGTGACAAGGCCTCTTGGGGGAGATGGGACAGAGCAGAGGAAGCTAAAGAAGGCCACATCAGGTGGAGAAAAGAGCAGTAATGGAGCCTCAGAGACCTGTAATATTCGGTGGGGTCTCTGGGCACAGAAAGAAGAATGAGAGCCAGGAATATGGAATGTCAGGAAGGAAAGGGAAAGGAGGGAGGCCAAGATTGAGGGGATGGGTTGGTTATCCAGAGGAGTCTTGTGCTCATTTAAAGCTCATGCTAGACCTCATCCATGCAGCCCTGGACCACCTGCATTAGAATCACTCAGGCAGGGCTGGACACAGTAGCACACTTCTGTAATCCCAGCACTTTGGGAGGACAAAACTGGAGGATCGCTTGAGCCCAGGAGTTCGAGACCAGCCTGGGCAACATGGTGAAACACCATCTCTAAAAAATATATAAAAATTAGGCAGGTGTGGTGGCATGCACCTGAAGTCTCAGCTACTGGGGAGGCTAAGGTGGGAGGATTGCTTGAGCTGGGGAGGTTGAGACTGCAGTGAGCTATGATCACGTCACTGTACTTCAGCCTAGGTGACAGAGCCAGACCCTGCCTCATAAAAAAAAATAGACCGGGTGCAGTGGCTCACACCTGTAATCCCAGCACTTTGGGAAGCCAAGGCAGGCAGATCACAAGGTCAAGAGATAGAAACCATCCTGGCCAACATGGTGAAACCCTGTCTCTACTAAAAATAAAAAAAAATTAGCTGGGCATGGTGGCACGTGCCTGTAGTTCCAGCTACTTGGGAGGATGAGGCAAGAGAATTGCTTGAACCTGGAAGGCAGAGGTTGCAGTGAGCCGAGATCGTGCCACTGCACTCCAGCCTGGCATCAGAGCGAGACTCTGTCTAAAAAAAAAAAAAAAAAAATCAAAGATAAACTTGTTTCTCATGACCATGGCAAAGCCTGTGTTTGGAGCCTTTCTCCTCTCCCCGCCCATCCCTGGCATGCCCCTAATTTCTTCATGCTTAGTCACAGACACACACACAGCATGATGGTGACGATGCCGGGAGAGGGTAGTGCAGATTTCTGTCCAGCACAGGACTCTGCTAATTTCTGGTGCATGTAAGTGGGCAGACTCTGCCGAGTACCCACCCTGCAGCCAATCCTGTTCCCTGGTCACAGGACCCTAGGTCCATTTTTCTGTTTTTGTTTTTTTTAGAGGTGAGGTCTCACTATGTTGCCCACGCTGGAGTACAGTGGCTATTCAAAGGTGTGATCATGGCACACTACAGCCTGGAATTCCTGGTCTCAGGCAATCCTCCTGCCCCTGCCTCCCAAGTAGCTGAGACTACAGGCACGCACCATCACACTAGGCTTCAGGTCAGCTTAAACAGCAGTGGGGCCCAGCCTGTAAGAGGTGAATCCTGAAGTTTGACGAAGTACTTGGGCACCATGGCCCACCTCTGCTTTCTCAGCCAGGCTCTTAGAGTGCATGTCACTGTCCCATGATCGCTCATCAGACTAGGAGCACTGCAGGCTATTTCACTGATCTTTGTACTCTTAGTACCTGGCACACAGCCAGTGCTCAATTAGTGATAATAGCTAGCGTCTATTGAGCTCTTACTGTGTACCTAGGTGATGCCCTCAGCATTTTATGAGCATTAACTCATTTAACCTGCATGAAGTTGGTCGTATTACTATCCTCCAGATGAGGAACTGGAAGCCCCAAGAAATAAAAGAATTTCACACTGCTGATAATGGGTGGAACCAGAATTCAAGACACAGTTGCAGCCCAGAATCCTCACTCTTAACCCCCAGTGGATATGGCAGGGGCCAAAATGGCATGTGGCTTTGAGGAGAGCATAAAGTAGTGAAGAAAGCACTGATGTGGGGAACCAGTGAACCCGTCCCAGTTTTTCCACTGTCTTGCTTCATGTCTCTCTGCCTCGGTTTGTTCTGTACAATGTGGATAAGAATAACGTCAACCTTAGGGTGGCTGGGGCCTGTGCTCAGCTCTGGAGCATTCAAACCAGGAGAAGTTATTGAATGAGACTAGGCCACAGTTAACTTATAAGGAATTAACTTTAAAAAGCCACACACACGGCTGGGCGTGGTGGCTCACACCTGTAATCCCGGCACTTTAGGAGGCCAACACCTGAGGTCAGGAGATCGAGACCATCCTGGCCAACATGGTGAAACACCGTCTCTAATAAAAATACAAAAATTAGCTGGGTATGGTGGCATGTGCCTGTAATTCCAGCTACTCGGGAGGCTGAGACACACAAAAACACACACACACAAAACACACACACACACACACCCCCCGCAATGCAACTATGTAGACCACCAAAACAAGCCTGTGAGCAGGTTTGGCCTCTAGGCCACCAGTTGGTAACCTCTGTTCCTGCCCAATGATCCTCCCCATGTTATTGACTAATTTCTGTTCTCCATACGGGAGCTGGATCCCTTACGGAGCTCACAGTTCATCTGGAAACCAAAGTGGATGAAACGGATTACAAAGCCAGACAGCCTGTCCTCCACCGAGCCTGAGCTGCACCCCACCGCCTCAGGCTCCTCAGGTGCATTCCAGCCACTTGTCACAGGAAGAGGTGGACTGAGGGGGAGGAAGGCAGAAGTGTCCTTTTTACACGGTCACGGGCAAGGACACATGTGAGTAGTCCTCCACATCTGAGGGTCTTAGGATAGTGCATTTACCTGTTTCCCCAGGCTCCCTGTATTTTGCTCCCAAGAGGAGGAGTAGGGTTTCCAGACCTAGAGGATATCAGATGGGAGAGGGCCTTCAAGGGCATCCAGAATAACCCCAATCAGATCACTAACGTCAGAGCAGCAGCTCATGCATTATAATGGGTGAAGTGGGAACTACTATTATCCCCATTTTGAAGATTGGTAAACTGAGACTTAGAATGGTTAAATAATTCACTCAAGGTATCGCTGCAACTAAATAGCAAAGACAGACAGGCATGATAGCACGAACCTGTAATCCCAGCACATTGGGTGGCTGAGGTGGGTGGATTCCTTGAGCTCAGGAGTTTTATACCAGCCTGGGCAACATGGTAAAACCCCTTCTCTACAAACAAACAAACAAACAAAAAACCACACACACACACAAAAGGTAGACACATTGCACCCCCCTCAGTCTTTTTTTATACCAGCGTCAGAGAGTGACTTCTTCAACTGTTCTCCATAAAATGTGATTTTGAGGTCCCCCCAGCCATCATCCTATTCATCATCCGATGGGTAAGTTATACTTTCTCCATGTTCCAATCAAAGTTCTGATCCCAAAATGGAACACAGTTCTCTAGACATGGACAGAAATGACTCTCTCCCCTCACTGTACACACAGTGCTTCTATTAATATAGCCCCAAACCCAGTAAAGCATCTCTTATGTACAAAGCACTGCCTCATGCACTTAGGATAGAGAGTGAACAAGCCAGCAACTTCCCTCACCTCCTGGAGCTTACATTTTGCTCACTGAGCTAGGGAAGAGGCAGAGTCACTTTAGACATGAATCCTGGAATGTCAGAGCTGGTAGGGCCCAGGCCCCTCCTACCTTTTTCTTTTTTTTTGAGATGGAGTCTCGCTCTGTCACACAGGCTGAAGTGCAGTGGCATGATCTCAGCTCACTGCAACCTCCACCTCCCGGTGTGGTGGCTCACACCTGTAATTGCAGCACCTTTGGAGGCTGAGGTGGGTGGATCCCTGGAGCTCAGGAGTTTGAGACCAGCCTGAGCAACACGGTGAAACCCCTGTCTCTACAAAAAACACAAAAACTAACAGGGTGTGATGGTGTATGCCTGTAGTACAAGCTACTCAGGAGGCTGAGGTGGAAGAATCCCTTGAGCCTAGGTGAGGCTGGGACAGCATTATACTGCATACATTATACATATACATAGGTGCATTCTGCCTCAATCCAGAAGGTAGCATGGAATAGTGGCTAAAGCCTGGATACAGGCATCACACAAGACAGGGTAGGAAATCTTGCTTCCTTTTGCTGCCAGGGACCTCCCTGACACCTAGCTTATCAGGTAGCCTCCGACACTTAGATTCTCCTGCCTCAGCCTCCTGTGTAGCTGGTACTACAGGGGTGCACCACAACACCCAGCTAATTTTTGTATTTTTAGTAGAAAGGGTTTTCACCATGTTGGCCAGGCTGGTCTCAAACTCCTGGCCTCAGGTGATCCACCCGCCTCAGCCTCCCGAGGTGCTGGGATTACAGGTGTGAGCTACCGTGCCTGGCCTCCTGACTTTTTTAAACAGATGAGAAAACTGAGCCCAGAAAGGGGCAGTGACAGACCCAAAATTCTTCAGTGAGACAGAATTCACTTCTGCCTTTCTCATAACCTCAGGCACTGGTGAGACCTGGGGCCCTATAGAGAAATGTGGACTGGGATGAAAAGTTTGCTGTTGAAAATTTTGCTGTTAAGTGGACCCACCCTAGACCTCCTTAGAGCTTTCTTCAGAAATCCTAATTTATTTTAGGTATGGCCACCAGGTGGCGCAGGGACACCAGGAAAAAGTGCGGAAATCAAAGGTGGGTGGGCTCCTTCCTCTTCAGGTCAATTTTCCTGACCAAGGGTGAATGGTGAGGAGAGAAATAGCAAAACCAGCCCGGTGTGGTGGCTCACACCTGTAATTGCAGCACCTTTGGAGGCTGAGGCGGGTGGATCCCTTGAGCTCAGGAGTTTGAGACCAGACTGAGCAACACGGTGAAACCCCTGTCACTACAAAAAATACAAAAACTAGCAGGGTGTGATGGTGCATGCCTACAGTACAAGCTACTCAGGAGGCTGTGCTGGAAGAATCCCTTGAGCCTAGGCGAGGCTGGGACAGCATTATACTGTATACATTATACATATACATAGGTGCATTCTGCCTCAGTCCAGGAGGTAGCATGGAATAGTGGCTAAAAGCCTGGATACAGGCATCACACAAGACAGGGTAGGAAATCTTGCTTCCTTTTGCTGCCAGGGACCTCCCTGACACCTAGCTTATCAGGTAGCCTCCGACACTTAGATTTGGGTACAAGATAAGATCCTCCCCTGGCCGGGCGCGGTGGCTCACACCTGTAATCCCAGCACTTTGGGAGGCAAAGGCAGGCAGATCATTTGAGGTCAGGAGTTTGAGACCAGCTTGGTCAACATGGTGAAACCCTGTCTCTATTTCTCAAAAAACATTTTTTTTTTAATTTTAAAAGAATAAAAAAGATAAGGTCCTCATTTTTCAGAGCTCTACACAGAGTTGGAGTTGCTGGTGCCCTTTCTGACTGGTCCCTTTTCCAGACAGTTGATGGGCAACTCCAGTCCAGCAGAGAAGTTTCTTCCAGAAGGCAGGAAGTCTCTGCTGCCACCCAGAGAAGGTGAGGCTAATGGAATCCAGCAGCTTCTTAGCCCAGGATAGGCTTGAAAGCTCTTCTGCACTTCTATTCATCTCACTACACACAGATGTGCAAAGGGACTGAGGCTGAAAATGATGAATGATTCAGGGGTGCTGAGAGTCTAGAGTTTGGGGGTGCTGCAAGTCTAGAGTGCCAGAGAAGAAAGAGAGGGTTGGAGAAGTAAGCCAGGCCTTGGGGACTCGACCAAGCTATCTACTTTGAACTTTATCCTGGGAGCAACAGGGGAGCTATTGAAGATTACTCAGCAGAGGAATGATACAGTTAGATCAGTGTTGAAAGCAATCACTCAAGCTGTGTATAAAAGAAGGAATGGGCTGGGTGTGGTGGCTCATGCCTGTAATCCCAGCACTTTGGGAGGCCGAGCTGGGTGGATCATTAAGGGTCAGGAGTTCAATACCAGCCTGGCCAACATGGTGAAACCTGATCTCTACTAAAAATATAAAAATTAGCTGGGTGTGGTAGCACACACCTGTAATCTCAGCTGCTCAGGAGGCTGAGGCAGGAGAATCGCTTGAACTGGGTAGGCGGAGTTTGGAGTGAGCAGAGATCACACCACTGCACTCCAGTCTGGGTGATAGAGTGAGACTTCATCTCAAAAAAAAAACAAAAACAAAAGAAAGAATGGACGTGGGGGAGCCTGGAGGCAGAGTCCAACCAGAAGAACTGCAGGCTGGAATGGGTGATGACACTGATGGCTGAATTTTCATCCACTCAGAGCTTCTCATCGGCCCAGGGGCACTACAAAATTTGTCTGGCTTGCCCAGGAGATAGCTCCCACAGGGTAAGGGGCTGCTCTGGGGCCAGAGAGGAAGAGTGGGTGGTCCCACCAGCGGGTGTATCCTAGGAGATCTTCGGATGTAATCAGATGGCCTAGGAAGAGGCAGGTTGGCTAATGAGAGAAGCGCGATTCTGGGTCAGGTTGGAGGGCAGAGGCAGTGTGCTATCTAATGGTTAGGAACACATAATGGCACTAGACACATCTTGTTCAGGTCCCATCTCTGCCTCTTCTTGGCTGTGTGGTTGCGGCAGGTCATTTTGGCTTTCTTTCTTTTCTTTTTTTTTTTTTTTAGATGGAGTCTCACTCTGATGCCCAGGCTGGAGTGCAGTGGTGCGATCTTGGCTCACTGCAACATCTGCCTCTGGATTCAAGCAATTCTTTGCCTCAGCCTCCTGAGTAGCTGGGAATGCCTGCCACCACTCTGTACCTTTTTTTTTTAGTAGACATGACGTCTCGCTATGTTGGTCAGGCTTGTCTCGAAACTCCTGACCTCAAGTGATCCACCTGGTTCAGCCTCCCAAAATGCTGGGATTACAGGCATGAGCCACTGTGCCTGGCCCACTTTGCCTTTCTGAGCCTCAGTTTCCTCATCTGTAAAATGTGATTATGAATAGGGCTCATGCCTTGAGACCATTTCGAGGTCTGGACAAGGTAATGTATGTAAAACTCAGCACAGCACTGGGTGTCTGGGAAGCACTCAATAAGGGGAGGTCCAGGTTCTCAGCCCCTATCAAAGACAGTCTGTTGCTGGGACAGGGTGGTCATTCTGGCTTTGCAGCACGTATGTAGACCAGGATGGCTTCAAAAACTGACCAGTCTGGTCTGATACCACACTAAGTTAGGCCGAGAATTCTAGCCAGAAGCAAAGAAATGATGCTTTGGATAGCCCAGGACCACCTTCTGGGGGAAATGTGCCATTTCTGTTCTACTTTTTTTTTCTTTATTATTATTATTATTATTTTAGAGACAGGATCTTGCTCTGTCACCCAGGCTGGAGTGTAGTGGGGCAATCATAGCTCACTGCAGCCTTGACCTTTTAGGGTGAAGCAATCCTCTCACCTCAGCCTCCTGGGCCCACCTGATTTTTTTTTATTTTTTGTAGAGACAAGGTCTCACTTTGTTGCCCAGGCTGGTCTCAAACTTCTGAGCTGAAACCATCCTTCCACCTCTCAAAGTGTTGGATTACAAGCATTAACCACTGTACCTGGCCTCTGTTCCAATTTTTGAAACATTAAAAATTATTCTCCTTCTTCTAGGGGTTCTGGGTGATAGTCTCTTTTATTTTGCTGGTTTCCTTTTTATTTTGTGGGCAGTTGTATGCTGAAGTCCTTCTATAATACTAGTTATTGTGATAAATAGTTTTCGTTGTGGTCGTCGTTGTTTGAGACGGAGTTTTGCTCTTGTCGCCCAGGCTGGAGTGCAATGGTGCGATCTTGGCTCACAGCAACCTCCTCCTCCCGGGTTCAAGCAATTCTCCTGCCTCAGCCTCCCGAGCAGTTGGGACTACAGGCGCCCGCCACCATGCCCAGCTAATTTTTGTATTTTTAGTAGAGATGCGATTTCACCCTTGTGATCCACCCACCTCAGCCTCCCAAAGTGCTGGGATTACAGGCATGACCCACTGCACCCAGCCTAATTTTGTAGTTTTAGGAGAGTCGGGGGGGTTTCACCATGTTGGTCAGGCTGGTCTTGAACTCCTGACCTCAGGTGATTCACCCACCTTGGCTTCTCAAAGTGCTGGGATTACAGGTGTGAGCCACCATGCCTGGCTGTTATAAATGTTCTATGTATATTCTTTCTTTCTTTTTTTTTTTTTTTTTTACTTATTATTATTATTATTATTTTAATAAAAAAAGATGGGGTTTCACCCTGATGGCCAGGCTGGTCTTGAACTCCTGACCTCAGGTGATCCACCCACCTCGGCCTCCCAAAGTGCTAGGATTACAGGTGAGAGCCACCACACCCGGCCAAGAAGGAAGACCATTCTTTCATATAATCTTCATAGCAACCCTTTTAGGTAGTTTTTGTGTTATTGTCCTCACTGTGTGGATGAAGAAACTGAGGCTTGAAGAAGTTAACAAATGTGCCTGGGTCTGTCTGACACTATCCCCTTTGCCCCTCATTACTTCAATTGCCTGGCCTGTAGACAGATCAGCAGAAGGATCCCTAGGGCCCTAGGTTACCCTAGCATCCTGCCCAGAATTACCCAGTGAGTAGAATGCCAAGGTTTGTCTGGACCAAAGACTAATAAGAGAAACAACCATGTGACATGAGGTGCAACTCTGATTGAGGAACCATCCGTTGTATTACGGTCACATGTGTAATACATTCCCTTAGAGCTTAAGGCAGGGGAAAAATTTGTCTCTCCCAAATCGCTGGCCTGATTCTTCCAACCACATCACAGCAATAGCTAATTCTTATATAGGATTTACCACGTGACAGGCTTGTTATGAGAACCAAGTATGCAGCCGGGCGAGGAGGCTGACGGCTGTAATCCCAGCGCTTTGGTAGGCTGAGGCAGGTGGATCGCTTGAGGTCAGGAGTTCGAGAGCAGCCTGGCCAACATGGTAAAACACTGTCTCTACTAAAAATACAAAAATTAGCTGGATGTGGTGGCGGGTGCCTATAATCCCAGCTACTCAGGAGGCTGAGGCAAGAGAATCGCTTGAACCAGGGAGGTGGAGGTTGCAGTGAGCTGAGACTGTGCTACTGCGCTCCAGCACAGCAAGACTCCATCTCAAAAAAAAAAAAGAACTAAATATACCTTAAATCATTTAATACTTTCAAGGACCCTAAGAAAGGAGTTTATTATTATGTTATCCTGTTTTTCAGAAGAAGCAACAGACCCACAGAGAAATTAAATAACTGCTTAAGGTCATGTGACTAGTAAGTGGTAGAGCTGGGTTTCAAAACAACACAGTTTGCCTCCAGGGTCTGTGTATTCAATCACATGTTTACTACTTCCTACACAATTTGTAACTCATCCTGGTTCTCTCTTTGCTTTGACTGCCAGGAAACTCAGAGCCATGTTTTTTTTTTTTGTTCTTTACAGTTACTATCCTTAGAAAACTCAGCCCACCATTTCTACCCTAGTCTTTTTCATCTTTCTTTCCTCCTTCCCCACTGGCCTTTGATCTAGGCTTTCATTGCTCCTGAATTCTTGTTCTTTAATTATCAAATGGTCTCAAGGCTTCAATAAAACCACCTTGAAACCCTTTTTGGAAAAGGCATGACATAAGACATAAATTAGATGAACAGAGATGGCTTCTGACCAGCTGAGCCAGCTGGACACAGTTGAAGATGTCTTTGAGCATCTTTTGTGTAACCAGTACTGAGCTCTGTCATGTGGAGGATACAACAGTGGGCCCAACGTAGTCCCATATTAGTTATGCCAGCTACTATGATAGATAAATCCTGAAATCAGTCGGGCTCAGTGGTTCATGCCTGTAATCCCGGCACTTTGGGAGGCCAAGGCGGGCGGATCACGAGGTCAGGAGTTCGAGAATGTCCTGACCAACATGGTGAAACCTCAACTCTACTAAAATACAAAAAATTAGCCAGGTGTGGTGGCACACGCCTGTAGTTCCAGCTACTCCAGAGGCTGAGGCAGGAGAATCACTTGAACCTGGGAGGCAGAGGTTGCAGTGAAGTGAGATCGCACCACTGCATTCCAGACTGGTGACGGAGCAAAACTCTGTCTCAAAAAAAAAAAAAAAAAAAAAAAAAAAAAAAAAAGATAAATCCTGAAATGGCAACACCTAAATATAACAGAGGTTAGTTCAATGTGTGACCCCTCTGTCAAGTCATGAGTGAGATCCAAGTTGCCTACGGCTCTGCCACGTTCAATGTGTAGCTTCCAAGGTCCCCTGGTGTTGACATCTGATTGGCAGATGACAGAAAGAGACAGCTTCGCGAAAGCATACATCCTTCTTCACCACTTTGGCCAGGACGTGGCATTCATGTTCTCTGCCCATATCCCACTGGCGAACACTAGTTACATACCTAATAGCAAAGAATGCCAGAAAATGTAGTCTGGCCTGCTTTTCTCAGAAACAACTTTACATGTGGAAGGGGGAACAGCTTAGATGAACAGCTGACGTTGTCCCAATTTACGAGGAGCTTAAAATTATTGAACTGTCTTACTTGGTATATCCTCAGAATAAAAAATAAGAAAAAAAAGTATTGAACCCTTTACCCTTATAGAATGGATAAGAATACCATGCAATATGTAACGTGGCCACAGCGAGGAAAATGGCCTGGCCTTGTTTGCAAGAAACCAAGGGCAAAAAAAAAGGAGCATTTAAGGCCGGGCACAGTGGCTCACGCCTGTAATCCCAGCACTTTGGGAGGCCAAGGTGGGTGGATCACCTGAGGTCAGGCGTTCGAGACCAGCCTGACCAACATGGTGAAACCTCATCTCTACTAAAAATACGAAATTAGTCGGGTGTGGTGGCACACACCTGTAATCCCAGTTACTTGGGAGGCTGAGGCAGGAAAATTGCTTGAACCTGGGAGGAGGAGGTTGCAGGGAGCCAAGATCACACCATTGCACTCCAGCCTGGGCTACAAGGTGAAACTCAGTCTCAGAAACAAACAACAACAACAACAACAACAACAACAACAAAAAAAAAACCAAGGAGAATTTGCATTGAAACCAAATGCATTTGTCCAACAAAGGAATGGGATGGGGGTGTAGGGTTAGGGTTATCCTGATAGCCAGTATTCAGGCAAAGGCTAAATTTGCACTTGGCTGAAGGCTCTAGAAGGGGTCACGAAAGATGCCTCCTATCAGTCCTTTTAAGTGTGAACTTCCAGGGTAAGATTCCCTAGTCACCTCTAAGCACTTACTTTGTGTCCAGTTCTCAGTAAGGCTCTGAGAACCCAGAAACAAATGAGACAAGGTCATGGCCCTTCGGTTACTCAACTGAAATGCGGAAGCAGGCTAGGAAAAGTCTGAGCTCTGGAAACAGGGGACTGGATTTAATTCCTAGCTCTGTTATTTCATAGCTGTGCAACACTGGAGAAGCCACTTGGCCTCTGCTTCTGTTTCCTCATTTATGAACTAGGAACAACAGTTATCTTCATAGATTACAAGAATCCAATGACAAAATATACCCGGAGCATTTGTAGCACAGCGCCTGGTATGTAGTAAGCAGGCTATTTTATTAGTAGCAATATTTTTATGACCTTGGATAAGTCACTTCATTTTTCAAACCCTCAGCTTTCTCATCCGTAGGATGGAGTTAACACTGACATCACGGGGTTGGAATCTTGCTGTGTCGTGGGGTCTGGAGCTGCCATTTCGTCTCTCGGCTTCCTCATGGGGTAAGTGGGTCGCATCATGCCCACTTGATCGCGGAAGGAAACCAGCCGCATTTAGCGCAGGGGAGGAACCTGAATTAACAAGGACGCGATTTCCTGGCTGCGCTCCCGGGGAAGGAGGTTTGCGCTGGGTCCCATCCCCCGGCCGGTCCTGCTCAGGAAACGCGGAGAGAAAGCCAGGAACCAGGCCTGCCAGGCCCTGCGGCCCCTCAGCGCCGTCCCTCCACCCCGGCCCTCGGCTGCAGGAAGCCGGCTGGCGGGAACGCCCTGCCTGGTGGGTGGGAAAGGCCGAGAGCGCGCCCGGCACCGGCGGCTTCCCAGGCCCGCGGCTGGCGGGCGGCTTGGAGCTGTCACTGCGGCAAACGGCAAACACGCCGGCCCCCTCCCCCGCCGCCCGCCTGCCTGGTGCAGTCCGCCCCTAGTATTTCATGAAGTGCCGCAGCCGGATTCATGGCTCACTGGCGCTGGAGGGGGAGAGAGGCTGAGTCCTGCCAGTGCCAGCGCCCCACTCGGCACGGAGCGCACGCCACGGGGGGCCGGGCTGGGGGAGGGAAGGGTGTCCAACCCTCTCTTTTGGCAGGTGAGATGCTGAGGCCTGAGGGTTTGTAGGTGAGTGTTCAAGGTCATGGCTAGTAAACTGCGGGGCCGGGATGCAACTCGGGGTCTGTTGCACCCTAAAGTTTGTGTCTTGGGTCTGTGGTTCTGGTCCAGGTTCTTGAGGTGTTTAGGGGGCGGGGGTTATATTCTTGCAGCACCTCAAGACCGGAGTTCTGTACCCGGGGGCTACCGATGGCCTCTCAGAGGTCTGTGGACCCCTTGAAATTGTGTAACATGTGGTGTGTGTTGCATTTTTCTTTGAAGTTTCAAAGGTGTCAGTAATCCAAAAAGGGTTAAGAATTATAGGTCTCTGCAGGGCATGGTGGCTTATGCCTGTAATCTCACCACTTTGGGAGGCCGAGGTGGGAGGATTTCTTGATTCCAGGAGTTGGAGACCAGCCTGAGAAACACAGTGAGACACCCTCCTCCCTTCCTCTTCACAGAAAATTTAAAAAATTAGCTGGACGTGGTGGCACACGTCTCTGGTCCCAGCTACTTTGGAGGCTGAGACAGGAGGATTGCTTGAGCCCAGGAGTTTGAAGCTGTGGTGAGGGCTGATTGTGTTACTGCACTGCAGCCTGGGCGACAGAGACCAGACTCTGTCTCAAAAGACAGAAACCAAAAAACCCCAAAAATTACAGCTCTCCAAGCCTGCTATGAGGACTCCAGCTTCATGAGGGCTTGAGGTTCCTCTATGTCTACAGCCTCTTAAGAATATTTCATGGCCAGGCGTGGTGGCTCACACCTGTAATCCTAGCACTTTGGGAGGCCGAGGTGGGTGGATCACCTGAGGTCAGGAGTTCAAAAACCAGCCTGGCCATCATGGTGAAACCCCATCTTTATTAAAAAAAAAAAAAGAATATTTCTGCAGGGCGCCGGCTGTTACTCTGTAGCAACTTGGGACCGCTACAGGATCTCAGATCTTTCTACTGAATCTTGAGACTCTTTCTATAGGGTTTTGAGATCTCTCTGGGGATTCGAGGTCTTTATGGGGTCCTGGTGTTCTCTCTGCAGTTCTGAGAATGTCACTATAAGGTCCGATGGTCCTCCATGGAATGAGTTCTAAATCTGGGTCTCAGGATGTCTGTGAACTCCCTGATATTGTACGCAAGATTTTATGGGTCTGTCTGTTTACATGGAATTCTGGAGAGAGGTTTCATAGATTTCACCAGATTCTCAAAAGGATCTGTGATTCCCCCAAAAGCTGGGAAAAAAATATTGCTTTAGAGCATGCATTTGGACAGGCTTTACTCCTTTCTCACCAATAAAAGTCAAGGAAGTAGGGACCGGGCACAGTGGCTCACATCTGTAATCCCAGCATTTTGGGGGAGGCTGAGGCAGGTGGATCATTTGCGGTCAGGAGTTCGAAACCAGCCTGGCCAATATGGTGAAACCTCGTCTCTACTAAAAATACAAAAATTAACTGGGTGTGGTGGCGCACGCTTATAATCCCAGCTACTCGGGAAGCTGAGGCAGGAAAATCGCTTGAACCCAGGAGGTGGAAGTTGCAGTTAGCTGAGGTCACGCCACTGCACTCCAGCCCAGGTGACAGAGCAAGACTCCATCAAAAAAAACACAAAAAGTCAAGGAAAGAAAAGGTGATAAAAGGTGGAGGAAGGAAATAAAAGACAATGTTTTCTAGTAGACTATGGGCTTTGGAGTCAGGCATTACCAGGTTAAAATCCCAATTTTCTCACTTACCAATTGTGTGACCTTGAGCTTGTTCCTTAGCCTCTCTGAGCCTCCAGGCCACCTCCTCTAGGAAGTCTTCTTGGCTCCTCAATTCAGTTGCCCAATTCAGTTTCCCACCCTGCATCCCCCAATCCCTCCTGGCATGTGGCCTGATTCTTTGCAGCACTTAATGCAATTGTTGTTAAGTAATGTTGTTTAATGTTGTCCTGTTTCTCCACTCTTCCAGTCCAAGAAACTTGGAACTTTTACTGTATTGCAGTCTGTGCAGTGCCTGGCACATGGTAGGCACTCAGCCATTTCCTGTGAAATAAATAAAAGATCAAGGGAATGGAGGGATGCAGGCCAGACACTGTACTAGGGGCAGAAAGGGATCAGAAATTAATAAGCATCATTCCTATAGTTGAGGAAGTCCCAGGCTGGAGGGCGAAATAAGATGTATGTGAGGAAGACTGTCCTAAGCATGTTAATGGGGGGATGAACACTAACGGAGGAGAATGCTTAGTGGGGAAAGCGCCAGGACATCCAAAGATGAGTGAGACCTAGTCCCTGAAAAACTGAGATGCCTTTCTTTTGCATTATGTGATACAATTTACAAAGCACTTACCGTACATGAAATAGCTGGGTATACATTTCTTCTGCAGAGGTGGGAAAACTGCTCCTAGGAAGAGTTCAATGACTTGCCCAAAGCCACCCAGCCAATAATGGCTGACAGAGTGCATACATTATTTGCTTTGGAATACAACCCATTTCCTCCAGGACTTGGGCTTTTATACTGCACATGTTTTGGTTGAGATCCTACTAGATGTGTGACCACTAAGTGACTTTACCTGTCTGAGCCTGTTTTCCCAGTCTGCAAGATAGCAATAATGATCCCCTGTAACCTTTAAGAGATAGTATATGCAATATACCAGCATTAATGACCCCATAACCTTTAAGAGATCATATATGTAAAGTACCCAGCATGATTCTTGGTTCAGCATAAAGGATCTGTAAATGTTTGTGGAATGAATGAATGAATGAATGAAATGCATGTAGTAGTGGTTGCCCTCAGACATGAGGAAGCAAAGGAATGGAGGGGACTTAAAATCATGCCATTTTGGGGATGGTAGGAGAATTGAGGGTGATTTTATTCCTTCCTATTCTCACTTTCTGTAATTCTTGGCAGACTTGCACTGGCCTCAACCATACTGGGTAATCATTGATTGTTTGCAAACCAACAAAAGTGAGCCAACTCCAGCTTGGTTAGAATTTTTTTTGATGTATATCTTTACTGCCTTTTTTTTCTGATGACACGGTAATGCTGCTCCTTGTAAAAAATTAAATTGCAGAAAGATATAATGAGTGAAAATGAAAGTGCAAGTTTAGACATAGTAGACACAAGGTATTGACATATTGTGATTCTTTGGAAGGTGTGAAAGGGGCCTAGGACACAGTGTGATGGTGAACTTTGTGTGTCAGTTCGACTGGGCTAAGGGATGCCCAGATAGCTGGTAAAACATTCTTTCTTTCTTTCCTTTTTTTTTTTTTTTTTTTTTTTTGAGACAGAGTCTTGCTCTATAGCCCAGGCTAGAATGCAGTGGCACGACCTTGGCTCACTGTAACCTCTGCCTCCCGGGTCCTGGCTCAAGCAATTCTCCTGCCTCAGCCTCCCGAGTAGCTGGGATTACAGGCATGTGCCACCATGCCCAGCTAATTTTTGTATTTTTAATAGAGATGGGATTTCACCATGTTGGCCAGGCTGGTCTTGAATTCCTGAGCTCATGATCCGCCCACCTCAGGCTCCCAAAGTGCTGGCGTTACAGGCGTGAGCCACCGCACCCCGGCCGTAAAACCAGGAGAGATTAATATTTGAATTGGTAGGTTGAGTAGAGAAAATTGCCTTCTACCAATGTGGATGGGCATGATCCAATTCACTGAGGGCCCAACAGAACAAAAAAGAGGAGGAAGGACAAATTTGCTCTCTCTCTTGAGCTGGAACAGCCATCTTCTCCTGCCCTTGGACATTGGAGCTCCTGGTTCTCAGACCCTTGGACTCTGAGACTTACACCAGCACTCCCCCTGCCCACAAACCCCCATTCTTAGCACCACCAGCTTTTCTGGTTCTCCAGCTTGTAGAAGGCAGACTGTGGGACTTCTCTGCTTCCCTAATCTTGTGAACCAATTCCCACAATAAATAAATTTAATGTGTATATATATATATACACCTCATGTATATTATGTATACATCGTATATATATATATGTGTATATATATAGTGAGACCCCCTCATCCTTACTATTGGTTTCTGTTGGTTCTGTTTCTCTGGAGAATTCTGACTAATAAAGACAGAGAGCAAAAAAAAATTCTGCCTGCTTAAAAGTCTTTCTGTCCTGGACTTATGGTTCCTGGGACTTCTATTAGGTGTCTTACTTTCGGCTTGTAGCATTGAAAGCTCAAATGCAACCAAGGGCTAGAGCGAGGGGAGAAAGTGAAAATTGTCTCGGCATGGGCTTTCCTGGAACCCCCTGAAGAATGAGATGAAATCCGTGGAACTTTCTATTGCGGTATGCACAGTTGGGTCAGATGCCACTGCTGGTATACCTTATAGCTGTATTTTTACCCCCTTTCCCCTCCATAGCAAAATCTTTTTTGAAAGTTCTCAACTTACACACACACAGAACAGCAAAGCAGGCTGGGCACAGTGGCTCACACCTGTAATCCCAGCACTTTGGGAGGCCAAGGCAGGTGGATGGCTTGAGCTCAGGAGAGGGAGACAAGCCTGAGCAACATGGCAAAATCCCATCTCTATCAAAAATACACATTAAAACATTAGCTGTGCATGTTGGCAGTCACCTGTTGTCCCAGCCACTTGGGAGGCTGAGATAGGAGGATCACTTGACCCTGGGAGGTGGAGGTTATAGTGAGCCAAGATCATGCCACTGTACTCCAGCCTGGGTGACAAAGTGAGACTCTATCTCAAAAAAACAAAACTAAAACCAAAACAAACCCAGCAAAGCAAAAAGAAAGACAAAAGCTGAAAGTTCTCTAGTTAGCTCTTATTTATTTATTAGAGATAGGGTCTTTCTGTGTCACTCAGGCTGGAGTGCAGTGGTGAGATCATAACTCACTGCAGCCTCTTAACTCCTGGACTCAAGCAATCCTCCCTCCCCCTCCTCAGCCTCCTGAGTAGCTAGCACTACAGGTATGAGCCACCACGCCTGGCGGTGGCTCACACCTGTAATCCAGCACTTTTGGGGGCTGAGATAGTCAGATCACGAGGTCAGGAGTTCTAGACCAGCCTGACCAACATAAACCCTGTCTTTAAAAAAAAAAAAAAAAGAGAGAGAGAGAAAACAAAACAAATAAACAAACAAACAAAAATCTATGCCTTTCCTTTTACTAATGGAGCCTCTTGAGGGCAGGGCTATTATTTAGCTCTATTTCCAGTTCAGAGTCCAGCCTATGGGAGGTCTTGCTGGGAGGACGAGGACATGTTCAAACAGTAACAGCAACCACTATATCCTGGCATGAACTAGCTAACAGGCCCTGAACTAAGCTCTTTCACATGTTTAAACTGAATGGGCAGTGTGAGAAAGGTACTATTATTATTTCCATTTTGCAGATGAGAAACTGAGGTAGAGACTTAAAAGCTCAAGATTACATAACTAGTAAGTGGTGGATCTGGGTTTTCAATCCCCATCTTTCCTGCGCCAAAGCTTTTGCTATAAATAAACGAATACATCGTTGCTGGGATCATGGGTCCCAGGGAGAAGTTCTTTGTTCAGAACCTCCCTTGTCTGTCCTGGGTTTTTCCTTTCAAAGGTTTGTAGTACTTGGAATCAGTTTTAGCCCTTAGGAGTAAAGTTCCTTCCTTTGCCTCCAGGAATCTTATGGCCATGCTTACTTTTCACAGGAAGTGGTGTTTTAAAATCTTTTTTCTAAAAATAAGCTATAATTTACTAGGGGCTTTTGAGGACTGGGCCAGGCATTTCAGGATAGCCATGTGCCTGCCTGCAGAATAGGAAATTAATCAGAACCCCGAAGTTCTTCCCCCTCCTCCCACAGGCCAGTGCTCTGGAAACACCCAGTGCCTCATTGCAGCTCTCCTAGAGGACTGCAGAGATGCCAAGGGCAGTTTAACACAGATCAACGTCTCTATAAAGAAGGTGAGAGGAGAAAGGCATGAAGCGAAATAGGTCAGCTCAGCTGAACTCACATCTGTTCATGCCTGGATGAGGGTTAAACACACTGCTATTGGGGATTCAGAGCAGGGAGGATTGCCTTCTGGCTGGGGGAAACTGGGAGATGAGACAGCAGGGAAGAGCTTGAGCAAAGGGGCAAGCTTGGAGGCGTGCTGAATGACAGAGATGCCCTGGGGCATCAGATGTGACTCTGCAGAATCCATCTAGGGTCTGCAGACTGGAGTGCTGGTTCCTATTCCAATGGCAATGCTTTGCAGGGCCACTTTCAGCAAGCCTCTTCCTTTCTCAAGACCTTAAAGTCTTCCACATTAAATGAGTGGGTGGATTGTCACAGGGGTGCTGTGTGGTGTTAGGAACTAGAAATAATACTGATGACAGTAATAATATATATGGTATAATATATGTATATATTTTGAGACAGGGTCTCCATCTGTCACCCAGGCTGGAGTGCGGTGGCATTACGGCTCACTGCAGCCTCTACCTCCCAGATTCAAGGGATCCTCCCACCACAGCCTCCTGAGTAGCTGAGACTACATGCGTACCACCAGGTCCAGCTAATTTTTTAATATTTTTTGTAAAGACAGGGTTTTGCCATGTTGCCCAGGCTGGTCTCAAACTCTTGTACTGAAGTGACCCTCCCAAAGTGCTGGGAATGCAGGCATGAGCCATGGTGCCTGATCAATATAATGCTAATAAAAATAAGAACGACAGGGGCCTGGTGTGGTGGCTCACGCCTGTAATCCCAGCACTTTAGAGGCCAAGGTGAATGGATCACCTGAGGCCAGGAGTTCGAGACCAGCAAGGCCAACATGGTGAAATACTGTCTCTACTAAAAATACAAAAATTAGCCGGGTGTGGTGGCTAGCACCAGTAATCCCAGCTACTTGGGAAGCTGAGGCAGGAGAATCTGTTGAACCTGGAAGGCGGAGGTTGCAGTGAGCTGAGATTGCACCATTGCACTCCAGCATGGGTGGTGAGAGAAAATCTAGTTTCAAAAAAAGAAGAAGAAGAGAGAAAGAAAGAAAAAAAGAAAGAAAGAAAAGAATGACAATCAATATTGTTTGTGAAACACTGTGCCTTATGCTTTCCCATACAGTATCTTAGGTGATTTTAAAACAAACACCACAAGACTATATTATTATCCCCATTTTACAGATGAGAAGACTGAGGCTCAGGGACAGCTAGTATGACCCTGCAACATATGATCCCAGGATTTTCTGGCATCAAAACTTGAGCTCCACAAACATGTGTGGGTTCTGACCTCCAGGAAGTGCTAAGAAACAAATGGGAGGTGAGTTGGTTATAAGTTGTAGTGTTCATGCTCAGATGAGGGTTAAACACACTGCTATTGGGGATTCAGAGCAGGGAGGATTGCATTCTGGCTGGGGGGAAACTGGGAGATGAGACAGCAGGGAAGAGCTTGAGCAAAGGGTCAAATGTGGGAAAGCAGTGGGTGTGCTAAGAGAAGTTTGGATAAACTTTACAATGTGTGTGTGTGTGTGTGTGTGTTTGTGTGTATGTGTGTGTGTGTAAAGGTAGGAAGTGATCATACCAGGCCAGGGCTTGGGCCTTTATTCCATAGGCAATAAAGAGCTTACACAAGAGATGTCTCAAGAGACCAACCATGCTACTGTAGTCAGAGAGGAAGCAGCTCTCAGCCCATCTGTGTCCTGGCTTGTGAATGCTGCTGCGTGCCAGCATGTGGGGAGGGCATCCACAGCAAGAGCAGTCTCTGGCTGTGTCCTGTACTATGCTGGGTGTGGGTCTTGGGCTGTCTTCGAAGCCCCTCCTCCCAACTTCTCTGGGCCCTAGATACCTTTAGACAGTAGAATTATAGGAAATACGTCATAGAAGTATCAGAAGGGATTTTGAGATCATTTGGTTATTCCCCTCTTCTGATTTTAAAGAAGATGAAAATCAGGAATATAGATGGGAAAGTACTTGTCTAGCATCACACAATGAATTAGTAGCAGAGCTGGGGACTGGAACCCATGCCTCCTGAGTCTGAGTTCCTTCTGTGCATTTGCAGAGTAATAGAAATAGCATTTGTTGAGTCATTATTCCATACCAGGTCCTAGTCCTTTCCATTGATTATCTCATTTAATCCTCACAACCCCAGTGAGAATGGCCCTCTTTTTTTTTTTTTTTCATTTGAGACAGAGGTTCATCCTGTTGCCCACGCTGGAGTGCAGTGGCACGATCACGGCTCACTGCAGCCCCTGGGCTCAAGCGATCCTCCCACTTTAGCCTACAGGCGCGCGCCACCACGCCCGGGGAATTTTTGTATTTTTTATAATGATAATGATGGTTTCCCCATGTTGCCCAGGTTGGTCTCGAACTTCTGAGTTTAAGCGATCCGTCCGCCTCATCCTCCAAAAGTTCTGGGACTACAGAGGTGAACCACCACGCAGGCCGAAAGTGTCTCTTCTGAAAGCGGGGAAGTCTTGTCTTCCTTTGCGATTTCCCAGGGCGCCTGCCTACCACAGGACCTAGCTTGGGAGGCAATAAAAACTTGGTGGAGTCTAAGTCCTGGGAAGGAAAAAAAGGACAGAGGGGGCGGGGGCCTGCAGACCAACCCCGCCCATCACAAAGAACCCGCCTTCCAGAACGTTGACGTCACCATCTGGCCCCGCCCCTCATTGTCAGTCCCGCGGAGTCGGAGGAGGCGCCGGCCGCCGGGAGCTGAGCGCCGGACCCCCTCGGCGGGCGGGAGCGCGGTCCGGGGCCGCCGAGGTGAGGGTCCGTGGGACAGCGGCGGGAGCGCGGCTCGGGGGGCCGCGCCGGGCGCTGGGAGAGGAGGGCGGCGGGGCTGGAGGGCCGGTCCCCGGTGAGGTCGGGGCACCAGGGGCCACGGGGCAGAGGAAACCTTGGGCGCAGCCGGGGAGGGGAAGGGGGTGTGGAGTTGGGGGGAGAGTTGGAGTGGATTTTGGACGAAGGGCTCAGGAGGGGACCTTTTGGGGCGAGACCCGGAGTATGTTTGTGGAGTTGGAGGAAGAGACTCTGAGGGAGATTTTTCCTCGGGAGGGGGAGGGAAGGTTCTGAGGAGACTTCTTGGTGGGAACGAGACTCTGAGGAGAAATGTTTGGGGCAGAGACGCCGAGGAGACATTTTCGAGGGGGCGGCGAAGAGTTTGGGGGTCGAGTTTGGGGTTGGGGGGCGGGGCGCGGGCCGGCTTGGGGCGGGGGGCGGCGGGGCGGTCGGGGAGGGGGCTGCGCGGGGCCCGGCGGGCACCGGAGGAAGGAAGTGATCAGACAGGAAGGGCCCAGGAGCTCCAGCGGGAGGAGGAGGAGGGCGGTTTGGGAGCGCGTCGGGCCGGCGTGCGGGGCCAGCTGCGGGCGCGGGGCGCGGGCGCGGGCCGGGCGGGGGAGGGGTCCGGTCGCCGCCGCAGCAGCTGTCCGCCGCGCCGGCCCGCGTCCCGGGCGCTCCGCTGGTCTCGCAGCCAGACCGCTGGGCCGGGAAGGAATTCGAGGCATTCGCTTTGTTTAAGTTGCCAGTAGACAGTCCTTAGGACTAATTAATGGTGGAATCTGCAGGGGACGGGGGCGAGCGGGGTCGGGCCGCCCCCGCCCGCCGCGGTGAACTTTCCGCAGCGCGGGGCCCGCCTCCCCCGCGCACCCCCCGGCCCCCGCCCCGCGGCCCGGGCGGGAGAGGGCCATGGCTTCCCCGGAGCTCAGGAATGAAGTGCGGTTTCTGGGGCCGGTGGCCTCTGGCTGCGGATCCTGCCTGTAGGGAAGCCGGCGTCCCGGAGCGGCTGCGCTGGGGCTTCGGAGCCCCGTTTAGAGCTCTCGGAGGTCCCTGCGGTTTCTGTGCATAACCTTGGAGGAGACTCTGCGAGCCGAGAAAGACCGTCCTGCTTTGGAGCATCTGTTTCTTCATCGCGTCAGCCCCTTTCCTAACACTGCAGAGCTTGTTGTGGCTTGTTTCGGAAATGCCGAGGCCAGTGCTCACCCTTGCGGGTGGGGAGAGGGGAAGAGATTAGGCACCCCCCAAACCCCTGCAGTGTGATTTCCAGAAGGCCAGAGACAGCTTGCAGCTCCGCCGTCGCACCTTCACTGACTCGAATGACCTTGGGGGAAAGACGGTGCTGCTGAGTCCCTGGTGCCTTATCTGTGGTTGGAGGAGAAGATACTCTCTGGACCTCCCTGCCTTTGGGGGATGTTTTGAGGGGGTGGGGTTTGCTCAGGGGTATTTATTTTACAAAAGGCTGCAGTTCTGGCCTAAGGAGCTGGACTGCTGTCAGAGCCAGAAGAATTCAGATCGCATAGTAAGATTTGACTACCTCAGATTAGGGAGGGAGGGGTTTGGATTTTAGGGGGACATTTATTTTGGGGAATCTGGACGGTATGTTCCAGATTGCCTTCTGTCACTTTGTTTGCAGCTTTGGTAGTATTCATGTAGTTAAATTGAATTACCGCCGTAGAAAATTCTTCTTGTCAGAAATAATTGTTTTGCTCAGAATTCCCCTGGGGGCAGATTAAGGTTTTGCTCAATTTACTCCTTAGAAGAATTTTCCAGGTTTCTAAAATTAAATCACTTTTCTAAACATAGTAACTAAAGTTCTGGAAATTAGTGAGCTGGGAAGGGAATGGGTTGGAGTATGAAGAAGACAGCAAACACAGGTTCATTGTTGACCAGTAATTAATAATACAGATTGTTAATTAGCCTTCCTTGATTATGAGGTGTTTTCTTAAGACTAAGAAAAAGAACTGCTGTTGAGTTGCCTATTCTGTGCCCAGTAATTGTGCTCGGTGGTATATATCTCACAGTCTTCCCAATAATTTTGTGAGGTGGTAGCTGGTATCCCCTTTTTTTTTTTTTTTTTTTTGAGACAGAGTCTTACTCTGTCACCCAGGCTGGAGTGCAGTGGCACAATCTCAGCTAACTGCAACCTCTGCCTCCCAGGTTTAAGCGATTCTCCTGCCTCAGCCTCCCGAGTAGCTGGGATTAAAGGTGCGTGCCATCATGCCCAGTTAATTTTTGTATTTTTGTGGAGATGGGGTTTCACCATGTTGGCTAGGCTGGTCTCGAACTGCTGACCTGAAGTGATCTGTCTGCCTTGGCCGCCCAAAGTGTTGAGATTACAGGCATAAGCCACTGCTCCCGGTTGGCATCCCTGTTTTATAGATGAACAAGCCAAAGGTCAGAAAGTAAAGTGACTGTCCCAAGTTCACACACACCACTAATAAGAAGTGTAGCTGGAATTTAAACCCAGGTCTGTTTCTCAGGTCTGTGGTTGTCTCTCCACTGTGCATACTGCCTTGGGAATCACGAGATCTTTGGCCTTTGACTCAGACTGGGTCACTGTGGGCCCTAGAATAAGTCAGTCAAGTCTGTTGTCCAGTACTATTGCCTTTTCTTCAGCAGTGTTGTCAGCAAGCACTTGAAGGGTGCTTTTTTTTTTTGTAAAAAGACAAACATAAAGCTGTAGTAGTGATATGTATTGTTTGCCACTAGGTGCTTACTTATTTCTTTTTCTTTTTTTCCTTTTTGTGGAGAACGGGGTCTCACTGTATTGCCCAGGCAGGTCTTGAACTCCTGGGCTCAGGCTATCCTCCCACCTCTGCCTCCCTAAGAGCTGGGATTACAGGTGTGAGCCACAGTGCCGGGTGGTGCTTACTTCTTTCTTTTTTTTTTTTTTTTTTTTGAGATGGAGTTGCTCTTGTTGCCCAGGCTGGAGTGCAGTGGCATGATCTGGGCTCACTACAACCTCTGTCTCCCAGGTTCAAGCGATTCTCCTGCCTCAACCTCCCGAGTAGCTGGGATTACAGGCATGCACCTCCATGCCCAGCTAATTTTATATTTTAAGTAGAGACGGAGTTTTCACCATGTTGGACAGGCTGGTTTCGAACTCCTGACCTCAAGTGATCCACCAGCCTCGGCCTCCCAAAGTGCTGGGATTACAGGCGTGAGCCACCACGCCCAGCCTACTAATTTTTTATGATGGAAGCATTTCTGTTAAAATGGAGAGTACTTAAATAATCATATATTTCATTTATGTAATGGAAGTTGATGGATAGCTGATGGCCCTTCCAGTGTAAAGAGGCCATCATTAAGGTAACATTTATTATCAGAAACAACCATGTTTCATGTAATACAGCTTTTGGGGACAGTGTCAATTTATGAGTAAAGCACACTATAGATAGGACTCCGATAGTCCAAGCTGAAAGATGTGGTATAAACTTTGATGCATATAATAGATATATGGCAAATTTAATGAATGAATGAATGTATTCTCTTTTTTTTTTTTTTGAGTGCAGTGGTGTCATGAAGTCTCATTGCACCCTCAACTGCTTGGGCTCAAGTGATTTTCCCACCTCAGCCTTCTGAGAAGCTGGGACCACAGCTGTGTGCCACCATGCCTGGCTAACTTTTTTTTTGTTTGTCCGTAGAGATGAGGTCTCCCTTTGTTTCCCCAGGCTGGTCTCCTGGAACTCCTGGGTTTAGGGGATCCTCCTGTGTCCCCCTCCCAAAGTGTTGGGATCACAGGAATGAGCCATCATGCACTGCCTTAATGCATTCTTAAAATAAAAAACTCAGCTTTAGGGGCCGGGCGCGGTGGCTCACGACTGTAATCCAAGCACTTTGGAGGCCAAGGCAGGCGGATCACCTGAGGTCGGGAGTTCAAGACCAGCCTGACCAACATGGTGAAACCCGTCTTAAAAAAAAAAAAAAATCAGCTTTAGTGAGGTATAATTTACATGCAATAAATTCACCAATTTTAAGTGTATAGTTTGACGAGCTTTGGGAAATGTATACAGTCGTATAATTACCACCACTGTGTTTGCTTTTTCTAAACTGTGTGTTATCTTTTATAGGAATTGGGTAGACATTTATCCCTGGGAATGTTATGAGGTTTCTATGTTCAGATTCAATACTGTGAGATCAGAATAAATATTAGAGTGTTAGTGGGCCAACTTGGGAGGAAATAGGGAAACCTTAGGTATTTAATGGTGAGGTAAATTGGAAGAATAAGAGAGAGAGACATTTATTGGGATCAGGGAAAAGATGAGTGAATTCAGGAGGAACTAGATTTTAGTTACTTTTAGGACAGAAGATACATTTTGGAGAAAAGTTACCCAAAGATTTATTAAGGAGTTGAACTTTTTATTTTATTTATTTTGAAATGGTAGCTCCTGAAAAATAAAACATCTTTGTTTGTATTTAAGAAGTTCTTAACGAATTATGGTTGTTCAAATAATACTTAAGGGTGGAGATGCTATAAAGTGGTTGAAGGCCTTCCCTTTCCACCTATGACAGAATATCCTTAGTGTTGATCTCTAACTTCTTTTAAGTAATATTCCACAAAGAGAAGAATGCATTAGGTAGCAATTGAAGCTTGCTGGGAAGATTGTTTTTCCCTTTTCATAATTTCTGAAATCATTGAACTTCTCCCAGTATGCTTTAGCTCAGGTCTCTGTCTCTATCTTAGAAAATGCCTGGAACTTCTGAAGAGCTTGAAAATACCATATTAAAATATGAACCACAACATAACAAGCATTGCTGACCTTTTTAGGCATTGCTGTTTTCATGTATTAGTTTCTTAATTTCTAGAGATTCTTCATTATGTTCTAAGGAATTTATAGTTAATCCTTTAGTATTGCACAACTTCCTTCCCAGACCTAGTATTTCTTTCTTTTTTTTTTTTTTTTTTGAGATGCAGTCTTGCTCTGTTGCCAGGCTGGAGTGCAATGGTGCGATCTCGGCTCACTGCAACCTCTGCCTCCTGTGTTCAAGCGATTCTCCTCCCTCAGCCTCCCAAGTAGCTGGGATTACAGGTGCCTGCCACCACACCTGGCCAATTTTTTATAGTTTTAGTGGAGATAGGGTTTCGCTATGCTGGCCAGGCTGGTCTGGAACTGCTGACCTTGTGATCTGGCCTCAGCCTCCCAAAGTGCTGGGATTACAGGCATGAGTGACCTCGCCCAGCCTTCTTTCTTTCTTTCATTTTTTTTTTTTTTTTTTGAGAGGCAGGATCTTGCTCTTCTCCTGGGCTGGAGTATAGTGGCAATCATGGCTCGCTGCAGCCTCTAACTCCTGGGCTCAGGGAGTTCTTCTCAGCCTCCTGATTAGCTGGGACTACAG
Organism: Ateles fusciceps; assembly: GCA_036589455.1. Taxonomy (NCBI): domain Eukaryota; kingdom Metazoa; phylum Chordata; class Mammalia; order Primates; family Atelidae; genus Ateles; species Ateles fusciceps. The sequence continues at coordinate 4,726,435 of JAZHEH010001321.1, forward strand.
GTGTGTACCACCATGCCCAGCTAATCAGGGAGCTTTTTTTTTTTGTAGAGAAAGGTTGTCTTGAACTCCTGGGCTCAAGCAGTCCTCCCACCTTGACCTCCCAGAGTATTGAGATTACAAGCGTGAGTGGCACCTGGTCCCAACATTTATTCTTTTTTTTTTTTTTTTTTTTTTTTTTGAGTTGGAGTCTTGCCCTGTTGCCCAGCCTGGAGTGCAATGGCACAATCTTGGCTTACTGCAACCTCTACTTCCTGGGTTCAAGTGATTCTCTTTCCTCAGCCTTCTGAGTAGCTGGGATTACAGGCACACGCCACCACGCCTAGCTAATTTTTGTACTTTAGCCGAGATGGGGTTTCACCATGTTGCCAGGCTGGTCTTAAACTCTTGATCTTGTGATCCACCCGCCTCTGCCTCCCAAAGTGCTGGGATTACAGGCGTGAGCCACCGCATCTGACCTTATTCTTTATAAACATGGTACTTGAATCACTGGCTATTTGAATTACCCACCCTGCCCCATTTTTTTTTTTTTTTTTTTTCGGAGACGAAGTCTTGCTCTGTAGCCTAGGCTAGAGTGCAGTGGTGCCATCTCGGCTCACTGCAACCTCCACCTCCCGAGTTCAAGTGATTCTCTTCCTCAGCCTCCCGAGTAGCTGGGACAAAAAGCACATGCCACTATGCCTGGCTAATTTTTTCTGTTTACTTAGTAGAGACTGGGTTTCATCATGTTGGCCAGGCTGGTCTCGATCTCTTGACCTCTTGATCTGCCCACTTCAGCCTCCCAAAGTGCTGGAATTACAGGCATGAGCCACTGCACCTGGCCTCCCTATTTTATACACATCTGAAAGCTTCTATCAGGGTAATCTTTCATTCAAGATCTGCCATATTTGCATGTGGCCCTTTATACCTGTTTATTTATTTTTATAAAAAAAATTTAAAAATATGAATGCTTTATGAATTAGCATGTCATCCTTGTGCAGGATACAAGCTAATCTTTGTACTGTTCCAATTTTAGTATTTGTGTTGTGGAAGTGAGCAGTCTATTCCTGTTTTTGTCTGGATAAAATAATATTTAAAAATTATATTATGATAAAAACTTTGTTATTGAAATATATAATGCATGTACAGTAGGATTTCAACGGAAAAAAATGCATAACAGAAAAGTGCACGTGAAAGTAGAATTCGATAATTTTTTTTCCCCCCGAAAACTGAATATACCCTTGTAAGCAGCACCTAGATCAAGAAACAGCGTTATTAAGTACCTAGAAGCTCCCATCCAGTTCCCTTTCAGTTCCTGTCTCCCCTCTGCCACCCAGGGTAATCACCATCCTGACTTTGGACAGCATACATCATTTTGCTCTTTTTTTGTACTTTGTAAAAATTGAATCGTATGGTATAATTTTTGGTCTGGTCCTTTTATTTAACACTAGTGTGAGTGTGCAACAAGTTTTAGTGGTTTTCTTTTGGATTTGGAATAAAATCCAAATTTCAGCTCGTTTTTTTTTTTTTTTTTTTTTTGAGACATCTCACTCTGTTGCTCAGGCTGGATCTCGGCTCACTGCAACCTCTGCCTTCCGGATTCAAGCGATTCTCCTGTCTCAGCCTCCTGAGTAGCTGGGATTATGGGCGCCCAGCACAGTACCTGGCAATTTTTTTTTTTTTTTGGTGTATGTGTGTGTGTTTTTTGAAACAGAGTTTCACTCTGTCACCCAGGCTGGAGTGCAGTGGTACGATCTCAGCTCACTGCAACCTCTGCCTCCTGGATTCAGGGATTCACCTGCCTCAGCCTCCCGAGTAGCTGGGACTATAGGTGCTCACCACCATGCCCGGCTAATTTTTGTATTTTTTAGTAGAGATGGGGTTTCACCATATTGACCAGGCTGGTCTTGAACTCCTGACCTTGTGATCCACCCACCTCGGCCTCCCAAAGTGCTGGGATTACAGATGTGAGCCACCTCGCCCAGCCTAATTTTTGTATTTTTACTAGAGACGGGGTTTTGCCATCTTGGCCAGGCTTGTCTTGAACTCCTGACCTCGTGATCCACCCACCTCGACCTCCCAAAGTGTTGGGTTTATAGGCATGAGCCATTGCGCCCAGCCATTTCAGCTCTTTATTTTGACCTATAATGCCCTGTATAACCCAGTCCCTGCCTACCTTTTGGGTAGGCAATTGGCATCTTATGCCAATATCATTGCGCATTATGCTTCTGTTATGCTAGCTTCTTATTTATTTTTATTTTATTTTATTTTTGAGACAGAGTCTGGCTCTGTCACCAGCAGGAGTGCAGTGGTGGGATCTCTGCTCACTGCAACCTCTGCCTCCTGGGTTCAAGCGATTCTCCTGCCTCAGCCTCCCGAGTAGCTGGGACTGCAGGCACCCTCCACCACGCCTGGCTAATTTTTGTATTTTTTAGTTGAGACGGAGTTTCACCACGTTGGCCAGGGTGGTCTCGGATCTCTTGACCTTGTGATCCGCCTGCCTTGGCCTCCCAAACTGCTGGGATGACAGGCATGAGCCACCGCGCCCGGCTATTTATTTTTTTTCTTATTTTATTTATTTAATTTTTAGAGATGGGGTCTTACCCTATTGCTCAGGCTGGTCTCAAACTCCTGGTCTCAAGCTGTCCTTTGGCCTCCAGAGTAGCTGGGATTATAGGTGTGAGCCACTGGCCTTACTTATTTTTAAATTCAACAAGGTGTTTCCTACCTCAGGGCCTTTGTATGCATAGGTCTGTCTTCCTTGAACACTTCTTTTCCTTGCTCTTTGCATGGCTGCCTTCAGGCCTGAGCTTATGTATAAATAGGGATACTTTCTCTCATCTCCTTTCCTGTTATTCACTATTACTGGCTTCTCTTGCCTCTTTTCATAGCTCTTATTACAATTTATAATGATATATCTGTGTGCATGATTATTATGTCTTCCCCACTAGATTCCACAAAAGCAGAGAACTCATCTGTTTTGTTCTGCAGTGTATATCTAGTACCTAACACAGTGACTGAGGTATAGTAGGCATTTAATAAATATTTAATGGCCATATTCCCAATTCGGCATCTCGTTCCCATTCTTTTGTCGTTTTCTCTTATGCTGTTTAACTATTTAAATCTTTCCCACCCCTGAAGACTCAGCTCAGTTCTCCCTCTTTGAAGTCTATGGTGACTTTGCAACAGTGAATCTCTTCTCTAAAATTTTATAGCATTTATTGCCAATACCACCTCATGTTCATGGAAAGTCACACTATCACATATCTTAATTTATCTAGTTGTAGCAAAAGCTTCTTATTTTCTCAAAAATCTTGTAGCTTGTAATGCCAGTACCCCTCATATTTTTGATTAACTTGACCAGCTTCCATTAATATCTTAATTACCTAATTTGACTGGAAGCTTCTTGATCAGAAGCTGTTTGTTTTAGCTAATGCCCTCTTCATTTCTTTTCACTGGCATATAGTAGATCCTCAGAGTTTTTGATGGTCAATCAATGATATTTATGTATAGGTAGCAATTTTTATTTCTTAAGCTTATTAACGTGGATTCTTTTTATTAGAATCCTGCTTAGTATTTTCTCTAATCTAAAGGCCTGGAGTATGCCAACTGCTTCAGGCGATATAGAGACTATTAAGGTGTGAAGCACAGGAGTCCAGTCCTAATGCCACAAAGAACATACTCCTTTGGAACTTGTCACTGGCGTAGAATTAACTATTCAGTTTTCCTTCTTGGAAAAAATGCTTGATCAGTGCTTATTTAATGCTCTCATATTGGAGTTACTAACAGAAACGAGACACTAGGTAGTACTCTATTTGAATTATTCTGTTGACTAGCGTTTTGATGTCAACAATGAAAATCTTGAGCCAATTAAATCTGCTTAAAGCTGCTTTGATCTGTCGGTAAGCTCTCTCAGTAGTTATTCTTCCTCTTGTGTTAAAGGCAGAGGAATGTATGTTCTGTAAGCCAATTTAAATGCAAATTTAAATTAGTAGCAACTGAGTTGATTTAACTCAGTATGTATTTCAAATTAAGTGGTAAGTGTAAATATTTTTTAGGAGGTACCTACTGTGTATTTTAAATCATCGATTATTTTGAAAGTATAACAGATGATTATCGGGTAAATTAGTAACTGTTTTTTTTTTTTTGAGATGGAGTTTTGCTCCTGTCACCCATGCTGGAGTGCAGTGGCGAGATCTTGGCTCACTGCAATCTCTGCCTCTCGGGTTCAGGCAATTCTTCTGCCTCAGCCTCCCGAATAGCTAGAACTACAGCACCAGCTAATTTTTGTATTTTTAGTAGAGACAGGGTTTCACCATGTTGGCCAGGCTGGTCTCAAACTCCTGACTTGGCTTCTCAAAGTGTTGGGATTACAGGTGTGAGCCACCTGGCCTGGTGTGGTATTGATATTGTTAGCCATTGGCTATGTGACAAGCGCTATCTTAAGCATTTTATGTGCATTAATTTATTTACTCATTTACTCAACAAATATTTATTGAATACCTACCATGGTTCAAGCACATAATCTGATGTATTCTTTACCACACCCATGAAGTAATTATATAGTTTATTATTTTAACCCTGTTTTACAGATGAGGAACTGGTGCACCCAGAAGCTAGATGTCCAGTGTCAGAAAGCTGTTGAGGGTCAGATTGGGATTTTTTTTTTTTTTTTGAGACAGACTCTTACTCTGTTGTCCAGGCTGGAGTGTAGTGGGGTGATCTCAGCCTCCTGCAACCTTCGCATCCTGGGTTTAAGTGATTTCATGCCTCAGCCTCCCAAGTAGCGGACTACAGGTGCATGCCACCATGCTTGGCTAATTTTTGTAGTTTTAGTAGAGATGGGTTTCACCATCTTGGTTGGTCTGGTCTTGAACTTTTGGCCTTAAGTGATCCACCTGCCTCGGCCTCCCAAAGTGCTGGGATTACAGGCGTGAGCCAACATGCCCAGCCCCAGACTGGGATTATTTTTAAAGAATACCAATACTGACATCTTGGCGTGAATTAATTCTCTGCTAGATTTTTATCTTTGGGAGGGGAACAGTAATCAAATTTTGAAGTCTCTGGTAAACTGTAGTTAAAATGATTAGTACAGCATTCGATAAGTTAAACTGAGATTATCTCTCTTGCCCCTAACCCATCTCTTTTTTTTTTTTTTTTTTTGAGATGGAGTCTTGCTCTGTCATCTCAGTTCACTGCAACCTCTGCCTCCCAGGTTCAGATGATTTTCCTGCCTCAGCCTCCTGAATAGCTGGGATTACAGGCACCCACCACCACACTCGGCGAATTTTTGTATTTTTAGTAGAGATGGTGTTTTTACCATGTTGGCCAGGCTGGTCTTTAAACTCCTGACCTCAAATGATCTGCTCACCTTGGCCTCCTAAAGTGCTGGGATTGCAGGTATGAGCCACCACATCCGACCTCAACCCATCTTTTAAAAGAAAAGTTTCACAAAACAAACAATATGGAAAGTCTTTATTTTGGAAAATGCCAGTTTATTCAAACCAAGGTGAACCAAGTATAAAAAGATGAATGGATATAAATAACCATATTAAATACTGTGCCTTCAGGGGCACTCTGGAAGCAAATATAATAATAGAAGTGTGAGTTTCAGTGTTCAAATTAGGCAATTTCAGTTGTTTTTCATTACTTTTCAGTATCATTTTACTGCTTTTACACAGATCTGGTATAGTTCACATTTCCAATTTTGTTACTGTGTAGTTTTATTAAGGTATTAAGACTACCTTTTTTTTTTTTTTTTTTTTCTTGAGACAGAGTCTTACTCTGTTGCCCAGGCTGGAGTGCAGTGGTGCAATCTCGATATCTCAGCTCACTGTAACCTCTGCCTCCTGGGTTCAAGTGATTCTCCTGCCTCAGCCTCCCCAGTAGCTGGTATTATAGACACGTGCCAGCTGCTTTTTGTGTTTTTAGTAGAGATGGGGTTTCACCATGTTGGGCAGGCTGGTCTCAAACTCCTGACCTCGTGATCCAGCTGCCTCGGCCTCCCAGAGTGCTGGGATTACAAGCGTGAGCCACCGTGCCTGGCCTTTTTTTTCGTTTGTTAAATAAAAGAGACAGGTTCTGATTTGGTTGCCCAGGCTGTAGTGCAGTGGCTTAATGATAGTTCATTTCAACTTTGAACTCCTGGGCTCAAGGGATCCTCCTGCTTCAGCCTCCTGAGTAGCTAGGGCTACTGGTGCATGCCACCATGCCTGGCTAATTAAAAAAAATTGTTTTTTTGGTAGGGACAGTTTTGTTTGTGTGTTTTTTTTTAATTTTAATTTTTTAAATAATAAAGACAGGGTTTCATCACGTTGGTCAGGCTGATCTTGAACTCCCGACCTCTTGTGATCCACCCGCCTTGGCCTCCAAAGTGCTTGGATTACAGGCGTGAGCCACCACGCCCAGCTGTTTGTTTGTGTTTTTAGATGGAGTCTCCCTTTGTCGCTCAGGCTGGAGTGCAGTGGCGGGTGGTCTTGTTTACTGCAACCTCTGCCTCCCAGGTTCAAGCAATTCTCCTGCCTCAGCCTCCTGAGTAGATGGGATTACAGGTACCCACCACCATGCTGGGCTAGTTTTTGTATTTTTAGTAGAGATGGGGTTTCACCATGTTGTCCAGGCTGGTCTTGAATTCCTGACCTCAGGTGATCTGCCCTCCTCGGCCTCCCAGAGTGCTGGGATTATAGGCATGAGCCACTGTGCCTGGCAAGACAGGTTTTGATGTGTTACCCAGGTAAATCTTGAACTCCTGGCCTCAAACGATCCTCCTGTCTCGGCCTCCCAAAGTGATGGGATTATAGATGGGCACCCTGCACCTGACCTAGGACCGCTTTTTAAAAACAAACATCAGAACCCTCCAAATGGGAAGTTATTATTTGATTGAGACAGGATCTCACTCTGTTGCTCAGGATGGACTGCAGTGGCATGATCACAGCTCACTGCAGTCTTGAACTCCCAGACTCAAGCAGTCCTCTCACTTCGGCCTCCCTGGTGGCTAGGACTACAGGCACACACTACCATATCTGCTAATTCTTATATTTTGTGTTAGAAATGGGATTTTGGCATGTTGCCAGGCTGCTCTACAACTCCTGAGCTCAAATGATCCTTACACCTTGGCCTTCCAAAGTGTTGGGATTATAGGTGTGAGCCACTGCTCCCTGCCTTGGAAGTTATGTATTTATTTTAGTGACATTTCCAAATTGTGAAATATCTGGTATACTTCTTTTGAATTTGTCTTTAGAGCATATTGCACGTTATTAATTCTGGCTAAGTCTTCATTTTATAGGTGCTTCTATTTAACTTTTGGAGATAGGAAAGTCTGGTGAATGAAGTGGGTGGTCAGCATTGTTTTTGTTCACAAATGAAGTGTAATTCTAAAAGGTGGAGACTAGGATTTTGTGTGTATATGAGGTTTGTCTTTGCGAATCCTATAAATGACATGTCAAAAAAGTTTTGAGTCTTGGCCACATGTTTGGAAGACGTGTCCAGCCATCCCAATTCTTCGAAGATCTTACCTCCCAAGATGATGCCATTGAATAACAGCACTTGTTTTCAGTGCTGAAACCTCTGTGAAACAAATCATGATATGAACATAACTCGTATTACAATTAAATTAGAATTCTCTTAATGAAAATATTAGCTTGTATTAATGTCACTGTGATTTTATTTATAACCTTAATAAATTAATATTTTTAAATTTTATCTGAGAACATTTTTAGTTTGCTGACAGGCAACTCTGTATAGGAACAGATTTCAACTGTTCTGTTGCCCAGGCTAGAGTGCAGTGGCACTGCAACTTCTGCCTCCCAGGTTCAGGCGATTCTTCTGCCTCACCCTCCTGAGTAGCTGGGATTACAGGCTTGTGCCACCATATCTGGCTAATTTTTGTATTTTTAGTAGAGACAGGGTTTCACCATGTTGGCCAGGCTGGTCTCGAACTCCTGACCTCAAGTGATCCGCCTGCCTCAGCCTCCCAAAATGTTGGGATTACAGGCGTGAGCCATCGTACTCGGCTGGCTTTATTTGTATAGGCTTTCTACAGATGATGAAGAGCTCAAATAAAAAAATGATGTCATTTAACTTGGTCTGACAGCATTTTCCTGTTTCTAAACATAAATCTCTGTTTTCATCTAGTTTCAAGTTAACAGGAAATGTTAAATGTTGAGATAAATAAAGTTGATTTTTGGTGCAAGTCCTGGAACAGCTTTATCAAAAATGTGCTGTTTTCCCAATTTTCTGGGGGTATTTATCTGATTTTGGCCATTTTAGTGATTTATATTATTAAATACCAGTGAATAAGCAGCTCACTTAAGTTTTTTTTTTTTCTTTTTGAGACAGAGTTTTGCTCTTGTTTTCCAGGCTGGAGTGCAGTGGTGCAATCTTGGCTCTGTGCAACCTCTGCCTCTCAGGTTCAAGTGATATCCTGCCTCAGCCTCCCGAGTAGCTGGGATTACAGGTGCCCGCTGCCATACCTGGCTAATTTTTTGTATTTTTAGTAGATACAGGGTTTCACCATGTTGGTCAGGCTTGTCTGGAACTCCTGATCTCAGGTAATCTACCCACCTCGGCCTTTCAAAGTGCTTCAATTATAGATGTGAGCCACCACATCTGGCCCATTTAAGTTTTTTTTTTTTTTTGGAGACGGAATCTTGCTCTGTCACCCAGGCTGAAGTGCAGTGGTGTCATCTTGGCCTCCTGGGTTCAAGCGATTATCCTGTCTTAGCCTCCTGAGTAGCTGGGATTACAGTTTTTTTTTTTGGAGATGGGGTCTCTCCATGTTGGCCAGGCTGGTCTTGGACTCCTGACCTCAGGTGATCTGCCCACCTCGTCCTCCCAAAGTGCTGGGATTACAGGCGTGAGCCACCGTGCCCAGCCTCATTTAAGTTTTATAATTGAAATTTTTCTAAGAATTCTTAGTCATTGAGGACTAATGATGAAACTAAACACTGACTTCTATAGTACTTAAGTACTTTTTATGTGTTTAATCTCTTTTCAGCAACCCTTTAGGGTAGATATTAATACTATTATTATCCCTATTTCACAGAGGAAAAAACTGAATCCCTAAGTTGTGAGATAAGTTTGCCCCAAGATCATTACCAAGCTAGAATTTGGCTTTGAGCTTACTCTTGAACATTACATTGTTTTAACCAGAACACAATGATTTTATGAACTGTGTGCCCTGCCCTCTAAGTAAATGAGGTCAACATTCTCTTATGTTTCCTAGGATCAAAAGAATGCCATTTTTAGATCTTGATGGACTTAAAGATTCATTAAATGGAAGACTCTACAGAAGTATACAGAAGCTCGTTCAATGTGGAAGATTCTTATGGAGATACTTAAAATGTAGTTAGGCTGTGTAAACAAAGTAATGGTCTCTGGTAGGTTTAAATGAGGAATACCAGTTTTTATGCTTTCTGCCACAGCTGTAATGGAGTGCAATATGATATATTCTTAGTGTAATTTGATAAAATTAGACATTTTCCAATATATGCCAAAATATTTTCTGTAGGAATTTGAGGATTTATGATTATATCAAGAATTTTGTTTTGAGACTAGATGCTAGAGCTGTTTTAAAGTGACTACCAGAATCTTAAAGAAATGTGATGGAAAAATAGATGGGAGCATAGTGAGACGGTTAATGGAGCAGGGAGAAATAACATGGAAATAATAAGGTAACTTTAGAGAGAGAGAGAGAAAGGAAAATAAAAGAAAAAGAAGTTAGGTTCTCCGTCTGTCCCCTAGGGCTGGAATGCAGTCACGTGATCATGACTCACTGCAGCCTTGATCTCCCAGGCTTAAGCAATCCTCCCACCTCAGCCTCCTCAAGTAGCTGGGACTACAGGCACAAGCCACCAGGCCTACTAATTAAAAAAAATTTTTTTTATAGAGATGGGGGTCTGCCTATGTTGTCTCCTGGCCTCAAGTGATCCTCCCATTGTGGCCTCCCAAAGTTCTATGAGTTTTGACAAATGTATACAGTCCAACAGACACCACCACAATCAAGATTTAGCACAGTTCCGTCACCTCCCCAAAGTCCTTTCTGCTGTTTTGTAGTCTGCCCCAATCTCTACCCCCAGGCAACCACTGAATTGTTTTCTGGTTCTATCATTTTGCCTTTTCCAGAATGTTCTGTAAGTGGTATTGTATAGTCTGTAGCCTTTTAGTCTGGCTTATTTCACTTAGCATCATGTCTTTGAGGTTAATCTATGTTATTGCACGCATAAGTAGCTAATTCATTTAAATTGCTGAGTAGTATTCCATTGTGTAGATGTACTATAGTTCATTTACCAATTGAGGAGCATTTGGGTTGTGTGTGTGTGTGTGTCTGTGTGTGATAGAGTCTCACTCTGTTGCCCAGGTTGGGACTGCAGCCTCGACCTCCCAGGTTCAAATAATTCATCCACCTCAGCCTTCTGAGTAGCTGGGATGACTACAGCTTTGCACCATCATTCCTGGCTAATTTTTTTGGTTTCTAGTGGAGACGAGGTCTCACTATGTTACTCAGGCTGGTCTCCCGAACTCCCAAAGTGCCATGTCTGGCTGAGACCCTGTCTTAAAACCAAAGAAAAAAACAGGTAAGAGGAAGGGCACCATCTCAGATTAAAGTAGTTTTTCATGTTGAATCATTTAACCTTATGAAAAATTTACTGTTCTTGGGTGAAAATATCATTGACTAAAATGACTGTGCTAGGAGGTCTGTTATGCTAATAGCGTATGCTGAAATGACAGCTTATTGTTTACTGAGATTAGTTTAGGCTGAAGTGGTCTGTGAGGGCTTCATGCAGGCAGTTAGACTAGAGTTTTTCAGTGGTGGACGAATAGAGGTTGAAGAGGCAGAAAGGAAAGAGATGGTTTTGTTTTTTTTTTCTTTTTTTAAATTTTTTTCTTTTGTATTTGAGAAAAGGATGAGGGGATGGTTTTCTAGGCAAGAGCAAATCAAGGGCAAAGATGGAGATTTGAAAAAACTTACATTATTGATGGGAACTGTGAATACTTGTCTAATCCAATAATAGAGTTTAGATTATGGACTAGGAAGGAGATAAGATTAGTGAAGTAATGCTCATTGAGAGTATGAACAGTCTTAACAGTCATACTGAGGAGTTTGGACTTGATCTTGCTAACATTTCGGAATAATTGAAGCAGTGACTTGATGAACTTGGAATTATGACATTAATCAAGAAGGGTTGTATAGATTATCAGAAAGGAGGCCAGTAAGGATTTTTTTAAAGAAATACAGTTGTAAACACTGTACAGGCATGACTTTAGCAAGTGGAATGGAAAGAAAAAGGAATATATTGGAGAGTTTGGAGAAGGAAGAGATGGGACTTAATAACACAGAGAAAGAGAAATGAAAGTGAAGATAGCTGTTGTTGTTTTTTTTTTTCTTGAGATGAAGTTTTGCTTTTGTTGCCCAGGCTGGAGTGCATTGGCGCAATCTTGGCTTACTGCAACCTCCGCCTCCCAGGTTCAAGCAATTCTCCTGTTTCAGCCTCCTTAGTACCTGGGATTACAAGTGCATACCACCACACCCAGCTAATTTGTGTATTTTTAGTAGAGATGGGGTTTCACCATGTTGGCCAGGCTGGTATCTAACTCCTGACCTCAGGTGATCCACCCACTTTGGCCTCCTGAAGTGCTGGGATTACAGGTGTGAGCCACCGTGCCCAGCTGAAGATAGCTTTTGAGCTTATGAAATTGGTAGAATTGAGGAACATTTGTGATATTAGTTAACTGAAGTTGGAAAGAGGGTAAGACGTAGCCTTTCTCTTCACCCTCAAATTCTCTGCTGACTGCATTATATCCATATGCTTTATCAATTCCATTTATTTTTAAGATGTTGAGATTTTTTATAATTGCCCCAGGATTAAGCTGGAAGGTGAAAGGTTAGTTTATTTTGGAAATACTCATTTGGAAAAAAATACAGTACATTTCAAACCATGAAACATTGTATAAGTTCCTAGTTATGGAAATCATAAAATCATACCCTAATAAATACTATCATCCTTAGTTAGGTTACCTGTTAGGTAGAGAGGAATTTTTGGGAAACATTTGTTATTTTATGATTTGTTTAACATAGTTTGCCCTGTGTGTATTAACAACAGTAACCAGTAAATTGTGGTTCAGCTTGGATGGTTTAGTTTATAATGATATTAGTTAAAATAGTCTTCCATTTCTGTCATTGCAACATGTGGAGTATATTATCTACCATTTCTTTTCTTTTTTCTTTTTTTTTTTTTTTTGAGACGGGGTCTTGCTTTGTTGCCCAAGCTGGAGTGCAGTAGCGTGATCTTGGCTCACTGCAACTTCTACCTCCCAGGCTCAAGCGATTCTCCTCTCTTGGCCTCCTGAGCAGCTGGGACTACAGGTGCGTGCCACCGCGCCCAGCTAATTTTTGTATTTTTAGTAGAGAGAGGGTTTCACCATATTGGCCAGACTGGTCTCAAACTCTTGACCTCATGATCCACCTGCCTCTGCCTCCCCAAGTGCTGGGATTACAGGCATGAGCCACCGCACCCAGCCATTACCTACCATTTCTTAAGCATCTACTGTGTAGTAGGTACTTGACTTGAATTAACACTTTAATCTTTACAACTGCCTCGTGAAATAGGTATTATTATTTCTATTTTATAGATGAAGAAGTGGAAGCTCCTAGAGTTTTAAGAAATATCCCTGGGGAACTGGTAGTTAGAATTCTAGATTAGTTACTTCAGAGTCCATATTTTTTCTCCTCTATTCTTGGATTAGACATCACAAGAATAGAGGCTGGGCTTGGTGGCTCATGCGTGTAATCCCAGCACTTTGGGAGACCAAGGAGGGCAGATTTCCTGAGCTCAGGAGTTTGAGACCAGCCTGGCAAACATGGTGAAACCTTGTCTCTAGTAAAATACAAAAAATTAGCAGGGCGTGGCAGCATGCACCTGTAATCCCAGTTACTTGGAAGGGTGAGGCAGGAGAATTGCTTGAACCCAGGAGGTGGAGGTTGCAGTGAGCTGAAATTGTGCCACTACACTCTGGCCTGGGCACCAGAGCAAGACTCTGTCTCAAAAAAAAAAAAAAAAATAAAGTTTATAGCTGGGCACGGTGGCTCACGCCTGTAATCCCAACACTTTGGGAGGCTGAGGCGGATGAATCACGAGGTCAGGAGTTCGAGAACAGCCTGGCCAACATAAAATTAGCTGGGTGTAGTGGTGGGCACCTGTAATCCCAGCTACTCAGAAGGCTGAGGCAGGAGAATTGCTTGAACCCAGGAGGTGGAGGTTGCAGTGAGCTGAGACTGCATTACTGTACTCCAGCCCGTGCGACAGAGTGAGACTGTTTCAAAAAAAGGCTGGGTGCGGTGGCTCAAGCTTGTAATCCCAGCACTTTGGGAGGCCGAGGCAAGCGGATCACCTGAGATTGGGAGTTGAGACCAGCCTGGGCAACATACTGAAATCCCATCTCTACTAAAAATACAAAAATTAGCCAGGTGTGGTGGCAGGAGCCTGTAATCCCAGCTACTCGGGAGGCTGAGGGAGGAGAATCACTTGAACCCAGGAGGCAGAGGTTGCAGTGAGCCGAGACTGTGCCACTGCACTCCAGCATAGGTGACAAGAGCAAGACTGCATCTCAAAAAAAAAAAAAAAAAAAAAAGAATAGGGATAAAGAGTGGGTTAGTTGGGATTATTGATTAGATAGTAATTTGAATCAGTGAAGTGCTAACCCAGTATTAACTGGTGTTAATTATCCTTTTCCATCCTGTCTGAGTGTGCAAAGGGGGCTTAAAAGACCCAGTTCTGGCTGGGCGTGCAGTGGCTCATGCCTGTAATCCCAGAACTCTGGGTGGCCCAGGTGGGTGTATCACTGAGATCAGGAGTTCAAGGGCATGGTGGTTCAATGCCTATAATCCCAGCACTCTGGGAGGCCGAAGCGGGTGGATAACTTGAGGTCAGGAGTTCGAAACCAGCCTGTCCAACATGACGAAACCCCATCTCTACTAAAAATACAAAAAAAATTAGCTGGGCATAGTGGTGCATGCCTGTAATCCCAGCCACTCGGGAGGCTGAGGCAGGAGAATCGCTTGAACCTGGGAGGCGGAGGTTGTAGTGAGCCAAGATCGTGCCACTGCACTCCAGCCTTGGCGACAAGAGCAAAACTCCATCTCAAAAAAAAAAAAAGATCAGCCTGGCCAACATGGTGGAGCCCCGTTTCTGCAAAAATGCAAGATCGTGCCACTGCACTCCAGCCTGGGTGACAGAGCGAGATAACTGTCTAAAAAAAAAAAAAAAAGACCCAATTCCAAATCTATATAAATAAATAAAAATAAAAGACCCAGTTTTAGTCATGTGGCATTCATTTATCTTTTGGGTAATGTCCCTCCCATGCCTTTGTAGAATGCAATGAATCCTTATTAAAAACAAATGTCTAATTCGAAAAACAAACACAAACTGTTGACACAGTTCAGCAAATCGCTAGTCTTGGCAAATGAAATTAAAGGATGTTTCAGGTCCAGCTTCTGGGAAAGTGGGTTTTGGAGATCATTCTGCTTGAAAGTTAAGGCTAGTTAGTGCTGAAGACTCATTGTCTGTGGTATCCAGCAGTTTTTTGGTATGTTCCTCTTCATTCTCCTCACTCTCTGCAGCCATAAAGTTCTTTAGATTATCCTCCTTGATCTCACCATTGGTAAAAAGTTACCTCAAAGTTCCATCTGCTGCTATTGCCTCAGTATTTTAAAAGTTCAGTCCCATCCTTTCTACCTCATTCTTGATGTTCCTTTACCACTTGTTTCTGCTGGGTCTGGTAGAACCCGTGCATAAATGTGAGCAAAGTCCTAGGTTCTTAATCCTTTTTCTTCCATCTCATAACCTGTAAGTGAAAACAAGGCTTTTCTTTAATGAATATTGTTATTTCGTTTTTGCTGGTTTGAATGCTCGACAACTCCCTGGACGAGGGGAGCAATCAGTGTAGTTCTAGTCATTCACTATCCCTCTAGACCATTGTTTTGCCATTTTTGCACAGCTTCTGATTTTTCAAAAAGTCCTTACCATCTGTTCTCTCCCCATTTTTATTGCTTTTGTCTGATGACATCCAGGTTCCACATGGATCAGTTTTCTTCTCCATTGCATTTTCTCGTATTCAATTTGTCCAGTACCTCATTCTCATCAATTATCTTTCTCTCTTCCATCTTCAGCTTCGCTACTGAGTCTTTCTTTTCAGACTACAAATACAGAGGTCTTATCTATCCTAAAACAAATAAAAATTTTTTGCCTTTTTATCCTTTTGAATTATTGCCATCTTTTTCTTCTTTTATTTCTAAACATTTTTAAAGTGGCATTCTGTATGCAGCTTTTGCTTTTATACTCACTTTTTATCACCTTTCCTGTCTTGTTTCTGTCCCCAACACTACTGTAAATGTACATTCAAAAGACCCAACATCTGGATATTCAGTCATTTTCCTAGTCTTTTTTTTCCCCTTAATATCTCTGCAGCGCTGCATTATTTTTTTTTTTTTTTTGAGACAGAGTCTCGCTTTTGTCACCCAGCTGTAGTGCAGTGGCTCGATCTCGGCTCACTGCAACCTCCCCCTTCTGGGTTCAAGCCATTCTCCTGCCTCAGCCTCCTGAGTAGCTGGGATTAAACAGGCACACACCACCATGCTTGGCTAATTTTTGTTTTTAGTAGAGACAGGGTTTCACCATATTGGCCAAACTGGTCTCAAACTCCTGACCTTGTGATCCACCCACCTCAGCCTCCCAAAGTGCTGGGATTACAGGTGTGAACCCCACCCCGGGTCGTATTTAAGTTGTTTATTGTCTTCCTTGAGCATCTTTGACTAGGAGCTAAAAATGTTTATGTTTGACCCCATGTAGCATGGTAAGGCCATTTTGCCTGGCATTTGGCTGGTTGTTGGACTCTGATGTTCATCTTGTGGCCTGTACTGACTAGCAGAGAAAGGGTGGAGCAGGTTGGCACTATACATCTTATAGTGCTCTGTACTCTGTGGACTTTTAAGTAAATAATTGATTTGACTTGCTAGTCTTCCTGTTTTCTCTTCCTCTCTCTCTGGTCCTGCTGTGGCTTGTGTGTAAAATGGGTTGCTCACTTCTGGTCTTGACTCTGATTAAATCTATAACATATAAAAGTCTTATGTTGTTTTTAGAGTGGACTTTCTTAATTTTTATTTTTGAATTGAATTTTTTTTTTTTTTTTTTGAGACAAGTTCTCACTCTGTCACCTGGGTTGGAATACAGTGATGTCATCACAGCTTACTGCAGCCTCGACCTCCCAGGCTCAAGCAATCCTCGAACTTCTGCCTTCTGAGTAGTTAGGACCATACACGTGTGCTACCACACCTGACTAATTAAAACAATTTTTTTTAGAGATTGGTCTCCCTTTATTGCGTATTCTGGTCTTGAACCCGGTGCTCACACCTGTAAACCCAGCAAGCACTTTGGAAGGCTGAGGTGGGAGGATCACTTGAGGCCAGGAAGGCTGAGGTATGAGGATCACTTGAGGCCAGGAAGGCTGAGGTGGGAGGATCACTTGAGGCCAGGAAGGCTGAGGTGGGAGGATCACTTGAGGCCAGGAGTTTGAAACCAGCCTGCGCAACACAGTGAGACCCAGTCTCTTAAAAAACTAAATGGATTATAAGCTCATCTCAGAATAGTTGCTGGCACATAGTAAGTGCTAAGCAAACACCATTCACTACTACTATTAATATTTTGATTTCATTTTTCTTTACCATTTTCCATGTAAACAAATATCTAAAAAATGTTTGCCTCAAAGCTACTAAGTAATCTGGAAATGGGCATATGTTTTATATTTCACATTTCATTGTCTCCATACTTTGGTAATATTTTCCAGTAAATTTATAATCCATGTAGCTAACGTTGCTGCCTATGTGAGCATCTGTTCTACCGTTTTGAACTTAGGAAATACAAGAATACAATAGCTACATTGTATTTCTTATGTGTAGTGATAATACTGCAAACTCTTATCTCTTAATACAAACTACCACTTTTCTGATTATATTTGAGAGTCACTCTGTCTGGCTTTTTATCACATGCCCCAAATTAAAATAGGTAGTATCTTCTTAAAATTATTTACTCTACTTTTTCATTTGACAAATCTTAAGCCCAAAAGGTAAAGTGACTTGTGACTTGCTCAAGTTCATACAGATAGACAATGATAAAGACTGACCCAGAACCTTCAGAGTGAATTCAAAGCTCTTTTCATTTCTCTGGGCTGAATAATTCTGTTTCTTGTCAGGGGAGGTGATAAACATCTGAAAACAGTGAATGACTCAAATCTCCCAAGGTTAAAAAAAAATTTCAAGAAGCAGATCTTCAAAGGTCATTTAAGGTAGCACCACAACAACAAAAGTGGCATAACTCAGTACTGTTTCCTTCTCAAAAAATCAGGTTATCTCAAAAATTTGCTTTACTAAATTTGTATTAGCCTAACCCAAATCTCATGCTACTTCTTCCCAGCTATTGCTGCAACGTTCTAAAACTGGGCAAAGTCAGCTCAAAATTCAAAATTCTAATGACAAACTCCAGGGAACTGTCACAGTGCAATGTTATAGCAAATATTCCTGAAAATAAGTGGTACTTGGGAATTCTGTTCTACTGAGATTCTCAGTGTGATAGAATCTGATTTGTTTCTTCAGAAATACCTTTCCATGGAAACCATACTAAAATAAAAGAGAATACACAAAACTTTTCTCATTTACACCACTAACTGATATTTAAATTTTCCAAATTTTTTGTGGCACTTCAAATCTAACAAGCATTTATCAAAGGAATTAATCTGTAATCATTAACGATTCATTAATTAATCTGTAATCATTCTTTCAAAAAGCCTGGCCTACAATCCCAATGCACGTCTACCGCCTAAGTAGCTGGGATTATAGGTGTGTGCCACTACACCTAATGTTTGTATTTTTTTGGTAGAGATGGGATTTTTCCATGTTGCCCAGGCTAGTCTCAAACTCCTGGGTTCAAGCAATCCTCCCACCTTGGCCTCCCAAAGTGCTGGCACTACAGGTGTGAGGCACTGCCTGCGCACCCCATTAAGTTCTTAAATTCTGTGTAATAGGTATTATCCCTATTTTACAAATGAGGACACTGAGACACAGTTAAGTAACTTGGCCACACTGCTATTAAGTGACATTGTGTGACTAGGTTTGTGTGACTCCAGAGCCTCTGTTTTCGCATAAATTTATCTGTTACATGTTAATCTCAGAAAGCATAAAGATAATGGTGTATGATGGTGGCGACAAATAATTCAAATATTTGTTGAATGTTCTACTAGGTTATTGTGCTTGCTTCCTTAATGCATGTGTAGTAATATTATAACAGTTTTCATTACATGTTATAAGTATATTTGAGTAATGTATACTCAAATTTATTGACTCAGATGTGCTGAGTTTGAATTCCAGTGGTACCATATAATATTTGTGTAAACTAGAGAAAGGAACTCTGTTTTTCTGGGCCTCAGTTTATTCATCTTAAAAATGAGGTTGGCTGGGCATGATGACTCATGCCTGTAATCCCAGCACTTTGGAGGCCAAGGTGGGCGGATCACCTGAGTTCAGGAGTTCCAGACCACCCTGACCAATATGCTGAAACCCCATTTCTACTGAAAATACAAAAATTAGTCAGGCATGGTGGCATGTGCCTGTAATCCCAGCTATTCAGGAGGCTGACACAGGAGAATCGCTTGAACCCAGGAGGTGGAGGTTGCAGTGAGCTGAGGTTGCACCATTGTATTCCTGGGCAACAAGAGCGAAACTTCACCTGAAAACAGAACAAAACAAAAATTAGATTAATATTATCTGCCTCATAGGGTTGTTGTGAGACAATACATTAGTTCACTCAAAGGGCTTTAAATGACACAAACACAATAAATATTACCTGTTGTTACTGTGTTATGCTTTTAAGTTTTTTGGGTACTTTAACATTTCCTTCAAATAGCATTTCTCTGTGAGAGGTAGGGTCTAGAGTCTGTTACGTTAAGTCTTGTTTTACAGATGAGAAATCCATGAAGGAACTTAAGGAACCAGAATAAAATTAAAAGAAATAGGCTGGGCACAGTGGCTCACATCTGTGATCCCAGCACTTTGGGAGGCTGAGGCAGGAGGATCCCTGAAGTCCAGACATTAGAGACCAGCCTGGGCAACATGGTGAAACCCTGTCTTTACACACACACAAAATACAAAAAAATCAGCTGGGTGTGGTGACATGTGCCTGTGGTCCCAGCTACTTGGGAGGCTGAGGTGGGAGGATCACTTGAGTCTGGGAGTTTGAGGATGCAGTGAGCTGTGATCACACTATTGCACTGCAGCCTGGGCAACAGAGCGAGACCCTGTCTCAAACACAAAACAAAACAAAACAAAACAAAAAACAAAACACACAAGAACCTGCAAAAACCCCCACCAAAATGAAAAGAAATACAATTTAAAATATTCTTTAACCCCAATCTGAAAGAAAAAAAAAGGGCTTGGGATGTGTTCTAATAGTTACCTGTCTTACATAAGCAGGACTAAGCTGTGGTATTTGAAATGAGAGAAGAGATCATTGCTGGCCACTCCTTTCTTCTTTTTGTTTTTGATTCTCTTCCTGCTGTTAGATGGGAGGTGGGGAGAATGTTGCTGCATCTTTCTTATGTCCTCTTCCTAGACGGCTGTGTCTAGCCTAGCCATCTAGGAAGCTGAGAAACAATATTTGAAGGATGTCACATTTGCTGGGAACCGAGAAGACAGCTTACCTTTTTTATGTGAAAAAAAAGGTAAAATGAGGGGAGACGTGAGCTACTAGTATGATCTGTTGGTGTTATGTGAATTGTTTCACCAGTTTAACTCTTAAACTGATTTAACTGAATCCCACTCTTTTGTTGTGTGTCAGTTTCCTGCAGTCATTTAGAGACATTTTTGGAATCTAAGTACTTCTAGGGTTTTTTCCCTTTTTACAGCTTTATGCCACTTGGTATCTCTCAGCTGTCAGCACCTGATTTTGCTGCAGTATGTACTGCATGATCTCTGCATTGCTATAACCAGACCTCGGTCAGATGTACTCTTTCCATCTCTTTGATGAAAAGATTTATTTGCATTTCTCCCTCAGGCTAGTATGCTATAGCATTGGAGACTCTTCCATACCTTTTAGAAAAACCTGAAGAGTCATTGAGAAGTCACTTTGTGTTGGGGCTTCTCTTGGCTAGCATTTCTCTGACTGTAGCCTTCCCTTATATCTAATGCATAAAAACACTGTCTTTAGCAAATGTATATTGCACCTGTCCTTGGAAGGGGCTACTACCATACTGTTACTGGAACTGCAGAGAGTATAACAAAGCATATTGGATTAGACAGAATGAATATAGATAAAGCATTACACTTAATGGAAGAGAGCTTTAGGATAAGGCAGTCCTGAATTTAATGCCTAGTTCTGCCTCTTAATACCAGTGTGACCCTGAGCAAATTGCATAACCTCCCTGAACCTCAGTTTTTCTCATCTGTAAAATAGAAATACCAATAATAAATACCTAGTTCTTAGGGTTGTTTGAAGAGTTAAATGAAATAATAAATTTGTAACACCTAACAGAATGCTGGGATGTATTCCTTACTGTGAACTGTTACAAACCTTTCTGAAGTTGAGTTTCTCGTTAAAATTGGGGTATTGATACTTATCTCAGATTTCTTGTAAAAATTAAATAAGGATACTAAACAGATAACCTGGCACAAAAGTTTTATCCAGCATAACAATCCTGGGGGGATGTTTATGGTAAGAATATGTGCAAACAGCAACTGAAGCAACTAAACACTATACAGTATTTCTACTGAAATCATACCATCACCAGTAACTAGCCAGTGCTGCTTCAGCAATCTGGGTTACTCTGGCTGTGTCGAACTAAATATATGCATTTCCAGTTATATTTTGCCCACTATAATTTCCTTAGTATATCTGGAAATCTAGTCCTTTCTTTTTTATACATAGATTCTACTCATTCTAAAAGTCAGCTTAAATTTCATCATAAAGCTTTCTCAGATCACTTTGGAGAAATGATTTGTCCCACTTATAAATGCCATTATGACATTTAGAATGGCATCAGTCTATGGACTGATATACAGCATCTTTGCTCCCATTATCTGCTTGGAAGCACTTCTAGTCTTTTTTTTTTTTAATTAAAAAGAAAAAATAGAGGCTGCGTGGGGGGTGGCTCATGCCTGTAATTCCAGCACTTTGGGAGGCTGAGGCAGGCGGATCACCTGAGGTCAGGAGTTCAAGACCAGCCTGACCAACATGTTGAAACCTGTCTCTACTAAAAATACAAAAATTAGCTGGGCTTGGTGGCAGGTGCCTGTAATCCCAGCTACTTGGGAGGCTGAGGCAGGAGAATCGCTTGAACTTGGGAGACAGAGGTTGCAGTGAACCGAGTTTGCACCAGTGTACTACAGCCTGGGCAACAAGAGCGAGACTCCATCTAAAAAAAAAAAAAAAAAAGAAAACCATTACAAAAGGAGAAATGACTGTCACCAAAATTAAAGTGTCATGTATCCATAGAATATTAAGTAAAAATACTGCATTAAAAAAACTTTAAAAAAATTTAGAGTGGGCTAGGTGCAGTGGTTTATGCCTGTAATCTCAGCACTTTGGGAGGCCAAGGCAGGAGGATCACTTGAGGCCAGGAGTTCAAGATCAGCCTGGGCAACATAGAAGATCCTGTTTCTACAAAATATTTTTAAAAATTAGCTGGGTATGGTGGTGTGTGCGGGTGCTCAGGATGCTGAGGTGAAAGGATCTTTTGAGCCCAGGAGGTCAAGGCTCCAGTGAGCTGTATATGATCTTGCCAGTATACTCCAGCCTAGGGGACAGTGAGACCCAAAAAAACCAGTGATTAGAGTAAAAATTTCAAGATAATTTCATGTTATGGGCCATGAGGTCTCCCTGCTTGGCCTGTAGTGCTTTGGTGGCCCATGTGGCAGGGGGGTGGCTGTGCTGCTGTGCCCACCCACCTTGCTGCCCAGGTTAAAATATAACAGAGTGAATCCTCTGCCCCTGGGTACTCTCACTTTCTCCAGGGACACCAGAGACTCGCTGCAAGTGGCCACCGACGGCTTACTCCCCCTCATCAGCTCTGACCGGTGGGACCCATGTGAGTGGTTGAGGGCAAGGACATACATACCTGTCTTCTGCGGCTCTTGAACATGGCACGAGGGTGTGGTTTGCCTACAGGAGGCTCAAGGGATACACTGGGAAGGTACTGCCCAAGACTTTTTGTCTCCCCTACAAGGTCCCAGGTTCCCTTGCCTGGCTACCCTGAATTCAAAGCTGAAAACAGCTTTCATGAAATCTAACCTCCCTCCTTTCCCCTCAGCTTCCAGGAATGTGGGGCCAGGCCATGTCCCATTCTCCAAGAGCCAGGATGAGGGCTAGCTGTCATGCATTGATGACTCCTCCCTGCTGGCCTGGTCAGAATAGAGGGGTGGTAGGGACTGGTCCTATCCCAGCCTGTGGACCAGGTAGCTGTGGCTGTACTTGACCTCTTTGCTGTATGGCTCCAGGAGGACCTTGGTGGGCTCTTTATCCATCTTCTTTCTGGGCACAGTGTGGCTGAGGAGGCAGCCTGTGAGGTCCTTGAGCATTGGATTGGGCCCCAGCATGAGCCTGGTATGGCCTGGCTAGCTCTGATGCCAGAGCAGGCCAGCGTTGGGGGATGGTCTGGGTCTCCATAGCCTCTAGCAGAGTGACCAGTGAGAGCTGTAGCTCTGAGGGTGCTGCCATCAGCAGGTATCACCAGCAGCAGACACTGCTGCAGGCCCTGAGTGAAGGGCATGTCCTTGGGTGCCACTGGCTCATATGAGGGGAGCAAGGGGTCAAGGAGGCCGAGAGAGGCTCACAGTAGATACAATCAAGGATGTCCATCTTGCACACTAGCTGGATGCGCTCCTCCTTGGTGGTCCAGAGCTAGAAAGGCGGCTTGGTGACATCTAAGGGCAGGAAGGACTTTTAGCGCTGGTACCAGGCTATGAACAGCCAGGCAAGCAGTGCCATGCCACTGCCCGACAAGGCATTGCAGTGGTAGTTGAAGATGGCATTGTGAGTCAAGTTGTCCAGTAGCACCACCAGCTCTCAGGAGTTCAAGGACAGGGTGTGGCTCCCCCTGGTTGTGTACCTTCAAGATCCAGGTGATCATGAACTGCTTGGGGTTCTGCTTGAAGCCACAAGAGATGACCAGGAGCTTGGTGTAGGTGTAATATGTGTAGTACCAGTAGTACTGGTCTCCCTTCCCCCGACCCATGTGAGTGGCTACCAGCATTTGTCAGCCATGGTTGTAGTTGCCCTAAGGCAGAAAACAGCAGAGAGCCTGGATAGGTGCTACTGGATAGGTGCTGCTACAGGAGAGAGAAGAATGGCCAGGCCCTTCAACTGCTGAAGGAAGCACCAAGGGGAATAGTAGGGCTCTTGTGCTCCTGGAGGAAACATCATGATGCGGGGGTGGTAGTAGGGTGGCCCCTCAGCTTGAAAATACACCCAGCCCTTACTCTCTCCCAGGCCTGAGTGTTATCTCTGACTTTCCCAAAACTTAATAGCCTGCTGTTGACTAATAAAATAAACAGTTAACACATTTTTTTTTTTTTTTTTTTAGACAGAGTCTTGTTCTGCACTCCAGGCTGGAATATGGTGGCATGATCACAGCTCACGGCAGCTTCAGCCTCCCAGGCTCAGGTGATCCTCCCACCTTAGCCTCCTAAGTATCTGGGTCTATAGGTACATGCCACCAAGCTCAGCTAATTTTTGAAATTTCCTTGTACAGACAAGGTCTTGCTATGCTGCCAAGGCTGGTCTTGAACTCCTAGCCTCAAGTAGTCCTCCTGCTGTGGCCTCCCAAAGTGTTGGGATTCCAGGTGTGAACCACTGTGTTAAACCCATAAAACCCACATATTTTCTGTGTTATGTGTATTATATACTTGTACTCTTATAATAAATTAAGCTAAAGAAAATGTTATGAAAATTATAAGCAGGAGAAAATATATTTACTATCCATTAAGTGGACGAAGATCATCATAAAGGTCTTCCTTGTCTTCTTCACATTGAGTAGGCTGAGGAGGAAGACGAAGGGTTGGTCTTGCTGTCTTGGGGTAGTGGAGGTAGAAGAAAATCCATCCGTAAATGGACATGTGCAGTTCAAACCCATGTTGTTCAAGGGTCAGCTATACCTCCTTCTGCCCTTTGTATATCTGTTGTTGCACTTGACACATTGTGTTGTAATTATTTGCATACTTTTGTCTATTTATAATAGACTATGAATATCATAAGAACAGACTGTCTCTGTATTCCCACTTTTTAGCACATGCCTTGCTCAATAGATACTGAATTGAGACCTTGATGCTTTCACCATGTGTTGGCATTTTACTTTTTCCAACCAGAGAGGGCATGAATGGGAAATGAGTGATAAGTATGTTTTGGTGTCTATGTGTGTGTGTTTAAAAAAAAGAAAAAATATATATACACACATCATATGTACAAAATATATATATATATCATATATATATCTATATGATGTGTATAGATATATGAATTTTTGAGATGGAGTCTTGCTCTGTCACCCAGGCTGGAGTATAGTGTTGCAGTATGATCTCAGCCCACTGCAACCTCCACCTCCTGGGTTCAAGCAATCCTCCCACCTTAGCCTCCTGAGTAGCTGGGACTACAGGCATGTGCCACCATGCCTGGTTAATTTTTGTATTTTTAGTAGAGATGAGGTTTCACCATGTTGTCCAGGGTGGTGATGACCTCCTGAGCTCAGGTAATCCGCCCACCTTGGCCTCCCAAAGTGCTGGGATTACAGGTGTGAGCCACTGCACCCAGCCTCATATATATATAATATATATGCACACACACATATAATCCACATACCATAAAAATTATTTTATATGTATAATTCAGTGCTTTAAAAAAATGCATTCACAGGATTGTGCAACCATCATCATTATTTAATTTCAGAACATTTTTATCACCCCCAAAAGAAACCCATACTCATTAGCAGTCACTCTGTTCTCTGCTATTCTAGCCCCTGGGAAGCCCATTTATATGGATTTGCCTATTCTGGACTTTTTGTATAAAAGGAATCATACCATATGTAGACTTTTGTGTCTGACTTCTTCTGTAGTGTTTTCCAGGTTCATCCACATTTTGTAGTATCTATCAGTACTTCGTTTTATTTTTTTAGGACTAATAACCCATTGTATAATAATACTACATTTTGTGGCCGGGTGCGGTGGCTCATGCCTATAATCCTAGCTCTTTGGGAGGCTGAGGTGGGTGGATTGCTTGAGCTCAGGAGTTTGAGACCAGCCTGGGCAATGAGGTGAATCTCCATCTCTACAAAAATATTAAAAAACTTAGCTGGGCGTGACGGTGTGCAGTTAGCTCCCAACTACTTGGGAGGCTAAGACAGGAGAATCCCGTGAACCCTGGGAAGTGGAGATTGCAGTGAGTCAAGATCATGCCATTGCACTCCAGCCTGGGCAACAGAGCGAGACTCCTTTCTCAGAAAAACAAAACAAACAAACAAAAATCCCTATATTTTGTTTGTCTGTTTATTAGTTGATGGACATTTGGGTTGTTTTCACTTTTTGTCTGTCATGAACAATGCTTGTTCTACAAGTTTTGGTATGGACGTAAGTTTTCATTTTTGGAGGTGTATTTCTAGAGTAGAATTGTTGGGTCATATAGTAACTCTGTGTTTAACTTTTTGACAAACTGCCAGATTTTTTCCACGGTGTCCGTATCATGTTACATTCTCAATAGCAATGTATGAGGGTTCCAGTTTCTCCACATTCTCGTAACACTTGTTATTGTCTTTTTTTTATTATAGCCATACTAGTGGGGGTGAAGTGTCATCTCATTTTTTTTTTTTTTTGTTGCGACGGAGTTTCACTTTTGTCGCCCAGGCTGGAGTGCAACTGGCCAATCTCAGCTCACTGCCACGTCCACCTCCTGGGTTCAAGCAATTCTTCTGCCTCAGCCTCCCAAGTAGCTGGGATTGCAGGCATGCACCATCACACCTGGCTAATTTTTCTATTTTTGGTAGATATGGGGTTTCGACATGTTCGACAGGCTGGCCTCAAACTCCTGACCTCAGGTAATCCACCTGCTTTAGCCTCTCAAAGTGCTGGGATTACAGGCGTGAGCCACTGTGCCCAGCCTCACTTTGGTTTTGATTTGCAGTTTCCTAACAGTTAATGATGTTGAGCATCTTTTCATATGCTTATTGGCCATTCATATATCTTGTTTGGAGAAATGCCTATGCAAATCCTTTGCCCATTTTTAGTTAGATATTTATCTTTTTATTGTTGAGTCATAAACTCTCTGTATCTCGCTATATATTCTGGATACTTGTCTCTTATTGGATATAGGATTTGCAGATACTTTCTATGTGGGTTTTTTGATTCAGTTGCCTAGAGTTCATTGCCCATGCCATATGTAAAGATGATATAGTGGAACTAGAGGTTCTGACAGAGCATATGTTGACTGAAGTGATTGCCGTATCACAGATAGCATCCTTAAGCAGTCCTAGAAGCTTTTGATTACAAGAAAGGAAGTAAGCATTTAACCAGGAGCTGAGAAACTTTGGGTTTTAGTCCCCTCATTATTGCAGCCAGAGAGTATGACCTTGGGCATATTATGTAATTTTTTCAGAGTCAGAATTTTTTACTTCACTTATATAAAGTGAATGATTTGGACTAATCTTTCAGGTCACCCAATACTAAAGTTTGAGTTGATAAGGTCCTGGGGGGGCACATGTATTGTAGATCAGATTATACTCGCTCTCATTTGTTCTTACCACAGAACCTATGTAATGCTGTTTTACCTTTGCTGGAAAATTTGTTTTGTTTTTTCCTCTTTAATGAAGGACCCTCTGTTTCTTTAAAACTAGTCATATTTAATTCTGACCAACTCTAGTCATTTGAATAAACCTGCATTTTTTTTTTCTTTTGAGGTGGAGCCTCACTGTTGCCCAGGCTGGAGTGCAGTGGTCCGATCTTGGCTTACCACAACCTTCGCTTCCTGGGTTCAAGAGATTCTCCTGCCTCAGCCTCCCAAGTAGCTGGGACTACCATGCTCAGCTAATTTTTGTATTTTTTGTAGAGATTATTTTGGCGAGGGTGGTCTCCGACTTTTGACCTCGTGATCTGCCCGTCTAGGCCTCCCAAAGTGCTGGGATTATAGGCTTGAGCCACCACGGCCTAAACCTGCATTTTTATTTAAGAATTTATAGCTAGGCTGGGTTCGGTGGCTCATGCCTGTAATCCCAGCACTTTGGGAGGCTGAGGTGGACAGATCACTTGAGGTCAGGGGATTGAGACCATTCTGGCTAACTCAGTGAAACCCTGTCTCTACTAAAAATACAAAAATTAGCCAGGCATGGTGGCACAGGCCTATAGTCTCACCTACTCTGGAAGCTGAGGCAGGAGAATCGCTTGAACCTGGGAGGTGGAGGTTGCAGTGAGCCGAGATTCTGTCACTGCACTCCAGCCTGGGTGACAGAGCAAGACTCCGTCTCAAAAAAAAAAAAAAAAAAAAAAAAAAATTATAGCTAAACAAAACCTTCAAATTTCTTTAATCTAGTGTTCTGTGACAAAAATGATGAATTATTGTACAAATGTCCAGTGGAAAAAAAAAACAAAAAAACCCAAAAATGATGAATTAGAGGCACAAAAAGTTCATTGATTTAGTAACCCATTTGCTGGGTGTCTACTATATTTCTGGCTCACGGGTATAATTAGGTACTAGGAGAATTGAGGTCTCCTGGACTTTCAGTTCACCACTATTTCCAGTATACTGCTTTGTCATGGATTACTAAGTTAGAGTCTGGTTAAGGAGTTATATCAAGACTTTACCAGCTTCTCAACTAAGGGTTACAGTAATTTGTCTCCAAATTCTGATCCCTAATAATTTATAGCATCAAATAAAACCAACATGTATTTGTTACATATTTTAGGTATAAGTTGATTTATAGTTTAAAATTTTAATCATCTTCCCTTCCTTGAAGGACCTATTTGCAGCCTTACACAGTTACATGTATCTCTAAGCCCTTGAATTGGCTATGTGTGATATATGTACAGGAACTTCAGTCCAACATGAGTGCTTTTGCACTATCCCAACCCATGTTCTCTGGTTGCTTTGAATCCTGATTAAAATGATTTATTCCGGTACTGTGCCTGTTCCTAACCACTTGTTCATATTAATGTGGTTTTTCCAAATCTTAGTGGAGTTTGCAACTATATTGGAATCACAAATAACAGTTCTCTTGGAAAATATCTGAAGTCTACCCAACTCCACCCCATAAGTAGGTACTAGTGTAGGCTGATTAAATGATTTGATACAAGTGTAGAATATTTCCAAGGAGTCCATAGTTCTGTGTAAGTAATTCTAAAAACCAGAATACATTTAAAAATGAATAAAGTAATTAGCCTCGTGGCAAAACCTGACCTGAATTGAAGTAGGCTATTTATAATCTTTATCACGCTTTTTTTTATTATTCACATATTTAACTGTAGAAATATTAATTGTTTGCCTTTTGGGTGCTGCCCTACTCCCCTTTAAGTTTCCAAAGTTTGAAAAATTCAGAATTCCAAAACACATTTAGCCCCAAACAAAGAATTGTGGATTGGTATTTGTTTTGTTGGTGATAGTTCCTTGTTACATGGATTCTTCTTGAAACATACTCCAGAGATTGAGTGTTTTGTATTGAGCTTTCATTGGTTAATAAAGCATGATGGGGGTGATGGGAGGGAGGGCATCAGGAAGAATGGCTAATGGATGCTGGGCTTAGTACCTAGGTGATGGGATGATCTGTGTAGCAAACCACCATGGCACACATTTACCTGTGTAACAAACCAGCGCATTCTGCATATATAGCCCTGAACTTAAAAGTTGGAAATTAGGGGGAAAAAAAAGCACGGCAATTGATTTCTACTGCTGTTTTTGTTTCGGACAGGATCTTGTGCTTTCCCCAGGGTGGAGCGTAGTGGCCTGATCATAGCTTAGTGCAGTCGTAACTTCCTGGGCTCAAGCAATTCTCCTGCCTCAGGCTCCCAAGTAGCTGGGATCACAGGCATGCACCACCATTCCCAGCTAATTTTTAACATTTTTTTGTAGAGACAGGGTCTCAACCATGTTGCCCAGGCTGGTCTTGAACTGGAGCTCAAATAATCTTCCTGCCTCTGTCTCCCAAAGTGCTGGGATTTAGGGATGAGCCACCACACCTGGCCTTGTTTATTTTTTAAGAGATGGGGTCTCACTCTTTTACCAAGGCTGAACTGCAGAGGTGTGTTCATAGTTCACTGTAGCCTCCATCTCCTGGACTCAAGTGAGCCTCCTGTTTTAGCCTCCTGAGTAGCTGGGACTACAGATGCGCACCACCACACCTGGCAGTTTTTAACTTTTTTTTATAGAAATGGGATCTTGCCATGTTGCCCAGGCTGGTCTCAGACTCCTGGACTCAAGTGATCCTCCTTCTTGGGCTCCCAGAATGTTAGGATTACAGATGTGAGTCATTATGCCTGGCCTCATGTCTCTTTTAATCTAGAGTAGGAGTTAGCAGACTTTTTCTGTAAAGAGCTAGATACTGTTTTCAACTTTGTGGGTCATCTTGTCTCTTGTGAGGGAAAAACAGCTGTCAATTATATATAAACAAATGGACATTGCTGTGTTCCTATAAAACTTGAGTTTGCAAATCACTGATCTGGAACGGTCCATTCTAACTTGTTTGTGTGTATGTCTTTTATTTTTTAAATTTATTTTTATGTATTTATTATTCATTTAATTTTTAAGCTACTGCAAATCAATGTTTGTATATCTTTAATAACATTCTCCTTTGGAAAAGTCCAGGCCAGTTATAATGTCCCATAAATCGGAATTATCTGATTGCTTTCTTCTTTTTTTGAGACGAAGTTTTACTCTTGTTGCCCAGGCTGTAGTGTAATGGCGCAATCTTGGCTCACTGCAACCTCTGCCTCCTAGGTTCAAGTGATTTTCCTGCCTCAGCCTCCCGAGTAGCTGGGATTACAGGCATGCACCACATGTCCGGCTAATTTTGTATTTTTGGTAGAGATGGGGTTTCTCCATGTTGGCCAGGGTGGTCTTCAACTCCCAAGCTCAGGTGATACACCCGCCTTGGCCTCCCAAAGTGCTGGGATTATAGGCGTGAGCCACCGAGCCTGGCCCCTGATTGTTTTCTTATACTTAGATTCAGAATAAACATTTTTGGGAAGAAATATTACATAGATGCCGCTGTGTACTTCCCCTTGTGTTGTATTGGGAGTCATATCATGTCAATCTGTTTCTTCCCTTCCTTCCCTTTCCTTTCACTTTCCCTTTCTGAGACGGAGTCTCTCTCTTTGTTGCTCAGGCTGAAGTGCAGTGGCTCGATTTTGGCTTGCTGCAGCCTCCCCCCTCCTAGGTTCAAGTGCTCCTCCTGCCTTAGCCTCCCAAGTAGCTGGGATGACAAGTGTGTGCCACCATGAGTGGCTAATTTTTATATTTTTAGTAGAGATGGGGTTTCACCATTTTGGCCAGTCTGGTCTCGAACTCCTGACCTCAAGTGATCCACCCGCCTCGGCCTTCCAAAGTGCTGGGATTACAGGCGTGAGCCACCACACCCGGCTTGTCTCATTATTGTTGTTGGTAAGATTTATCTGTCCATTGTAAGGATTCCTACTTCCCTTTGTAAGAAATCTGTGGGGTAACTTTGAGAGAGTATGAATATCCTATTTTCTAGCCAAATGGTTTTAGCATCCACCAATAATCTTGGCTTGAATCAATTTTTACACTGGCGGTTGTGATTATAGTTCTTAATATCTGCCTAAATAATAATAGCAATAATAATTATATTTTTTAAATGCCTGTGAGCTTAGGAAGTTCTATTCATTTATATAGTCACTGTGATTTCTGTAGTTTAGTTTCCCATCATAGACTTGTCTCCTTGGGAGGGTAAGGCTGAAAGATTCGATCTGCGTGTGCTGTGCTTTCTAGAAGCAGGCTTCCAAAATAGAGTGTTATTTATTTATTTATTTATTTAACTTTAAGTTCTGGAGTACATGTGCAGAATGTGTAGGTTTGTTACGTAGGTGTACACGTGCCATGGTGATATGCTGCACCCATCAACCTATCATCTACATTAGGTATTTCTCCTAATGTTATCCCTCCCCCTAGCCCCTGGTCCCCCAACAGGCCCTGGTGTGTGATATTTCCCTCCCTGTGTCCATGTGTTCTCATTATTCAACTTCCCCTTATGAGTGAGAACATGTGGTGTTTGGTTCTTGTGTTAGTTTGCTAAGACTGTCTTTCTTTTCTGAGCCCAAGGCTACTTAAGAAGAAGGACCGTGCTAGGCACGGTGGTTCATGCCGGTAATCCCAGAACTTTGGGAGGCCGAGGTGGGCGGATCACAAGGTCAGGAGATCGAGACCGTCCTGGCCAACACAGTGAAACCCCATCTCTACTAAAATACAAAAAACTAGCCGGGTGTGGTGGCGTGCACCTGTGGTCCCAGCTACTCCAGAGGCTGAGGCAGGAGAATTGCTTGAACCCAGGAGGCAGAGGTTGCAGTGAGCTGAGATTGCGTCACTGCACTCCAGCCAGGGTGACAAGGGTGAGACTCTGTCTCAAAAACAAACAAACAAAAAAAAGTAAGGGACCTAGCCTAGGCTGGACTGGAAGTAGTTTTTGCTGTGGGTTCCTTACTTCTTATGTCAGTATTTCTTGTGTTTTAGTGGTTCACTTTCTGAGTCCTGTAGTATTTTCTGGATCGAGCTTGTATTAAAGACCATCAAGTAGATGGTCCAGAAAATTGTACATAATAATCTTCTTAAACATTTTCTTCTCACCAACTTCTTATGAAAAATTTCAAGTATAGAGAAAAGTTGATAGAATACTTATTAGAATATTCATTAGAATTCTGTAATTGTCAACTGTTTGCGTTATTATACTTAAGTAGCTGTTAATATCTGTATCTCTATATATTTCAAAACTTTTTTTTTTTCTGAACAATTTGACAAGCTGCAGATGTGCCACCCTTAATAATAAGGATAATCTGCTACATAACTACCATACCTTTATCACACCTAAACAGTTGTTTTTTTCAATCAGTCCATGTTCAGATATCTCCAGATTTCTCAGGAATGTCTCATATAGTTCACTTTTTTTTAAAGAAATGTTATCCTGAAGAATAATAGTAGATGAGAGACTGACGCATACTAAGAATTGGACAGTAAAGTTTTCTGTGTGTTCTCCTGACATAAAAAATAACTACTACATTTATAAGGTGCCCTGCAGTAGCTGTAATTAGTTGCATTTCTTTGTTCAATAACATGAGATCATCAGAGTGGGGGTGGTGGCATCAAGGCTTCTTTAGCTTACGACCAGGTGTTGGACCTTTCAGAATATCCCTGATGAGCATGATAAATTGAAAAAGAAATTAGAATGATGCCCAGCTCACTGCCTTACCCATGGTAGGTACTTAATGAATGTTTGTTGTCTTAAAGATGTAACTGGAGGGGGTGTGCCAGAAAAGGAAATACCATATATCTGTCCTCATTCGTTGAGCAGTTATTTGGTGATTTCAGTGCATTTAATCTGTTAGGTATTGTGGGAGATTAAAGGTAGGAAACACCAACTTGGACAACATAGTGAGACACTGTCTCTACGAAAATAAAATTAAAAATAAGCCAGGTGTGGGCCGAGTGTGGTGCATGACGCCTGTAATCCCAGCACTTTGGGAGGCCAAGGCAGATGGATCACCTGAGGTCAGGAGTTTGAGACCAGCCTGGCCAACGTGGTGAAACCCCGTCTTTACCAAAAATACAAAAAATTAGCTGGGCATGGTGGCGGTCACCTGAAATCCCATCTACTTGGGAGGCTGAGGCAGGAGAATCACTTGAACCTGGGAGGTGGAGGTTGCAGTGAGTCAAGATCGTGCCATTGCACTCCAGCCTGGGTGACAAGAGCGAGACTCTGTCTCAAAAAAAAAAAAAAAAGTCAGGTGTGGTGGCAGATGTCTGTAGTACTAGCTACTCAGGAGGCTGAGGGGAGAGGATTGCCTGAGCCCAGAAGTTAGAGCTGCAGTGAACTATGATCACACCACTGCACTCCAGCCTGGGCCACAGAGTGAGACCCTGTCTTTTATTTTTTATTTTATTTTATTTTAAAGATGGGGTTTCACCATGATGGCCAGGCTGGTCTTGAACTCCTGACCTCAGGTGATCCACCCACCTCAGCCTCCCAAAGTGCTAGGATTACAGGCGTGAGACACCGCGCCCGGCGAGACCCTGTCTTTAAAAAGGAGCAGGAGGGCCGGATGTGGTGGCTTCGCCCATAAACCCAGCACTTTGGTCAGGAGTTTGAGATCAGCCTGGCCAATATGGCGAAACCTATCTCTACTAAAAATACAAAAATTAGCTGGGTGTGGTGGCAGGCACTTGTAATCCCAGCAAGAAACAATGTTCTTGCTCCTGAGGAGAACTAAGTATTAGCTGATAGGAAACAAACTCTGTTTTTTTTTTTTTTTTTTTGATTAGTATTTATTGACTGCCTTCTTCTGCATGTCAGCTAGTATTCGAGGCTGGGCACTGGGATACTGTGGTGAATGAAACTCAAAATCCTCTTCATGAAGTTTACATACTAGTTGCGAGAGATGAGTAGTAAGCATATCAACAGAATAATTTCAGATTGAGATGGAGAAAAGAGAAGCTTCACATACTAGGAAGTAATGTGAGAGGAGTACAGCTTTAGCTAGGATTATCAGCTTAGGCATTTCTGAGGAATGATATTTGAACTAGGAGGAGGTAGTTGCCATGGGAAGATCTGAGGGAAAGCAGAGAAAGCTCCAAGTAGAAAGATCATTTTTTTTGAGATGAAGTCTCGCTCTGTTACCCAGGCTGGAGTAGGGTGGTGCAGTCTCGGCTCACTACAAACTCCGCTTCCCAGATTCAAGCGATTCTCCTGCCTCAGCCTCCCGAGTAGCTGGGATTACAGGTGCCTACCACCACGCCTGGCTAATTTTTGTATTTTTAGTAGAGATGGGGTTTCACCATGTTGGCCAGGCTGATCTTCAACTCCTGACCTCAGGTAATCTGCCTGCCTTGGCCTCCTGAAGTGCTGGGATTACAGGCATGAGCCATCGCATCTGGCCCCCAGTTAGAAAGATCTTAAGGTGGAAATGAGCTGGCCGATGTGAGGACCCAGGAGGCCAATGTATATGGAATAGTGAGTGAGAGGGATCAGAGAGAATGGTAAAATATGATAGGAGATAAAGTAGGAAGGGTGGCAATATCCAGATTCTGTAGAGTTTTGTTTTAAGTGATGGGAAACCATTGATGAATACAAATGGTACTCCATAAAACAACTGAAGGATTCAGGCCATTGGTAAAGGCTTAATTTTAAGAAACTGTTAATTCAGGGACTGGGCATGGTAGCTCATGCCTGAAATCCCAGCACTTTGAGAGGCTGAGGTGGGAGGATTGCTTGAGCCCAGGAATTCAGGACCTTCCTGGTCTATATAGTGAGACCCCATCTCTACCAACAACAACAACAACAACAACAACAAAGAAACTATTAACTTGGTGGATCCTGAGGATACCCCTCTCTTTCCCTCTTTTATTTTATTTTTTTTCTAAACAGATCTGTATTGAATAACCATTACATTCATAATATTGTACAGGTGAAAATACAAAGAAAAAACAGTTCTGTACCTTCAAGGAGTTTTGTATTTTAGTTGGAGTATTATGACATAAACACACATACAAATGTTTATGCATGTCCTGTATGAAAGAACAGTACGTCTATCATAGTAACATATGCGTATGTACTGAATGTCAGTAGGTTTTCAACAAGGGTAGAGTTAAAGAGTAGCGAGTGTGGAAAGATTCCACTGAAGAGGAGGATAGCAGTGAATTTCTTGAATAGATTTGATAAGATGGAGAGGGCATTCCAGGCAGGGAAAATGTCTGGGAAAAGTTACAACATGAAGTTATTTGTCTTCAGGAAATGAGTAGATCAGTCTGTCCATAGAAGGAAAAAGGTAACCGCCAGCTTGCCAGGGCCTTGAGTGATGCATTAATGAATTTAGACTAATCTGTAGTTACTGTGGATACCCCTTATACGTTTTACTTATGTGTTAGTCACCTGTATTCTAAATCTGTTTATTTATAATATTTATAACATTGTCTGCTATGTGCACATGTATTCTTTGAAACTCAGCCCTGATCACTTGCAGATATAAAATAGAATTGTGATTCTGGCACGTGGTACATATATAAATACAGATACAGATGCAGAAAATGAACGAACCAGGGGAGGAGAATATTTTAACTGATGTTACTTCCTTAGGAACGTTTGATGGGATGGAATTTGTTTCTCTAGTTGGGGTGGAATGGTTGGAGAAAATGTAGAATGATAAGGCTGTGCTGATGTTAAAAGGTGTTGCAAGATTCTGAAGCTCATTGTCTTACTTATTTATTTAGAGACAGAATCTTGCTTGGTTGCCCAGGCTGGAGTGCAGTGGCACAATCTCAGCTCACTGCAACCCCCACTTCCCAGGTTCAAATGATTCTCCTGCCTCAGCCTCTTAAGTAGCTGGGATTACAGGCGTGCACCACCACACCTGGCTGATTTTTGTATTTTTAGTAGAGACGAGGTTTCACCACGTTGGCCAGGCTGGTCTCAAACTCCTGACCTCAGGTGATCTGCCCCCCTTGGCCTCCCAAAGTGCTGGGATTGCAGGCGTGAGCCACCATGCCTGGCCTCATTGTCATCTTTATTATCTGGGTTTTGGTAGGGCAATGGTCATTAATTTTTGAGGGCTGAAAATAAGAGAATGGTGAGTCTAATGATGAGATTTTCCTATCTTGATCATTATTTAAAAATATGCCTCATCACATACACACAATCCCAATAGCTTCTAAACAGTCTCTCACTCATCTACCCAAATTCCACTGGGTTTAAAAATATTTTATCATTTCATATCAGTCTTAGCAATGTCATCAATAAATGCACTTTGTGACATTCATTAGGACTGATGCTATAGTCTTTTAAGATTATTGAGTATTTTCTGTTTATTTTCTCTTTAGCTTAGAGAAGACTATGTCCAGTATATAGGCTTGTGCTGTTAATGTTTATTGTCTCCCTCTAAGAAGCATAGCTTTTATAGCTGGTAGAAATAATCTGGAATTTTTTTTTTTTATCACTCAGTGTTACAGATCTGACAACTAATGTTCTGAATAGATAAGTGCCTTAGCATGAAAGGAGGGAATTATTATCTAGTTATAGAAGAACCCAGTGTCCGTCTCCCACAATGAGACCAGGGTTATAATCTTTCTCAAAACAATATATTGAGGTGTGTATCCCAGCTCTCTGCTGTTGGAGACTTAATAGTGTCAGTTGGAGAGCTAGCACTTAGACGTACTATAAAAAGATGAGTAACGGGGTAAAGCCACATCCTTTCTTTCTTAAGGATAAGCTAGTTTAAGATATTTACCTTATAATGCTCCAAATATGGTGGGACTTTTAATAATGCTGGCCTTAGAGGCTTTTATTTTGTCTTCAAGGCTCAATTAACACTAATTAATTTTGTATAATAACACTTTACATTTATGAAGTGTTGAAGTGTTTTTATAAGCGTTAGCACATTTGAACTTTAGGGCATGATTGTTAGATGGGGGAGGCAAATACATTTATCTCTATTTTAGCTGAAATGTATTAAAAAATTCAGATTTTACTTCACATCCACCTCTTAGTACACTAAGCTGTGCTGCCTTTTATGATTTCACTTGCTTTCTATCCAGATTCCCATAGTAATGAATTATGTTATGATGGGTTCCATTTTGGAATAAACTTAGTATTTTTTTTTAACTGAAAAACCTGTATTTTCCACTTTTTTTTTTTTAATTCAAAGGGAGTTGAATGAACTTCATTTTTTCTTTTTCTTTCTCTTTTTCTTTTTTTTTTTTTTTGAAATGGAGTGTCGCTCTGTCTCCCAGGCTGGAGTGCAGTGGCAAGATCTCGGCTCATTGCAATCTCCCCCTCCTGGGTTCATGTGATTCTCCTGCCTCAGCCACCCGAGTAGCTGGGACTACAGGCGTGTGCCACCACGCCCAGCTACTTTTTTGTATTTTTAGTAGAGACGGGGATTCACCATGTTAGCCAGGATGGTCTCGAGCTCCTGACCTTGTGATCCGCCCACCTTGGCCTCCCAAAGTGCTGGGATTACAAGCGTGAGCCACTGCGCCTGGTTTAATTTTTTCTTTTTAAAATTAAAATTGGAGCAGAAGAATTTGATCCTAGACAGATCCTTGAGTTTGAATTAAATTATCCTTTTTAATTCTGATGGATTCAGTAAATATCAAATATCTTCTGTGTGCCAGTACAGAGGGTGGGAGGTGGTGGGGGAAGCCTTATGAATTAAACTATTACAGTGAAAAAAGAATTTAAAGTCAGGTAGACCTGAATTCAAATTCCAGCCCTGTTAATTAGTTGTTAGTTGCAAATTGCTAAGCCCCTTGGAGCTTCAATTTTGTAATCTCTAAAATAATAATAATACTTATAGAATTATTTTGAGAAATAGGTGATGTATATAAAGCACTTAGTATAATATGTGCTTTTAAAGACATTACTGCCTATAGACGAATGAATAGACAAAAATGTGTGGTGAGAGTTACTGAGTCTTGACAGGAAGTGTTTGACCTAATGCAGAATAGAGTGAAGTGATTTTGGCTGCCAGTGTACCGTGTGCTGCTTTTGTTGAAACTTGTAGCTTTCACATTGGTATTTGCCAGCATTACATTTGACTTCTCACATAGTAAAAGCCAACTCATTCCTGTGGGGTTTAAGGCATGTGGAAACATCTATCTGTAGGCTAGACGTTTAAACTTCTGTTGTAGTTCAGTTGGGAGAGAAATTGCACATTACCATAGAGTAGTGAAAATCAGGTAGCAGGGAGCCTCTCTGGGCTGGTACCTATATTCAGTTTCCTGAATTCTGTAAACATCAAAAGCAAGAATGGCCATCCAGGATGAAAGTACAGTTGACAGTAATAAACTGAACAGGGTGTAAGACTAAGAACTTACTTTGTTTTCTAAAATGGTACCTTCTTCGTGTATAAACCTCTGTTGAGCATCTGTCATATGCCAGGTACTATTCTGGGTTCTAGGAATACAGTGATAGTGGTGGGGAAGCCCCTTTTCTAATAGAGCTTACATTCAAGTGAGAGAGAGAGTGTAAATAAATATAAAATACAATGAATCTTTGCTGGGCGCGGTGGCTCACTTCTGTAATCCCAGCACCTTGGGAGGCCAAGATGGCCAGATCACGAGGTCAAGAGATTGAGATCATCCTGGCCAACATGGTGAAACTCCATCTCTACTAAAAATACAAAAATTAGCTGGGTGTGTGGCACATGCCTGTAATCCCAGCTATTTGGGAGACTGAGGCAGGAGAATTGCTTGAACCCGGGAGATTGCAGTGAGCCAAGATTGCGCCACTGCACTCCACCCTGGGCAACAGAGTGAGATTTTGTCTCAAAAGAAAAGAATCTCAGGAAATAACTAAGAACCATGAAGGGAAGTAAAACAGGAGAAGCAAGTATGTTGGGTCTCACTGTGTTGCTCAGGCTGGCCCCAAACTCTTGGGCTCAGCTGATCCTCCTGCTTTATCCTCCCTGTGTACTGGGATTACAAGCATGAGCCTCTGCACCTGCCTTGCTTGTTTTAAAATAGGATCTTATTTTAGGTAGAATGATATGGAAGCTTTTGGTGACAAACAGAACC
Source organism: Ateles fusciceps (assembly GCA_036589455.1). NCBI lineage: Eukaryota > Metazoa > Chordata > Mammalia > Primates > Atelidae > Ateles > Ateles fusciceps. The sequence goes on from JAZHEH010001321.1 coordinate 4,765,209, forward strand.
CAGGATGAAGCTGAGTGACCCTCAAAGAAAAGGAGCCAACATAGTGTGTTTTAGTCGTGAAGGGTGCTTTATATGAGTAGAGAGAGCACTGACTTCAGAAATTGCTTTAGGAGGTAGAAGGGAGGATCACTTTGTTAAGTGATTGAAATCAGCTCATATTGATTCTCAAAAATGTCTATGGGAGGGAGTGGGTCTGGTACAGTTAAAAATTGGCCTGCATGCCATTCTTGGAACACATATTTTACTGTGAATTATACCACTCCAGAAGGCATATATTTAGGTGTCCAGGAGACCTAATGATTCCCCTCCCACACACACTTCACAGCATTTTTAAACAGTATAGTCTGTGAACTATCTGTATCAGAATGCAAATGCAAATCTGTGGGCTCTGCAACAGATCTGCTTAACCAGGATATTTGAAAATAGAACCCAGGAATCTGTAATTTTAACAAGTACCCAGGTAATTGTATATCCATACTAAGGGTTGAAAATTACTGTTTATAACCTTGTTGATAGAAATAATCTTTAACCCAGTCTTAGTAGGCAGGCAGGCAAGTACTTACTTATTTAAGACTCATTACTTTTCATAATTGACATTGGAGCTTATATTTCCTTTTGCATTGATTGAACTTCTGTCTTTAATCTCTGATATACTGTGTCCTCCATATTAAGATGTGCCGATGAGACAGCGGAAAATGAAACCTTTGTCCTCTTTCCTCATATTATTTTGTGTTTTCACTATTAGTCACATCCCTGGAAAGAGGCAGCCTCTGAACAGAGAATGCTGAATTGGCTGTAGACTGATGTGCTTCAGTAAAAATCTTTCTCACACTCTGCACGTTTTTTTCTCTGTTTATTGAAAATTCTAGTTATTGGGCCGGGCATGGTGGCTCACGCCTGTAATCCCAGCACTTTGGGAGGCCGAGGCGGGTGGTTCACCTGAGGTTGGGAGTTGGAGACCAGCCTGACCAACATGGAGTAACTCCGTCTCTACTAAAAAATACAAAATTACCTGGGTGTAGTGGCACATGCCTGTAATCCCGGCTACTTGGGAGGCTAAAGCAGGAGAATTGCCTAAACCTGGGAGGTGGAGGTTGCAGTGAGCCAAGATCGCACCATTGCACTCCAGCCTGGGCAACAAAAGTGAAACTTGGTCTCAAAAAAAAAAAAGAGGTTTAGATAATTGTAGTTATTTACCTGTTACTAAGGGTTTATATATTTTTCCTAGATCTTTAAGTGTCTAACGTGCACTTAAAAAGAAAGAGAAAAACAGAATGAGGCTATTGAGAAAGTATGTGATATACTTAGTAGTAAGACAGTAAATACTTGGTATCAAGGTAGGGGATAGAAAAAATCAGCAATGGCAAATTTAAACCATCTGCAGTGGTCCAGCTAGATCCTTAAAGGGTTCACAGCCAACATTTTAGTAGGTATACTTTTGAAGAAAGTATGCATTGTTTTCTCCGTTTTAATTTTAATGGTCCCACTGATATTGTTGGGTGGTAAGTGTATCTGCTAGGACCTATGCATAGGACTAAGCTAGCAGGTACCCAGGCGTATCTGCCAGCTCCCAGGGAGAGCTGCTGAGGACAGGGTTTTCTAGCTTCCTTCGAATTTCCACTTCCTAGTAGTGTGATTTGAGCCCCTCTCTCAGCTCTGTATGACTAGAAAATCTTCAATCTAAGCTTGATTTATTTGGCTTAAATGATGGGACAAACCTCTAAACCTGGGCAAGCTCAACACTTTGTACCTTGCCTTTTGTGTACTGTCATGGCACCTGTCAAGTTTAGGACATTTAGAGTTTGAAAGGGCATTAGAATGAATGAAAGTCTATACCTTTCATTTTACTGTTAAAGAAATCAAGATTCAGAAAAGTGAACTTATTTTCCTCAAAGTCTACATACTAGACTATGAAGTCAGGTGATGTGGATTCCTTCAGTGGAGTCATCCAGTTGAGTAATCTTTTAAAAAATGTACCTCCTTGCCCCAAAAGGATGTTATCTTTCTGTTTAAGGGTTCTTATAGTCTTTCCGTTCTAATAGTCAGTTGTTTTTGACTTTACCTGTATAGTGATTGGGAGGCCCCATTAAGGCATGAGTGGTAATTGTATCTTGTTTCTTAGTAAAATTATGTAATTAAGATAAAAACTCTTGAAATTAAGGCATATGGAGGAGAAATAACTCTCCCTTAGTCACACCACAAAGCAGCAGAGGAGAATTCACAAAGAGTTGGTTTATTTGCTTGGTACCATGTTTACTTTCTTTTGCCCCACCCTCTCCTTAGCCACTTGACTCCCTTAAAGTCAATCTTGTGAAGAGGTATGGTGTGGAGAAGATACCAGAGTTGGGAGTCTGGCCTCTTAGGTCCTAGGTCCAGCTTTGCTTCAAAACTCCATTTCCTCTCTTTGGGCTTTATTTTCCCCGTCTTTTAGACAAGATTATTGCACCCTAAGTATCTTTCCAGCTCTGATATTCTTTGATTTCATGAATCTTGGAAGATTCTAATGCTATTTGATGAAGGGCTGCAGTTTGCCATTTGCTGTTGCTCACAGTATGATTCTGCATTGAAACTTTACTACAGTGTATCTTGGGTGTTCTTAGGCTAAGTTTTTTTTTTTTTTCAGGAGGAATTTTTCTGAGACTATAAATTATATAGATAAGCCAATTTTTGTTTTCTTTTTCTTTCCTTTTTTTCCTTCTGTGCTCCAAGACATCTGAATTTTTTTTTTTTTTTAAAGAGAGGTGATGAAAAGTTAAAAATAAGAATGAGAAGACTACTTGAAACTTGGATCTTCAGGAATTACATTAATGAGTATCCCAAGTGACTACTCTTAGGAATAATCAAGAATAGCAAATGTCTTAGGTCTATATAGGGTGACATAGCATTGTGGCATTTTCCTGATGCTGTTGCAGAGCACAAGGATGTTCAAAGTCTGTGGTTAATTTTTGACCTTCGAGAGGAAGTGCTGGCTTACCTCAGGGCTTGAGAGCAGAAAGAGCTATTGAGGACAGGGTTTTCTAGCTTCTTTGGAATTTCCACTTCCTAGTAGTATGATATGAGTCCCTCTCTCAGCTCTGTATGACCAGAAAATATGCATTCAAGCTTGATTTATTTGGCTTAAATGATGGGAATTTGTTTACCCTGAAAATATCACTTTAACCCTGAGATAACCTAATTATTCTTTTTTTTTTTTTAGATGGAGTCTAGCTCTGTTGCCCAGGCTGGAGTGCAGTGGCATGATCTCAGCTCACTGCAACCTCTGCCTCCCAGGTTCAAGCGATATCTTGCCTCAGCCTCCTGAGTAGCTGGGATTACGTGTGTGTGCCACCACACCCAGCTAATTTTTGCATTTTTAGTGGAGATGGAGTTTCACCATGTTGGTCAGGCTGGTCTCTAACTCTTGACTTCATGATCCACCTGCCTCAGCCTCCAAAGTGTTGGGATTACAGGCGTGAGCAACTGTGCCCGGCCAGCCTAAAGATTCTTATAGGCTACTAAAGTTACTTGGACATGAGTCCATCTCTAGAGCATGCTTGATGGCTTTGTTCTAAAGTGATAAAGTATAGTCTGGCTCTGTACTAGACACTATTTGTCCTTATGCTCTATTCTTCTAGGTAGGTGAGGCTCCTTCTATTCCTGCCTGAATGAAAAGCATTTAGCTAACTTCCCAAGCATGCCGAATCTTGTCCTTCAGTTTTTCTTTGTTTTTCATAATTCTTTGCTGCAGCTCAGCATGTCTTCCAGTTGTGGTCTACACAAGGAAGGAGCCATAGAAGTTCTGCACGTTTGCTTACTGGAAAAGAAACGTTAAAAGCATGAGTTAGAAAAGGAGTTCAGGTCTTTTACTATGTTCATAGTACGAAGAGTGGGGGAAGATGGGGGAGGTGTGGAGACTTGGATCCAATAAGACTAGACTAGATAAAGGATTTGAGGAAATGGAACTTTGGATTGCCAACAGGGCAGAAATACTTGAGGAACACTCCCGTTTTAATTGGTTATTTTTAGTTTGTAGAAAAAGAGTAGTTTCATCAGTATACTGGAATCTTGTAGTCGTGTTTGTAACCTAAACTAATCGGCTTAGCCTGTGCCAGAAAAGTGTCAGGTGGCATGCTCATTTCCTTCTAACTTTTAGTACTGCCTGGCTTAACTACTGCTGTTCTGTGACTAGGCTTCAGGGCATTTGTAATGGGGACTAATGTGGGTAAGGGGCGGCAAGCTGCTGCTGGTTGGATACTGCTGGTCTGAACAGAGAGAACCCTCTTGCTAAACCACTGTCCTAATGCATTCACTTTGGCTATAGATACAATGTGGTGCTTAAATCCAGAGTGTTCACTTGTGGTACCCTAAGTATGACTTTGAGTGGAACTACCTTAGAATCTTATTTTTCCAATTAATTTGACAGTCTCTAGACATTTCTTTTGGTTCTTATCCTGGATATTTTACTGTACCTTAAGTGGTTTTTAATGGATTTTAAACTCTCAGTTATTCATTCAGCACAACTTTGAGTGCCCACTCAAATGTATGCCTGGCACCATTGCAGGTATTGTGTCTTTTGGTGTTTCTTTATTAGAAACTCTAGATTTTATAAATGTTATTCATTTGGAGAATGTCAACTTGTTAATTACTTAAAGTCTTTTTAAAATTATTATTATTATTTTTGACAGAGTCTCGCTCTGTTGCTGAGGCTGGAGTGCGGTGGTGTGACCTTGGCTCACTGCAACCTCGGCCTCCTGGGTTCGAGCGATTCTCCTTCCTCAGCCTCCCGAATAACTGTAATTACAGGTGCACACCACTAAACCCAGCTAATTGTTGTATTTTTAGTAGAGATGGGGTTTCGCCATGTTTACCAGCTTTGTAGGTTGGTCTCGAACTCCTGACCTCAGGTGATCCACCTGCCTCAGCCTCCAAAAGTGCTGGGATTACAGGCATGAGCCACTGTGCCCAGACTATTTTTTAGTTTTTGAGGCAGTTCTTGCTCTGTCGTCTGGAGTGCAGTGACATGATCTTGGCTCACTGCAGCCTTGACCTCTGAGGCTTAAGCTGTCCTCCCACTTCAGCCTCCCAAGTAGCTGGGACAGGTATGTGCCACCACGCCCCGATTAATTTTATTTTTTATAGAGACAAGGTCTTACTATGTTGCCCAGGCTAGTCTTGGAAGTCCTGACCTCAGGTGATCCTTCTGCCTTGGCCTCCCAAGTGCTGGGATTACAGGCATGAACCATCATGCCCAGCCCATGTATTTTAATTTTTAAATTTGGATTCGATTTTATATAAATTTCTAGGCCAGAAAAACATGGTTTGTAGTCCAGTTTTGGTTTGAGTACTCTATGGTCATTGTACAGGAACAGATGTAAATTAACTAGGAAGATGTGACCTTTGCTCTTTAGGCTTTTGGAATGTTTGGAGAAAACAATAGGCAGTACAAATTATTGAAGAAAGTAAAAAACTATTACAAACTAAACTAGCTGTTTATAAACTAACTGAGGGGGCTGTTTAGTCAGTAGGGTTTACAACCCCCCATTGGAGCAAGTTTTGCCTTTATTTCTTTAACTTTGTATATAAAAATATAAGCCAGCAGCTTATGAATGTGGCTGTTTGTAGTCTTAGGAGTTTTCTCCCTGGGCTGGTCTTATTTTTTGCTTAAGACATAATAAAAATACTCTGGGTAACTGATTTTTTGGAGGCAAGAAAAACTTAAAAGGTAGTCAGCTCAGTAAAGCAATAGCAGATGGTGGTCTGATCCATCTTGTTTGTAAAGGCCAGGGAAGTGGAGATGGTGATGTTCTTGTTTCTGCCTCTTTTGGGCACTGAAGCAAGAGGCTGAATGTGAAAGCCCTCCCTTAGTTGATGTCAGCTTGCTTTAGGTTAGCAAATTATTTAAAATATGAGCCTCAGTTTCCTCAAATATAAAATGAATTTGATACTACCTTCTTACGGGGTCATTATCAAGGATTAATTGAGAGTATGGATGTGAAAGTGCTTTGAACTATGAAATAATGTATAAGCATTAGATATTATTGTCAAGTGTAGCGGCTCGTGCCTGTAATCCTAGCACTTTGGGAAGCTGAGAGAAGAGGATCGTTTGAGGCCAGGAGTTCAAGACCAGCCTGGGCAACAAAGGAGAGACCCTGTCTCTACAAAAAAATAAAAATAAAAAAAATTTTAGCTGAGCATATTAGTGCACACTTGTGGGCCCAGCTACTTAGGAGGCTAAGGTGGGAGGGTCTCTTGAGCCCAGGAGGTTGGGGCTGCAGTAAGCCATGATTGGACCATTGCAGTCCTGCCTGGGTGACAGAGTGAGACCTGTCTCCAAATATACTATAATATATATATATATATATATATAATTATTAGGAGGTGTATTATTTAGAGTGTAGGAGGCATGTACTTTTGAGGCCCCTGTTAGGATAGGATATCTTCTCGGGATCCTGAATTTCAGATGATTCTGGGCATCCAAGAATTGGACTTCCTAGGCTTGGTGTGGTGTCTCACACCTATAATTCCAGCATTTTGGGAGGCTGAGGTGGGTGGACTGCTTGAGCTCTGGAGTTTGAGACCAGCCTGGGCAACATGATGAAACCCCATCTCTACAAAATATACAAAACTTAGCTGGTTGTGGTGACACATCCCTGTAGTCCGAGCTACTCTGGAAGCTGAGGTGGGAGGATTTGCTTGACTAGTCCCGGGATTTGAGACTGCAGTGAGCTGTTTGTTGTACGACTGCATTCCAGCTTGGGTTACAGAGGAAGACCCTGTCTTTAAAAAACAACAAAAACACTACCAACAAAAAACAAAACCCAGACTTTAGTTGGTGATGATAAGGAATATACTATTATTAATGTTATTTGAAAGGGATGTACATGTGGGAGATGAATTATTCTTTCTTGTAAATTTATGTAAGTCCACTTATACATAAAAATTTTCGTAAGTATAGGCACTTGTAATTTTCAGCAGTTTGGCCATTGAACATTTACTGAACTGTTACTGTGTGTCATGTTCTATGCACATGTTTGGATTCAGAGATGAAATACATAGTTCTGGCCTTTCAAGAGCTCAAGGTTTGGTACAGGAGAGTAACAAGAAGACAATTATAATACAGAATGATAAGTGCTATACTAGAGATAAACCTAGGGTTTTTCAGAAGGGCTTGTTCTTACTTGATTCCTCTCAACTTCCTCTCCAGACTTTGTTTAAAAGTTGTGAGAGATATCTTAGGCCTGGAGAAATGAAGCAGTTTGCCTAAGGTCACACCCATAGCTTGTCATTTTTAAAACTAAAACTAAGATCTGAGTTGTCGTCCTTGCTTTCACTTTCAGTTATGTCCTAGTTAATTGAGAGGCCAAGATAGGAGGATTGCTCAAGCCCAGGAGGTCGAGGTTACAGTGAATTCTGATTGTGCCACTGCACTGTAGCCTGAGTAACAGAGTGATAGCCTGTCTCCAAAAACAAACAACCAAAACAACAACAGCAACAAAAACAAAAGAACTCGTCACATCGGTTACTAAAAAATATAGACTATGTGTTTCACATTGTACCAGGCCAATGGCAGTACAAAAGAATAAGGTAGTCTATAATTATGGTGTAGTAGGGATAAGTATAAATCCTAGCACTTTGGGAGGCGGTAATCCGAGCACTTTGGGAGGCTGAGGCAGGTGGATCATGAGGTCAGGAGTTCAAAACCAGCCTGGCCAACATGGTGAAACCCCGTCTCTACTAAAAATACAAAAATTAGCCAGGCGTGGTGATGGGCGCCTGTAATCCCAGCTACTTGGGAGGCTGAGGCAGAGAATTGCTTGAACCCAGGAGGCAGAAGTTGCAGTGAGCCAAGATGGCGCCACTGCACTCCAGCCTGGGTGACAGAGCTAGACTCCATCCAAAAAAAAAGAGAGAAATTAGCATCAAGTCAACCCAATTAATACTTTTTTAGTACTTCGTGTATAAAGCTCCATGTTAATTGCTACGGGGAATATAAAACAACATAGGACAACTTACCTTTGACTTTTTCTTGAAGAGGTGGTGTCAGATAAACCTGTAATGAAAACTAGACTAAGAAAATTGCTCAAGTAGAGTTACGGACAAAGTGCTTTGGGAGCATATCCCCAAGAATCTTAGAATATTAGAACAAAAAGGGTAGTTAGAGGTGATCAGTTCTACTGGTCTTTACCATTTTGGAGACATGGAGCCCATTTGGTTAGAGAATTTTGAGGAACATAAGGGAATCAAGTGAAATTAGGGCAACAATACACAATTTTCAGCAGCCTTGGATCACAGAAATAGAGTATTGTGGAACTGAGGCCTTTTAAAATAAAACTGAACACGTAAACTGGCCAAAGGTAGACTCACTGCTTTGTGTACCTATAATATAACAATAACCATGTTTTATAGTATACAAATTACTTTCACATACATTCTTCTGTTTGGTCCTTATAATCAAGACACATTGTCATTTCTGTTTACAAATGAGGAAACTATTCTAGTAAGTTGGAGAGACAAGATTAGAACTCAGGATTCTACTGCCCATTGTACTGCCTGGTGTGTGAATGTGAGTGAGTTTTGTTTTAATTTTAATTTTTTTTTTTTTTTTGAGATTGTGTCTTGCTCTGTTGCCCAAGCTGGAATGCAATAGCACCATCTTGGCTCACTGCAACCTCTGCCTCTTGGGTTCAAGCGATTCTTCTGCCTCAGCCTCCTGAGTAGGTGCAACCACAGGTGCGTGCCACCACACCTGGCTAATTTTTTTGTATTTTTAGTAGAGACGGGGTTTCACCATGTTGGCCAGGATGGTCTCCATCTCTTGACCTCGTGATCCGCCTGCCTTGGCCTCCCAAACTGCTGGGATTACAGGTGTGAGCCACTGTGCCTGGCCAATATTTGTTATTTATTATTTTGTTTGAGATGAAGTCTTGCTCTGTCGCCCAGGCTGGAGTACAGTGGCATGATCTCAGCTCACTGCAACCTCTGCCTCCCAGGTTCAAGACATTTTCCTGCCTTAGCCTCCTGAGTAGCTGGGACTACAGGCGTGTGCCACCATGCCTGGCTAATTGTTGTATTTTTAGTAGAGATGGGATTTCACCATGTTGGCCAGGTTGGTCTTGAAATCCTGACCTGAGGTGATCTGCCTGCCTCGGCCTCCCAAAGTGCTGTGATTACAGGGGTGAGCCACCCTGCCCGACCTCCTGTTTGTTTTTAATAATGCAGACATTGACTTGAGACTTGTTGGCAAGTGTGATTTAGTAAAAGAAGGAGATAGACTATAAGAAGGAACTTGGGGCTTAGGGGTGGGAGGCAGAGAACTGGCAGGGAGGCTGATTATTCTGACTTAGGCATCTTCCCTGCCCTTTTGGATGCTGCTTTGTTATACCTCTGGCCCCACCCATCCACCTCTCTTAGTACTTATTTAAAAAATTATTTCTGCTTTAACTGGGAAGGTTACTTTCTCAAGGTTTTTTTTTTCCTCAAGCACTTCCTGATGTGTCAAGAGAGAGGGAAAAAAACTAAGGATGTGTAAGGCAGAATCAGAATAGTGATGAAAAGAAAATTGAATTAATATTTGTAGAATATATTTTTGTTCAGGCATAATGTGCTTATTTAATGTATTTTTTTTTTTTTTTTTTTTGAGACAGAGTCTTGCTCTGTCACCCAGACTGGAATGCAGTGGTGCAATCTTGGCTTACTGCAGTCTCTGCCTCCAGGTTGCAGCTATTCTCCTGCCTCAGCCTCCCGGGTAGCTGGGATTGCAGGTGCGTGCCACCATGCCCTGCTAATTTTTGTATTTTCAGTAGAGAAGGCATTTCTCCATGTTGGCCAGGCTGGTCTCAAACTCCTGACCTCAGGTGATCCACCCGCCTCAGTCTCCCAAAGTGCTGGGATTACAGGCGTGAGCCACCACACCCGGCCAACCTGGCCAATTTTTTAATTTGTAAACTTAAAAAATTTTAATATATGTATATTTTTGAGACAGAGTCTCACTTTGTCCAGGCTGGAGTGTAGTGGCTTGGTCATGGCTCACTGCAGCCTCGATCTCCTAGAGCAAGTGATCCTCCCACTTTAGCCACCCAAGTAGCTGGGACTGTAGGCATACACCACCACACCTGGCTAATTTCTAAATTTTTTGTAGAAAAAAGGTCTCATTATGTTGCCCAGGTTGGTCTCAATCTCCTGAGCTCAAGTGATCCTCCCATCTCGGTCTCCCAAAGTGCTAGGATTGTAGGCATGAGCACTGGACCTGGCCTGGTTTTATTTTTGGAGAGACGGGGTCTTACTATGTTTCCCAGGCTGGTCTCAAACTCCTGGGCTCAAGTGATCCTCCCGCCTCAGCTTCCCAAAATGTTGTTATGAGTAAAATTTCAGTGCTGCAAAAGAATTTGCACTTGAAGATAAATCCTCTCAGCAAGGCAGTTTACTTTTATAGAAGGGTGTGGCATACGGATGGCGCAATGGTGGCCAAACGCTTGGACAAGGGGGAAGAGGTACTTATGCCTCTGCTGCTGTGTTGTTCCCCTATTGACTAGGGTTAGACGGTACAACTTAGACTAATCCTGATTGGCTATTTAAAAAAGAGCAGGGGTCCGAGCTGGAGTGGCAGGGTGGGTGTTTTGGTGGGAAGGACGGTTATGGGCAGGTTAGAGCAGATAGCCAGGGTGACCTAGGTCAAAGAAGGTGACTGGAGCAGGTGACCAGGATGAGTCAGGATGGAGCTGGGGTACCAGGGGGAACAAATGTGAACTATTGATTAGAACCAGGGGAGAAGGTTGTTTCCTGGAATTACAAGGAAGTTAAACTTTAAAGTAGAGAATTAAAGAATAAGAGAGCTGAACATACTGACATGCTGATTCTCTGAAGAAAAACTTAGGGTTCACTATAACAGTTGAAATTGCAGGCTTGAGTCACTGTGCTTGGCCTTGGCCAACTTTCTCTAAGCAGGTGAATAACAATTTTAGATGTGGTTTTGTTGCTAAACTTCACAAACATGGTCAAGGAAGCCTAGTCTCAATTACAGATTAGTGGTTAGAAAAGGAAACAGCAGGGCTGGGCGCGGTGGCTCATGCCTATGATCCCAGCACTTTGGGAGGCTGAGGTGGGTGAATTACTTGAGGTCAGGAGTTCGAGACCAGCCTGGCCAACATGGTGAAACCCTTTCTCTACTAAAAATACAAAAATTAGCTGGGTGTGGTGACATGCACCAGTAATCCCAGCTACTCAGGAGGCTGAGGCAGGAGAATTGCTTGAACCCGGGAGGTTGAGGTTGCAGTGAACCAAGATTGTGCCACTACACTCCAGCCTGGGCAACATAACGAGACTTTGTCTCAAAAAAAAAAAACCAAAAAAACAAAAAAACAAAGAAGAGGAAGTAGCAGAGCCAGCTCTTTGAGTGCCAGCTTTCAGATACATTAATCCTAAGCTAGTTTTATCAATTATTTATTAATAAGCACTCCCGAAGTACACACAAATTCTTAAGTCCTTTCTAATTCTGAGCTTGTTTATACTCTTGTTTGGTAAGGTTTCTTTGGCAAGGTGAAAAAGAACCTGATGCTTAGAGATGGGATTGCGGTATTCTAGTTTTGTTTGTCTGTTACTAGCTTCCTAAAAAGGTCTCACAAGTCCCTTTGTTTGTTTGCTTCTCTGTCATATGAGATAAGAGTATTTGCCTTCTCTTCCTAAAGGTTATGTAGATTGAAAAAGTTATTCTGGGAGATTTAGAAGCACTTTCAGATGAAAGACATTATAGCAGTCCTCTGTCATAGGTACTGAAATATGTATTATGGATACAATTTAAGAATCAATGGCAAGACTTAAAAAATTATTTTAAAAGTTTGAATAATTTGTATAACATGAGGTACTCGAATGAATCAAATGATATGCCTCTACTTCTGTCTTTTCGGTCCTGTTTATAGTTTCTTCAAGGGCAGATGGAGATAGGATGGTTAAAGATGTCATTCATAGTGTTATTGGAAAGGACAATAGTATATCATTGTCAAATATGGTTTACTCTGGCTTTTTTGTTTGATTGACAAAAGTGAGCCCCAGAAAGTGTAAAAGACTTATCTGAGGTCCAACAATATGTTAGTGGTAGAACTAGAGCCCACCACCTGAGTTTCTCACTCCCCAACCAAGTTTCTCTATACTTAGAAGGCATGTTGTCTTACTCTCAGTTTCCCACTTTAGTCAGAAAAGATCACTGGCTCTGGATTCTCTCTTTCTTTCTTGTTGGTAAGTGGGGTACGGAGGAGGGGAGTGAGAAAAGGCAGGTCTTAAAGAAGTTGACATGTCTTCCGGAGCTTGTGTTTTTTTTCCACTTTTTATTTTTTTCGTACAACAAAATTTTTCTTCCACTTTTTATCTAGTGTTCTGAACTCCCAACATGAAGTGACTTGAGTGTGAGAAGCGACTCAGTGATGGCATTCAGGGCAGCTGCCTTTACCACCTAGGTTGGCTTATGCAGAGCAAGCTGCCGCCACTTTGTTAGCCCCATACCCCTGATTGGTCCTTACCCTGTTTTGCCATCAGCTTATTTACTATGTTGGCTTTTTGGTGAAGAGACTGCACAGGGCAGAAAAACCATTAAAATCTCTCCTGGCTTTTTTCCTGAACAATCCTGAGTGCTACTTCAGCAATTATAGGGGGGAAAATAAAATTACTTTCCCCTCGATTGCCATATAATTTAGGATCACTAGAAAACTCTGTGATCCCAAGTTACTTGTTTTTCTCTGATACCAATTTTTCTGATAACAGAGTTATCCTTGTGTATACTTTAGTAAAGGGTCTGAGGGTAGTTTTTCTAGAGACTGTGAATGACCCAGAGTTGTTTCAGTCTGAATCATTTCTATTGTTCTACTTCATGTTTCACTGACTGTTTCCTCTGTCATCTCTATTCTGTCCTTAAGCCCATCCAGTGAATTAAAAAATTTCAGATACTGTATTTCTGTTCAAAAATTTCCAATAAAAGTTTTTTTTTCAGCTTCTCTTCTGAGATTTGCTGTTTTTCCTCTTCATTTTGAGCATATTTCCTTTTACCTCAGTGAGCTTAGTTATAATAGCTGTGTTAATATCTTTGTCTGAGAATTTCAGCATATGGGTCATCTTGGAGTTGCCCTCTGCTGATGGTCTTTTCCTTTGCAAATGGGTTTAATTTTTCTAGGTTTTTTTTTGAGACAGGGTCTCACTGTGTCGCCCAAGCTGGAGTGCAGTCGTACAAACATGGCTCACTGCAGCCTTGACTACTGGGCTCAAATGATCCTCCTGCCTCAGCCTCCCAGGTAGCTGTGACCACAGGCATGCACCACCACACGTGGCTCACCTTAAAAAATTTTTTTTGTAGAGACAGTGTCTCACTGTGTTGCCCAAACTGGTCTCAAAAACACTTTGGGTTCAGATGATCCTCCTGTCTTTGCCTCCCAAAATGCTGGGATTACAGGCTTGAGCCACCATGCCCAGATGATTTTTCTAGTTCTTTATGTAATTTGGAATTTATTCTTCACATGTGAATGTTGTATTGTGGAGACTTTGGTTTCTGTTGCTGTTTTTAATTTAGTAGACAGTAACTCAGACTCAAAACTGCAAACTGTCACACCTGCAGTGTATGGCAGTTCAAATCTCAGTTCAGTTCTTTCCTCCTTAGCTGAGGTCTTTGGATTCTGCCCTGTGCTTGCATGGCTCAGGGTTCAGCCAAAGAGTGGACAGAATTTACACACAGAACCCAAGACTTCTTCTCTGGCTCTCTTCTTACTTCTCATGATCTGTGGCTGCTATGAGCTGTTTCTTCAGGACAGAAAGCCAAGGGTTTGTTTTTTAATTTCAACTTCAGTTGGACCATCCTTAGGCCAGAGCTCCAAAAAATGGGAGTTCCTTCCATGTCAGCCCCTTCTTCCACCTTTCAACTTATTTTCAAAATCTACCAGCCCTTGTTCACTTCAGATAGTTGCTTTTTGTATTTTATCCAGAGTATAGTTGTTGTCTGTGGGAGGGTCATACTGAAAGCAGAATTTCATACTAACATTTTTTTCTATTATTAGAGTGTTTGGGGGATAAAAAATGTTCACTTGAACTTGTTTTGTAACATTGGGCAAGTCTCCTTTCCTCTGTGGGACTCACTTGCTCCTCTGGGAAATGAGGTGGTTGTGATCTGTAAGGATCCTTTAATGTCTGCTTCTAGGCAGACAGACATATACCACCACCACCATCACCGCCAACAGTAACAACAAGAAGTGCCAGAAGAGATGCTTGAGGGAAGTGATGAGGATGGATCTGTCATGGTGGAAAGCTCTCTGAAGTGGCATCACTAAGGAATTTGAGGATGTTTACTGTCATCCTCTTGTTTCTGGGGACGGAGGGCGAGTATGCTGAGGATGCAAGCAGTAAATGGCATTCAGAAAAAAGAAGTCAGTTGCTGGTTGCTCTACCCCTTATAAATAGGAGAGAATGTACAGTTGAAAACAAATCAGGATCAGCTGGAGTTCGTCTTTGACTTTTGGCAGTGCATTCTATCTTGTTTTGAAGAGAAAAGCCCCTGGACCTTAGTAACATGTCAGCAAATTTGGCAGTAGGTGGTAGGTGCTGGGACAGTAGCTTTCAGCAGGGGTGCTGCGATCATTATTAGGGCTGCAGAGACCTCAGGGGAGGTAGACCAGATTTATGTGACCATTTCTTAGAGTTCAGAATTCTTATGTAGGAGAGGTTTTAGGCTATGTAGAAGAAGGGGGGTGTGTGTGTGTGTGTGTGTGTGTGTGTGTGTGTGTGTGTGTGTGTAAGTGTAAGATGGGTGGGGGAGGGGAAAGAGACAGGTGTTGATGGGACAGATCAGAAGGTCTGTGGGACTGTCCTAAAACTATTTGAATACCAGTCACACTTTAACTTCCACTGATTCTTTTTTAAAAGGAGGGGCTGGAGAGTTAAAGCTCTCCCCCACGTCAACCTAAACCATCTCTTGGGTGCTTCCCTTGGTATGTATAGATCCTTTTTTATTTTTGTTTTTATTTTTATTTTTGAGACAGAGTCTTGCTCTGTTGCCAGGCTGGAGTACAGTGGTGCAGTCTCAGCTCACTGCAACCTCTGCCTCCTGGGTTGAAGCTATTCTCCTGCCTCAGCCTCTTAAGTAGCTGGGACTACAGGCGCGCACCACCCCGCCCACCTAATTTTTTGTAGTTTTAGTAGAGATGGGGTTTCACCATGTTGGCCAGACTGGTCTTGAACTCCTGACCTCAGGTGATCTCCCCGCCTTGGCCTCCCAGAGTGTTGAGATTACAGGCGTGAGCCACTGTTCCTAGCCGACATTATCAGTAACTCTTCTCTTTGGGAGGCTGAAGTGGGAGGATTGCTTGAGGCCATGAGTTTCAGACCAGCTTGGGTGACGTAGTGAGACCCCATCACTACCAAAAAAAAATTCTTTTCAACTTTTATTGGCTTGAGGCTTGAGTTACTCCTGTTCCCCTCATCTTTTAAGCTATTTTTAAAAACTCTCATTATTTCTCCATCTTAATTCTAGTTTTCTTGCTCTCTAGGAAGATAGAGGATGGATTCTTGTGTGTGCGCAAGCATGTGTGTGTGTTTAGGTGGAGGTGTGGCGGTTGGATTAAAGGGACCAATTGTCTTGGAAGGACCACAAGGTGGCTTGCAGGGATGAGCAAGGGAGGCAGTTGTGATGAAAAGAGCGGGGATAGTTTGAATGTAAGATCATGTACAAAAGCTTTAGGTTTACCACTAGCTTAGAAGCTACCTTTCCATTTTCCTCAAGAGTAAGATATACAAGAAGTTTGACCCAGATCTTCCATCTCTAGTAGCTCTTCTTTAATTTTAGGGTAAGATTCAATGGGATGGTAGGCTTTTCAATTCTCCTATAGAAGGCTGCTTGTTATAAAACTGGAGGGTAAGTTTATAGACAGAGAAGTTTCTATTTTTAGTTCTGATTGATATTGGGTGGTTCAGGGCTCTTTTGAGAACCAATTTGAGAAGGCAATGAAATGAGAGCCAGCATGGTGAAGGGACTTTCAAAGTCAAACAGACTTGAGTTTAAACCCTGTCATTTAATAGCAAGCTGTAAGACCTTGGACAAGTCACTTCTTGAAACTTAGATTCTTAGATTCTCTAAGGTAGAGATAACATTATCTTGTTATTGTCTTATATAAAACATAAGCATAGCGCTCAGGGTTGGTAATACTCCACAGATGCTTTTTCCTGCCTATCTTCTAGAACATATTATTTTTAGTGGAATCCTTGCTTTACTTCTCAATAATTGTGACACACCCTTTCCTAGTTGTAGTTTCCTTCCGTAAAACAAGGGCATTTAATTGAAGGTTGAGTATGCCTTATCTAAAATCCCTGGGACCAGAAGTGTTTCAGATTTCAAAAATTTTTTGTTTAAATATTTGCATGTGTATAGTGACATGTTTTGGGATAAGACCCAAGTCTAAACATGAAATTCATTTAAGTTTCCTATACACCTTATATGTATAGCCTGAAGGTAATTTTATTTTTTCCCAGGGGATGCTGAATGAACCCTGAGTATTGTGTGCCTATATTTTGACTGCGACCTATTGCATGAGATCACGTATGGAATTTTCCACTTGTGGAGTCATGTGGGCACTCAAAACATTTTAGATTTTGGAGCATTTTGGATTTGGGATTTTCAGGTTAGGGATGCTCAACCTGTAGTTGATTTCTGGGATGCTTCCTAGCTGTAAGATGTCATATATATTTTTAGACTGTTGAGGAATATTTAGGTGTTTTAATCTAAGCAAAGACAGTGGCTTCTACCCTAGGGACCATGTCATCTTATAGGAAAGGGGAAGTTTCCTGTAGCCAGATTATTTCTTGACTTCCCTGAGAGAGACCTAGCCAGCTTAGCCAGTTTCCTTTAGTGTTAGGATCTAGATCCAGATCTTACTTTGGGCCATTGCTGACAGTGAATTTTATGTGAAAGTCTTTGGGACAGCCCTCTGGGTCAGCTCAGTCTTGGTATGATTCATGCGTTACCTATCTCTTCTATTCTGTTTATATTCTATTCAGGTCAAGAGACAACTGCCTTTGAAAGATAGTGAGTGACTATTTCCAAATCAGCAAGCATAGGGAGAGCCGCTGGAAGTATTGACGAAAAGCTTGAATTACCTAAATGGTAAGTATGCTGTACTGTGAAACCTGGGCATACCAATAGAATTGGGTGGTTTCTGAAGCCAATTTTGTAATTTTGCCACTATTGGAAGTGGAGAGGAAAGTCAGTATTTGTGATGGCCTCTTATGAACCAAATACTATGCTGAGTACTTTACGTGTTTTCTCCTTTAACCAACCAACCTGATGAGGGTAAAAAATCCTTGCTTGAAGTCAGCAACCTTAAGAAGTAGGCCTGCCGCCCTTAAGAAGTAGCTACCATTTATTGAATATTTACTCTGTGTCAGGCACAGTCCCGTTGGACATCTTATCTCTCTACCAACTGTGTGAGGTAAGTACTGTTGTCATCACCACGAGGAAACAAGTTTAAAGAGATTAAATAATTATTCCAAGTTCACACAAGTAGTAGAACTAGGTTTCAAACCTGCATTATTTTCTTTAATTTTTTTTCTGAGACTGGAGGGCGGTGGCATGATCATGGCTTACTGCAGCCTGAACTTCCTGGGCTTAGGTGATCCTCCCACCTCAGCCTCCTGAGTAACTAGGACTACAGGTGCACACCACCATGCCCAGCTAATTTTTTGTATTTTTTTTTTTTTTTTTAAGAGACAGGGTCTCTATTGCCCAGGCTGGTCTTGAACTGCTGGGCTAAAGCAATCCTCCTGCCTTCATCTCCCAGAGTGCTGGGATTACAGACGTGAGCCACTGCCCTGGTGGTTTCCCAAAGTGCTGGGATTACAGGTGTGAGCCACCGCCCTTGGTATTGTCAGTACACTGTAATGTATCCCTTTTGATAAAGTTACTTTTTGGTCGAGGCTGTGACTGATTTAACCCTGGAAAAGCAAAGCAAAATACAAAACCTTTTGATCAACAACTAGCTTCTTTTCCTAGCCATTTATGGATTTTATGTGCCAATATTTTATTGGTTGGTGTTGGCTAAAGCAGAGGAGAGCACTAATGAAATAGAAGAGAGAGAAGTGAGAACTTGAATGGTGAGTGACCAAGACACCTAGTGGTCTTGGTTGCTACTGATAGCTGGATAATAGTTAGAGAAAGCTTCCCTAGGAGAGTAGAGCAATAGGGTAACTCAGAGTGAGTGGGAAATGGGTTCTTGTCATAGCAGTGACTGGGCATAGGAAAGGAATCTTAACAAAGCCTGTTGCTCTCACATCAACCCTTCTTAGGAAATAGCTGTAGTTAGGCATAATACAGAACTCTTCTTGAAGGAGTGGGAAAATTCAAGGCAAACTCTTGCCCTGTTAATTGGTTTAGGATTCTTGTTCTATTCCTTTCCCTGGAGCATTTCACTTACCTCAGAGAACTGGGTTGCGAAATTAGTTTCTTGCTGGGCGAGTGGCAGCCAGTATTTGGTCTCTTTTAATGGAAGCACCAATGGTGTTTTAATATATTTGGTGAAATTTTGGGGAAAACAACCATTTTATTCATAAAATTTATTACACTTTTTTTTTTTTTTTGAGACAGTCTTACTCTGTCACCCAGGCTAGAGTTTAGTGGCACGATCTTGGCTTACTGCCACTGCAACCTCCACCTCCTGGGTTCAAGCGATTCTGCTGTCTCAGCCTCTTGAGTAGCTGGGATTATAGGTGTGTGCCACCATGCCTGGCTAATTTTTGTATTTTTAGTAGAGACAGGGTTTTGCCATGTTGGCCAGGCTAGTCTTGAACTCCTGACCTCAGGTGATCTGCCCACCTCGGCCTCCCAAAGTGCTGGGATTACAGGTGTGAGCCACTGTCCTTGGCCTATATATACCTATTATAAATAAAATATTTTGCTATATTCTGGAGCTAATGTTCTGATGACAAAAATTGACCACTTACTACATGCCTTGGTTATTGGAACTAAGTATACAGCATTAAACAAAATAGAAAAAGTCCTTGCTCTCAAGGATTGTATTCTAATGGGTAGAAGCAGATAAAAATGAATAATTAAATATAAATAAACAGGTACATAGATAAATAATATCCCATTAGATGGTACATGCTAAGAAGACAAAAAAACAGGGTAAGGTGATAGTGATGGGAAGCTGAGGGATTGCTCCTTATGTATAGCAATCAAGGGAGACCTCTGATGAGGTGATATTTTAAGCTAAGATCTAAAAGAAGTGAGGAGTTCAGTCAGGGAGTTATCTGGGTGAAAAGCATCCTAGGCAGAGGGGACAGCAGGTATAAAATCCCTGAGGGATGAGAGTAGCTGTTCACGTATAAGGACCCATAGGGAGGCCATGTGGTTGGAGTATAGTATAGGGAAGGAACAGCAGAGTGAGGGTTGTATATAGAAATGTTGTATATGAGTGAGAGTTTAATATAGAAATGTTAGACCTACATCACGTAGGGCCATACAGCCATGTGGTATCTTTGGAGTGCATTTTATTCTAAGTGAGGTGCACCAGAGAGTTTCGAGCAGAGGAGTGACTTGATCTGACTGATTCTTCAAAAGCTTACTCTGGGTGCTGTGGGAGAACAGACTGTAGAGGGTGGGGAAGGATGGCCAATGATGGGAGCAGAGAGAACAGTTAGGAAGCTTTTGCAGTAATCAGTAGTCCAGGGTAGGGATGATGGTGGGTTGGACCTGGGTGGTAGTGGTGGCTAAGAAAGCAATGGATTCTAGACATATTTTGAAGGCTGTCAAATTCTAATTCTCCCCATAGACATGTTTGATCTTTTTCCTCCTGCCCCTGATTTTTTATTTTTTACTTTTTTTGGTTTTGTTTTTTGAGACAAGATCTCACTCTGTCACCTAGGCTGGAGTATAGTGGTGTTATCTCAGCTCACTGTAGCCCCGACCTCCCAGGTTCAGTTGATCCTCCCACCTTAGCCTCCTGAGAAGAAGTTGGAACTACAGGCACATGCCACCACGCCCAGCTAATTTTTGTATTTTTTGTAGAGACACAGTTTCGCCGTTTTGCCGAGGCTGGTCTCGAGCTCCTGGCCTCAAGCTGTCTGCCTGCCTCGGCCTCCCAAAATGCTTGGATTATAGGCATGAGCCACCATGCCCAGCTGAGATATTTGATTTATTTGGAGTTAGCCTCTGGATCACATGGGTGTGAGGATGTCATTGGAAACTTGACAGCGATCCCTGGTAAAAATTTTGAAATAGATTGATCAAAGAATGAGAACAACAGTGACCCCTAGAAGCAAGCTTGTGTTCACCAAGAATAAATCACGCTAGCTGATAACAATTCTTTTTTTTTCTTTAAGCCTTGCCATGATTTTATTTAAACTAACTGTACAAGTTTAATATAGAAATATTTGAGAATAGACATAAGCAAAAACAGAAAAAAAGCACACCATCCAGGATAATTACCATGTAGCAGTTTGATATCTAACTGAGCATGTCATTTTTGGAAAGATTCCTAGGTTGTTGGAGGATTGGAATATGCTACAAAGGTAATGTGTCTTAAGTGGTAAAATTAGGTATTTAGTGTTTTCTCATGTGATCCCAAGACACAAGAAAATTTGACCTTATTTGGAGCTTGTTGAATAATTGCACTCTGGAATTGTAGTACCAATTAATGGATCAGTGCTTATAGGAGCTGTTTTTAGTGACGTTCTGCAGGGCTGTTTTTGAACATTAGCTTTGGATGAAGATGTAGAAAAGACATGCCTATGAGACTTAAATAGTGAATGTTTGCAGGCTAGACAGTGTAGAGAATATTTAGTCAAGAGATTGAAACTAAGGAGTTGAAGTAAAAAAACTAATAGTAATTTAAGCTGAAACTTACAGGACACTTAATATGGACCAGTTACTAGTCTAAGCAATTCTTGCATGAACTCATTGACACATACTATAACCATATAGGCATGGAAGCATAGAGAAGTCAAGTGACTTATCCAGGGTCACACAGCTAGTAACTAGTAAAGTCACGGTTTGAACTTAGGCTGCCTGGTTTCAGAGTTTGTAAACTTTATCATTGTATTGTATTGCCTGCAAAAGAATTAGGCCCCATATTTCAGTTATTAAAAATGAGATTTAACAGTTTATTTGAAAGCAAAATCAGTGTGAACCTACAAACTGGTACTGTGGCTGCCAGATTAGTTAATGCAGTTTTGGACTTCATTATTAGAACTGGACAGACCAGGTCATCTTTTATCCATCTCACCCTTTTACCCCATTGCTACTATCCTGGTTCAGGCCCTTATCCCATCTCTTACCTTGACTATTATAACAGCACCCTAGTTTATCCTGCTAGAATGGTCTTTCAAAAACTGCAGTTCTGGTTGTTACTCCCTTACCTAATCCCTTTGCCCAATACGGTTTGCAAATTTTCTTCCCATATCCACTTGCAGGCGTATCATGTGTGTTTTGGAGAAACTACACAGTGGTATTCTTTTTATTTCTTCTCTTCTAAAATCTGAATTTATTGGCTGTATTGAAGAGATTGTATATAAAAGTAGGGCATAGCCCCCTCTTAACCATAGTCCTTCTAGGCCTTTTAATCATTTAAATAATTGGCCTGATCTCTTTGGCACTTGCATTTGCAGCTTTTGGCCTAAAGGCTAAGCATCTTTCCTAGAATGTAGGGCCTAGATCTGAAAATAGTCCCCTTTATCTAAATTTGGCCAGTACAGAATACAATGAAACTATTACATTAATTTATTTATAAAACGTTTATAAGGTTCCTACCTTGCCCCTGTCACTGTATTCAGTGACCAGGACTGGAAAATGAAGATAACACAGTCCCTGTTCTCAGAGCCCAGTAGAGGATAACAAATATTTTAAGTATCATGGGTATAGTGAGAGAAGCATCTACAAATTTAGGATGGTGCATTTCTGTTTTGGGGAAGGATGGTTTGAAAAGGCCTCAAAGAACAGATGCATTAAAAGATGTTTGCCATTGGGCCAGGCGTGGTGGTTCACACCTGTAATTCCCGCACTTTGGGAGGCCGAGGTGGGCAGATCACTTGAGATCTGGAGTTCAAGACCAACCTTGGCAACATAGTGAAACCCCGTCTATACTAAAAAAAAAATACAAATTAGCCGGGTGTGGTGGCACAGACTTGTAATCTCAGCTAGTCGGGAGGCTGAGGCAGGAGAGTTGCTTGAACCCGGGAAGTGTAGGTTGCATTGAGCTGAGATTGTGCCACTGCTCTCCAGCCTGGACGATGGAGCCAGATTCCATCTCAAAAAAAAAAAAAAAAAAAAAAGATGTTTATCATTGGAATGGTGTGGCAGGGGGACTTGGAAGGAAGATAAGGAAATGTTCCTTAAACAGTACACCCTCAGCCTCTGCATGTGCTGTGAGATTTCAAAGGCCTCAAACCTTACCAGTTAATTACTCTGCTCTTCCCCTTGTGTCTCTATCAGCCATGCTGAATTAAATTCCCTGAATGCAGCATTATTTTGTTAGCTTGCTCACTCCTTTCCTCCTTCCCTCCCTCACTCTCTCCCTCTCTTCCTCCCTCCCTCCTTCCCAATAAACAACTATTTTATACTCTTTATGTACCAGGCACTGTTAAAGGGACAGGGGATACAGCAGTAAAAAATTACAAAAAACTATGCTTCTGACCTCATGCATCCTACTTTCTGGTAAGAAGAATCCAGATGGTAAATAAATTTACAAGTAATTAGGTGGTTAAATGTGCCAAGAAGAAAAATAAGTAGGTTCCTTAGAGCTGTCCAAAGATGGAGTGAGTTGCCTTGGGAGGAAGTGACTGTCATTCCTGTCATCAGAAGTGTTTGAACAGGAGCTGAGTGACTACTTTTCTAGATAATGTCTGCGTTGAGTGGGAAGTTGGATTAGATGATCTCTGGATCCTTTCCAACATGAAGAATCTTTATATGCTAGCTGGACTCCTAACTCTGAGTTTGCATATCCAAAGTACATGAATTTGTGATTCTGGGAAAAGTAATGTAAGCCCTGAAATTAAACAGAAACACTCAAGAATTGATGGTGAGGCTTAGACAGCCTAAGGTTTTAAAACAGGTAACTGCAAGTGGCCAGGAGGAAGCTGCTTGAAAATAGCTCTTGGCCAGGGCCAGAGGTTCAGGTTTGTAATCCTAGTATTTTGGAAGGCTCAAAGGCCGAAGTGGGAGGATGGCTTGAGTTCAGGAGTTTGGGACTAGCCTGGGCAGCATAGAGACCCCCTCTCTACAAAAACACACACACACACACACACACACAAAAACCAAGAGAAAAATTAGCCAGCTATAGTGGCATGTGCCTGTAGTTCCAGCTGCTTGGGAGGCTGAGGTGGGAGGATCGCTTGAGGCTAGGAGGTTGAAGCTGCAGTGAATTGTGATTGCTCCACTGCATGACAGCCTGGTAGACCCTGTCTCAAAATAATAATAATAATAAATTTAAAAAACACTCTCATCCTTTAGATCAGAGACTGGCAAATTCTGGCAGACAGGCCCTCTGTCTTTTGCTTTTCAAATGTTTAATAATTTATTTAAATAGAGACAGAGTCTCGCAGTATTGCTCAGACTGGCCTTGAACTCCTGGCCTCAAGCAATCCTCCCTCCTCATCCTCCCAAAGAGCTGGGATTAAGACGTTAGCTACCATGCCCTGCCCACTGCATGTTTTTGTAAATCAAGTTTAATTGAAACATAGCCATGTTCATTCACTTGTATACAGTATGTATGTGGTTGCTTCATCACTACGTTGCCAGAGTTGAGTAGCTGGAACAGAAACCTTAGATCCTTTAAAGGCTAAAATATTTCCTCTCAAGCTAAGTGTGCATACTTATGTGTATACTATCAAACTTTAAAAAACAGTTTGTGGACCCCTCTTTAAATGACTATCAGGAACAGGAAGTGAATCATGGCAGCTGTGTTGGAAGAAGGGGCAGGGCAGGCCTGATTATGTTCTATTTCAGACCTTCCTGATGTGCCAGGACAGGAAGAAGAGCCACCCTCCAAAATGCTGGATAGGGCTACTTGGAACTGGGTTCAGGAGCTTTGATAGAGCCCTGAATGAGAGACAGTTGGCACTGTATCTTGCTAGTGTGACTTAGAACTGAGCTAGGTACTAATGTAGGGGAAGTTGGCATGAAAAAGTGAGACTATCTTTCCCTTTTTAAAAACCTTCCTATGATTTTTCCAAGGTTTAATGTAAACAATTTCCATCCCAGACCCGACCCTTAGGCACATTTAATCAGTTCTTTTGAGCTTCCAGTGTATATGTATGATGATGGTACAATGTGCTAAGGAAAAAAAAAGCAGGATAGAGGACAGGACGTAAAAGGGTGGGTGCTGTATTATGTAAGGTGGTCAGGGGAAGGCTTCTTTATCATTGTTCTTTAATTGGTTATATCTGTATGATTCCTTAAAGGCAAGGATAAAGTTTTCTAATTATCTTGGCAAAATGCTGGGTGCATCATAGATGTTCCATAAATGTCTGCTAAATAAATAAATTTTGCCTGGATAAACATACTTAGCAGAGAGTAAGGGAGGCAGTAGGAGGAGAGACATCTACTTTGCTTTTTGATGATCCAGGAGTAGCAAAGCATTTCCTACTCTGGCTATGCTTAGGGCCAAAGGTCAGAGATAAGTGACCTCCTAACCCCATTTTCGGAATATTTCCTTGTTTACCCTGGGGAGAAGGGATGATCTTAGTGAATCACTATTTTTAGGAGAGGATGCTGCCTGATGAAACTTACCTTAGGTATGCATAGGACTTTACAAAGTGCTTTTGCTAACTTTATTGCTTAGTGTTGCTGTAAGGTAGTTGAGTTGATATTCTTTTGTTTTTTCAGAGGAACTAAAGCATAGAGAAAATCAGTGACTTGGCCAAACAGTATAGTATTCTTAAAAGAATATGAACTTTGGAACTGGACCTGGATTCACTCTGACTATCCTTGCTAGCTGTGTACTTTGGGAAAGTCCCTGCCCCATAAGGTTATTGTGAAAGCTGAATAGAATAATAGTAGTAGTTACTGTTTGTTGTGACTTATGTGCAAGGTATTCTGCTAACCATTTTACATGCCCAGGGATTACCATACTATCTTTGTATGGACATTGAGGGAAGACCTCAGTGGAGTAATGTAAGAACATGTAAAGTAAATGGTAGATCTGGGATTCCTGCAGAAAGCATGTGCCCTGTTTGTGGTTGTGCTTACTTGTTCCCTTATACCTTTTGTCATTGTTAGTTTGTTTATAGAGTAGTGCTCAGAACTCCTCATTTTGTAAAAATGCTTACGAGGTTATAGGGGAGGTGATCTTGCACAATGAGAAGAATCCTGAACATAGAGTCAGGAGACCAAAGTCCTTGGCTTTGCTAAACTGCTGGAGAAAGCACAGTATTTACCTCTGTGTCTGTTTCCTTGTTTCTAAAATAAGGGGATCCAATGACTAGAGCTGGACATCCTATGAGTGTTGTGTTTTTTGGTATCTATGTCTCATTTGCATGGCATAGACCTGCAAGAAAGGGCTTCCCAGCAGGTCAGGGGGAAAGTATTGTGGTTGAGACATTGTGGAAGTGGCACAGGGCTGGGGATGAGATCATTCAGAGCATTACCACAGGGCCTGAGATTCTGTGCTGTCTGGTCACTCTTGCCATCTGTTTTCTCCTTTGTAATCCATGATTAGGTCATGGACATTTTTATTATTTTCTGTTAATGGTCATTGCCAAAGGTATTTGATAATTAGGAGGCTCACTCATCAGTCAAATTCATTGAATTTTCAGCATTCACTTTGTGCTAGGCTCCCTACTGGGTACTGAGCATACAGTGGTGACACAAGTTGGAGAGATGAATTGAGTAAATAAAACTTCATAGGTTCTGTGATGGGAACCATATAGCAGACTGTGAAAGCAAAAAAGAGAGGCCCTGATCTGAATTGGGATTTGAAGAAGGCACTCCAGAATCTTCCAGAAGGATGCCTTGTCTAAAATGGGATCTGAAGAAATGAGAAGGAATCAAACTAGTGAAGGCTCCGAGGGAAGAGGGAGTGTGAGAATGTAGATGAAGAGGCTGGCGGGGCCGGATCATGAAGGACTTCGGATGCCATTAGGGGAATTTGGACTTTATCCTGACAGTAGCCGGGACCTTTAGAGGGTTTTAAGTAGTGGTGTGTAATACCTGCTTTCTCTGTCTGTATGTTTCCAGTAAGTATTTGCTACATATTTACTGGGTTTAGCTTTTTCATTGCCTGTGTGTACTGGTTGATTGATATCATTCAGAGTCTTGAATAGAACATATAAAATTGGCACCAAAAGCCAAATAAATAAAAGTGTTATAATTCCAAGACTCTACTACTTCAGAGTTATGATAAATTATAGACGGGGCTATACTAAGGTTTAACATTCCCTTCTTTTGAAAAAGGGATTGTGAAAACTATATAGTATAAGCTAGTATAAATAAGATGTGCTGAGAGAATGCTACTGTTTGAGGATAAGCTGTGTTTTCTTTAACAGCTTTATTGAGATACGCTTTATATATCATGAAGTTCATCTCTCTAAAGTATACAATTTAATGGTTTAAGCCTATTTATGAGGATATGCTGTTTTTAAAGTACTTTACAGATGCATCATGTATCATTTGTCTTCCGGTGACTGTGATGGCAACAGCAGATCCTTTGTATCTGTCTACTGGTTTAAAATTGGTTTATGGTCTGTACTTAGTTAAGTCCCCCCCCCAAACCAACCCTGTGTGTAAATTGACAAGGTTTAAACTGTACTACTGGGCAGAAGGCCAAAGGCAAGAGTTTTTAAAAAGGAAAAGCTTTCTTAAAACATAAACTTGGGAGGTTTTTTCCCTCTCCCTTTTTGAGATTGAGGAAAGCAGGTAGTCTGGGGAATGGAGAATGGGGACCAAAAGAGGCAAAGATGAGAGGACAGACAAAGATGTACCCAGAGAAGCAGAGTGATGGACAGGGAACAATAATCGGGGTGGACAGGATCTGTCCAGGTAGGAAGCGGGAGGTGTTGGTCTTTTCAACATCTTCAAGCGTTGGTGTTTTTTAGGAGCTGAGCATGGGCTCCATCTGGTGGCTCTAGGCTTATAGTGCAGCCAGTAGAAGAACTCAGGCTTGGAGAGAATAGGCATTTGGTATCTCCTCCAGGTTCAATTTCAGTTGTTTTTCTTTGCCCTAAGCTTTCTCAAAGGATCATTGTTGGAGTCATTTCTTCACTCTTATCCTTGAATTTTGAATGTAATCTTATCGGACGACATCACCTAATACCCCACTGTTGCTGTCATCTGTTGATGCCCTGAGTCATTGCCCCTAACAACTTCAGATTCTGTCTTAATGTCACTCTTTCCAGCATTATTCCTGTTAATTTGTGGTGCTTACATGCCAGTGACCCTTGCAACACCTTTGCCTCTCAATTATTTCTCTCTTCTAACAATCCTTGTTTTATACTTCTCCCTACTCCCCTGCAGGATTCCTATGATTAATACCTTCATTTTTGACATTATCAATAACTACAGTGCCTCCATAATTTCAGTTTCTTGAAGTCCCTCTCTGATTTCTGTCTTCTATATTTGAGGCTTAATTTCCTCTGGTACCTGGTACCCTTACTCTAACAATCCTTCAAGCCCCCTTGGGACCTTTAGTTCATTAGTTTCTATTATGTTTTCACTATTCTTCACCTCCTTCTTTACTGAGTGAATTTGAACTCCCTCACACACATCCTTCGCTCCCCTGTCCGGTTTCTTTGTTACGCAGTGCTTCGACCTGGCTCAGCCCAATGCTGGCTTCTCTGTTCCTTCATCTGTTCAGCTGAACAAGGCTGGAGAAAAAGAGAGAACTTTGTTCATAGGTCTCACTTTAAATCATTGCCAGGAATTTCAAGTGGGCCCTTACACAGCTAATACACATTTCATATACATGTGCCAGATGGAACTCTTCTTCTCACACTGCTTCATCTGCGGTCATCTCCATTTGAATTGATAATGCCAGCCCTCTACAAATTCAGCCCAGCCACCTTAGAGTCTACCTTAATTCCTATCTGTCTGTCTGTTTATCTATCTATTAATTTATTTAGAGACAGGGTCTTGCCCTGTCACCCTGGCTGGAGTACAGTGGCACAGTCATAGCTCACTGTAGCCTTCAACTCCTGGGCTCAAGCAGTCTTCTTGCCTCAGCCTCCCAAGTAGCTGGGACTACAGGTGTGTGCCACTGCACCTGGCTAATTTTTTTTTTAACTTTTTTTAAACAGAGATGGGATCTTACTGTGTTGTGCCCAGGCTAGTCTTAAACTCCACCTCAGCTTCCCAAAGTGCTGGGATTACAGATATGAGTCACTGCATTCGGCTTCTTAATTCCTTTCTTTGTCTCATGCTTCACATGTAGTCTAAGAGCAAATCCTTTGGTTGTACCTTTCTATGGCCAGAATTCTGACCATTTCTCACTGTCTTGGTCACATGCTCTTAGAATGCATGTATTGCCACTATCCTGGTCTAGGCCATAACTGTATTTTGCCTGGATTACTACAATAGTCTCCTATAATAGTCTCCTATTTGGTCTTCCTAATCCCACCCTTATCCCCTGTAGTCCATTCTACTTGCTACCTATTTAAAAGTTTCTGCTGAGAAGTGGTTCAGTTGTTATAAATTGTTTTTGTGGTTGGAATGTTTTTGTTTCCTCCAAAGTTCGTGTTGAAACTTAACCCATAGTGCAACAGCATTAAGAGGTAGGACCTTTAAGGAGGTAATATTAAGGATCAGCACCTTTAAAAAAGGGCCTGAGGGCATGAGTTCAACCTTTTTTGTTCCATTCCTTCTTCCCTGTGAGGAAACAGCATTCTAGGTATTATCTTGGAAGCAGAGACTGGGCTCTCAGCAGACACTAAACCTGCTGGTGCATTGATCTTGTATTTCCTGGACTCCGGAACTGTGAGAAAATAGATTTATGTTTTTTTTTTTTTTTTTTTTTTGAGACAGAGTCTTGCTCTTTCAACCAGGCTGGAGTGCAGTGGTGTGATCTCAGTTCACTGCAACTCTGTCGTCTCCCCCCCGCCCCCCATTTCAAGCAATTCTTCAGTCTCCTCAGTAGACTGATGGCCATTTTATGTTAGTTTATCAATGAGAACAGATTGGCTCTAGATCACTCAGGTGGTATAAATTTGAATTCTGAATTCAAGTGAGAGCAGGTCTAAGATTATAAATTCTCTAGGGATAATCCTCCTTTAACTCCTAGTGGATCCCAGGTCCTGTTATCTCTGTGTATCAGGGAGGTGACTTTTTTCACTAGTTACCCTGAAGCTGTAGTTCTCCAGTAGTCCTTGCTTTAGACTGGGGACTGGAGTCTCATTTTCAGCTTACCATCTCTATTAGGCCCAAACTCTTGTCTCTTATACCTGCATGAGTGTTAGAACCAAAACTCCTTGGTTCTGGAGACTGGCAAAACACTAATATGGATAGCTCAGTTGTAGTTTAAATTTAATATTCTTTTTCATTTAGTCTTCTTTTCCTCTGGTTTTAGCTGGAATGTCACTTACTTTATGTGTGATCAACTATACATTTTAAGTGATTGTTACATTTTATTCAGTATTTTTAGATGTTTATAGTATTAGAGGTTTTCCAGCTTATCTGGTTTGCCATACTGGTAAAAATGGAAGTCTGTTGTCTGCTTTTTAATTTTGTAGGACTTACTGTTCATGAAAGTTGTTTAAAATACATTTATTAATACATTCTCCTATTTTTAAAATGAGAAAATTACATACAAAACTAAACCTTCCCCTTTCTCTCTCTCTCTTTCCTTGGGGTACTATTATATGTTTGGTCTATATTCCCAGTGAAATGATTTGAAACAAACCAGTCTCCATATCAACCTGAACATCTGGGGCATTTCTTTTACAGTGCCAGAGGATACATTTTGTAGAAGCTGGCTGTTGGCTGGGTTGGGCCAACTCATACCTGATTTCCACTTATGAATATATTTTTGGGAGAAGAGATATTGAAAACAGGTGTGGGGGAGATTGCTTTAGTATATTGTGAAGCTCACCATTTATAGCAAGGCACATGGGTTAATTTGTATCACTTTTAAGTCACAGTAGCTCATGAGAGATAATATTTTTTTTTTAATAATAATCTTAGGATGGTTTATTGCTTTGTTACCAAGATCTTTCCACATACTGTCTCAGAACAACACTGGGGAGAAATATGGTAGAGATCATTATGCCTATTT
Source organism: Ateles fusciceps (assembly GCA_036589455.1). Taxonomy (NCBI): domain Eukaryota; kingdom Metazoa; phylum Chordata; class Mammalia; order Primates; family Atelidae; genus Ateles; species Ateles fusciceps. Next base: position 4,795,400 of record JAZHEH010001321.1, read on the forward strand.
TACTACTAAGTAAAACTGAGACTCAGTTTACATTGTTAATGACTCTCCTGAGATTATGCAGGTGGCAGATGGTAATGATGTTATTATACCCTACCATGAGAATTGAGGCCTTCTTTTTATTTATTTATTTATTTTTTAGGGCGGAATCTCGCTCTGTCGCCCAGGCTGGAATGCAGTGGCACAATCTCAGCTCACAGCAGCCACTGCCTCCTGGGTTCAGGCGATTCTCCTGCCTCAGTCTCCTGAGTGGCTGGGATTACAGGCGTGCACCACCATGCCCAGCTAATTTTTGTATGTTTAGTAGAGACGGGGTTTCACCATGCTGGCCAGGCTGGTCTCGAGCTCCTGACCTCATGATCTACCTTGGCCTCCCAAAGTGTTGGGATTATAGGCGTGAGCCACCGCGCCCAGCCAAGGCCTTCTTATATGTCTTTTTGCCATGCTGCCACTGGTGATATTCTTTATTAGGGTGAAACTAGGTATCACCTCATGATTGGCTCTATAGAATCAGTGTTGTCTTGCAGGTTTATTCAAGTTCACTCAGCAGGTTTCAGCCTCTGCTGTGTTCCAGGCACCAGAAACAGATAGGAGCTCTTTTCTATAACTGGGAGCTAAAGTGCAGGTTTGACATTTGCCGACTGATGTTCTTTCCACTTTCCTCTATAGACTGATGATGGTCTCCAGCTGCCAAAGAAGATTGTGGTTGCCAAGAGAAAGGTAACCATTTCTCATCCCCTTCAGTGGAATTGGATGCCTCTAGGAGCCCACACTGGCTGGCAGTAGACATGGCCGAATTTACAAGCTACAGGGAGACGGCCTCCAGCCGCCACTTGCGGTTTAAGCTACAGAGTCTAAGCCGCCGCCTTGATGAGTTGGAGGAAGCCACAAAAAACCTCCAGAAAGCAGAGGATGAACTCCTGGATCTCCAGGACAAGGTGATTCAGGCGGAAGGTAGCAACTCAAGCATGTTGGCGGAGATTGAAGTGCTGCGCCAGCGGGTGCTGAGAATCGAAGGCAAAGATGAGGAAATTAAGAGAGCAGAGGATCTGTGTCGCCTGATGAAGGAGAAACTTGAAGAGGAGGAAAACCTCACCCGGGAGCTGAAATCTGAGATTGAGCGGCTTCAGAAACGAATGGCTGAATTAGAGAAGCTAGAAGAGGCCTTCAGCAGGAGTAAGAATGACTGTACCCAGCTGTGTCTGAGCCTGAATGAGGAGAGAAATTTGACCAAGAAAATCTCCTCTGAGCTGGAAATGCTCAGAGTCAAAGTGAAGGAACTAGAATCTTCTGAGGACCGCCTGGATAAAACTGAGCAGAGTTTAGCATCGGAGTTAGAAAAGCTGAAATCGTTAACTCTGAGCTTTGTAAGTGAGAGAAAATACTTGAATGAAAAGGATAAAGAAAATGAGAAATTGATAAAAGAACTCACTCAAAAACTAGAGCAGAACAAAAAAATGAACCGAGATTATACAAGGAATGCTTCTAATCTGGAAAGAAATGACCTACGGATTGAGGATGGCATCTCCTCCACGTTGCCGTCCAAAGAGTCAAGAAGGAAGGTGGCTCTGGACTATCTAAAGCAGGTGGAGAATGAAACAAGAAACAAATCAGAAAATGAAAAGAACCGAAACCAGGAAGACAACAAAGTCAAAGACCTTAACCAAGAGATTGAGAAACTGAAGACGCAAATCAAACACTTTGAATCGTTGGAAGAAGAGCTTAAGAAAATGAAGGCCAAAAATAATGACCTTCAGGATAATTACCTCAGTGAACAAAATAAAAACAAGTTATTAGCCAGCCAGCTGGAGGAGATAAAGCTACAAATCAAGAAACAGAAAGAGTTAGAAAATGGGGAGGTAGAAGGGGAAGATGCTTTCCTGTCCAGCAAAGGCAGACATGAGAGGACTAAGTTTAGAGGCCATGGAAGTGAAGCTCCCGTGTCCAAGCACACAGCACGGGAACTGTCTCCTCAGCATAAGCGGGAACGACTCCGGAACAGGGAGTTTGCTAACAATGAGAACTATCCTCTGAGCAACAGGCAGGTTTCTTCTCCCAGTTTCACCAACAGGAGGGCAGCAAAAACTGCTCACATGGGGGCAAGTACAGACAGTGGGACTCAGGAGACAAAGAGAACTGAAGACCGATTTGCACCCGGATCCTCCCAGAGTGAAGGGAAGAAGTCTAGGGAGCAGCCCTCGGTGCTGAGTCGCTACCCCCCAGCTGCTCAGGAGCACAGTAAAGTGTGGAAGGGGACTCCCAAGCCGGGCACCGAGAGTGGACTGAAGGGGAAAAGTAGAGAAGACAACACGAACATTTAATGACACCACCCATGGATCAGTTCCCAGTGATGCACTGGGTAGAGCTGACAAGGCTTCTGACACCTCCTCTGAGACTGTGTTTGGCAAGAGGGGGACACGTGCCTGGCAACGGAAGTCAAGTAACTCAGGCTGCAAACTCTGGATGTTCTAATAAGGCCATTGGAGCTCTGGCCTCATCTCGAGATCCTCCTCAGAAGGGCTCTCTAAAGGCAGAAAGACTGTCAATGGCCTTGAGGCCGATACCAGTTCCCCAAATTTCAAGGCTCCTGTTTTATCAAAGTATCCTTATAGCTCTAGAAGCCAAGAGAACATCCTTCAGGGATTTTCAACCTCACATAAAGAAGGAGTTGATCAGCCTGTAGCTGTTGTGATGGAAGACAGCAGTCAGCATGAAGCCTTGAAGTGTCGAGTCATCAAATCCAGTGGCAGAGAGAAGCAGGACTCAGATGATGACTTGGACATAGCATCTCTTGTTACTGCCAAGTTGGTAAATACCACCATCACTCCAGAGCCAGAGTCCAGACTACAGCCTAACTCTAGAGAAAAGGCCAAATCCCGAGGGGTACCTAGAACCTCCCTATTTGAGAATGATAAGGATGCAGGAATAGAGAATGAATCTGTGAAATCTGTCAGAGCCTCCTCCAATGCCATAGAGCTCCCAGATACCAATGGTGCTGGGGTAAAAGCCAGAGGCCCTTTAGCCCCAGAGAGGCCTTGCGGTCTAGAGCTGTCATCAAGCCTGTTATCATTGATAAGGATGTGAAAAAAATCATGGGAGGATCTGGAACAGAGACTACATTGGAGAAACAGAAACTCATCTCCAAACCAGGGCCAACAAAGTGACAAGCAGCATTACTATCTATCCCTCTGACAGTGGTAGCCCCAGAGCCGCTCCAGGTGAGGCCCCGAGGGAGAGGCACACATCTACCAGCAATATTCAAGTGGGGCCGCCGGAGCTCACATCAGTTAGCAACCACATCAGCTCTCCTTTTGAGCTCTCCATCCACAAACATGACATCACCCTGCAGCTTGCAGAAGCTGAGAGAATGGCAGACGGGCCCCTGAAGAACAGGCCAGAAACAGTGGTCTCTCGGAGCAGCATTATAATCAGGCCATCGGATCCTGTGGAGAGGAATAGCCATGCACCTCCAGCGGAGACAATCAGGTGGAAAAGCCATAGTGCCCCTTCAGAAGTGGGCTCCTCAGATGCCAGACATGTTACTGTGCGGAATGCCTGGAAGAGTAGGCGAGACTTGAAATCTTTAGAAGACCCCCTAACTCGAATAGGTAAAAACATGGAATCTACCAATGCCTACACCCAGCGGTCTTCCACAGACTTCTCAGAACTTGAACAGCCCAGGGCTTACCTTTTTGAGCAGGGCACTCGAAGGGTAGGACCAAGTTCAGGGGATGCCACCGAGCCCTCCTCCAGAAGGACCCAAAGTAGCCTCACTGTGTCCGAAGTGCTTACCCGTCGGAATCGGGTAGGAGACACTGTCACTGTTGTAGCCTGGAACCACTCAGCAGGCATGGTGAGTTCCATTTCTTTATCTCTCTCCCTTTCCTTCTTTGCCTTTTCCTTTTCCTCCTCTGCTCTGGCCTGTGACTCAGGAACTTAAGAACTTTGGGGCTGGAAAACACTGATGAGAACTGGTTTCCTTAGAGAACTGTTGAAAAATCAGGTGGGTTTGAGCTTTCTCCTAAAGAAGGTTTTTGGCAGCATGGCTTTCCAAAATCCCTTTTTACAATTTGTCTTCTTCATTTTGCTCTCATATATATATATAAAGGTGACACAAAAAGGAAATATGTCTTCTCTTCCCTTGGTTTGCCAGAACAGCTAAAGGAGCTCCCCCGTAGGAGGGCCTCAGCCCCACGAAAGCACAGGGAGCAGCTGTGGCTGATGGGGAGCTCTGGGCGACAGTAGAAGGCCCGTACTTAGGGAACAGTGACGGGAGCCAGGTCAGCAAGTTTTTGGCCGCCTCAGTTAGCAGATCTTCAAGGCTGCTGGCCTATCAGGGATGAGGGGAGCCGGGGCTTACACTCGCCCTATTTTGTAAGCTTATACCCAATTCCAAGTGACACTTTCTTTTGCCCTCCAGACAGCTGTCTGTCTCATATCATCGGTCTGAGTGCAGGGCTGGTTCAGTGTGGCTCATTACAGCTTTGATAAATCCAGAACCACCTGCCTTATGTGAGTGAGGGTCAGAGGGTCAGAACAGCATCTGCGGAAGCCCCTGGGAGTGTCTTTTCAATGTGAAACCTGCTATGATGAAAAATGTCTTAAGGCCTAGACACAGTGCTCCCTTCTTTAGAAAAGCAGACGACTCTGTTAACTTGAAAAGCCCTGTGAGTCTTAACAGGGCACTTAACACTGCACAAAAGTACTTCACTACTCACTATCTCATTCAGCCCCTTGAATATCTGCCTTCCCATATTTCAGATATAGAAGCTAAGGGCCAGGGACACAAAGTATCTTACTCAGGGTCACCCCAGCTGAGTTACTGGAAGAGCTAAGACTTGAATCCAAGATTCCTCTCTCTAAATCCGATGCTCTTTCTACCCTGCTAACCTTTCTTACTCATAGTTGTGTTATTCTTTGATCTGCATTTACTTGGGGGAACCAAGGAGAACATTAAAAAGGTAGAATTCTGGCCGGGCACAGTGGCTCACGCCTGTAATCCCAGCACTTTGGGAGGCCAAGGCGTACAGAGGTCAGAAGTTCGAGACCAGCCTGGCCAATATAGTGAAACCCTGTCTCTACTAAAAATACAAAATTAGTCGGGTTTGGTGGCGCATGCCTGTAATCCCAGCTACTTGGGAGGCTGAGGCAGGGCAGGAAAATTGCTTGAATCTGGGAGGCAGAGGTTGTGGGAGTCGAGATTGTGCCATTGCACTCCAGCATGAGTGACAGAGCAAGACTCCACCTCAAAAAAAAAAAATTGGCCTGGCATAGTGGCGCATGCCTGTAATCCTAGCTACTCCAGAGGCTGAGGCAAGAGAATCTCTTGAATGCGAGAGGCGGAGGTTGCAGTGACCTGACATCGTGCCACTGCACTGCAGCCCGGGTGACAGTGTGAGACTCCGTCTCAAAAGAAAAAAAAAGATAAAATTCTAGAAGTAGAAAGAAAGAAAGAAAGACAGCTGTTTGGGCCCTTGAAGCTTTGGACATTTAAGAGGAGAAATAAAGGATGAGAGACAGGCATGTGAGCTTCTTGGTAGTCTGTATGTGGGAAGGAGGGAGAGAGCTGTCTGGACTTCTCTTCGGCATACTCTCCTGCTCCCCCACCAAGGATGTGGATCTCATCCCCAGAATCATGCAGCCTAATGCCTGTGAAGAACTCAAGAGACCGATGGCCCCTCCTTAGGGGTACCAGTTCCATGTCCCCATTCCAGGCTCTATCCTCTGTAAGGCTCCTGTTCAGTTGTGAGCCTCCTCCTAGTCTACCCTGATTGTTCCCAGCAGCTTGGAGTTCCTGTTCTACCTGATTTCCAAGGAACTTACATATTGGCCCATACTCAGGCAAAAGCATATCTTTACAGTTACCTTGTGGCCTGTCTGGGCTGTATCTGCTTCGGCTAGGTTGGAAAGGACTTGTTGGGGTAGCAGGTGAGGGTATCTTGTTCCTCACTTTACTGACCTCCACAGCTCAAAACTTTTGTTACTTACTGGCACAGGAGGAAGAAGGGGAAGACTGTACACTCAGTGTCTGCAAGCAACTGCACAACTCCTTGGACCCGTCTGAACTGCCTGTGAAGCAGGGGCCGCCAGAGCCTGGTCGTGTACGGGCTGAGGAACGATTACGGCCAACCAGGCCCTGTGCTGAGGAGAACTGAGCCAGCTGGGTGTCTGTTGTCTGCCCTCTGCTCCTGCTTCTCAGCTCTTCCACCTCCTGCCCCATGGAGGATCTAAGGCCAGTTAACCAAGCAAGACAAAAGGCCTTGGGCTGGTAAACTGTGGTAGAGCCAGGCTGTGGCTCAGGTAATTTTTGCCAGTTGACCAGAGGGAATCAGAGACTACAAGCTGGACAGTCACCCAGACCCCGCCTTCCCCAATGCACGAGTCCTCTCTTTCCTTGTCCCTGTCCCCCCAAGTAGCTGGACCATTCTGGCCCCCAAACGGGATGATAAAGTCCCCACCACACAGCAGCCATCAAAAGCTCTTCTCTGCTCCTTGGTGGCTTGTTTCTGGATCATAGGGCAGCCCCTGTCTGTGTGGTTAATGATCTGATTTCTCAGTCTCCTCACTATATCCACTTTACCCCTCATTTGCTCTATGGGCCCAAGTACTCAGTAAGATTTACCAGCCATCAGCTCCACCTAGGAGGCTTCCTTTTCTTTCCCCTAGGAGTTCTTTTCCTCAGACTTTTAAAGAAGAGGTCTGTGCTGCCTCTAAAGGATTATGAGACTACCCTTTAGGGTGAAGTTTGGCCTGGCCCCTGGGCCGACCAGTTTCCTGGGGGCAGAGCATGCGGAAACCCATTGGAATATCATCCCTCCCCAACCCCGGCGCTCTCTGCTCACCTTTCAAAGGCACCTGGAGGTGCAAGCCTCATGCATCTCCTTTCCTGAGCACCGGTAGTGCTGCTGGCATCACCTGCTCTCTCTCCAGTGGCTGGAGACTTCAGGCTGACTTCATTGTTTCCACCTTGGGAAAATCCCTAGACTAAGCTAGGCCTGACCCAGCATACTCTGCCTTCTAGGAAGTGCCCAGTAAGGGGGAAAGCAGACCCAAAGTGACTCCCCTTTAGTCACTGCACAAGCAATAGCTCCACGAGAGGGATGGACTGTAAGACTACTCCCTCCTGTTCCTCCTTCTTCATCCCCCATGGAGGAGGCATCGCACTTTACCCCGCTGATGCATTCCTACGCAAGTGGGCCCGGGATTTCTGCAAGTCGACTATCGTGATGACTTCGTTGGAGGAGAGGTGATACATGCATACCCATTGAGGGCCTCAGGTTTATATAGTTCAAAATGCAGCACACCTTTCAGAAAGCCACATAAATAAATTGGGTAGGTTCCTTACACCATTCAAATGGGGAAGTTGAAAAGTATATTCTTGGCACTGCTTTTTCTGTAGCATTCTCTCAATTCAAAGAAGGGATCCCCCTTTCAAAGGCTATCTTTATGAAGCAGACACTATTGCCCTCAGAATGAGAGAACATTAAACTAGTAGTCTGGTAAGCTGGATTTTTTTCCCCCATGGCTTTACTTCCTTGCTGTGTGACCTTGGGTGAGTCATTGTCTTCTTGGAGCCTCAGTTTTCCTATCTGTGAAATGAGTTATTTGAAATGGATGATTTCTAAGGGCACCAAATCTGGTATTCTAAGGTTCTCCTGTTTTCACTATCCATAATAGTATGGGATGGTTTCTGCTTTTGGAAGGTATCATCCACATGGGTTCTTCATTGTTTTTCTGGGCCTTTCTAGTTTCCCCATGTTTTAATCTCATGGGGATGAGCTCAGAGAAGCTCCCTGGGCCTGTTTCCCAGTCTACAAAGTAAAGGGATTAGATCAGATGGTCTCTGAGTCTCTTTGTGGCATCAGCCTTGCCCAGTGCCACACGGTGTCTCCTGGCTTTCTAGGAGTCTGCATGTTACGGAAAGTACCCAAGTCTGTATCTCCTGTTCCTGTGCATCTCTTGTGAATTTCCTGGCAAGAGGAAGACTGAAGACTTCCTCCAGAGGAATTTATCTTTGCCTCCACTCAGCATGGGAACCAGTGTTCATTCTGCCCTTGTCTGCATCAGATTTGGCAGTGAGGAGGCTTGGGGGAGCACCTACCTTACTTTCAGGGACAGGAATCTATTGCTCATACTTGTTTTCTAGAGTTTCGGCAATCTAAAGGCATTGTCACGTGGCCTGCCTTTCCTCTCCACATCCCCCACCTCTGATGCTCAAGATGCTGTTTCCAAGATCCCTTCCTGCTGCTGCTCCTGGCTCACTGGCCAGAAACTAGCTCACTCAAGGCTGCAGTCTCTCACTTGCAGCCTCCCTGCCATTCTCCTTCACTGGTTGGCAACCTTGAGAGTTCAAAGGAAATCACTCTGTGGTGGTGAACTGAAGCTATAGGAAACTAGTAAGTCTGTGGCTCTTCTCTGCTGACGGAAACAGAAGGGCGCTAAACCATGCCTAAAAAGATCTCGCCAATAATTCTTGTCTTTGGGTGTTGGAGCCCTGGATTCTGGTGCTGTAGCTCCTGGTGCCAAAGTCTGGATCTTTCCACATTTCAGCAGCACCAACATCTGCTGCTACTCAAAATGCTCTGTGGAAGAGGGACAGCTGTGATGCCCTTTTGCTGGGGCTGCCATCTTGAAATCTGAGTGCAATAGGATTTGATTGTAACAGTTACTTCAGGATATTTTGTTTCTTTAATCTGCATACTTTCTAGATAGATTTTATTTTTAAATGTCCTCAGCATTGCAGAAAATAACATTGTAATAGCAAGTGAAAGCTGGAGGCTCAGTTTCTCTGGGCCTCCAATGGCTGGCAAGGCTGGCTCTCAAATCCCGAAGTTGGAAGGCATGTTTCTGAAAAGCAACTGAGGTGTGACTGTTTGGACCCAGGCCTCATCATCAGGGGTCCTGGAGGAAGCTTCCAAGTAGAGGGGGAGACCTGGTAGTTGAATAGCTGTTTAATCAAGCCAAATATTCCCACTGCCCCAGTCAACAAACCCACTTTTATGACAAGTTTCTTCTGCAGCTTGGCTCTTAAATTTCACTGGCAGGTATGTTGTGGTTGGAAGGTTCCTAGTGAGTAGGGGCCCTGGCAGTAGAGCTGCTTGGTTGGAAGAAGTGGAGCTGGCTTAATACCAGCAGCTGATCTCTTCTACCTTTTTTTTTTTTTTGCCACTCTGATACTAAACCAGAGAAAGCAGAGAAAGCTGCAGGTGGATTAAGAAGCTGTGGCTGTTTTTTGTGTTTGGGTGGCAATGAAAACGAGTCATAGTGTGGGTTAAAGGGATCTACAGTGGGGTTAAGGATGCCACCCCACCCTCAGCTGCAGGCAAGCTTGCACATAAATCACCCCCCCTCTCATTGGAGTGTTAGGGATGCGAGGGGTGCTATAGTGTTCTTGGACTTGTTGTCCTGGGGCAATTTTAGTTCTTTATATTTGGTGGATCAGTGCCAAGTGCTACCACTTCCCAATAAAGGAACAGGGACCCAGAGACTGGGTCCCTGGCTACCTTATCATGAGGTTTTGTTATTTCTCTGACGAGATTGCTTTGGAAAGAGCTGCTTTTAGGGATTATTTTTTGAATACCCCGAGTGGGGAACAGGGTTCTCCTCAAAGCCTCACACCTAAGATCATAGGAAAGGGGCCTATTTTCCTGCTGCTTCACAGCTCAGAACATATACTGAATGGAATGTATTTTTAAGAGAATAAAGTCTATTTTTTTGTATTTTAAAGATTGGGAGGGCTAAGAAGGTAGCCCTCAAACTGTTACTGCATTATAGGCCCCTTTGTTGGGGGCGGTCTGTTGGTCCACACCTGCTCGCTCAGGCAGGTGCCCTGGTCTCACCCCTGCCCCTTGGAGTCTCGTGGCAGCAGCTTCTACATTCCTGCTCCAAGCATGGGACCAAGGAGGCCGGAACCTGTCGCTGGAAACCAGGGCAACGCCGTGAGCAGTGGCTCAGGGCTCCTTGGGTGCATGTGTCTAGTTGGAGCTGCCTGTCTGCATGTATCCTCTGGCTCTAATGCTCTCTGTTGGCTCTGCAGTACAATATGTAACCAATAAAGCTCCCTCGTTTCCATATACTCTGAGTCCGTGATGCCAGATTTGTTAGTCATCCCTGCGTATGTCTTCTATGCATTGGCGCAGCTCTAGTATATTTTGTTGTATGATACTTAAAATTGGGTATTTTACCTAACCAATTACTGATACCGTAAGGACTGGAAACAACATTAACTGAGGCTTGGAAAAGGACATGCATAGGACCCACACAACTCAGCTAGTTATAATCAGCAATTTCTTCGCCACATTTAATTTTTAGGCTTGTCCACTGTTGCCAGAAAGAGTCATCTCTCTCTCTCAAGCTGCCTATGCCTTCTGTTTGTTTAAAAAACAAGTACTCTTGAAAGACCTACCCTGGATTAGATACCCTAGCTAATCCCCGTGAAGTACAACGTTGATGGAAGAGCTGAGATTCAAATGCAGGTGTATGCCAAGGTCCATGCACTGTGCACTGTGCAGTGCGGTCACCTTTTCATCAGTTCTTCCACTTGCCCTGATCCTGGCGTGTGGATTCTTTCCATTACTGTCACTAATTCGAAGACAAGGGGAAAAAGCCTCCATTTTCATCTTCCAGTCAGATCACCAATATATACATATATATTATCCCTTAACTCATACTAAGAATAAAACCGCGTTTAAGGGACATTACATGCATTTGTAGTAACAGTTTATCTGTTAGGAGCCCCTGGGAAGGAACGGCATGTAACATGTTTTTACCTTATATGGCAAAAGCGACTTTGCAGGTAAGGATTCTGGGATGAGGGAGATGATCCTGGATGATCCAGGTGGCTCTTAAATGCAGTCAATCACAGGTAGTAAGTATCCTTTTAAGAGGGAGACAGAAGATTTGACTACAGGAGAAGGCAATGTGGTGATGGAGGTGGAAGCAGAAACTGGAGTCTTGTGCTCTGAGGATGAAGGAAGGAGCCACAAGCCAAGGAACATCATCCCTAGAAGCTGAAGAGGGCAAGGAAATGAAATGATCCTCTCCTCTCCTGAGAGCCTCCATAATGAATGCAGCCCTGCATACCCGTTTAGACTCTGGGCATCCAGAACTTAAGGAGAACAGAGTTTGTCGGTTTTTTTTTTTTTTTTTTTTTTTGAGATGGAGTCTCACTGTCACCAGGCTGGAGTAGTGGTGTGATCTTGGCTCACTGCAACCTCTGCTTCCTAGGTTCAAACGATTCTCCTGCCTCAGTCTCCCAAGTAGCTGGGACT